>CM066330.1:140378278-141743278 GCA_033807585.1 Hydrophis major | reverse complement strand
TTGTATATTGTGTTCATCTGTGAGTCAGTCTGACTTTCAGTCTGACTCACAGATGAACACAATATACAAACCTGATGATGGCAGATGAGATTCTGCCGAAATGTCATTACAACTTTAAAATTACAACTATAATGAAGTGGGAAAATACCCGAACAAAGCTGAATACCATGCACACACACACACGTGTGTGCGTGTGTATGTATGTATGTGTGTGTGTGTATATATATATGTATGGCATTCAGCTTTGTTCGGGTATTTTTCCATGTCATTGTAGTTGTGCTTTTAAAGTTGTAGCAACATTTCAGCAGAATCTCATCTGCCATCATCAGGCTTCTGTATATGCCTGATGATGGCAGATGAGATTCTGCTGAAACGTTGCTACAACTTTAAAAGCACCACTACTATGACGTGGGAAAATACCCGAACAAAGCTGAATGCCAGACATGTAAGTACCCGTGAAAACTTAAATATATATATCCAAATGATGTAGTTTATTGCAACGCAACCATTTGATATGCACAAATATTTTTCAATCTTCACATTGATTATGGATTTGGTTTTATCTTTAGATACTGGCTCTAGATAATATTTTGACTGCAGGATTTGGTTCCACTTATATTACTGGATGAGAATCATTTTGATGCAATGATTAAGACATCAGGCTAGAAACTGGGAGACCATGAGCTCTACTCCCACCTTAGGCATGAAGCCAGCTGGGTGACCTTGGGCCAGTCATTCTCTCTCAGCCCTAGGAAGGAGGCAATGGCAAATCACTTCTGAGTAACCTTGTCAAGATAACTGCAGGATTTGTCCAGGCAGTCTCTGAGAACTGCACACAATTGAATGGAAGAAATAAAAATATAGAAATACTATTTGCAATACTTCATAGACTTCTAGCTGATCTATCTCAAGAAGAAACTTAGTAAATCTGAAAAACATATAGATATTGGCAACAAAATAAAAGAACAGTAAAATGCAAAGAGCTGCTGTGTTGGATCATGCCAAAGTTTGAAACCATAAATAAAATATGTTCTGATTTCAGTCAAGTCTTATCCATATATTTATTTTATTGCTTCTTATCACCAGTTATCAAGCACTTTAGTTTTTATTACAATGTTTTGTTGTAAAGTTTACTTTAGTATAGCATAGTGTTTAAATATGTTTCATCACTCTTAATCCAATACACAGCTATTTTTTATCTATCAACAGTAATGATATCTTATATTTTATAGAAAATCTTAATACATATTATAGACCTGGAGCAATATCTTAACATGAATACATTGTTTAGAATACAGAATATAGTACATAAAAACCTGTATAAAAATTGTACAAACATATTTTAAGGACTCATATTTTCAATGCCATGGAAAGAAAACTTATGGGAATCTAAACAATTAGACTTTGCTCAAAGGTAGCAACAACCCAAAACTTGACTATCTCTCTGGAGGTTTCTATTGGCTGGTCAGCAAAAAGAAATAGTGTTTCCTTCTCCTTTGACCCAATGGAGCTTATATATAGATCCTACCAGTCCAAGCATATGCACAGTGCAATGGGTATGAGTCAACTTACCCACAGTGCAATGGGTATGGGCCCGACTTAATTCCTGGTCAGGTGGTAAAAGATTGTGCTGAACAGTTAGCTGGGGTATGGACTGGAATTTTTAATCGATCCTTGACACAATGTGTGGTTCCTGTTTGTTTCAAGGCTTCCACCATTGTTCCACTGCCTAAAAAGTTGCCCACAAATGGTCCAAGCGACTATAGGCCGGTGGCACTAACTTCTATCTTAATGAAGTGCTTTGAGCAGCTAGTTCGAAATTATATTATCTCCTGCCTTCCCGATTTTTTTGATGGGCTTCAGTTTGCTTACAAAAAAAATAGATCAACCGAGGATGCAATTATCACTATGCTTCACATGGCCTTATCCCATTTGGAAACACCGGGGAATTATGTAAGAATGTTGTTCGCAGATTTTAGTTTTGCTTTTAATACCATCATGCCACACAGATTAATAGCCAAGCTTAAAGATCTAGATTTTCCAGATTCTATTTGCTTATGGATATTGGACTTTTTAACAAATCGTCCACAAAGAGTTAAATTGAATGACTATATTTCTACTGTCAAGACACTTAGTATTGGCACTCCACAAGGTTGTGTCCTTAGTCCACTTTTGTTCTCCATCTATTCATCTGATTGCACAAATAAACATCCCAACAATAGGATAATGAAATTTGCAGACGATACTACGCTTGTAGGACTTATTTCTGGGGATGATGAGTCTGCATATCGGGATGAGGTATTACAGCTATCCCGTTGGTGCAAAAATAATAATCTTCTATTTAATATCAAGAAGACCAAGAAGGTTATAGTGGACTATAAGAAAAAAAGAGCAGACATTCAGCCACTGTATATAGAGGGAGTTCGTGGGAACAGGTGGTTGAATGTAAGTTTCTCGGGACCATCATTACAAATAACCTGACCTGGAGTGCAAACACCGCTGCTTTAATTAAGAAGGCACAACAACGGTTGTATTTACTAAGGATTCTTAGGAAACAACAACAGGCTGAGAGTCTATTGACTACTTTCTATCGGAGTTCAATTGAGAGTATATTATCCTACTGTCTCTGTGTATGGTTCTTGAGCTGCACAGTGGCAGAGAAAAAGGCAATTCAGAGGGTGATTAAGATGGTCCAAAACATCATTGGCTGCTCACTTCCCTCTTTGGAAGAACTGTATAGGAATAGATGTAGGAGGAAGATACTTAATATATTGAATGACTCCTCTCATCTGGGACATCAGCTCTTTGAACTATTACCATCGAGAAGGAGATTTAGGGTATTAAGAACAAGGACGACCAGATTTAAGAACAGTTTTTATCCAAGTGCAGTTTTGAGGTTGAATGCAGGGTCATAAGATTTATGTGGAAGTGAATGAGAGTAATGGGGTTTTACATTTTTAAATTGCGTAGAGATCATTGTACGGTCGGCTGTGTTTAGTTTTAATTTAATTTAATTTTTTTTTTCTTTTAGTGGTGTTTGTCCAGTTTTTACTTGTGGAAGAGCACCTCATTTAGTTGCACCCGCTTGCGAGTGTAATGACAAATAAATTCTATCTATCTATCTTTCAAGTGGTAACTCAAAAATTGCTTGCATGCTGGTTAACTCATTTGCAGTGCTACTTTTTAAAGCCAGGTTTCATCAGGTTGCTATATGAGGCCCAGCAAGGCAGCCTTTAGTTAATGCATATTGAACTATGGGCCAGCAAAAGATCAGTAAACATGGTAATGTATAATCTTATAGTTATTAAATAAGCATTGCAGGCATATTTAGAAACTCTAGTTTAATGTACAATTACTGAGAATACTTGAAAACTGCACCAAGTCTTTGCTTGGAAGACTTGGGAAATGGGAAAGGAAGATGATTGGTTGGTTGACCGATGATATCACAATCAACAGCTGTTTTCATTGAGTGATATTTTTTCCTTAATTAAACTTCAAAAATTGTATGACATTTTGTTTCATTTTCAATGTTGTACTCAACTTTGGATTAAAAATAAATAAATAACACAAATATTACAAAAAAATATTTTGTTTGTAATGTTGACATCCTGAATCATAATTGATATTGATGGACTAGTTAGAAGTTCATATCTAAGTTAATAGTCACAAGTTCCATTTCATAATTATTCATTGTGCATTGCATAACATATTTAATATTAGTCTTTAAGGATTAATAAAATATCCACTTCTTCCTTAAATAATTTTCTCCACTACTGAAGCTTCAATACTTCTAAGCTTTTATGGTAGTAATCAAAATTCACGGCCATTTTTCACAGCAATCTGACAGTCAAACTTAATAGACTTCTTCACTTTATACATGGTTAATCTTTCATCACAGAAGAATAATAATGAAAAGATAACTTGCATGAAACAATTGAGCCTTGTTGAAAAATGCTGAACTGTAATGAAGCATAATGCCAGTTGAAACATCAATACCAACCTTTGTGAGAAATCAGTTGGTCAAAAGATTCAGCCCATTTTTTTACAGTTTCAGGGGTCTCACTGCACAAGATAAAAACAGAGGCATCACCTATTGTGTGCATACTTTCATATTTTCCTAACATATATTATCTCCAGTTAATTTCAGTCTGTCATATTTCTCATATCGAATAAGAATTTCTTAGAAGAAAAAAACTTCAAAAAGTTTTTGATCTAATTTCACTGATGTTTTTCCCATTAAATTAGGAAAAGAATCAATGTATTGGAAAGAAGTGCTGTCTTCTGCGTCATTTTATTGTACATCCTTAATCTTTTTAAATAAGTAAATGCATGTTTGACATCTTTATTTTTTTTTAAATAAATAAACAACCAAACAAACTATTTTGTTTGTGGCAGGTGAAATGGTTTCTACATAAAAGCTTGGGAAGGAAAGAGAATTGTTCATACTGAGATGTGGTTTTGAATACTGCCAAAGACACTATGACCACAGGCTATTTTTAACATTACACAGGAAGCTTTATGGTATTTAGAAAGAAGGATGCAATAGCAGTGGTGCCAGGACATAAGCACACAATTTGCTTACAGCAATATTTTTCATCAAATGCCATGCTATTTTGGAGGGACTCATATTTAATTTAGAAGATGAGAAAGAAGGTTTTTTTTTCCTTCTTTTTCTTTTTCAAAAAAGCCAACTATGTCAAATTGTCCATAGTGGTCACTGGTCTTTGACATTGAGGCTCAGAGAAAGATACACCAAAAAGTCTCAACCGTTCTTCTGCTAAGAAGTCTGGAAAGTGACCTTTTCAAGTATGTGCTGGGCTGTTTTCACAAGCAGTTGAGAAAATTCGATTTTAGATAGATCATAATAATATGTGGTGCAGCCCTAGAGAAGTGTGCAAAATAAATTAACTTAGAGGGAAATTAATTTGCAGAGGGAAACAAATAGTGAGGATATAAAGACAATAGCAGGCAAGGTTGATAATCAAGCTGAGACAGACAAGATTACCTTTTGCAACCTTCTCAGCTGACTTCTGAAAAGCAAAGTCAATGGGGAGCTGCATTCCCTTCAGTACTCACTGCATGACTTGTTTAACAATTGCAGAGATTCAGACAGATAGGTACAGATAATCAGAGTTAGAAGGGACCTTGTAGGTCATCTAGTCCACCCCCCCTGCTCAAGTGGGAGACCCTACACCATTTCTGACCAATGGCAGTCCAATCTCTTCTTGAAAGTCTCAAGTGATGGCGCTGCCACAACTTCCAAGGGCAAACTGTTCCATTGGTTGATTGTTCTCACTGTCAGAAAGTTTCTCCTTGTTTCCAGGTTAAATCTCTCCTTGTTCAGTTTCCATCCATTATTCCTTGTCTGGCCTACAGGAGCTTTAGAAAATAGCTTGACCCCTTCCTCCCTGTGGCAGCCCCTCAAATATTGGAAGACTGCTATCATGTCTCCCCTGGTCCTTCTCTTTACTGGACGAGCCAAGCCCAGTTCCTGCAACCGTTCGTTGTATGTTTTAGCCTCCAGTCCCCTAATCATCCTGGTTGCTCTTCTCAGTACTTTTTCTAGAGTCTCAACATCTTTTTTATAATGTGGTGAACAAAACTGGGTGCAGTACTCTAGGTGTGGTCTTACTAAGGCTGACATTAGTACTTCCCTTGATCTTGATTGTATCCCTCTGTTAATACAATTTAGGATTGCATTAGCTTTTTTGGCTGCTGCTGCACACCGCTGGCTCATATTTGGCTGTTTGTCCTCTAAGACTCCAAGATCCCCCTCACAGTTACAGTTATTGAGCCTGGTTTCACCCAATCTAAATGTGTACTTTTGGTTTTTCTTGCCTAAGTGTAGGACTTTACTTTTCTCTATATTGAATTTAATTTTATTAAATATGGCCCAGTGTTCTAGTCTGTCAAGATCCATCTGGATCTTGAGCCTATCTTCTTGGGTGTTAGCTATTCCTGCCAGCTTAGCATCATCTGCAAATTTGGTAAGTCCTCCTTCTATTCCCTCATCTAAGTTGTTAATGAAGATATTGAAGAGTACTGGGCCTAAGATGGAACCTTGTGGCACCCTACTGCTTACTTCCCTCCATGTAGACTTAGACCCATTAAGGACTACTCATTGAGTACAGTTTGCCAGCCAGTTGCAAATCCATCTAGTGGTGGTGCTATCTATTCCACTTTTTTCTAGCTTACTAAGAAGTAGGTTGTGGTCTACTTTATCGAATGCCTTGGTGAAATCTAAATATATTATGTCCACAGTATTTTGCTGGTCTACTAATTTAGTCACTGTGTTGAAGAATGAAATAAGGTTGGTTTGGCATGATCTGTTTTTAACAAACCCGTGCTAACTGTAGTTATTACTTTACTTGTTTCTAGATGTTGGCGCATCTGTTTTTTTTATTATCTTTTCCAGTATCTTCCCGGGTATTGATGTTAGGCTGATTGGTCTATAGTTTCCTGGGTCTGTTTTTTTTTTTCTTTTTTTGAAGATAGGAACCACATCAGCTCTTTTCCAGTCCTCTGGTAGTTCCCCGATGCTCCAGGATTTTTGAAAGACATGGTGCAGTGGTTCTGAGATGATCTCTGCCAGCTCCTTTAAAATTCTGGGATGTAATCCATCAGGCCCCGGTGATTTGTTTTCATCAAGATCAGACAGGTATTCTCTTACTATATTTTTTGCTTATTTTAACTTTTATTTCTGGTCTGTCTTTTACAGTTATGTTTTTGATGGGTTGAGCTATAGTTTCTTTTTGCGTGAAGACAGCGGCAAAGAATGAGTTAAGCAGTTCTGCTTTCTCTCTGTTGCCTGTTACTTCCTTGCCATCTTCTCTTTTTAGTGGACCGACTGTTTCCTTGATTTTTTTCTTGTTATTTATATGTTGGAAGAAACTTTTTTTTATTATTTTTGACTTTTGTTGCAAGTCTTTGTTCGTTCTGAGCCTTTGCTATCCTGACTTCATCTTTGCAGATTCTGGCTATCTGCTGATATTCTGCCTTAGTTGTATGTCCTTCTTTTCACTTTTTGTACTTGTCCTTTTTTTCTTTCAATTTGCCAAAGACATCTTTCTGTAGCTATGCTGGTTTCTTCTTGGATTTCTTGTTTTTCTTTCTCAGTGGTATTGTGCTGGTCTGGGCTTCTATGATCATACTTTTTAAAGTTTCCCAAGATTCTTGAGTTGTTTTCCCCTTTAGGATTTTCATCCACGGAATCTTTCTCAAGTTCTCCCTGAGTCTATTGAAATCAGCTCATTTAAAATCCAAGACTCTGGTGTCTTTATGTTCTGTTGCTTGTGTTTGTGTTATGCTGAATTCTAGTATGACATGGTCACTTTCACCCAAGTTTCCTGCAGTTTCAACTCTCTTTATCACTTCTTCTCTGTTTGTAAGCATTAACTCCAGCATGGCTGTCCCTCTAGTTTCACCCTCTACTTTTTGGACAACAAAGTTGTCACCTAGGTTGGTTAGGAACTTATTTGATTTCTCACTTGGTGCAGAATTAGTTTTCAAATTGATATCAGGATAATTGAAATCTCCCATTACTATTGCTGTGTGTTTCCTGCATATGTTTGTTAGTTGGTTGGCAAAAAGGACATCTATTTTTTCTGCTTTATAGGGTGGCCTATAACATACGCCTATGGCCATGTCATTCTTTTTTTCTTTTATATTAACCCATATGCATTCTAGGTGGTTTTCATCTTTGGTTTCATACATTTCTGTAGCAATATAGTGGTCCTTTACACTTAACAACCATAGCAAAAATGTTCATAAAATCAGGTAAGATTCCCTTAACAACAGCTTTACTTAGCAGTGAAAATTCTGATCCTAATTGTGGTTGTAAGTGGAGGACTTTTTAATGTCTTTTTTAATATAAATCAGAAGCCAATTCACAAATATTTATCCATTTTATAGATGGGGACACTGAACTGTAGACTAGTCTTCAGAATGTCAGTGAACCTATAGCTGAAAATATACTCATATAAAAAGCAGATTTCATAAAGGTATGCACACTGAGAAAAATAAGCCTATGCAAAGAATATGTGACAATTAATAAATTAAGACAATATTTCTTAATATCAGAAACGTTAAGATGCATGGATTTCAACTACCAGAACTCCTGAGCCAGTATGCTGGGTGAAAAATGCTTTGAGTTGAAGTATTAAGCCAATTGATATCTTACATTTACCATTTTTACAAAACACATATGGAAAAGAAAGAAATAGTCACAAAATCAAACTCAACAACAGAACAAAAAGGATTGTGGGAAGATGTGGATCCTGCAAAAAACAAGAAAGACTTTTTTTCAAAAAAATATAAGAATTCTATTAAGAATTTCAAAAATTCTGTGAGATCTCATAAGCATGATACGTTCATGTATCCATCTTTGACGAGACCATCACTAAGCTGCACAATGGTGCAAAGGAACTGAAAGATGTTTCTAATCTCTATCAAAACATGGTGATGAAGCATCATATCAGTACTATGCTGACACCTCTTCCCCATTTTCCCTCAAATGTTTCAGTTTTTTAATTTTTCTTTTTTTGCCTTTTTTGCTTGCAAGTTCCTTAAGCATTTTAGAGGTGGGGGTTTTGAACATCTTTCATTGTAGTAAAGTGATACTAATAGTTGTTGAATATACCCTATCTATGCCAACCTGTCCTGGTGGAGCTATACTATCACCATATCATGAAGTCCATATCATATGATTTAAACTTGGAGATTTAGCTAAAAAGAAACCCTCCCTTGATGACCATTTTATTATAATAAGTAGAAGGAAAATCTGTATCTTACTCATTAAACCTTTTATGAAACTTTCTCAACAGAAAAACAAAACAAAACACAATTTTCTGTTATATTTATATGTATGCATATATGTATGTATATATATTCATTCCAAAACAGGTCTCACCTTGATGCTTTTGCTAGTTGTTCAAATTTGTCAAAATTCATATTTGGGTGCAATTCAGACTTATGCAAGTAACTTAGCCGATTCCTCTTTTCAAGAGACCTACAAGAAAATGAATGTTGCTGCAGTAAGATTTTCAAGCATTTCTCTTTTACCAGCTTAGAGTGCTCTGCAAAGCTCATTGTTTCCCTTTCACATATGATTCCATAAATGTTGATGTTATTTTCCCATTTGCAGGAGAGAATAATAGATTTCTCACTTACACCTCTGAATATTTTTACATACAGAATCATCTCCAAAGGGTAAATGAACATCTTTTCATGTTGATAGTCTTTCACATTTACTTTGGTGACAAGATCAGTAGGGACTTGAGAAGGGGAAGGAATAGGTTTAATCTTAGTGAAGCCAGGCTGAGATCATGAGCTTCTGATATTGTGCTATATAAAATCAGATAACAGAAGAGGAAATTCAGTAGCTGAAATGATTAAAATGAAACACATTTCCTGATGCATTCAATGACATTTAAATGTATTAGCTAGTATATCACTGCCACAGAAAGTGCTGCTTACTTTGATAATATTGAATGATGCAAAGTGGGTGTTGATGTGGTATAATAATGGCTTTCCATTCCTCTGTTCCTGATTCCTTGATTGCCATATCATAGGATTTGTACGAGTAGAATGCTATCATCTCAAGGGACAACAACAAATGGAGGTAGAACTTTTAGCCAAACCACCCATCCATTAAAACTAGTATTAGGACTTTTTTTTCCCCTTGCACCACAATTTTTTTAAGCTTTCTTGTCAGCATTAACTTCTGTTGACTGTCTGAACAAGCCCCTGAAGTTTTCTTGACAAGTTTTTTCAAAAGCAGTTTGTGATTGCCTGCTTTGTAGAACTGAGAGAAGGTGATTGGCTCACGGTCATCCAGCTGGCTTCATACTTAAGGAGGAACTAGAATTCATCGTCTCCCAGTTTTTATCCTGATGTATAACCTTAGCTCTTTTGTACCATATTATTTGTATTGTATTTTAGTTACTATAATGAATATAGAAAAAGAGAAGTAATGTATTCATAAGTGTATACATCGATTTTTATGGATACAACATTTGGCATCTGAGTAGCATCCTTGATTTACAAAAAGGAAAGTACAAAAAGCTAAACCTCAGTTACATTTAATCTGATGACATTTAATCTAATGTTCAAGCATTTCAGAATCTCATCCTTCTTTTTCATTATAAATAGCAAAGTTTTCTGGAGACCATAGCCAAAGTTTGGAGAGTTGAATACAGGTTGTGTATTTAACTGGTACAACCTGGTTCTCCCGAAATATAACCATGCAGCTTGATAATTCGAGGTATTGCATCCAAAGCTTCTAGATGGCATCAAACCTTGCTTATTTATTTAACAAATTTATATGGATGTCTATCTAAGCAATGGAACAATGAACAGTGGATAAAAATACAATGTACATTCAAATCCAATTTATCAAGGTCCTTGTAAGAAATTTCTTGCCCACATAGCACATGCACAATGCTGGGTCCCATAATAATCTAGCCCCAATGCTTGGGGGTGGGAGAATCAAATATTCATGGCTTTCTTGAAGCCTGGCAAGTCAGGACTATCTCTGTGGGGAGGGAGGAAAAACTGTTCTATAACATGGAATATAGAAACGGTCTTGATGGAAATATTCAGAAACTGTTACAAAAAGAAGAAAAGACAGAGGTATTCATTAAGTTTTACGGAAAAAAAACCCACTAAGGTATAGATTCAGTGAAGAGCCAGCCTGAGTCACTTCCTAAAACTTAATGAATATTGAGAGAGGAAAAGCACACTCTGTCCATAGAGTGTATCTCAGTGAAGCTTAGTTTTATTCTAAGAACTGTGGTGGTTCAGTGGTTAGAATACATTATTGCAGCCCACCTCTGCCCACAGTTTAGAATTTGATCATGACCAGCTCAAAGTTGACTCAGCCTTTCATTCTTCCAAGGTCAGTAAAATGAGGACCCAGATTGTTGGGGATAATATGCCAACATTGTAAAGCACACAGAGAGTGCTATGGAACGGTATGTAAGTCTAAGTGCTAATGCTATTGCTATTTTGTCGAGTTTGTTTCATGATGTGGACAACCTCAATGGGCTGAAAATAAGGCAGGTAACATGGCAGAGAAGGCACAGTTCGTAGATTCCACCAGTGACATTGGTCACCCAGAAGACACAGAACATGCCAATCTGACAGATTTGGATAGACTACCAAAGAAAAGCAATCCTATAAGTGTTTAGGAAAACATTTAGTTTTATATACATAATACCCAACATGACACTTTACAAACTAATTTTTTAAAAATAATCAAAGAACTTTGAAATGTTTAAGTATTCAATCAATATTCATTATTTATACATTACATCACAGTTTATCATAACAATGTAACTAAGGTTTTGTATTTGTGTGTATGTGTGTGTGTTTTCAAATATTATTATTAAACATCACAAGACTGACGTTTGTCTACTACTTTGCATGTATAGATTCTTTGTATTTATTCAAATCATCATATATATAAACAAGAAACCACTTCCTCACTTTCCAGTGTTAAAGATATGAGTGCTGCTGTTTACATAACCAAAATGCACCAGCTATCACTTGTGCTCAGTACGGAAGTGTTAACAGGCTTACGGGAAATCCAAAATTTGCAAGAGTGCAAATATTTAAAGAGGGGGGGGAATGACTAAAAGAGAATCAGTATGATGATATCATGAGGCCTGAATATGTGCCCCAGGCATGGAATAATGAAAATTACTGGAATCTTGAACATAGAATATTTGCATTGCAATTATGTTGCAGGTTTCATTTGCTACTCTCTACCAACATTCTAGGATCTGTAAGGATGATCCCATGTTGGCATACCTTTTTAATGTGAATAGCCACACACCAGCAAAACTTGATAAAACCTGGACTACTCCAAGGCACTGCTGTAAATGATCTTTTTTTTTTTCTCATTGACTGGATGCAATCATAAAATCCAGCCAAGAGGTGTAGTTTTTGGTTGCAATTTTTTAGAAATGTTGTGCTATCAGAGTTCATAGTGTGAGAAAGGGAGCAAAGTTTTGGAATCACTGGATCCCATCCATTACGACCGTTTGCAAGGGAGATACGGGCATCCTAAATACAATACAATAAAATAGACTGGTAGACAAGGAAACATCATCACGCATTGGGTTTAGATATTTGGGGAAAAAAAAACAATGCTCAATTGCCATGCAGGATTTCAGAGCAGCACTTAAAGAAAATCAAATGGTATTGGAGGATCATTAAATTAAATTAACTAAATTATTTCTTAATTGTGTTTCAAAGAACTGGTCCTTCAATAGGCAGAAGTAATATGTTTTCCACTTCACATTTTCTCAGTATTGTTGGCAGTCAGAATGGAGACTAGTGTTCTGAGACAGATTCTTTAACAAATACACATCACTAAAGTTGAATTTAATCAAGATAGGGAATGTTGTTTTCTGCCTAAAGGACACATTGATCTGAGTTGATAACCACTTATTTTGACTCTTACCAATGTTAACATCCATATTTTTATTTTGGGAGAGGGGATGCTTTTGACTGTGGGCAGGTACTTTGTCATGCTTATCCCTTGTACCAGATCTTATGATAGTTTTGTAGAAAGAGCTTTAGTTCTGATTATGAATTAGCTAAACATCTTTCATTTGGGCTTCAAAAGGAGGAACACATATCTCTACTGAATTCTGATCTCAGTGATTTGGAACCATTTAAACTGTTACTGCATTGTTTTATTTTGCTCTTCATCAGATAAAAATACTGGCCTCTTTATAAAACAACTTCTAAGCCAATTAACTGAATAGCTTGGGTTTGCTTGAAAAAAACACAGTTCATTTTCTTTCATATTTTTATTTAAACATTTTCTACTCTGTCAGAGTCACATTGTTGGAGTTGGGAAGCTATACAAACATTCTTAATAAATAAATAACATTCGGATTTTAACAGACCCTTTCAGTAGTATGCTTTTTCTGGATTGGCACCCCCCTTCCCAAAAAACCCTAAAATATGTAGATATTTTCAAAAGTTTTTCACTTCATGCTATGCATTTGACCAAATGTGTACCAGTTTCTGCATTTGTCAACATTTGTTACCTGCAATAAGAAATAGTAATTTTTGCATGACTGCAGACTCTTTACTACATCTTGATATATTTTGGGGGGAGGGGAGGGTGTAAGGATTGAATAAAGCTTGCATTGAAACAAGAACATACTCTTATCTTCCCTTTAGCTGCAAAAGGCTCAGTGGAATTTATTCCCTCCCTCATCATTTCTTTCCATTCTTTGAACTGTACATCAGTGCTCGCTTCTTAGACTTTTGGCCTTCTCTCTTCTTTTCAAATCTCTATCCTACATGCTATTTCTGCCCTGAGTAGTAGAATGCAATCTGGACTCAGGCATTTTGTTGTTTTTCACACTGAGCAAGAAAATAAAAAAAATAATGAACATTCAGTCTCTTACCTGTTTCCTGTGTCTGGCTTTGCCCCTTCTCTATTCAAGGACTTCATGATTTTACAGAGAGTTTTCACTCTTGATGCCGAGTTGAGCTGAGAGGATAAAACCAATGGATTCTCCATTTTGTGTGTAAGCAGTCCGTCAGATTAGATCTTCCTCTGATCTTCTTTCTGTTGCACGTTAATAAATCCTCAAGGACTGGATTGCTCTTTTTTATGTTGCACTTACTTTGAAACTTGATTATTTAGCTTGGGCTATTCAGTTTGTGGGATGTTCCACCACTACAGTCCTAGCTGCTGTGATAAGCACACGTAACCTTTTAGAGAAGTTTTTTTTTTTTTTTACCCAGAAGTCATTTCTTCAAAAGAGAGATTAGAAATAAGCTTATGTTTTGCAAGTTGGAAAGATAAACATAGGCCTTCCCTCAACTTGTGGTTGTAGCTTGTGGTTAGCAGATATGAATGCGATATTTGGTCAAACAAGATGGCTTTTAGCACACTATACTGAGAACTGAACAAAATCAGCCACAGAGAGCAGCAAGACGGAAAATTGATATGATTTCTTCTTATTACAGTTTTTTTTTAAAACATAACTTAAAATAGCTTAAAGGGCTGCAAGTAGTTCTTCAGTCAGGCACTAATGAAGACACGTTAACTTCAATCTGCTGTTTGAGTGCTTTTTAAAAACTATTTTATTTATTTCATAGACATCCAGACCTACTCCTAAGAAGTCAAGACCCTGTAAATGGGCTAATGTTGTCTTCATCATATGAGAACTCTGTGAAGGAGGTTAGACTGAGTGGCAAAACACAAGTGGCCCTTGGATGGTGAATTTTTGATTGACAGTCTTTCACCAACAATTTTCAAATCAAAGTCTGGCTTGTACATATATTTCCTTCAAGTACATATTGTACCCACTTAATATGAACCACAGCTACCATTCTTTATCCTATATGAATAATAGCTGTACAAAATGTAACCAGAATTTGAGTCAAAAATTCATTGTGAATTTCTACAGTTACTTTAGAACTACATAAGTTGGAAATGTGTAGTATGAAACCCAGCTTTGAAAAGTTTGAATGTGAGAAATTGCATTTTGTGTTGAACCTCAGAATCCTGTTTCACATCCTATAATTTCTAACCAGCATGGAAACATTTAGTAAAAATGAACACTACAGACATGCATATCTTGTTTCTCTATTTTAACATTTTGCATTCTAATTTTTCTCACATACAGATGAAATTCAAAAAATTAGAATATCGTGCAAAAGTTCATTTATTTCAGTAATGCAACTTAAAAGATGAACCTTATATATGAGATAGACTCATTACATGCAGAGCAAGATAGTTCAAGCCATGATTTATCATAATTGTGAAGATGATGGCTTACAGGTCATGAAAACCCCAAATCCACAATTTCAGAAAATTAGAATATTACATGCAATCAATAAAACAAGGATTATACATAGAACAATATCGGACCTCTGAAAAATATAAGCATGCATTTGTACTCAGAACTTGGTTTGGGCCCCTTTTGTAGCAATTACTGCCTCAATGTGTCATGGCATAGAAGCTATCAGCCTGCGGCACTGCTGAGGTGTTAGGGAAGACCAGGATGCTTCAATAGTGGTCTTCAGCTCTTCTGCATTGTTTGGTCTCATGTCTCCCATCTTTCTCCTGGCAATGCCCCATATATTCTCTATGGGGTTCAGGTCAGGCAAGTTTGCTAGCCAATCAAGCACAGTAACCCCACGGTCATTGAACCTGGTTTTAGTGCTTTTGGCAGTGTGGGCAGGTGCCAAGTCCTGCTGGAAAATGAAGTCAGCGTCCCCATAAAGCTCGTCTGTGGAAGGAAGTGCTCCAAAATCTCCTGGTAGACAGCTGTGTTGACCCTGGACTTAATGAAGCACAGTGGATGACATGGCTCCCCAAATCAACACAGACAGTGGAAACTTCACACTGGACTTCAAGCATCTTGCAGTGTGTGCCTTTCCATTCTTCCTCCAGACTCTGGGTCCTTGGTTTCCAAATGAGATGCAAAAGTTGCTCTCATAAGAAAAGAGGACTTTGGACCACTGAGCAACAGACCAGTTCTGTTTTTCTTTGTTCAGGAGTGGCTTGACAAGAGGAATACGACATTTGAAGCCCATGTCCAGGATCTGTCTGTGTGGTGGCTCTTGATGCACTGACTCCAGCCTCAGTCCACTCCTTGTGAAAGTCCCCAACACTTTTGAATGGCCTTTTCCTGACAATCCTCTCCAGGCTGCAGTCATCCCTGCTGCTTGTGCACCTTTTTCTTCCACACTTTTCCCTTCCACATAATTTTCTATTAATGTGCTTTGATACAGCACTTTGGGAAGATCCAACTTCTTCTGCAGTTACCTTTTGAGCCTTTTCCTCCTTATGGAGGGTGTCAATGATGGTTTTCTGCACAACTGTCAGGTCATCAGTCTTTCCCATGATTGTGCTTCCTACTGAACCAGACTGAGAGACCATTTAAAGGCTCAGGAACCCTTTGCAGGTGTTATGGCTTAATTAGATGATTAGAGTGGGACACTTTGAGCCTAGAATATTGAACCTTTTCACAATATTCTAATTTTCTGAGATTGTGGATTTGGGGTTTTCATGAGCTGTAAGCCATAATTATCACAATTATGACAAATCATGGCTTGCTTTGCATGTAATGAGTCTATCTCATAAATTAGTTTCACTTTTTAAGTTGCATTACTGAAATAAATGAACTTTTGCATGATATTCTAATTTTTCAAGTTTCACCTGTAGTTCTTTTCAATTAATATAATATTTGCACAGAAGATATATATATTCCCCAGTTCCTATGAAATGGAGCTTTTAATGGGCTGGTGGAATAGCATCTGCTTTTTATGTCTAAACAATTTGAAGAGCTTCTATTTTATTAATCCATTTATGTTAGTTTGTATTTTAATGCTGGTTTATGACATATAATAAAAGTATTTGTAAAAATAATAACCACCGCTATCAAATTAAATATAAGCAAATCTGCATTCTACTCAGGCAGAAATAGCATGCAGGACAGAGCTTTGGAAAGAATAGAGAAAGTCAGAAGTCTAACAGGTGAGCCTGGACTTACAGTTCAAAGAAGGTCTGTAACACTTTTACAGATTTTACTCAGAATAGCGATAGCACTTAGACTTATATACCACTTCATAACGCTTTACAGCCCTTTCTAAGTGGTTTACAGAGTCAGCATATTGTTCCCAACAATCTGGGTCCTCATTTTACCCACCTCGAAAGGATGGAAGACTGAGTCAACCTTGAGCCGGGTGAGACTGCCAAACTGCTGGCAGTCTGCAAACAGCAGAAGTACCCTGCAGTACTGCATTCTAACCACTGTGCCACTGCGCCTCTCAAAATTCTATTTTGTTCCAGAATAAGCTGTAGAATTTTTTATTTGTTTTAATTAAAACACTTCTTCTAAAACATGTTAATACATATGTAATTGTATACTTGCAAAATAAACATTAAATATCTGTCTTTTTCAAGTTATATTATTTAAATGTGCATTTAAGTCATTGAAACAGACCAAGTAGACTTTATATTATCTAATTGGGTGGATTGTGAATGTTGGAGGAGGTCTGTAATATGATGGCAACTATTACTACCTATTACTACCTATTACTACCTTACTTAATATTATTAGTATGCAGTGCAAATGTGACTATTTTTCCAAAGACCCATGAATTTCCTTTCATTAGAAGCTAAATATACAAGTGAAGTGAATGATAAGAGGAGAGACTAATGAGGTTGAATGAGGCAAAGAAAACCAAGCCCATATCAGTAATAAAAATGTTTAACTCCAGGAAAACTGAAAATAATCTCAGGAAGGAAGAAATAAAAAAAGTAGCAAAGAAAACTTCCATGATGAAGCAATGGTGAAAAAAAGAGTAAGGGGGAAAGTGTAAATAACAAAGGAAATTAGTCCACTTAGTATTAACATTACTGAAGAAAGTGCATACACTGTTTTACTTTCTATTGCAGACAAGCCCAGGGCCAATCCTACAGAAGAGCGAAGAACTGCCTTAACCATCAGATGCTGGAAACCACATGCCATTCCATCTGTGTCTCTGAATAACAAAATAACAGTGTGGGAAGGGACCTTCCAACCCCCTGCACAAGCAGGAGATCCTATACTGTTCCATACTAGCAGGCTTGTAGGCCTGCATTCTTATTGGTCCAGAAAAGCCGGGCCGTGATTGGACAAAACTAAGCGTTCTGATTGGTTCATATTTGGGCTTCCGCGATTGGCTAAAACCAAGCACAGCAAGCTCAAAAGCTTGTCATAGGCTGCCTAGCTGCAGACAGCTCTATAAAAAGAGCTGCCGTGGCTGGGAGCCTTGTCTCAGTATTTGATTTCCTAATAAAGAGCTGTTGTCACTACTTTGAGTCTCATCTCTCCTTGGGACCCCCGCCCCGACTTAACACTGGCGACGAGGATGGGATACTGAGACAACAGAGCTGATTAGCACATGGCAGAAAGTGCATAGATGACCAGCAAGATTGCCAGCAGCGCCGTGCCACCCGCACCATTCGATCCAACCAGCGAGGACTGGGAGTCCTACATCGATCGTTTCCAAATGTTCTTGGAATCAAACAACCTGAAGGAGGCCACTGGCAGCAAGAAGCAAGTGGTCTTTCTAACACACTGCGGACCCGCCATTTTTAAAATGGCCAAGGCACTTGCGAAGCCCGCAGACATCAAGACAATGGAATGGGATACCCTAGCTCCCATCCTCCGGAAACATTACACCCCGGCGGTGCCGACCCTCATCCATCGGCATGACTTTTACCAGAGGGATCAGCATGAGGGTGAGAGCATCGGAGAGTTCGTAGCCAACCTGAGGAACCTCGGAGGCTTGTGTGGATTTGCCAATCTGGACGAGGCCATGCGTGACCGAGTCATCCTCAGCCTGAAAGACCCAACTCTCCAAAGTAGGCTGATGGCTAAAGGGGACATCTCCCTCACCAACGCCATAGCCAAAGCCACTGCAGCCAGGGCCACCTGTAAGTCAGCAGCGCAAATGTGGCGTTCAATCGGAACTGACCACCAACCCACCAGCGAAACGACAACCGCAGCAGAAAAACACACAGCATCCACCCACCACAATGACATCGAATCTCCTTCTGACAGTGAAGAGGAAGAAATACACAGACTTCAGTCGGAATGCGAGCGACGAGACCGGTGTGGTCATAAGTCGAGTTACCAATGTGCCGGCTGCAGAGGAAATCACCCGCATTCCGAATGTAAGTTCCTGAACACTGTTTGCCATTTTTGCGAAAAACGAGGGCATATTGCCAAAGTATGCCGCAACAAATGAAATTCCATCCCCCGATGATGAGAAAACAGCCCAAGAAAAAGTGATAGCACCCCCACCATGAACCGGGACCACCAAAATGACAGCCGGTGGAACTGGGACAGCCAACCCAGGAAGTTCATCGAGGTACCCAGAAAAGAAGAAATGTACCAAACAGTGACCATCGGCCACGCTTCATCAGTAGACGCACGAAAAATACGTGTAGAGGTCACCATTGAGAACCAACCTTGCACCATGGAGGTAGACTCTGGTTCCTCCCTCTCTATGGTCTCCTGGAGGACCATAAAATGACTAATTCCCAGCATCCGCTGCTAAGAGCTCAGCGACCAGAAGCTAATATTGAGAGACTATCAAGGTAATCGCATTCTGGTCGCTGGCACTGGACATTTTAAAGTTTTGTTCAAAAACCATACCACCATCCTACCACTCGCAATAGTTGATAAAGACCGACCCAGCCTACTCGGGTTGCAGTGGTTCGCACCATTGGGGATCGAGATGGCAGGCATCAACTACACAGAAGACGAAGACTGGGAAGCTACGCTCATCCAGGACTTCTAAGAAGTCTTCAGTGAACATCTAGGCAAGTACAAGGGGTCCCCTATCTCCTTTAATCTCAGCCCTGACATCGCTCCCATCCATCTCAAACCGCGCCGAGTACCTTTTGCACTCAAGCCTAAAATAGACAAACAATTAGACAAACTAATAGCACAAGGCGTGTTAGAACCCATCGATCATGTCCGTTGGGAGACCCCAATTGTCACCCCCATCAAACCTGATGGCTCCCTGAGAATTTGTGGTGACTACAAGGCCACCCTCAACCACGCATTGCAGCAGAGCACCTACCCGGTGCCCGTAGTCCAACATCTCCTGCACTCACTAGGGGGTGGCAAAATCTTTGCAAAGCTCGACCTGGCTCAAACTTATCAACAACTGCCAGTCGATGCTGAAACCACCGAAGCTCAAACCATAGTGACACATAGAGGGGTGTTCAAATGTAATTGGCTCCAGTTTGGGGTCAGCGTCGCACGGGCATTTTTCAAAGTCTAATGGAGAGATTGCTGCAGGGAATTAAAGGAGTCGTGCCCTATTTCGACAACATTTTGGTAGCAGCCCCTACCAAAAAACAATTGGAAAAATGACTGAGGGCGGTCCTACAGAAATTCAAAGATGCTGGCCTCAAGGTGAAAAAGGAAAAGTGCCAATTATGCACTGAAAGAGTTGAATTTCTTGGCTACCTCCTTGACAAACAAGGAATTCACCCCACAGATAAAAAATTGAAAGCCATCAAAGACGCCCCCAGACCAAAGAACAAAACGGACCTCCAAGCCTTCCTCGACTCATTAATTTCTATAACATTTTTCTACCCCAGAAAGCGACTGTCGCAGAACCTCTGCATAGACTCCTCGATAAAAAGGCTTCCTGGATATGGGGACGGCTAGAAGAGCACGCTTTTCACCAAATAAATAAAAAACCTTTTGACTTCAGGCACAGTCCTCATGCAATATAATGAAACACTACCACTGACTGTTACTTGCGACACATCGCCTTTTGGGGTTGGTGCCATTCTGTGCCACATTTTACCGAATGGAATGGAAGCCCCCATTGCATTCTTTTCCAGGACCTTGTCCAAGCCAGAGAGGAACTATAGCTAGCTGGACAAAGAGGCCCTCGCCATCGTTTTCGCAGTAAAGAGATTCCACGAATACATTTATGGTAGGACATTTTCCATTATTACCATAAGCCATAAGGGACCATAAGCCCCTACTTGGCATATTGGTGGGTGACAAGCCCACTCCACACATCTTGTCACCTAGAATGACAAGATGGCCTGAATTTCTAGCCGCTTATAATTACAAGTTGATACATCGCCCTGGCAAGACTATCTCTCACGCCGATGCCTTAAGCCTCTCCCCCTTGCCAGATTTGCAAGACCCAGCTCCCACATTGCCAGTCTTGCAGTTGAAACGATACCCATGCCACCAGTAACCGCGTAAGACATCGCCCATGAAACTAGAAAGTATAAATGCTTGGTGTAAGTTCTCAGCTGGGTGGAGAGGGGATGGCCAGAAACCGAGCCAAACGAATTTTTTAAACCGTTTAAAAACCGGCAAACTGAACTCTTTTTGCAGAGAGGTTGCGTGTTGTGGGGAGACCAGGTAGTAATACCAGAAACACTACAGAAAACAGTTTTAAACTTGCTGCATGACGGGCACCATGGTATTGTGCACATGAAAGCCCTGGCCAGGAGCTATGCTTGGTGGCCAGGCATGGACAAGCAAATTGAAACCTGAGTCGCCGCTTGTAACAGATGCCAAGAGACTCACTCAGCTCCCCCTAAAGCCCCACCATAAGAATGGGAAACACCCAGAGGCCCTTGGTCGCACATCCATATTGACTTCACAGGGCCAACCAAGGGGCACACCTTCTTAATCACTGTTGACGCTTATTCGAATTGGCTCGAGGTGAGCACAATGAAGACAACCACCACAGAAGCTGTCATCAAGAAATTAAATAGACTTTTTGCCACGCATGGTATGCCAGATGTTATCGTTTCTGACAATGGGACACAATTTACCGCCTTGGTTTTTGAACAATACTTGGCAGACCGCAGCATCCGACACACATTGACATCACCAGCTTACCCGGGGGTGAATGGTAGAGCTGAACGCATGGTTCAATTTACAAAAAAAAACTCTGTACAAAATGAAACATGGCAACATCCATGAGAAGATCACCAGGACACTTCTCCTACAACATATGACACCGAATACCACCACCAACAAGAACCCAGCAGAGCTACTAATGGGCAGAAGACTCAGGTCACCTCTATACCACCTGCACCCTGCTTACACTCCAGAAAAACCCCTTGGTTCCAGCAGCAAGCTCTGCGCCTTCAAGGTAGGAGACACTGTTTTTGCCAAAAACTTTACAGGGACCTGCTTTGGGTCCCTGCAAAAATCACCCAAGTCACAGGCCCCCGCTCCTACCAGCTCGAGATCACTGATGGGAGGTCGTGGAAATGTCATATTGACCAGCTGAGATCCAGGCTGGCCACTTCCCCCCTCACATACTCTAACCAAGAAATCAGAGTGGGGGGAACTTCAAGTTTGGAAAATGAACAAACACCTGTACAAGCAGAACAACCCCCACAAACATTTAATAAAAACCAACAACACTTACCAGCCAGAAGGGAGTCGTGGCAGACGGGCACTACGCCTGGAAGCAGCAGCCGGACAAGCTCTACCAGCCCAGAGAGCCCAGGTGGGAGCAACAGAGCAAACAACTCAATTGACCCAGAATCACCAGATGGGAGTCGCAGCCAGAGGACCGGCTCACCCTTCCAGGCAATTCCATCTAGTAGTTTGAGAGCAACATGGAGCCCATCCGAACCCGATGGTGAACAGAGACATTGTGAACTGTGCAAGTCTAGTAGGCAGGTACGAAGACCTGCCTACTTGCGTGATTACGTTACCCCGCCCCTTGGACGGAACCAAGAGGGGAGGGGTGTTCCATACTAGCAGGCTTGTAGGCCTGCATTTCTATTGGTCCGGATAAGCCGGGCCGTGATTGGACAAGACTAAACGTTCTGATTGGTTCATATTAGGGCTTCCGCGATTGGCTAAAACCAAGCACAGCAAGCTCAAAAGCTTGTCATAGGCTGCCTAGCCGCAGCCAGCTCTATAAAAAGAGCTGCCGTGGCTGGGAGCCTTGTCTCAGTATTTGATTTCCTAATAAAGAGCTGTTGTCACTACTTTGAATCTCGTCTCTCCTTGGGACCCACCGCCCAGACTTAACATATACCATTCTAGACAAATAGCTGTCCAGTCTTTTCTTAAACGCTTCCAGTGATGGAACTGTCTGGAGGCAAGCCATTCCACTGGTTAATTGTCCTCACTGCTAGGAAATGTCTCCTTAGTTCTAGATTGTGCCTCTCCTTGATTAGTTTCCATTTATTATTTCTTGTCTGCTTTCTGATGCTTTGGAAAATAAAAAAATATGCTCTAACTAGGAGCAGAAAGCCTCACAGCTAGCACTGCACTCAAGTAGCAAGATTAAAACACCAGCACGATGGACATCTGTGGATAAAGCACAGGAAGGGATCATCTTATCCCTTGCTTCTAATAGCAAAGTATCTTACACTGGCCTAATTTTTGCATGCAAAAATATGAACTTGCACTGGTTGATCTTGTTTAAATCATCATTTTGTATGCTTGAAATGATTTATTTCCTTCTCATTCGTTTCCTTTAACCAAGCAATATTGATTGATTGGATTTTTAAAAGATAAGTTCCATATATTCTGGCTTCATATGCCTTCATCTGATATCCTCTTAGATCATTTGCAGACCAAGAAGCTTTTTTATTTATTTATTTTTATAACAAATTTTATTAATTTTACAAAAACAATACACAATTCAGGCATAACAACTTGAAAAATCTTTTCTAAAAAAATAATAATAATTAAAGAAGAGAGCCAATAGAACATACAAAATAATTCCAAATTGTAATATCAATATTTACATTATCTATTTAACTTCATATCTTATCCAGACTTCTCCTTTTATCCAAATTATATTTCTTGCTTATTAAAATTTTATTGCCTTTCATAAACATAAAAAACAAAGAACATAGAAAAAAAAAAAAACTAAAACATCTTTTCTGAAGGCTGCCTGATCCCGGGTTGAAACTCTTCTCACAGGCACAAATTCAAACATCATATTCACTTTATATATCCTTCCATATCTTATTATCATTTTCTTTTTTTTATAAAACAATTTTATTAATTTTACAAAAACAGTGCACAAACAATCAAGGCATAACAGCTTATAAATTCTTTTCTTAAAAAAATAGTGATAATTAAAGAAGAAAACCAATAGAACATAATGATTCCCAAATATAATATCAATATTTACTTTATCTATTTAACTTCATATCTTATCCCAGCTTCTCCTTTTCATCCAAATTATTTGTTAATTAAAATTTTATTGCCTTTTATCAACATACAAAACCCACCCAAAAATAAGAAAACCTTTATATATCCTTCCATATCTTATTACCATTTTCAATAACATTCTTTGTCTGTTCTATTTCCAACTATCCATTCATCTTTTTTCTTTTACTATACTTCTCCTATACACTAATTGGAGTGGCGCCTTTAACTCATTACCCTAACTTAAAAGTACTTCATATAACACTTAATTTATCTTGGGATTCTGTTTAGTAGATTCTAAAATTACACAATAAATTTTATACTCTAAATACACATATAAAAACACAATCTTATGTACCTTCCAGAATCCCCCTTTTATCCTTAATTAGATTCACCCATTGTCTCTAAATAAACTTTTTTTCTTTAGATCTTGCTTCCCACCATTGAGGCTTCTCCCCCCCCCCCTTTCTCTCTTGCTTATTCTTTTCCTTGCCCTTTTTACCCCTTTCTCTCTCCTCCTCCCTTTTCTTACTCCCTTTCCTTTGCTTTCTAACCTTGCATCCACCTTTCCTCTCATTTTTCTCTTTTTTGGTTGTTTTTTCAAACCTTAAAATCCCCTTTTTCTTATCCTCTTTCTCCTCCTTCCCAGAAAAAAAACCATTGTTCATCAAAGATGGCTTCTTCTTCCTCTTCTTCTTTGTCCCAGTCATTCTGCTGCATGATCAACTTTTCATAAGTACATAATGCCATTTCTAAAAATTGAAATAAAGTGCCCAAAGTATCTTTTCCATCTTGTTCTTCCTTTTTATATTTTTGATATTCAGTCTTTAGTTCATCCGCAAGCGATGCCATCCTGAAAAGAGAAACTTTCTCCAAAACAACCAACCAAATATTTTTAATCAAAAATAATTCAAAAAAAGTTCCAAAAGTTAATACTTTTTTTCCTTCTTCTATTTCTCTTTCTGGGGTTACTGTTTAATCAAAGAGGTCCAATTACCATATATCTTTCTTTGAGATTCTAGGCAATCTCCTCCTTTTTCCACTTCTGCTCCAATTTTTTTCCTCTCCCTTCCCACTTGCAACATCAATTTTTAAATGATCAGAAATCCATACCTCTAATAAGGGTTTTCCAATTTCTTAAATTTTTAAGTCCCATGTCCAAGAACTCTTTTGTCCCTTAACTTCAACTTTCAGAATAGTTCACCTTCAGTGCCCGAACAAATTTCAAATCTTCATCTGCTGTTTCCATGGGGTGGGAGAGTGAAGAAAAAATGTTCCCTTTAACAGCTTCTCCGCCTCTCTCGATCTTCTTAGGGATACAATGTATCCTCCAGCAATTCAGACAGCTCAGTTCCAGCGAATTTAAAAGATGTTGATTGACCTGGCTCAGCCAGCACTTTCACTTTTCTTGCTTCCTCCAGCACAATCTTACCCGGCTGCAGGCTTCTTCGTGGCGGCCATTGCTGACCGCCTCTCCACCACCTTGGGAAAAAGGGGTTTTTCCAGATGAGGAGGGGGTCTGCGACACCCCCAACCTCCTGTCTGGCTCCCCTCTCTCTTCGGCTGTCCCTCCAGGGCAGCCATATCCCCCTGACCCATTTGGATCGAGGGTACCTCGGCAGCAAGCACAGCAGGAATCGTGAACAGTCGCGAATCCCTGCTGCCACCGAAGCCATGCGGAACCGGAAACCCAGACCAAGAAGCTTTTTTTAGAAGACCTTAATAAAAGCAATACTTAGGATGGCTGAGTGAAATCATTTCCTTATGTGCAAAACACTAAATAAATTCAGGCAGCCTGCATCATTATCTTGCTCTGTGTCTAATTGCAGGAAAATGTGGACTAGATGGATTTGGTGTTTATTTATTTAATAAAAAGGGACCACTCCAGATGGTACTCACTATCATTTACACTCTATGCAAATATTTTCATTATTCTCATACCTGAAATACAATTTTTAAAATTCATTGTTATGAGAATTTTATCATACACAGTAATATAGTGATGCCTGTACTAAATTGCTCAGAGATGGGAATGACATTAACTTGTGCTACTGAGTCCCTCCTTCCCTATCACAGGAAGTCCTAAGAGGACAGCAGCACCCTACACCAGGCAGACTGGCTGCCCATGGTTCCTCTGTCTTGCTGCTGCCCTGAATCCAGACACAGCTAGCTTACTCTGGCCCACAAGCATGCATGTGGTTTGCAGCTTCCTTCCCATGGCAGAAAGGAATCTTTGGGCAGCAAAGATTTTTGCTGTAAACAGCAAAGACTTTGCACTGTTTAGGTGTTTGATTTTATAAAAATGGTGGCAGAGGATTACTCTGTAGCCATACAGATTAGTAACAGAGGATGATTATGTTGTGTATGCAATATAATTAATAAAGTGTGAGCTTGGAGTAAGTGCAGGGTTCTGGCCCTGCACTTCTGATTGGCTGTTAAGCGGCCAGACCAGATTGGCCCGTTCCGGGGAATCCAATTGGCCCTTAACAGAGAGTTCTTATTGGTTATAAAAGCTAGTGTTCCTAGCTTGTTATTGGTTAAACGTTACAAGGTTTGCCTATATAAGGTGGGTTTTACTGATGTTAAATGAGCAAGTCACGATGTAAATAAAGAGCTGAAGTTCACCGTTCAGAAATTTGTCTCCATTCTTTCTCGCCCATGCTCAAACTTAACACTGGCGATGAGGGTGGGATATGGAGACATCTGAACCAACGAAACTTTGAAGAACACTGAGCACGTGACAAATGATGCCAACAATGGAACCATGTCCAGCAGCATCGTACCACCCGCTCTGTTCGATCTATCACAAGAAGACTGGGAGTCTTACATGGATCGTTTCCAAATGTTCCTAGAGATGATCAACTTAAAGAACACCACAGCCGGGAAGAAACGGGCGGTGTTCCTGACGCATTGCGGTCCAACCGTATTTAAGATGGCTAAGGCACTAGACAAACCCCGAGAAGTGAAGGCCATGGATTGGGACGACCTAAAACCTATCCTGCGAGACCACTACGCCCCGACCGTGCCTACACTCGTGAGACTCCACGAGTTTTATCAAAGAAGCCAGCAAAAGGGAGAGAGCGTGGCCGACTTCATAGCAGACCTCCGAAATTTGGGAGGCCTCTGCGGATTCACCGATCTAGAAGAAGCACTAAGAGATCGCATAGTTCTGGGATTAGATGAACCAGGCGTCCAAAGCAAGCTGATGGCGAAAGGCAACATCAGCCTTGCCGACGCCATTGCCGATGCTACCACAGTGGAAGCAACCAAGAAGTCGGCTGCACAACTACGCCGAAACTGCACTCCGGTACCACCACCGGCCAGCGAAATCTCACCTAGTTCAGAAGGGCAGCTCGCGACAACGCACCACGAGGACCTCTCTTCGTCGTCAGACAGCGACGAAGAAGGGGTCCATCAACTGCGGTCCGACCGGGACCCTCGGCCGAAGCCTTTACGCCCTTGCGCTGGCTGTGGAGCCAACCATGCCAGATCTGAATGCAGATTCCGCGACGCACTCTGCCATGAGTGCGGGAAACGAGGCCACATCAGACGGGTCTGCCGCAGCTTGCCAGGACCCAGCCAGGCCTCAAAAGGGGCTAACTATCGCCAATCGACAGGAAACCGTCCTGTAAGGCGAGAACCAGTAAACCACTCCTACAGAAATCAAGCTTTGCAGAGAGAAGAGGCTCACCATACTATCACTATCGGTCACGCCTCAGCCTTGGACACTAAGAAAATCCGAGTCATGGTAGCCATCGAGAACCAGCCTTGCCACATGGAGGTCGACTCGGGATCGTCCCTCTTGATGGTGTCATGGAAGACACTCAAGCAACTCATCCCCACAATTCAACACCAAGATCTCTGTTTCCAATGCCTCATCCTCAAGGACTACCAGGGGAATCAAATTCCCATCGTCGGGTCCTGCCGAGTCCGAGTCTCTTTCAAGAAGCACACAGCATACTTACCTTTAATGGTCATTGATAGAGATAGGCCTAGCCTACTGGGCCTCCAATGGTTCGCACCACTCGGCATTGAACTGGCTGGCATAAACCGAGTCGGTGGCTGTGACTGGGAGGAAGACGTCTTCGCGGACAGCTTAGGCGAGTACAGGGGGACCCCGATCTCATTCAGCTTAGATCCAAAAATAGCTCCCATTCGCCTAAAGCCCCGTCGAGTTCCGTTTGCCTTAAAATCGAAAATCGACGAACAACTCGACAAACTGATAGCTCAGGGGGTGTTGGAGCCCATCGATCACTCCCTGTGGGAAACCCCTATTGTAACACCCATTAAGTCAGACGGGTCAATCCGAATTTGTGGGGACTACTGGATCACTTTGAACCACGCCCTGCAGCAGAACATATATCCAGTTCCGGTGGTGCAGCACCTCCTCCATTCCCTGGGGGGCGGGAAAGTTTTCGCTAAATTGGATTTAGCTCAGGCATATCAGCAATTACCAGTAGATGAAAAAACGGCACAGGCCCAAACTATTGTGATGCACCGAGGTGCCTTTAAATGTACCCAGCTGAAATTCGGAGTAAGTGTAGCCCCGGGGATTTTTCAGAGCCTTATGGAAAGGTTATTGCAAGGGATTAAGGGCGTGGTCCCCTATTTTGACGATGTATTAATTGCAGCCCCTACAAAAAAAAATCTTACAGGACCGGTTAAAATTATTCTGAAAAAAATTCCAAGAGGCCGGTCTTAAGGTTAAAAAAAAACAAATGTAAATTGTGTACTGACAGTGTTGAGTTTTTAGGGTACCTGATTGATAGCTAGGGCATTCACCCGACCGAAAGTAAATTAAAAGCGATCAAAAACGCTCCCAGACCAAGAAACAAGGCCAATCTCCAGGCGTTCCTAGGCCTCATCAATTTTTATAATGTATTTTTACCGCACAAAGCAACTGTCGCTGAACCGTTACACCGATTGTTAGATAAAAAAGCAATTTGATTATGGGGTTACCGTGAAGAACAGGCGTTCCGAAATGTTAAAAAACTGCTCACTTCTGACTCTGTACTCATGCAGTATAACGAGACTTTGCCGTGAGTTATAACCTGTGATGCATCGCCTTTTGGGGTGGGCGCCATTTTGAGTCACGTACTGCCTAATGGGAACGAAGCCCCTGTTGCATATTTTTCAAAGACTCTGTCAAAAATGGAGTGGAACTATGGACAAATTGATAAAGAAGCCCTCGCAATGGTCTCAGCTGTGAAAAAATTTCACGAATATGTGTATGGTAGGGTTTTTACTATTGTGACTGACCACAAGCCTTTATTGGGGATAATAGCTGGAGATAAGCCAACTCCCTACATATTATCCCCTAGGATGACCCAATGGTCAGAATTCTTAGCTGCTTATAACTATCGGCTGCAATACCGCCCAGGGAAGGCCATTCCCCACGCTGACGCATTGAGACGAGCACTGCTTCCAGAGACACTCGGCGATCCAGCACCGATGGTAAATCAAAGCACTCAACTTGCTGCCACTGACCGCCCGAGATATCGCGAGAGAAACCAAACGCGACCACACCCTAGCATGAATCCTAGGTTGGATAGAACACGGATGGCCATTGGACCAGTTATCAGATGACTTCACACCATTCAAATCTCGACAGACCGAACTCTTCTCCCAGAAAGGCTGTGTTATTCCAGAATGGCTCTGGAAAGCGCTGCTGAAAACTTTGCACAATGGCCACCCCGGCATCGTGCGAATGAAAGCCCTTGCACGAAGCTACGCATGGTGGCCGGGCACTGACAAGCAAATCGAGCAGTGGGTTAAAGCTTGTCCCAAATGCCAAGAAGTCAGCAACGCCCCACCAAAAGCCATGCCTACTGAATGGGAGACACCACGTGGACCCTGGTCCCAAATTCACCTGGACTTCACGGGGCTAACCAAGGGCCACACCTTCCTGCTTACCGTCGATGCCTACTCCAATTAGCTCGAAATTCATCGCATGATGACTACGACCTCCAAGGCGGTCATCAAGATTCTAAACAGACTCTTTGCAACCCATGGATTACCAAACGTCCTGGTATCTGATAACGGCCCACAATTTACTGCACTAGCGTTCGAGCAGTACCTCGCTGACCGCGGCATCCACCCTGCGCTCACCTCGCCTGCTCACCCTGCGACCAATGGCCGAGCAGAACGCATGGTTCAATTTGTGAAGAAAACCTTGCAAAAGGTAGACTATGACAACATTGATGACAAGGTCAACCAAATCCTCTTCTTGCAACACGTCACCCCACATAGCGTCACCAACAAAACTCCTGCTGAACTGCTAATGGGATGAAAGCTCCGCTCCCACCTTGACCGGTTGCACCCTGCGTATGAACCAGAGAAACCACTAGGATCCAGCGGCCGCTGTCGTACCTTCCAGGTAGGAGACCTGGTTTATGCAAAAAACCTATCGGGCGACCCGTTGTGGTTGGAAACAACAGTAGTACGTGTAACCGGCCCTGGATCCTACCTCATGCAATGCCTTGATGATAAACTTTGGAAACGGCATATCGACCAATTATGGTCGCGGCTTGCAGCGACCAATTCGCAACTCCCCTATGACCAAACTGGGGGGGGGGAGGTACAGAAGAAGATGAAGCCCTAGGAAACCCGTTCGAAGGAAACGATGATTTAATTGAAACTCAGGAAGTGGAGCCGGAGGGAGAAACGTTTGCATCTCAGGGAATCGCGGAAAATGTGGGCAACGACGTAGAAGTGAACACTGAACCAGAGACAGCCCCATTGCCAGACAACAATCTACCTCAGCGGGATTGCAACCAGCCGATACAATGAAAATCAAAGAGACTAAAAAGATAACCGTCCTATTTAAGGGACTATGTAACTGCGCCCTGAACTAAGAAGCCAGGGGGAAGGGGTGTTGTGTATGCAATATAATTAATAAAGTGTGAGCTTGGAGTAAGTGCAGGGTTCTGGCCCTACACTTCTGATTGGCTGTTTAGCGGCCGGACTGGATTGGCCCGTTCTGGGGAATCCAATTGGCCCTTTACAGAGAGTTCTTATTGGTTATAAAAGCTAGCGTTCCTAGCTTGTTATTGGTTAAATGTTACAAGGTTTGCCTATATAAGGCGGGTTTTACTGATGTTAAATGAGCAAGTCACGATGTAAATAAAGAGCTGAATTTCACCGTTCAGAAACTTGTCTCCATTCTTTCTCGCCCATGCTCAAACTTAACAGATTACATAGCCATACAGCCATACAGATCAAATAAGACATGAAGTGTACAGTCACTAGGGCTTTGTTGCTTAATGGTTTCAGCTGTCAGGTGAAAAACTCTCCACAGAACAAAAGGAATCATGGATTATAACCATAGATGCAGACTAAATAGTGCCATCAACTGACTGAATAATTCTGTAGTTGTTGCAATACAGAATATCTTTTAATATGTATGCCAATGCCCCCACTCAACAACTACTCCTTATAATAGTTCAATTTCTGCTTTCAGTTTTGTTTCCTGTTTCTTAGGATTCTTCTTGTCCTTCTTCTTCTTCTTCTTTTTGCTGTCCTGACTGTCCACAGAGCTACTGCTGCTGCTGCAGCTTTAGCATTGTCTCTCTAAAGGACTGATACTGGAGCTGCTGAGACTCTAGCTCCAGCTGCGCTGGCAGATCAGGGTGGTGGCTGCAGTATCTATTGGATTCTCCTTCCCATCTCTGGGTTTTAATGCTTTGCAAGCAATATAGGCGAGATGTTTGGCTGGGATACCTTTATTGCTTCTGGTGGATCTCCTGATTGAAATTTCTTGTGCCCTGGTTTCTTCTTTTATTCCACTTGGATATTCTTTCTCAGTTAATTTCTTTATTATATCAGGACTTCTGTGCCCTAGTCATCTGTGCCATATATAAATGCAGTTTGAATGTGTTTCCTCCTTGGCAGTATTACTGATTGCAGTTCAGCTGATACACTTTATCTGTAATTTTATTCTTTGCAAGTAAGACTTCCTCTTTTGTGATAAAACAACTACCCCTTTGGAGGTCATTATATTGCTCTGTTTTGTGAGCTTCTTCACTGATAAAAGATGAGTTTCAATAGCAGGGACATACACTGCATTTTTTACAAGAATCTTTCTGATGACAGTCTGAGAAATAGGACAGTAAAGAAAATTATCTCCCATTCCTTCTGAATCTATTATTTGCCCACTAGCTGTGATGATTTTTTTCAGTTTTATTCTGGTCAAGGTGAATAAAGAAATTTCTGTCTTTGTCATGTGGCTCATAGCTCCTGAATCAACACACCATGCTTTCAAAGATGAGGTTCAACTTTTGGATTGAAAAACATGTTCATTGTCTGAAGAAAAATCAGATTCTTTCTTCACACTTTTGGCTTTTTGTAATTTTTGCATTCTCGCTTGCCAGATTCTACAGTCTGCTTTTAAATTACCCCTTTTTTTGATCACAAAGCATTCACATGGTTCTTGCTTCATGTAACTGTTTTTATTCCTATTTTTCATCTTTAAAACAGACTTTGTGATAAAAGCATAGGTAGAAGCACCCTCACTATTAATGCTTTCTGTTTTTTGCTTATATTCATCTATAAACTTGCCCTTAATATATTCCAATGTTAGCTCATCATCTGGATATGCATCAAGTGCTGTGACAAGCATTTCATAATTTTCTGGTAAATCACTAAATGATAGAGCTACAACATGAAATTTTTTGTATTTAGCGCACTTAGAAGAAGAGGCGGAGGCAGCTTAAACAGCGGACCAGAGTGAAGACTTGCTGGCCATAACAAAAATCTTTTATTTCTTCTATATTTCTCAGGCATTAAACCATTTCCAAGATGTGCCTTATGTAATTTTGCATATCCAGGTCTTTCATCAGTTTGATTTAGTTTTCTAATCAAATACAGTTTACTGCTGAGATTAGCTTTTTCATGAACCTTTTGTAATCCTTTAGCAGTTACACACACACACACACACACAATTTGATAATTTTCTATGCTAAGGGAGATTATGTTCTGAGCTTTATCCACTTATCTGAAGGGTATTTTGGTCGAGCTTCATTTCCACATTTTACCTTCACTTATTAGCAGCATTTTATATTTCTCCTAAAATCTGAGGTTTATGCTGGGTTCATCTTTGGTTTTATCTCTGGATTGAAGCTGGGTTAATCTCTGGCTTGATATTAGGTACTGCATTGAAACCGGGCTGAAGCTGGGCCCTTAACCTCTTAGAAGTTCTATTTTATTCTATAGAAATAGTAGCAGAGGATTATTCTATAGCCATACAGATTGGTAGCAGAGGATGGTTACATAGCCATATAGATCAAATAAAATAGACAGTCCACTGACACTCCATATGGACCTTGCTGCTTAATGGTTTCAACAGTCACAGGAAAAATTCTCAGAACAAAAGAAATTATAAATTATAACCATAGATGCAAACTAAACATTGCCATCTACTGGCTAAATAATTATGTAGTTGTTGCAACACAAAACACAGTCTAACATGTATTCCAACCAGGAGTGGGATTCTACCAGTTCTCACCTATTTGCTAGAACCAGTTGTTAACGTTTTAAGCAGTTCGGAGAACCAGTTGTTAGAAGAAATTACTGGCCTAATCCTTTAAGGAAGGCAGAAAGGAAACATTTTGGTGTTGCTTACAGAAATTGCCTCTTTATTAATCCGTATTACATTCTTGGCAGGACTAGACTTCCTGTTTCAGGAACTTCTGTGGAGTTTTTTTCCCCTCCTTTGCTGGTACTTTGCTTGTGTAGAGTGACCATTCAAAGTTACAATGGCATTGACAAAAGTGACTTATGAACATTTTTCACACTTACGACTATTGCAGCATCCCCACAGTCATGAGAGGCTAGGCGAGGAGATGTGTGCCTCGATGTGAGTGATATTGAGTTGGCCACGCCCTGCCAAAAACATGACCACCAAGCCATGCCCACCAACTTAGCCAGGCCCACAGAACTGTTTGTTAAAAAAATTGAATCCCACCCGAATCCAACAATAGGTTCTCTTGCTTAAACAGGATTTTGGACTAGAAGATCTTCAAGGTTTCTTTCAACTCTGTTATTCTATGTTTTATGTTCTAAGATATCATATCCACCTTTGTTGTTGTTTTTTGTTAATGTCAGATATGGTAGGAATCATATAAGCTCTGGAAGAGTCCATCTGCGAACAGTGAGTTGGCCTGTCAGAGTTTAGGTGTAGTGATAGGGACTCATACGATTTATATTTACATAATCCAAACTAGGACATCTGAAAATATCCAGAAAAGTTTTTCTAAGCTTTTCCTAATAGAGTTATTTCAGCTTCCAGAATTCCCAAGCAACATGAAAAAAATGGAGAAAATTGAAATTCAGGAGAATGTCAGGATAGGGGAGATTAAGTTAGAGATTCACTATCTGCCAATGTCAATATGTGACAACAGTAATATTAATGTTTCATGAATGACCTGACTTAGTTGAAACCAACTTCCTTTGTTTTTAAATGATGGTTCCAGGTTATGTGGGCTCCTAGGTAAGGTATTTTCAATGGGGTAGGCACATCTCTTTGCTACTGATGCGATTGCCTGCTTCTTCTGCAGGCTGCTTCCATCTGTTTGCATTTTTTAATGTATAAATTTTATTAAAATATTTAAAAGTGAAGATAAAACCTAACACAAATTAACAGGAAGTAAGGGAGAAAAAAAGAAATTAAATAAAAACCAAAAGGTTCAAGAAAAAGAAAATCAGTTAAAGAAAAATATAAAAAATGTAGAAGAGTTTTTTCATTATTCATTATACAGCTTGTATGTACAAATATATTTGAACTTCTCTTTCTAAAGTTACATCATCTGAGTCTTCTTACTATAAACTGCCCCGTCTAATCATCAAAACCATAAATCACAAGTCTGTCATTTTGATTTTTATGCAAAAAGTTTATAAGAAATTCCAGGCAGCAAAGTGTTTGCACCTTTTGAAAGGAAAATAAGCAGCAAAGAGGAAAAGGAGGTGGGGTTGCCATAAGGCAGGGGTGTCAAACTCACATCATCATGGTGGTGTCACATGACGTATTTTTCCCATTCACTAAACTGGGTGTGGGTGTGCCCAGCACATGATATATCCAGCCCATGGGCCTGGATTTTGATAGCCCTACCTTTGGGGGTAGCAGTGAAAACCTTGGTGAGAAATAACCTGTAGTATGCTACCCTTTTGCAACCGTACATAGATTACCATCTGAATTGTAAGATGTTAACATAATGCATGTAATGTAATGCATGTTTCAAAACATGCATTTTAGAAAAGACAAATAGTGTATATTGAATGAATGCATTTAATGTATTTATGCAAGCAAATTTCTGAGGAAGCTCTGTATGCATTATTTGGTAGTATTCAAAAAAAAGCTGGAGTCTCCGTAACTTAACTGACACCAAAAATGATATTATAAAGGTATTTAACTGTAGTAGATATTTGATGAATATCAATAGTGTTCCTCATGTTCCTCAACAATAGCCATTTTTAAAAGTAGGCTCTAAAGGGAAACAGATGAGGACGACAATGATAACATCTCAAACAAATTAACAGATGGTGGATTAAATTAAAGTTGCTGCTAAACACTGTAAATAAACTTTACTCTTTTGGAATAAACTTCAAAAGATTTCTCTCCCAGTGTTCAATTTAGGCTCAACATTTATGGGATATATTACCGCCTACAATTTATTCTGCTCACTGCCATTTTTTTTTTCATTGTAAGTGTCTTTCCATGATACTCGAATGTTCAGCTGGACCAGAGGTGGTATTCAGCAGGTTCTGACCAGTTCTGGAAAACCAGTAGCAGAAATTTTGAGTAGTTCGGAGAACCAGCAAATACCACCTCTGACTGGAGATGTTGCAGTATCCTTCCCCTGCTGTGCCCACCAAGTCATGCCCACAGAATTGGTAGTAAAAAAAATTGAGCTGGGCCAGTTATCAAGGTCAGAAAAAGTGGGGAAAATGCAATCTTAACACATACCACAATTTGCTCATGTGCATATACACAAATACATAAGCACACAAATATAGGTTTATATGTTTCATTTTGTTTTTTGTTCTTGGCTTGTGTGGTTTTTTTTTTTTTTTTTTGCAGTGATGTACTCTTTTGGTTTGGTTTGGTTACTTTAATAAAAAAGAAACTGAAAACTGAAATCCTTCATTCTTTGTTAATTTGAGAAATAAATTATTTGCATTTTAGTCTATAGTAGGACACTTTTTCTTGAAATTAAGGTTATAAGTCTTGCCCAAACAAACACCCCCTCCCAGCATGCATTAATAAGAGACATATATAATGTAACATTGACATATCAGCAATGATGATGTTTGGGAAATGAAACATCTGCTCAGAGAGCACCAATGACCTTTCATTGATAACAATGCAACTAACAAAGTTGTTGAACTAATTATTTTGTAAAGTCCTTCTGAAGCTTGACATTGTTTGCTTCTATGTGTGGCTTTCTTATGCTGGAACAATTATTTTCTTTTTAACATATTTTTATTTTCTCCTAGGAGTTTCACAATCCATTTATTTTAAGAAAATATTAGAAATGGCTATTTCTTCTTAATTCTTGCTATCATAACACAAGCAGGCATGTAATTGGTGTTGTGCGCCAGTAACTGTCCTGCAATATTTCTTAGCTTAGCATTTGCGTACAAAAATGTCAATTCTATTACAGTCATTTTGTGAAGACGAGCAAGCCACTCTACCTGAAGGAATTTCATTGTTGCTGCATAAAGATGATTTAAAGGCAATGAATAAACTCCATTCAGTTGCCATGCCACACATCTATTTAAAACAATCTGTGTTACTGGGGGAAATTGCTGAATAGAACAAAGTCATTTATGTTTTTCCTCACTATATGTTCTTTGCAGAGTTCAGATCGTTGTTGTGTGAGAGAGAGAACAGAAATAGAAACTAGGAAAGGAATTGCTGCTTGATAGCAATTCCTCTTTGCCTTTGGCAAATGGATTCCAAACTGTATGTATGTTTGCAGCGTGTCATTGTACGTAAATCTCTGCAAAAGCTTTTTGACTGGAAGTGACAGAGTATGTACACAAGCAGGCCTTATTTAAAAACTTTTTTGTTATGCTTTTAACCTTATAGTCTCTGGCAAAAGCAACTTATTCTTTGTCTGGCAGCCTATGGTGCAAAGAAGAGAAAAGTGGTCCAAAATATGGGTAGAAAAAACATGCAATGAGTGAATGATTGGCTGCCCACGTTTGACTCTTTCTCTTGTCATGATGAGTAGGTGGAAGGAATTTCAATTGAAAATATATTCTATGCATACAATGGCAAGTGATGTTTCGCTCAACTTTCCCTTTTAGCTACTATAACCTGTTTTTTAATGGCCCTAGTGGTTTATGTCAGGGCAACATTCAGCCAGGGTCACTTAAAAAAACCCACATTATTCAGATGTTGAAGTACTTATACAGAAAGTGATTCTTCTTTGTGCTGAATAGCGGAAGCAGAGATATAGTGGACACAGAATAACAGAAGGGACCTTGGAGGTCTTCCAGTCCAACCCCCCATTCAGACAAGAAAGCCTATAGTATTTCAGATAAATGGTTCTCCAATCTCTTCTCAAAAGCTTCCAGTGTTGGAGCACTTACAACTTCTGGAGGCAAGTTGTTCCACTGATGAATTGTTCTAACTGTCAGGAAATTTCTCCTTAGTTCTAGGTTGCTTCACTCCTTGATTAATTTCCATCCATTGCTTCTTGTCCTGTCCTCAGGTGCTTTGGAAAATAGATTGACTACCTTTTCTTTGTGGAAGCCTCTTAGATATTGGAACACTATTATCATATCGCCCCTAGTCCTTTACATTAAACTAGACATACTCAATTCCTGCAATAGTTCTTTATATGTCCACTCCCCTAATCATCTTTGTTGCTCTTTTCTGTACTCTTTCTAGAGTGTCAACATCTTTTTTACATCATGGAAACAAAAACTGGATGCCATAGTCCAAGTAGGATCTTAACAAGGAATTATAAAGTGGTACTAACACTTCACAACATCTTGATTCTATCTTCTATTAATGCAGCCTAGGAGTGCATTGGCTTTTTTTTGGCAACTGCAGCACACTGCTGGCTCATATTTAAGTGATTGTCCACTAGGACTCAAAGTTCCCTCTCACAATTATTACTATTGAGACAAGTTCCTCCTATACTATGGCTGTGCATTTGATTTTTCTTGCCTAAATGTAGAACCTTAACTTTTTTCACCATTGAATTTCATTTTGTTAGATAGGGCTCAATGATCAAGTCTGTCAAGATCCTTCTGTATCTTAAGCCTATCTTCTGGAGTGTTGGCTATTCCTGCCAGTTTGGTGTCATCTGTAAATTTCATGAGTTCCCCTCTATTCCCACATCTACCTATATGTATTCCTCCAACTGGAAAATAGAGGCTAGGAACAATATAATTGTCAACGTTCCGAGTAATGCATCCAAAGAAATCAAAACCTCAAGGCAGGAACATCCTCCCCCATAGTGCATGGCAACTATGAAGCAGTACAAGATGGCTTCAGCCAGGTTTGATTCATCAGACAAAGAATCATCCTGTCAGCCCCAAGATATCTTCCATAATAAGTATATTCTGTCTTCTAACTGTTACTTCTCTGCTGCTATGCCAATTTACTTCTTTCGGCTGTCATGACAATGGTGGGAGGGGGGATCTTGGAGGGGAAGAAGGCTGGAGGTGTTTTGCATTCCTTTGCTGGGTTAGCAAGGGAGGGGGGGATTCTTTTCTTTAACTTTCCATTTCTTGGCTAGCCTCTGTCCCCTTTTGCACAACTGCGAACTTTTATCAAAATATGTCAAGGTCAACTGACAAGAAGCCTATCACCACCTGGAGATGACCACATGATCTTATTCAGAAATTTTAATTGGAAGAATCATTTGAACTTTGGGGGGTGGGAGTAATTCTATTCCTTTGTATATGTGCTCTACCCGCCAATTTCTCAGTTTCGGAATTGGATCTGTAGTTTCCACTTTATTTTCCAGTAAAAGGATAACTTTGCTCTACCCCATGGAGTCTGAGTATTTCTTTCTTGGGATCTAAAGGGAACTCAGACTGACACATCCCCAATGTGCAATGCAACAGACAAAACAAAACACTCAACCGAAAGGAGAAGAGAGCACTAAAGACACTGAAACAAGATAAAGCATCATTGTTTTACTGGCAGACAAAGGCACACTGACAGTAGTAATGGACAAAACTGACTACATCAGCAAAGCTGGAAACCATCTAAATAACACCAACACCTACCATATAATCCACAATGACAAAACAGCTAGAGAACAAAATAAAAGATAACATAAGAAAAATGGAAAAAGAAAAACAGTTAACACCACAAGAGAGAAAGCACATGCAACCACAAAACTCCTCCACACCCAGGTTCTCTGGAAACCCCAAAATACACAAGGACAGGGTCCCCTTTTGCCCAATTGTGTCTCTACCAGGAACACTGATTTACAAACTAGCAAAAACCTGTAAAGGAAACCCAGATACAACTCAATTCATTCAATAAACTCCCCAGAACAATTTTTCCAATTCATCAAGCATGCTAAGATCAACAAGGAAGAAATTATGGTATCCTTTAATATCATTAATCTCTTCACCTCAATTGACATTGACCTGGTTAAACAAACTGTATTCCACCTACTCACTAACCACCATATACACAAAGATGATATCACTACAGAACATTCCATGTCAACAGAAACCATCATGAAATTTCTGGATCTTTGCCTCAACGCATACTTCAAGTTCAATGGGAAAATCTATAAGCAAGTACAAGGTAACCCTATGGTATCACTCATATCAGGCCTAATAAAAGGAAACAGTCATGCAATGACTTGAATCAATAGTTCTACACACCATCCAACCAAATTTCTGGACATGTTATATCAATGACTCTGTCATCATTATCAAACATTACCAAATTGAAGAAATACTCCTCCTGCACAATAACATATTCACTGGGATCAAATTCACATGTGAAGAAGAAATAGACAACAGATTCCCATTCCTTGGCATTGACATAAGGAGACTAGACAATGGTGCACTAGAAACCTGCATCTACCACAAACTCTCACACATGGACCAGATCCTTAGCTTTGCAAGCAACCACTCCACTACAAATAAAAGAAACTGTCCAGATCCTCTTCAGAAGGGCCAGGACACACTGCAACATCACACTAAGAAAATCAGAAAAGAAATGGCTTGATGTCTTTCTCCATAATGGCTATCCAAAAAACTTTGCATTCTGACACCCAGCACCCAAACCAATTATACACCACACAGCAAACCACCATACAAAAAGTAACCCTACTATACACAAAAGGGGAATGGAAATGACAGCCAGAATCCCCAACCTCTAGGAATAGCAATAACCCATAAACCCATAGAGACACTCTGCCAGGAATTATCCAGAACCAAAGACAAGATATAGTAGGATGAAAAAAAAACAATTTAATTTACAAAATTAACATTGAAACCAATTCTACATGGGACAAACATCACATGAATTAAAAACCAGGATCCATATACACGAGCTGGCAGTCAAACATCACAATCCCAAATCCTTAATCTCCACCCACAGTGACACCAAACAGCACAAGTTCAATTGGAGCAACACAAAAATCATCAGCCATGCTACTACCTTCCATGCTTGTGATTTCATTGAAGCCTGGCACTTCACAAGCAATTCTATCAACAGACAATTGACTTACAATTAGCCTGCAAACTCCTCAGAATCGAAATCAACAGCAACCAGAGACAATGCTGAACCTCAACCAACCCACACAAGCCCCCCAACCAGCACTTCACCTCCCAATGACCCTCACCTGATGTAACCTCCCCATCACAAGACCCATCACAAGATTCTCATTGGTTACTCATACCTGACCCAACATCACAAGGTCTGTCACAAGACCCTGACCTGATCCTGACCTGACGTGACTTCACCATCACAAGACCTGCTAACCACATGAAGCCCTTATAAATAGAACAACACTGACACAGACATCTCCTAAACTCTGCTGAAGATGTTACCTAGCATGGTAATGAAACATTCAGAAACCAAACCACAAGCTTGGAGAATGAACCTTCACCCTCAAACCTGATTCTGCGGAAGGCTAGAATATGGGCTTTTCTCCAATCCACAATGTTTCAGAGTTAGTATGATATAAATGTCAAGTATGCCACTGACAGCAGATGATTATCCCTCCCCGTTAATTCCCTAGCCTTGCACAGAGATGTACAGTTGGGATTCTCTTAAGTATCCAAGTTTCTTTACAAACTAACTACAGCATTAGAGAGCCCTTGAATACAAATTTAATTTTAAGCTAGTTCAAGTTCATGCCTTCTTTTCAAGATGGAATATGTCAGAGATATAGACCTCATAACTCTTGACCAGCAGAGTGATCATCTCCATCTTAGTTTTACAAGTATGTTCCATTAATTTCTAAAGAATGGAACTCTGTGTGAAAGATCAGTTCTTCTTTTTGTCATCAGGGACATCAGTACTTCAATATTATAGAGGGGAGAACTGCAGAAGACTTTACTGTGGTTTTTAGAGGCCCCTGAAGTCAAATATCCATGTCTCATGGTGAATATCTTTCTTTGTTTTGGTAGAGGCAATTATTATATAACATGTCATTCCAAGGACAAAAGGATCCTAGCTTAAATCACAATAATTTAAAGAGGAATAAAACCAGACACATTTTTGCTAGACTGTGCATAATTTACATAAATTCTGCTTTTTCTCAAGATGTAATTGTGGAGAACTTTTGAGAATATATTTTTTGTACATCAGGCAGAATCAATGTACATGAAAGTCATGCCCTCCTATGACATACATACCCCATATTTGAATTATTGATAAACCCAGGAGTGGGATTCTACCAGTTTGCACCTATTCGCTAGAACTGGTTGTTAATGTACTAAGCAGTTAGGAGAACCAGTTGTTAGAAGAAATTACTGGCCTAATCCTGTAAGGAAGGCAGGAAGGAAACATTCTGGTGTTGCTCACAGAAACTGCTTCTCCGTTAACCCTTATTACATTCTTGGCAGGACTAGACTTCCTGTCTTAGGAACTTCTCTGGAGTTTTTTTCCCCTTCCTCTGCTGGTACTTTCCTTGTATGGAGTGATCATTCAAAACTACAATGGCATTGAAAAAAGTGGTTTATGACCATTTTTCACACTTATGACTGTTGCAGCATTCCCACAGTCATGAGAGGCCAGGTGAGGAGATATGTGCCTCGATGTGAGTGATATTGGCCATATCCAGCCAATAACATGACCATCAAGCCATGCCCACCACCAAAGCCACGCTTACAGAACCGGTTGTTAAAAAAATTGAATCCCACCCCTAGATAAACCATTCTTCTTCTTCTTCTTCTTCTTTTTTTTGTATTTGTATTAAAAATGAATTTACCTAATTTCAGCTCTTTAACTGGTTTTTCTCATCTGATGTTTAGAGGATCTGATAATTTCAAGTACAATAATGGAGCCTTTCCTACAGAATGAATCTAATTTTGTTGAGACTACTCTTTCTTTCTTTCTTTCTTTCTTTCTTTCTTTCTTTCTTTCTTTCTTTCTTTCTTTCTTTCTTTCTTTCTTTCTTTCATTCATTCTTTTTTACAATGAATTGTATATATCACCAAATGAGAAAGCTGGGTATACTGCCACTTTAAAAAGTCTAATGAACCACTCTAGACTCCCAAGATGATCCTGATCTCCCAATTTTATCTGTGGTTTGAGGGAACAAGCACTTCTCAACAAAGCACTACACTGCAGTCACTCAACCAATTTACTGCAAGTTTCATATAATCTCAGAGGAATCATGATAAGACAAAAATAATGCCAATTTGGCCTTCTCTCTATTGGTAGCCTTTTGTTTTTTAACATTCTGTCTCCTGTTTATCTATCAGGATCTTTAAAAAGTAAAATTGCAGCTACCAAGATAGAAATGCACAGGAATATTGATCACCATAGATTTTATGTGCTTTACTCTTCCTAGTGTTGGTGGGTGGGGACCGCAGGGGTAGGAGAGAAAGAAAGTCTATTTATTAATAACTGTTTAAAATTATGTAGTAATTTACAGGCTTGTGTTGATACATAGTGATGCATATAGTTTATTTATCTCATTGCAGTTTCCTTCTTTATCACAAGGTCAGTCTTTATTGGTTAACCCTAAAACCCTGCTATGAGCATATAGAAGAGTCTAGCAAGTCTATATAATCCAAATTCTATTTTTTTTAAAAAACTGGAATCTTGTTGCTTGCAAGCTTAGGACTTCTTTCTTCCATTACATTTTTTACCACTTGCATTATATTTTCGAATCATAATAGGAAAAATGCATGTAGGGCAGAGTCCTGCCTTTCCCATAACTAGATATGAAGAAATCTATAATGCACAGCTAACCAAATGTGATGCAGCCATGGAGATTCCAACAAGAAATCATATTCCAAAACCATTTCATTAAATGTTGAGTTGCCTAGGTGAGTGCAAAGATCTTTCATCAACTCATCAAGGAGCTTCATTTAAAGATATTAGAAGGACAACTTCCAAGACTTCTTTTTCTTCATACTACAGTGAAGATGAAGTGTTGAAAATTAAAACTGAATGCATTTGCATGTGAAAATGAATTTGGTGGCTCACAGGAGGCATTTCCACATTTATCAAAATTGGATGAATATTTATGATGAGTTTGCTCAGTCTTGGAAGAAATTATAATTGGACCAATCATTTTCCTTGATATGATAACCAATGAGCTGCCAACATATGGCTGCTTTATTTAGCCTTGGAGGAAATCCATTTCAGTCTCACAGAAAGATATCTGTGTAAAAATAAATACTTGTACAGTATACCTAAATGAGACAAATTTTACTCCATGTAGATTTGCTAACCAGGGAATATACAGTAATCTGTCATGAAGTTTGGGTGAAAAATAAATCCTAGATTTTGGTTTAAGCTATATACTTCAGCTCAGTTTCCCCAATTTATTTCTTTTCAAACATGCAGTGATTAGATCCCTCAAATCTTTTGGCCATATGGCCAAGTCATCTTGGAAAATTCTGGGAGTTGTAGTCCCATTATATCTGGAGGGCACAAGATGATGAACAACTTCTTGGGGTATCTTGTCAATCTTTTGCATTTTTCACATTGCCACAATTTGCAACCCATGCTTAGATATCTGATAGAAATAACAATGATAGCATGTGGTTATTCTGGGCATTGATATATGTGATATATTAGCAGATATAATGTGTTTGCCATTGCCTTTTCCTCCAGAATTTTTGAAAAATGTCCTAGCCTGCTCTATTTCTTTGAATACATAGTGGCTTTATTTACTTTTGTTAAAAAAGACTGATATTGTTTAGTAGTTTTTCTATTTAGAGTATTGCAGTATAAATTCAGTGCCAGAAAAGTAAATACAGATGGCTGAGGCTTCATATAACTTCTTTATAAATATATGAAGTAAATTTTACAAACCAGTTGTAAATTTCTCCAACATGGAGCAAACTCAAACAGAAACAGACATCAGTTTCACTTTAGTTCAGCAGGCAAGCAAGATACACAGCAGGGGAGAGTAGTTTCATTTCAGTAGATAGACTCAGAGCTTAATATAGCTTCAGAGCTGCAGACTTTAATACAGAGCCATGCCTAGGCTACTTCTAGTTTCAGTTTCCAAACAGTCCTCATTGGTTGACTTAGTTTCTGTGCCTATTCATTGGCTGACCTTGTTACCATGCTCTGTTCCAGTTCATGAATATACTCTGACATTTTTAAGTTCACTATTTCCTCTTAAACATAGGCAGTAGCAGTAGCAGTAGAGAAAACCCCCTAATCATCATATTCTGGTCCAGATAATAGCAGTTGGCTGAGATATCACAAAATATTAATTTTTAAAATCTAAATGTCTGTCATGGTGGTAGTGTGAAGACTTGCATGTTAATCTGGTTTCTATTGAACATTGTTTAGTGCTAAGTGTGCAGATAAGAACTTGTTGAGAGAGCTGATGTTTGGCCTTCCCTGTGTTGATTTTTGAGGATGGACGCTAACACTTTAATTCAGCTATAGAGAAGATCCCTTTAATCAGCACATTCTATGTATCATAAAGGACTTGACATTATATAAAAATAAAAGTACAAACAAGGAATGGAAACCTGAGATCTATCTGTCCCTTTTCAGATCTGAAGGGGGACATGTAGTACTGTAATGTGGTAATATGAGAATCAGATCAAGTTTAAAAAAAAAGTATGCAATACTTCCTCTCCTTTTTTTATTTTTCAGATTATGGGTTTGAAATGCTGATTATATTTTCACAGATGCATATGAAATTTTGCAGCAAATTAATAATAAACTGAAAATTTGAGCATTTTTCCTACAGCTGAGCCAAGTATTTTCAGTGCAGATCCAATCCCTTTAATCAAACACATTTTAGTATCCTAATTTTGACTGAATATTTTTTTCTTGTTTTGCATGCAATGAAAGCACAATTCTCTTGGGTCTCAGTTGTCAGCTAAGCAAACTAGATAATATGATCAAATAGCTAAATGAAATAAGTAACTTGCACCTGCCAGCAGAGAAACTCTAATTGGCTGATAGTGTCAAGGTCCCTAAACATGTGATGGCAGCGTGACATTTTGCCAGCAAGTACATAAGGGAATTGGATTATAAAAGTACACAAAATGTCTTAGCAAGGCAAAATGTGAATTTAGATTTGACAAAATGTTTTTAGAAGTTACAAAATAAGATATATTGATTTAATTTACCAACAGATGCAACTTTGTATTAGACCCAGAAAATCGAGTTGTATTGGGAACGCCCGTGCAAATTAGTTGCAGTAATTCATCAATCAACTAAAATGTGATAGATTCATCAATGAATGACAATATTAATTTAAGAAACCTATAAACTGGTAGATAATAGAATTAAATGGAAGCATTCATTACTTATGCTGTTTTTATTCTTATGTATTGATATAATCAAAAAAAGAGTTGCTTATTTGATTTTTGAGATTTATAGTCGATCTTTAGTTCAAAAGCTGAAGATGGAGCACATGGTGCTTCTTCCTCCCATCAATCTCCACAACAATCACTCTCTGATGTAGATGGGGCTGAACAAGAGCGATTGTCCAAAGTCACCCAACGTGAGTTGAAGATAAACTTCACTACAATGAAGTGCACATTTTAATAGATATTAAAATTGGCACACTTGAACCACATCCAGGGAAATTGTGTCTAGATAGTTTGTCTCATTTTCTGACATCATTTCTGCTGCCCTTGAATCTTTTCCTATGTAGAATCATGTTCCCAGAATGTTATTTTATTTATTTATTTGATTTGTCAATTGCTTACAAAATAATAGGTATAAGTATAAACATGAGTAAGAGTACAGGAAATAGGTACGAATAAATGGGGACAATAGGACAGGGACAGTAGGCATGATGGTGCATTTATGAACACCCTTTACAGACCTCTTAGGACTGGGGTGAGGTCAATAGTGGTTAGTTTGAGGTTAAAGGAGTGGGGGTTAGAGGATGTAACAACAGAGTCAGGTAGTGCATTCCAGACATTGACCATTCTGTTGCTGAAGTTGTACTTTCTGCAATCAAGTTTGGAGTGATTTACATTGAGTTTGTATCTGTTGTGTGCTCTTGTATTGTTGTGGTTAAAACTAAAGTAGTCATTGACTGGTAGGACATTGTAACAGATAATTTTGTGTGCTATGCTTAAGTCTAACCGTAGGCAGCATAGTTCAAGGTTATCCAAGCCCAAAATCCAAGCCTGCTGATATAGGGTATTCTGTTGTGAGCAGAGGAGTGTAGTATTCTTCTTGTGAACTATTTCTGGACTTGCTCGATTGTATTAATGTCCGATATGCAGTGTGGATTCCAGAATGATGAGCTGTATTCAAGTACTAGTCTGGTAAAAAATTTGTATGCTCTAGTTAGCATTGTTCATAAGTTATCAGAACCTTCTCCTTTAGTATCATCTGTCTGGGTAGAATAGACAGATGAGAGGGCTTTTCAGAGAGGGCCAAAATGATTTTTACATAGTAGGATTAGGACCTAAAAGGATCTAAAGAGGAGAAATGAAATAGAATGGAAAACTGAAGCTGGCAAGATAGGCAATGAGAAGACAGTGACAGACTCCAGTATGGGTACTATCAAGAAATCAGCAGCAACCAGTACATTACACCAAAGAAAGGAAGACCAAAATTCATGATTTAACCTCAGAAATCTCAAGAACAGACACAGAGAGACAGCTAGATATGTAGACTGTCATAATTCCTAGCGTTACTTATACAGGTAGTTTTATTAATGATCTATTCAAGCTATATCCTTCCATTCCTATGTAGCTTGACTAACAAAATGCAGTATCCCAGATATAATTCTTCACAAAGAGGTATTCAAGCTATCGTAGATTGCCATATCTGCAAAAATACAGACAACTACTAGATTGTCTCAAGAAGATAAAGAAACTCTAAATTTTTGTTGCATCTGGATTTTTGCAGACCAAAAACAGCATGTCTGTGAACAGTTTTAAATTGTCTCGTACTTTTTTTAAACCCAGGGTGTAACTCCTAGTATTGTAAGTTTTATTGTGATGGAATTCATTTTAGAAATAGAATGAAATGGAACTCTGTTAATTATTTTACCTTGGCCTTGGAGAAGATAAGGTAAGAAACTTTCTCCTACCATCAAAGTTAGGAATGACTTTTTCTCTTGGTGAATAAAGTATACTGAGCTCATATGAAGCAGGCATTTTGTTCAATGGGACAAATGAAACAATAGATCAGGAATAAATAGTCAAATCTTTGAACTATAATGTCTATTAATTCTAATTCCAATCCATCTCCTATATAGGAAGACCACAGCTATAGTTTGTGCATAAGTAATAAATCTAATCCCATTCTTTTGATCAGTCTTCATGTGCGAATTTATGAATTGTTCAGAAGTTGTACTATTTTTCAAATTTGTCTACTTCATTGCAGTTAATCTAGCTTATTTCCATAATAATTATGAGCAGGATCCCATACAGCTGGCATTTCAGAACTACTGCTGAGAAAGCATCCTTATATTCCATAATTCATGATATAGGCAATCTTACATTTTTCATCATTTCCATAATTTATGTGATGTTTTTCAAGCCTCATGGTAGTCAGGGTGGCCATTTTATTTTTATTTTTAATGTGTGACTAACCACTGGGCTTTTATTTTTTCATCCATGCAGTTTGAAGATCTTCTATGTAACCTGAAGCCATCTTACTGTGTAGGACAGCAGGGGTTCATGACTTTGTTGTTTGTTTATTTGTTCATTTATGCATGGTGGAAGCTGAGTATTGAGCATTCCTCAAAGTAGGTGATGGGATTAGGAGATAAACTAAACCTAATTTCATTTAATGAATATTCAATATAATTGATGATATGATGTGTTTAACATTTTTCCTTGAATCGTTACAATAGCAATTTTAGGACATCTCCAACTCAGGGCTTTTACATGGGGATATTTTCAAGTCCAAGAAGTTTGGAGATTTCATATGGCCTCATCTTTCATATCTCTGATTTATATGCTTGATCACAAAGAAAACTTTGTGAATCAAGCCAAAAGAATATTCCGTCTTTTTTTCTGAAGCACCAGGTGATATTAAACCTTGATTAATGACATTTAATGTGCAACAGTTAATGAGGAGATTTAAATTATATTGCTTAATGAGAAAAAAGCTAATCTTTATGGTAGTAATTGCAAAAGTGTATCAAAATCTTTTTTTACCTTAAGGTAAAGCAAGACAACCAATAAATCTGTCTGGAAACAGGTTATTTTCCTCCCCATATTTTAATAGTTAATGTACTGTGTATCTCATTATTGAGGTGTGAATATATCAAAACACTTTATGGGAAGTAGTGACTGTGGCTTTAGAGCAGTCTACAACTCTTGTACAACTATAAGATTGGCCATCAAAAGGATTATAGGTATATGCCCAGGGACAGGAAACAAATGTGATGAGGCATTGCCAGAATGCCAATTTCATTCTTTTCTTTTAAGGGAGTGAGTCCACCCACTAGTATTTTTGTGCCTTTCTTTAGATTTTCAGATATTTGTACAAATGGATCCTTTGCCACATTATTTGTTTTCAAGCAGACCTTCATCTGGTTTCCCCACCTCCTTTATAGTACCATCACACTTTTGAAGTTACAATAGTCAAAGCGTATAGAACAGGTGGATCCTCTGAAACTCTTTAGCAAGGAAGAACTGATAATTCAGTTTTATAGAAACAAACACGCTCCTATGATAGAATTTAAATAAATTTAACCAGGAAGAAGGCAGAGCCTCCTCGCTGACGGAGGGTAGATCGCAACTCTCTGAGACTATCGTTTGTGCTCTTTCGTCGGAGAGCCCCAATTATCCTGATTAGGGGCTGAAACTGCCTTGGAGGGGCAGCGGAGTAAGAGGAAGCAGCGAGCCTGTCTGTGGGGAGCCGCATCTCCCCCCCCCGGACTTGGCTTTTTTTCCTCCCAAAGATGACTGCAGCGATGGTTTAAAATGGCCATCCCGAAGAGGATGACTCAGCTTGACTAAGATTTGTGCAGGAGGGAAGAAAGAGGTGGATAACATCTGAACCGGGACTACTGGGCAGTATAACCAAATAAAAGTACCCCGGGATTAAGGTAATATGGAATTTTTAAGAAAAGAAAAGTGAGCTGCGAAATTACAAAGGGACAGAGAGAAAAAAAAAGGAAAATATTTTTGACAGCTAAATGGGGCTTCGAACCGGGAAAGGAAGAAGCTGGAATTAAAGATTTAATGAAATTGGACTAAAATAATTTGGGAATAATCAAATATAAAATTAAAGCTGGACTTAATATTGCCAAAGAATAATAATAATAAAGTTTATAAATTGGAGACTGGATTGTCTTGGAATATTGAGGTTCGAAAAACCTTAAATAAAAATATAGGGGGAAAAAAGTGAAGACTTCGTATAATGGAGAGTGTCACCTTTTGATAAAAATTTAGTTCAAATAAAAAGGAAAGCATTTTGTTTATGAATTAACTGGTATAAAATTACAGAAATATTGAAACAAAGTAAGAATTTTAGAAAGTGAAAGCAGAACCAGAATAAAAGAAAAAGCAAGGAAGGAAAGATTGTTTGTGGGACTGACTGATGCTTTTGGTATGAACCCTGAACTGGAATAGCTGAGAACTTTAAAAAATTGAAAGAAGAAAGAAGGAAAGTAAAAGTGTTTTTTTTTTTTTTTTTGGTGGACTTTGAGGATTATAAAATATAAGAATGATGATATCTCTTTGGGACTTAAAAATTGAACTTAAAAATATGAGAGAATTACGACAGGAAAGAGGCTAATCACTTTGCTCTGTGCTAGAAAAAATGGAAATGGCGATTGAAGAACAAGAAGAAAGATTCTCAGAAGAACAGGAATTGACTCAAGGAGAGGACATTTTGAATGGACAATTAACACAAAGAACATTACAAAGAAGTGGGGAAAGAAGGAAGGTTAAAAAGTTGAATTTTAAGAAAGCAATTAAAAGAGGGAATAATTGTGAAGTTAGAAAAGGCAGGAAGATTCAGCAGAAAAGGGAAAGGGGAGATATTAAGAAGGAGATAAATTGGAATGAGAAAAGTCATGGGTGTTAGGGATAACATTTTTTACCCTAACTGGTTTAGGTAAAATAATAAATATGTTATTGTGGTTTCTTAGTTAAAGTGTCTGTACCTTTAACTATACGAATAAAATTAAGGGAGTGGTTGTGAAAGCACCATAAAAGAAGCAAGGAACGTCACCTTGCTCTCTCTGGCTTGATGATCCCTAATTACTGGATGGATTCAAGACTGCGTTTTTCTCCTCCTGGAAAGGGAGAGAGTAAGGACTGATTTATTGTAAGTGAACTGACATTGGATATTCTACAAGGACTTTGCTAATTGAATATCCTTGAATAGACTGACTAAAACGATACATGACTAATGGACTGTTATTTTGACTATGCCATAAACTCTAAATGGAATAAACTATATTTTTGATAGCACAAGCGTATCTGTTATTTTTACTGTATGTTAACAAACATACAAACTTATCTCACACATTTATCTGTGTGCCTATCTGACTAACGCTGCACATTCTGTTTAGCTTGTCTCCTTAACCCTGGTTGGGGAACACAGGCTTAACACTGGTTATGGGCCCAGAGGCTGCAAAGTCAGTTTAACTAGGATAAAACAGATTTATGTAAAAGTGAGAGTTTGTGTTGTGATACGTTATAGTAAACAGACAGCTGTGTTTTATGAATTATAGTTTTATATCCATATAAAGAAAACATGGCACAAGTCAATCTACAAAGTTTGTCCCTTATATCCAAGTTGGATGGAACAAACTATGTATCATGGTCTATAAAATGTAGTCTACTTCTACGAAGAGAAGGTCTGTGGAACAAAATTGAAAACCTACCAAAAGTAGAGGAATGGGATCCAGAGATTGAGGAAGATAGACAAAAGATAAAAGATTTTAAACAGAAGAATGAACCAGCTTTTTGCATAATAGGACTAACACTGTATGACCAGCAACTTGTTCATATCCGTGGAGAGCAAACGGCTGTTGGGTGTTGGCAGAAGCTGAAGAAGATTTATGTTCGAGATAACGTTGGTGCTCACATAAATCTAACACGGAAGCTTTTCAGGACGCATCTCCACACGAATGGTGATATGCTGAGTCATTTGAATTCTATAAAAAGCATTTTTCAAGAACTGCACGAGAAAGAGTTTATTTTCTCTGAACTACACCAAGTCTACATAATTCTATCATCACTAGATGTAAGTTATGATAACTACGTCACTTCCCTTGAAATTTTGCCTAAGGAAAGTCTAACTTTAACTGATATAACTGGCAGATTGATTGAAGAGGCCAGAAGAAGACTTGAAAGAGATCAGTTAAGGAGGGAGCAACCTCAAAAAGAAGATAATGAATCTCCTACTGCATACGCAATTAAAAAGTGTTTTAATTGTGGAGGAAGAGGACATTTGGCAAGATTTTGTAAAAAAGCAAAGCGCCAGAACGTTGGCCAGAATACTAAAAGTAATCAAAAGATTAATAAAAATTTAGAGTTAGCCATGTATATTAAGGGAGCTGTAAAAAATAATTTATGGGTGGTTGACAGTGGAGCATCCCACTGTATAACAAATGATAACAAAAATTTTATTAAAATATCCAAGAGTACACAGCAGATATCGTTAGCCAATGGCTGGAAACTGAAAGATAAAGGTCAAGGTATAGCATATTGTTCTTTCATAAAAGAGAATTAAAAATGTTATATGTACCACAACTTAAGTTTAATTTAATTTCAGTTAGAATTTTGGTTAAACTAGGATATGTAGTTACCTTTAGAGGAGATAACTGCATAATTGAGAAAGAAGAAAAGAAAATTACTGCATCTTTAAGAGGTGAATTATATGTGTTAAATGATAATGGTTTAGAGGTGGCTAACACAATTTATGATAATATAAAACCTCATGATGAATGTATTCACTTGTTACACCGAAGGCTAGGGCATTTAAATTTTAAAATGCTTAAGAAAACTGTTCAATTATCTAAGGGAATAAGTTTGAAACCTTGTAATAAGTATTTGCAATGTTATGCTTGTATTCAAAGCTAAAGCAGGGTCATACCGGCTAATAGAGTTGATGGATTTACTACCAAAGAGCCTTTAGAAGTAGTATTTGCTGATTTAATAGGTCCAAAAAAACCAAGTGTAGGAGGAGCTCGATACATACTAAGTATAATGGACCACTATTCTAGATATAGGTTCTTCTATTTAATGAAGAGCAAAACTGAAACATATCTAAATCTCTTTAATTGGATAAAATTTGCTGAAAGGAAAACTAAAAAGAAATTAGTAACTCTTATAACAGATAATGGTGTGGAATTTACAAATAATAAATTCCAGAATAGACTTAGAATGTTAGGTATTCAACATAAAAAGTCTGCACCATATAGGCCACAACATAATGCCTTTATAGAGAGATGAGGCCAAACACTACAGTCAATGGCACGTACTATGTTGTCTGATTCAGGATTACCTGACAATTTGTGGGGAGAAGCAATAATGTGTGGTAATCATATATTAAATAATGTTGTTAATTCAACAACAGGTGAATTACCATTCACACTGTGGCATGGTACAAAACCTGATTTAAGTTACATGCACACATTTGGAGCACCAGCATGGGTGCATATCCCTACACAGCTCAGACACAAAGGACAGAATAGAGCTAAAAGATTATTTTTTGTAGGATAGGAATCTAATCATAGATCTTATAGATTCTGGGAACCAGGTACATCTAGAGTTTACACCAGTGCTAGTGCAAAATTCCTAGAACATGTAGGATGGAATAGATTAGAGCAAGATTTAAATAATGAAGTAATTATTGAACCCTACAAAAGGCAAAAAGATCAGACTAGTTATAAGAAGAGTCCAATTAAAGAAGAAGTCCACAAAGAAGAAATAGGATCAGAACAAGAGGAAACAGTTGATCAGGAAGAGTTAGATAATCAAGAAGAGTTAATAAATGAAAGCCCACCTGTAAGTCCTGTAATACCTAGACGTACTACACGTGTAACTAGACCACCTGATAGGTATCAATTAGTATAGTTTGCCAAGTAACTAAAGTTCCAACTAGTGTAGATGAACTTAAGATGTATCCTGCTTGTTAGGGATTACATTGTTTACCCTAACTGGTTTAGGTAAATAATAATATGTTATCATGGTTTATAAGTTAAAGTGTCTGCAACTTTAAATATGGGAATGTAATTAGGGGAGTGGTTGTGAAAGCACTTTAAAAGAAGCAAGACTGCAGCTTGCTCTCTCTGGCTTTGATGATCCCTAATTACTGCTTGGACTCAAGACTGCTTTGCTCGAACGGGAGAGATAAACAAAGGACTGATTGAAGAACAAGAAGAAAGATTCTCAGAAGAACAGGAATTGACTCAAGGAGAGGACATTTTGAATGGACAATTAACACAAAGAACATTACAAAGAAGTGGGGAAAGAAGGAAGGTTAAAAAGTTGAATTTTAAGAAAGCAATTAAAAGAGGGAATGATTGTGAAGTTAGAAAAGGCAGGAAGATTCAGCAGAAAAGGGAAAGGGAAGATATTAAGAAGGAGATAAATTGGAATGAGAAAAGTCATGGGTGTTAGGAATAACATTTTTTACCCTAACTGGTTTAGGTAAAATAATAAATATGTTATTGTGGTTTCTTAGTTAAAGTGTCTGTACCTTTAACTGTACGAATAAAATTAAGGGAGTGGTTGTGAAAGCACCATAAAAGAAGCAAGGAACGTCACCTTGCTCTCTCTGGCTTGATGATCCCTAATTACTGGATGGATTCAAGACTACGTTTTTCTCCTCCTGGAAAGGGAGAGAGTAAGGACTGATTGATTGTAAGTGAACTGACATAGGATATTCTACATGGACTTTGCTAACTGAATATCCCTGAATGGACTGACTAAATGATACATGACTATTGGACTGTTATTTTGACTATGCTATGAACTTATAAATGGAATAAACTATATTTTTGATAGCACAAGCGTATCTGTGATTTTTACTGTATGTTAATAAACATACAAGCTTAGCTCACTCATTTATCTGTGTGCCTATCTGACTAACGCTGCACATTCTGTTTAGCTTGTCTCCCTAACCCTGGTTGGGGAAACCAGGCTTAACACTGCTAAGGATCAGGAGAATTGGCAAAAGGCAATGGAAAAAGAACTAAATTTATTAAAGGTAATGAAACTATATGAAGATGCCAAATTACATCCAGGAGAAAAATCCATTGGGTGCAAATGGATATTTAAAGTAAAAACTGGAAATGATGGGATTGTTTCCCATAAAGCTAGGTTGGTAGCTCAAGGATTTAATCAAACTGCAACTGATTACGATGAAGTTTTTGCACCAAGTCTTAAACCAACATCTTTGAGAGCAGCTTTAGTGTGGACAGCTAAGAAAAACTATATCATTAACCATTTAGATGTGGAAACTGCTTATTTGCATTCACCATTGCAGCACACTATATATTTGAAAAAGCCAATTATTATAAAAGACAATAAAGTAAATAGTAATGATTGTTGGAAACTCAAAAAGAGTCTTTACGGGTTGAAACAATCTGGGTTTGAGTGGAACCAATATATTGTGAAAGAGTTAAACAATATAGGTTTTAAATCTGGTTTAGCAGATCTATGTGTGTTTAAAAGAGAAAATAATGGAAAGGTGTCATTATTGTTATTATTTACAGATGATATTGTTTTGATAACTAAGACTAATAATGAAGCTAATGAGATTATATCATTATTACCAAAAAGATAAAATTAAAGCATTTCGGTGAAATTAAAAGGTATCTAGGATTGACAATTAACAAAACAAAAAATGGATTTAAGATATCTCAAGAAGATAAAATTTGCCAATTAATTAAAACGTATAAAATGGAACTTTGTAAACCGGCAAAGACTCCAATGAGTCAGGAAGTTTGCCAAACTGATGCGCAAAGTCCCAAATTTGATAAGTCCATATATCAATCTTTGATTGGTAGCTTATCATATATAAGCAATTGGTCTAGGCCAGATATAGCTTATAGTGTTAATCAGCTGGCACATTTTAATTCGGATCCACATCAATGTCATTGGCAATCATTAAAGAGAATTTTAAGATATCTTAAAGGAACAATGAACCATGCATGGTATGTAGAACCAAAGGGTGATTTGAGTCTTAGTGCCTATGCAAATGCAAGTTTTGCAACTGACATAAACAATAGAAAATCAGTCTGGGATGGCTATAGTATTTGGTAATACACTAATAGGGTGGAGGTCAATCAGACAACAGCATATTAGCTTGTCCACGATGGAAGAGGAATTTTCATGTCTGTCATTACTATGCACTGACTTAACTTTGTACAAACAGTTATTATTAGACATGGGTGTAACTGTTAAAGAATCCATTATTGTGTACGAGGACAACCAGGCAGCCATAAAGTTGGCTACTAGTATTGCTGTAAAAACTTGATCAAAGCATACTGATTTAAGATTCTTAAATGTTTTAGAATCTGTAAAGAATGGGCTAATTAAATTGGAATACTGCATGATGGAAGAAAACATTGCAGACCAATTTACAAAAGCTCAAGGAGTAGTCAAGTTTAAAAAAAGTTGTAAATACTATAATTTAAAAGTGTAAATAGTTATATTATTATTATTAGCTAAAAGGGGAGAATGTTAGGGATAACTTTGTTTACCCTAACTGGTTTAGGTAAAATAATAAATATGTTATCATGGTTTATTAGTTAAAGTGTCTGTAACTTTAACTATAGGAATGTAATTAAGGGAGTGGTTGTGAAAGCACCATAAAAGAAGCAAGGAACGTCACCTTGCTCTCTCTGGCTTGATGATCCCTAATTACTGGATGGATTCAAGACTGCGTTTTTCTCCTCCTGGAAAGGGAGAGAGTAAGGACTGATTTATTGTAAGTGAACTGACACTGGATATTCTACACTGACTTTGCTAATTGAATATCCTTGAATGGACTGACTAAAACAATACATGACTAATGGACTGTTATTTTGACTATGCCATAAACTCTAAATGGAATAAACTATATTTTGATAGCACAAGCATATCTGTTATTTTTACTGTAAGTTAACAAACATACAAACTTATCTCACACATTTATCTGTATGCCTATGTGACTAACGCTGCACATTCTGTTTAGCTTGTCTCCTTAACCCTGGTTGGGGAACACAGGCTTAACAATCGGGAAAAAAGAGGGAGGAGAAACAGTAAGACTAGTAAAATGTTTGAAAGGAAATTGTTTCTTTACAATTAAAAGAAGGAATACTTGTGAAGTCAGGAAATGTAGAAAGAATGAGAAAAGACATGGGGAAGAGACTGGGAGGAGACTCGGGTTCGCTCCCTGGACAAGGCACCAGAGAAGCAGTAAGAAACAGGCATGTGACAGAAAGAACCACAGAACTAGTAAATTGTTGAAAAGAAATTGCCTTTTCAGAGATAATGGTTGATGAATTAAAAGGGGGATTCTGCAGGGTGACAAGGGGTAATAAGAATATTTCTGCAATTAAAAATATTTAGAAAATAGGGTAATATAGATATTGATAACTCTTATTAAAAGGGGGAAAATATGCTGTGGAATCCAATTGAGAAGATGTAATGTCTAATGGTTTACTGGGAATTAAGATGAGGGAATAAAGGTATATTCTAATCAGTGAGTTTCATTTTCTGACTTCACTTTTTAGGAAGCCAAAGGATGCCTGCTGGGAGATAAAAAGAGTGAAAGAAACATGAGGGTTGAGGATAATTCACTTAAGCACCTGGATCAACTGCAAGATATACAGTAGACAGAGACCCACATACACACATATATACATACATATATTTTAAAAGCAACTGTGGACCAGCAGAGACAAAAGGGTTGTCCAACTCAAAGGGAAGGAGCATATCAGAGACTGCATCTAATCAAAGCTGAGGCTGCTACTGGTATCAAGCAAAGCATTGGAGAACATCTGTTCTGAAGAGCTTTAACTAGGTCAGAAACCAGCAGTTTTCAACTAAAGCTGAAAAACACAAGAATGTGGTGCCTTTGCAATAGGCTGGAAGTAGTAGTAGGATGACATCATCTCTTCCTGCACTCAGCAAGTGAAAATGGCCCATACTAGCAATGGGCCAAGTTAAAAATGCAAATTTGCCCCAAAAGATACTGTCAAAAGATTGAATATTTGATACATGACAACAAAAAGCCTTACTACCTGGCTACCTGCACTTCAGAATATGGAAAAAAAATAGAGCATCTTTAAAGCTAATTAAAAAGAATAGTAACATTTGGAGGGCGGATCTTGCATCGCAGCAGTACAGCATGCAATCTTTAAGCTCTAAGATCGCTGCTGATATCTCCATTGCAGGACGGTCCCAACAGATCTAAACCATCCCGTAGAGATGGTGACAGAGGAGGGCACATCCCTGTTAATCCCAGGGACATCACAAAGTCCCTGGTAGATCCAGGAGAAGCCCTTTTCTCCTGTGGTGGAGAGGCAGCCATTAAAGCTGCTGAAGCTGGGACAGCTCCAGAACAGAAGAAAGCTGGAAAGAAAGTGTGTCAGTTTGGTGAGATAATTTTCAACTTATTTTTTTCTGGAGAGAACACCCTAAAAGACTAAAAAATAAATTTAAAAGTGAAGATAAAAGTGCTCAAGCGGCAAGATTAAGCACAAATTAAACCTGAAAGTTTTTTTTTTCTTTTTGTTGGAAGTTTGGATTTTGTTAAAACCTTTTAACTTTTAAACTGGATTGGTCTTTTCTTTTTAATTTTTCTTTTTTCCCTTCAAAATAACTATTTGGAAAAGTTTTTTATTCTCTTGCTTTTCTTTTTAATAATTTTAGATTATATTTTTTATGATTCCTGATTTTAATATTAGAGGGGAAGGGAAAGGAAAAGGAAATAAGTAGTGCTGCCACCTGAAGGCTCGGATACATTGTTTTCCTATCTTTCTTTCTTGTTGATACATTTGCTGTTACATTCAAGGTCTCTGTGCTTTTCATTGAAAACATAGTGGGAAGAGCATGTAGATTGTTTGCAGGTGCTCTTCTGTGGAACTACTGATAGCTGGAGTCTGGATTTGAAATTGAAAAAAGAAGATTGAAGTGACCTTGAAAAGAGAACTGGAAATTATGTTTTTTGATTTAGTAAAGAGCCTTGAACATATAGTGCCAGTGCTTCTGCTTGTTGACAGAATTGCATTTTCTCTTTCCTTTTTTTTATCCCCCCCCCCAGTTGGATTTTTATACTTGGACTTATGCAAGAATAAGACTACTTCCCCCCCCTCCCTTTGTTTTACCTCTTAGGCAAGGAGAATATACAGATTTCTGTCTTTTTAAATCTTTTTTAATTTTTTTAATTTTTTCATCCTTTTTCCATTTTATTTTTTTTTCCTTTTTTCTTACATAATTGGAACCAATTGGATTAAGGTATTCAAGTGCCTGAAGATTTTTCCCTTCCCTCTTTTATTTTTAATTATTTTTTCTTTCTTTTTTTTACTGGAGTGGCAATTGGCTGCCCTGGCTTTTTTTATTCAATTTTTCTATTGTACTTCAAGATGAGCAGAAAAATGCCATCCTCAGCTTCCTCAATCCTGACTTCTTCTTCCTCACCATCTGGAGGACAACGATCAATACAGATGATGTTACAACAAGAGAAGGAGAAAGAAGTGACACTGCAGATGATTATGCAAGGAATTCAAAAGATACAAGTAAAAACAGATAATATTGAAAAGAGAATGGAGAATATCAAGCAAAGAACAGAAAAGATGGGTGAAAAAATAGAAAATATTCAACAGATGATGATACAATATGAGGACAGAATTAAGAAAATTGAAGAACAAGACGTACAAAGAGATAAGAAGATTAGAGATATGGATACCCAATTGAGTGAAGTGGAAAGAGATAAGGGCAGATCTCTGTAATCACTGGGATGCGAAATTGATAGATCAGAATTCTATCTTAGATTTCAAAATATAGAAGAAGAAAAGGGTGAAAAACTTGCTGAAATGATGACAGAAATCCTGGCAGAAGCATTAGAGGTAACTAAAGAGAAGATGATGGATGGAATGGATGAGGTTTTTCGTGTTTATACAAGATATGTGATGAGAAATAAACTGTCAAGAGAAGTTCATTTCAGATTTACTAAGAAAATAGTTAAATCACAAATAATGCAGGCGGCAAGAGAAAAAACACTAGAGTACAAAGATAAAGAAATAGTGGTACTGAAACAGGTACCGAGAAGAGTGAGAGAGATAAGAAGAGAATATTTATTTTTGACCAAAGAGTTACTTAAGAGAGGAATAAATTACAGATGGCTGATACACGAAGGTCTCATGTTTACCTGGCAGGAACAAAGACAGAATTGATACAGTTGAAAAAGCTGAGTTATTCTATCTGGAATATTTTAGAGGAAGGGAGGAAGATATAAGAAAAGAAGAGTCATTTATTGAATTTCAAGAGGAATGTACAGAAGCAATTGAAAAAGAGGAAGGAGCCATAGGTGGTGTACCCAGAGAAAAACGAGAACCAAGATCTACTAGAGCAATAAATCCTTCTTACAAAGTCTAATATGGATGAGAAAAAATTGATTACAATGAATATAAATGAGCTTAAATCAGCTATTAAAAGAAGAAAAATATTTCATAAGTTAGAGAAATTAAAATTTGATATAATCTGCCTACAAGAAGTACATATTAAAAAACAACATGATTATTTATTGAAACAACAAAAAATAGGGAAATTATTCACAACATTAACACATTGTAAAAAGAGAGGAGTGGTGTTATACATTAGAGATACAATCCCTGCAGAACAAATATCTACAAATGATGATGGAAGGATTTTGATGATGGAGATAATGGACAATAATCTAAAGACACTTTTAATGGCAATTTATGCTCCAAATGATCATCAAGATTTTTACAGGAAATTACATAAGAAAATAATTGAACTGGACTATGCTAATATCTGTCTGATGGGAGATTTCAATGGAAAAATAAATGAAAAATTGGATCATAAAACACAAAAAACAGCAAAGAAAACTAGAAAGACATTGCCAAAATCCTTCTTTTGAATGGTAGATGAGATAAACTTAAAAGATGCATGGAGAGAGAGAAATGTGGAAAATAAACAATATTCTTTTTATTCAAATAGACATGCATCATGGTCTAGAATAGATATGATATGGATGTCAACAAAATTGCTTTCTAACATACAAGACATTTAAATAGAAGCAAGTACCTGGGCAGATCACAATCCAATAACACTTGTATGGAAAGGACAAAAAAAGAAATCTAGGTGGACTTTAAATCATATGATATTAAAGGAAAAAGACTTTAAACAGAAAATTGAGAGAGAATTTACTTTTTTCTTTAAAGAAAATACAAAAGAGGATACTTCATCACAGAACCTCTGGGACACGATGAAGACTTATACAAGAGGCTTGATAATGAACTATACAAGGAAAAGAAATATAAAACAGAATTTTTTTTGTAAATATTGGAAGATGACTACAAGAAGTTGGAAAAAGAACTACAGAAATTTCCACAAAAAAGGACATTAAAATTAAAATGGATATCACTAAACATAGAATGGGGCTAATAGAAAAAGAAGAAGTAGCACAAAAAATTAGAAATGCTAAGCAGAACTATTTTGAAGATGCAAATAAACCAGGCAGATGGCTAGCATATAAACTGAGAAAGGAAAGAGACTCGAGAAGAATAAATCAATTGATAAACAAACAAGGACATGTATGCTATGGAAATGCGGAGAAGAAAAAATTATTCAGGATTACTATGGAAAACTGTACCATCAAGAGAATGTTCAGGAAGAAAGAATTCAACAATACTTACAGGAAGCAAATTTGCCCCAGATACCCAAAGATATTGAAACAATGTTAGAAAGTAACATAACAATGATGGAATAAACAGAAGCTTTAAAAAAGCAAAACATTGGGAAAGCACCAGGTCCGGATGGCCAGTGGAATTTTATAAAACATTCCAGGAAACTTATTAGAAATTATGAATGAAGTTATGACAAAGAAGAGAATATCTGAAACATGGTCAGAAGCATATATCACGCTTGTACTGAAGGAGGACACAGACCCACAGCAAGTTAAAAATTACAGACCTATATCACTATTAAATTCAGATTATAAATTTTTTGCTTCAATTCTGGCAGAAAGGCTGAAAAGATATTTAAACAATTTTATTCATCCTGATCAAAATGGATTTCTGCCGAAGAGACTGATTAAAGATAATATGAGAATAATTTTGGATACACTGGAATACTATGAGGCACATCTTGAAAAACAAATGGCTCTGATGTTTATAGATGCACAAAAAGCCTTTGATAATGTGAATTGGTGTTTTATGCTGTTACAATTGGACCAAATGGACTTTGGTAAAAAATTTACCCAAGCCATCAGAATGATATATCATAAACAAACTGCAAAGGTTATGATAAATGGAGAGTTAACAGACTTTATAGATATAAGAAAAGGAACCAGACAAGGCTGTCCACTGTCGCCTCTGTTGTTTGTGTTAACACTGGAAGTGCTGAATAGGAATATTAGAGAAGAAAAAGAAATAAAAGGAATGAAAATTAAAAAAGAAGAGTATAAATTACAAGCTTTTGCAGATGACCTGGTATTTATATTAGAGGATCCATTGGAGTCTGCACCTAAAATGATAGAAAAGATAGAAGAGTATGGGAAAGTAGCAGGTTTGAAAATAAAGATAAAACAAAGATTTTAGCAAAGAACATGCTAGTAAGATGAAAGAAAGAATTGGAGAAAGTTTTGGGGATCCAGGTCACAAACAAGGTTAAGTATTTAGGGATACATATAACACCAATATGTAGCACACTTAAGGAGGACAATTATCTCAAACTTAAACAATAGATTGCAACAGATTTGATAAAATGGGAAAATTTACAATTATCACTGATTGGGAGAATATCTACAATTAAGATGAATGTATTGCCCAGAATCTTATACTTATTCCAGACAATTCCAATCAGATTAGGGAAATAATTTTTTGAAGATTTAAACAAAATAATGCTAAAATATATTTGGCAGGGGAAGAAAGCGAGAATAAAACTTAAATTGTTACAAGATGCAAGAATAAGAGGAAGATTTGCTTTGCCCAATTGGGAATTATACTACCAAGCGACAAGTTTGATGTGGGTAAAGGAGTGGATAACACTAAGGAATACTAGACTTTTGAATTTAGAAGGACATGACTTGCTGTTAGGGTGGCATGCCTTCCTCTGGTATAAGGGAACTAAAATGCAGGGGTATTTTAGAAGACATTATATTTGAGAAGCATTGTTTCTAAACTGGGAGAAGATAAAAAAGCAATATTATTTAAAAATTCCACTATGGTTATCTACTATTGAAGCTTTTTCCTATCCAATAATATATAAAAAAGAACAAACAGTTAGATAAGGTGAGATATTGAATAAAAAGGATGAACTTAAATCTATGCAAGCGTTGGAAGAACAAGGTGTAAAAATGAATTGGTTTACATATTTGCAAATACAATCTAGATTTGATAAAGATGTTATAGCAGAAGGTATCTATGACAAGTTGACTGATTTAGATAAATTTTTTACAAGTACTGATGAAAAAGTAATCAAAAATCTTTATGGACATTTGCTACAGTTTAAATTAGAGTAAGAACAAGTAAAAGAAACAATGATTGCATGGGGGAAAAATGTTGGATATGGGATTGACTTAGATAAATGGCAAAAATTGTGGTCTCAAAATTATAAAATGACAATATCAACTGCATATAAAGAAAATGTGTATAAGATGTTTTACAGGTGGCACTTACCCCCGACGAGAATTGCGAGGATGTTCAAGAATAAATTGGATAAATGTTGGAAATGTCATCAGATACCTGGTTCATATTACCACATGTGGTGGACATGCTTGGATGCAAAAAGATATTGAAATATAATCTACACATGGTTGGAAAAAATGACGAAACAACACATAGACTTTAAACTTGAGATATTTTTATTGGGAATTATACCAGAAATATATTGTAAAGAATTGAAATATTTGATTGTAAATGTTTTAACAGTGGCTAGAATTGCATTTGCTAAGAACTGGAAAAATGAAAAAATACCTATGCAGGAGGAAATTATTCAGAAAATCATGGACTGTGCTGAAATGAGTAAATTGACATTTGAAATTAGAGAACAAGAGGATAAACAATTTTATATGATATGGGATTTAATTTATCAATGGTTAGATAAAAAGACATGGTAAAGAAATAGACTTCTAAGCCTTACAATAAAAGTTAATAGATTGATATAGAATATAAAATATATAACCATTGGATGAATGTATAACATTAAATCATAATGAAAATAAAAATTTTGTATAAAATGATGGAAAAATAGTCAAATGAATGTTTAATAATTGATATTATATAAGCACAAGCTGGATCGATAAGGTGAGAATTTATATAACTTGTGAGTAATGGTAAAAAAAGGATAGCACAAAAGATTGTAACCAACTGACACACTGTATGTACATAATTGAAAGATGGTTTTATGGTTTTATGGTTTTATGTTTTGTTCGTATGTTTGTTGTAAAAAATAAAAACTTTGTTAAAAATAAATAAATAAATAAAAGATAAAAAAAAATAAGAATAGTAACATTCATCCTTATCTTATTCATCTTATCTTCATCTTATTTTCAGGGGGCAGGGGCACAGTTGTAACTGTGTAACATAAGAAAACTTCCTAATGAAAATTTAGCATCCCCCAGTAACAGAATGTAGGAAGAAAATGATACATGGAATATGGCTACTCCAATTGCCAAAAACTAACATATATATTGGGAATTACCAGACAGACATAAGCACATAGCGTTTCTCTATCCATAACTTTTATGACTATCAATTGAAATACATAGTTCACTATTCTATCTCCTTCTCCAGAATACATTTTCTATTGAAAGAATATGAAAGAATTGTTGAGGAAACAACAACTAGAAAGCCATTTGGCCTGTCCATAAAATTATGATAAATAGATAAATTTCACAATATGATAGAATGCTCCCTTAATGGGTGGAACTATTAAGCATCTTCTAACTATTACACGAAGTAAAATATCCTGATAAGAAATATAAGGCACAGTGAAAATTCTGGAATTGTAGGACATAGGATTTGAATGAGTTAATTTGGGCATTGGATTAAATAATACAATACATTTTATCCACAATTAGGTGCTTCTTGTTCCATAAACCAAACTATGACATTTTTAGAGCTTTTGATATGACTATAAAAGAATCTTGGTTGTCCTGAAGACAGCCTGAAAATCATATCAGGCAGTATAAGCCATATTTGTTTGCAAAGGTTGCTACTATTTCATAGCTGACACATAATAATGCTTCTTAATCCTACACAATTTAATAAATGAGACCAACAATTTATTAATAGCATTTGAATGGTCTCTGTTTCATACTTGGAGCCTCTCAAAACTGAAACAGATGCAAATAAATACAAAAATATTTGAATTCCAAGATTTTCCCACGTGGTGCTTTTAAAGTTGTAGCAACGTTTCAGCAGAATCTCATCTGCCATCATCAGGCTTCTGTATGGTGTTTGTCTGTGAGTCAGACTTTTACAGTGGTTTCAGATTTAAATTTGGGGCAGCCTATTGCTGTGTCAGAATGGTTTTTTCTTCCTCCTGATTGGTTGAGAGTCTTGGTCTGTGTTTATTGGTCTTGGAGTTTGCTGTGCTCTGCTACTAGTATCTTCTGTCTGTTTTTTTTTTTGGGGGGGGGGCTCTTTTTGTATCTTGATTGGCTGGCAACATTGTGTTACTTTATTGGAGGCCTTTAGTGCAGCTTGGCTTTGGGTAAATGGACGGCTATCATTCGTTAGGAAGCTGGGTTTCATCTGGGTGCCTGGTTGGGGTGTGTTTCAGGTGGAGGTATCAGGGGGGATCTGTTTGTGCCCAGGTGTTTGCCTGGCTTGTGGTGTGGAGATTTTTTTGTTTGTGAGTGCAGGCTTCCAAATGATTGACAGCCTGGTGGAATCATCTCTTCTGTTCATGCTTTCTGGTCTTTTTTCAATCTCTATGGCTTCTCTGATGATTCTGTGGCTGGGATTTTCTATGGTGGCTAGGGTTTTGGTGCCATTGAAGTTGATGTTATGACCTGTGGCTTCCATGTGTTGGACAAGTGAGGAAGTGTGTTCCAGCTTTTTGACTGCATTTTTGTGTTCATCCAGGCGGGTGCTTATTCTTCTATTGGTCTGTCCAATGTATGTGGCCGGGCATGATGCACAGGGGACTTCATATATGCCTTGGTTTTCCAGGTCAATTTTGTCTTTGGGGTTCCTGAGGATGGCTGCTATTTTTCTGTCTGTTTTGAAGGCAGTCTTGATGTGGTGTCTGTATAGAATCTTACTAATTTTATCTGTAGTGCCTCTTATGTAGGGCAGGACAGCTGTTCCATAGGTCTGTTCATCTTCTGGGTCTCTATTATGTCTCAATGTGTTTTTGTGGATCAAGTTGGTGATTTTGCTTTTGTGGAAGCCGTTGGCTGTCAATATTTTAGTCAGGGTGCATAATTCAGTCTTAATGTGTGTCTTGTCTGCCAGGCGCTTGGTTCTAGTAATTAGTGTTTTAGCCACGGAGTTTATCTGTGCTGGGTGGTGGTGGGATTGGGCGTTGAGGTTGCGGTTGGTGTGTGTTTTCTTCTGGTATATGGTGTGTCCTAGTGTGCCATCTGTTTTCTTGTACATTAGTACATCTAGGAATGGTAGTTTGTTTGTTTGTTTCTGTTTCCATGGTGAACTTGATTTTGGGGTGTGCGCTGTTTAGGTGTGTTAGGAAGTTGTTTAGGTTTTCTTGTCCATGGGGCCAAATCACGAATGTGTCATCGATATATCTTAACCATAGTTTGGGTTTGAGTATAGCATTAGCCAGGGCTCTGGATTCGAATTCTTCCATGAACAGGTTTGCAATGACAGGTGACAGTGGTGATCCCATGGGGGCTCCTTCAATTTGTTTGTATCTTTGTCCTTTGTATATGAAATATGTGTTGGTTAAGCAGTGTTCTGTTAGTTCCATGAGGTGTTTAGCTGGTTGGTATTTATTTTTGATGATTTCGAGGGTCTCTTTTATCGGGACTTGAGTGAATAGTGAAACCACGTCAAAACTTACAAGCAGATCTTCTTGCTCCACGTGTAGATCTTTGATCATTTCCAAGAAGTGGTATGAGTTTTGTACATGAGAAGCTGCTGTTTCAGCATGGGGCTGTAGCTCTTTTGCTAGGTGTTTAGCCAGGTTTTGTAGTGGTGCTCCTCTGGAGCTGACTATGGGTCTGAGAGGTATGCCTTCTTTGTGTATTTTTGGGAGGCCGTATAGTTTGGGGCATCTGGAAGATTTCTCTCTGGGTATGATCTTGTGTTGGATCTCTTTGCTTATGTGGCTGGTTATAATTTTCTTCTTGGTTAATTTTTCCAGATATGTGGTTGGGTCTGTGTTTATGGGTTTGTATGTGGAGTCTTGGAGTAGGTCTGTCAATTTAGTTTCATAGTCTTTTCTGTCCATTACTACAGTGGCATTCCCTTTATCTGCTGGGAGGATGATTATGCTGCTGTCTCTTTTCAGGGTTTGTAGCGCTTTAATTTCATCTTGCTGTAAGTTGCTTTTGGGTGGTTTGCTTGTGCATAGAATGTTGGTAACTTGGTGTCTTATTTTATCAGCTTCATCTGTATTTAATTTAGTTAGGCTGGATTCTACTGCACATATGATGGATTCTGTGGGGATTTTTTGGGGTGCTATAGCATAATTGAATCCTTTGGTTAGGACTTCTGTTTCTGTTTTGGTGAGTTCTCTGTTGGAAACATTGTACACTAATTGTTTCAGGTGTTGTTGTGAGTTGTTGGGGGTTTTCTTGTCATGTTCTAATTTCTTTAATTTTTTCAAGAGCTTTTCCTGTTTGTAAATGTTTGCAGATTCAGCTCTCCAAGTTGTAAGTTGTTTTATCTTGTCCCAAAGTAGAGGGTGGATTTTGCTGCTCAATTCCAGGTGTAGTGCTAGCAAATCTTTGTTTAACTGGTCTAATTGGAATCTCTTACTGTGGAGCTCGTTCCTTAGTAGAGCCATTTCAGTTCTTTTCAGGATACGTTTAGTGGCTGCTGTGCTTTGATGAAATGTTAATTTGAAGCAGGTTGGTGTAGTATTGTTGTCTCTGCAGCTGCGTAGGAATTGGAGGTCACATAGTATTACTGCTCTTTTAATTTCCAGTTTCTCGTAGGTTTTGATCTGGTTGTTTATTCCCTCCCCGTAGAGGTTTGATATTTGTTTTCTTAAGTTTTCGCGGGTACCTACATGTCTGGCATTCAGCTTTGTTCGGGTATTTTCCCACGTGGTGCTTTTAAAGTTGTAGCAACGTTTCAGCAGAATCTCATCTGCCATCATCAGGCTTCTGTATGGTGTTTGTGAGTCAGACTTTTACAGTGGTTTCAGATTTAAATTTGGGGCAGCCTATTGCTGTGTCAGAATGGTTTTTTCTTCCTCCTGATTGGTTGAGAGTCTTGGTCTGTGTTTATTGGTCTTGGAGTTTGCTGTGCTCTGCTACTAGTATCTTCTGTCTGTTTTTTTTTGGGGGGGGCTCTTTTTGTATCTTGATTGGCTGGCAACATTGTGTTACTTTATTGGAGGCCTTTAGTGCAGCTTGGCTTTGGGTAAATGGACGGCTATCATTCGTTAGGAAGCTGGGTTTCATCTGGGTGCCTGGTTGGGGTGTGTTTGAGGTGGAGGTATCAGGGGGGATCTGTTTGTGCCCAGGTTTGTGGTGTGGAGATTTTTTTGTTTGTGAGTGCAGGCTTCCAAATGATTGACAGCCTGGTGGAATCATCTCTTCTGTTCATGCTTTCTGGTCTTTTTTCAATCTCTATGGCTTCTCTGATGATTCTGTGGCTGGGATTTTCTATGGTGGCTAGGGTTTTGGTGCCATTGAAGTTGATGTTATGACCTGTGGCTTCCATGTGTTGGACAAGTGAGGAAGTGTGTTCCAGCTTTTTGACTGCATTTTTGTGTTCATCCAGGCGGGTGCTTATTCTTCTATTGGTCTGTCCAATGTATGTGGCCGGGCATGATGCACAGGGGACTTCATATATGCCTTGGTTTTCCAGGTCAATTTTGTCTTTGGGGTTCCTGAGGATGGCTGCTATTTTTCTGTCTGTTTTGAAGGCAGTCTTGATGTGGTGTCTGTATAGAATCTTACTAATTTTATCTGTAGTGCCTCTTATGTAGGGCAGGACAGCTGTTCCATAGGTCTGTTCATCTTCTGGGTCTCTATTATGTCTCAGTGTGTTTTTGTGGATCAAGTTGGTGATTTTGCTTTTGTGGAAGCCGTTGGCTGTCAATATTTTAGTCAGGGTGCATAATTCAGTCTTAATGTGTGTCTTGTCTGCCAGGCGCTTGGTTCTAGTAATTAGTGTTTTAGCCACGGAGTTTATCTGTGCTGGGTGGTGGTGGGATTGGGCGTTGAGGTAGCGGTTGGTGTGTGTTTTCCTCTGGTATATGGTGTGTCCTAGTGTGCCATCTGTTTTCTTGTAGATCACCAACTTGATCCACAAAAACACACTGAGACATAATAAAGACCCAGAAGATGAACAGACCTATGGAACAGCTGTCCTGCCCTACATAAGAGGCACTACAGATAAAATTAGTAAGATTCTATACAGACACCACATCAAGACTGCCTTCAAAACAGACAGAAAAATAGCAGCCATCCTCAGGAACCCCAAAGACAAAATTGACCTGGAAAACCAAGGCATATATGAAGTCCCCTGTGCATCATGCCCGGCCACATACATTGGACAGACCAATAGAAGAATAAGCACCCGCCTGGATGAACACAAAAATGCAGTCAAAAAGCTGGAACACACTTCCTCACTTGTCCAACACATGGAAGCCACAGGTCATAACATCAACTTCAATGGCACCAAAACCCTAGCCACCATAGAAAATCCCAGCCACAGAATCATCAGAGAAGCCATAGAGATTGAAAAAAGACCAGAAAGCATGAACAGAAGAGATGATTCCACCAGGCTGTCAATCATTTGGAAGCCTGCACTCACAAACAAAAAAATCTCCACACCACAAGCCAGGCAAACACCTGGGCACAAACAGATCCCCCCTGATACCTCCACCTCAAACACACCCCAACCAGGCACCCAGATGAAACCCAGCTTCCTAACGAATGATAGTCGTCCATTTACCCGAAGCCAAGCTGCACTAAAGGCCTCCAATAAAGTAACACAATGTTGCCAGCCAATCAAGATACAAAAAGAGCCCCCCCCCAAAAAAAAAAACAGACAGAAGATACTAGTAGCAGAGCACAGCAAACTCCAAGACCAATAAACACAGACCAAGACTCTCAACCAATCAGGAGGAAGAAAAAACCATTCTGACACAGCAATAGGCTGCCCCAAATTTAAATCTGAAACCACTGTAAAAGTCTGACTCACAGACAAACACCATACAGAAGCCTGATGATGGCAGATGAGATTCTGCTGAAACGTTGCTACAACTTTAAAAGCACCACGTGGGAAAATACCCGAACAAAGCTGAATGCCAGACATGTAAGTACCCGCGAAAACTTAAGAAAACAAATATATATATATATATATATATATATATATATATATATATATATATATATATATATATATACACATATACATATACATATACATATACATATACATATACATATACATATACATACATACATAGTTACCTCATTTTATTTTTCTCTCTCTGTTTTTAGTTCTCTAAGGACAGTCTTCAACAAATATATTCACTAGGGTTCAACATCATATTGATTTGCTTTCAGTTATAATGTAGAAATAAACCATCACATTCAGATAGAATGTTTCTATTGCTTAAAAATACCACTTTTCAAAAATCAGTGCAAATGTTCAGCTGCTGATCATTATGTGCAAAATAGCCATAAAATGTACAAGCTTCAATTAAACTTACATTTTAGTTTCATTTCTTGCTTTTTATTCCACCAGCACTCTTGAGTAAGCATACTGAAGTATACTTTAATGTATTATAACCCTGACTTCGAAAAGATTTTAAATACTGTACTTTATTTTTTTTAAAAAAAATGTAATTTTTTTCAAGTAGTCTGATTATGTTTGTTGCTTCATGATTTGACATAATTGTAAGACTGCAATTGCAAGCCAATGGTCAGATAAAAAAAAAAAAAAACTGAACTCAAAGCAGGAATGGAATTTGAGAAAGTGTTTTAGACTTGATCCTCCATGTCCTTTTTAGATTAAAGGGAGGAAGGGGAGAGGCAAATTCAGAATTACAGGACTCTGTTGTTCTAATCCTGTATAATGAAAGTTATTTTACTATTAATTAACTTTGGTGTTTGTGTCTGTTCTACCCCAAAGGGTTGACACATTGGTTTTAGGATTTTGAAAAACTAATTTTGGTCAATGGAACTTAGGATCACTTTCTTACAGGGCCTTCTCTAATATGACCTTTTGTATGCTTGATAGATTAAATAATAATCAGATAAGGGTTTGTTTGTTTGTTTGTTTGTTTGTTTGTATATTTTTAAGTCTTCCAAGCAAGAGCATCTTTCAGCAAGCCTATTCTTCTTTGGAAATATCATCAACTATATTATTATGGTTGAGACAAAGTTGTGTAGGCAATCGAAAGACAACACTCAGCTCTGCTGCAATATGATTATTATGTGATACTATTATCTTTGTTACTATAGAAACTCTGTGAAATGTCAACTATTTTTAGCTGTGTAGCTGGGGAAGACAGCATATTGCACTTATAAGGGATTCAAAATAAAATGGAATATAATATACAAATAATTTATTAATGTTTGCAGATTGGATGTTTTGGCTCTCAAAGACACTGAAAAATCATTTGAGTTGTAGCTTTCTTATATGTCCCAACTAGCTCAATACATTGGAGACAGCCTTAACTTTTAGTTAGTTGCCATTTAGGGATATGTTGGGGATCTTTTTTAAACATGGACACTCAATTAAGTTGTGTACTGGCTCCCTACGAGAACACCCCCCTATCTGTTGATATTATACTAGTGGGCTAAAAAATCTAGATGATCACTAGATGATAACAGGGGACTATTGAATCTCCTAATTTGCTTCTATCTAGTGGTCATCCAGATTTGTTCAGCCCAGATCTGGTATCCCTAGTCTACAGAAGAAAGGTTGCTGGATATTGCTGAATATATTTGAAGTTCAGTTTATCTATAGTATATTAAAGACAATAATTGTTGAACATTCAGTGAAATGAATTCTGCAATACTTTTTCCATTGACAAGCAATACTACTGCAGCTGGAGAGGACACTATTTTGTGACTTAGAAATAATATTCCTTTATTTGTCACATAGATAAGAATTCAGATATATGTTATTCATAGCAAATCTAACCCAACTCTTTTTTGACAATGAAATTTGACATCTTACTGTCTAATTGAATGGTTATTAAAAGAAGGCCAACCTGTGCATTTGCTTCAGACGACAATTGCTTCTTTTTTTTTAACCCTTCAGAAAGCAGAAAGCAGAATACAGATTAGTTGTTACTTGTTGCCTCCATGCTGCCCATCACTCTTCTTCTCCATGTGATTTAATTCCAGGTTGGCTGGTTGCAGCATGAAGGTAGTTTACGATTCTGGTGCTATGGTTTTGCTATTCAGTATAGACAGATTTGTTATCCTAAACCTATAACAAAAGAGTGTTTGGGAAGATTTAAAGGTATTCTTCTTGTTTTAATTTAGAGGTCAGCAAGTCATCTGTGTTCTTAGAACCTCAAACGAGATAATACTGTTTGGAATTTTGGCATGATTTTTGTTTGGTTTCAAAATTGAAGGTGGAATGAAATTACAACACCTTTGCAACAAATAGCTCCCCTCACCTAATCACACCAATCTCTCTGAAAACAGCATGAAGTTCATGAGATTTGTGTAAATGTTCCTGAATTTAATAATTAAGAATGAAACCATTATGCTAGATGATCATTTGTGGTTATTTGGAAGGTCATCAGGTAACTTTATATCTTTGGATCTCTTAAACTTTGCTCCAATTGCCTTAATTTAATTTGAGGCATCTCATCACTTTAATTCAATATTTTAATAAAAAAAATACCTCTCAGACTTAGAAATTCTTTCTCTGTGTTTCTCTGTCTCTCTGTCTTTATCTTTATCTAACTCTCATCTAATCTCTAACATATATCCATTGTAATTAAATAAAACCTATATCACTGCAGCATCCTAAGTGCATGCAAATATATTGTGTACACCTCCTGGATGGTGAGATATGATAACTGTTCTTGGAAAATGACATGTAGAACAGAGAGCATAGCTTCTGTAAAATAGCACGAATGAGCTTGGAATAAACATGGCCTTTGGTTTCATTTTCAGCATTCTGGCCAAAATGTATACAAATGTATTTTACTGTGAAAAAATGTATTTGATCTGGGTTAAATTAAACCTGGTAATGTATCTTCCTTTGTTTTACTAAAAAAAAAGTATGAAATGAAAATGTTTATTAGTCAAAGCCATAATGGATGATGATGGCCAATCTCCATAAGGCCCATTTAGTTATCAAGATTACAAATAGCAGTCCAATGATTGCATGGGCAAGGAATATAGGACATAACATCAACCTGGAAGATTGGGAAAGAATCTGGAAGCAAAATTATAAAGTAACAAAACTGTCAGTCTATAAAGAAAATCAATACAAAATGTGTAATCGGTGGTATCTGGCACCTTCAAGGTTAGTTAATATGTACCCAAACCTAAGTCCGCTTTGTTGGAAATGTAAGCAAAAGAGGGGTATCTTCTTCCACGCTTGGTCGAGAAAGGAAAAAATACTGGGAAAAATTAGAACTTGGACAAAAGAAATTACAAATATTCAATTTGACTTTAAAGCCAAAATATTTTTATGGGGAATGATAAAAGGCGATCATGCAAAAGAAATGAAATATTTAATTCTTCATATAATTACGGCAGCAAGAATTGCATTGGCACAATGCTGGAAGGGTGACCAAATGTCAACAAACAATCTAATAATCCAGAAGGTCCTTGACTGTGCTGAAATGGATGTACTTACCCAAAAACTCAAGGAAAAGGTAGACTCAAAATATAGCACAGTTTGGGAAAAATGGTACAATTGGATTAAAGATAAAAACCAGAGAATAAAAAGGCAAGGACTGGAAAAAATAAAGGGGTTACATGAAGAATATTTACCAAGAACAGGAAATGAATATTAGAAAAATTGTTTTTGAGGAAAGAACACACCATCTAATTGATGAGAAACGTATGTTTTATGTGTATTACTTTTGTTTTTCACAGTGATTTCTTTTGTTATGAAATATTTTATGTTTTATACATATACATATACATATACATATACATATACATATACATATACATATACATATACATATACATACATACATACATACATACATACATACATATATATGTTTTCTTAAGTTTTCGCGGGTTCTTACATGTCTGGCATTCAGCTTTGTTCAGGTATTTTCCCACGTCATTGTAGTTGTGCTTTTAAAGTTGTAGCAACGTTTCGGCAGAATCTCTTCTGCCATCATCAGGCTTCTGTATAGTGTTCATCTGTGAGTCAGACTTTTACAGTGGTTTCAGATTTAAACTTTAAATTTAAATTAAACACTATACAGAAGCCTGATAATGGCACAACTACAATGACATGGGAAAATACCTGAACAAAGCTGAATGCCATACATGTAAGTACCCGCGAAAACTTGAGAAAACACACACACACACACACACACACACACACACACACATATGTTTTCTGAGGTTCTCGCGGGTATTTGTATGTGGATCTTTGGTTATTCGGGTTTTCTCCCATGTAAGATTGGAAGTATCTAGACAACGTTTCGATGAAGTCTCATTCATCTTCAGGCTTGGTCTTCAGCTCTGTGCTTCTCAGAGTGATGTGAGCTTGCAGCTACTTCTTCCTTTTAACTGCTAGTGGGGGTGTGACTTGATTGGGTGGGGGCTTGGCTGTGTTCTGATTGGGTGGGGGTGTGTTCTCATTGGTTGGGGTTTTGGCTGTGTTCTGATTGGTTGGGGGGTTGGCTGTGTTCTGATTGGCTGGAGGCGTGTTCTGTTCAGGTGGGGGCTTGGTTGTGCTCAGGTTAGTCTTAGTTGCTAGGGGATTTGAGCTGGTGAGCTGTGATCTTGCTGTTTGGCTTCGAGTTCGTGGTCGTGCTGTATCTTCATGGTGGGGGTCAGTTCGCTTTATGTATGGCTCAGAGGGGTTTGAAGTGGGTAGTGATGCAGCTGCAGTGCAGCTTCTGGTCCGTGGTCATGTTTCATCTTCTGTGTGGGTGTGAGTCTGCTTTCTATGAGGAAGTGTGATAGTGGCATCTCGTGTGGCTCTCAGGGGTGTGGGTCTGGTGTCATTCTTCATGTTAGCTACTCATCTGTTCATGAGGGCAGGTTTCCAAATGGCTGGTAGGTGGGAGGTATCATCTCATTTATTCATGCTGTGTGGGCGTTTTTCTATCTCTATGGCTTCTCTGATTATTCTGCTGCTGAAGTGTTCAGTTTTGGCGATAGTTCTGGTATTTTTAAAGTCAATCTCATGTCCTGTGGCTTTGAGGTGTTGGACCAGGGAAAAGGTCGGTTCTTCCTTTTTGATTGAGTTCTTATGAATAATAAGTGACACATTGAAGAACACTTCAGCAGCAGAATAATCAGAGAAGCCATAGAGATAGAAAAACGCCCACACAGCATGAATAAACCTCCCGCCCACACACACACACACACACACGTATATAATAAAGTTTATTTTTAAAATTTAAAAAGATTACAAAAAGATTACAAATAGCAGATTATGACTTAGAATCTTACAGAAATAAAGATCTTGAATTAATAAACCAAATGAAATAAGGAAAAAAAGAAAGACTGAACAAGATAGCTCTAGCAAATTGTCTAAAATTAAAAAGAAAAGTACTGAAATTATTTAGGATTGATCAAAGTGAGGGTTCCTGGAAGAAATACTTTAGAAATTTGTCTGGATTTTAAAATCTTATGTCAAGTGGTATACTTGAAACAAATGCTATTAATGTTAGTGTGAAGAAAGCCAACTAATAAATATTATCAGTTAAACAGTTAAATAAATGGAAAAATGGTAATGATAGTTGTGATTTGCTGAGGGAGAAGTTGTGTGACTTGTTTACTGATTGGATGAATTAGAAGGATGCCCTTATGGTTCTGGAGTGGAATGGTGGCTCAGTGGTTAAGACACTGGGCTTGTTGGTTGGAAAGCTAGCAACCCAGGTACAAGACCTGATTGCCAGATACAGGGTGAGCTTCCATCCTCATCTCAACTCCTGCCAACGTAGCAGTTTGAAAGCATATAAATGTGAGTTAGATAATTAGGTACCACTTCAGTGGGGAGGTAACAGAGCTCTGTGATGTCTTGCTGGCCACATGACCACAAAAATCTCTTTGGACAGCATTGGCTCAGTGCACAGTAGTGGTATTCAGCAGGTTCTGATCAGTTTTGGAGAACTGGTAGTGGAAATGCTGAGTAGTTCAGAGAACCAGCAAATACCTCCTCTGACTGAAGATTTTACAGTATCCTTTTCTTACCACTGCTCAGTGGCCTAGAAACAGAGATGAATAATGTACCTTATAGTTAGCAATAATTAGTGGAGTAAAATCTGTAGGTATGCCTTTTTTTTTTTTTTAACTTACTGCTATATAACAAAAAGGTAGCAAGGAAAGGCAGACAACAGAGGGAATCAGTTTGCAAAATCTGCTTGGGCAGGTATAGCAGAAGCCTAAATAAAAAATACAAGAAATTACATCTAAGAAAAGATGCAAAATCTATGAAGAACATTTTTGCTTTTTACTACAGGACTGGACTAAAATCTAGGTCTAAGACCATATTTCACTTGAGAAGTGATAAATAAAAATTGTTATGCATGCATTATTTAGTGAAGGCATCTGATAAAGTAAATAAGTTAAAGATTGGAATGTTTTTTGTGAATATGAAGTTGCTGTCAGGATTCCGGCAGTTACCCCAATTAAATCATGAGTCTTGAGCCAAACTTCCAAAACTTCAAAAGGATTTATTGGGAGTTAAAATGTCTGGCACTGCCTATGTGTAGCCGACTCTGGGACGCATAATTCATTGTCACCCTTGACCTTGTTTCCCCCCACCCCCTGGGTGTATCATAATTCATATTCTTCAATGACACATCCATAGCCAAGAATCATCAATCAGTTTCTCCATTTAGAATTTTCTGCAGCAGAAACTTTAGCCATCTAGTTATTATCTTCAAAAACTATTTATGGAATGCACTTTCGGTTTCCAAGCTGCAACACTGCTTTCCCCTTCCTTTCTATTGGCAACTTTAAAAGACCATATAAATATTTTATAAGTTGACAGTTATAATGTGGTTGCTAAATTGTGTAAAAGTCACTTATGATGGAAATAAAACAAACATAAGAAGAAATGGAATGCTTAGAAAATAAGTAATTATTGAGCAGGTAATGAATCAACAATATGTAACATATTATTGGTTGTTTAATATATTTTAAATCTTCATAACTACTTATGGTATTGATTAGAGATGTCATTGTATGCGAAGTTTTCTATGTAGATAATAACATATTATTAGCTGAACATTTAAACTATTTCCATTGAATCTTAGTGTTTGTTATGCAATATGATGCAAGAATATGTACCTGAAAATTAATTAAATTATGGAAAATACAATGAATAATTGCAATGTATGTAGAAATGATTTTAAAAACTAGAACAAGATTGTGTATGTCAGTAGAGTGTTTGTAAAGATGGATTGTAAACTTGATGTGCAACTGATGTGCTATAAACAAAGAATATATATTGAAAAAAGCTAACATGTCTGCATTTTGTATGGAAATGGGAATTCAGCATTGTAGAAGAAAGTTAAAAATAATTTCAATATAGTGGAAATATAGTACTTAAGTGTGGGAGCTAAAAATGAAGAGAGAGAATTAAGAATGAACAGATGCTAAATGAAGAGTATGAAGATGGAATTGATGAGATCCTGAGAGATCAAATGTTTAAAGAATAAAAGCAATCCCTGGAGCATTGTAAGAATGTATTGGGGAGCAAGAATGATTTGCAAGAGAGGAAGATATGGAGAAATATAATGAAATTTGTTGATGTAAATTACTTGTAACTATTTTTTTCTTTTTTTTTCTTATCTCATGCCTTTCACTTTGGGGGCTTAGTTCTTAGTGTGTGTGTTTGTGTGTGAGAGAGATGCTTTATATAACCATGTTCAGCTAGAAGGGAATTGCATGTTCAATTGGTATAATTTTGCAGTTTTGCAGGTCACATATTATAGTTTTGCAGAGACAAAAAGAGGAAACTTGAGTGAAATGATTAATCTGTGGTATTTATTACTTCTTTGGAATGTCTAGAGGTTCATTTCATTTGTATTCATTTAGGTTTCTTTCTGTTTAATCTGAAATAGTTAAAGAAAAGATTATTGCATGTTTGATTCAGGCAATTCTATGTCACTGTTTTAATATACCCAGTTTAAGGTATCTTGTGAACACCCTCCTTGTTTGATTGTTAATTCCATTGAACTTTTAATAATATATTTGCATTTTTCTTTTAGATTTTGAAAGAGTTAGAAGGCCTTGCTGTTGCTCATTAGCTGTTATATCAATCTAAGATTTTGGTGGGAAAAATGGTCACATTTAAAAATAATTAGTGCAAATCACTTAGCATTTTCATTACTTCCCCCTTTTAATAAAACTCATTTGCAGAATTACACATGACAAACACCTTAGCTTCACATGCATACAGAGTGGGGAAATGTCCAAGTAGTTGTTTTCATGAACTGAAGGGAAATGAACTGAATCACAAGGTGGGAGAACATAGAAGCAGTAATGTCTTTCTTTGCTTAACATGTAAAAGAAAATTCATGGATTGTTTTTTTGTGCTCCAGATTTTTGAGGGCAATAGAAGAAGGGGAAAACAGAGAATGTGGTGGCTGGATGGAGTCACTGAAGCAGTCGGCGTGAGCTTAAATGGGCTCCAGAAGATAGTAGAGGACAGGAAGGCCTGGAGGAACATTGTCCATGGGGTCACGATGGGTAGGACATAACTTTGCAACTAACAACAAGAAGATTTTTACAACCATGTTTGAGATCCTTAGGCACTGCTGTGAGTCAGAAAAAGAGGTGGTTTGTTTTGGAAAACAACTTCACTTTGCACTCATTTTGTTTCTGATGGACAACCTATCAGATTGCATGTGGCTGGTATCCTTTATTCCTCCCAACAATTCAAAATGGCAAAATTTTCATGGCATAATTTTGTGCCATGGACTGCTGTTATTAAAGTTGGAATAAGTTCAATTTGGTTCCAGAGCAGTTTGCCTCTTTAACCCACCCAAAAAAGAGCTGTTCCAAATTTAGCCAAACCCATTTTGGTAATACATGTGTTGACTGAGTTGCCTTCTGCAGCCCTCCAAAATATAGGAGAGCTGAATTATATCCATCCAGATACTGACTTTTTTTTTGATGTTACACCATGCTTAGAAGAGAAGAGCTTTGTATCCAGGGATTCTACTTTACCATCCTTAGGGCATCAAAATGTTCCAGACACACTCAGTTCCAGGAACTGAGATTGCCATTGGAAGGAGGACTTGAGATGGACAAAGAAGTGTCAGCAAACCTATTCAAAGTGAATATAAGTGTGTTTAAAGTGATTTTGACTGGTCACTGTCTTCATAATTGCTAGAGAATGCTTATGAACTGCATAACTTCTTCTCATTTATTTGAAAATTTATACCATTTCTGATTGTATCATGTGAATGCAAGTGCAATGCACCCATATTTTATGATCTCAATCATTTATGCTTATGAAAGAATCTAACTGATATTTTTCCAAGCAAGATTCCCAGTAGTTAACTCTCAGGTAAAGATGTCACTTGGTTTCCCTTCTGTGGATTTTGGATTGGGGTTTCCTTCCTTCCTCCTTTCCTTCCCTCCCATCTGCAATCCAAACACACACACACACACACACACACACACACACACACACACACACACACACACACGATAAATGAAATAGGAAATCATAAAGCCATTTGAGAAGGAAGGAAGGAAGGCATGTGTATGTTAAGGATTTGGTTAATTTTCTCAACTGGGATTGATTTTTCAAAAACACCTTTCAAATAGCATTAAAATCAAGTGCCACAAGTTAGGAAAAATACATTATGCATTTTGTTGACTTTCTTTGTTGCAATGGAAATGCAAAGTTCATGAGATACAAAAAAAAAAGCATAACACTTTGTATCTTGCTTCTGGAAATGAGAATATATTACAAAGATATACATGTATATCTCAAATCTGAAGCAAAAGATCAAATTAAGGGTTTTTGCTTGGAAAAAAAAGATCATTCAATACTTCTCAAAGTTATCTCCCTATAGACCAATAGACATTCAATGTTAGATTTTCTTTGATTTAATAACCAGGATTGACAAGGAATTGTTATCTAATTGAAGCAGGGAAATAAGTAAGATTGAGTTAGCGTGGAGATGCAATCTGTCCGACTGGCCTTGCCACCTGTTTTGGAACTGGAGACGCAGATGGGGTGTGGTGAGACAAGCAATTTTGTTGGCTCCCCTCTTCTTCTATCTTTTGTCATTGCTGCCTCTCTGTATATACATTTTATTTTGCATTCCTGGCATTGCTGAAATCAGAGAGATACAATCTGAATGTCACCATCTGCAATGACTAGGAAGTTCCGGAAGAATGGCAGCAGAACACTCCGAAGAAGTACAAAGTGATTGGAAATGCTGCAAATTTTTTCCATCAGGATCAGTGGAGCTGTAGTAGACTGACTCCTTTTCTGGAGGTAAAAGAAACATCACAAAAATATTTACTGTCATGTGGATGTGTTTTAAAGAGGTGAGAGATAAAGCCTGCAAGCTTATCAGCTTTTATTTGAGAGGTCATATTGAACTCGGGGGCTGATTTAGGATTATATATGCACAGAGGTATACAAGCCTTTCTAGGCATAAGGCCAGAATTTAAGATGGATGTTCTTTCTGGTGCTGAATATATCTTCAGTATGATGCCTTATATCATTAAAAGTTAGGGTGATATTCCGGAAAGGATGGCTTTTCACAGGACAAACGGTGTAGAAAATGTTATTAATATTTGAAAGATTTGTAAGTTTCCTATTTGCCCTGGGCAGTTGCTTTTTTTTTTTTTTTTTAATAAGAATATAAAGAAAGAAAAAGGAAATACATCACCATCACCAAAAGGAGTAACAGAGGAGTTATATACTTATGCTATATGAGAGAAAAAATATTAATAACCACTCTTTTGTTATTTTGATTCTAATAAATAATACAGCACAATTATGACCAGATATTCCATGAAGCAGTTCTGTGTACTGTTGTCAGATTTGTGTACCTGTCATTTCTTTAGTGGAAGAAGAAAAGGGGGGGGGGGACTGATAAAGAAATCCTTTCTTGATGTAACCTGAATATATTTAATCTTATATTGAATTTGTATAATCCACACATGATACCATGGAGGGAAAAAAGCCAGGTGGCTGGAACCTATCACCTCTGAGAGGCACAGCCAGGAGATGAGAAGATCATAAAAATTCCACAGTGAAATGTGCCCTGGGAATCTCTGGAAAAATTCGTTTTAAAAAGGGGGTGGGGGAAATTAGATATGTCCTGGGAAACTGTGAAAAAGTTTGGTTCTACAGAAGGGGTGGAGGGGGGAATTAACATACTGGCTTTTGTTTCACCAAATACACATCGAGATAAGCGGAGGGGTTTCTAAACTCCCTTATCTATCCCTGTATGCTTGAGGGTTCTCAGACGCTGCTTTGAACTCCCACATGAATTGTCTCATCTAAATAAAGGATTCCTTTTGATACATTTGGTGTCCAGAAGTTCATTCTTGTTAATTGAATGGGGAAAAGTTCTGTAGCCTGACAACTGTCCACATGCTGCTAATGGACATATCTGCCTTTCCCCCTCTTATAATGATTTAACTCACGAGTGGATTGGACAATTCTTCCCATATATATCTGCTTCAAGGGTCTGAGAACCTTGCTGTCTACTACTGGGGGGCTCAATGGGAGCATTCCATTCTGGGGATAGGTTCGAAGAAGATTGGACCTTCATCCCATCTTTGCATTGGTCTTTTTATCCCCTTTGTTGTCAATTTTAATATTTCAACTTTCAATGTCCATTGTTTGAGACCTTTTAATTATTTATGGTGTTTTAAGCTGCCAGAGTTGCTTAATAGGGAGATGGGGAGCATATAAATTTAATAATCAAATAGTCCTTAAAAGAACAGAATATTCTCTGCAAAGAAAGACACAAGTTCCACACATACTATGAAAAGTGGTGAGTTATATAATTGCTGACTTTTGCACACTATTATTATCATTTGCAAGCAAGCACTTTGTTTAATGCATCTTGATTGTTCTGGAAGGCTACTTGACTGACAGCTTCCTAGTAGCTAGATGTAAAATGTTCCTGGATGGCAATATCTAAGTTATTAATACCTGATGTACTTAAATTAATTTCATACTCTAGTACATGGCATTGGGACCAATCTAACTCCCTTTCTCACTTTTCTTTGTTGCATTCAAGCACAATGGAATGGAGATGACCATTTGCAAGGTCAATTGTGCAAATGCTAAGAAGGGAGCCCAATTCCAAATTATTCCAAAAGTCCTTAACTAAAGTTTAGTTCTTCTCCCCGTTCAGGTATATGGAGCAGTAAAAGCAATTGCACCCAGGAACAATAATAACAGCATGGCAATTCAGAGAAGAAAGACATGTATCCTTCTAACCTATCTTATCTAAGCATACCAGAAAGCACAGGAAAATGAGATAGTAACAATTTTCCTGTTGGCATTTTCCATAATACTCCTTGAAACATACTTGTCTTACCTATATTACATTGTACACATCTTCTAAAGCTTTAGCTTTTTATGTTTGTTATGATAGCTGATAGATAGCTAGATAGATTAAAAAGAGAAAAGAGGGAAAAAACATTTGGATGACTCAAGAAGAAACCTGTATAATTACAGCTTTCCAAACTGAGCACAATCTATTCACATCTAAGGTAGGCTAGCAAATATTTAAACTTGTTGTTGTCTGGAAATTGCCTCAACTCCAAGTGATCAATGATTCAAAGATTCCATTTCAAATACCATGAGTCAAAAAGCAAAACACTAAAGCATGCAACTCCATAATTAAAACTGGTATTCAGAGAGATGAGGTGCTTTAATCCTTTGTGCTTTGAAACATTTGTACACCTGGATCACTACTCAAATGAAATGTCCACTGAGTAATTTTCATTTTTCAGGTGTTTTTGCAAATGGCAAAACTTCCCCTCAAGATTGGAGCTGCAATGGGAGATAAAAATATACACTCTTCTATCTGTGTCATGGGTTCCAATAAAGATAGATATCAGGCTGCCAATATCTTTCTAAACAAATAGATATACAATTATTATTACATCCTGGCCACAAAGAAATATCTTTGGAGAGCACTGGCTCAATGGCTATTGAAACAAAGATGAGTACTGCCTCCTATCATTTATGACTAATGGAATAAAATCTACAGAGACTCCCTTTTTCTTTCTTTTCTTTTAATGGCTTGCAATCTCTTGCTTTCAGGTGGGGTTGGGCCAACTGATTGGAGTTGAGAATTTAATGGCCAGATGCCCTTTCTGATGTATAAGTGGAGTTCACAGCAGACAATTACTTGTGCCCACTCCTACCTAAGGAGTGAACTCAGAGCCTCCTGATTGTGAGGTAAACACTCCACCTCTGGGCCATTACGCCACCTCCGCTGAGATTCCTTGATCGTTGCTTAATTACTAGAATAGAATAGAATACTTTATTGGCCAAGTGTGATTGGACACACAAGGAATTTGTCTTGGTGTAAATATAAAGAAAAGATACATTTGTTAAGAATCAAGAATCATAACGTACAACACTTAATGATAGTCATAGGGTACAATCAACAATCAAATCATACTAGGAAACAGTCAATATAAATCGTAAGGATACAAGTGACAAAGTTATAGTCCTACAATCACAAGTGGGAAGGGATGGATGATAAGGAGTGATGACAAGATTAACAGTAATAGTAGGGTACACTTTGTAAATAGTTGAACAGTGTTGAGGGAATTATTTGTTTAGCAGAGTGATGGCTTTCAGGAAAAAAAAAACTGTTTTTGTGTCTCGTTGATCTGGTGTGCAGTGGTCTATAGCGTTGTTTTGAGGGAAGGAGTTGAAACAGTTTATGTCCAGGATGTGGGGGTCTGTAAATATTTTCACAGCCCTCTTTTTGACTCGTGCAGTATGTAGGTCCTCGATTGAAGGCAAGTGGGTAGTAATTGTTTTTTTCTGCAGTCCTAATTATCATCTGAAGTCTGTGTCTGTCCTGTTGGGTTGCAGAATCAAACCAGACAGTTATAGAGGTGCAGATGATAGACTCAGTCTATCATATTTCTCTGTAGAACTATATCAGCAGCTCCTTGGGCAGTTTGAGCTTTCTGAGTTGGCACAGAAGGAAAAATTTTTGTTGTGCTTTTTTGATGACTTTTTGATGTTAGCTGTCCATTTTAGGTCATGTGATATAGTAGAACCTAGAAATTTGAAGGTCTCTACTGTTGATACTGTGTTGTCCAATATTGTAAGAGGTGGTAGTATGGGAGGGTTTCTTCTAGAGTCTACCACTATTTCTACTGTTTTGAGTGTGTTCAGTTCCAGATTGTTCCGGTTACACCACAAGGCAAGTTGTATCACCTCCTGTCTGTATGCAGATTCATCATTGTCTCGAATCAGACCAATCATTGTTGTGTCATCAGCAAACTTCAGTATTTTAACAGATGGATTGTTTGAAATGCAGTCATTGGTCTATAGGGAGAAGAGAAGTAGAGATAGCACACAGCCTTGGGGGGGGGGGGCACTATGCTGATTGTACAGGTATCAGATGTGATTCTGCTTAGCTTCACCTGCTGCTTCCTGTCTGTTAGGAAGCTTATGAACACACTTACAAGTGTGTTCAGGTACCGCTAGTTGGTAGCATAAATAGATCAGATAGAGTTTTCCCTTATTTACTTTGGTGTAAATATCACACTTAAAAGTCTTCCTTGGACTATATGAGTAGGATATTCAGTTTAAGGAATTTTAGGAAAAACTTTTGAGCAGAATAATTTCTTTCACATATAAATAGGGTTAAAATGGGCCCATCTCTCTGAAAGAAACAATTATTTTCACTAAAATCAATGGAAACATCAACTTTTCTTTGGTTGAGTTCCCCTTCTATCTTCAGCAGGATGTACTTACAACAAATGTTTGATGGATTGTCTTCATCAGTGTTTTGGGTTAATGCACTTCCACTCCTGCCATTACATAATAAGAATTATGAGTCTTTCTTCCCTTTAACTATGAGGCCAAATATTTCATTCATATTTGCACATAAAAGCAATATTTTCCCCAGAGGAACCTAAAGCAGTTTCGAACCATTTCAAATATATATATATATATGTCTGGCATTCAGCTTTGTTCGGGTATTTTCCCACGTCATAGTAGTGGTGCTTTTAAAGTTGTAGCAAAACTTAGATTTCAGCAGAATCTCATCTGCCATCATCAGGCTTCTGTATAGTGTTTGTCTGTGAGTCAGACTTTTACAATGGTTTCAGATTTAAATTTGGGGCAGCCTATTGCTATGTCAGAATGTTTTTTTCTTCCTCCTGATTGGTTGAGAGTCTTGGTCTGTGTTTATTGGTCTTGGAGTTTGCTATGTTCTGCTTCTAATATCTTCTGTCAGCCTGGTGGAATCATCTCTTCTGTTCATGCTTTCTGGTCTTTTTTCAATCTCTATGGCTTCTCTGATGATTCTGTGGCTGGGATTTTCTATAGTGGCTAGGGTTTTGGTGCCATTGAAGTTGATGCTATGACCTGTGGCTTCCATGTGTTGGACTAGTGAGGAAGTGTGTTCCAGCTTTTTGACTGCATTTTTGTGTTCATCCAGGCGGGTGCTTATTCTTCTATTGGTTCTATTCTAACCAGGCTGTCAATCATTTGGAAGTCTGCACTCACAAACAAAATATCTCCACACCACAAGCCAGGCAAAACCTGGGCACAAACAGATCCCCCCTGATACCTCCAGCTCAAACACACCCCAACCAGGCACCCAGATGAAATCCAGCTTCCTAACTAATGATAGCCATCCATTTACCCGAAGCCAAGCTGCACTAAAGGCCTCCAATAAAGTAACACAATGTTGCCAGCCAATCAAGATACAAAAAGAGCTAAAAAAACAGACAGAAGATATTAGAAGCAGAACACAGCAAACTCCAAGACCAATAAACACAGACCAAGACTCTCAACCAATCAGGATGAAGAAAAAACCATTCTGGCACAGCAATAGGCTGCCCCAAATTTAAATCTGAAACCACTGTAAAAGTCTAACTCACAGACGAACACTATACAGAAGCCTGATGATGGCAGATGAGATTCTGCTGAAACGTTGCTACAACTTTAAAAGCACCACTACTATGATGTGGGAAAATACCCCAACAAAGCTGAATGCCAGACATGTAAGTACCCACGAAATCTTAAGAAAACACACGCACACACACACACACACACACGTGTGTGTGTGTGTGTGTGTGTGTGTGTGTGTGTGTTTTCTTAAGTTTTCGCGGGTATTTATATCTATGGTATTCAGCTTTGTTCGGGTATTTTCCCATGTCATTATAGTTGTGCTTTTAAAGTTGTAGTGACATTTTGGCAGAATCTCATCTGCCATCTTCAGGCTTGTGGATCAATACACAAGCCTGATGATGGCAGATGAGATTCTGCTGAAACGTTGCTACAACTTTAAAAGCACAACTATAATGATGTGGGAAAATACCTGAACAAAGCTGAATACCATATACATATATATGTTTTTTTAAGTTTTCATGGGTACTTACATGTATGGTATTCAGCTTAGTTCGGGTATTTTCCCACGTCATTATAATTGTGCTTTTAAAGTTGTGGCAACGTTTTGGCCGAATCTCATCTGCCATCATCAGGCTTCTGTATTGTGTTTGTCTGTGAGTCAGACTTTCACAGCTGTTTCTGTTTTAAATTTGGGGCTAGCCTATTGCTGTGCCAGAATGGTTTTTTTCTTCATCTTGATTGGTTGGAAGTCTTGGTCCATGTTTATTGGTCTCGGAGTTTGCTGTGTTCTGCTTGATTGATGTTTCTAATATCTTCTGTTTTGTGGCTTTTTTTGTCTTGATTGGCTGGTAACATTGTGTTTCCTGTACTGGAGGCTTTTAGTGCAGCTTGGCTTTGGGTAAACAAATGGCTATTATTTATTAGGAAGCTAGGTTTCATCTGGGTGCCTGGTTGAGGTGTGTTTGAGCTGGAGGTATCAGGGGGGATCTGTTTGTGCCCAGGTGTTTGCCTGGCTTGTGGTGTGCAGATTTTTTTGTTTGTGAGTGCAGGCTTCCAAATAATTGACAATCTGGTGGAGACAGAGATTGAAGAAAGACCTGAAAGCATGAATAGAAGAGATGATTCCAAAGTTTTGTGAAAGAAATTAATTCCTAGTATATCGTAGTATATCCTTTTGACTGTAAGGTGATCAATCCAGTAAGTTCAAGAGGAGATCAACTCTGACTGCTCTTTAGAAGGCCAGATCCTCAAAATGAAACTCAAATACTTTGGCCATCTAATTAGAAGGAAGACTCACTGGAGAAGAGCCTAATGCTGGGAAAGATTGAGGGCAATAGAAGAAGGGAATGATAGAGAATGAGGTGGCTGGATGGAGTCACTGAAGCAGTAGGCATGATCTTAAATGGACTCCAGAAGATGGTAAAGGACTGGAAGGTCTGGAGGATGGCTATTCATGGGGTCGTGATGGGTCAGACATGACTTCGCAACTAACAACAGCAACATATCATACGGAAAGGTGTTTATGGTTCTGAAGCAGATGTGGTATTCAGCAGGTTCTGACCATTTCTGGAGAACCAGTAGCAGAAATTTTGAGTAGTTTGGGGAACTGGCAAATATCACCTCTGACTGGAGATTTTACTGTATTCTTCCCCTGGCACATCCACCAAGCCACATCCACAGAACCGGTAGCAAAATATTTTGAATCCCACCACCGTAAAAAATCTGAAGCTTCAATATAGTTAGACTTATTATTGTCATCCAAGTGATCCATCACAGTTAAATTCTGATTAGATAGTCTGTGTTTATCTAACATTGGTTGATAAACTGGCTATAACAGCATCAACCATCTTCTTCTTTACTTACTCTTTTACTGCTTTGGTGCTGAGGGAAACATCAACAAAGCATGCTCTTATTCTGCAATAAAAAGAATATTTATTAAAAACTATGCACACTTGTCAATTTTTCCTCTATCATAAACCAAGAAATATAATAAAAACAATTAGAACAAAAATCATTTAAGTACAAATAATAGTTATTGGTACTATTTTTATATTTTGAACCACTAATATTTTTCAGTTTTTGAAAGTAGTCCTATGTATAACATACATTTAATATGAACTGAATCCACTCAACTGATTAAACTGGATAACCAGACCATTTTAACTGGATAATTCAAGCATGCTACTTGAAATGAGTAACAATAAACTTTATTTGAGCTGAAAGCTAAATGTTTCATATTCTGACATATGATTTTTATTTGAATAAACTGTGTTTTATTGAAATATTAGTATGTGAGCCATTAAGACCTTTGTTAATTCTATTTATGATTCTATAACTTTTGCACCAATAATTCTATGCAAGGTGAAACAATAATCTTGTGCTCAGAATGATGGCTGTTGAATTACATGTAAAAAGTGTAAACACTTTTGGTGTTCTGTCCAAGCAGTAACAATTTCTGACTGAGCAGCAACAGTGGGATTTATCAAAGTGTCAGCTGAGGCAAGAGTTTCCACTTGCTCAAATTCTATATAAATGTTAAACAGAAGAAGTGCTGCTAGCATGTTAAATGTGTGGCCAAACTCTGGAGGACCTTATATATGAAGAAGCTTATAATATAGTCTGTACAATCTTAATATTTGATTAGAACAATTTGAGTTCCAATCTTTATTATTTGATGAAGCCAAAGTGGCATCAGTCAATCATTGTCTTCAATCTATAATTCTTGGTAAAACTGTTGTATGAAAATTATCTATGATGTATACAGCTTCTTAGAGAAAAACAAAAAATGCAAGTGTATAAATACAACAGCTATTTCACTTCTTTCTTGAGAGGAGTCAATTTGATCAAGAATGCTATTTATTATTCAAGTATAGATATATGGGCAGGTAGGCACCCTTTCCCCAAAGTATGGTCTTTTGTTTAAAGAACCGTATAAGATAAATATAATTTAAAATTTAAAAAGCATAAGAATTGGGCAAAAAAAAAAAAAAAACGCAAACAGATTTCCTAAATTTGCCTATAAGCTTCAAGATACTTTTTTTTTTTTGCAAGAGGAGACCTTTATTAGATCAGCCAGATGGTAGCATTTTTTTCAAACCTGGCTAATTTGGAAAAGTTAATTAGATTGGATCTGATAAGTTGAATGTGGGATCATTAGAAAATCCCAGTTTACAGGCTAGCTTGGAAATCAGGGGAAAAAACATTTTGGGAGAAGGCAATGGTAAACCACTTTTACATTATTGCAAAGAAAACTACAGGATTGTGTCTATGAGCTCACAGGAATATAAGTTTGATTTGAATGGACATTTCACACAAGGTTCTACCAATTGAACGTTCTTCTTTAAAGTAAATCCTTTTACAGAAAGAACTAATGGCAACCCAAAACATTTTACTGCTTCAGGGAAAGTTCCCTTGAACCACAAAATGAATGGCATATAACAAACAAAACAAAACAACCAACCAAAACAAAACAGTACTCCTTCCCACTTCAGAACTAAGGCTACTGGTGATGGGAAATTCATTATTTTCATAGAAGGGAGCAGACTTTAGGGAGCTGATGACTACTGTAATTTCCTGTACTACAAGCAATTATAATCTAAAGTGATTTGATTCAGTCCTGTACAAATCCTTGTATTTCATGTTTTGCTTCTTTACATTACAAATTGACATTTGGGGGCAGGGGTGGGATGCTACCAGTTCTGCCCAGCTCTATAGAGCTGGTAGCTCTGAAGAGCAACAAACACTGAACCGGTTCTGTGTTTGCTGCTGTTTGGCCCACTCATCAGCCCGGGCTCTTACCTGTCCTTTATTTCCTGCTTTTTCAACCTCAGCTGCTTTGTGTGGCACAGCTGAGGTTGAAAAAGCAGGGAAAAACACTTTTCAAATGCTGTGCACTTGCGCACAGCACTTTTCAATTGTCCGGGTGGCATAGCCTAAGATTATTGCATGCAAAACGTAATCACCGAACCAGTAGTAACACTGCTTGAATCCCACCCCATCTTTGGGGGGAGTATAATACAGATCTGCAGACATCAAGAGGATATCTTCCAAGTATAATATTTGCATGCTGATAAAGAATCAGTCAGATCAGTCTTCAGATCAGTCAAGTATTGTGTATTTAAAATGGAAAATATGTAGAATATCAGTCAATTTAAGACTGTTATTAAAATCAATAAAACTTTTTTCAAAAAAAAAAAAGACAAGTAAAGGGATCATTGTTCTTTTTGAAAGATTTTTTTTTTAAAAATTATTCTTGATGTAATTTAAGCTGAATATAAATATCAGCACAAAATGGTTTAACAAGGTGTTTTTTTTTTTTTTTTTTAAATGCTGCTACTGTGGAGCATATTTAAGGCATTTCTGTCATTTTAAAACTCTACTTGGAGCCAGTCCATCTCCATGACATGCATTCTATTGGGCATTGTAATAGATGCTGTAATCCATAGTAATTATGTCTTCTGAATTGTTGTGAATCAATAAATGCTTAATAAAGATCATTAAGAGCTTGAAGTAAAGTGCAGGGTTCAGGCCCTGCACTTCTGATTGGCCGATAATAGCGACATCAGATTGGTCCATTCAGGAGAATCTGATTGGCTATTAACGAGCCTCTTCCATTGGTTAATGGAGCTAGCGCTCCCTGTGTTTTCATTGGTTAAATAAGTTAAGAGTTGCCTATATAAAGGGGGCCATCGTGGCCATTGGTTGAGCTGTTTAAATGTAAATAAAGAGTTTGAAGTTCATTATTTCACTGGCTCGTCTCCATCCTTGCACCCATGCTCAGAACTTAACACTGGCGACGAGGATGGGATGTAGAGACATCAGAGCTTGCTGAATGACGAAGAACCATAACAAAGCACATGGCTAAATGCACCAATGGCGGAACCATGTCTGGCAGCGTCATACCACCCGCTCCATTCGACCCGGCACAAGAAGACTGGGACTCATAAATGGATCGCTTCCAGATGTTTCTGGAAACCAATTTAAAGGATGCCACTACCGGAAAGAAACAAGCGGTATTCCTAACTCATTGCAGGCCAACCGTATTCAAGATGGCCAAGGCACTAGCAAAACCGGCAGAAGTAAAGTCTATGGACTGGGACATCTTCGAACCCACTGCTAAGGGCTCACTACGCACCGACCATGCCAAAGCTCGTGAGAAGGCATGAATTCTATCAGAGAAGTCAGCGGAAGGGCAAAAGCATTGCTGATTTCATCACAGATCTCCGGAATCTGGGAGGCCTATGAGAGTTTACCAACTTAGAAGAAGCCCTAAGAGACCGAATCGTTCTGGGATTAGATGCACCAGGCACTCAGAGTAAATTAATGGCAAAGGGCGACATCACCATTAAAGATGCCATAGCTGAAGCTACTGCAGCAGAAGCAACCAGGAAGTTGGCTGCCCAAATGCACCACACACACGCCACGGTTCACCAACGAGCCAGCGACATTTCACCTCAGTCAGAGGGACAGCTAGAAGCGGCCCACCATGAGGACCTCGACTCGTCATCAGACAATGACAAGGAAGAGGTCCACCGATTTCGGTCCGAACGGGACCAACACCAGAAATCACAGTACCAATGCGCCGGGTGTGGAGCAAGCCACCCCCGGTCACAATGCAAATTCCTTGACATGATCTGCCATGTGTGCAGGAAAAGAGGCCATATAGGACGGGTCTGTAGAAGCAAGCCAGGACCCAGCCAGGCTTCAAGGGGGGCTAACTATTGCCAACCAACGGGAAGTCGTCCCATGAAGCGAGAACCCGTGAACCACCAATGGAACAACCACTCCTACAGAAACAAAACCCTAAACCACCCAACGAAGCGAGAAGAGGCTCACCAAATGATCACAATTGGTCACGCCTCATCACTGGACGCCAAAAAGATCCGAGTAAAAGTGGCCATCGAAAACCAGCCCTGCCTGATGGAAGTTGATTCAGGATCGTCCCTCTCGATGGTTTCCTGGAAGACCCTCAAGCAGCTCATCCCCATTATCCGTAGGCAAGACCTCCAGTTCCAAAGACTCATACTTAAGGACTATCAAGGAAATCGAATCCCGATTGTTGGATCCAGCTGAGTACAGGTATCGTTTAAGAACCGTACAGCATTTTTACCCCTGACTGTAATCGACAAGTATTGGCCTAGTTTGTTAGGCCTCCAATGGTTCGCTCCACTTGGAATTGAAGTAGCTGGCATTCACCGAACCTACAGCAGTGATTGGGAAGAAGACCTCGTCCACGAATTTCAGGATGTCTTCACGGAAAAATTAGGCGAGTTCAAGGGGACCCCGATATCGTTTAACCTCAATCCCAAAATAGCTCCCATCCGCCTTAAGCCTCGTCGAGTTCCCTTTGCCCTTAAACCAAAGATTGATGAACAGCTTGATAAATTAATAGCCCAGGGAGTGCTAGAACCAACCGATCACTCTCCCTGGGAAACCCCAATCATAATGCCCATCAAGCCGGATGGATCAATAAGAATTTGTGGGGACTACCAAGCCACCCTGAACCACGCCCTTCAACAAACAAGCCGGATGGATCAATAAGAATTTGTGGGGGAGAAGGCGGAGCTTCGTTCCGGCGATACAGCTGCGATCTCGGGGCTCTGAGATCGCAGCCGATATTTTCGCCCCTGGTCGGTCCTAACGGACCTAAACCGTCCCGTAGAGACGGTGATCGTGAAGGGCATTGTTCCAGGATCCCAGAGATATCGCAAAATCTCTGGTTTGATCCGGAAGAAGCCCTTTTGCTGGCGGCGGAGAGGCAGCCTCCATAGCTGCTGAAGTCGGGACAGCTCCGGAAAGAAAGTGATTGGAGTGAAGTGTGTCGGCTGGGTGAGAAAAACTCTTTTGTGCTGTAAATTTGCTAAGGTTGGAAAGTTCATCCGATATAAAGAAGAAAGCTGTGAGATTTTTTTTTGACTGAAATTGTTTTGAGCGGCGTTTTTTAAAGTGATGTCAAATTGAGGCTTGGCTTTTTTTTTTTTTTTCTTTATACTTTTTGGGAAAGATTTTACTGTGACTTTGTAGGTAACCGAATTGAATTTTCTCTTATATATATTTTTATGCTTCCTTTGATTTTATGCTTCTTTTGATCTTTTAACTTTCTTTAGGATAGAGGCTCCCTTTGGCTATTTTTTCTTTTTTTTTTCTGTATATATTATTCCTTTTTTCTGGCGGGCGGGGAGAAAGAGCATTAAGAAACTTTGTAACACTGCCAACTAGAGGCTTGAAAGTATCTTTATGTGAATTGGAGAGAACTGCAAAAAGACCTCATCTCAAGGACTTTTTAATGTGATAAGATAGAGGGAGAGCACAGTAAAATATTATTGCAGGTGCTTTCCTGGACTGTTATCAACAATACTTGAGGTTTGGCTTTGAAGCTGCTGGAGAAGAGAGTCATAACAAGAGCCTTGGATAAATAACAAAGTGCAGTGTGTTTTCTTATATATACCCCATTCGCTAGCCTTCTTCTAAATTTTAATTTTAGTAATATTTTTATTTTTGCCTTTTATTTTAAAGGGAAAGCCTCAGAGTTTTTTCTTCTTTATTTTTCTTTTATTTTTTATTGGGACCTTTTTGCTTTTCATATTTATGTTTTTGGACTACTTTGTTGTTGAGGTTGTTTTTTTTTTTTTCTTCTTTTTTTTGGATTATTGAGACTTTTTAATTGGATTAAGGTGTGAAGAATCTGAAGGAACTTTTTGTTTTTTGTTTTTTGTTTTCTCTTTTTGCTTTTTCTTTTTTCCTTTTTCTTTTGCTCTTAATCAATATTATTATTTTTGGATTTGTTTGTCCTTTCTATTTTTTCCTTTTTTATGGTGGACTATCTCATAATTGGATTAGGGTCTAGAAGAACCTGAAGATCTTTCTTCTTCTTTTTTTCCTGTTTCTTCTGTGGTTTCGTGTTTTTTACTATTGGAGTTCTTCATTTTGGATTATAATTGGCTGCTCTACCAGTTGGATTAAAAGTCAAGAAGAATTTGAAGTTTTGGAAACATTGAAATGAGCAGGAAACCAATACCATCTGGCATTTCTGCTTCTACCTCTGCTTCCCCACCAGTTGGAGGACAACGTTTAATTCAGACAATGTTGAAGCAAGATAAGGAACAAGAAAAAAATAACTTTACAGATGATTATGCAAGGAATCCAAGATCTCAAGACAAAATCAGATATCATTGAACAAAGAACAGGAAATATTGAACAAAGAACAGAAAATATTGAACAAAGAATAGAAAAGATTGAACAAAGAGCAGAAAATATTGAACAAAGAGCAGGAAATATTGAACAAAGAGCAGAAAATATTGAACAAAGAATAGAGAAGACTGATGAAAAAGTGGAAAATATTAAACAAATGATGGTTAAGTATGAGGAGAGATTCCAAAAAATTGAGGAAGAAGGAAAACAAAGAGAGAAGAAGATTGGAAATATTGACAGCAGACTAACAGCGGTTGAACAAGAAAAAGGTGGGATGTTGAGGTGGGAGATGGAAAGGTCAGAATTTTACCTCAGATTTCAAAATATAGAAGAGGAAAAAGGAGAAAATTTGGCAGCGGTAATGATAGAAATTTTGGCAGATGTTTTGGAAATTACAGAGGAAAAGATGATGGATGGAATAGATGAGATATATCGAGTCTATACAAGATATGCGATGAGAAATAAATTACCCAGGGAAGTCCATATTAGATTTACCAAAAAATCCATTAAAACGCAAATATTACAAGTCGTAAGAGAGAAAACACTGAAATACAAGGGTAAAGAGGTTGTGGTTTTAAAACAAATACCCAGAAGAGTGAGAGATATGAGAAGAGAATATCGATTTCTGACCAAAATACTATTGGAAAATGAAGTGAATTATAGATGGCTGATTCCAGAAGGACTAGTGTTTGGGTGGCAAGAGCAAAGATATAGAATTGATTCAATTGAGAAAGCAGAACTTTTTCATGCAGAATTCTTTGGAGGAAGAAGAGAGGGAATAGAGAAAGAGGCTTTATTAATTGAGTTTCAAGATGAACAACTGGAGACTGAAAAAGAGAAAGGAGCAGCAGGGGGACAGATGGATAATAAAGAACAGCGTGAAGTGAGATCCACGAGAGCTGTTAGACCTAAATATAAAGCATAATTATGGAGGAAAAAAAACTGATTACAATGAATATAAATGGACTTAATTCAGCTGTTAAAAGAAGGAAAACTTTTCATAAATTAGAGAAATTAAAATTTGATATAATTTGTTTACAAGAAGTTCACATTAAAAAACAACATGAACAATTGTTATTACAGCCAAAATTAGGGAAAATATTTACCTCTTTGACTCAATGTAAGAAAAGAGGTGTGGTTTTATACATTAAAGAGGCTATTCCAGCAAAATTGATTTACACGGATGAAGATGGAAGAGTATTAATGGTAGAAATAATGGACAATAATATAAAAATACTCCTGATTGCAATTTATGCTCCGAATGATAAACAAGAAGAGTTTTATAAAAAGCTACATATGAAAATAATTGGACTGGACTATGTTAATATAATTATGATGGGAGATTTTAATGGAATTGTGGACAATAAACTGGACTATATAGAAACAACAACAAAGCAAAATAGAAAGGCTCTCCCAAGGTCCTTCTTTAAAATGACAGATGAATTAACTTTAAAAGATATTTGGAGAGAAAGAAATGTTAAAGCTAAACAATATACTTTTTATTCAAATAGACATTTATCATGGTCCAGATTAGATATGATTTGGATCTCAACAGAACTAATATCTAATATTAAAGAAACAAATATTGAAATAAGTACCTGGGCAGATCATAGCCCAATGACAATTAAATGGAAGGGACAAAAAAAAAGATCGAGATGGACATTAAATAATACTATTTTAAAGGAGAAAGATTTTACACAATGGATGGAGAAGGAATTGGCTTTTTTCTTCAGAGAAAATAAAAAAGAAGATACTTCAACCCAAAATGTGTGGGATACAATGAAGGCATACGCTAGAGGTTTGATAATAGATTATACAAGAAAAAAGAATATTAGGAAAAGGCAAGCTTCTAAGGCCTTGGAAGATGAGTATAAAATTCTTGAAAAAGAATTACAGAAAATGCCACAGAAAAAGGACATTAAATTGAAGCTGGATGTAATCAAACATAAAATGGAATTAATAGAGAAAGAAGAACTGGCACAGAAAATTAGAAACTCTAAACAGAATTATTTTGAAGATGCAAATAAACCAGGTAGATGGCTAGCATATAAATTGAGAAAAGAGAAGGAATCAAGAAAAATATTGAAGTTAATAGATGAACAAGGCCAAGTTTGTTATGGGAATAAGGAGAAAAAAGAAATTATTCGAGATTTCTATGGACAATTATATAAACAGGAAAATATTGATGAAGAAAAAGTCAAACAGTATTTACAGGAAGCTAATTTACCAAAGATACCTAAAGAGACTGAAGAAATGCTAGAAAGCAATATAACAATGATGGAACTAAATGAAGCATTTAAGAGACAAAATAATGGGAAAGCTCCGGGTCCAGATGGGCTTCCAGTAGAATTTTATAAAACATTTCAAGAATTATTGAGCATCCCATTGTTAGAAGTTATGAATGAAGTTATGATAAAAAAGATGATACCCAAAACATGGTCAGAGGCTTATATTACACTTATACCAAAGGAAGAGACTGACCCATTGCAAATTAAGAATTATAGACCTATTTCTTTATTGAATGCAGACTATAAAATCTTTGCTTCAATCTTAGCAGAAAGACTTAAAAAATATTTAAATAATTTTATTCACTCAGATCAAAATGGATTTCTGCCAAAGAGACAAATTAGAGACAATATGAGAGTAATCTTGGACACTTTGGAATACTATGAGGCTCATCCTGAAAAGCAAATGGCTTTGATATTCCTAGATGCTCAAAAAGCATTTGATAACGTGAACTGGAGATTTATGTTATTATTATTGGAGCAGATGGGTTTCGCTAAAAAATTTATTCAAGCAATAGAAGCTATATATAATAAACAGACAGCAAGGGTAATGATGGAGGGAGAACTTACAGATTTTATTAATATAAGGAAAGGCACAAGACAAGGATGCCCCCTATCTCCTTTGCTATTTGTGTTGACCTTGGAAGTGTTGAATAGAAATATTAGGGATGATAAAAGCATAAAAGGAATGAAAATTAAGAAGGAAGAATTTAAGCTCCAAGCTTTTGCTGATGACTTAGCTTTTATTTTGGAAGATCCGCTAGAAACAGCTCCAAAGTTACTGGAAAGGATAGAGGCATATGGAGAAGTGGCTGGTTTGAAAATAAATAAAGACAAAACAAAGATTTTGACAAAGAATATGCTATTGAGACAGAGAGAAGAATTGGCAGATCTTTTGAAAATTCAAGTTACAAATAAGGTTAAGTATCTGGGGATATATTTGACAACAAGATGTAGCACATTAAAGGAGAATAATTATATTAAACTTAAACAACAGATAACTACAGATTTGAAGAAGTGGGAAAACTTGCAATTGTCATTAATAGGGAGAATTTCAACAATTAAGATGAATATCTTACCTAGAATTTTATTTTTGTTTCAAACAATACCAATTAGGCTTGGAAAAGACTATTTTGAAGATTTAAATAAAATTATGTTGAAGTTTATATGGCAAGGTAAAAAAGCGAGAATAAAGCTAAAGCTTTTGCAAGATGCTAGAATTAGAGGAGGTTTTGGTCTGCCTAATTGGGAATTGTATTATCAAGCTGCAAGTTTGATGTGGGTCAAAGAATGGATAACATTAAGGAAACATAGGTTGTTGACATTAGAAGGGCATGACTTGCTGTTGGGTTGGCATGCTTTTTTTATGGTATAAGGGAACTAAAACACAGGGTTATTTTAGAAGACATTATGTACGGGAGTCTTTGTGGTTAAATTGGGAGAAGATAAAAAGACAATGTTATTTGAAAATTCCAGTTTGGTTATCGACCATTGAAGCATTTTCCTATCCTATAATCTACAAGAAGGAACAAACAGTTAGATATGGGGAACTTTTGGATGAAAAGGGTGAATTTAAATCGATCCAAAACTTAGAGGAACAAGGTATAAGGATGAATTGGTTTTCATATGCACAAATACACTCAAGGTATGATGAAGATTTTAAAACGGAGGGATTTTATGATAAACAGACTGATTTAGATAAGATCTTGATGGGTACTGATGAGAAGGTGATTAAAAAACTATATGTTTATTTACTGGGAATGAAATTAGAGGAAGAACAAGTCAAAGAAACTATGATTGTTTGGGGGAAGAATTTTGGATATGGGATTGATTTAGAGAAATGGCAGAAATTGTGGTCTCAAAATTATAAAATGACAATGTCAACAGCATATAAAGAAAACTTGTATAAGATGTTTTACAGGTGGCATTTTCCTCCGACAAGAATAGCAAGAATGTTTAAGAACAAATCTGAAAAATGCTGGAAATGTCATCAGATACCCGGCTCGTATTACCATATGTGGTGGACTTGTGAGGATGCTAGAAAATATTGGACTATAATTCGCATGTGGTTGGAAAAAATGACAAAGAAACATATAGATTTGAAACCAGAGATCTTTTTATTGGGAATTTTACCTGATATATATAGTAAAGATTTGAAATACCTGACTGTAAATGTATTAACAGCGGCCAGGATTGTATTTGCTAAAAATTGGAAGAATGAGAAAATACCATTACAGGAAGAAATTATTAAGAAAATCTTGGAATGTGCTGAGATGAGTAGATTGACATTTGAAATTAGAGAGCAAGAGGATAAACAATTTTACGAAATTTGGGATCTTTTTTATAAATGGCTAGATGATAAAATACGATAATAGAATATTTAGAATGCTAGATAGTAAGGAATATCTTTATTTTGCTATTATTTTGCTATTTGCTATTATATTTATAAAGGATTTTTTAGGATTGATTTGATATGACTAGATGATTTGTTATAGAGTAAACTGGTTTAAAGTATTGTTAGCTCATTAAGCATGAATGATTAAAAATATAGTCAAAAACTTCTTTTTTTAGTGATATTAGGATATATAAGTTTGGATTGACAATATGAGTTGTTATGTAATGTAATTGTAATTTGAGACTACAGAATGAATGCACAAAAATGATGAACCAACTGACACACTGGATGTACATATAAGAGTTGATGTTTTTATGTTTTGTTTGTCTTGTTTGTTTGTAGAAAATTAATAAAAACTTTTTTTTTTTAAAAAAAAAAAAGAATTTGTGGGGACTACCAAGCCACCCTGAACCACGCCCTTCAACAAAATGCTTACCCGGTACCGGTGGTACAACACCTCCTCCATTCCCTGGGGGGCGAAAAAGTCTTCGCTAAACTAGACTTAGCCCAGGCATACCAACAACTGCCTGTTGACAAAAAAAATGGCAGAGGCCCAAAAAATCGTTACGCACAGAGGCGCGTTTAAATGTAACCGGCTCCTGTTCGGAGTGAGCGTAGCCCGGGAATCTTTCAAAGCGTAATGGAGAGGCTATCACAAGGGATAAAAGGTGTTCCATATTTTGATGATGTGTTAATCGCTTCCCCAACCCAGAAAATACTAAAGGAACGCCTGAGGTTGGTTCTCCAGAGATTTAAAGACTCCGGTCGCAAAGTTAAAAAGAACAAGTGTTATTTATGTATGGATCACGTAGAATTTTTGGGATATTTAACTGATAGTCAAGGCATTCACCCCACCGATAACAAACTCAGGGTGATCAAGAATGCCCCAAAACCCCGGAACAAGGCTGACCTCCAGTATAACGTTTTTCTGCCTCACAAAGCAACCGTAGCTGAGCCACTACATCGTTTATTGGACAAAAAAGCAACCTGGGTATGGGGACATAGAGAAGAACAGGCGTTTCGACATGTAAAAGATTTATTGACTTCTGATTCTGTCCTGATGCAGTATAACGAGACTTTGCCTTTAATGATCACGTGTGATGCATCCCCATTCGGGGTGGGCGCCATTTTAAGCCACGCTTTGCCAAACGGTAATGAAGCCCCTGTTGCTTATTTCTCAAAGACGTTATCAAAAACGGAACGCAACTATAGTCAACTTGACAAGGAGGCCCTTGCTATAGTGTCCGCGGTTAAGAGATTTCATGAATATGTGCATGGCCGAGCATTTACCATAGTGACTGACCACAAACCTTTGCTGGGAATAATTGCGGGAGATAGGCCAACACCGTATATATTATCTCCCAGAATGACCCGCTGGTCAGAATTTTTGGCGGCATACAATTACAAATTACCAGGGAAGGCCATTTCCCATGCCGACGCATTGAGCCGTGCACCTCTTCCAGAGACTATTGATGACCCCGCTCCGACGGTCACAACGCTGCAGATCGAGACACTTCAAAGGCCGCCATTAACGGCCCGGGATATCGCGATGGAAACGAAACGTGACCCCATTTTAGCACGAGTCCTCAGTTGGGTCGAGCGGGGATGGCCATTAGACCAAATATCTGACAACTATGCCCCATTCAAAAATCGGCAAATGGAACTATTTTCTCAAAAGAGCTGCATTATCTGGGGTGATAGAGTTGTCGTCCCAGAGCGGTTGCTACCAGCGATACTAAGGACCTTGCATGATGGCCACCCCGGCATCGTGCGTATGAAAGCCCTCGCATGAAGCTACGCGTGGTGGTCGGGTATTGACAAACAGATAGAGACATGGGTAAAAGCCTGTCGCAAATGCCAGGAAGTAAGCAACGCCCCGCCGAAAGCAACCCCAACCGAATGGGAAACACCGAGGGGACCATGGTCCCGCATTCATCTGGACTTTGTGGGTCCTTCTAAGGGACACACATTCTTACTGATGGTGGATGCCTACTCGAACTGGCTTAAAATCCATGAAATGAGGAATACAACGACCGAAGCAGTCATCAGAAAACTGGACAGACTCTTTGCGACACATGGATTACCAGATGTTCTGGTATCCGACAATGGGCCTCAATTTACCGCGCTGTCCTTCGAACAGTACCTGGTGGACCGTGGTATCCGATATGCGCTGACTTCGCCAGCGCACCCTGCAGCCAACGGAAGGGCCGAGCACATGGTACAATTCGTCAAGAAAACCTTGCATAAGATGGACTATGGTGACATAGAAGACAAGATTAACTGGATACTCCTTTTACAGCATATCACTCCACACAGCATCACTAATAAAACTCCTGCCGAGTTATTAATGGGATGGAAGCTCCGCTCCCACCTCGACTGCCTACATCCAGCATATGAACCTGAAAAGCCACACGATTCTAGCGGGAAATGTCACAATTTCCAGGTAGGCAATTTGGTTTTCACTAGGAACTTTTCGGGCGATCCCTTATGGGTCAAGGCAACTATAGTACAAGTAACTGGCTCTAGATCGTACCATGTAAAATGTCGTGACAATAGAATTTGGAAACACCATATTGATCAGCTGCGTTCAAGGCAACAGTCGGGGATCTCCGAGCCCCCTGATTTCCAAACTGAGGGGGGAGGAGATAGTGAGGAAGCTGAATTCGAAGTGGCAGAAAGTTTAAATGGTAGTAATGACTGCTCAGAGGCAGCACATGATGGAACCGGAATGGGGGTGGCCTTACCTCAAAGAGATGCCGAAAGCAGTAGCGACGACGAAAATTCAAATGCGGAACGGGAGGCACCTTTTTCACCAGATAACATCCTACCCCAACAAGACTGTAGCCAAATACCGGGAGGACAACGAAAATCTAATAGACAATCGAAACAACCTGCCTACCTCAAAGATTACGTGACCGCACCCCTTAAACGGAACCCGGGGGGAAGGGGTGTTGTGAATCAATAAATGCTTAATAAAGATCATTAAGAGCTTGAAGTAAAGTGCAGGGTTCAGGCCCTGCACTTCTGATTGACCGATAATAGCGACATCAGATTGGTCCGTTCAGGAGAATCTGATTGGCTATTAATGAGCCTCTTCCATTGGTTAATGGAGCTAGCGCTCCCTGTGTTTTCATTGGTTAAATAAGTTAAGAATTGCCTATATAAAGGGGCCCATCGTGGCCATTGGTTGAGCTGTTTAACATGTAAATAAAGAGTTTGAAATTCACTGTTTCACTGGCTCGTCTCCATCCTTGCACCCATGCTCAGAACTTAACATGAATAATCCTTGTTCATTTCTATCTAGCACAGCCCTGTCTGAATACAATCTACCTCTGTCTACCTCTTTCAAATTGCTGTAAAATATTGTTTGAACAGCTAGAGTAAATATTGATTTGATCTTAGGGTGCGTCTCTTTTCACCCTGAAGTGTAAAGTGTCTTCATTGTGGAACATGCTGCAGAAAGTTAGATATATTTTCTTCAATGAGTTGTAATGAAAAAAAAAAAAAAAGAGCTAGAAGAGATAAACTTGAGATAGGAGCCCTCAAGCATTCTCTATTAGTTCATTAATGTGGGGTCTTTTTAAAGTTCTTGAATGTTTTTTTTCCCCCTAGAATGCTTGCTTGACAGACCAAGAGCTTATTTATTCCACATTTACTTGGTAACAGGACCATCTATCTGCTGGTGATTTGTGTTAAGAGATACTTTTATTTCTTTCTGAGCCTCAACACAATCTCTTACCAAGGGAAACTTACAAAGACCCTGCAAAGAAGCTAGTACATTATTTTTATGCCCTTTATTCTGTTTGAAAAATGATAAAATACCAGGGAATATTAGAAGAACCTAAGCATTTGCTAACAACTCTAAGATGTAAGTGTTTGAGGACCCTTCAAAACATAAAAATAAACAAGTAGTGAAAAGGCAGATCTACTGTTTAAATCAATACATCTAACTTTGATGTAAGTAGCTTCCTCCCTTTGAAAAGAATAGGATTTATGTTTCCTCTTTCTAATTGTAATGTAAATCTGTACAGGACTGAAAGTGAAAAAGGTGTAAGACAAAGGCAAGACAAATGTCAAAGTTCAAAGTTGATGGATAATTTCTTCATGAGAAAGATCCATTTTTCCTCTTCTTTGCAAAAGGAAAGACATTTCTCTTGAGGGAAAAAATAAGCACAGCAGAATGAGAAAGGTTTATTCTATTTATCAATACCCTCTTTCACAAGTCCAGACCTTGTAAGCCTGGATTTTTATGTGGCATCTGTTAAGTACTTGGACATGGGTCGGAGTAAATGGAGACAGCCTCTGAATAGTGACTTTCAGCTCTTTATTAGCATAGTGACTTCTCTAAACAACAACAGTGAACTCTGCCTTATATAGGCAACCCTTATAAGAATTGTCCAATAACGAGCTATGAACGCTAGCTCTTCTAACCAATAAGAATCCTCTGTTAGGGGCCAATCGGATTCCTAAGAACTAACCAATCCGATCTGGCCGCCTAACAGCCAATCAGAAGTGCAGGGCCAGAACCCTGCACTTTACCTCAAGCTCATACTTTATTAACTATGGTACATACACAACACCCCTTCCCCCTGACTTCTTAATTACGGTGTAGTTATATAGTCCTTTAGATAGGACGGTTGTCTTTTAAGTCTTTCGGATTTTCGTTGGATTGGTTGGTTGCAATCCTGTTGAGGTAGATTGTTGTTTGGCAGTGGTTCTGCTTCTTGTTCAGGTGCAATTTCTTGCGGTGCAAACAATTCCCCTTCCTGCTCCATTTCCTGAGTATCACGTAGTTCGTCGCTCCCTTCGAGCAAGTTCCCTGGAACTTCATCTTCTTCCGTACCTCCCCCCCCTTGGTTTGGTCATGGGGGAGTTGTTGACTGGCCGTTGTGAGTCGTGACTGTAATTGGTCGATATGCCATTTCCACAGTTTATTGTCACAGCATTTCACTACGTAGGATTTGGGGCCGGTCACTCATACCACTGTCGCCTCTATCCATAATGGATCACCCGATAAGTTTCGTTCATAAACAAGGTCTCCTACTTGGAAGGTGCGACAGCGGCCGCTGGATCCTATTGGCTTTTCCGGTTCGTAAGCAGGGTGCAACCGGTCAAGGTGGGAGCGGAGTCTTCGTCCCATCAGTAGTTCGGCGGGAGTTCTGCCAGTGACGCTGTGTGGAGTTATATGTTGCAAAAAGAGAATTTGGTTGACCTTGTCATCGATATTGTCATAGTCCACTTTTTGCAAGGTCTTTTTAACAAATTGGACCATGCGTTCCGCTCGGCCATTGGTCGCAGGGTGCGCAGGTGAGGTGAGCGCATGGCGGATGCCGTGGTCAGTGAGGAACTGCTCGAACATTAGTGCCATAAACTGTGGCCCGTTATCGGACACCAGGACATCAGGCAATCCGTGGGTTGCAAAGAGTCTGTTTAGGATCTTGATCACCGCCTCGGAAGTTGTAGCCATCATACGATGAATTTCTAACCAATTGGAGTATGCGTCGACTGTCAGCAGGAAGGTATAGCCCTTGGTTGGCCCCGCGAAATCCAGGTGGATTCTGGATCAGGGTCCCCGTGGCGTCTCCCATTCAGTAGGCATGGCTTTTGGTGGGGCGTTGCTGACTTGTTGGCAATTGGCACACGCTTTGACCCACTGCTCGATTTGTCGGTCCATGCCCGGCCACCATGCGTAGCTTCGTGCAAGTGCTTTCATCCGCACGATGCCGGGGTGGCCCTCATGCAGAAGTCATAGCAGCATCTTCTGGAGTCGTTCTGGGACAACGACTCTATCGCCCCAGATGATACAGCCTTTTTGGGAAAAAAGTTCAGTCTGTCGAGATTTAAATGGTGCGAAGTCATCTGGTACTTGGTCCAATGGCCATCCACGTTCTACCCAACCTAGGACTCGAGCTAGGGTGTGGTCTCGTTTTGTTTCTCTCGCAATGTCTCGGGCCGTCATAGGCAGCGAGTTGAGTGTTTTGATCTGCAACGTAGTTGCCGTTGGTACCGGATCGTTGAGAGTCTCTGGAAGCGGTGCTCGGCTTAATGCGTCGGCATGGGGAATGGCTTTCCCCGGGCGATATTGCAGGTGATAATTATAAGCAGCTAGGAATTCTGACCATCGGGTCATTCTAGGGGATAATATGTAGGGGGTTGGCTTGTCCCCGGCTAATATCCCTAGCAATGGTTTGTGGTCAGTTATAATGGTAAATGTCCTTCCATACACATATTCATGAAAATTCTTTACAGCTGAAACGATTGCGAGGGCTTCTTTATCAATTTGCCCATAGTTCCGCTCTGCTTGTGAAAGAGTCTTCGAAAAGTATGCAACAGGGGCTTCATTCCCATTAGGCAGTACATGGCTCAAAATGGCACCCACCCCGAAAGGCAATGCATCGCAGGTTATAACTAATGGCAAAGTCTCGTTATACTGCATAAGTACAGAGTCAGATGTGAGCAGTTTTTTAATGTTCCGGAACGCTTGCTCTTCCCAGTAACCCCATACCCACAATACTTTCTTATCTAATAATCGGTGTAACGGTTCAGCGACAGTTGCTTTGTGCGGTAAAAATACATTATAGAAATTAATGAGGCTTAAGAATGCCTGGAGATCGGCCTTGTTGCGTGGTCTGGGAGCATTTTTGATCGCTTTTAATTTACCCTAGGTAGGTTGAATGCCCTGGCTATCAATTCGGTATCCGAGAAACTCAACATTGTCAGTATATAAGTGACATTTATTTTTTTTTCACCTTAAGTCCAGCCTCTTGGAATTTTTTAAGAACGCATTTCAAACGATCCTGCAAGATTTTTTTGGTAGGGGCTGCAATTAATACGTCATCAAAATAAGGAACCACGCCCTTGATTCCCTGTAATAACCGTTCCATGAGGCTCTGGAAGATCCCCGGGGCTACACTAACTCTGAATTGCAATCGGGTACATTTAAAGGCACCTCTGTGCATTACAATTGTTTGGGCTTGGGCCGTCTTTTCATTCACTCGTAGTTGTTGATAAGCTTGAGCTAAATCTAATTTAGCGAAAACCTTTCCGCCCCCCAAGAAATGGAGGAGGTTCTGCACCACCGGAACTGGGTACGTATTCTGCTGCAGGGCATGGTATAAAATGGCCCAGTAGTCCCCACAAATTTGGATTGACCCATCTGGCTTAATGGGTGTTACAATAGGGGTTTCCCATGGAGAGTGATCGATGGGCTTCAACACCCCTTGAGCAATTAGCTTGTCGAGTTGTTCATCGATCTTGGCTTTAAGAGCGAATGGAACTCGACAGGGCTTCAAGCGAATGGGGGCTACTTTTTGATCTAGACTAAATGAGATTGGGGTCCCCTTATACTCGCCTAAGCTGTCTGCGAAGACGTCGCTGAACTCAGAGATAAGGTCTTCCTCCCACTCACAACCACCGACTCGGTTCATGCCGGCCACTTCAATGCCGAGTGGCATGAACCATTGGAGGCCTAATAGACTAGGCCTATCTCTATCGATGATCGTTAGAGGTAAGTACGCTGTATGCTTCTTGAAGGAGACTCGGACTCGGCAGGACCCGAAAACAGGGATTCGATTTCCTTGATAGTCCTTGAGGATGAGGCGTTGAAATTGGAGGTCTTGGCGTTGAATTGTGGGGATGAGTTGCTTGAGTGTCTTCCAGGACACCATCGAGAGGGACGATCCTGAGTCAACCTCCATGTGGCAAGGCTGGTTCTCGATGGCTACCGTGACTCGGATTTTCTTGGTGTCCAAAACTGAGGCGTGACCGATAGTGATAGTATGGTGAGCCTCTTCTTTTTGCAAAGCTCGATTTCTGTAGGAGTGGTTTACTGGCTCTCGCCTTACAGGACGGTTTCCTGTCGATTGGCAATAGTTGGCCCTTTTTGAGGCCTGGCTGGGTCCTGGTAAGCTGCGGCAGACCCGGCCGATGTGGCCTCGTTTCCTGCACTCATGGCAGAGTGCGTCGTGGAATTTGCATTTGGCCCTGGCATGGTTTGCTCCAGCGCAAGGGTGTAAGGGCTTCGGGCTAGGGTCCCGGTCGGACCGCAGTCGATGGACCCTTTCTTCGTCGCTGTCTGATGACGAAGAGTGGTCCTCGTGGTGCGTTGTTAGAAGCTGCCCTTCTGAGTTGGGTAAGATTTCGCTGGTCGGTGGTGTTACCAGAGTGCAGCTTCGCCGTAATTGTGCAGCCGACTTTTTGGTTGCCTCCATGGCCGTGGCTTCGGCGATGGCATCAGCAAGGCTGATGTCGCCTTTCGCCATCAGCTTGCTTTGCATGCCTAGCTCATCTAATCCCAGAATTACTTGATCTCTTAGTGCCTCTTCTAAATCGGCGAACCTGCAGAGACTCCCTAAATTTCGGAGGTCCGCTACGAAATAGGCCACGCTCTGCCCTTTTTTTTGGTTTCTCTTATAAAACTCGTGGCGTATCACGAGTGTAGGCACGGTTGGCGCGTAATGGTCTCTCAGGATGGGTTCGAGGTCGTCCCAGCTCATGGCTTTCACTTCTCAAGGTTTGGCGAGTGCTTTAGCCATCTTAAATACAGCTGGGCCGCAATGCGTCAGGAACAGTGCCTGCTTCTTTGCTGGTGTGGCATCCTTCAAGTTATTCGTGTTGAGAAACATTTGGAAGCGATCCATGTAGGATTCCCAATCCTCTTGGTTTGGATCGAACGGAGTGGGTGGTACGATGCCGCCAGACATGGTTCTGTTGTTGGCGTCGTCTATCACGTGCTCAGTATTGCTTCCTGGCTTCTTCAGTTCAGATGTCTCCACATCCCATCCTCGTCGCCAGTGTTAAGTACTTGGACATGGGTCGGAGTAAATGGAGACAGCCTCTGAATAGTGACTTTCAGCTCTTTATTGGCATAGTGACTTCTCTAAACAACAACAGTGAACTCTGCCTTATATAGGCAACCCTTGTAAGAATTGTCCAATAACGAGCTATGAACGCTAGCTCTTTTAACCAATAAGAATCTTCTGTTAAGGGCCAATCGGATTCCTCAGAACTAACCAATCCGATCTGGCCGCCTAACAGCCAATCAGAAGTGCAGGGCCGGAACCCTGTACTTTACCTCAAGCTCATACTTTATTAACTATGGTACATACACAACAGCATCTAATTGGCAACCATGATAACAGAATATTGGGATAGAATGTAGATATGATGATGGCATTTTTAGTTTTTTTACCTACAACCTTTATTGTAGAACAGGGGTGTTTAAATCTGGCCCACAGGGCCTGCCTGAAAATAGCAAAGGATTGGGTCATGATGCCCCATTTTGGCTGGTAAGGTGCTGCAGAAGACCATCCAGGCCAAAAATGGGGTACAGGGGGCCTTTCCCTTCCATTGTGGCTGGCAGGGTGTTGCAGGAGGCGTCCATTCCATTTGTCCAACCCCTTGGCCGGCCTGCGGAGGAAAACTACATTGCTGATCCAGCCCTTAAAGAAATCCAGTTTAACACCCCTGTTGTAGAAAAATGAAAAGGAATACATTTCTAATTTAGAGAAAACAATTTAATGTGCTTATGAAACATTAGCAATAAGATGTTAAAAATAGATTGTATGTGAGTTATGAAAAAAAAAAAGACATCTTTCCTTGCATTTTCACAAAATATGATAAATTACTAATATTGTTTATACTTATGATGGAGAAAGTCACACACATGCACACATTCTTTACTATATTCTTTTTATTTCTTTTCTATTTTTCTTATCTGCACTTTCAATCTTTTTATTCTTTTATTTTTCAGTTTGTACTAGTTTTTATCTTTTTAATTATAATATTTAATAAAAATATTAGTACATGCAAATAGTAGAAGTAAATGGCATCATTTAGTTGTTATTTGGTCAATAGAACTGTCAAGGGATCTTTTCAGTTGCATGATCTGATTTTAATACTTCTATAGATAGTAGGATGCCAAGAGAGCTTGAACATAAACATCAGATCTCCCCTGATGATAAGAGAAGAGCTAGGAGCTGATCTCATTATATCTGTATATATTGCATACTCAGGGTTAATTAAAAAAAAATCTATGCTTGGAATGGAAAGTATCATTACAAATACAGAAAAGCAGCTGTGGACAACACAGTATCCCCACTGCTTATGTGTTATACTGCAAAATAAAGTATTAGTGTCTTTTTCCTTACAAAATTACCTGCATATAGCTCCACATGCTTCATTAGAAATAAAAATAGTATATTATTAAATTGAATTTATGTCTGCCTACTCAGATTAAATGGATACATCAACTGGAGTTGTAGAGAAGTTCCAAAAGATTATGGAGGGGTGTGTGTGTGTGTGTGTGTGTGTGTGTGTTTGAGTTCACTTTGATCAATAGGGTATTTGGTAAATGCTGATATCTACTGCTTATAGTATTTTAAGAACGGGATAGATACCTAAGCAGCCATTTTATAAGACATGAGATGCTTCCAAAATTCAGAATGCAAACCAGTCCAAAACATATGTCAATACCTACTTTAACTTTAATCTTGACTCCTCACTCTATGAAATGTTGGCCACAGACTCTCTTATCATTCAGGGAAGGGAGGGAGGGGGGAGAGAGAAAGACCGAGAGAGGGAGGGAGGGAGAGAGGGAGGGAGAGAGAGATATATTTCTATTGGAGAAGCTATACTGATTTATTCAAATAGTTATTTAAATGAAAGAGTAGCCCAGAAAACAATTCAGATTCCAGTAGCTCATCTGCATTTAAATTTCTTTTATGTTAACTAGTATGTCAACAATTAACCAATATGGCAAGTCTCTTGGCCAGAAATTTAATTATTAAAAAAATAATCCCAAATGTCTTGCAATATACAATGAATTACAAGAAATAAATAGAGGTAGTTTAGTGCTGCTGCTTCTGCTGCTGTGAGTGCTGTTTACAACAATGTGGTGCAAAGCTATGCATTAAAAGCTGAAAACAAAAATTGCATCCTCTTTGGTAATTGACCATTAAAATGATGGAGGTGTTGAAAGTTAACAACGTTTCCTTGAGGACTTGTTAATGTATTAAGAATATTTAAGACATCTGTTATTTTTATCAGACCAAAACAGCAAAGCAGTCTCCTTTCAGCATTTTTAAGGTGCTACTGAGTACGGCTATCTATGTGTGTTTCCTGAGTTATGGTGAAATGAAATCTTTCAGGAGCTGTCTCGAGAGTCAACAATTACTTAACTGTAATTACATTACTACACTTCTTTATTATCAATACATTACTACCCTGAAATCCAGAAATGCTGCTATTTTTAAAATAAATAAATAAATAAATATTGTTTAAGTCATTTTCTGGCTTCCAAAATGATAAGCATTTTTAGCTGAGTCTTGGAATCTACTGGGTGGATAATTAGATCAGTATGTGAAAATTAAAGGTATAAAAGGACCCTCTTTGGCAATGTTCCCCCTGGATTTTAAATTAGGTCATTATTTTACCCTGTATGCATCTAGTGTTTCTTTTTAAAAAAATGTATTATACCAAATCAGAAGAAAATAAGAAGCAATTATAGAGAAATATAGTTTAAATTTATGAAGAAAGGAGACAGCTTGAAATATTATTCCTATGCTGTTCTCCAAAGCACAATTTAAAATTTGTTCCAAATCTTAGAAGTAAACAATAGTGGTACTAGCATGCAAAATGATTCATGTATTATTCTTAGGATTGGAATGATTAGTCTAAATTCATTAAGCTGTCATCATCATCTTTTGATGATCCCATAACCCCTTGTGGGGTAGAGTCTGGGTAACTGAATGGAGCTGTGGGTTTACTGGCCAGATGCCCTTCCTGTTGCCAATGTGGAGTTGTATTCAGCAGATATAATCTCAAAGTACCCAGAAAGAGAATTATCTGCCTCTACCTAGGATCAAACTCACAGCCTCCTGATTGTGAGGCAAGAGTTTCACCTCTGAGTCACTGCACCTCCCTAAATTCATTAATCTATGCTGTCATGAATGTAAACATTTGAAATACCCACCTAGGATGGTATTAATGCATATTTTTCTGACATATAAATTTTACAACAGAGCTTTCTGTAATATATATTTATTCTTTAAATTTTTTTTTAAAAAAGATAAAGAACAGAAAAAGTAGCCACTCAGACCATATGTACCCTCTATAGGGAATATAAAGTGATCCTAGACATAGAAAATGGGTTACTTCACATTAGAAAAATATCAGTTTTGATTTTAATTTTGAAATGAAACAGTTTTCATTAATAATGAAAGATTATCAAAATCTATTTTAGATAGAACAACACAAGAATAGAACGGTTCTACTTTATGTTCAAGGTAGAATGGAATGGAATGGAATGGAATGGAATAGAATAGAATAGAATAGAATAGAATAGAATAGAATAGAATAGAATAGAATAGAATAAGAAGGCACCTTGGAGGTCTTCTAATCCAACCTCCTGCTCATCTCAGGCAGGAAACCCTATACCATTTCAGACAAATGATTCTCCAATCTCTTCTTAAAAACTTTTGGTATTGCAGCATTCACATCTTCTGGAGGCAAGTTGTTCCACTGATTAATTGTTCCAACTATCAGGAAATTTCTTAGTATTATGGTGATTCTTAGTTAGTGTTATGGTGATTGAAGTCCACGCTTCAAACACAAAGGCTGCCAGTTCTATAGTAATCTGTCATATCTTTTTGACACAATACTCCAAAACACATCATGCCAATTATGAGAGATTGACTAAAGAACAAAGAAGATCCTATACGTGTATGAGAGCACTGATGACTAGAAGCAAGGAAGATCTAAATAATCTTTTTTTTTTTTTTGAAGATGAATGAAGAAAGTACGAAAGCTGCTCAATATAAACAAATGAAAAAAATCCCCCAAACTCTTAAGCTTATGTCAAAATACAATATCAACCCAAGGCAGATAGGTGGAGAAGATGTTGAAATATTAGACTTCTTAGACATAAAAATTGACTGAGATGTGGCTTATTGTATTATGTGTTTAAGCCATGAATTAGAGAACTATTATTTGGGGGGTGGGGGAAGACTGCAGTATGATGGAGATAGACACAATATTAAAAGGCAGAGACATATCCCAACAAAGGTTTGCATTTTCAAGGGCATGGCTGTCTCATCTGTAACATAAGGCTCTGAAAATTGGATTAACTGAACAATGAAACTGGATGCCTTAATATTGTAGTGTTAAAGAAAATATTTGTAAATAACTTAGATGGCAAGAAGAATCACTCATTCAGTACTAGATAAAGAAAATACAGAATGTTGTTTAGAAGCAGTAATAATGAAGTTAAGATGTACATATTTTGGATACATGTTGGCAAGACAAGAATAATTGAAGATTATTACTAGTGTTTACAAAAATTGAATAACAACAAAAAAAGGCTGTTGGACACAGCTGTTTATGATACAGAACACAGGTGTCAAATTTGATCATGTCACGTGACATATCATGATGTTTTTTGCCTTTGCAGAGCAAAGGTGGGTGTGGCCTATGTGTGATGCATCTGGCCAGAGGGCCGCCAGCTTGACACCCCTGATATAGAGCTTGAGTGTTTTTATCTGGCCATAACACCCAAAACAAAAGCAACTTAACCATTCCTTATAGTACAAAATTAATGGACTATGTAGACCACCTTCTTCATTTCCCATTTTTTTGAAGAGGCTGCGAACAGTCATTTTTTTCATCACATACAGTATACATGTGTATATAGTCTTTCTAACTTCTTTACCAGATGTAACCTTCAAAGTGTCTGTCTTTTCTTCTATATAATGTGTGTGAATTTTGTCCTCAGATCCTAATCAGGATATATACATATCAATTGTCTCTGGATGCATGCATGCATGCACACACATTTATGTTTTGCCTTGACGTGTTTTTGTGTGTAGGCAGGGGTGGGTTGCTGGGGGTTTGCAGGGATGTGGGAGAGCCCTAGTTAAGATTCTGTGCAGTTCGGAGAACCCCCAAATCTCATTCCAGGCTGGCCCTGCCCACCCTGCCACTTTCAGGAGTTCCCTACATGACCTTACCATGCAGGTAAGTGCAGAGCACATATGGAGGCTTAGGGAGGCATAAGTTCGTGAAGGCTGGAAATAGGTCTGTTTCCAGCTTCCAGAGAGCCTACCGAGCCCGGAGAGGGCAAAAACAACCCCCCTGCCATGTGCAGGAGGCCAACTAAATCATGTCCACCATGGCTAGGACCACCAGCAACCGGGCAGAGAACCCATTGCGAACATTTTTGAAGCTCAACCTTGTGTGTAGGTGTATATTGGAAAGCACAGGCTGAACTCCAGATTCTCCACTGTAGATCAGGTGAAATAAAATTTAGAAGAGAACAGTCAGCAACATTCTGATCCACTACTCAATTGCCTGTCCCCTATTTTTCCAAAATAGCTGAATCTGACCCATTTTCAAATTGTATCATTTATTTGTTGATTTCTTCCATAGCTTCAGATTTGGTCCTTTTGCTTTCAAAATGTTAGCTTGCTGTCATTCAGACAGATACAGAAAAATTTTACTAATTGCTTTCCAATATTTTGTTAAAATGGAAAGAATAAAAAAAAATATCATAAAATTATTACCTCAATAGCTCTTTGGGGAATGTTAGCTGACATATTGAGCTAATCATTTAATCATTTACAGTATCATAATGTAATGTATTTGTAATTATATTAGCCTTTTTTAAAAAGGCTTGCCAATCATCAGAAAGCTACATTAGTACTAAAGTATTTCTGAGAGATTATCTCTTCCCCTTGAATAGTTTAAAGGGCAAATAGAAAAATAAGGTAGCATTTGAAATTTACAGCATGAGAACATTTAGCAATCATGATTAGTATAATGTGAAAAGTCATCCAGAGATAAAACTGCTGTAAAAGTAGTCAAGATTTTTTTGATGTGCATTTTGGGTCAGGTAGGAGCCACAGCTAAAGAAGATTCTTAACTCAAATATATGTGTTCAAGTCCTAGCAGAAACTACAAAGTGCAAAATGAACTCACTGGATCTGATCTCTTGATCTAATAATTATTTCATTTAGTCTTACTGATTCCTAATACATCTGTTACTGCTACAAGTTCTCTTTCTCACCTTTCAAGTCCCTGTTGATCTTCAATACTGTGATGGAAATCAAATTTCTTCTTGCCTTCCCTACATTTTCTGCCTCTTCAGTATAAACCAGGTATTTGGGCTGAATAAAGGGAGAAGTGAGTCATTATGGTTAGTGAAATGGCTGATCCCTCAGTCTTGGAAAAGAAAAACACCCTATTACAGAGATAGTTGGATTGGAAAATGATTGCTTTAGCAGCAGATAGAAATTGCTTAAACAAAAGTCAATTTTAATTTGCTGGTCCCTTTCTAAGAAGGGTTCATGTTCACATTTGTCTCCTTTGGCTCAAGTATAATAGTGGGAAAGAAAATGAAGTGGGTTGAACAAAGGATTATTGTCATGCACAAGTGTTTATATAAACACACAGTGGTTCAGAAGTTCATCTGGAATTTGGATCATTTCAGCAGGTGGTGGTTTGGACAAATTAAAACCCAAAACATTTTGGTGGTAAATGTCAAGGATTGAGCATACCAAAATTGTTGTACATCTTCCCTCTCCTGCCTCCTCTGCATGGTTCCCTAATATTGCTGCTCCTTTTTTCTCCTTACTTTGACTTAACTGTCAGATTGATGTTAATAAAGCACTCTTGAATCCGAGTATGGCAAAAGCAATTCTCTGGCCACTCTTCTGCTAAAATAACTGTGCTTTCCTTATCACCTCCCACCCCTTATCTACTGGTCTTTCAGCATTTCCACTGATCTTTCCATGTTTTAGAAAATTATGTTTTATTATATACTGTATAAATGGTAGCAGAGGATTATTATATATTCAAACAGGTTGGTAACTGAGGATGATTATATAGCCATACAGATCAAATAAAGTGTACAGTGTACAGTCGCCATTGTTTTTGCTGCTTAAAGGTTTTCAACAGTCACAAGAAAGTCTCTGTTCTGTATTGCTATATTAGCATTCTTGTAATCCTCCATCCTGATTGGTCAAGACACATGGCGCTCGGATTGGCTGAGTAAGCCACAGTGATTGGCCCGCTGCGAATCAACCGCGATTGGAGGAAACCAATTGCGGGAGATTCGAAATGATGTCATTGGCCGCGGCTCCGAGAGAAGTTCAATATAAACCGCTACCGATCCGCAGCTGAGCCGAGCCGATTTAAACATGCAATAAAGAGCTTTTAAAAGTCACTGTTCTCGCATCTCTTCTTGGGACCGATCTACCGATATAACATTGGCGACGAGGGTGGGATTGCAAAACTGAGACCCACCAAGCACATGGCACCACAACCCAAGCAGCCGACAGATGGCCAGCAACATCACGCCACCCGCACCCTTCAACCAGGCTGCTGAGGACTGGGGATCCTACATTGACTGATTCCTGATGTTCCTGGAAAGCAGCAACCTCAAAGACACGAATGGACAGAAAAAAAGGGCCATGTTCCTGACACACTGCGGGCCCGCAGTGTTCAAGATGGCAAAAACCCGACGATGTAAAAGCAATGGACTGGGCCGACCTCAAGCCGCTGCTGCAGAGCCACTATGTCCCCGCCATGCCCACCCTCATCAGAAGGCACGACTTCTACAGGAGGGATCAGAAAGAGGGTGAGAGCATCAGTGATTTCGTAGCTGATCTACGGGAGCTGGAAGGCATGTGCGGGTTTATCAATATGGATGAGGCCCTGTGGGACCGTGTCATCCTTGGGCTCAAGGGTCCCATGCTGCAGAGCCGGCTAATGGCGAGGGGTGACATCTCCCTCACCAATGCCCTCATCGAAGCAACCGCACCCGAGGCAACCAGGAAGTCGGTGGCTTGGATGCGATGGGTGAGCACAGCCCACGACCACCGAGGCAACCCTGATGCCCGAGACACACTCCGAAACCAGCCGCCAAGCGACCACCACCACCCATCATGGTGACCTCGACTCCCTCTCCAACACTGCAGACGAAGTGGAGGATATCCACCGAATCCAAGCGGAATGGGACCAGCACGAGTGACGGGGTTGTAAGTCAGGGTTCCTGTGCGCCAGGTGTGGGGGTGACCATCCTCGGTCAGAATGCCAATTTTTCAACGCAATCTGCTGACATTGCAACAAGCGGGGCCACATCGCCAAGGTCTGCCGTTTCAAGTGAATACATAGCCCCTGGCGATGTGAAGGCAGCGACTGGAGATGAGACGGCACCCCCCCAGGACCAGGGACTGACAAACCGAGAGCCGGTGGAGCCGAGATGGGAAGAACTGACACCTTGGCAAGACCTGACAAAGAGAAGAGACCCACCAGACGGTCATCATCAGCCATTCTTCAAGCTGGGATGCCTGGAAGGTACACGTGGAGGTAGGCATCGAGGATCGACCATGCAAAATGGAGGTGGATTCCGGATCCTACCTCTCCATGGTTGCATGGCGGGAAATCAAGTGCCTGGTGCCTACCATCCACAGGCGAGAGCTGGAAAGCCAGAAACTAATCCTAAAGGACTACCAGGGGAACCGCATCCCCGTGGTTGGAATAGGACATTTTAAAATCACATTTAAAGGGTGCACCGAAATACTTCCCCTGACTATTGTAGACAAAGACCACCCTAGCCTTCTGGGATTGCAATGGTTCACGCCGCTAGGAATCCAAGTGATGGGCATCAACCACATCGCCGAGGTGGACTGGGAGAAGCAACTCGCGAAGGACTTCCAGGAGGTTTTCGATGGCAGCCTAGGCAAGTACCAAGGGCCCCCTATATCCTTCAGCCTAGACCCCAGCATTGCCCCAATCCGCCTTAAACCATGGCGAGTGCCTTTCGCACTCAGACCCAAGATCGATGAGCAGTTAGACAAACTCATCGAACAGAGAGTACTAGAGCCAACTGACCATGCCAGGTGGGAAACCCCCATAGTCAAGCCAGATGGGTTGGTGAAAATCTGTGGGGACTACAAGGCCACCCTCAACCGTGCCCTACAGCAAAGTGCTTACCCTGTCCCAATAGTACAGCACCTTCTGCACTCATTGAGGAAAGGTTTTCACAAAGCTCGACCTGGCACAAGCCTACCACCAACTGCCGGCTGACGTGGAAACCGCCGAGGCGCAAACCATAGTAACACATCGGGGGGCTTTTTGCTGCAAGAGACTCCAGTTTGGAGTCAGCGTAACACCAGGGGTTTTCCAGAGCCTAATGGAAAGGCTGCTCCAGGGAATCAAGGGAGTAGTGCCCTACTTTGATGACGTGCTGGTATCAGCGGCCAATCAAAAACAATTGGAAGGCCGCCTAAGGGAGGTACTGAAAAAATTCAAAGACTCGGGGCTAAAAGTCAAAAAAGAAAAATGTCAGCTGTGCACTGAGAAGGTCAAGTTCCTAGGGTACCTCCTAGACCAGCACGGGATCCACCCAACAGAAAAAAAAATCAGGGCCATCAAGGAAGCCCCTAGACCAAGAAATAAAACAGAACTGCAGGCATTTCTTGGACTGATTAATTTCTATAATGTTTTTCTGCCCCAAAAGGCAACTGCAGCAGAGCCATTACATAGGTCGTTGGACAAAACAGCCACCTGGGACTGGGGGAGGCGAGAGGAATTCACATTCAACCGGACAAAGGACCTACTCACATCAGACGCTGTCCTTATCCAATACAATGAGACTCTACCGCAAACAGTAACATGCGATGCGTCACCTTTCAGCATTGGGGCTATCCTCAGCCACACATTCCCGGATGGAAAAGAAGCACCCATCGCCTTCTTTTCAAGAACCCTATCAAAACTGGAAAGGAATTACAGCCAACTGGACAAGGAGGCTCTAGCTATCATCGCCGCCACCATAAAGAGGTTCCATGAGTACCTCTACGGCAGGACATTTACCATCATCACTGACCACAAATTGCTGTTAGGGATTCTGGCAGGGAACAAGGCCACCCCAAACATACTATCCCCAAGAATGACAAGGTGGTCCGAATTCCTTGCCACCTATAGTTACCTGCCAACACACCGACCCGGTAAGACAATCTCACATGCAGACGCCCTGAGCCGCACCCCCCTGCCTGACCTGGATGCCGACCCAGCACCCACGACATCCACCCTGACCATCGAGACACTACCCAACCTTCCCTTGACCACGTCAGACATTGCCTGTGAAACCAATAAAGACAAACATCTGGCATGGATATTAAATTGGGTGGAAAAAGGGTGGCCAGAAAGAGATGATGATGAACAATTCAGGACCTTTCGGAGCCAGCAAACCAAACTGTCTACACAAAAGGGGTGCATATTGTGGGGAGACAGGGTGGTCATTCTGGAAAAATTACAAAAAAAGGTTTTGGAAATGTTGCATGAGGGGTACCCAGGCATTGTAAGAACAAAGGCCCTGGCCAGGAGCTATGCCTGGTGGCCAGGGATGGACAAGAAAGTCGAGGCTTGGGTGGCAGAGTGCAGGCAATGCCAAGAATCCAGGCCAAGCCCACCCTCCGCCCCAATCCTGGAATGGGAAGCCCCCAGAGGGCCATGGTCCAGTATTCACATAGACTTCGCCGGGCCTGTTATGTCTGGAAGGATGGGTCCAAGAACGGAGACGAAACTCAGAAAGTAACTACAGCTCTTTATTAGTGGCTTCCGATCTGAGCGAAGCATCGTAGCCGCAGCAGCCCCTTTTATAGAGCTGGCTGTGGCTAAATGACCAATGACAGTGGTTTGAGCTTGCCGCGCTTGATTTGCCCAATCGCGGCAGCCCATTTACTAGCCAATCGGATCAGTCTGGAGTGACCAATCCACAATCCTGACCAATCCACTTTGCAGGCTTGAAAGCCTGCTAGTCTGGAACACCCCTCCCCTCTAGGTTCCATCTAAGGGGTGGGGTTATATAGTCTCGCAGGTAGGCGGGTCTTCACACCTTTCTACCTGACTTGCACTGTTCGAATTGTCTTTGCTCGGTCTGCCAGAATTCCGGAATTCCGGGCTGCTTGCTGGAATTCCCTGGAATGGTGAGCTGGTTTTGTAGCTGTGACTCCTCTCAGGTGACCTCGGGATGATTGACACACCTCCTTCGTTGCTACTGCTTGGGCTCTCAGGGTTCACTGGACCTGTTCGGTTGCTGCTACTAGGTGAGACAATCAATTGCCAAGGCTCTTCATCAGTTGGTGTGTAGTGTAGGCTTTGATGTGGTGATTGTGGGGTTCTTTCTTCTATGCCAGATATTGGTTCAATTTCAGAATCCCCGGTTTCCCTTCCCCCTCTGGTTTCATGGTTAGGGTCACTGATGGGAGATGTGGTTAGCCTGGATCGCAGCTGGTCGATGTGGCATTTCCACACTCTCCCATCTATGGTTTCTAGCCGGTAAGAGCGGGGGCCTGTAATTTGAGTTATTTTGGCAGGGATCCACAGAGGGTCACCTGAAAAGTTCTTTGCAAATACAGGGTCTCCTACCTTGAAGGCACGGTGTTTACTGCTGGAGCCCAGGGGTTTTTCCAGGGTATATGCAGGGTGTAGGCGGTCTAGAGGCGATCTGAGTTTTCTGGCCATCAGAAGTTCAGGTGGGCTTTTGCTGGTCGTAGTGTTTGATGTAATATGCTGGAGAAGGAGCATCCTGGTGACTTTATCATGGATGTTGCCTTGTTCCATTTTTTGTAGAGTTCTTTTTGTGAACTGAACCATTCGTTCAGCTCTACCATTTGCCACCGGGTGAGCAGGTGATGTCAGTGCGTGTGGTATGCCACGGTCTGCTAAGTATTGTTCAAAGGCCAAGGCAGTAAATTGAGGGCCATTGTCGGATACCAGGACATTTGGTAACCCGTGCGTTGCAAAAAGTCTGTTTAATTTCTTGATGACTGCATCTGTGGTGGTGGTCTTCATTTTGTTAACCTCGAGCCAGTTAGAGTATGCGTCTACTGTTATTAGGAAGGTATGCCCTTTTGTAGGTCCCGCAAAATCGATATGGATGCACGACCAGGGGCACCTGGGCGCTTCCCATTTGGCTGGTGAGGCTTTCGGTAGGGCTGAGTGTGTCTCTTGGCATTTGCTACAGGTGGTGACCCAGGTTTCAATTTGTTTGTCCATACCTGGCCACCAGGCGTAGCTCCTTGCCAGCGCTTTCATGCGTACAATGCCTGGGTGCTCATTGTGCAGTAATTGTAGAACTTTTTTTTTGTAGTTTTGATGGTATGACCACTCGGTCTCCCCACAATATGCACCCTTTTTGTGAGAAGAGTTCTGTTTGTCTGTTCTTGAAGGATTTAAAGGTTTTGTTGGGTTCGATTTGTGTCCATCCCCTCTCCACTCAGCCAAGAACTCGTGCCAATGGTTTCCAATGCGATGTCTTGAGCTGTTAGTGGAGGTGAGGGAAGTGTCTCAATTTGTAGTGTTGATAGTGTGGAAACCAGGTCATCTTAGAGTTCTGGCAATGGAGAGTGGCTCAAAGCGTCTGCGTGGGGAATGGTTTTCCCTGGGCGATGCCTCAATTGGTAGTTGTAGGCGGCTAGGAACTCCGACCATCATGTCATTCTAGGGGATAGAATATGTGGAGTAGGTTTGTTGCCTGCCAAGATGCCAAGTAATGGTTTATGATCTGTGATGATGGAAAATGATCTTCCATGCACATACTCGTGGAACCTTTTGATTGTAGATACGATAGCGAGGGCTTCCTTGTCTAGGTGACTATAGTTCCTTTCTGTTTTTGACAAGGTTCTTGAAAAAAATGCAAGAGGCGCCTCTGTACCATTTGGTAGGATGTGGCTCAGGATGGCTCCTACTCCAAAAGGTGAGGCGTCGCAAGTCACAGTTAAAGGAAGTGTTTCATTGTATTGGATGAGCACTGCATCCGGAGTTAGAAGGTCCTTTACTTGTTGAAAGGCATGCTCCTCCCGTCATCCCCAAATCCAGGAAGTCTTTTTATCGAGGAGTCTATGAAGGAGTTCAGCAACAGTTGCCTTCTGGGGTAGGAAAATGTTATAAAAGTTAATGAGTCCCAGGAAGGCTTGAAGGTCTGTTTTGTTTTGTGGTCTTGGGGCATTTTTGATGGCAGCCAATTTCTTTTCTGTAGGGTGAATTCCTTGTTTGTCAAGGAGGTAACTAAGAAATTCAACCCTTTCAGTGCATAACTGGCACTTTTCCTTATTTACCTTGAGGCCAGCATCTTGGAACTTTTGTAGGACTGTTCTCAGTCATTTTTCTAAAGGACTTCTTGTTGGGGCGGCTATTAATACATTGTTGAAGTAGGGCACGACTCCTTTAATGCCCTGCAACAACCTTTCCATCAGACTTTGGAAAATGCTTGGTGCCACGCTTACTCCAAACTGGAGTCTGTTACACTTCAACGCGCCTCTGTGCGTAACTATGGTTTGGGCTTCGGCGGTTTCAGCATCTACTGGTAGCTGTTGATAAGCTTGGGCCAGGTCAAGCTTTGCAAATATTCTGCCACCCCCAAGTGAGTGAAGGAGGTGCTGGACCATGGGTACCAGATAAGCGCTCTGCTGTAATGCGTGGTTGAGGGTGGCTTGTAATCCCCACAGATTCTCAAAGATCTGTCAGGTTTTATGGGAGTTACAATTGGGGTATCCCATCGGGCGTGATCAATGGGTTCTAACACATCCTGTGCAATTAGTTTGTCCAGTTGCTCATCAATTTTTGGTTTGAGAGCAAAAGGGACACGGCGTGGTTTTAGGTGCATGGGTGCGATATCAGGGCGGAGATTAAGAGATAGGGGACCCCTTGTACTTGTCAAGATTTTCACTGAAGACTTCTTGGAAGTCCCGGACGAGTGCCACTTCCCAGTCTTGGTTTACAGTCTGATTGATGCCTGCCATTTCGATTCCTAATGGCGCAAACCACTGCAGACCCAGTAGGCTGGGTCAGTCTCTGTCAACGATGGTGAGAAGTAATATTGCAGTGTGGTTCTTTAAGGAGACCTGGAAATGACTGGAACCAGTGACCAGAATCCGGTTGCCCTGGTAGTCCTTTAATATAAGCCTTTGAGTGCTGAGGTCCTGGCAGTGGATGTTGGGAATCAGCTGCTTCAGGGTTTTCCAGGAGACCATGGATAGGGAAGATCCGGAGTCCAGTTCCATGATGCATGGTGGATTTTCAATGTTGACCTCTACACGGATTTTTCTGGTGTCTAAAGATGAAGCGTGGCCGATGGTGATAGTCTGATGTGCTTCTTCCCATCTGGGTGCTCCAGTAAATTTCCGGGTTCTGTTGTACTGCTCCACTGGTTATTTGGGCAGTCCCGATTTGTGGTGGGGGTGCCCTCTGTTTGTCGGAGACAAAAACAACAGATGGCATCTAGGAATCTGCATTCGGATCGTGGGTGGTTTCCACCACATCCGGCGCATTGGAAATTCAATTTATGACCTCGCAGGTCTCGTTGTTCATGCTCTGACCTGAGTCTGTGGACTTCTTCCTCTTCACTATCTGATGAGGATTCGATATTTTCATGATGGGTGGCTGACGTGTATTTCTCTGATGGCATTGCTGTATCATTGGTGGGTTGGTGGCTGGCCCCATTTGTCCGGTGCATCCGTGCTGCTGATTTTCAGGTGGCTTCAGCTGCAGTGGCATCATCTATGGAATCTGCGAGGGAGATGTCTCCTTTGGCCATGATTTTGCTTTGGACTGTGGGGTCTCTTAGGCCAAGGACAACTCGATCCCTCATGGCTTCTTCTAGATTTGCAAAGTCACACAACCTGCCTAAATTCCTTAGGTCAGCTACAAAGTCCCTGATGCTCTCACCTTCACGTTGATCTTTTTGGTAAAATTTGTGTCTGCGGATGAGGGTCGGCATTGCCAGGGCATAGTGGTTGCGAAGGATGGGAGCAAGGGTATCCCAGTGCATCGATTTGATTTCAGCCGGTTTGGTGAGTGCTTTGGCCATGTTAAAGACGGCGGGTCCACAAGTCGTCAGGAAAACTGCTCGTTTTTTGCTGGGAGTGCCATCCTTCAGATTGTTGGACTCCAGGAACATTTGAAACCTGTCCATGTATGAGTCCCAGACTTTGCTGGCTGGATCAAATGGGGCGGGTGGTATAGCGCTGCTGGCCATTCTGCCAACATCTGTCTGCTGTCAGCCACATGCTCTGTTGATCATTGGTGAGTGCTCAGTCAGCTCTGCTGTCTCCGGATCCCATCCTCGTCGCCAGTGTTATGTCTGAAAGGATGGGTCCAAGAACGGAGACGAGACTCAGAAAGTAACTACAGCTCTTTATTAGTGACTTCCGATCTGAGTGAAGCATCCTAGCCACAGCAGGCCCATTTATAGAGCTGGCTGCAGCTAAATGGCCAATGACAGTGGTTTGAGCTTGCCACGCTTGGTTTGCCCAATCACGGCAGCCCGTTTACTAGCTAATCGGATCAGTCTGGAGTAACCAATCACGACCCGCTGTTAGCGGACCAATCCACTTTGCAGGCTTTCAAGCCTGCTAGTCTGGAACAGGGCCAATAAAAGGGCACACATTCCTAATAACGGTAGATGCTTACTCTAACTGGTTAGAAGTAAGCAGCATGAAAACTACCACCACAGAGGCCGTCATCAAAGAACTCAGCAAACTATTCTCAACCCACGGCCTCCCAGATGTGATAGTATCAGATAACGGCCCCCAGTTCACCACGCTCACATTTGAAAAATTCCTAGCGGAATGAGGGATACAGCATGCACTGACAGCACCAGCGCATCCGGAAGTGAATGGTAGGGCAGAATGAATAGTTCAGTTCACAAAAAAAGACAATCCAAAAAAATTGAAACCGTGGAAATGCAAGACAAAATTAATAAAATGCTATTCATACAACATATAACGCCAAACACAACAACCAACAAAAACCCAGCAGAACTGTTAATGGAGAGAAAATTAAGGTCCCCATTAGACAGGCTACACCCCACATACAACCCAGAAAACCCCCCCCAACTCATCGAGCAAACATCGAACATTCACACCAGGAGATGCAGTATATGCAAAAAACTTCACAGGGGACTCACTCTGGGTACCAGCAACGATAACCCAGGTTATCCCCGCTCATACCGGTTACAAACAAATGACGGATGAACATGGAACATGCACATAGATCAGGTAAGATTGAGAACTATCACGGGAAATACAACTGACATGCAAACACACAGAAATAAAGATCCAGCAGGGGAGGGGTAGCACCCAAACACCAGCCAAAAGGGGAAGGAAAACCCCAAAAAACAAAACAGACAACCCCAACAGAAAAGAAACCAAAAATACTCACCAGCCGAAGCTCCGGTAGACGACCAGCTCGAAGCCTTGCCTGGAAGGAGCAGCCAAGCCAGCTCAACCAGCCTGGAAAGACCAGGTGGAAGCAGCAAAGCCAGCAGCTTGACCAGCCCGGGTAGACCGGGAGGGAGCTACAGCGGAAGGCCTGACTCACCCTTCCAGGCGGTTCCATTGATGAGGCAAAGAGCAACACGGAGTCCTACTGAACCACTCAAAGATCAAGCACCAACTAACCTGCACAGGTCCAGTAGACAGATACGGAGCCCTGCCTATTTATGGGACTACGTTACATAGGACCATACCAAGAGGGGAGGGGTGTTCTGTATTGCTACATTAGCATTCTTGTAATCCTCCATCCTGATTGGTCAAGACGCACGGCGCTCGGATTGGCTGAGTAAGCTGCAGTGATTGGCCCATTGCGAATCAACCGCGATTGGAGAAAACTGTTTGCGAGAGATTCGAAATGATGTCATTGGCCGCGACTCCGAGAGAAGTTCAATATAAACCGCCACCGATCTGCAGCCGAGCTGAGCCAATTTAAACATGCAATAAAGAGCTTTTAAAAGTCACTGTTCTCACGTCTCTTCTTGGGACCGATCTACCAATATAACAGTCTCCTCAGAACATAAAGGAACCACAGGTTATAATCCTAGATGCAAAATTAAAAACTGCTATCTATTGGCTGAATAATTCTGTAGTTGTTGCAATAAAAAATACATGTATTCCAACATTCCCACTCAACAATTATTACTTATAAGGTTAGGGTTAGGGTCAAATCTTCATTCTGTTTCTTGTTTCTTATGATTTTTCTTGTCTTTCTTCCTCTTTTTGTTGTTGTCCTGGCTGACCACAGAGGTGAAGATGCTGCGGCTTCAGCCTTGGCTATCAGAAGGGCTGGCACTAGAGCTGCTGAGACTCTGGGACCAGGACAATGGCTACAGACTTTTTTTGGATTCTCCTTCCCATCTCTGGGTTTTAATGCTATGTAAGCAACATAGGACAGACGTTTGGCTGGGGCATTTTTATTGCTTCTGGTCAATCTCCTGATTGAAGCCTCTCCTGATCTGGTTATTCCTCTTGGATAATTGTTCTCAGTTAATTTCTTTATCTATATCAGGACTTCTGTGTCCAAATCGTCTGTGCCATGTGTGAATGCAGTTTGAATGTTTTTTTCTCTTTGGTAGTATTAACCACCTGATTGCAATTCAGCTGCTAGAATTCATCTGTAATTTTATCCCTTGCAAGTAAGATTTCCCCTTTTGTGATAACAGAACAATCCCTTTGAAGGTCACTAGTTTTGTGAGCTACTTCACTGCCCAAAAGATTAGTTTCAAAAGCAGTAACATACACTACATTTTTCACAAGAAGTATCTTTCTGGTGACAGTCTGAGAAATAGGACAGTAAAGAAAACCATCTCCCATTCCTTATGATTCTATTATTTGCCCATTAGCTGTGGTGATTTTTTTTCCTGTTTTATTCTGGTCAAGGTGAGTAAAGAAATTTCTGTCATTTGTCATGTGACTCATAACTCCTGAATCAACACACCCTGCTTTCAAAGATGAGGTATAACTTTTGGATTGAAAAATATGTTCATTATCTGAAGAAAAAACAGTTACTTCCTTCACAACTTTTGACTTTTTGTAGTTTAATTCATTTTTGCATTGTAACTTTCCAGATTCTGCAATCTGCTTTGTGTTTCTTGCTTTATATAACTGTTTTTATTCTTATTTTTCATCTTTAAAACAGATTGCGACAAAAGCACTATCACTATTAATGCTTTCTGTTTTATGCTTATATTCATGTATAAGCTTGCCCTTAATATATTCAAATGTTAGCTTGTCATCTGGAGATGCATCAAGTGTTGTCAAAGCATTTCATAACTTTCTGCTAAACCACTAAATGACAGTGCTGTGACATGAACTGCAACATGAAAACCTTTTATTTCTTCTCCTATACGCCTCAGGTGTTCAATCATTTCCAAGGTGTGCCTTATGTATTGAAATTCTCTCCCATTTATTTAAAGTCTCAACTCTATTGTTGCATTTCTGTAAACACAAATCTTGGAATAAAATGTTGTCAGAATATTATATCATTCTTCCTTGAACTTCATTTATTGAAGATATGTGTAAATGATTCTATTTTTTTATTTTTGATATTATGACAGATTTTGTATTTATTTGATAAAAAGGGGGTTTAGTACTATTCTACATCAACATGTTAATGGAAGAATAGTATTATGTATTAAATACATAAAATAGTCCCCATTTATTTCTCTCTACATCTGTTTTCAATGAAGTTACTACATTTTTTAAATGTTTGAAACTTAAAGTAATGGGGGAGGGGGAAAGAGACTAAAGGTTCTCCTTAACTACTGTTGACTCTGCAAACTTGTGAAAAATAGACAACTGAGATATTATCATATTATTGTTTTCTCCCAGTACCTCACCTGATAAGAGATGTAGAACAATATTGCTTAAAAAATGATCAACATTTTGCAGGGTAGCCCATCAACCAAATTTTACACTGCAACCCATTAACTCTGTCTTGCTGTTTCCCAATCTGGCTCCTGCCAAGATGAAGCAAATGAGGTGCCTTCTAAAATCTAAATGAGGATGATGGAGGGCATCTTTCTAACCATCTTGGAAAATGTTTGTTTGTACTTTTTAACCCAACAAGAAACCCTAAGAAGGAAAAACATAATAGGTGTGTTGAATCCCAAAGATGCTTTTTCAAACGGCAATTGGATTTTGTTTTTTCCTTGAAAACATTTCACTTGCCATCCAAAAAGCTTTTTCAGTTCTTCTCATCCAAGAAACTTCTTCAGAACTAAAGAAGCTTCTTGGATGTGAGGTGAAATGGACCGTTCTTGGACCCATCCTTTCAGACATAACACTGGCGACGAGGATGGGATCCGGAGACAGCAGAGCTGACTGAGCACTCACCAATGATCAACAGAGCATGTGGCTGACAGCAGACAGATGTTGGCAGAATGGCCAGCAGCGCTATACCACCCGCCCCATTTGATCCAGCCAGCAAAGTCTGGGACTCATACATGGACAGGTTTCAAATGTTCCTGGAGTCCAACAATCTGAAGGATGGCACTCCCAGCAAAAAACGAGCAGTTTTCCTGACGACTTGTGGACCCGCCGTCTTTAACATGGCCAAAGCACTCACCAAACCGGCTGAAATCAAATCGATGCACTGGGATACCCTTGCTCCCATCCTTCGCAACCACTTGCCATCCAAAAAGCTTTTTCAGTTCTTCTCATCCAAGAAACTTCTTCAGAACTAAAGAAGCTTCTTGGATGTGAGGTGAAATGTGAGGAAAAAACAAAGTTTAGTTGCTTTTTGAAAAAGAACCTTTGGGACAACCATGTGTTGGATGACTGAGAATCTCCATACACATACTGGCTACCTGAATTCACTGCTTCCAGCTATGACTATAATGGATATATATTTATTTATCTATGAAATTCATTAGGCAGCCAAGGTTAGAAAATAGTCCATGTAAATACAAAATGCTTCTGTAATACAATCAATTAAAAGTAAATCAATTAAAAGCAGCAATATATAAAAGTAGCAGAAACTAAAATGGACACTACCAGAAAAAAATAATCTAAAAATAACCCTGAGGGAAAACTACATAAAAAATACATTGTATAATATTTACTTTAGTTGATATTCAGAAGCATTTCTTCTGTTTTGGCAATGTAGACAATTTATGTAATTTTTCAGAGATCGTTTTCAAAATGTAATTACTCAGACATCTTACTGAAAGGATTACCAAAAGGATTTTGTCACTTTAGGAAATGCATTAACTTACAAATTTTTGATCCCCAACTTTCTTCCAAAAGTTGATACTTTCAGCAATCAAGTGAAATTGGACAGGTTTTCGCAAAGAAATTGTGGCTGTCACCAGAAATAGTCACCTTCAGTCAGCTTTCATTCTCCTAACATTATATTCATTTTATCCATTTTATCCCCTTACATTATTCTGTATATCTCTTCACCTCTGAGAAGAGATAGCAGCAAGAAGAAGGGAAAGGAAAATAAATCATTCACCAGTCTGTCATTTTTTCATGCCTGTCTACTTTGTTCAATGCCCACATCAACTTCCATTTTAAAAAGGACAGCTGTATTAACATGCCTATAATGCATACCATAATATTTAGCTTTTCCAAAAGAAAAGGATTTAGAATTCAGGGGAATTGGCAAATACTGGTTTTGTGCACTTGTCTTTTTGATGTTTATACATTAAAACACCAGTATCTAAATAAACAGAAAATGCAACCCTATTTCTCTACAGAGCAGGTAATCTCTTCCCCTGATATCACTGAAATAATTTCCCTCCTCCAACCATCAGCAACTCTTCTTTACCTGAATTCAATTTCAATTGATTAATCTTCATAGATGACCTTTTATTTGGTCCTTTAAAAAGGAGCTAGAAAATGAAGTATCATGCCTTGTGATCCCTCTAGTTATGGTTCAGGTGTGACAGATGATTAAACAAACCAATATATCTTATTCCCGTCCAAATACATCAACCTTGGACATTGCCTGCTTCAATTACTTAAAGCCTCAATTCCAGAGAGCAAAATCTTTGGATATAATTGGTTTTCTCTTCTAAGAGGATCAGTGTCCTTGCAGTCTGATTTAGCCATTAATAAACAGCAATAAGTTTAAATGGCTAAACAAGTCCTGAGTCACAGAAATGACTAGGAAAGCTAGGACAGGTGATGATAAATTACCACTAAATCATTTAAACTGAACAAAAAATTTCCATGTATGCTATTCCTTAATTCACTTCAAAACCTAGCCCACCAATAGGATGCTTTCTTTAAAATCTGCATCTATCAAACATTTCCCAATGAATCTTGCCTTTTTGTTAGCTTTAGGGAATAGCAAGGATTTTTTTGTTTTAATTTTCATAAAGATTGCAATATTTTGAGCTTGCTTGAAATTCCAAGGCAGCCTTTGATGAAATCAATTTCCTTGTAAGGAAAGTATGCTTAAAGTATTTTCATAAACCCAGTTTACTTCACAGCTTTTGAAAATTTCATTTGTATTTGCAGAAACCCAAAAGTATTGGAAGAAAATCAAAACTTGGTTGGAAGAAATCACAAAAGAGCAGATCGAATACAAACCAGAGTCCTTCCTACTAGAGATTTTTGATAAGCAAATTTCCAAAAAAGCTAAATACATAACAATACACATTTTAACAGCAGCCAGATTAGCCTTCTCTCAACACTGGAAACAACATCAAACTCCATCAGAAGAAATGATTATTGGAAAAATATCAAAATGCACAGAAATGGATAAATTGACTTTGGTGCTAAAAAACAAAGACACTTCACTATACTATGATAGCTGGAATTGTTGGTATAATTGGATTGACCAAAGATAAATTATATATCATAAGGCATAAAAGAAAAGCATCAACCCATAATAACGAGGTAGCGATATAAGTAAAAACAGGTGTGGTTATATGACACAAGTTAAGGTTATGAAAACAAAAGAAGATCTTGCAAACTGTTAAAATAAGAATACTTTTAACCTTGTAACCTCCTTCTTTCTTTCTTCCTCCTTTCTTTTTCTTTCCTTTCCCAAATCCTTTCCCTCTCTTCCTCTCCTGTTTTCCTTCTTTTCTTTTCTTGTGCTTATTTATGTATGTACTGTGACTGGTTTTAATTGCAAAAATTAATAAACTATATTTAAAAAAGAAAAAGAAAATTTCATTCATATTTGAGGAATAGAAAAATTGGATGGATTTCCCCCCTTCTGAGGAAATGTGATTTTTTTTTCTAGCAATTTTCAAGGGCAAGACACCACTCTAAGACTGCTACTGAAAAAGCCCCATGGGAAGAGCTTTCTCTGACATTGTTATACACTGAAGGACAATGACAGCCCCTTCCTGTTTACCTCTGAATTAAATATATGTTAAAAAATGCATTGCTTCCCAAAGAATTTTTCTGACATGCTCTTTTCCTTTGAAATAATTTCTAAACTGAATTGTGTTCCATAAAATAAAATAGATCTGGCAAAAGAAGATGTTATTTTCTGCCTATGATTAGTTTATTTACAGACTGAACTGCAGGAATGGGCAGTGTTGTGAACAGAAAAAAAAATAAAGCAGCACCAGTTTATAAACACTAGCAAATTTCTTGGGATTCTGTCAAAAGACTGGAAGGCATTAAAAATTCTGGCCTATTTTTCTCAGGCTAAGAACTACCTGCATACAGCAAATTCAGTCAAAGACCAGTAAATAAGTATTCTGCTTAGAAAATACAGTACATGCTTCATTTAGAGATTGGGTCAATTAATCATCATTAGGATTCTTTACCTGTGAAATTATTGTTTTTTTGTTTTGCAGTTGTAAACAGCAAGGCAAGAGACAGAGGCAAATTCCTAGGATCAAAAACTGTCACAGTGCTCACAGGAAAAACAATAGAAAAAGCATGATCAAGGTTCAGTTCAGAAGTCAAGGCTGGAGCTCAGGAACAACAATTAAGCATAGGTATCTAGGTACAAACTACAATGACACAACAATGATTACTGTGTCACACACAAATACATAGGTTGGATAGAGTGTGTCACAATGTAATAATGCACATTTCATTACTTTTCACCCTCTTCTCTGTAGCTGCTCATTTCCATCTGTGTGATGAAAGGACCAACTCTTTAAGTGAATTGGTGTCAGCATAGATATAAAAGGGGTGGAATTTCAATATGCAGTTGGGATTGCCATTGTACATGAGCATTCTTAATCTGCTTAAAATACAGTTCCCCAAGTCTGTCTCATAATAAAATGTAACCAGATCTTAGACTTCAAAAGTTGTCTTCCCCTCTACTAAATTTGAATATTCACTTTCAATGCCAAAACAGAAATGAGGACACCAATATGCTGAGCTATCAAAATGGAAAATGTTTTCCTTCTCTTCTCTCTATAAGGAAAAAAAGCACTCTTAGAAAATAAAAATAATTTAGTTTTCTCTAAGGTGTGTGTGTATTTATATACATACAATGGTGTGCTGATAAATATATAACAACTGCTTCTGCTGTCTCCATTTCCACCACTAGCAGATAGATGATAGAGATAGATAATAGATAAGTCACATACAAATATTTAAAATATGTGAGGTGGTACTGCAGCTATTTAGAGGGGTGCTTTTTGTGTTTTGGTTTTTTTGGTCAACTACTGAAGAAAATGTAAAGGATCTGAGAGAAATTGACTTCAAGTTTTCTTTGATTTTCCTTATAAAGAAACTCATGTAAGTGTCTAAATTAAAATGAACTCATTGTCACCTGTTTAATTAGAATGTATATCCACTTACTGCAACTTAGTATCAAAAAACTATAATAAATTAGACCCAGTTAATGAAAAGTATGCCTTTTCATTTCACAATGTACCAGCCATACAAGTAATTAATTTATATTATGGTGTATAATAAAAGTAGGTTAAAATTAATTTTTCAGTTTGAGATCCAGTGCTGGGCCTAATAATTAAAGCTCATAATAATTCATCTAGCTAGAAAAAGCAAGACCTTGATGTAATCTATTTTACAAATAATTACAGATGGGCTCCTAGTTCATTCTTAATTAATGGAACAGCTAATATAAGCAGAGAATTTCTATCATATTTTCTTTGTTCTTTTAAGTATCTACTGATGACCAACTTCTTTTAAAGGTAAAGATTCTATTTCCATCTTAGGAAGTGAAGGCAAATTGAGTATCTCTATGTTTTATTTTGATTGGATTAGGAAAGGAAATGTACAGTATTGAAATATATAAACAAATAACAGTTAATATTTATTTGAAAGCTTTTACTTCTTTCCAATTTAAGTCCAGTTTATATATAAAAAGTCCAAGATTGGAAAACATAAATTTTGAACTTGCCCATCTATGCTTGTTTTCTGATAATAGTCTTCCCATAATGAATTTCAAACAATCATATCAGTTATTTCTTAATGTCCATGTACCCTTCTAAATTAACAAAAGCAAGGCTCTGTCTTTTGTCTTTTTTAATGACATGTTTTTTCTCTTTTGGGGGGGCTGGGGAGAATTGTGTAAATTGTTGTCATAGTTAGTGTCAGGATTCTGATGAGTTGACAGTTACATTGGGCAGTGAAAACATTTGGTTCTATTGCAATCAAATGATTCATCACATATATAAGCCTACAGAAATATTTCAATTCATCTAAGAATCTGATATATCTGATTCCTGTTTGTTCCTTATTAGTATCCCAATATCAAATGAGGACATTATTCTTTAATGGAAGGGCAAGTCTAATCTAATCTAGTCTAAGTCACTTTCTACAGCATTAAAAGCCAGCAAAAATGACGACTGCTATCCTTCAGTTTATACCTGTCTTACAAAAAAAGAGGAAGATTTAAAAGAAACAACCTATGGCTTGCTGTTTCCCTGGGATGAAGAGTGGGTTTTGCTGAGAAATAAAAAGCTTGCAGAATTAGAATGACATGACATGAGATTTGAGTGGCATGGATAAGGATATAGGGATTTTAAAGATTACAATGTTACAATGTGCTATGCTGAAAATATGGAATAGGTACAATTTCCATCTTCCTTCTCTCCCTTTCTCAAATTCCTGCTGGCTTCTCCATTTACTTTGCTTTTGGGAAACTTGCCTGTCAGCAGGAGTTGGCAGTCCAAAGCCAGCAGGTAAAAATAGCTGCTGCTCGGTGGGAAAGGGGCACAGGTCAGGAATGTCATGAGCAAGTGCACGAGAGTTGCTGCCTGAGTTGTGAATGGTATGCAGGTCTGCACCAGAGATGGATGGGAGGGCACTCAAGTGACAAAGATTGGGGAAGGGTGCCCAGGAGTGCATGAGAGGTACTGTGCAGGTCAATTGGGATGCTTGGATATGGTAGAGGTCAAGAAGAGTGCATGGGGGATATGTAAGAAGTGCTGCGTGAACCACTAAGGGGCAATACAGTCAAGTAGAATGTATGGGGTGCTAGTGTGTCTGATAAGTGCCCCACCATTTGGGGATGATGTGCCAAGGGTATTGGTGACATGAATTAGGAAGGGTGCCTCCCCCAAGGTACTTGGGAGTGTGCAAGAGGCATGGCTCAGGTCTTTTCATTTTTCATTTTATATTAGTTTGTGTTAGTTTGTATTTTTTCCTTTTATTTTTTTAATAACATTAGGCAGATAAGACCTAGCAACCTATGCATCTTGACTAAAATCAAGACCAAATGAGTTAAGTAAGACTGAGTACCTGAATTGAAAGTAAGTTCAAATGCAGTTTATTTCAGGAAAAAAAAATCAGTATCACTAGGAAACAGAGCCCACTTGGCATAGGCAGGATGGATGCAGCTATTTTTCCATGTCAAACTCGACCTCATGTTGGCTGGGATTCTTGATAAGCTTTCAATGTAAAGTTGCTTTAATTAGTCTACTGCATTGATTTCAAGGCATTTAATTGCATTATGCTGGAGGAGCTGTCATTTCTAGTACAGAGAACATATGGCAAGACTAGGAAAGAAGGTATTTTGATCTCCATTTTGCAGATAAATAGATCTTTGCCACTGACATTTTGGGGGAAGGAGAAGAAACTCAAACAGAATTTAATCAATTATATTCTGTGCCCAAAGCTAGTTTTCTCTATGTCTATAACACTGCCAAAATGATTTCAGTTATTAATAATGCATTTATTACTAATTAATTGTAAACATTCATTACTTTGCAGTCTTTGCACTATCCTTAAATATAGGGTAATAGTTACCAACATATCTCAGAAACATTTTTGAAGTTTGGAGAAAGTCACCCAATATATCCTGTGGCTGAATAGGGCATGAACTCGATAAATGATAAATAGGTTTTGAAGTACAGACATAAGAGAGAAGAAGCTAGAAACTGTGTACAAAGTTAGAAAGCTGAACACTTTGGAAGTACAATTCATATTTGTGCTGAACTTCCAGTTTGTGTTAGTGGAACCTAATATTATTAATCAATCAATCAATTCAATTTATTACAGTCAAAGACCAGCTAAGATACTAAACAAATACAATTTAAGACACATTATATATATATATATATATATATATATATATATATATATATATATATATATATATATATATATATATCCTAGCTAGCATCTAATATTTGAAATCCAGATATAGTCTATGTTATATTATAAGGTAAACATTAAAATTGTATTATGATACCTAAAGTTACAACAAGTAAAAGTATCTATTAATATCTATGAAGTGGTAATATCTAACATTTAAATGACTTCTAGTTATAGGGAATCATCTTCATCATTATTTCAGCCATTGTCGATCCACAGCAGAATGGTTTCTTTCACATGTTTTCAACCAATATGGTTCTGAGCTTTCTTTTGCCAATTGAATTGATCGCATTGTTTTGCAATCATAATCCTAGAAATCCATGTTGTCATTGCTAAGTGAATTTTACCAGTCATTAGCCAATGACTCATTTCAATCCAAGCCATTCTGGCCTTGGTTCCCCCCAGCCCTGAGTCTCAATAAGATAAGGGACTGCATAATCCATCCATCTCCTCATCATCTCTGTGCTTTTGACTGCCCTACACCTTGACTTGTGGAATGGCAAGCAGTCCCAAGACCATGCAGCTCTGGGGCTACTTGGCATGTGCTGATGCAACCTCAACTCAATCCCAGTTACTCTCACCAACCTGCACTTTGCATTTTAAATCAGTTGACCTTCACCATCTTCTTGTTCCCATGGGTGATGAGACATGACTAGCCCAGCTGCTGGACTAGGCTGATACTTAGTTTCATGGTGTGCTGCAGCTCAGGGGCTGCTTTTAATACTTTTTTTCCAACTCAGGAACTCTTTTTACATCAAGGAGTTGTTGTTTCAAAGGGACATTTTGGCTGTTTTGTTTTGTCTTTTACAATCCCTCTCCCCATCCAGGAAGTCTTTGCAAAGTGGTGCTTTGTTTTTGTTACAGCTCAGGGGCTTCTCTCTCTCTCTTTCTTTTATTGTTGCCCAGAACTCGGCTGGACATGTCTTGTAAGCATGGCAGGAAAAAAATGAAGAAGATCAGCTGGAAGAGATGAAGCACTGAGTGTCAGGGGTCAAAAATGGCATAGATGGAGGGAGATAGATGGGTAGGGTGTAGCTGAAATGCCCCTGCAGCCATAACAATGAGTGCAATACCATACCAGTGGGTGTACTGCCAAGTCCCCTAATTTTGGTCATATGACTGTCAAGCAGGGGTCTTCAAAATTGACAGCTTTAAGACTTGTGGACTTCAACTCCCAGAATTCCTCCTCCAGTCATGTTAGTTCTGGAATTCTGGGAGTTGAAGTCCACAAGTCTTAAACTTGCCAAATTTGAAGACCCTTACGGTAGGGCATCATTATACAATATCCATAACTTCAGGCACGCATTGTAAGTCTCTTTTTTCATCACTGTTGTAACTTTGGTTACTTAATGAATGATTATAAACAAAGGACTCTACATATACAGTGTACATTAAAATTTTAAGTCCAATCCCCCAAATTAGATTTGGTTTATCTGCAGATGGGTTTATTACATTTTTTTCAACTACCTGTATATCCTGCAGATACTCTTGTAGAAGCCCATCCACACTGAAGTTCACATTTTTAATCCAAAAAGGGAAAAATATAAAAAAAAAACAATGTGAAAAATGGATAATCCATGTTTTACCCAGAGATAAACCAGATATGAAAACTAGAAAAATACAAAAAACTTTGAGAACTGCCTTATCCATAGGAGGGATATTTTTCATGGTACTTTGATTTTAAAAAATCAAGATTTGGATTATCTGCACATACCGTATATACTCGAGTATAAGCCGAGTTTTTCAGCCCATTCTTTGTGCTGAAAAAAACACCCTCAGCTTATACTCGAGTCAGATTCCCCTCTGAAAAAAAAAATGGTGTGGAGCTCTGGAGCTGGGCAGCCGCTTTCCTGCAGGCAAGCCCCACTTCATGGACTCCGTCCATCCTCGCTCCCATCCACCCACCCACCCAAAGCAACAAAGTCCCCCAATCGTGCAGCCCAGAATTGCCCTCCCCTCAGGGGGCAGCAACAACGCCCGGTGTTTCCCGAGACAAGAAGCTCCACCATGCAATGAAAGCGCCCTGGCTCTAGGTTCAGAAAACAACGCGAGGCAAGGTCACTTCGGCTCCGCTGAGCTTCGTTTCCTAGCTGCTTTCAGTCCGCTCGGGAGGAGGTGGAGGAGGTGGTGGCCTAGAGCTCAGAAAACAACGCAAGCTGCCACCACCACCTCCTCCCCCTCCTCCCGAGCGGACTGAAAGCAGCTAGGAAACGAAGCTGAGCGGAGCCTAGAGCTCAGAAAACAACGTGAGGCGAGGTTGCTTTGGTTCCGCTGAGCTTCGTTTCCTAGCTGCTTTCAGTCCGCTCGGGAGGAGGTGGAGGAGGTGGTGGCCTAGAGCTCAGAAAACAACGCAAGCTGCCACCACCACCTCCTCCCCCTCCTCCCGAGCGGACTGAAAGCAGCTAGGAAACAAAGCTGAGCGGAGCCTAGAGCTCAGAAAACAACGTGAGGCGAGGTTGCTTCGGTTCCGCTGAGCTTCGTTTCCTAGCTGCTTTCAGTCCGCTCGGGAGGAGGGGGAGGAGGTGGTGGCCTAGAGCTCAGAAAACAACGCAAGCTGCCACCACCACCTCCTCCCCCTCCTCCCGAGCGGACTGAAAGCAGCTAGGAAACGAAGCTGAGCGGAGCCAAAGCGACCTCGCCTCGCATTGTTTTCTGAACCCACGAGCCTAGAGCCAGGGTGCTTTCATTGCATGGTGGAGCTTCACCTCGGGAAATACCGGGCATCATTGCTGCCCCGAGGGGAGGGCGATTCTGGGCTGCACAATTGGGGGACTTCGTGGCTTTGGGTAGGTGGGAGCGAGGATGTTGAATTTAAGCGCTGCCGACCAAGTGTTTCACAAATACCAGTGGGACCTCCGTCCACCACCACCCCTCCCTCTTTTGCCTCCTTCCTTCTGATCAATCAGGTTTTCCTAGTATTTGCTCACAGCTGCGTTTTCTCTTCTGCTGTGCTAGGCATTGAACGCGGGGATTTCTGATTCCCCTTACACGCGCGTGGATATGCCGCGGGGCATTTTCTTCCAAATGCTCCACTGGCAGAGAACACTGACTTTCATAATAGTGAGATCATTTCCCAAATTAATTGATTCACTAACCCAAAAGAAAATGTCAATGAAAGTGAGAGGCAGGAGTCACTCTCTCCCTTGCAAGAAAAAAGCAAGAGCCATTCTTATGATCTCTCTCTCTCTCTCTCCCCATAATACAGTCAAGCCCTTTCCAGCACGCGGGATCCGCTCCTGCCGCTTTGCACCTTGCAAATGCAAAAACCCCGGGATTTTGCATTTGCAGGGTGCAAAGCGGCGGCGGCAGATTGCGCGTGCTGGAAAGGGCTTGACTGTATTATGGGGAGAGAGAGAGAGAGAGATCATAAGAATGGCTCTTGCTTTTTTCTTGCAAGGGAGAGAGTGACTCCTGCCTCCCACTGTCATCGTCATCTTCTTTTGGGTTAGTGAATCAATTAAACCTTTCATGATAGTGAGATCGTTTCCCAAATTAATTAATCTGTTTTTCTTTGAAATAAATATTCAAAAACATTTAATCTACCGATGCCTCAATTAATGTAATTTTATTAGTATCTATTTTTATTTTTGAAATTTACCAGTAGCTGCTGCATTTCCCACCCTCGGCTTATACTCGAGTCAATAAGTTTTCCCAGTTTTTTGTGGTAAAATTAGGTGCCTCGGCTTATATTCGGGTTGACTTATACTCGAGTATATATGGTAAGCAAGTCAATGAATAAAAATGCAAGTTTTAACAAAATAATGACAAAATAGTTGTAATGCTAAAGAATGCATTTTAAAATATATCCTAGTTACCTGAGTTTCTCAGTTTAGGAATGCATCTAAATCATGAGTGTCAAACTCACCACATCACATTGCCATCACTTGATGTTTTGTGACATTTTTCCCCTTCATAGAGCTGGGGTGGGCATGGCCTTCATGTGACACAACCGGTCTGTGGGCCACAGCTTGATACCCCTGATCTAAATTGACAACTCTGCCTATTTCATTTTGCAGTGGCTGGAAAATGATCTACTTGCAGGAATCAGGAATTGGCTACTCTCCAGCATTCTTACTTTACATAAGAGTACAATGCTCCTTCAATATTAATGATGATAATATTAGGTGACAGCTAGTTCTTAGGTTTGGGAAATGCTGAAAATTCTAACAGAAAAGTGAGCAATTTTTCCACTAAAAGCTATCTTTTTAAAATCTCTTTAATATTGTCCAAGAAGAAAGGCAGGAGGAAAATTGATGTTGAAGGTGATATTTAGGCAGAAGCTCAATGACTGTTATAGGAACAGCTTCATCAAAAATGTTCCACAATATCTTCAAAAAGGAAGGAAACAAAGAAGGAAAATGAAAGCATAATTTCCAAAGTAATAGAGTCAAAGGCTGTTCCTGTTGCCTAGCTTTCATTCTTTATTCACTGAACCACTAAATGATGTACAACCCCTTGTGTTTGCATTCATACTTCAGGCAATCATGATTTGGAAATTTTAGTGAATCTCTGAAGCATCTGAAGTGTTTGCTTTTTTATATACATATATAACTTTATTCAAATTTCAAGATGAAAGATAAAGACTAATAAGGACTAATATTTAGAATGAAGAGAAAAGGAAAAAGGAAACAAGGGGGGAAAGTCAAAAGTGCAAAAAGAAAAAGAAAAACAAAGAATTGACATTAACAGTCATTTACAAGTATTCACAGTTATAAGAATGAATGTAAATCAAGTTCTTAATCTATGGCTACAACATTTTTGCCTACAATCTATTTTTTTCCTATTCATCAAAACCATCCGTCATAATTTCATTTTTTTTCTCTTTCACAAAGAAAGTCTATAAGGGTTTTCAATCAATGTTAAATTTAGACAAATTTAGGCAAAGTGGGTTTCATCACTGGAGGTTTTTAAGAAGAGACTGGACAGTCATTTGCCTGAAATTACATAGGATCTCCTGCTTGAGCAGGGGGCTGGACTAGAAGACTTCCAAAGTCCCTTCCAGCTCTAATCTGATTTTGATTCTGATTATAGCTGTCAATTTGGCTACCTCAGCAAGTTCTACCATCTTCATCAATCACTTCTCCATTGCAGAGAAAATCAAATCTTTGTGTATAAGACAATCTTGATGCAGTTGACATATACAAAAACAAAGTTCAACCATCCAATTGTAACATGATTGTTAATCTTAAAACCTGCTAATGCATCACATTCTTCTAATTTTCCATTTAATAGTTCAACTAATATTTTAAAGGATCTTCTAAAACCAACCCCAGTTCATCTGCAAAAGCTTTTAGTTTATAAATCTCTTTTTAATCTTAATGTCCTAAACTGTTCATATTATCTTATGATGCTATTCAGTGTTTCTAGAACTAAAATGATCAGAAGAGGACTTAATGGACAAGCCTGTCTTGTTCTTTTTTGTATTTCACATGGTTTAGTTAACAAATATTTGTGACTTTTGTGAATTATATATCAATTTCATCCATTTTATAAAATTTTCTTCAATATGTATTTTCCGAATTTTAAATAAAAGTGTGCAATTTATACTATCAAAAGCTTCCTCTCCATTGAAAAAATAATACCACTTGTTTTTCATTATGTTGTTTAAGATATTCTAAAATATCCAACTCAGTTATAACATTATTTAATATTTAGTTTACTTCATTGTAATGAAATTAAATGCCATTTTAGGTGTACATTATAACTATAAAAATAAAACACAAACGCACATCCTTCACATCCTATACAATTGAATTGAAAACCCAATATTACATTAATATTGCAGTATACAATAGAATTCAATATAATTACTGCCCTGGGATAGAAGCTGTTTTTCAGCCTATTTGTCCTTGTTTTTATTATCCTGTAGAAAAATAGGGACCATTTTGGTGGGAAGTTAACAGCGTTCCCTGCACTCTTAGCATTTAGTCATGCCAGTCACATGACCATGGAAACGTTTTTAGACTGTGCTGGCTCTTCGGCCTTCTAATGGAGATGAGCACCACCCCCTAGAACTGGAAATGACTAGTATATATGTGTGAAGGGAACCTTTCCATTACCAGATGGTAATAATTCAAAAAAAGGGTGCCCAGAATGAGATGGATCTTTAAGAATGTTTTGAACATTCTTAAGGCAGTGGGAGCTATAAAGCTCTTCCAAACAAAGGAGAGCGCAACCAATGACCCTCTGGGCAATGACCTTAATCCTCTGGTGTGCTGTCCTATCTGCCACTGTGCAGTTGGCAAACCATACAGAGGTACAGTAAGTTAAAATACTCTATGGTACAGCGGTAGAAGGTCACCACTAGTTTTTCATTTAGTTGTTGTTTCTTGAGAAATCTCAGGTAGTATAATCTCTGATGGGCCCTTTTGACCAGTGCTGCAATGTGAGTGCCCCAGGTCAGGTCCTCTTTTATGATAACACTCAGAAACTTAAAACTGGCCACTTACTCCACTTGGTCTCCATTGATAAGCAAGGGCTGGATGTCTGATCTATTCCTTTTATAGTCCACTATAAACTCCTTGGTCTTACTGATGTTAAGGACCAATTATCTTTTAATTGTACTTCTTTTGGGGTAGTGGTAAAAACCCTCATGTATCTTCATGAATAAATTATTGTAAAATTATTTCACAATTTATATTGTGAACAATTTATAATCAATATTAAGTAATGATATTGGTCTATAATTTTTCATTGAGGTCAGATATTATTACTAGTATATTTGTGATTTTCCAAGTCTCTTTGGCATCTTTTCTCTCTATAATATAAGATTCATTGTGTTTTTCAAAGGCTGTAAAAATTAATCATTAAAGTAGGGGTCTTCAAACTTGGCAAGTTTAAGACTTGTGGACTACAACTCCCAGAATTCCCCTTCCAGTCATGTTAGCTCAGGAATTCTGGGAGTTGAAGTCCACAAATCTTAAATTTTGAAAGTTTGAAGAACCTTGCCTTAAAGCATTTATATGAACCATACAATCTATCAAGTCCACACTTTTTTTTGTTTAATCTTTTTAAGAAGAACTTGCTAAAGGCAGTAGCAGGGATGGGATCCAATCAGTATAATTACTGGTTCTGTTGCTCTGCATCACACACGCATGCACAAGTTGTGTGAGTCGTGCAAGTGCAATTTACGATCTGCTGAGCTGCCCGGACAGCTGAGCAGTGCTGCGTGAAAGTGCACAGCAGTTGAAAAAGCCCCTTTTTCCTGCTTTTTCAACCACAGCTGTGTTGCGCAAAGCAGCTGCGGTTGAAAAAGCAGGAAATAAAGGTCAGGTAAGAGCATGGGCGGGCGGGTGAGCCAAAACAGCAACAGACATAGAACTGGTTCTATGTATGCTCTCTGTTTGCTGCTTTTCAGAGCAACCGGTTCTACAGAAGTGGACAGAACTGGTAGAATGCCACCCCTGGGCAGTAGAATGACCATTTTACTTGGGATTTCTTGTCAATTCCACTTCCGAATAGAGAATTATTGATTTTAAGGAAGGAAGGAGATTCTTCTGAAAATCAGAGTTTTCTATTTTTATGACACTTCAACTATAAAGTGAAAACAGAAAAGGAGATTCACATCAACACTCCTTGCTAGATACTTTAAAGAGAACCTAAAAATTAGTTTCAGAAAGCATTGCTAAGAAGAACTAAGTGGTAATTATTTCTTTAGCAGAAGATTCAGGAAGACAAACATCAACCTTAATTATTGGAATTGCCAAGAGTAATTGCAGACTGAAGCCAAAATGTGGATGGCTGCTTTTATGAAGTTTGATTGTACAGGAAATGTTATTGTAATATTTGATGAGCAAATGTTACTTATGAAAATGCAAGGATGGAGGATGGAGCAAACATGCTTCATAACAAAAACAAAAGGCTGCTTTAGGTCTTGCTTCATGTCCCCTGCAATTCCCTTGTTTGAGGATTGCTGTTGTGACATTTAATAGCACTCTGGGGAGGTGTTACTGAGAATTGTAAACAAGAAAAAGAGATGAGTTGGATCTTTGAAAAGGAAATAGGTCACTGGAGAGGGATGAACTTTCTAAGGTAGTGGCAGTTCAGATGTGGAGTCTCCAAGGACCATGCTTGATCAGAGTGCTAGAGGTTCCCCATGACCATACCTTAGAAAAAGATAATCACAATCTTCACACTGATTTTGAAAAAAAATGAGATTTCTAATCCCTCTTTTTTATTACTGTGCCTGGGTTTTGTTTTTTGGACAGAAACTTTTTGAGAGATCAAATTAGCAGACAACTTTTTCATTTCAAAGTGACCCTAGAGATGAACCCTAAAATTGTTCCTTTAGTATGAACTGATTTAATTTTTTTTTTTTTTTTTTTTGCTAAACTAGATGAAATGCAAGTGCAGCGTATCTTCCAATTTTGGAACTTCTCCAAGTTTGTATTGCAGTTTCCTGTTTTGTTTTTTTTTAAAGGACAAAAATTTGTTATCTAAGGAAAATAGCATTTCAGTGATTTAAAGTAAGGGCAAAGCAAAGTAAAAGTAAAGTAAAGTAGAGGATGATATTGTTGGAATTAGGTGAAAGGAAGAGAGCCTCTAACCTGTTGGTAAGAGTGACATGGGAAGGGTGAATGTAAGAGGGAGGGTACTTGTCTGTGTGTGTATGTCTGTGTGTATATCTATATTACATAACTGCTAGTAAATGTTCCTGATCACTTCAAACATTTTCTATACATCTTTTATATTGCCTGCCAAGAGTTCTGCTATAATGTATAATGTGGTGGAATGTAAAATCTGAAAGATACTAGTTCCTACAAAATATTAGCAATAAGTTTTTTCTTCTCTGCCTTTTCCTTGTGTTTTAAATGTATTGTTTAATTTGCTTGATATATAATAATTTTATAGTGAGAACCAGTTTGATGTAGTGGTTAAGTAATCAGGATACAAACATCAGGATCCCTATTCTTTTCTTTTCATTTTGTATCATTCTATACTGATCTTTGGCTGTAATACGTTTTTGTTGTATTGGATTTAAACAGAATTTACATGTTTCTCACCTTGGTTACTGTGTGAAGAGGTGATCCATACGTCTACAGAATTATTTTGAGTTGACCACACAGTTACATTGAAAGGTGGTATTCAGGAGGTTCTGACCAGTTCTGGAAAACCGGTAACAGAAATTTTGAGTAGTTCAGAGAACTGGCAAATACCACCTCTGATTGGCCCCACCCTCCATCAATTCTCTGCCTCCCGAGTCCCAATTGATTGGCTGGGTCTTCTTTTGTTGCTCTGCACAAGAGAACTGAGCTGGGAAGCAGGTTAGTGCGGTGGGGAGGGAATAGGATTTTGCAGTAACCTTCCCCCAGGAGTGGGGAGGGAATGGAGATTTTACAGTATTACATTTCTTCTGGAGTGGGGTGGGAATGGAGATTTTACAGTATCCTTCCCCTGCCATGCCCACCAAGCCATGCCCACCATGCCATACCACATCCACCATGCCATGCCCACAGAACCCCACCACTAGTTACATTAAGCTATCTATCAATTACCCTGGCTCTATTTTCACCTTGTCCAGCATAACACTAATGATGGAAGAGTCAAAATGTTTAATATTTCAGTCCAGAAGTTTAATATTTTAATGGGATATCTGGGGGAGATAATGCTTTAAAAATACTAGGATAGGCAAGAATGTAACATTTCTTTTTTTGGATCTGAAATGCAAGACTCTACTTTTTGCAAGAGAAGAATTGAAGAGGTAGTGGAAAACAGTGCCAGAATGGTTCAGGGGTGATCAACCTCTGATTTGGCAGATATTGCCAAGGTATAAGTTTCAGCATAATCAGTTTTAAAGGATGTTCATAGCTCAATTCAACACATTTAGAGAGGTTTGAATTCCCATCTTGGAAGTGGAAGAAGCATTGAACTTCCCAAATACATATCATACAAATATGTATCTGTGTTTATAAAACTAGCAAATTAATACTGGATCATATAAGATGATAATCAAGGATTTCCAAATAACAAGCATTCTGGTGCAATCCACATTAGGAAATGTTCTTTACGTTTTCAGTGGCAGTTTGAAGTAGGCTACAATATATCATCATTGCATCTAGAGTGAGGAAATAAAGAATCACTGCAAACACACAAAAAGGTCCATCTTTGAGATGTGAATGAATGAATCCTAAATTGGCCAGGTTTCCTGACAAAGATCTACAAGTCATCTCTTGGTATCTTTAATCAATCTGTTAGGGATAACATTGTTTGCCCTAACTGGTTTAGGTAAAATAATAACAATCATAGTTTGTTAGTTAAAGTGTCTGCAACTTTAACTGTAGGACTGTAATTAGGGGAGTGATTGTGAAAGCACTTTAAAAGAAGCAAGGAACGTCAGCTTGCTCTCTCTGGCTTTGATGATCCCTAATTACTGCATGGACTCAAGACTGCTATGTTCGAACGGGAGAGATAAACAAAGGACTGATTTGTAAGTGAACTGACATAGGATATTCTGCACGGACTTTGCTAACTGAATATCCTTGAATGGACTGACTAAATGATACATGACTATTGGACTGTTATTTTGACTATGCTATGAACTCATAATGGAATAAACTATATTTTTGATAGCACAAGCGTATCTGTTATTTTTACTGTATGTTAATAAACATACAAGCTTATCTCACTCATTTATCTGTGTGCCTGTCTGACTAACGCTGCACATTCTGTTTAGCTTGTCTTCCTAACCCTGGTTGGGGAACTCAGGCTTAACACTGGTTATGGGCCCAGAGGCTGCAAAGTCAGTTTAACTAGGATAAAACAGATTTATGTAAAAAGTGAGAGTTTGTGTTGTTATACATTACAGTAAACAGACAGCTGTGTTTTATTAATTATAGTTTTATATCCATATAAGAAAACATGGCACAAGTCAATCTACAAAGTTTGTCCCTTATATCCAAGCTGGATGGAACAAACTATGTATCATGGTCTATAAAATGTAGTCTACTTCTACGAAGAGAAGGTTTGTGGAACATAATTGAAAATCCACCACACGTAGAAGAATGGGATCCAGAGGACGATGAAGATAGACTAAAAATAGAAGAATTTATGCATAAAAATGAACACGCTATTTGCATAATTGGTTTAACCTTAACTGACCAACAGCTTGTTCATATCCACGGAGAGCAAACAGCTGTTGGGTGTTGGCAGAAGCTGAAGAGGATTTATGTTCGAGATAACGTTGGTGCACACATAAATCTTACACGAAAGCTTTTCAGGACGCATCTCCAGAAGAATGGTGATATGCTGAGTCATTTGGAAACTATGAAAAGAATTTTTCAAGAACTGCATGAGAAAGAGCTTATTTTCTCTGAACTGCACCAAGTCTACATAATTCTATCTTCACTTGATGAAAGTTATGACAACTACGTAACTTCCCTTGAAATTTTGCCAAAGGAAAGTTTAACTTTAACTGATATAACTGGCAGATTGATTGAAGAGGCCAGAAGAAGGCTCGAAAGAGATGAATTAATGAGGGAACAACCTCAAAAAGAAGAAAATGAATTTCCAATTGCATACGCAATTAAAAAGTGCTTTAATAGTGGAGGAAGAGGACATTTGGCAAGATTTTGTAAAAAAATCAAAGCGCCAGAATGCTGGCCAGAATACTAAAAGTCATCAAAAGATAAATAAAAATTTAGAGTTAGCCATGTATAGTAACGGAGCTGTAAAAAATAACTTATGGGTGGTTGACAGTGGAGCATCCCACTGTATAACAAATGATAACAAAAATTTTATTAAAATGTCCAAGAGTACACAGCAGATATCGTTAGCCAATGGCTGGAAACTGAAAGCTAAAGGTCAAGGTATAGCATATTGTTCTTTTATAAAAGAGAATGTAAAAATGTTATATGTACCACAACTTAAGTTTAATTTAATTTCAGTTAGAATTTGGTTAAACTAGGATATGTAGTTACCTTTGAAGGAGATAACTGCATAATTGAAAAAGAAGATAAGAAAATTACTGCATTTTTAAGAGGTGAATTATATGTGTTAAATGATAATGGTTTAAAGGTGGCTAACATGTTTTATGAAAATAAGAAACCTCATGATGAATGTATTCACTTGTTACATCGAAGGCTAGGGCATTTAAATTTTAAAATGCTTAAGAAAACTGTTGAATTATCTAAGGGAATAAGTTTGAAACCTTGTAATAAGTATTTGCAATGTAATGCCTGTAATCAAAGTAAGAGCAGGGTCACACCGGCTAATAGAGTTGATGGATTTACTACCAAAGAGCCTTTAGAATTAGTATTTGCTGATTTAATAGGTCCGAAAAAACCAAGTGTAGGAGGAGCTCGATACATACTAAGTATAATGGACCACTTTTCTAGATATGGGTTTTGCTATTTAATGAAGAGCAAAACTGAAACATATCAAAATCTCTTTAATTGGATAAAATTTGCTGAAAGGAAAACTAAAAAGAAATTAGTAACTCTTATAACAGATAATGGTACGGAATTTACAAATAATAAATTCCAGAACAGACTAAGAATGTTAGGTATTCAACATAAAATGTTTGCACCATATAGGCCACAACATAATGCCTTTATAGAGAGAAGAGGTCAAACATTACAGTCAATGACACGTACTATGATGTCTGATTCAGGATTACCTGACAATTTATGGGGAGAAGCAATAATGTGTGGTAATCATATATTAAATAATGTTGTTAATTCAACAACAGGTGAATTACCATTCACACTGTGGCATGGTATAAAACCTGATTTAAGTTACATGCACACATTTGGAGCACCAGCATGGGTGCATATCCCTTCACAACTCAGACAAAAAGGACAGCATAGAGCTAAAAGATTATTTTTTGTAGGATATAAATCTAATCATAGATCTTATAGATTCTGGGAACCAGGTACATCTAGAGTTTACACCAGTGCTAGTGCTAAATTCCTAGAACATGTAGGATGGAATAGATTAGAACAAGATTTAAATAACAAAGTAATTATTGAACCCTACAAAAGGCAGAAAGAACAGACTAGTTATAAGAAGAGTCCAATTAAAGAAGAAGTCCATGAAGAGCAAATAGGACCAGAACAAGAGGAAACAGTTGATCAGGAAGAGTTAGATAATCAAGAAGAGTTAATAAATGAAAGTCCACCTGTAAGTCCTGTAATACCTAGACGTACTACACATGTAACTAGACCACCTGATAGGTATCAAGCAAGTATAGTTTGCCAAGTAACTAAAGTTCCATCTAATGTAGATGAACTTAGGATGTATCCTGCTAAGGATCAGGAGAATTGGCAAAAAGCAATGGAAAAAGAACTAAATTCATTAAAGGTAATGAAAGTATATGAAGATGCTAAATTACCTCCAGGAGAAAAATCCAAATTTCAAAGTCCCAAATTTGATAAGTCAATATATCAATCTTTGATTGGCAGCTTATCATATATAAGCAATTGGTCTAGGCCAGATATAGCTTATAGTGTAAATCAGCTGGCACGTTTTAATTCAGATCCACATCAATGTCATTGGCAATCATTAAAGAGAATTTTAAGATATCTTAAAGGAACAATGAACCATGCATTGTATATAGAACCAAAGGGTGATTTGAGTCTTAGTGCCTATGCAGATGCAAGTTTTGCAACTGATATAAACACTAGAAAATCAACATCTGGGATGGCTATATTATTTGATAAGACACTAATAGGGTGGAGGTCAATCAGACAACAGCATATTAGCTTGTCCACGATGGAAGCGGAATTTTCATGTCTGTCATTACTATGCACTGACTTAATTTTGTACAAACAGTTATTATTAGACATGGGTATAACTGTTAAAGATTCCATTATTGTTTACGAAGACAACCAAGCAGCTATAAAGTTAGCTACTAGTATTGCTGTAAAAACTAGATTAAAGCATACTGATTTAAGATACTTAAATGTTAGAGAATCTGTAAAGAATGGGCTAATTAAATTGGAATACTGCATGACAGAAGAAAACATTGCAGACCAATTTACAAAAGCTCAAGGAGTAAGCAAGTTTAAAGAGAGTTGTAACAAATATGATTTAAAGATGTAAATAGTTATATTATTATTTAACCTAAAAGGGGAGAATGTTAGGGATAACATTGTTTGCCCTAACTGGTTTAGGTAAAATAATAACTAAGTAATCATAGTTTGTAAATTAAAGTGTCTGCAACTTTAACTGTAGGACTGTAATTAGGGGAGTGATTGTGAAAGAAGCAAGGAACGTCAGCTTGCTCTCTCTGGCTTTGATGATCCCTATTTACTGCATGGACTCAAGACTGCTTTGCTCAAACGGGAGATAAACAAAGGACTGATTTGTAAGTGAACTGACATAGGATATTCTACATGGACTTTGCTAACTGAATATCCTTGAATGGACTGACTAAATGATACATGACTATTGGACTGTTATTTTGACTATGCTATGAACTCATAATGGAATAAACTATATTTTTGATAGCACAAGCGTATCTGTTATTTTTACTGTATGTTAATAAACATACAAGCTTATCTCACTCATTTATCTGTGTGCCTGTCTGACTAACGCTGCACATTCTGTTTAGCTTGTCTCCCTAACCCTGGTTCGGGAACTCAGGCTTAACACAATCATTATTTCTTCTTCATATTTAAATGCTTGACCCAATGGCAGCCCTAGCTAACCTTGCCTAAATTCAAAAAAATAGGGATTAGATGTTAAGCCAGCAACAAATCTCAGGACTGTGGGCTAGATTGGGAAGGTGAAACAAACAAACAAACAAACCAAAAAGCACCTCAGAAGAAGTGGCAAACCAATTCCATATTGCTGCCAAGTATACTACATGAATTCCAATGAGAGTGTCTGGGATAAAGATGGGATGGAGTAAGAAAATATTAATGTGGCAGATACAAACATAATGAAAACCTCAGTCATTCTTCATGTATGTGACATATACAAAATGTGTTTAAAACAGGGTGGGACTTTGATCATGTGATACCCACTATCTTTACTTGTTTGAATACCTCTTTTCTTATATATGTGTGAAAAAACCTTATTTATTGTGGGGGAAGAAGAAGAACAGAAAACAGAAAATCAACCAATTTCTTGGGGGAGAATTTTGGTTGGTTTACAACTATCTACTTTTGTGATCTTTGGGAAGGATTAAGGATTTTCTCAAAGAAACTCTAAACCCATTTATAAAATTACTACTCCAAGGATTCCCTGTGGAACCAGAATGAGTAATAAACCAGCTTAAAACTGTCCTTGGTTTCTTATTTTTGCCACTGCTTCTCTATTTTTAGGAAGCCGGTCTTTTCCCAGGATACTTCTTCAAGAATGTAAGGAGTTTAGTTTCCACTTTTGCTCAGCTCCGTGATGTTTTGATGGATGTGGCTTGAATCTTAGCAGAAGCATATGGTCTTTCAAATGTCTGGTAATATGTTTTTCTCATTCAGGTCATAAGGAGTAAGTCCTGATAATGATGGATAAGTCTGGGATAAAAGCCAGTGAATGTGATATATAGGAAGTGAAACACTTCTGTGACTCTTTTTTAAATTAAAAATCACTCTGAGTTTATCAAAATATTTTCTGAACTAGATTTTTTTATTAAAAATCTGTCTGTGTCCTTGTTATGTCATTCTTTCATAAATATTTTTATTATTTACATATAGGTATATCAAATACAGTGTGACCATTTTGGCATTTCCTCCATCATACACACCCAAGTGAAATACAAATGATATATATACTGTTTATACATCGCTAATCTTATACAGTTATTTCTGACAAACATACTCATTCTAATGCATATCTAATATTTCATTCAGGGTCTACTTAAACCAGTTATTTCATGTCCCAACTCCCACCTCTTGATTCCAGCCATTGGTAATACCTATTCCATGTATCATAGTATTCTGTCTCCCCTTTGTTTTTTAATTCTAACATTAACCTGTCCAATTCTGCACAAACCAATATTTTCTTTATTATCTTCTTTTCTGAGGGGGTATTTTCACTTTTCCATTGCTGGGCATATACCATTCTCACTGCCATCAGGATGAGTAATATTAGATACACTAACCCTTTACTATAACCATCTATTATAATTCCTAATAGAAAGAGTTCTGGTTTGAATTCTATACGTTGTCCAACCATTTTTTCTAATCACATCTGGATTTGTCACCAAAATTGCCTTACTTTTTTACACATCCACCACATGTGGTAGTACGTACCTGGTGATTATTTACATTTCCAGCACTTTGGGGAGATATTACTAAACATTTTAGTCAATCTTGCTGGAGGAAGGTTCCACCTGTAAAACATTTTATACAGATTTTCTTTGTATGATGTGTATTTGTATGATATCAATTTCTTATTTCTTTCCCAAAGTTTTTGCCAACTGTCAATCTCAATGTTGTATCCAAAGTTTTTAACCCATACAACCATTGCCTCCTTAACTTGTTCTTCCTCCATTTCATAGTCTAGTAAATATTTATATATTGTCTTTATCAATTTGTCATTGGTCCCTACCAATAGTTTATCTAATCTCATTAATTCCCCATACTTTCACATCCTTCATATAACATGATCATATTTGCAGGTATGACCACCACTTCAATTCCACCCCTTGTTATTTTAATTCTAGTCTAATTTTCACTTCACCTTTTTCATTTAATATATCCTTGTATGAGACTTGTTATACACCTTGCTGTTAAATATATTCCTAAATACTTCACTTTTTTCACTATCTGAATATTTACTCCCTTTGTTAATTTATCCTTCTGTTTATTTGTCATAGTTTTAAAAGGTTGTAGGAATACTCATGCCCTCTGTAAAAATAGCTAAACCAGAATTTGCTAAGATAATTTAATTTAATTTAATTTAATTCAATTATATGAGTTTTGTTCTAATGATATATTTTCATTAGAAGCTTATGAATAATTGTTTCCTCAAACTAAAAGTAACAAATAATTATAATCCTCTTTAATCAGCTAAGAGTTCTAACCCAAACTGACAAGGCATTTACTTATAAGCTTGACAATTCCAAAATTCTGTCCATAAAATCCATATGATACACATTCAGGAGATTAAAACCATTCAATACTTTTTTTTAAAAGATCCCACTTAAGGGAAAATAAGATGTTCTGCCAATGTAGTGCTTTTCATTGTTTAAGTCTTGATACCAATATTACTATAAACCATTTCTTTGTTTTCCTTTCCAAATTAGGCACATCAAGACATTTTGTATAACTATTACCAAAAGTAGATATTGAATTAGGACTACCTAAACTGGACAGCAATCTCAGATCAGAGGTGGGATTCAGCAGGTTCTCACCAGTTCTGGAGAACCGGTAGCAGAAATTTTGAGTAGTTCAGAGAACCGGTAGCAGAAATTTTGAGTAATTCAGGATCCCACCTCTGACTGACCCCACCAACCCCATCTATTCTCTGCCTCCTGAGTCCCATCTGATTGGCTGGGTCTTGTTTTGTTGCACTGCACAGGAGAACGGAGTTGGAAAGCAGGTAAGTGGGATGGGGATTTTGCAGTATCCTTCCCTTGCCACGCCCACCAAATGAAACCTACCAAGCCATGCCATGCCCACCAAGCCACTCCCACAGAACTGGTAGTAAAAATTTTTGAATCCCACCAATGCCTCAGAGGAACATTAGATGGAGGCAAATATGGTTTTCTGTATCTTTACAGTTATCTAGTGATGATCATTTGACATTTTACAGCCCAGATGTACTAGTCTGGATGAAGCATGGTTTGAAATGTTAAAAAAAATCAGGAATCAGCAACTATGCATATTATTATTTTTTGTCTCTGTACCACAAGTATCTTTTTTTTTTTTTTTTAATCTTCAGAAAAATCCCTGGAAAATGCAATTTAATGAGGGAACATAATAAATACATAGAAAAGAAGTCTGCAGTAAGACTTTGACTGGCAAGTCCAGATTCAAATTCACCTTCATCAACGGGAAGCTCGAAAGCTGATGTTGAACTGATCAGTTTCTTTTAGCCCAATCAACCTGGCATTGTTGAGAAGGGAATGCTATTTACACTGCTTTTTGCTCTTAGAGGCTAGTTAGGATATAAATAAAACAAACCATAACTGGACCTTAACTCTCATCATGAACATCCACTGAAAATTTTCAAAAGGGTGGATAGCAAGTCAATCTTTTAATCCTTGAAGTCATCTGGAAATTTGAGAGAATGCCCACAAAATACTTGGCAGAGAGGCAGTAATATATATATACAGTACATATAATATAATATAATATGTTATATTATCTTATATTAAGTTATATATGTTTTAATGTTTTAAACTACCAGGAGACTTTTAAAAAATTAACAATTTAAATATTGTTAATTTTTTAAGTCTCCTCATAGTTTAAAACATTAAAACAAAAATGGAAAACCAGAATAAAATATATACAGATCAGTGAATATGCAAGGACACATGCAACTGGTATGGATAATGTGTGGTCACTCATTCCTGAAAGTTCTCTACAATAACTTTTTGAAAGGCCAACAATAACAGTGCTTGTGTAATCTCAAGGAGGGAGAGTGTTTCACCAAGGAGGCTGTGGTGGAAAAATATTACTGTTAAGACTCAGCCCTCTTCTTCTTATATCAACTCCATTAAAAGTAGTTGATGAGAAGTGATCTGTGTTCTATAGGTAGGGTGGTCATCTCTATTCAGACTGTGCATATTTCCCCAAGTAACAGGGTTGGTGAATGTAACCAGTTCCAATGCATCCATTTCTTGCACTGGAATTTGAGAAGTTTATAGACAAAGTTGCCACTCCTGCATAATTTCTGTTGCCGCTATCCGCTCCCCATTAAGATGGCAAAATTCTGAACAAAACATTGAATTGCAGTCACCCAATAGTTTAAAAAAATATTTCAAGAATGTGTATGTCTCTTGTATTGGTGATGTTACAAAGGCTAGTAGTTTAACCTCATTATAACCCAGATTCTTTTACTTTAGATCAGTTTAATTACAAGAATCTAAAAAGCCAGAGAAGTTATTGAAATTGAAAGGCACCAAAGGAAATATTCCTGGCTATTTCCTGTTCATAGCACCCTGTAAACTATCATTTATAGGTACATCTTTAATTAACAGTATTAACCATAATTCTGCTATAATTTCTGCTCATTTTGAGGACTTCAGAAGAGGATTATTTTTAAACAAGACTGGATTAACTGGTGTCTGAGAAATTTGTATTCCTAATCTCCCCTGTCCAAATTTCTTGAAGATAAGGTGTCTTTCAACCCATATTTGAAACCTTCCTTTTCTCCCCTTGCTCTATTCATTCTGCTGGCCTTAATCTGTGGTAGCCTTTGCATTCATTTATTTTGCGTGAATTTACCACCCACTGATCCTGATCCTATTACAGATCCATTCCCCTTTAGTTAATTACCCTCATCCATCATTAATGCCCATGTGATCAACCATTATAAAATACAGAAATCCCATTCTCCCAATTCATTCTCCCAAATACCCAGTTCAAAGCCAACCCACAATTAATTGGCCCAGCATTTTATCCATTGAGGTCCTCGAATGAAGCTGAATTTACATTTCTGAAGTATAGGGAGGTAGAATATAAATTTGCCCACTTCACCTCAGTTCTCAAATTGTGTAGCTGCTGCTCATTCCTACTCCTTTGATGGAAACCTTCTCTTCCTTTCCCTGAAGAGCTACCACTCACCATTATTCAACTAGATGCTTCTGTTCTTTGCTTCTTTTCAAAATGGTGTTAAATGGGCAGTAGTTGTATACTTGAAAACAAATGCTAGTCATTTAGAATAACACAATAAAAAGTTGGAAGGGATCTTGGAGTTCTCTTAGTTCAACTCTCTGCTCAGGCAGGAAACCCAGCTTCTGAAGGCAAATCATTCCACTGATTAATTGTTTTAAATATCAGGAAGTTTCTCCTTAATTCTAAGTTGCTTCTCTCCCTGATTAGTTTCAATCTATTGCTTCTTGTCTTGCCTTCAGATGCTTTGCAGAATAGGTTGACCACCTCTTGTTTGTGGCACCCTTTAAATATTGGAATATTTCTACCATGTCACACCTAGTTCTTCTTTTTATTAGTCTATACATACCCAATTCCTGCAACCATTCTTCTTATGTTTTAGCCTCCTGTCACCTAATCATCACTGTTACTTTCTCTGTACTCTTTCTAGAGTCTCAACATCTTTTCTGTATCATGGTGACCAAAACTGGATGCAGCAGTCCAAGTGTGGTTTTCTGATTTGAATGGAGGCAATGTAGGAATGAGAGACCTATACTTTTATGAAAATCTATTGGAGAAATTCAGGTAGTCCTCACTTTACCATTGCAGTCAGGACCAGCAACTCTGTGCTAAGTGATGTGGTCATTAAGTGAAACATTACATGGCCACAATTTACAACTTACTGCTAGCTTCTCCATTGACTTGGCTTGTTGGAAGCTGGCTATGAACAAATGGCAATCAGTTGTCCACAAGGATGCTGCAATGTTTCTAAGTTGAAGGACCAGTCATAAAGCTGTTTTTTTCAACTTTTTTTTTCATTGTAAGTTTGAATGATCACTAAACAGGGCAATTGTTAACCAAAGGCTACTTGATATGGTGAATGTAAAACTGGCTTCATTGATAATGTCCCTCTTTCAGAAAATATCAGCATTATTATTTACTTTACTTTACTCTAGTAAAAAGATCATTGCAGGGAGGAACCTAATCTGAACATTCTTTAAGAGCCTTTAAAAAAAAAAAGAATGAATTTTGGCATTGCAGATAAAGTGGACTGAGTGATGTGTTTTCTCATCCAAGGCAACCATAAATGGCAGGTGTGAGTTAATATATACATGAATCATCATTAATTTTAATAGCACTGGCATAGATAATGTGAGTTTCATTCTAGCATGAACGGACTGTCTAAAAACAGATGCAAAATGGCTTTTAACTTATTCATGTGCTTCACCATCAGATGTAGAACATATTATAACATTGCAGGCTGCCAATCTGACAGCAGTTTTTTAAAAAAAAATTAGATGTACCAGATCATTTTTCTTGTGTCTGAAACATCGTATATATCACTATTCCTTGACAGCACTTTACCTTTTACAAAATAATATATACATCTTCCCAATTCTGTCCCTCCCAGTTAAAGATGAGCCCTCATGAAAGCAATGGCTCAGAATAAAATATTGGTGTTTTGCATCACAGAGCACATCTTCTCCAAGTGTGTCATTTTCCTGTAACACTTTGCTGGTCTTTACCTATGGTCTCTATGCTTAATTAGGAACAAGTTGTTTATTAATGATAGGCAGGTATATCCAAGTTAAACAATGGCTCTTTTTTAGATTTAGATTTTTATATATAGAAAAATAGCAGCCATCCTAAGAAACCCCAAAGATAAAATTGACCTGGAAAACCAAGGCATATATAAAGTCCTCTGCGCTTCATGCCCTGCCACATACATTGTATAGACCAATAGAAGAATAAGTACCCACCTGGATGAACACAAAAATGCAGTAAAAAAGCTGGAACACACTTCCTCACTAGTCCAACACATGAAAGCTACAGGTCATAGCATCGATTTCAATGGCACCAAAACCCTAGCCACTATAGAAAACCCCAGCTACAGAATTATCAGAGAAGCCATAGAGATTGAAAAAAGACCTGAAAGCATGAATAGAAGAGGTGACTCCACCAGACTGTCAATTATTTGGAAGCCTGCACTCACAAACAAAAAAAAATATCCACATCACAAGCCAAGCAAACACCTGGGCACAAAAAGACCCCCCCGATACCTCCAGCTCAAACACACCCCAACCAGGCACCCAGATGAAACCTAGCTTCCTAATAAATGATAGCTGTCTGTTTACCCGAAGCCAAGCTGCACTAAAAGCCTCCAATACAGAAACACAATGTTGCCAGCCAATCAAGACCAAAAAAAGAGCTACAAAACAGACAGAAGATATTAGAAACACTAATCAAGCAGAACACAGCAAACTCCAAGACCAATAAACACAGATCAAGACTCCCAACCAATCAGGAGGAAGAAAAAAACATTCTGGCACAGCAGTAGGCTAGCCCCAAATTTAAAACAGAAATGGCTGTGAAAGCCTGACTCACAGACGAACACTATACACAAGCCTGATGATGGCTGATGAGATTCTGCTGAAACATCGCTACAACTTTAAAAGCACAACTATAATGACGTGGTAAAATACCCGAACAAAGCTGAATACCATACATATAAATACCCATGAAAACTTGGACAAACATTGGACAAACCAACAGGAGAATAAATGCACGCATCGCAGAACACAAGAACACAGTCAGAAAAGAAGAAAATACTTCCTCCCTTTTCCAGCACCTTAAAGCCACAGGACATGAAATTAATTTTGCGGGAACCAAATTAATCTCCAATACTGAACACTTCAACAAGAGAATAATCAGGGAAGCCATCGAAATAGAGAAACACCCCCATAACATGAATAAACGGGATGATGCCTCCCGCCTACCAGACATCTGGAAACTAGCCCTTATCAACAAAGGGTCCCAACCACAAAAACCAACACCGGACCCAAAACAACACATGACACCACTACCATTCTCCCTCACCAGTCTTAGCCGTGGTTATGTGAATCCTAAGTAAGAAATTGCAAACAGGTAGGTTTGTTTTCTTTTTTCTTTTTCTTTTTATTGTTCCTACTACAGTAACCGGCAAGCACAGTTAAACTGAACAAGGTGAGCACTGAAATCAATCATCTTTCAGTGTAATTTATCCGTTCACTCCACCCACCTAATCACTGTCTATCTCTGCCCTGCACTTGTGTCCCCATTACCCTATTAACACTATAATTCTATGGTCTACATCGCATACTAACTAAGCCATGATTCCCAACTACCCCTTACTCCTCCCATTCCTGCAGTTGCTCTCTCTTGATTTATTTACTCACCCTGCCAAAAGCTGTCTTTATGAATTTATTAGTATGATGTTCCTCTTTGTTGATGCTGCATTGCTGATTGTGGGTATGTAATGAAGTGTTTGTATTCCCCCCTCATCAATCTAAACTAGTCAGCATGCAGACATCATCTGGTAGGAATATTTGTTTTTGTTTCATCTCCTTCAAGCCCTTAATCTTCCAATGCTGTTGAGTCAGTTGTTTCACGAACCCTGAAAGGCTGTCCCCTCTACCACTGGTCTCCCTGAAGATGAAACAGAGGGGATTAATATCTTATATTTTGTTAGCGTTGTTATGTTTCCATTTCTTTATGTGGATTTTTTCTATGAAACCGTTGATATAATCGTGGAGCATGGATGTCATTGCTATTAACCCACTATGCTTCCGCAATGGGATACCCCTTCCATTTTATCAAATATTGTAACTTTCTGCTATTCTTTTGGGAACCTAATACTTCCTCTACCTCATATTGATCATCTTTGATTGGACCAGGAAGTGTTTGTGATGAGTCTATACCTTTATATATACATTTTAATAAACTGCAATGAAATATAGGATGTATTCTTTTACTGTATATCGTGATGATAGTTTCAATTGTACAGTCACTGAATTAATTACCTTTACAATTGGGAATGCTTCAATATATTTTGGTCCTAATTTCTTTCAAGGAAGACCCAGATTTATATATCTAGTGGACAGATATACAAGATCTCCAATGTGGAAAGATTTTTGTTCACTTCTCCGTTTGTCAAATTGTTTTTTACATGCAATGAAGGCATCACGTAAGGCTTCTCTTACATATTTCCATGATTGTTGTATTTGTTCCTACCATTGCTTCTGCATTACTGGTGTCTCTGTGCTATGTGGCAATTCTGGAATTGGTATTAACTCACTTCAATATACTATTTGAAATGGGGTATACCCTGTGATGCTATGTATAGCATTATTATAAGAAAACTCTATGAATGGTAATAATTCAGACCAATCGTTTTGTTGGTATGATACATAACACTTTAGATATCATTCTATGGCTGCATTGGCTCACTCTGCAGTGCCGTTCGTACTCAGGTAGTAAGCAGTACTTAACCCCTGCTGTGAGCCTATCATTTTCACAAACTCTCTCTAGAATCTGGCTGTAAATTTTACCCCTGTCTAAAATAATATGCCTTGGTACACCATGTAAGTGATATATATGTTTAGAAACAAACCAACTAATTTCTTTGCAGAGGGTATGCCTTTACATGGAATGAAATATACCTGTTTTGAAAACAGATCTATTATGGTCCATATTACATGAACCCATGAGTACAAGGTAAATCTACAGTGAAGTCCATGGCAATATCCTGCCATGGTTTAACTGGATCAGACACTTTTTGCAATAGTCCGAAAGGTTTACCAGGATAGGCCTTACTACTACCACATACTTTACATTTTCTAACATAATTTTCAGTATCTCCCCACATACCTGACCACCAAAATTGTCTCTTAACTAGATGTAATGTTTTAAGATATCCGTAATGACCAGCTTGTTTGCTATCATGGCATCTTTTAAGTATTAGTTCACATAAGGTAATCGGTATATATAATTTCATTCCTTTCCAAGCTATTCCATCAGTGATAATACATTGTGTTTTATTTTTCTGTAACCAGGGATCTTTTTCTAAAGCTTTTTGTAGGTCATCTATTACTTTATATTTTAATGTTTGTATGTTATCTTTACCCCATATAATAGGTTGTATCAGAGTTTCTCTTTTACTATCATATTGTGAGAGTTCAGATAAAGCATCAGCTAGAAAATTTTTCCCTGCAGGTACATATTTCAAAACAAAATTAAACCTCCAAAAATAATGTGCCCATCTAACTTGTTTGGGGGATAGCTTGCGAGGGTTTGTAGAGCTTCCAAATGTTTAAGGTTGGTCCAGACCTCAAATTGTTCTTTTGAACCCTCCAAGAATTGTCACCAGGTTAACAGTGCCCATCTTACAGCAATTGCCTCTTTCTCCCAGATTGCCCAGTTTCTTTCAGCTTTACTAAATTTACATGAGGTGTACGCACATAGTTGCAATATATTCTCGGTTTGGATGTTTTAGCCCCAGCGCTTGAACAAACATTTGTTTAAGGGCATCAAATGCCTGTTGACATTCCTCTGTCCATAGTATAGCTTGTCTGGGTTTGTTTGTTTTTTTCTGTTTGTTGTTTGTTTTTAGCAAATCTATTAAAGGGAGAGCTAACATAGCAAAGGAGGGAATGAACTGCCAGTAAAAATTGGCAAAACCCAAAAAACTTTGTAAATGTTTTCGGGTTGTTGGTGCTTTCCAATCTAAAACCATTTTTACCTTCATGGGGTCCATTTGCAATCCCTTGGCAGGTATTCTTTTTTTTAAAAAAAAGATTTTATTAATTTTCTAAAAACAAACAAGACAAACAAAACATTAAAACATCAACTCTCATATGTACATCCAGTGTATCAGTTGGTTCATCAGTTTTGTGCATTCATTTTGTAGTCTCAATTACAATTATGTTACATAACAACTCATATTGTCAATCAAAACTTATATATCCTAATATCACTAAAAAAAGAAGTTTTTGACTATATTTTTAATCATTCATGCTTTATGAGCTAACAATACTTTAAACCAGTTTACTCTATAACAAATCATATAATCATATCAAATCAATCCTAAAAAACCCTTTATAAATATGTCAAATAAGAAAATAATAGCAAAATAAAGATATTTCTTACTGTCTAGCATTCTAAATATTCTATTATCGTATTTTATCATCTAGCCATTGATAAAAAAGATTCCAAATTTCATAAAATTGTTTATCCTCTTGCTCTCTAATTTCAAATGTCAATCTACTTATCTCAGCACATTCCAATATTTTCTTAATAATTTCTTCCAATTTTTAGCAAATACAATCCTAGCTGCTGTTAATACATTTACAATCAGGTATTTCAAATCTTTACGATATGTATCAGGTAAAATTCCCAATAAGAAGATCTCTAGTTTCAAGTCTATGTGTTTCTTTGTCATTTTTTCCAACCACATGCGAATTTTAGTCCAATATTTTCTAGCATCCTCACAAGTCCACCACATATGGTAATACGAGCCAGGTATCTGATGACATTTCTAGCATTTTTCAGATTTGTTCTTAAACATTCTTGCTATTCTTGTCGGGGGAAAGTGCCACCTGTAAAACATCTTATACAAGTTTTCTTTATATGCTGTTGACATTGTCATTTTATAATTTTGAGACCACAATTTTTGCCATTTCTCTAGATCAATCCCATATCCAAAATTCTTCCCCCAAACAATCATAGTTTCTTTAACTTGTTCTTCCTCTAATTTCATTCCCAGTAAATAACCATATAATTTTTTAATCACCTTCTCATCAGTACCCATCAAAATCTTATCTAAATCAGTCTGTTTATTATAGATTACCTCCGTTTTAGAATCTTCATCATACCTTGAATGTATTTGCGCATATGAAAACCAATTCATCCTTATACCTTGTTCCTCTAAGTTTTGGATCAATTTAAGTTCACCCTTTTCATCCAATAGTTCCCCATATCTAACTGTTTGTTCCTTCTTATAAATTATAGAATAGGAAAATGCTTCAATAGTCGATAACCAAACTGGAATTTTCAAATAACATTGTCTTTTTATCTTCTCCCAGTTTAACCACAAAGACTCCCGTATATAATGCCTTCTAAAATAACCCTGTGTTTTAGTTCCCTTATACCATAAAAAAGCATGCCAGCCCAACAGCAAATCATGCCCTTCTAATGTCAACAATCTATGCTTTCTTAATGTTATCCATTCTTTGACCCACATCAAACTTGCAGCTTGATAACACAATTCCCAATTAGGCAGGCCAAAACCTCCTCTAATTCTAGCGTCTTGCAAAAGCTTTAGCTTTATTCTCGCTTTTTTACCTTGCCATATAAACTTCAACATGATTTTATTTAAATCTTCAAAATAGTCTTTTCCAAGCCTAATTGGTATTGTTTGGAACAGAAATAGAATTCTGGGTAAAATATTCATCTTGATTGTTGAAATTCTCCCTATTAATGACAATTGCAAGTTTTCCCACTTCTTCAAATCTGTAGCTATCTGTTGTTTGAGTTTAATATAATTATTCTCTTTTAATGTGCTACATCTTGCTGTCAAATATATCCCCAGATACTTAACCTTATTTGTAACTTGGATTTTCAAAAGATCTGCCAATTCTTCTCTCTGTCTCAATAGCATGTTCTTTGTCAAAATCTTTGTTTTATCTTTATTTATTTTCAAACCAGCCATCTCACTATATGTCTCTATCTTTTCCAATAACCTTGGAGCTGTTTCTAACGGGTCTTCCAGAATAAAAGCTAAATAGTCAGCAAAAGCTTGTAGTTTATATTCTTCCTTCTTAATTTTAATTCCTTTTATGCTTTTATCATCCCTAATATTTCTATTCAACACTTCCAAAGTCAACACAAATAGCAAAGGAGATAGGGGACATCCTTGTCTTGTGCCTTTTCTTATATTAATAAAATCTGTAAGTTCCCCCTCCATCATTACCTTTGCTGTCTGTTTATTATATATGGCTTCTATTGCTTGAATAAATTTTTTGGCAAAACCCATCTGTTCCAATAGTAATAACATAAATCTCCAGTATACGTTGTCAAATGCCTTTTGAGCATCTAGGAATATCAAAGCCATTTGCTTTTCAGGGTGTGCCTCATAATATTCCAAAGTATCCAAGATTACTCTCATATTGTCTCTGATTTGTCTCTTTGGCAGAAATCCATTTTGATCTGAATGAATAAAATTATTTAAATATTTTTAAGACTTTCTGCTAAAATTGAAGCAAAGATTTTATAGTCTGCATTCAATAAGGAAATAGGTCTATAGTTCTTAATTTTCAGTGGGTCAGACTCTTCTTTTGGAATAAGTGTGATATAAGCCTCTGACCATGTTTTGGGTATCATCTTCTTTAACATAACTTCATTCATAACTTCTAACAATGGGATGCTAAATGATTCTTGAAATGTTTTATAGAATTCTGCCAGAAGCCCATCTGGACCCGGTGCTTTCCCATTATTTTGTTTCTTAAATGCTTCATTTAATTCCATCATTGTTATATTGCTTTCTAGCATTTCTTCAGTCTCTTTAGGTATCTTTGGTAAATTTGCATTCTGTAAATACTGTTTGACTTTTTCCTCATCAATATTCTCTTGTTTATAGAGTTGCCCATAAAAATCTCAAATAATTTCCTTTTTCTTCTTATTACCATAACAAACTTGGCCTTGATCATCTATTAGCTTCAATATTTTTCTTGATTCCTTCTCCTTTCTCAATTTATATGCTAGCCTGGTTTATTTGCCTCTTCAAAGTAATTCTGTTTAGAATTTCTGATTTTCTGTGCCAATTCTTCTTTCTCTATTAATTCCACTTTATGTTTAATTACATCCAGCTTCAATTTAATATCTTTTTTCTGTGGCATTTTTTGTAATTCTTTTTCAAGTCTTTTATATTCATCTTCCAAGGCCTTAGAAGCTTGCCTTTTCCTAATATTCTTTTTTCTTGTATAATCTATTATCAGACCTCTAGCATATGCCTTCATTGTATTCCAAACATTCTGCGTTGAAGTATCTTCTTTTTTATTTTCTCTGAAGAAAAAAGCCAATTCCTTCTCTATCCATTGTATAAAATCTTTCTCCTTTAAAATAGTATTATTTAATGTCCATCTTTTTTTTTTGTCCCTTCCATTTAATTGTCATTGGGCTATGATCTGCCCAAGTACTTGTTTCAATATTTGTTTCTTGAATATTGGATATTAATTCTGTTGAGATCCAAATCATATCTAATCTGGACCATGATAAATGTCTATTTGAATAAAAAGTATATTGTTTGGCTTTAACATTTCTTTTTCTCCAAATATCTTTTAAAGTTAGTTCGTCTGTCATTTAAAAAAAAAAAGATTTAGGGAGAGCCTTTCTATTTTGCTTTGTTGTTATTGCTATGTAGTCCAATTTATTGTCCACAATTCCATTAAAGTCTCCCATCATAATTATATTAGCATAGTCCAGTCCAATTATTTTCATGTGTAGCTTTTTATAAAACTCTTCTTGTTTATCATTCGAAGCATAAATTGCAATCAAGAGTATTTTTATATTATTGTCCATTATTTCCACCATTAATACTCTTCCGTCTTCATCCGTGTAGATCAGTTTTGCTGGGATAGCCTCTTTAAAGTATAGAACCACTCCTCTTTTCTTACACTGAGTCAAATAAGTAAATATTTTCCCCAATTTTGGCTGTACTAACAATTGTTCATGTTGTTTTTTAATATGAACTTCTTGTAGACAAATTATATCAAATTTTAATTTGTCTAATTTATGAAAAGTTTTCCTTCTTTTAACAGCTGAATTAAGTCCATTTATATTCATTATAATCAGTTTTTCTTCTTCTATGATTATGCTTTATATTTAGGTCTAACATCTCTCATGGATCTCACTTCACGCTGTTCTTTACTATCCACCTGTCCACCTATAGCTCCTTTCTCTTTTTCAGTCTCCAGTTGTTCCTCTTGAAATTCAATTAATGAGACCTCTTTCTCTGCCTCCTTTTTTCTTCTTCCAAAAAATTCTGCATGGAAAATTTCTGCTTTCTCAATTAAATCAATTCTATGTCTCTGCTCTTGCCACGTAAACATTAATCCTTCTGGAATCAGCCATCTATAATTCACTTCGTTTTCCAGTAGCATTTTGGTCAGAAATCGATATTCTCTTCTCATCTCTCTCACTCTTTTGGGTATTTGTTTTGATTCCACAATCTCTTTACCTTTGTATTTCAATGTTTTCTCTCTTGTAATATTTGTGTTTTAATGGATTTTTTGGTAAATCTAATATGGACTTTTTTTGGTAATTTATTTCTCATCGCATATCTTGTATAAACTCGATATACCTCATCTACTCCATCCATCATCTTTTCCTCTGTAGTTTCCAAAGCATCTGCCAAAATTTCTATCATTATCGCAGCCAAATTTTCTCCTTTTTCCTCTTCTATATTTTGAAATCTGAGATAAAATTCTGACCTTTCCATCTCTCACCTCAACATCCCACTTTTTTCTTGTTCAACCACTGTTAATCTACTGTCAATATTTCCAATCTTCTCCTCTCTTTGTTTTCCTTCTTCCTCAATTTTTTGGAATCTCTCCTCATACTTCCCCATCATTTGTTTAATATTTTCCACTTCAGTCTTCTCTATTCTTTGTTCAATGATGTCTGATTTTATCTTGAGATCTTGGATTCCTTGCATTCCTCTGTAAAGTTACTTTTTCTTGTTCTTTATCTTGCTTCAACATTGTCTGAATTAAACGTTGTCCTCCAGCTGGTGGGGAAGCAGAGGTAGAAGTAGAAATGCCAGATGGTATTGGTTTCCTGCTCATTTTAATGCTTCCAAATCTTCAAATTCTTTTTAACTTTTAATCCAACTGGTAGAATAGCCAATTATAATTCAAAATGGAAAAATCCAAAAGTAAAAGGCCCAAAACCAAAGAAGAAAAAGGAAAAAAGGAAGAAGAAAGATCTCCAGGTTCTTCTAGACCCTAATCCAATTACAAAGTAGTCCACCATTAAAAAGGGAAAATAGAAAGGAAAAAAACCCCCAAAAATAATAATATTGATTAAGAGCAAGAAAGAATAAAAAGAGAAGAAGAAATTCCTTCAGGTTCTTCACACCTTAATCCAGTTGAGAAGTCTCAATTATCTAAAAAGAAAAACAGAGTGGTCCAAAAACATGGATAGAAAGAGCAAAAAAAATCCCAATAAAAATAAGGAGAAAAAAAGAAAAATAAAGAAAAAACTCTGAGGCTTTCCCTTTAAAATAAAAAGCAAAAATAAGAATATTACTAGAATTAAAATTTACGAAAAGGCTGGTGAGTAAGGATATCACAAGTAAATATATATGTATATGTATATGTATGTGTGTGTGTGTATATATATATATATATATATATATATATATATATATATATATATATTCAGAAGAAAAGGAGATTGCTCTTCGGGAAAAAGTTTTTATTTTTGTTCAGAATTTTCGGATTTGTTATCTCAAGTCCGTCTTCTTGAAGACGGACTTGAGATAACAAATCCGAAAATTCTGAACAAAAATAAAAACTTTTTCCCGAAGAGCAATCTCCTTTTCTTCTGAACTTATATCTTGGGATGCAAACCTTCACAATTATACGATATATATATATATATATATATAAGCACACTACACTTTATTTATTTATCCAAGGCTCTTATTATGACTGTCTTCTCCAGCAGCTTCAAAGCCAAGCCTCAAGTGTTGAAATATTGATAAGAATCCAGGAAAACACCTGTAATAATATTTTGCTGTGCTCTCCCTCTATCTTATCACATTGAAATGTCCTTGAGAAGGAGTCTTCTTACAGTTCTCTTCAATTCAAATAAAATATTTTCAAGCCTCTAGTTGGCAGTATTGCAAAGTTTCTTAATGCTCTTCCCCCCCCCAGCCAGAAAAAAGGAATAATATATACAAAAAAAAAAAAAAAAGATAGCCAAAGGGAGCCTCTATCCAAAAAGAAAGTTAAAAAATCAAAAGGAGCAGAAAAATATATGTAAGAGAAAATTCAATCCGGTTACCTACAAAGTCACACTAAAGTCCCCCCCAAAAAAGTAAGAAAAAGAAAAAAAAATCCAAGCCTCAATTTGACATCACTTTAAAAAACACTGCTCAAACAGTTTTGGTCAAAAAAAATCTCACAGGTTTCCTCTCTATTCAGGATGCCCTTTCAAATCTCAGCAAATTTACAACACAAAAGAAGTTTCTCACCCAGCTGACACACTTTCTTTCCAGCCACTTTCTTTCTGGAGCTGTCCTGACTTCAGCAGCTATGGAGGCTGCCTCTCCGCCACCAGCAAAAGGGCTTCTCCCAGATCAAACCAGAGATTTTGCGATATCTCTGGGATCCTGGGACAGTGCCCTTCACAATCCTCGTCTCTACGGGATGGTTTAGGTCCGTTGGGACCGACCAGGGGCGAAAATATCGGCTACGATCTCAGAGCCCCAAGATCGCAGCTGTATTGCCGAAATGAAGCTCCGCCTTCTCCCTTGGCAGGCATTCTATATCCTAAATAATCTATGTGAGACCAATGAAATTCACATTTAGACAACTTTACAAATAATTGGGTGTGGAACAATTTTTCCAAGATATGTCTTACCAAATGTACATGTTCATCCATTGTTTCAGTATAGATTAATTTATCGTTCAGATATGCCAAAACACCTTTTTATAAATGCTCATGCAAAACACCATTAATCAATTGCATAAAAACAGCAGGAGCTCCCTGTAACCTGAATGGCATAACCCTAAATTGATAGCTGCCTAAAGGACAGTTAAATGTAGTTTTCCATTCATCACCTACTTGCATTCTCACCCTGTAATATGCTTCCTGAAGATCTAATTTTGTAAATATTTTCCTATGAGCTAATGTTGATAACAGATCTTTATTTAAGGGTAATGGATACAACGGTTCTTTGCATACAGCATTCAGACCCCGGAAATCTACACATTATCTTAATCCTCCATCTTTTTTCTCTCTAAATAATACTGGAGCTGCTATATGTGCTCTACCTGGTCTAATAAACTCCCTCACCAAATTAGTGTCTATGTATTTTCTCATTTCATCCATTTCTTGTGGGGTCATGGAATACATTCATGGCTTTGGTAATTTAACACCAGGAAGCAACTCAATGGCACAGTCAGTTGGTCTATGGTATGGTAATCGGTCACTTCCAGTTTCATTAAAAACCTTGGCTAAATCATGGTATTCCTGTGGATAGCCTGGATTTATAATGTGGGGCATTAAACCAGCCGTTGTTGCACTAGGCGGCTCAGGACCTTCTATTAATCTGATTTTTCTGAACTCTCTTCCCATAAAAATGAGTTCCCACTTATCCAGCCATGCCAACCCAAAAATTATCGACTCAGTCATTTGGTGTACTACAACAAATGAAATGTTTTCTCAATGATCCCTCATTTTCATTTTCACTGACTCAGTATGATACACAGCTGGTTTTCTGCCAAATATGGATCCATCTACTTGTTCAAACTTTATAGGAGTTTTTAACCAGATCAGTTTTAAATCTAATTTTTCCATGATCTTATACGTTTGTACATCTTGTACAACTAGAATCAATTAAAGCCCCCATATCCAGGCTTTTGGTTGTTTTTATGTTGGTAAGAGTGATGGGTATTATAAAAGGTGGGATAGGTTTACTTACCATAGGATCCTCTATTGTCTCATCTTCACTTTCTACATTTTGCACCAAAACCTTTCGTGCAGTTGTATTCTTTTTTTTTTTTTCTTTTTATTGTTCCTAGTACAGTAACCGGCAAGCACAGTTAAACTGAACAAGGTTAGCACTGAAATCAATCATCTTTCAGTGTAATTTATCCCTTCATTCCACCCACCTAATCGATGTCTATCTCCGCCCTGCATTCATGTCCCAATTACCCTTTTAACACTATAATTCTATGGTCTACATTGCATACTAACTAAGCCATGATTCCCAACTACCCCTTACTGCTCCTGTTCCTGCAGTTGCTCTCTCTTGATTTATTTACCCACCCTGCCAAGAGCTGTCTTTATGAATTTATTAGTATGATGTTCCTCTTCATTAAAGCTGCATTGCTGATTGTGGGTATGTAATGAAGTGTTTGTATCCCCCCCCCCATCAATCTAATCAGCATGGAGACATCATCTGGTAGGAATGTTTGTTTTTGTTTCATCTCCTTCAAGTCCTTAATCTTCCAATGTTATCAAGCGAGTTCTTTCACAAAGTCCGACAACCAGACTCAAACCCAAACCCATCCCATAGACAAAAGACAACCACCATCCAGAAACCAGACCACGGCTGCATCACCAGCTGCCACACATCCCAACCCCCAAACCAAGTAAATGGACATCACATCACAGCCACCCACTCAGGATATCACATCACGGAACACAGGAGGTTATACCACAAAACCTCAGGATGTTGCAACACAGCCAATGACCCAGGAGATTACAGCACAAGACCCAGGATGTCACAACAATAGAACTCAGAAGGTCATCACACAGCCCACTACCCAGGTCATTACAACACAGGAGGCTGATAGACACACAGCCAATACCTCAGCCACATATGTTCTTATGAAAAAGTCAGTCAATCTGCAAACATCAACTCCATCAATCAATCCAGAAATGACAACACAGTCAACATCCCCACCAGTATATATAGGGAGACAGCAGCTCCGATCATGCTTTGCTCGCACAACCACAAAGCCGAAAGCACCAGCCTGAAGATGGCGAGTGGGACCTCGTCGAAACGTTGCCAAGATACTCTCAATCTTACATGGGAAAAGACCTGAACATGCCCAGACCTGCACATATATATGTGCATTTATGTGTGTGCATGTGTGTCTGTTTAAGCTCATCAGGCAAATTTGGTAAACTGGAAAATTATATTTGGAATCCTTTTAAAAATGTGGGATTAGATATGCAAAAGAAGCTTTGTTTGTTGGAAAATATATCAGTTTGGGTTTGGTTTTTTAAATCAAATTTAGCTTAAATTCTACCATATCTTATAAAATAATAGTAGTATCAAAATATTGTATCAAAATATAAATGGCTTTGAAGTCATTATCAGCATCTTGAATTGGACCTGGAAAGAGACTGGTAACCAGTGCAGTTCATGAAGTTGAGGTGTAACAAGTGTTCTACCTCAGACATAAATAACTGCTCATAAATAACGGGGTACATTTTGCCTCAGCTGAAGTTTTTGGTGTTTCAGCCCCTTGTAGAGTGCATTGTAGTAGAGTAGCTCACCAGGAAGTGACCAGGGGCATAAATGACTATGACTAAGGCCTTTCAAATCAGGAATGGGAGCAACTGACATACAATATGAATTTGTGCAAAGGGTCTTCTAGCCACAAATGCCACTGGGTCATTGATCAGGAGTTGAGAGTCCAAGAGGACCTCCAGATTGCACCAATGTAATCCCATCCTGCACCAGAGAGTATCATCCTAGAACCAAAGAACAAATAACTCAATCTTGCCAGGGTTTACCTGAAGCCTATTGTTTCCCATCAAAACCCAGGCAGCCTCCAGATGATGAGATAAGGGATAAACATCTTTAATTCACTAGAAGCAGAGATATACAATTGGCTATAGTCAACCTATTGATGATACCTCACTCTGTGGTGACAGGTGAACTAACCCAGCAGTCTCATGTAGATGATAAATAGGAACAGAAAGATTTCCAATTTCTGCAGTTGCCCACAAAGTAGAAGTTGAGGACAGGACCTCTTCTACCCAATCACATTGATTGGAATTGATCCTGAAGAAAGGAGGTGAATCAGAGGGTATCATGCCTCATATGTCGTTGTTTTCAAGGCATATGTGAAATGACATCCTTGTAAAATGATCAGGGTGAGCCCTTCCTTCTGTTTGTTTTTTTCTTTCCCCCTGGGAAAAGCTTGGCATTTTATACAAACCTATACTTGATGCTTGATGGATTGGTGAATAGGATATGTAACTATGTGCCCAATAATGAAGAAATGACTATTGAATTTACTAATAAAATTTCAAGATATATGGGTGGCATATATGAGAGTATTCCTTCCATTCAGCTTTGGTAGAGTGGAATGGCACACCTGGAATCTTTGGGATAATAAAAAGATGTGTAGGACAAAAGTACACGTGACAACTGTGAATACTAGAGAAGTGCCTTAAAACATCTGAAGTGTCCTTAAAATTTGTAGAAATGCAGAAGCCTCTTTCACAGGGAAAGAACACTTTTAGGAAATTGCAAAAGAGATTGCAAAAAGCTGTATAAAAATGAATAGCATCTACAGTATATGTGATAAGATTTGTATTCATTTAATGCAAAAAGTATCTGTATGAAGTAGATACAAATCTTTTCCTTTCTATACTTATACATACTAAGTTAAGGAAAGCTTTGAAACTGCAGCTTCTCTTTTGCTTCTTTCTTTCTTTCTTTCTTTCTTTCTTTCTTTCTTTCTTTCTTTCTTTCTTTCTTTCTTTCTTTCTTTCTTTCTTTCTTTCTTTCTTTCTTTTTTTCCAATGCGGCAATTTATTCATTCAATCTGCCATCTCTGTGAATTTTTAGGCAAAATAGTTTGGCAGAATTGTTAGAATAAGTAATGTTATCAGATGCCTACTTAATCACAGAGCTAATTTGTGCTTTTTAATATTTTTTTAAACAATGTAAATTCCCATGTTTTCTTTTTCTAACTCTACTACTGTAATAAGAGCAACAAAGGGGGAATTATAATGACTCAAGAAGCTAAGGAGGTTAGCAATACATTCTATAAATATTAGAAATGTTTCATAGATGGTTTCTGTTAAGTTCTGCGCATGGGCGCAAGGAACGGAGACGAGGCAGTGAACAGTGAACTTCAACTCTTTATTAATCATTCTGAACAGTGCCAAAAACCTAGGGCAGCAGCAGCCCTTTTATAGGGCAGGCTGCTGACCTATTAGCCAATGAGAACATGGAAGTGTTAAACCCTTGAACCAATGAGAGTGGCTCATTAACAGCCAATCAGATTCTCCTGAACGGACCAATCCGATATCGCTATTATCGGCCAATCAGAAGTGCAGGATTAGAACCCTGCTTTTTCTAAAGGTTTGATAAAACTTTATTTAGCGTTTTATTAGTTCATAACACCCCTTCCCCCCGGGTTCCATTTAAGGGGTGCGGTGACGTAATCCCTGAGGTATGAAGGTTGTTTTGACTGTCTGTTAGATATATGCTGTCCCACCAGTTCCTGTCTGTAATCCAGTTTCGGCGGGATGTTTTTGGGCAAATCAGGTACCGGTGGTTCCATATCCTCATTGGATGACTCAGTGCCGCTAATGTTCTCGTTGTTGTCCTCCGATCTTTGCAGGCTTGCTTCTGTTGAGGTGTTCTTCTGTGGCAAGGACACTCCCCTCCCTGATTCTTCTTCATTTGTCACGCCCGATTGCTGACTTCTTTCGCTCCTGCTTTACACCATCTCGAATTTGGTTTCTTTGACATCCCCTCCCCACTCAGTTTGGGAGTTACCGGAGTCGTGGAAACTGGGTTGTAGCCTCGAGTGAAGCTGATCTATATGGCGTTTCCATATTTTCCGTCACAGGTTTTCACACGGTGGCTTGAATTATCGTTGCCTCGACCCACAACGGTTCGCCAGAAAGGTTTCTGGCGAAAACTAAGTCGTCTATCTTGAACTCGCGGCATTTTCCGCTAGATCCACAGGGTTTCTCTGGCTCATAAGACGGGTGAAGCCAGTCGAGGTGGGAATGGAGTTTGCGTCCCATCAATAGTTCAGCTGGAGTCTTGTTGGTGATGCTGTGAGGAGTGTTGTGTTGGAGAAGGAGTATTCTGTTTATTTTATCTTCAATGTCCCCATAGTCCATTTTGTAGAGGGTTTTTTTAACAAATTGTACCATGCGCTCGGCTCTTCCGTGAGCCGCAGGGTACACTGGCGAAGTTAGCACATGGCGAATACCCCGGTCTGCTAAGTATTGTTCAAAGGGTAGAGCGGTAAACTGGGGTTCATTGTCAGAGACCAGAACGTCTGGCATCCATGCATCGTGAATAGCCTGTTCAATTTCCGGTTGATGGACTCAGTTGTAGTATTCGAGCCAGTTGGAATAGGCATCCACTGTTAGGAGGAACGTATGTCCCTAAGTAGGTCCCGCAAAGTCAATGTGGATGCGGGACCACGGTCCCCGGGGTGTTTCCCATTCTGCTGGAGTTGCTTTAGGTGGGGCACTGCTAACTTCTTGGCATTTTAAACAAGTCTTTACCCAGGCTTCGATCTGTTTGTCGATGCCCAGCCACCACACGTAGCTTTGTGCGAGCACTTTCATACGCACGATGCAGGGGTGACCCTCATGCAGTGTTTTTAATACTGCTTGTTGTAACTGCTCTGGGACGACGACTCTATCCCCCCACAGGATGCAGCCTTTTTGTGAAAAAAGTTCTGTTTGCCGGTTCTTGAAGGGTGTGAAGTCGTCAGGGGTTTGTTCTCCTGGCCATCCCCATTCAACCCAGCTGAGAACTCGCGCTAAGACAGGATCGCGTTTTGTTTCGATCGCAATGTCTCTAGTTGTTAGCGACGGTGAAAGTAGCGTTTCAATCTGGAGTGTCATAAGGGTTGGAGCTGGGTCGTCGATAGTTTCCAGAAGTGGCGCATGGCTCAGTGTGTCAGCATGGGGAATGGCTTTCCCTGGGCGGTGTTGCAGTCTATAGTTGTACGCAGCCAAAAATTCCGACCAGCGAGTCATTCTAGTTGATAATATATAGGGGGTTGGTTTGTCTCCCACTATTATCCCCAGCAAAGGTTTGTGGTCGGTAACAATAGTAAAAACTCATGCATATACATATTCATGAAACCGTTTCACAGCAGATACAACAGCAAGAGCCTCTTTATCGATTTGACTATAGTTACGTTCAGGCTTTCATAGGGTCCTTGAAAAATAGGCAATAGGGGCCTCACTACTGTTTGGTAACACATGGCTCAAAATGGCTCCTACTCCAAATGGTGACGCGTCACATGTAATTGTTAAAGGCAAAGTCTCGTTATACTGCATTAAAACAGGTTAGTAAGTTTTTCACTTGTCGGAATGCATGCTCCTCTCGGTGTCCCCACACCCAGGTTGCTTTTTTGTCGAGAAGTCTATGTAGGGGCTCAGCTACGGTCACTTTGTGGGGCAGGAAGATGTTGTAAAAATTAATGAGCCCCAGAAAAGCTTGGTGATCAGTCTTATTTCTGGGTCTTGGGGTGTTCTTGATTGCTTTTAGTTTGCTATTGGTGGGGTGAATGCCTTGTTTATCAATTAGGTACTCTACTTTATCTGTACACAGTTGACATTTAGTTTTTTTTAACCTTAAGGCCGGAGTCTTTAAATTTCTGGAGAACCAATATAAGATGCTCTTCTAGTATTTCTCTATTCGGGGCAGCAATTAAAATGTCATCAAAGTATGGTATGACCCCTTTGATCCCCTGCAAGAGTCTCTCCATCAAACTTTGAAAAATCCCTGGGGCTATGCTAACTCCGAATTGGAGTCAGTTGCACTTAAAAGCACCTTGGTGCGTAATGATCATTTGTGCCTCTGCTGTTTTTTTATCTACAGGCAGTTGTTGGTACGCCTGTGCTAAATTCAATTTAATGAAGACTTTTCCGTCCCCCAGGGAATGGAGAAGGTGTTGTACCACTGGCACCGGGTAAGTGTTCTTTGAAGGGCGTGATTCCGGGTGGCTCAGTAGTCCCCACAAATCCTTAACGATCCATCCGATTTGATGGGTGTTACGATTGGGGTTTCCCAACGAGCATGGTCTGTTGGTTCTAAAACACCCTGGGCTGTTAATTTATCAAGCTGCTCGTCGTTCTTTGGTTTAAGGGCAAAAGGTACCCGATGAGGCTTAAGGTGGATGGTGGCTACTTCAGTGTTAAGGTTAAATGATATCGGGGTCCCCTTATACTTGCCTAGTTTGTCTGCAAAGACGTCCTGGAATTCCTGGACGAGGGCCTCCTCCCAGTCACCACTTCTGGTTTGATTAATGCCGGCTACCTCGATCCCGAGTGGGGCGAACCATTGAAGTTCTAACAAGCTAGGCCAATCATGGTCGACGACGGTCAATGGTAAAGATGCAGTACGATTTTTGAATGAGACCTGGACTAGGCTGGATTCAACGACCGGAATTCGGTTTCCTTGATAATCCTTGAGTATGATTCTTTGGGTTCTGAGGTCTTGCCACCGGACAGCAGGGATTAATTGTTTAAGGGTCTTCCAGGAAACCATCAAGAGGGATGATCCTGAATCGACTTCCATCACACAGGGCTGGTTTTCGATGGCGACCTTCACTCAGATCTTCTTTGCATCTAGTGATGAGGCATGACCAATTGTAATGGTTTGGTGTGCCTCTTCTCGTTTCGTTGAATTGGCCAGTGGTTTATTTCTGTAGGAGTGGTTGTTCCATTGGTGGTTCAAATGTTCCCGACTCACAGGATGATTCCCTGTGGTTTGGCGGTAGTTGGTCCCCCTCTGAAGTGGGCTGGATCCTTGCTTGTTTCTACAGACCTTTCCGATATGGCCTTTTTTCCCACAAAAGTGGCAGAGCGCATCGAGGAATTTGCAGTCTGATCGCAGGTGGCTTGCCCCACAACCTGCGCATTGATGCTGTAGTCTTTGATTACGCTGGTGGCGTTGGTCACGTTCAGACTGGAGCTGGTTGACCTCCTCCTCATCACTTTCTGATGACAATTCGAGTTCCTTGTGGTGGGTTGTCATTGTGTGTCTCTCTAGGCGAGGTGAGGTTTCGCTGGTGAGTTGGCGGAGCGGTGCATTGGTGCAACGCATTCAGGCAGCCAACTTCCTGGTTGCTTCTGCTGCAGTAGCGTCAGCGATGGTATCTGCAAGGCTGATGTTGCCTTTCGCCATCAGCTTACTTTGCACATGTGGTGCATCTAATCCCAGAACTATTCAGTCTCTCAGAGCTTCCTCGAGGTTGGCAAACCCACAGAGGCCTCCCAGGTTCCGGAGATCCACGATGAAATCCGCAACAATCTCTCCTTTCTGCTGGTCTCTCTGGTAAAATTCATGTCTTCAGACAAGCATTGGTACGGTAGGTGCATAGTGGGCCTGTAGGAGGGGCTCGAGGATGTCCCAGTCCATGGATTTCACCTCAGCCGGTTTCGCCAGTGCCTTGGCCATCTTAAAAACGGCAAGTCCGCAATGGGTCAGGAATACTGCTCGCTTTTTTCCCGTAGTGGTATCCTTCAAGTTGTTGGTCTCCAGAAACGTCTGGAACCGGTCTATGTACAAGTCCCAGTCTTCTTGTGCCGGGTCAAATGGAGTGGGTGGTATGGCGCTGCTGGACATGGTTTCCGTTGTCGATGCGCCTTCAGCCACATGCTCTGTTTGGTACTCTGTGGTGTTCAGTCAGCTCTGATGTCTCCGTATCCCATCCACGTCGCCAGTGTTAGGTTCTGCGCATGAGTGCAAGGAACGGAGACGAGGCAATGAACAGTGAACTTCAACTCTTTATTAATCATACTGAACAGAGCAACACCCTAGGGCAGCAGCAGCCCTTTTATAGGGTTGGCTGCTATCCTATTAGCCAATGAGAAACATGGAACTGTTAAACCCTTGAACTAATGAGAGTTGGCCCATTAACAGCCAATCAGATTTCCCATAAAGGACCAATCCGATATCGCTATTATCGGCCAATCAGAAGTGCAGGATTAGAACCCTGCTTTTTCTAAAGGTTTGATAAAACTTTATTTAGCGTTTTATTAGTTCATAACAGTTTCTTCAACAGTTCCTCCTATAATTACCAAGTTGATTACTTCACAGACAGATGAAAGGAACACAACTCTATCTCACCACACATACTTTGCTTTATCTCTGTTGGGAAGTTTTATGTGACAATTCTAATCTCTGGAAGAGGTTACCAGTGACTGCAATATGTGAATTTTTTTTTCCATCTTAGGTAGTGAGGTGATGATGCCTTTATACTGAGGTGAACTCAAGCTGGCTGACATAGATGTAAGATCTATGATTTCCCATGAATCTGAAAATTGCTAACTTTAGGAAAGTTCCAAATTTTATCTAGTCTCTTTGTCTTAATAAATATGCAATGAGTTTTAATAATAAAACTCAATGGAAATCTACTAGCTATAACTTTTTTCAAATATGATTTATCAACTGATAATGTACACCAAAAATTAAAACAAGGAAGAGGAAAAAGTGTTTTCTGTCTGTTCTGCTTATTCTCTGGATGGTATAAAGCAGACAGAATAATTCCACAAAACATCCATTAAAAAATCTTTTTTATTGGTTCGTCAGGTATCCTCATAACTCACATTTGTGATGAAGTTCATCTTAATGTCCAATCCTTTGCATATCTGTCTTGTAGTGTAGAAAGATAAAAAGGTCTCAACCCCATGATGATTGAAGCAGCTGCATGGTATGGTGGTTTCAGGCAAGAGTTAGGGAGCCTCCCCCAACCCAACAAGGGTCAATATAGTGACCAATTAGGATTATAGATGTGGTCACGTGACATGGGCTACATTTCCCAGGATACCTTTAACTACATTTACCATGATGCATTCCCTTCAGGGGACAGCTCACAATTCCTAGGTAACTATCCCAAATCCCAGTAACTCTAAATTGTCTGGACAGCACACTGTCTGAGCCTTAACGCTTCTAGATCTTTCCCTGGGAATAAATCCCAATGGCTTCAGAATCATAGCATCATAGTTAATTAATCTAATAAATTAATTCAATGCATAATATTGCACTGAGAAGGGAAATGGATTAAATGATCTCAAAAGTCTTTTAAAACCAGGGGTGGGCTTCTGGGGGCTCGCAGGTGTTTGGGAGAGGCCCTAGCTAAGATTCTGTGCAGTTTGGAGACCCACCCAAATCCTACTCCTAGCTGGCCCCATCCACCCCACTCCACCCCTCCCAGGAGACCCACGCAGCCCATTTGGGATGCAGGTAAATGCAGGGTGCATTTGGAGGCTTGGGGAGGGCAAAAAATGGGCCTACCAGAAGTTTGGGGAGGCTGGAAATGGGCCCATTTCCGGCTTCCAGAGAGCCTCCAGAGCCTAGGGAGGTCATTTTTGCCCTCCTGGAGGCTCAAGGAAAACCTCCAGAGCTCAGGGAGGGCAAAAATTCCTGCCTGCCATGGTGCAGGAGGCAGACTAGGCCCCACTCTCCATGGCCATGCCCACCCAGCAACCAGGTAGAGAACCACTTGCTAAATTTTTTGAAGCCCACCCCTGTTTAAAACCCTATGATAATAATAAATGTAATAACTGCAATAAAGTACAATGGAACATTTACCATTCACATAACAAAAATTGAATTAAGTAGAATGCAATACAATTATATCAGTATAAACTTATTCCCAATTGTAAATAATAGTAAAATATTGCTTACTACCAACCCATTGAAATAATCAGCTCAAACATATTTAAATATATTTAGCTCTGAGACAATTCTAGAATTTGATCAGAGAAACAGAAAGCCATACACACTTATGGGTGTGCATTTTGTATTTGCCAAATCTAACTGATACTAAAGATAAGGCTCTTGAATAAGAGCTGTGGTGATGCAGTGATTAGAATGCAATATTACAGGCTAATTCCAATGACTGCAAAATATTCCTTGCAGGAGTTCATTTCTGACTGGCTCAAGATTCATTCAGCCTTCCATCTTTCCAAGGTCAGTAAAATGAGGATTCAGATTGTTGGGGGCAATATGCTATGCAGCATATGTAAACCATTTAGAGAGAACTATAGAGCACTATGAAGCAATATATAAGTCTAAGTGCTATTGCTATAAGTTGATAAGCAATATGGATGATCCACAAAGGGAGCAACATCTGCAACAACAATATCATAGCATTGTGACACAAGCCTCTTACCCAAACCTGGGACTTAGGGCATGACACTGTAAAATTGCTTTAATCAGATTAATGAAAGTAGATTCTATAGCTGATCCTGTGGTTGATTCTACTCTTAAATCTTGTACAGACTCAGAACTGGGAACATGGAGGTAACCCTAGATTAAAGGAGTTGTTATTATCTCAGCTTTTCTGGTATTATGAAAGAAGCTTGGACCCTATTTCATAATTCTATTACATTTCCAACATTAAAGGCTGCAAGGGATATTTGTAAGATGCTGAGATGGAAATAGAGCATTGATTGTAATAAACTGAAACTGAAACTTTACGTCCATGATAATGATATTTTGGGATAATCCTTGTTTGAAAATTGCACATAAAACTTTTTTTTATAAAATAAAACATATGGGATAATAGAGGAATTTATATTCTCTATCACCTTCTCACCAATCAGGTTTTTTAAAACATTTGATTTATTACAAGAGGAAATGGGATTCTGCAAAACTGCAAAATGTTAGTACCGTATATACCGTATATACGGTATATATAAGTCAACCCGAATATAAGCCGAGGCACCTAATTTAACCACAAAAAACTGGGAAAACTTATTGACTCGAGTATAAGTCGAGGGTGGGAAATGCAGCAGCTACTGGTAAATTTCAAAAATAAAAATAGATGGCAATAAAAACTTTCACTAGGACAGTTGAGAATAAGTTTGATGTTCACAATTTCCTCTTTGAAAGAGACCAGTAAATAGGGAACAAGAAGATGAAGAAAAAGAAGTGTGTTTTTTCACACTTTTCACACTGAAGTGAACAAAAATGGCATCATAGGAACAAGCTTATTCTCAGTCCAAAGGTTTGTTTCTGATTTCTTCCCTGATTTAAGGGAAATTTGGGAAACGATCTCACTATCATGAAAGGTTTGATTGATTCACTAACCCAAAAGATGATGATGATGACAGTGGTAGGCAGGAGTCACTTTCTCCCTTGCAAGAAAAAACCAAGAGCCGTTCTTATGATATCTCTCTCTCTCTCTCTCCCCCTCCTCCCCCTCCTCCCGAGTGGACTGAAAGCAGCTGGAGCTGAGGAAATGAAGCTGAGTGGAGCGACCTCAGCTCGCGTTGCTTTCTCAGCCTAGAGCTCAGAAAAGCCTCCCCCTCCTCCTCCCCCTCCTCCCCCTCCTCCCGAGTGGACTGAAAGCAGCTGGAGCTGAGGAAATGAAACTGAGTGGAGCGACCTAGGCTCGCGTTGCTTTTTCAGCCTAGAGCTCAGAAAAGCCTCCCCCCCTCCTCCCCCTCCTCCCCCTCCTCCCGAGTGGACTGAAAGCAGCTGGGGCTGAGGAAATGAAACTGAGTGGAGCGACCTAGGCTCGCGTTGCTTTTTCAGCCTAGAGCTCAGAAAAGCCTCCCCCTCCTCCCCCTCCTCCCGAGTGGACTGAAAGCAGCTGGAGCTGAGGAAATGAAACTGAGTGGAGCGACCTAGGCTCGCGTTGCTTTTTCAGCCTAGAGCTCAGAAAAGCCTCCCCCCCCTCCTCCCCCTCCTCCCCCTCCTCCCGAGTGGACTGAAAGCAGCTGGAGCTGAGGAAATGAAACTGAGTGGAGCGACCTAGGCTCGCGTTGCTTTTTCAGCCTAGAGCTCAGAAAAGCCTCCCCCTCCTCCCCCTCCTCCCGAGTGGACTGAAAGCAGCTGGAGCTGAGGAAATGAAACTGAGTGGAGCAAAATAGGCTCGCGTTGCTTTTTCAGCCTAGAGCTCAGAAAAGCCTCCCCCTCCCATGCTTAAAAGTTGCAAAGGAAACACAGAAGCAGGGAAGCGGCTGCCCAGCTTCGGAGCTCCACACCATTTTTTTTTCAGAGGGGAATCTGACTCGAGTATAAGCTGAGGGGGTTTTTTTCAGCACAAAAAATGTGCTGAAAAACTCGGCTTATACTCGAGTATATACGGTATATTTAATAAAAACACCTTTTGATTTCTCAATTTATTCCAGACTTATTAGAAACATCTGAAACACTTAAGTTAATATCACTATTGAAATGTGTTTGGGATCATTCTACTGTAGTTCTACATCTATTGCAATTTTACAGACAATTAAAGAAAGCTGTTAAAATGCACATCATAAATTTGGAATAAAGGGTTGGAATATCTGATTTTAGTAAAGAAATTAAAAAACATAGTGAGCTTATTGTTAAATTAGAACAATATCCCACCTCACTCATATTTATTGGATACGTCAGAGAAAAAAATGGTTGGTAATGCTGGAAGTGTAAAATGATATAGGGGTCATTTGCACATCTAACATTATTTCCCCCACTTTTAGCCAATAGTAGTTTAATATTCATTTGTTTGTTAATATTATTTTGGGAAGTGTAATGTTTTTTAAATATGTTGATTTGTTTTGTAATTAAATGTCAGAAATTTGGAATGTATCTACATATATATATGAAAAAGATGCATTTACTATTTCCTGGTAGAAAGATAGTCCCATCCCAGATTTATAATATTAGATGAACGATATGCTTTGCTACCTGTTTATGAATGGGCTTATTCTAAATATAATGCAAAGATTGATCACTATTGCTCTATGTAGTTAAGGGTTAAATGCTATCTTTTAAAAATGGAACTTTTAAAAATACGCATGGACATACCAATAAGGTTGTCCTCACATCTGTTTTCCAGTAACTATTAAGACAGTGGACTTGGTTTCCATTATGCCATAGGCAATGCAAAAAGAAAATTTATGGTAACCTTTTTGTAGCTACTGGCTAGGGAATTCTGTGAGCTGAAGTCCACATATTTTAAAGTCACCAAGTTTTTTAAAATACTGGTTTACATTATTTCCCTCCCATTGGATGGAAATCAGCAAAAGAAGTAAGAAAAATCTTCTCTGCCAATAGGACATTGACAATATTGGAACTTCTGAAATCAGAGCTGGAGAAATAGAATTGCCCTGCTTGTCAGTTCTAATTTAGTTTTCTGAACTGCAATATTTTTTTTAAAAAAAAATAAGCATGGCATTGATAAGATGACAGGACTATTTCAAAATCCCAATCAGGAAACATTTTTTAAAATAATGAAACATTACACAATCTACCTGATAAGAAACCTGACAAATTACAAACCAAAACAACTGTCTGGAAAAGAAACCCAGCAAAAATTTAGTTCACTAATCTGCATTGACATATACAAATTAGCTATATTTCTTTACCCTGTCTTCATGTTTCCCTTCTGCACAAAGCTAGGTCATGTTTCATATATCTGGCAACATTGTCGAGGAAGCTTGGATGCATCTTGATCCTTAATCAAAATGTAAATGCTCCTTGCTGAACAATGCAAGGTTGTGAAGGCAAAGTTGACTTGATTTTTTTTTTTTAAAAAAAGATGCTTGCTTCAGGGAAAGGGAGAAATGTTTGTTCAAACATATTTTTTTCTTGACAGGGAACAAAGTGCAGCATTTGTTTCAAAGTTCCCAAGGTGGCAGCTGAATTTCATACTTTTCATTATCTTGGGCTACATATGAGGTAGCAGATCTGCATTATAATGTTGGGAAGTAAAAGAATCTTAGTAATAGATCTTTCCTTAGTTTGTTTTAGATTGTAATGGCATGAGAGGGTGATCTTGGGAGACAAATGAAAGATCTGCAAACTAGGCAATGTTAGACGAGGCAACTGAGACAACAGAAGGAATGGGGACATGGTAAATTTCACAGAAGGAAGCCTTCTTAGTTTGGATTGGATTGTAAAAGCAATGGTGGAGGGGACAGATGTGCTTTCAGACTTGCAAGATTCTGTTAAAGTAACTGTACAATAAAGTTAGAGTAAGTATCTCTAAGTATGATTTCAATATAGACTTCTTCATAAGGATGACACACTTAAAGGCAGTAGTGATAGGTTCTCTTTTACTTCTGGAGCCAAATACAATAGCCTGGTTTCCTCTGGAGAGAAAAAAATGGGGAAATAGAAATTTTCCCCTATAGAATGTATTTTACTTTGTTATACAGATGTAATTTTGGCATGCAAACTGTTTATATATTTAGTACACTTGTAGAGCAACCATTCAGTAAAGCTGAGTTTGTATTCGAGATTCATTTAACACATGAAACTTTAAATCCAGGAAAATGGATGTTGTCTTGTGTTGTGAATTAATAAAAGTGTTTGAATAAAGCTTGTTGAAACCTTAAAGCAAAGTGCAGGGTTCTGGCCCTGCACTTCTGATTGGCCGATAATAGCGATATCAGATTGGTCCGTTCAGGAGAATCTGATTGGCTATTAACGAGCCTTTCTCATTGGTTAAAAGAGCTAGTGTTCCTGTGCTTTCATTGGCTAAATATCCAAGAGCTTGCCTATATAAAGGGGGCTGTTGAGGCCGTTTTCAGAGCTGTTGCACCATGTTAAATAAAGAGTTGAAGTTCACTGTTCGTCGACTCGTCTCCGCTTCTTGCGCCACGCACCGAGCATAACACTGGCGACGAAGCCGGAAGTGGAGACATCAGACCTGACTGAACACTACAGAACGAAAACAGAGCACGTGGCTGAAATGCACCAACGGCGGAACCATGTCCAGCAGCATCATACCATCCGCTCCATTTGACCCGGCACAAGAAGATTGGGACTCATATATGGATCGCTTCCAGATGTTTCTGGAGACCAACAATTTGAAGGATGCCACTACTGGAAAGAAACGGGAGGTATTCCTAACTCATTGCGGGCCAACCGTATTCAAGATGGCCAAAGCACTAGTGAAACCGGCAGAAGTGAAGTCCATGGACTGGGACGTCCTCGAACCCCTGCTAAGAGCCCACTATGCACCGACCATACCAACGCTCGTGAGAAGGCATGAATTTTACCAGAGAGATCAGCGGAAGGGTGAAAGCGTTGCAGATTTCATAGCGGATCTCTGGAATTTAGGAGGCCTGTGCGGGTTTACCGACCTTGAAGAAGCCCTGAGAGACAGAATAGTTCTGGGATTAGATGCACCAGGCGCGCAGAGTAAGCTGATGGCGAAAGGCAACATTAGCCTTAAAGATGCCATCGCTGACGCTACTGCAGCAGAAGCAACCAGGAAGTCGGCTGCTCAAATGTGCCGCACCCATGCTCCACTTCGCCAACTTGCCAGCGAAGTTTCACCTAACTTAGAAGAACCAGCAACGACAGCCCACCATGAGGACCTCGAATCGTCATCAGAAAGTGATGAAGAAGAGGTCAACCGGCTCCAGTCTGAACGAGACCAATGCCAGAAATCGCAGTACCAATGTGCTGGTTGTAGGGCAAACCACCCCTGATCAGACTGCAAATTCCTCGACGCGCTCTACCACGTGTGTGGGAAAAGAGGCCACATAGGACAGGTCTGTAGAAGCAAGCAAGGACCCAGCCAAAACCCAAGGGGGGCTAACTACCGCCAATCGACAGGAAGCCGTCTGCAAAGCGAGAACCCTTAAACCACCAATGGAACAACCACTCCTACAGAAACAGACCCCTAAACCACTCAACGAAGCGAGAAGAAGCACACCAAACTATTACGATTGGCCATGCCTCATCACTGGATGCCAAGAAGATCCGGGTGAAGGTGGCCATCGAAAACCAGCCTTGTATGATGGAAGTCGATTCAGGATCATCCCTCTTGAAGACCCTCAAGCAACTCATCCCTACCGTCCGGCGACAAGACCTCCGATTCTAAAGAATCATACTCAAAGATTATCAAGGAAATCGAATTCCAGTCATTGGATCCAGCCAAGTCCGTGTCTCCTTTAAAAATTGTACTGCATCTCTACCCTTGACTGTAGTCGACAGGGATCGGCCTAGCTTGTTAGGCCTCCAATGGTTCACTCCACTTGGAATTGAAGTAGCCGGCATTCACCGAACCAGCAGCAACGACTGGGAAGAGGCTCTTATCCAAGAATTCCAGGACGTCTTTGCAGACAAACTAGGCGAGTACAAGGGGACCCCGATATCATTTAACCTCAACCCCGAAATAGCTCCCATCCACCTTAAGCCTCATCGAGTCCCATTCGCCCTTAAACCAAAGATTGACGAGCAGCTTGATAAATTAATAGCCCAGAGGGTATTAGAACCAACCGACCATTCTCCCTGGGAAACCCCAATCGTGACACCCAGCTAGCGTTCCTGTGTTTTCATTAGCTAAATACCCAAGAGCTTGCCTATATAAAGGGGGCTGTTGAGGCCGTTTTCAGAGCTGTTGCACCATGTTAAATAAAGAGTTGAAGTTCACTGTTCGTCGACTCGTCTCCGCTTCTTGCGCCACGCACCGAACATAACATCTTGAATCTCAGTTCTCTCATTTTTAATAATAGTATAAATCAAGGCTTATTTGAGCTTACTGTCACATGGAATGTAACTAATACATGTATTCTTGATTGTTATAAGAAGTAATTTTTTTTAATATGGTGAATTGTGGGCACTGGGATAAAGTCCAGATCAAATATTATACTTTTGGAAGTTATATTTAGTATACATTCATATTACACTTTTGGAATTTAGCAGCCTTTCTCCTTTATGGCTGTCTTGGATAGAACCTACAACTTCTATGGAACAAATATGGAAGATATCTTCACTTTAGCCTGTTCATGAAGTTTATTTTTCCTTCAACGTGAATTACCATACAATTGGAGCAACCCCAATAATGACAGAATGCAATGAACATATGAAATAATCTATATGAAAATGGATTGCATTTATTCTTATCAATACTAACTTAACTGGAAACAACACTGAGAGATCAGTACTTATTTTTCAGTTAAGTAAATTTGTATTGTCCTTTTTCTCTGATATAGCCAAGGGAGATAGTCCTCCTTTACATTCATATGGCAAGTTAGATAACTCACCACATATTGCCAAAGCAATCTATTTTCAGACTTGCAAGTGTAGCAATGGTAGGCAAAATAATTATTCTTAAATTGCAGATGGCAACAGATAATGGCATGCTGTGTACCCTATTCAGAGGTGGGCTGCACTTTCAAGGGGCCCACTGGTAGCACACGCATGCTCGCTTCATTCGCTCTTGCTCTTTGCGGATGAAACGCAGCTTCAAACAGGCAGCTAATCGACTCAGGCAGCTCTGGTGAGTACAGCAGTGTGATGCAGAACTCACATGGGCAGCCTGGACGGGGGAAAAGTTTGTTTTTAGGGAAAGCCTAGAACAAGGGTGAATGGGTGGGCCCAACCAGAGATCACAGCTAAGGGCTTGCCCATACCTCACCAACCATCCAACAGCCCACCACTACCCCTATTTATGAATATAAATTTGAATCTCAACTAACACTTAGTTGCCAATCTTTTCAGAGGATTTATAGGAATATCATTTATGAATACATCATGGGTATGTCTAATATATGATGACATTTTGGGGTATATTTATCTTTACACCAAATAATAATCTACTAAGTTAAATGCACATCCTTCTCTCCTTCTTTTCTTCATTGTCATATCAAAGGGAAGTGTACAGCAGGTGGCTAGGATCAAAGAGACCTCTTTAATAATGGCATTATGGCTATAAAATGCCTTTCCCTTCTCCAGAAAGATCACTCAAGTTCCTTCTCTGGTATCTTTTTGGCATCAGGCAACAATTTCCCTTCCCAAACTGGTTCAACATGAGGGCAATTTTAACCCTGACACACATATTTTGAAACGACATTTAAATGCAAGCATTAATCTGTTTATTTTAATGTGGAACTGGGACATTTTATGGGTAAATATCTGCAAGGATGGACTGCTAATGCACCTCTATGAGGTATCTCTGTATTATTATTTTAGCAGTGTAATGTTAAAAGAATCACTCATCAATGCCTTATTTAGTGTAAACCCTGTAATACTGCCTGTTCATATTAGAAAGTTGAAAAAAAACCTTGAGGAATAGAATACTTTTTTTTTACTTTAAAAAGCTGGAAATCTTTTTCTCTATTACTTGCAGTATCCCATTATATGAGATATTTATGCATTTAAAAAAGAAATCCATAATCATTTAACAAAGTAGCAAACTATACATGTCAGACTATATTTCATGGGAATAGTTGTCACTGACTGTACTTGGAGAAGCCAATCATGGTGAAAATACAGCAATTTTAAACATACTTTCCCACTAGTAAATAAATGATTTGCATGTAGACACCAAAATAGGAATAAAGAGGATCTAAATGTAGTTTCTGTAGATATAGGATAGTAAAGTCCTGATATACGCCTTGGAAATAATATTTTTATTTTTGTTGCTGCTGTTCTGTTGTCAAACATTTGAATTTCTACTTATTTTTTTAAAAACAAATGGCCCAGAATAACATATTAGTACAATAGAATCTGCTGCTCATGTTCTCTACCAGTTGGATTCAAGATTCAACTGACTCTAATATTAGGTTACCTGTATTAATGTGTGTGTGTGTGTACATATACTTCTGAACAAGAAAAACAATCTCATACCATCCTATGATGTAATGCACTGTGAAAATAATCTTGAGGGACAGGAAGAAGAACTGTGGTCAAGACAATGGTCAAGTAAGGGAAATCTGATTCCAAAGGAGAAATGTAACTTGATAACATGTCTTAGACTTGACCCTTCCTAGTCATCTTGTAAAATAAAGATGTGGAGGGAACCGCTTTTGGTTCTGCATTTGCCAAGTTAATCCCACCTCCCTATGAACTTGTGAGACACATCAGATTACACCAATGGGAACATTTTCTAATAATATTAAATTGACTTTGGTATGAGTTGTGGATGAAATGAAGGCAACTTCTTAAGGTCATGTCAGAAAAAAGTGGTTGTTGTAGTATGTCCATTGCATGATCAAGTACTGAACACAGAGTGAGTTCCTAATAGTTCTGCTACTTCAGCATCCATTCTGTTTTCAAGATACTTTAAATTCAACCTGCATGTTCTCTACTTTCCTATTATTATGTATAACTGGGGAGTGCACTTGGTGTTATCTACCTTTGTAATTCTTAAGCTTACGGGCACAACCATTTAGCCAACTTATCATTTCTCTACCAAAGTAAACCAGAAAATTGAGCACAGAGAATGAAAACATAGCCATTCTTACTTTGCAAACTGATTCTATCTTTTTCTCATTTGCTTCCAACTTTCTATTGTTGATATTATTCTAATATCAGCCCTTTCACTTTGCATCATTTTTTAAAAAAAGCATTGAGTGTCTCTTTCCCATACAGATTCATACATTTGTCCATATATATCTATATGCATGTGTCTGATGGTTTCTATAGAGCTAGTATGGTGGTTATGGTGCTGAATTGAGAATAGGAAGACTTAGACACCAATATTCTTTTAAGCATGGGAGCCAGCAGGATAATCTTCAGCCGGTCCCTTTCAGTCCCAATCAATATTGGGCTCTGAAACAAGTTGGTTGAGAATCAAAAGCATGTCACTTCATAATTTGATATCTTCATTATAAAACCTAGATGAATGCAGTGAAAATACAAGAGGATTCAGTAAACACCAAGAAGAAGAGTAAATGTGATGGTTTGCAAAAGTATTTCAATTTTTGAAGATGATCAGCTGCTATGTGACTGGCTGGAAAGAAAGACTGAATTTTGAAAATATTATATAAAGTATTATATTCACTATGGTGCTGAGTCAGCAAGATTTGTAAAGCATATTAGGATGAATACTGAACAATGGTGATGATCTTGCAACTACGCAAACTTTCTTTAGGAATGGGAGATGCTTATACACTCAGGAAGAATAAAGCAAATTGCTTGTGCAATCTAGGAGAGAATGAGACCAATAATTGGAAAGGCTGTGTATGAGTGTCTGTTTGTGGATGCTTGGGATTAAACCTATGTCAGTATTATAGATAGTTTGATAATGGTATCATACCAGAGAAAAAGATATTTAAAGATAGAAACCTAAACATCTGTATGAAAAAGAAAGAACAAAACAAGGGAGATAGAAAACTATAAATAACATTTTCAATTTATAGTAACAACAATTTGTAACCATAAAAATGCAAGACAATTAAATATGAAGAAGATACAATTGAATATGATACAGATACAATTGAACAACAACAAAAATATTGTTAAAGGCAAAGTCTCACAGCACTGCTGATGCTTATGAAAAAGTAAAATTTGGAAAAGTGAGGTAATATAGAATAAGAAGAGAATGGAATCACAGAACAAAGTTTCAAGCAAAAAAGCAGAAATTGAAGCCCAATAAACATTGCATTAAATTATCAGTTAAAAATGGAGGTGACACAAAGGCATATGGACCAAAATAATTAGAATTATATATAAAATGGAATAACAGATATAACAGTAGATATGTGGAATAGAAAAATGATATGAAAGTGATGAGAAGGACAGCTGAAAAATGCATATGCACTGACAAATGGATAAAAAATTGTCCACATAATAACCTTAAAAAGACAGGAATATAAATCAAAGGCAGCTATAAGGAAATGGAGAAAAATGTTGTTGTTAGAGTTAGAAAGGAAGCCTTTTTTTTCTAAAGGTAGAAAGGAAATGATTATTCTTTTGTCTGGTCAGATTTCAGAATTTGAAATGTGTTTGTTTGTTTAGATTACAATTCCTTCTTTCCTTCATGAACTAAAGGCAGCAAACACAGCCCTCCTATTTTTACCCACAGTGCCTATTTTATCATTGAATACCACCCCCAGGCTAAAATAATTTTGTTTTGATAAATTAATGTTATTCCAACTTTAGAATTAAGCATATACACATATACACCCAGAGACATACCAGGCTTTTAAACAGAATTACAAAAGATGCTACTTGCACAAAATAAATGTATGACAGTCTTTAATCCCAAAACCCTCATTAGAGGGTTGCTGAGGACATGGGCCTGAAATCAGCCCTGAGCCTAAAAAAATCAAAGAATTTGAAGCACATAAAAGATGGATATCTGGATATCAACATGGGGATGCTTGCATAGAAGATAATGTCTTTGATTTAATAAATATCTGTAATGCCATAGGATGGCTCCTGAAAACTATAGCAATAAAAAACAGAGTAGAAAATATTCATGCAATGTTTATTTGATATGGAAGAGAACTATACTGAGCTGCCATCCTTATTTGAGCGACTGTTCTATAAAGCTAACCTCAGCTTTGAAAAAACAAAAGTTTCAGCTATAATGAGAAACAATTTCTCTGTTTCCTGAGACGGGGATAATTTTAGGATCCTGGTGCACATAAGTGGTCCTTCCCAGTCTGGAGGCTTCAGTGAGTCTGCCAGTGAAAGCAAATATTCAAGCTCGAACGGAATAAATTCCACATCTTCTAATTTTCTTTTCCACCAACAGGAGAAAATGCATCCTTTGGAGAGCTTCTTTGGGGACTGCTTACAACACAGATGTATAGCTTTGCATGGCAGGGGGCTTGGATGCACTTGATATTTTAATTATGTGTTAGGAGAGGACTGCACTCCAAAATTGGATGCAGTCTGGATCAAAATTAAGTTTATATTTAAATTCAATTTAATTCCAATCAAGTAAATGCAGCATTTAATGCTTTTAGCAAATTCCTTCTTGGTGCCTCATTAAAAATATTATTTAATGATAAATTTTGAGAGTTGAAGAGGGCCCAAGTTCTCCAGGTTTTTCACCTTTGCTTCCAGGATAATCAGTATGCTATTCCATATCTATTACAGCAAAACACATGTAATTACAGGTAATTGTAGTCTATATCATACTTGAAGTGATTTTCTTTTAATTCTCCAGCTGTAAAGCCATCCAATAAGCTCAGGGGACCTAATTAGACTATAGAGTTTGCTTTCTTGGTGAGCTTTAATAAGCACAGTTTGTTCCAGAACTTTAGCAAGATAAGTCAAAGGCCTACAATTGTGTAGGACTGATGCTTGGGGCATGTAATGCGTAGTTTCCTTATATAATTGTGTCTTACATTTCTATTATTATTGAAACCCTGCTGACACAGGGAATGGCATCTATAGTTCTGGAGGTAATGGTTCTATTAATTCTGATCTGTAGGGGTCAGAGTGATAATGGCAGGTCTAAAGGGTGAACGTGCAAGCTAACTGCAGATCCTGGTTTTACGGAAATTACACAGAAGGAAACTCTTTTGTGTTAACCATATGTTTATTTAAGGGCAACAGCTGGGAATAATCTGAAATAATTGCTTTTAAATAACATCAAAGGGGAGGGGGGAAGGAATTTCACATTACAGTTATTTTTTGCTCTTTGCTGAATCTAACAATGACTAGTTTTATGAGATCAAGGGCTTTAACTTGGAGGTAGAGTATACATTATACCTGAAGAAAGTTCCACCTTTAGTTGCCAGCAACTCTATGTTGGGCTAGAAGAATTATCTCTCTCCCTGAAAACTCTGGATACCTACCACAACCCCATATAGGCAATCTTGAGGCACTATTTTATTTGTGCTATAGGGCATCAGTGAAATACATTTAACTTGAGAAGATTATCCTGCAGATTGAACACTTTCAGTGTTGAAGAAGAAGAAGAAGAAGAAGAAGAAGAAGAAGAAGAAGAAGAAGAAGAAGAAGAAGAAGAAGAAGAAGAAGAAGAAGAAGTTCTTTATTGTCATTGTATAAGTACAATGAAACTGTGGATGTACCCCAGCAACTGTTCTCAACACAATAAAACCTGTTAGGAATGTAAGTCACCTAACAGTTGGGTTGGAAAATATATGAACCAGGATAGACATTTTAATACTGTCTCTTTAAGGGAATGCTAAAATTATAATTGGGTGTGGTTCCCCAAAAGGCCATAAGATGGAGCCAGAAACCTGGGTTGTTCTATTCCTTGGTTGTTTCTGGAGAGTGTTGATGTAAGTCTGATGTAAGTCTGTTACTGAACTGTTTTTGATACTGGACTTTGTTATTGGATTATCCCTGGACTGAAAACTGACTGCTTTAACCATGAATGACTTGGACTGTTTGTTGAACTTTGCTTAACTATTTTACTGGAAGTAAAAACCTACATTTTTACTATAGAGTGTAGCTGTGTGCTGTGTGTGTGTTATTCAACATTACTCTCACTATGTCTCCCTGTGTGCACCTAACGGAGAATTAGCTCAACAAAAAGCAGAGCACTTAAAGATGAAGATAAGAAAAATAGAGTACCCGCATCTCTATTTGCAATTGGAGAGTACAATATCTATGAATATACACCAAATATACATCCAACACTGACTGTGACACTTTGCCAAGTGTAATACACAAGAGATGGATTGTACTGTAATATGTTATTATACATCTGAATGAGGTCTTGCGATTTCACATCTTTTCACATCTTAATAAGATAGTGACTTTGTATTTATTTGCGGTTCAGATGGCCCAGGAAAAGAAACTATTTGTTAGTCTAGTGGTATGAGATTTTATTGACCTAAAGCGCCATCCAGATGGCATCAGGTCAAAAAGATAATTGCCAGGGTGTGAGTGGGTTAGATGGTCTACTGTCTCTATTGATACAGTATAAATAAGTTTCTCTCATGCTGTCTGGCATCATAGTATATTCTACTTCCTTCTTGCTGGTGCTGTGGTTGCTTTTTTGTGAATTTCTGCTGCTTGCAATCTGACAATATTTCTACCATGAGTAAATCACGTATGGAGGTCACGTGGGAAAAAAAGCACTGGTTGTTTTTTGGGCAGGAAAGAGAAGCAGAACCATATCGGCTGTAATATAGATTTTCAGGCTCTCTTCTTGACTGTTTGATTGCTGAGTTAAGATTGCCAAAGACATCCCACAGGTTGAGTTGAAACTTCTTTCTACAATGCTTCTGTACAGAGCTCAGCAGGAACTTACAGCCCTGTTGAATTGTTTTCAACGAACCACAAGATCTACTGGTTGAAATAAAAGAACACCTTCCCCCTCCTTTGTGGCTTTATCCCCCACCCCCACCACACTTCCTCCGTAACTTGGATGATTAAATGTGCATTGTGGCAATGAAGATTTTGAGAGAGAAGATAAAAGGTTCTGCATTTTCATTCCCTGGTGTGAGAGTTTGAATCAATACCTGTGTTAATCAGGGATGAGATGAAGTTAAGCATCTGAGGATGGCAATGCTATATCCCTGTTTTCATTTAAAATAAATCAATGCATTTAGCATATGAGGGAATTTGTGTTTTGGGATGCAGGATGGGGAGTTTGGAGCAAAACAGTATGATTTTTTCATACCTGCTGTATTGACCTAGCAGGAACCTCAGAGAAGCAATAACTAGGGAATGGTGTATATTTCAAAGACACATCAATTCACTTTAATTGAGCTCTCCTATGGCTGACAAGTTTGAAGATAATTTTTCTTTCAGTTTCCTGACTAAGCAGTTTTCTTGCTGTAGCTTTTTACAAGTTTCGACTGAAAACCATAAGGATGGGGGGAGGGAGAGAAAAAGAAAATGCAAATGCATTGTTGCTTTGTCAGTGATAGCTTTCTATTTTATAAAAGGATAGCTGTATATTCTTTAGGTCAATAAAGGCAAACCATATTATGACCTCTCTCTGTCTACCAGGAAAAAAATGAACTAACAATACACTTGCTTGGTAGAAAACAATAGACGCAATCTCCATAGACTTTTGTAAAGCCTTTGCTTCAGTGGTACATGACAAACTACTCCTAAAACTAAAATCTTACGGTATCTCTGGACACCTGCATAACTGGATAGAAGCATTCCTGACAAACAGACAACAAATGGTCAAAATTGGGAGCATCCTATCAAATTCTGTATCTGTCAACAGTGGTGTCCCCCAAGGCAATGTTCTAGGACCAACTCTTTTCATACTCTACATAAATGACTTCTGTGATCATATCATGAACAACTGTGTTCTCTTCGCTGATGATATAAAGCTGTTCAACATCACAGACAATACTGCTACCCTTCAAAAAGACCTTGACTATGTATCAAAATGGTCAAACAAATGGCAACTTCAAATCTCAACAAATAAATGCTCTGTCCTACATTTTGGCAAAAAAAAAAAATCAGAAAAAAAAAATACAGGCTGAATAGTCAAGATCTTGTTGGTGATCCAAACTCTGTCAAGGATCTTGGAGTACTCATCTCTAATGACCTAAGTGCTAGAGCCCATTCTAACTACATAGCCAAAAAGGCATTAAGAGTTGTTAACCTAATCTTAAGTAGCTTTTTATCTGGTAATATTACACTAATAACTAGATCATACAAAACATTTGCTAGACCAATACTCGAATACATCTCATTACGTATCTGATATTAACACAGTAGAGAAAGTCCAGAAATATTTCACAAGAAGAGTTCTCCACTCCTCTACTCATTGTAGAATACCTTATGCCACCAGACTCGAAATTCTAGACCTAGAAAACCTGGAACTACACCACCTTTGATCCGATCTAAGTATAATATATAAAATCATACATTGCAATGTCCTACTAGTCAATGAATACTTCAGCTTCAATCATAACAACACAAGAGCAAACAATAGATACAAACTCAAGGTTAATCGCACCAAAATTGATTGCAGGAAATACAATTTCAGCAACAGAGTGGTCAATGTCTGGAATATTCTACCTGACTCTGGTTTTTTTCCCCAAACCCCGAAAACTTTAACTTTAGACTGTCTACCTTCACACCTTTCCTAAGAGGTCTGTAGGGGGTGTGCATAAGCGCACCAATGTGCCTACTGTCCCTGTCCTATTGTTTCTTTTATAATTTTTTTCTTATATGTATCCATGTATTCATAACTATGTGTTTATTTATACCTATTATCTTGTAAGCAATTGACAAAAATAAAATAAAATTGGCCTTTAGCTGGTTTATTAACTCATATTCTAAGAATTTCTGATGTTTTTGACCTGGAATATTGCAATTTGGTTAATGAGTTCAAAACAGGTTAAATGTTTTCTTCACTCATTTTTACTTCTGTTTATTGATTGTCTTGAAGTTACCTAGTAAACTTCATATGTCACTTTTTAATTTAATTTAATTGCTTTTAAAGTAATAAGAAAAGAAACAAAACATTTTTATTATATTACAGTATATTATATATTATAATATAATATTAAACAATATAATATATATTATAACATTATATATATTATGATTATAATACAATACATTTAAAAGGAAAAAAAACTGCATAAAATGCTTTAAAAAGTAAAAAAATACAACAGGAAAAAGAAAAAGTATAATATATCATTATAAAAATTAACAGTTACAATGCTTTTCTAATGTAAATTATATTCAAGTATGTCTATATTAATTTCTGATACATTCATTCATGTAATCCTAAATATCATTATTTTTTAACTACTGTATTTTGTATAAATAGATTCCATTTTTTATTATACTTATCCATACAAAGTTTACAGCTATAGGTGATCTACACATGATAACTGTAATCAGATCTTCAGTCCATAGAGAAATACATTTATCTTTCCAATGTTGAAATATTAGTCTTTTAGCCATATTTGGGCTATGGAGAATCCAATTACACTGTCCATGTGTCAAACTCCATGTACACAATTTGGAATAATATCCTCTGAAAATTTTAGCTTTTATCATCCAGCCATATTCTACTTTCTCTTCAGCTATTTATTTATATTATATGTCACTGAATTATATCTTTCCGTACATACTTTCCTAGATATTTCATGGATTCAGTACAAATACTGATATTCCTTAAATGTATGAGTCATTACATTTTCATCTATCAGCATCAATTCCAATTTGGACCTATTAATATAGCTTCCTGCTATATAACAATATTTTTTACAATATTTTTTACAATATTTGCTTACAAAAGGCATCTGTTATTTGTATCAACATAGGAATAGTAGTATGAAATAGACTATTTAGTCTATTTCATAGACATAAGACATAGGTAAAAGAATGTCATCACCATTTAAAATCTATTTGTGTTTACCTGTATTATCTACTAGTCTGTAGATCTCCTTATGTTGTCCAGTAGAAAGAGCAAGTGCTACACACAAATATTAGAGTCAGAGTAAAAGCAGGTATCTTTGTCTAGTTCCTCTAAATAGTGGGAAAGTAAAAGAAAATATGCTATGAACCATTACATAGGTGATGGTAGATCAATATCTTGATCTATTTATAAATTCTAAAGGAAACCGTATCTGTTTAGTATGACAAACATATACTGCATATATATATTATGAAATACTTTTTCAGCACCCAATAATATTATTACAAATTGATCTTTATTTTTATTCAACTGTATTAAATTTGCACCTAATGTAATGTTGTTGGCCACTTGCGTAGTTTTCATAAACTTCTTTTGATCATTCTTAATAACAAACAATATCACTTGCTATGATCTTTTTGCTAACAGTGCTTAAAATCTTTGGATCAACATTAATCAGTAAGATTGGACACACACTGATTATGATTTTTACCTGTTTTTAATACAACTGTAATGTAAGCTTGATTAATGTTGCTGATAGAATTTCCTTATCAAATATCATACAATTGATAATGTTTTGGCATCAAAAGATCTATAAATGTTTTATACCACTCAATAGGAAATTCATCCAGTCCTAGTGTATTATCATTTGCTATTTATAAAACTCTTTTTTAATGTCTACTTCAGTCAGCATAGCAAATAAAAGTTTGTATAACTTAGTGAGATTATTTCATCATATAGACAAAAGATTGATTTCCAATACATTTCACATGTGTTTATATGCACAAAAAAGGATAAGAATGAATTGACGGAATTGAAAACGTTAGCAAACTGCCTGCATTTTCTGCAAGTTATTCTGAAAATAATCTGAGATACGTAGGAGATGGCCAGGCTGAATCCGAGGGAAGGGTCAAATGCCATCATCAGTCTGTAGTCCCTTCATACTCACAAGAGATTTAAGTCCAGCTCACCTTGAATTCCATTGACCCTTATCACTGCCAATTTACTTTTAACCATTAGTAGTTTTGAAGCTTGCAATAGACTTTCATATTAATTTGAATTGCCTGGATTTCCTGATTTCTTTATTGCTTGACAGGAAATATGGAATAAAGGGGAATATATGAGATATTCAGTTGTGTATTTATAAATGTTAGCATTTGGTTTGAAGAATGTTCAGTATGAAGTATTCTATAATGTTCAAATCAAAAGCATTCTTTGCTTTTATTTGCACTCAGAAGGAAAAGGCCTCCAAGAAGAATTATGGTTACATAGAAGGAAAAATAGAAACTAATTTGAATCCCACCCCTGTATTACAGGAACAAGAACAGCCTCCTCCACTTAACCACTTTATGGCAGTTAGAGAAGATAAAGTGACTTAAAGAGCAATTGCCGACCTATCCAACCTTAACCAACTGATTTCATTGTGGTTTATTTCCCAATAGGCATGCTTTTGGTTGTAACAGAATACCAACAGTTTTGCTACTTCTTTAGACTGTTCAAATGCACAGTCTCTATACAGGCAGCTTTATATTATATTATAAACTAAGAAACTAAAAATAGAAACTAAAACACAGCATGTATGGGCTTGTATAGATATGAGGGCATGTGTATGTGGGCATCACACCACAGAATAAGTCATTTGTATAATTTTTAGTATAATTTAACCAGAGGTGGTATTCAACAGGTTCTGACCAGTTCTGGAGAACCGGTAGCAGAAATTTTGAGTAGTTTGGAGAATCGACAAATGTCACCTCTGACTGGCCCTGCCCTCATCTATTCTCTGCCTCTTGTGTCCCAGCTTAGCAGCTGGTCTTCTTTTGTTGCCCTGCACATGAGAATGGAGCTGGAAAGCAGGTTAGTGGGGTGGGGAAGCAATGGGATTTTCCAGTAACCTTCCACCAAGAGTGGGAAGGGAGTGGAGATTTTGCAGTATCCTTCCCCTGCCACGCCTACCAAGCCACACCCACAGAACCGGTAGTAAAAAAATTTGAACCCCACCACTGGATTTAACGTTGCATATGATAAGGACTTTAATCTTTCAATCAATTCTAAGCAGGAGAGACAGCTTTAATATGGCTGAGAACAGGTAGCGTGTTTATTCTTCATGTTTTGGATTTGAACAGTCTAAAGAAATAGCAAAACTGTTGGTATTCTGTTATAACCAAAAGCATGCCTATTGGGAAATAAACCACAATGAAATCAGTTGGTTAAGGTTGGATAGGTCAGCAATTGCTCTTTAAGTCACTTTATCTTTTCTAACTGCCATGAAGTGGTTAAGTGGAGGAGGCTGCTCTTGTTCCTTTAATACAGGGGTGAGATTCAAATTTTTTAACAACCAGTTCTGTGGGCATGGCTTGGTGGGTGTGGCTTGGTGGTCATGTAATTGGGTGGGCGTGGCCAACTCAACATCACTCACATCATGTGGTGCTTCTCCTTACTTGGCCTCTCATGACAATGGGGATGCTATCATGCCAAGCTTGCATCCTGCCTCTTGGAAGTACACCCCAAAAGGACAGTGACAGATATCACTAAAGCAGTGAAGGAAGACCCCCTCCCCAGAAAGAAAAAAGAAAACCACAATGGAGGAAAAATTAAAACACGATACAAATAATTAAATGACAACAGTATTTGTTGCTTGTTAATCCAAAGATGAATAGGGAAAATTATCCCACCAATAAACACAGGATTAAATGTTACCAAGGACAGAATTAAAAAAACAGTTTTAGACCAAAACTCAGAAAGGGTATGTAAACTCACATTTGAATGTCAATCTTTCTAGCTAGCCAAGAAGCCTTGCCGAATGTCACTCATCTTGGTTCCTGTCATTAAAAAGCTTCTTTCTGCAGCTCTGCTTCATTATTTAATTATTTCTTCAAAGTGCTGATCATTGCATGCCAGCTAGAAGTATTTCCAGGAGAGTATTTCCTCTCAACAGCAGTGTAAAAAGCTTAAAACAACCGTTCCCCTTTAAGAAAGTACCAGAAAGAAAAAACCCTCCTTCAAAGACAGTATGTCTAGGCATACTGCCAAGAATCTAATAAGGGTGGAAAAAAACAAAAGGAGATTTTTTTCTAACTATCCATTCTCTGAACTGCTTAGAAAGTTAACAAGGGGTTCTATAGAACCAGTCAGAACTGGAGAATCTCCCCCCCTGCTTTAATAGCGTCCCATAATATACTGTAAACAACGATGTCAGAAAAATGTCAATTAACTGAGTTGCTGTTAAAGGTATGGAAAAAGTAGATGTACAAGGCATAGGCATATATTTTGGAAAGAATTTGGTGGGATAGAAGGTGGTCATCATATATGGAATCATATTTTCTCTTATTTCCAAAAGTAACCACAGGACACTAAATAATAATACTCCCATTTCTGGGGAATGAAGAGAGAAGTCAGCATTATGCAGAAGTGAAAAGGAAGTAAGGCCACATTTTTTAAACACATCACCTGCTAATAATAGTTGTGCCATGAAGAATAAAGGCTGGGGTATAGAGATATAGCTCAGAACAAAGCTAACATTGACAGAATTTCTTAAAACTACTGGTACTTTATAAATTGATATGATATTTCAGGCCTGATTAATCAACTACAGGAGGTGAGAGATTAGCTTTCTATAACAACACAAAAGTGTCCCTGTTCTGTGACTAAATCAAAGACAAAGCACATACTATCACTGAAACATCAGTTGTCAGGATATCTTTCAAAAACACTACAGTAAATACTTGTTCAGACTGAAACAAAAAATGGGATATGGTTTCAAAGAATTTGTAAATTCAGTGAAGAAGAAAATCTGCTTCTGACTGTATGGTCTGCTATAGTGAATACGATATCTGACTGTCTCTATATAATGTATATATTAACATGTCTTTGTTTTCTTAAGTTTTCATGGGTACTTACATGTATGTTATTCAGCTTTGTTCAGGTATTTTCCAGACAAACACAATACAGGAGCCTGATGACGGCAGATGAGATTCTGCCAAAACGTTGCTATAACTTTAAAAGCACAACTACAATGACATGGGAAAGTACCCAAACAAAGCTGAATAACCTACATGTCTTTATCTCCATCTTTAGCTATATCAATAGTCACAATCCGTGTGACACTAATCTTTTGACAATCAAGTGAATATCAGTCAAGTGAATATCAAGTTTGGCTGTTGATAAATGGCAAACACAGAAGTTGTTTGTTGGCTTCCAAGAATGATTTTGTTTGGTTTTAATAGCTATCATTTTTCCTTGTTCATACAACTCTTCTCTTGAGAAGAAAACAAAAGCCTCTTTCTCCATCTATAATGATATTCAAAAGGGGGGGGGGGGAAGTGCTGCATTAAATAAAGCAGCACTCAGTTGTATTAGTAATTGCTTGCTCAGCTTGCCAAACCAACATAAATTCAATATGTCAACTCAGAGGGGTGTTTGTTACTTATTAAGCATTTGTCCAATTAATTTATTGTCACAATGGTAAGAAAACTGCTCAAACTGGCATTTTTTAATATGAATGAGGCATACTCTACAGTGGAGGAAAAAAGATGATTGACCAAATTATTTCTTATGAGTACAATTAACTTAGTTTTAAAACTCTGAGTCAGTACAAAATATACAGCTATAAATAACTGTTCAAGTAGATCACTTTTAGATCAAAATGAGATTAATTCCACCCCCATTTTGGCAGCCATGAGAGAATCAGGATTTGTGATAAGAATGTAGTTAATTTTGAGAAGAACTTTAAAGATAAAGTGGGTTTTTATGTTCCATATTTACAACAATTATGTTTAGATAGTTGACATAGTCAGGTCAAGGTAGCAGCTTCCATGTATTTGAAATCTTAACATTTTTATGTATGTATTAATGTTGCATAGATTATCCATATGAAAAAAGATTGCAGCTTTGATAGTATGATTGTAATCATTTTGACTTGTTTGACAGTCGTTTCCAAATCTGCAGATGTTGCTGTTCCAAGTCCACTTAAATAATTTGCATAGAGTTCCACATTATATGTTTATGTAAGGGAAAAATGGAATAAATATTTTCTATCAAATTTCTTGGGGTATATGAAAAATGAAGTCAGTTTATCAGTAGTTTTGGCTACAAACCTATCTCCAGATCCTATCCTGGTAAGGAAAATACAGGAAGCTAAGAAGCAGATTTAATAGCCAGTTATATTATATGCTTATCTAGCCCATATGAAAGAGTTTCTTTTGCTACTTTTTCTTTCTGGTGATTTTAACTTCAACAGGAAGGAACAAAGTAAAATAACAGCTAATCATTGGGGAAATATGATAAATTAACAAATGCACAGAAGTTCAAATATTTCACCTAGAATCCTTAAGGAAGTAGTCCAAATGGAAAAACTCTGAATCAATGCTAAGAGGTAAGTTGCTTAAGTTGAAAATGAGAAATACAAAATGAAGGCCAAAGGGGAAAGTAAGGTGGAAAAGATTAGCAGAAACATCTACAAGTACTTTCTTGTGTATTATTTGCATGTGAGATCCTCTATAGATTAAATAAATAAGTAATCCAAATCAACACACATAAAAAGTAAGACTTGCATTGCACTGTTCTGTCCACTGCCTTGCCAGTTAGACATACAAATATCTATAGACACCACAGAGAAAGAGAAACAATCAAGAATTTCAGAGGTTAAGAAGATAGAGATAAAGATAAATAAATCAGACTAACATCCCAAATCTTTGGCTATAGCAGTCCTTCTCAAATAGTGGGGCGCGCCCCCTGGGGGGGCGCGAGGCTCCGTCAAGGGGGGCGCGTTTGACCTCGGAGAACATGCATTTTTATTTTGATTTTTTTACTGTCCTAGAATAAAGTGCAATTGCACTTCCACTACATTAGGGGGCAGTGGCGCTCTCATTGGCAGAGTGTGCGCAGGGAGCATTCGCTCGGTGGTGTAGGAGTTTTGTTTGCACTGAGCATGCGGGCTTTGCACACAGCACAGAGTTTGAGTATGATACTATTTATAGTCACGCGGGGGTGCGAGATGTTTTATTCTTACTGGGGGGGGCATGACAGAAAATAATTGAGAAGCACTGGGCTATAGCCACTCAACCCTCCAAATCCTTGGTTATAGATGGCAGTTTGTGTGAATACAATAATAAACAGGAAAATAAGAAAGTATCCCATAGTTCTCTTTTGTTCTTTCATAAATATATTATAAATATTTCAGAAATTCTCACAATAGGCACAATGCTACTATCTTAATCCCTGCAGGAAATACATTTTTCATTCGTTTTGTACAATGAAACAAATCTGTTTAGATCTTCAACAAATAAATATTTGAAGTATATTTGCAATAAAAAAGGGAACTGAAGTGAATTCTTGCCAGAGTGACACTGAAACCACTTGAGCAAACCTGATTCATCTAATTGTTAATCAAATTTATTTTACATAGAAACTACCCTACAGAACAATAAGATATATGCTTGATACCATTTTGATGGGGATGGGCAGCCTCAATCCCTCTGAAACCCAATTAGTTCAATCACTTTGGTGTGAATGTGTTCAGAAAAAGTACATCTGTTGTGTGAAATGAATCTTCAACTTATAAGGTTGGCATAAAACTTTAAATTAAATTTCCCATATAGGAGGGGTTTTTTAAGCTAACACTATCACTGGAAGGTTAGAAAAATCTTATACTAAGAAACACCCATTTTTCTCAAGCTAATGATTATGATGTTTCAAGTTGATTAATTTCCAGAAATATGTATGAGTCTGCACTTTTTTTTTTCCTATAAAATTCAAATTGTCACATGCTTCTTCAAGAGATATACAGATAGTCAAGAGAATCTTCAGAATTGAAACATTTCTTCTTTTCTACTCATTCTAATCAAGTTTTATCATCTTGAAAAGAGTAGTGCTTCATTTTCCTAATCATTCTCCACTTTTACCTTTTGTCTCTAAAATATGGCTGTCATATCTGTTGATATTTTTATCATCCATGTTTCCTGTCTGCACTAAAAGTTTATTCAAATTTATTTGAAGCAAAACATATGCCTATATATCTATATCTATATATATCTATATCTATATATATCTATATCTATATCTATATCTATATCTATATCTATATCTATATCTATATCTATATCTATATCTATATCTATATCTATATCTATATCTATATCTATATCTATCTATCTATCTATCTATCTATCTATCTATCTATCTATATATATATATATAGAATTGTGAAGATTTGCATCCCGAGATATAAGTTCAAAGGAAAGAAAGATTTGCTCTTCGGGAAAGTTTTTTATTTTTTGTTCAGAATTTTCGGATTTGTTATCTCAAGTCCGTCTTCAGTGAACTGTTAGATGGAGATGTGTCCAGGAAGGAGCTTTGGTCGTTATTTTTATCGTTGGTGTCAGCGTTCTGTGGATTGGCAGCACGGGCATCATCGCGTGATTGACTTGTCAGTTGTTTGGATGCGAGTTGGTTTGTTTTTTGATGTTGTTGATCCAATTATCACGTAAACTTTGATAGTTGGGGTCAATGTCTTTGTGGCGATTAATGCAATTGGTGCCAGTATGCCATGCTTCAATAAATTCACGTGCATAACGTGTTTTGCCTGTGCCAATTATTTTGGTTGCATCCCAGTTAAAGTAATGATTTTGGTCTATGCTGTGTGTTGCTATTTGAGATAGTGGGTCTTTTCTTTTGACAGCTAGTGTGTGTTCATGGATTCTTTCGTGGAGTTGTTTTCCAGTTTGGCCAATGTATTTTTGGGGGCATGTTTTGCATGGTATTTCATATGAAATACCATGCAAAACATGCCCCCAAAAATACATTGGCCAAACTGGAAAACAACTCCACGAAAGAATCCATGAACACACACTAGCTGTCAAAAGAAAAGACCCACTATCTCAAATAGCAACACACAGCATAGACCAAAATCATTACTTTAACTGGGATGCAACCAAAATAATTGGCACAGGCAAAACACGTTATGCACGTGAATTTATTGAAGCATGGCATACTGGCACCAATTGCATTAATCGCCACAAAGACATTGACCCCAACTATCAAAGTTTACGTGATAATTGGATCAACAACATCAAAAAACAAACCAACTCGCATCCAAACAACTGACAAGTCAATCACGCGATGATGCCCGTGCTGCCAATCCACAGAACGCTGACACCAACGATAAAAATAACGACCAAAGCTCCTTCCTGGACACATCTCCATCTAACAGTTCACTGAAGACGGACTTGAGATAACAAATCCGAAAATTCTGAACAAAAAATAAAAAACTTTCCCGAAGAGCAAATCTTTCTTTCCTTTGAATATATATATATATATATATCTGGCATTCAGCTTTGTTCGGGTATTTTCCCACATCATAGTAGTGGTGCTTTTAAAGTTGTAGCAACGTTTCAGCAGAATCTCATCTGCCGTCATCAGGCTTCTGTATAGTGTTCGTCTGTGTGTATATATATATGTATATTTATGTATAGGTGTGTGTGTGTGTGTGAATGTGTGCGTGTGTACTAGAATTATCAGAAACTGCTTATAAAAATCTACTTTACATATATCTTGATTATGTTTGCAGAAATGCGTTCATAAATTCACAGGTTTTTAACTATAAATTGTGTGACCAAATCTTAAAGTAATATGACTGAAGTTCACAAGATGGAATCCAGGGTGCCAGTGCCCTCATAGAGACATCTGGGGCTTTTTTTTGTTTTTTTTTACCTAACCAGTTCCTTTCCTCCAGGTTTTTACAATAAAAGAAGTTTTAATGTTTAAACAAGTGATATATCAGCATGCTGCACAGCAAAGGCCCATCTTTATCCCCACTGTATTCCAAATAGGTATATAAAATAAAAAAGAACACTGGCATGGGCACTTCAAAAATATATCAATCTGCCCAGAAAAGGAAAGCCAATGTGATAAGTACTCTGGGGATTGAGAGGGGGAAGTAACAATGTGGCAGGTAATCCTGATAAAATGGCAGCCATATTTTAAAGAATATGACCTGTATGACCTTAATACTGTATAAGTATTAATCTTCAATGAGCCCTAACCTTCAACATCTCATCCTCCTCATCTCTGATATGATGGACATCTTCCAGAAATGTCAATTTTACATGAAAAGTCTATTTTAAGGAAGTGTTTGGATATGAAATGACTCAAGAGTTAAAGTTGTGCAATTTTAAGGGGGAAATCACTTCATATTTGGGGGTATTTTTCCACATTTTTGCAGCACATAATTCTCATTGGGGATAAACAACATTGTAAACAACAAAATCATAAAGGAGAATAAGAAAGAAATGAAGAAAGGAGAATAAAATTGTAGGGCAAAATAAGGTAAAAGCAGATGATGAAGAAAAAAGCTCATAAATCTAGTTGTCAGCAGCACTGTGGGTATCTTTTTATCCTTGAAAACTGTCCTTACTTCTATATCGCATTCATATGCTGCTTCAGACTTCAATTTCTGTTCTGTAAAATCCTTTACCATCTCTTTTTCATGAGGATCTCATCAACTCCATGTAACCATGGCTTTCATGGTCCTTCTTTTCTTCTTGACCAATTCATTCTTCATATCTTTATTCTGCACTTTGATCCTCATTCATTCTTTCTCAATGACTAAGCCACCACAGATATTTCTTCTGTACTAATTTCCACTTATGTATTAGGTTTGAATTCATTCACACCCATTGTTTTTAGACCCCATCTTTGCTTCTTTTATAGCACCTTTGTCTTGAATAATAATCCATTCCCATTGCATCAACTTACTTTGACATTTCCCTTGACAACACCAACTCTCACTTTTGCATAACAAAGTGGGTAGAAACACACTTTTAAGAGCAAGTCTCCTCTATTTAAAATAAAAGGTGATTAAAAAGTGTTTCAAGAGATATCATATCCTTGCTGGAGACATTCCAGTAGGAAAGCCATGTTCTCATGTGCGGTATCTGCTATCCCACATCAGATGGGTGGCTCATGATAGGGAGCGAAGGAGAGAGAAACAACAGGAGGTGAAGTTCCTCGGGATGAGCGCGCCCCAAATGTCTTGGCACACGCTCTTTTATTGTGCTTTTTTACAAGAAAATGATTTAATCAAAGCTCAAGTCAAACATGATAATCTCATCAGGATGTGCATGTTTACAAAGCTGCATACCAGACAGATCATTTACAATGTGGATAAGCTTATTAACAACCGTCTAGCTCCTTGTCCCTTGTACGTGCCTTGCAAAGGTCACTGAAGAGACAGAAGTTAATGATTACACGTGAATGATACAATGTTGCAAACACATGAATGATACATAGTTGCAATGATACATAGTTACAACATCTCCTCTGTTTTTATTATTTATGACGAGTCTTCTTCCTCGTCCGAGAAGACAGGAACCATTTTTATAGAATGTTCGCCGTCCCCGTCATCTAGGCAAGAGTGCGACCCGTCAGCGTCAGGGTTGTCCAAGGAGCGGTAACTCAGCAATGACATTTTTTCATCCGGTGTTGAGGATATAACATGAGCTTGCAATAGCACATTAACATCAGCAGTTATGGAGGACAATTGATTTTTCAAAAATTGCAATATTCTATAAAAACAACAAGGTCCTATAATACATATCAATATAATGATTATTAATTATCCTGCCAATGCAGTTAAAAAGGTTGTAAACCATGGCGAAATAGAAAACAAATCCCCCTGCTATCGGCATAAAGACAACATTCTTCTTTAAGCATAGCACACAATCCCCCTTGTTTTAAAAAATAACAGATCTAAATCTTTACAATTTTGCAAAAAGGGGGTATTCCATGGGTACCGGTAGGGATATAAAATCATCAGAGTTATACACACAAGCCATACTTAAATGCAAAATGATTTGGATTTAACAATTTCATCCCCGTGGACACATGCCATGAGACTGGTGGAACAAGTCCAAACAAAATTATTGCCAGGGTTAAAATACATTCCTTTCAGGCGTGATGTTAAAGTTCCTCCTGAAGTGGTGTAGATTGCAGGATATCCCCTGGTTGTGTGGGTGTGTCTGCCAAATCGAATTGAAGTGGTGGGTAGAAGTCTTCTATGCAAGAAAAATTGGTTGTAGAACTTAAACGAACGCCTTGAAAGTCAGTTATAGTCCAAGTAATATTATATCTTCTATGAGGCTTCTGCGGATCGTCATGGACAGTTCTTTGGAAGCGTCGTTTGTTGACAGGATCAAAGTTTGGGTATATAAAAGCATGACAAGTAGGAGATAGGGCTATGGACAAGTTAGTTGTAGAACATTTACGAGATGAGGAGGGAATTCAATTAGTAGAAAAAGGATAATAATTACAATAATGACAATAAAGATTAATTTGGTAATTCATCAAGGATGTTAGTTGGGGTGGGGGAACCCATAATACAATAGAAGGACATCTAGGTCCCCTTATGTTTAGATTGAATAGAGGAAAAGATTTTAAAGTTCCTTTCCATAGGAAGAGTAAAGAACGAACAAAAGAGCGAGTGGTAGAGTGTTCTTTAAACAAAACAGAAGTGACAGAGTGAAAACTACGGGTAGCATTTTCATGACGTACCCACATGGAGCAAGTATAATAGCCTTTTGTTAATGAAATGGTTTTAACACGAATAGTCTTTTGACAGGAAGCATAGGTTTTGTTGAAGTAAGGTAGAAATTGCAAAGAAGATATAGGCAAGAATATCAGGAAGAGTTTTAAGATACAGATGTAGCGGAGGAATTCCCATGATAGGGTCTAACCGCCCTACCAGGGATCCAGCAAGTGGTTTTGTCTGGCAGTAAGATTGCAGCGTAGCCTCGTCCCCAAGTGAGAAGCTCAGCGGGACCCTGCCAGGCAGGATCTGGCAATCTGCGATAATATACCAGAGGTCTGTTAGGCGGGGGTGAGGGGGAGGAAAAATGACGTGAAGCAGCAGAAGTGGGAGGAATGCCAGTCAGATTGAGAAAGTTTAAAGTGTAAAGACAAATGTTAAGAGAATTTTGCAATGCTGGGAGGTTCGGGGGGTTTTCCCACAACGAATATCGATCAAGAGCACGTTTCAGAGATAAGTTCGCTCGTTCCACAATAGCCTGCCCCTGGCTGTTGTAGGGAATCCCAAACTTGTGGGTTACATCCCATCTGTTACAGAAGTCCTGGAAAGCAGAACTTGTATAGGCAGGTCCATTGTCAGTTTTGATTTCTTTTGGACATCCTAGCGAGGCAAAGTACGAATTGAATGATTGATGACATGTTTTACAGTTTCTCCCCTTTGAGGGGTGGCCAGAATAAACCCTGAATATGTATCTATGGAAACGTGCAAATATTTCCAAGGGGCAAAAGGTGGATACTGAGTTACATCCATTTGCCAAATTTCACAAGCTTTTAATCCTCTAGGATTTACTCCTATGGGAATGGAATGTCCTTGCTTACTACATGTGGGGCATTGTTGAATAATGGCAGCAGCTTCTGCCTGAGTTAGAGCAAATTGAAAAGTTATCATAACTTGGCGGGGGAGATTCAAACACACTCCCTGCTTCTATTTTATAATGGACCATTAAAGCCTCCATAATTTTCCTCCAAGTGACCAAAATGCCAATAGGTGCACGAGGAGGACTATGGAGATGTTCACCAATTTTTTGCCAAGTGGAAATTTTTAAGGACCCTTCCTCTGAATAATTGGGACAATGTTGCCACACATAAGCCAATAATGTAGCAATAGGTTTCATTTTTACAGGCGAGCCCTTTAAATTAGCAGAATATTTAGAAGAAGAAGCGACTAACTCCCTCAATTCCTTCAGATGCTGCGTCTGTTGTTGAGAAAAGTTTCCACCCATACTTATGAAAGTCGAGACCGTGTTTCAGATCCGATGATGTGCAATTCGCTTCAGGCCTGGCGATGCACAGCTCCCATCGAGCTGATAAGATATGGGCGCGTCGCAACGTATCCCCCTTAGGGAATCACGTCGGGGTCACCAGAATGCGGTATCTGCTATTCCGCATCAGATGGGCGGCTCATGATAGGGAGCGAAGGAGAGAGAAATGACAGGAGGCGAAGTTTCCTCAGGATGAGCGCGCCCCAAATGTCTTGGCACACGCTCTTTTATTGTGCTTTTTTACAAGAAAATGATTTAATCAAAGCTCAAGTCAAACATGATAATCTCATCAGGATGTGCATGTTTACAAAGCTGCATACTAGACAGATCATTTACAATGTGGATAAGCTTATTAACAACCGTCTAGCTCCTTGTCCCTTGTACGTGCCTTGCAAAGGTCACTGAAGAGACAGAAGTTAATGATTACATGTGAATGATATAATGTTGCAAACACATGAATGATACATAGTTGCAATGATACATAGTTACAACACTCATGCACAGGGTATGATACACAGAATATGATGACATATGCTGCAGCACACAAAAGCTTGTGCTTTTTAATAAAACATTTCAATTGAAAAAGGTACTACCAGGCTCAAGCTGATTTATAGCCTCATTTGGGCATTCAAAAAGCAGGTGTTGGAACCAAGGAACATTCATTCCCTACCAATGTCATTCAAATGAGGTTTGGAGGCTCTTGCACATTCAGCATAATATTTATTTATCATCTATTAATTAATGTTTAAGGCCACTTACTTGACAATGATTCTGCAGGGACAAGACCTAAGTGCAATTGCATAAGCTTTTCTTCTGCGGATGTCACAAGACCAATGTCAAAAAGGGATTAGCTTGAACTCTATTACCCAGATATGAATATTACTAAAACTGTGAAAATATTCCAATGGTGCTTCATGTCAACAAATATTTGAACAAACATTACTCCAGAACACTTTCTGTGAATCCAAGTGGCATTCCACTTCTCTTTGCAGGAAAGATCACAATGCTGAGCAAGAATAGTTTTAGGTCACACATACAGTAATTATAACTACTTAATTTCAGAAAACTGTCCTACAGATTTATTTAAATTTAATTATTTATTTTCTTGACTTTGTTGAATTTTCCTGTGATACTTTGATTACTAATTCTTACTGCATTCTTCAAAGAGTTCATTTAATACCAATAATATTATAGAGTGTAATTTTATGTAATTTTGTAAGTCATGATATTAAGTGATATAAAGAACAGGCTTGTGTATATAGCTTAAAAACTTTAGCCCCTAGCGTCTAGTTTCTAAACTAATAACTTATTTTTTGTTGTGATTTGCAAAAACCAGAATAACAAAAATAAATGAGTAGCTGTTTATTTCTTTAAACTGATTTCAAAATCTAACAGTAAAAGTTAATATTTGAAATTTATTCATTTATAAATTTCTTACTTCAAAATATTACTGAGATTTTTGCTGTTTGTTTTAAATTCTTTAATTCTTATGCTTATAATTATTTTTTTCTTTTGTGGAGAATTGAAGATAAATTTACCCAATGAAGACTTTTTCAAACTTGATATTCTGAAGGTCTCTAATTACATTAACTTAACTGATAGGCCATTTCTGAAGGTGATTTAAAAGTGAGCTTTGCAAACCTAGTGCCTTTTAAAAAGCTCCACCATGGTTTCAGGCAAAATGGCTGATCTCACTCTCTCCCAAGACTCAAACCTGCAGAAAACCACTGTACTTCTGTTTTCTTGTGAGGAACAGTTGCCTAGAATGCAAGTAGGTGATCTTTCATTCTCTCCTTATCTACTCATAAGTTACTTGATCTTTGCTGAAGTTTTCAGATCACCGTATCTTCCCTGGAAGTTTGTACTTTTGAGGTTTTCAAGACAATAGTTTTGTTTAAAAGTGCAATCCCAATAGAATGACATAATATTTGTAGGCAGGCAAAGGGGAGGAAAGAGCCCTCTCCAAAAGAATCTCAGTGCTTAGATGTGGAAAAAAATTATTAAATTAATGGTTTCCACTTGATATCCTGAATGCCATAACATGCTCTTGTTTCACTGATCCTACTTTATGTGTGGTATTTTATTGTGTTATGTATCATTAAGATTTTTTTTTAATCTAAGTATTTAAAGTTTATTTGGGATTTTTAAAAGTTTATTTATCATTTAATATTTACAAGTATTAGATGTGTAATACCAATCATCTGGTTCATTTGGAATTCTGCTTCCAGCTTTTGAGAATTCTGAAAGCTCAGGTCAAATTCATGTTTGTCAATAAAGCCTCTTGAATTTTTCACGAAATAGCTATAGCAATGCTTAGGTCAGTCTAATTGCTGTTGAGTATAAAAACCGATAAATATCACAGGCATTAAAAAAGCCCAAACAGAAAGCAATGCAAATTTCATATTATAAATTTGTTCTGTACTAGAAAAACCTGGTCAGAATGAATAAATGAGCATCAGGATAAACAGAGAGGGAGGCAGGGATGACGGGAATAAAGTAGTAGACAACAAATGTTTTTTTTGCATCTACTATATTTGCCTCTCCTTGCTTCAAATTGTTTGATTATTTCATGGCTATCTGCAATTATTCATTGATGTATGCAATCTGATTCCTTCCTGACTTTATAAAACATTGATTCACATGCTGAAAAAAATTGAAACGGCTGACCATTTTGACAATAATTATTGAAGAACTCCATGAAGTTCTTCTTACTATATTGCTGATTTCAAATTGAGACTATGATGCTTCCTGAGGGGAGAAATATACTTTGGGAGGGTTTTTCTTGACTCAAGTAGAAATCTACAAAATATCTGTGATATGGAGATGGACTTTCATAAGTTGTGCTCCTCCCTGGATGAGAAAGGATCTACCACCAGTGAGGTACACAGCAGCAATTTCAAGAGTGAACTATTGCAATGTGTTGTTCAGGGATTGGTGCTAGAAGATGATCTAGCAATGGAGCTGAACCAGAATGCAACAACCAGTATATTGAGTGGTTGTCTTGAAACAAACACCCTGGTTATTTTCTAAATCCAATGCAAAAAGCTAATTTTGGAATACAGTGGCTTAGATCCAAGTTATCTATAGGACAACCTAAAATGGTCTCATCAAGCCTGCACTTTCAGGTGGCAAGTCTTGCAGGTTTTGCCTTAGATATTATCAACAGATAAATCTGCTTCTTCCCCTGTGGAATAGACTATTATTAAAACTGAGGCAGCCCTTCACTGATTCAGATGAAGTAGGGCATCAAAGACATTTAGCCAGACCTTCTAATTATTTATAGTTAGGATTATATAGGATTATAGTTAGGAATGATTGAGTCTGTCATCTGCACCTCTATAACTGTCTGGTTTGGTTCTGCAACCCAACAGGACAGACACAGACTTCAGAGAATAATTAGGACTGCAGAAAAAACAATTACTACCAACCTGCCTTCAATCAAGGACCTGTATACTGCATGATTCAAAAAGAGGGCTGTGAAAATATTTACACACCCCTCACATCCCAGACATAAACTGTTTCAACTCCTTCCCTCAAAATGACATTATAGAGCATTGCACACCAGAACAACTAGACACAATGACAGCTTTTTCCCGAACATCATCACTTTGCTAAACAAATAATTTCCTCAACACTGTCCAACTATTACAAAGTCTGCGTTACTATTACTGTTAAATCTTGTCATCACTCCTTATCACCCATCATCTCCCACTTGTGACTGTATGATTGTAACTTTGTCGCTTGTATACTTACGATTTATATTGACTGTTTTCTAGTATGATTGATTGCTTATTGTACCCTATGACTATCATTAAGTGTCGTACCTTATGATTCTTGATTCCTGACGAATGTATCTTTTCTTTTATGTATATTGACAGTATTTACACCAAGACAAATTCCTTGTGTGTCCAATCACACTTGGCCAATAAAGTATTCTATTCTATTCTATTTTAATCCATGTTTTTATCTGCATATATTTAATGTAATTTTTATAGAGTTCCTATTATATCTTTGTAAGCCACCCACATCCTTTAAATAAGAATATATTTTATATCCCTAAAGCTATATTCAACCATTTATACTACATTAATAATTATCTGTAGGAGAGAAAGGTGCTTCTGAAATATTGCCAAGAATACTGCAGAGACTTGTCCAGGAATCCACCAGGAGTCCAGACTGACTCAAAGACATACCCCTACACACACATATACACCTGTTAAAAAATGTGACAAGATTTACACCAGACATAACAACAAATTTTGGGTCTCCAGGCACATAATTTCTTGTTCAGGAGCTATTTGTATAGCTCAACATAACAAACTAGAAGTGTGTGTGTATGTGTGTGTGTGTGTTTGAGGGAAGAGCATATGTATGTGCTTAATTGGTACTGAAATTTATATTTTGGAATCAGAAAAATGCAATCTTCAATAGCATTAGTAACAATTTTAATTTCTACCATTACTTACTTCCTGTTACATTTGTTTGGGTTGCTACTAACTATAGTTCAACCACAACTGATAGATGACAGTTTGCCTATTCTTGCTGTATGCAATTCCCTAAATAAAATAAATTAAATTTAACTTGGATATGATTGTGGCTTCTGATGTATCTGTTTTCTTTATATTTATTCAGTCTTTTATGTAAAGTAAAAGACAAATCTAAAGAAAAAAGAATAAGGGAAAATGTGCAAGAAAAGAAAAAAGAGAAGAAAGAAAACTAAGTTTTGAAATATAATGACTTCTGATCTTTGCTTCAACAGATAATTACAATGTTATAATCCATTGTCCCTCTCAGATATTAAATCCCTTTAGCCTTTCATTTAATTGACATCTCTTTAAATCTCCTAACTGATAAAGCATAAAGTTTTCTTCTTTCAGCAAAAATATCCATATAAGTTTTCCACTGTTTCAGAAAAGTTTTTATTTTCATTTTTTTCTGACTAAATAGGTCAGTTTTGCCATTTCATCAAATTCTGATAATTTCATAATCCACTCCTCTATTTATGTGTGTGTGTGTGTGTGTGCACACACACACACACACTAATGTGTATGTCTAGATAAATAGCTGCATGGATGGATGGATGGTTGAATGGCTTGATGGGTATAGATATAGATGATATAGGTATAGATATTGTTAAGTCTGGACGGTGGGTCCCAAGGAGAGACGAGACTCGTAGTAGCGAACAACAGCTCTTTATTAAGCAATCAGATACTGAGACAAAAACCCTAGCCGCGGCTGCTCTTTTTATAGAGCTGGCCACGGCTAGGCAGCCAATGACAGGTTTTTAAGCTTGCCACGCTTGGTGTTAGCCAATCGCGGCAAGCTCTATATGAGCCAATCAGAGTGTCTCATAATGACCAATCATGGCCCGGCTTTTCCAGACCAATAGGAATGCAGGCCTTTAAGCCTGCTAGTACGGAACACCCCTCCCCTCTTGGTTCCGTCCGAGGGGCGGGGAAACGTAGTCGTGCAAGTAGGCGGGTCTTCAGACCTGTCTACTTGACTTGCGCAGTTCACAATGTCTTTGGTCATCGTCAGGTTTGGACGGGCTCCGCGCCGCTCCCAAGCTTCTTGAAGAAACCACCTGGAAGGGTGAGCCGGGCCTATAGCTGCGACTCCCACCTGATGTATCCGGGTCAGTTGAGTCGTTTGCTCTGTTGCTCCCACCTGGATTTACTGGGCTGGTAGAGCTTGTCCATCTGCTGCTTCCAGGCGAAGAACCCATCTGTCACGGCTCTCTGTCAACTGGTAAGTCTAGTTGGTTAAATGTTTGGTTTCTGTTTATTGGGGGTTGTTCTGCTTGTTCAGAACCCAGTTCTTGTTCAGAGTTTGTGGTTTCTCCCCCCCCCCCCGATTTCTTGGTTTGAGTCTGTGAAGGGAGAAATGGCCAGCCTGGATCTTAGCTGGTCAATCTGGCATTTCCAACACCTGCCATCAGTGGTTTCGAGCTGGTAGGATCGAGGGCCGGTGATCTGGGTGATTTTCGCAGGAAGCCATAGTGGGTCTCCAGTAAAGTATTTTGCAAAAACAGTGTCTCCTTCCTTGAAGGTGTGGTTTTTGCTACAGGATCCCGGGGGTTTCTCTGCGGGTAAGCAGGTGTAGACGATCTAGGGGTGACCAGAGTCTTCTGCCCATGAGTAGTTCTGCTGGTCTCTTGTTGGTCGTGGTGTTGGGCGTGAAGTGTTGGATCAGAAGCATTTTGGTGATTTTTTCGTGGATGTCACCATATTCAATTCTTTGAATAGTTTTTTTTTGCATTCAGCCCTCCCATTTGCTGCTAGGTGAATGCGCAATGTCAATGCACGTTGGATGCCACGGTCTGCCAAGTATTGCTCAAATGCCAATGCAGTAAACTGGGGTTCATTGTTTGATACTATCACATCAGGTAGAGCGTGTGTGGCAAAAAGTTTGTTTAGTTTTTTTATGATGGCTTCTGTGGTGGTTGTTTTCATTTTGCTTACTTCGAGCCAATTCAAGTAAGCATCAACAGTAATTAAAAAGGTTGTTGGTCCAGCGAAATCAATATGGATGCGTGACCATGGGCCTCTGGGGGTTTACCATTCTAACGGTGGGGCTTTTGAGGGAGCTGAGTGAGTCTCTTGGTATCTGTTATCCTGGCTCCATCGGTTGTCTGTCAGGCGGTCCCGGTTTTTGGTAAGGTTGCCATCTTGCGTTCTCGAGCTGCTTCCCCGGCGCCGAGGGCTGAAATTTCTTTTGTTGTGGCATACTTTAGCGATATGCCCTTGCTTCTTTCAAAAACAGCAAATAGTGTCCAGGAACTTACATTCAGAACGTGGGTGATCCCCTCCGCAGCCGGCGCATTGGTACGCTGATTTGTGACCCCGCCGGTCTCGCTGCTTGCGTTCTGACTGAAGTCTGTGAACTTCTTCCTCTTCGCTGTCAGAGGGGGATTCGATGTCGCCATGGTGGGTGGAGGCTGTGAGTTTCTCTGGTATTGTGGCCGGTTCGCTGGTGGATTTGTGATCGGTTCCGTTCAAGCACCGCATTCGCGCCTCTGACTTACGTGTAGCCAATGACAGGTTTTTGAGCTTGCCGCGCTTGGTGTTAGCCAATCGCAGCAAGCTCTACATGAGTCAATCAGAGTGTCCCATAAAGACCAATCATGGCCCGGCTTTTCCGGACCAATAGGAATGCAGGCCTTTAAGCCTGCTAGTACGGAACAGATATAGATATATTACTCTATGTTTGTGTGTATGTGTATTTATGAAAGAAAAACAGAGCAAAAAGAGGGAACAATGAGAAATCAAAATTGGGTAATGCAAACCAAAAGGAAAAAGGTTATAGCAAAAAGTAATTTCTAACTTTGTTCACTACAGATATCAACACGAAACACATAAATAAAATATAACGACTGAGTTAGAATAAACCATAACATGTACTTCTATAATCATAAACAAATCTAATCATAAAATCCCAAGGTTAAAATTTCATTGCTTTCAATTTCAAGAGAAAAAAAAAATCCAAAGGTGATTTCCAAATAGAAACAAAGTTAGATTCTTACTGTGGGAATTTAATTGTTCTTCCTTTATTGGGCATACAGTAATCTTGCTTCAAATAGTATATATAAAATTAATATTCCAATATTTTCCCCCTAACTCATCCATAAGTCCCACTAAAAAGAATTCTGTTTTTTTCATAATGTATAACTTTAAAATTCTTTGCATTGTTTTATGAATTTTGTATCCAAAATTTCTTAGCTAACCTGCAGTTCACCATGCATTATAAACTGTCCCCTGGTTTGAATTAGCTTTGGAACTTTTTGATAATTTCTCTGCTGTCTGATGTCTTTTTACTTTTACAAACTTTTAAGTTATGATACAGTGTAAATTTAACATCAGCTATCTACATTCTCTCCCGTCTCCATCTATATATTATATTCAAAATTAATAACCTATCTTTACCCTGTATGTCTTCTATTTCAAAATTTAAAAGAAGTTTATACACTTTTGCTATTACATGTTCATTATTTATGCATATTCCAATTTCATATTATCTTTTGTGTTTTTCAATTCCATTAATTTTATTATCCATTTTAAACCTTGATTTTAACTGAGCATGTGAAGCTTCTGGTGCATCTTTTACAGAACTACCTCTAACCCCACGACCAAATGCTTGCTTTAAAATGACTGAAAATATTAAAAGGCTAGCATTTCCCCGCAAACTGAATTCCTTCCCTTTAACTTTTCTATGACTTGCTTTCCTTTTCTAAGGACTTCTTGCTCTCTCTGAAATCTCTAAGAAATGTCAGGCTTCACTCTTATATTATCGAGAAATAACATGGCTGTGGCCTTTCCTGAGCTATTTCTGAAGCTATGGCAGTGTTATTTCCAGCTTTGGAAGACAAATTGTTTGAGGGGCTGTGCTGCCGCTCTACACTTTCCCTTTTTTTCATAGTCAATCCAGAGGGTGTATGAAATAATATAAAGCCAATATCTAACCTAGGCAGATCAGACACATTATCTTCTTCAAACCATGTACTAAGTTAAAGGGAAGGAATTCAGTTTGCAGGGGAAATGCTATCCCTTTAATAAAAGCTCCTGCAAGCAAAAAGCAGCTCTTGGATATTTAAAAATTTTGATTGAAGAATTTACTTGGATGAGTAACAAAACATATCAGATTAACAAACTTTGGTCCAGTTGCTATGATTTTAATATTTTTTCAGATATTTTGTCTGATGTATTGCTTCAGGAAGTGAAATTAATTAGGCCTGAGTTAAAATATGAATTACATTAATTTCTTTATCAGATATCTTCTACACCAGGAATAATCATGCTAGTCAGTGTACAGTTCATATAACCTCCTAGCCATTATGACCATTGATTGCGGATTTTAAAAATTGTATTTTAAAAGATTTAGAAAGAACACCTGATTGTCTATCCTTGTGCCTGAATTTTTTTTACAATTAATCAAATATTTAATATTTATTATCAAGTATTTCTTATCATAGATCCATCAAGGAGCATTCAGGGATTTTTTTCAGATAAAATAAGTGGAAAAATAGGAGGCTTGACTATATCATCTGAAATCTTTTAGATATACCACTTTCATTCAGTTAAAACATGTGTTTTTAACTGCATATGTATATTCCATGTATGACAATTTGAAGTTCAACTCTCTGCTGATCAGGCATAGACCCAGGGAAGATCACAACTTTAATCTCGTGATAGGTTGCTGTAACAGTCTTGTGGTATAAACTCCACTCAAGCAAATAGATTGTTCATTACTGCATTGATGTAAACCTCCGTTCCTGAAATTTTGCTTCATTTATAGTTTTGTTAATGTGCTTGCTTGGCAGAATGAGGTTAGATGTTACAGCTGAAGGGATAGGGTAAGGTGGGAGAATGATGAAAAATTGAAAAGAAAAATTGCCCACCATATAGGAAATGTGTAATGAAGGATCAATAATTTATAGTAGGACAAAGATGATTGAAACAAGAATATTAGAACTACAGTTTCCAAGTCTTTGCTCAGTGTTTTGATAAGAAATTCTAGATTAAATCCCTTTTATTTTGAAGTGTTTCTGATTAGGGAAGCATGTGTTATGTAGTTAAATCCTAGACTAATAAATAGCACTGAGCAATTGTCGAAAGTAAGACAGTGTTGACAATCTATCTCATTTTGTTAAGGAATTGGAGGGAAAAAAAAGTCTAAGGATGCCTCTGGTTCTAAGTGAGTTAACAGAGATGAGTTTGTAATATCCACTGTTTTGGGTAGGGCATTCAAGACACAAGATGCTCACATAATATCTTGTACTATTGGGGGTGGGGGTGGGGGGTGATGGCTCAGTGGTTAAAGATGCTGAGCTTATTAGTTCATAACATTATCCTTCAGAAGAGAGGGAGTCATGTGTTTAACAATACTGAAAGTCAAGTATCTAGGCACTGAATAAAGGGTTTGTCATCCTCTGTAGTACATAAATCACATTTTACCCCCCATCCATTTGTTTCCTGCAGCAGGTCTTCTTTTTGCAACATGTCACATAGATGTTTTTTACAAGAGGGGAAAAAAATTAACAACTATATCAAGGTCATGGCAATCAGCAGTGAGATCAAGCAAGGTCTGTGTAGTAAGCCAAGGGTAGTCCATCATGTATTAGTTTCCTTGAAGTCTTGCTTTAAAAAAATTAAACAAAAGCAAAAATACCACCCCTCTCCCTGTATAGCTGAGACCAGTAGCTGCTGCATAGCCTCCACAGTGTCAGTGATTTCAAAATACATGCAGCATCTCAGCTATGGTTTTGCCCCAGGGGGCACTGCTGTGCTACATTTAACATTTAATTTCAAGGCTACAACAACTAGTGTTCCATTTTGAGCTTGGGCATACTGAACTAAAATATGCTAATGCTTTGTTTCTCCTTTTCTTATTTTCTCTTCTCTTCCTTCTCTCTCCACTCCTCTTCCTCCCTTCCCCTCCCTTCTCTTACCAAATTTTCAAAAGAGATATCTAAGAACCATCACCCAATTTCATTCACTTCTCTAACTCTTAATGTACACTTTATCACATTGATAAACTATTTTAATTCACACTGCCCTGACATTAGTTGTGATGAAAATTTCTCTTATGTACAATTTTAGAAGAGTAAGTTATTTTAAAATAATTATCTCTTTTTGTTTTTTGATTTCAGTTTTATTAATTTTAACAACAAACAAAAACACATAAAACATAAAAACATCATCCTTTCCTTCATAAGTTTACAGACAGTGTATCGGTTGGCTTACCACTTTTTTTTTGTGCATCCATTTCATAGTCTCCATTGTAGTTATATTACATAATAGCTCATATTATCAATCAACAATTATACAGCCTGATATCATTTTTAAACAATCATTAACTATAATTTTATTAATTCATACTTTAATGAGATAACTATAGTTTACTTAATTTATTTTATAGCAAATCATAAAGTCATACCAAGCCTATCTTAATAAAATTTTATAAAAATAGTATCAAAGAAAAAAAAAAGAAATATGTATTCATTGTTTCCTAAAATTCTGAATATTCTATTATTATATTTTATTGTCTAGCCATTGATAAAAAAGGTCCCAAATTTCATAGAATTGTTTATCTTCTTGTTCTCTAATTTCAAATGTCAATCTACTCATTTCAGCACATTCCAATATTTTCTTAATAATTTCTTCCTCTAATGGTATTTTCTCACTCTTCCAATTTTTAGCAAATACAATCCTAGCCGCTGTTAATACATTTACAATCAAATATTTCAAATTTTTATTGTATGTATCAGGTAAGATTGCCAATAAAAAAATCTCTAGTTTTAAATCTATATATTTCTTTGTCAATTTTTCCAACCATATGTGAATTTTAGTTCAATATTTTCTAGCGTACCACATATGAATCTAGAATTTTAGTCCAATATTTTCTAGCGTACTACATATGGTAATATGAACCAGGTATCTGATGACATTTCCAGCATTTTTCAGATTTATTCTTGAACATTCTTGCTATTCTTGTAGGGGGAAAATGCCACCTGTAAAACATCTTATACAGATTTTCTTTATATGCTGTTGACATTGTCATTTTATAATTTTGAGACCACAATTTTTGCCATTTCTCTAAATCAGTCCCATGTCCAAAATCCTTCCCCCAAACAATCATAGTTTCTTTAACTTGTTCTTCCTCTAATTTAATTTCCAGTAAATAACCATATAATTTTTTAATCACTTTTTCATCAGTACCTGTCAAAATCTTGTCTAAGTCAGTCAATTTATCATAGAATCCCTCTGTTTTAGAATCTTCATCATACCTTGAATGTATTTGCGCATATGAAAACCAATTCATCTTTATACCTTGTTCTTCTAGATTTTGCATCGTTTTAAGTTCACCCTTTTCATCCAATATTTCCCCATATCTAACTGTTTGTTCTTTCTTGTATGTTATAGGATAAGAAAAGGCTTCAATAGTTGATAACCAAACTGGGATTTTCAAATAACATTGTCTCTTAATTTTCTCCCAGTTTAACCATAAAGACTCCCGTATATAATGCCTTCTAAAATAGCCCTGCGATTTAGTTCCCTTATACCACAGAAAAGCATGCCAGCTCAGTAATAAATCATGTCCTTCTAGTGTCAACAATCTAGTCTTTCTTAATGTTATCCATTCTTTAGCCCTCATCAAATTTGCAGCTTGATAGTACAACTCCCAATTAGGAAGGCCAAATCCTCCTCTATTCTAGCATCTTGTAAAAGTTTTAATTTTATTCTCGCTTTCTTGCCTTGCCATATATATTTCAACACAATTTTATTTAAGTCTTCAAAATAATCTTTGCCAAGCTTAATTGGTATTGTTTGGAACAAATATAAAATTCTGGGTAAAATATTCATCTTGATTGTTGAAATTCTGCCTATTAATGACAGTTTTAGGTTTTCCCATTTCTTCAGAACAAGTGCTATCTGCTGTTTAAGTTTAGTATAGTTATTCTCTTTCAATGTAGTACATCTTGACGTCAAATATATCCCCAAATACTTAACCTTATTTGTGACTCGAATTTTCAATAGGTCTGCCAGTTCTTCTCTTTGTCTTAATAACATGTTCTTTGTCAGAATCTTTGTTTTATCTTTATTTATTTTCAGACCAGCCATCTCACCATACTTCTCTATCTTTTCCAATAGTTTTAAAGCTGTCTCTAGAGGATCTTCCAGAATGAAAACCAAATCATCCTCAAAGGCTTGTAGTTTAAATTCCTCCTTTTTGATTTTCATTCCTTTTATATTTTGGTCCTCTCTAATATTTCTATTCAACACTTCCAAAATCAATACAAATAGCAAAGGTGATAATGGGCATCCTTGTCTTGTGCCTTTTCTTATGTTAATAGAGTTTGTAAGTTCTCCCTCTATCATTACTTTTGCCGTTTGCTTATAGTATATAGCTTCTATTGCTTAAATGAATTTTCTGGCAAAACCCATCTGTTCCAGTAGTAGTAACATAAATCTCCAGTTCACCTTGTCAAATGCCTTTTGGGCATCTAGAAATATCAAAGCCATTTGTTTTTCAGGATGCGCCTCATAATATTCCAAAGTGTCCAGAATTACTCTCATGTTGTCTTTGATTTGTCTCTTTGGGAGAAATCCATTCTGATCAAGATGAATAAAATTATGTAAGTATTCTTTAAGCCTTTCTGCCAAAATTGAAGCAAAGATTTTATAATCTGCATTCAATAAACATGTATTATTTTTCATAAAAACTGTAGCTCTTCAGTGTGAATTTCTTTTTTTCGATTGAGAAGTATGTGACTCTGCAATGGGAACATACTATTGTTTATTTGTTTTCATATACAGGGAACCTTGTATTAGTAGTATGAGAAATCCCATTAAACACTCAAATCTTAGTGTGCATCTTCATTCCAATAATGCTATCTTGATTCAAACTCAGCTCCTAGTGCTTTATGGATGTGACATTATTATGGAAACAGGATATGCTTCCTCCTCCTGCTCCTGCTCCTCCTGCTCCTCCTGCTCCTCCTCCCTTTCTCAGTCTAATGTGTAAGTCTGACCCTGCTTTCTTTTTAAGCTTGACTAGATGGTGCTAACAATGCTAGAATATTTATTATCTTTAATTTTATACTGCCCTCATTTTTGCAAAATTATTCTATCATTTTTATATAAAGTGGTTTTTTTTATTTATCATAATTTTATTAGCCTTCCCTTCCTCAAAATCTATCTTTATCTCTTCGTTATTTTTTGCTAGACTATTAGCAAGCTTATAAATTACAGGTGTTGGGCTGCTATTTTATTTTATACTATTGTGAAAATGACGTAGCTTAAAATAGAAATTAATTTGCCATTGTACTTGGTTTTTTCCCCCCTGCATCTTCAGATAGTCAAACAAGAGAAGTTGCGATTAGCTATCAATTGCTTACTATGGCTATGTGCCAGGGAAATATTCTCATCCAAATAATTCTTCAAATCAAGACCTGAAGTGAAATATTCTGTTTCTATATTGTCTGTCTTATCTTTTTAGCTCAATAAGCACTGACTATACACAACTCTGCTTCAGAAATGTAACATCTCAGACAGAGTTGTTGATCCAACTTCTCCCTAGCAGTATGGCTAATGATGATGGATACTGGGAGCTGCAGATTCATACATTCTATTTCACTGCATTTTTTTAAAAAAGTGGATTTCAGTTTTCATGTTCCATGGTTCTCATCTCTCTGGCTTATATTATTTTCCTGTAAGTAACTTAGTAATATTAAATTGTTTTCAGGGACAATAATGATCCTGTTATCACAAAGCAAAACTGACATTTGAAAATTCCATCTCTTAGATATGACCAGATTTAGTTTTTCATTCCATGGACCACTTTGCTTTTTTACATCTCCAATCTATAGATAGCTACTTGGAATTAAGTTTTATTGAATTCAGTAGTACTTATTTCAGAACATATATTTATGTCTGGAGTGTTTTAATATTATAGTCTTTTCATTTTTATGGAAAAGGCATTTCAAGTTATTGGTTTTCTTTAATATAACCTACTCTGGGTTCAATAGCAAGATATATATAGTTTAATAATCATATCAATACAACTAATACTAATGTCTAAAAGTGAACTATACTCCATGTAGGCTTATGCCACAATGAACTTCTCTGTCTTTAGGGCAGCATTAGATTTTTAATGTACTTTTAGTGCAATAGTCGTAAATTGTATCAGAGGCACACATTTAGAGGTACAATATGTCTCTGAAATTCTTATATTTTCTACAATTAAAAACTGGATATTAAAAAAGTTGCTAAGCATTGGAAGTGTGTTCTAATTTGTAGATTATTAAAGAAAGAGTAAAGAATCTTTTATGCTAACTGTGTAAACAGCTTAGAGAGCTCTATGAAGTGGTATATAAAGTTAAGTGCTATTGGTATGCTGTATTCACTTACAAGCAAATAAAGCCCATTACATTCAGTTCTTATTGTTATATGTGCATCTTAATTGTCTTTAAGTGTATATTATTTAAAACTAGTGATTGGAATTCTGCTCCAATACAAAAAAATGAACTCATCAGATATAAAGATGTATTTCAGAGTTTAAAGTAGGGTTCTTAACCTGGCGTGGTTGTATACATTTCAGTGGATCTGAAAACTTGGTGAAAAATACACCTTCATTTTCACATAAATTATTATATGACATATTTGTTATTTTTTAAAGATTTTGATAAAAACATCTGAACATAACATAATGAAGATCTATGTTTTACCATAATGCAAATGATGCAAGAACCCCTGATTTAAAGACTTTAATTCTCTTTTTCCTTTCTCTTTAAATTTATAATTCAGTATTTGATGTCTTCATTTCAGGAGGTGGCAGCAATAAATCTTGTTAGGTATTGTTACTATCCTTGTCTTTGAAATCACAGATCAGGTCCATCTAAATATAGGCCAAGTTGAGGCCAACTTAAGCCTCAATTATTCCAGTGGATTCTTCTATTCAGCTGTAAGAATCATATGAAAATCAGTTGATTCCCTCAAACAGACCCGAAAGGCAGAACAGAAAAGTGAAAAGCAATTGGGAGCAAATGCCAATGGGCCTGAGGAAGGAAAAAGCCCACTCTTCGGCAGATTTTAGCATCTAACTGAGTTTGGCTAACTTCAAAACCCAAACAGGGTTAGCTCTGCTTATTACTTGGATGGAAAGTGACCAAGAAATCCCAGAGCTATAGGCGAGACTTGAAAGTTAAAAAAAAAAGTATCCCAAAAGAGCCAACAATTTTGCAATACTGCCCAAAAGGACTATGGATAAAATCATCAGGAGCTACTTGAGGGACTCATTTTCTTTTTACTACAAGAATATTTCCTTTGAATTAAGAGTGGGAAAGAAAGCATTAAAAACAGTTTAGCTCAAGAATCAGGAAAAAGTAGACAATTAATATCTACTGTACAGGGGTGGGATTAAAATTTTTAACAACCGGTTCTGTGGGCGTGGCTTAGGTGGTGGGCATGGCTTGGTGGTCATATGACTGGGTGGACATGGCTTGGTGGTCATGTTATTGGCTGGATGTGGCTAACTTAATATCACTCACATCGAGGCATGCATCTCCTCGCCTGGCCTCTCATGACTGTGGGGATGCTGCAACAGTCGTAAGTCTGAAAAATGGTCATAAGTCACTTTTTTCAGTGTCATTGTAACTTTAAATGGTTACTCCACACAAGCAACGTACCAGCAAAGGAAGGGGAAAAAAAACTCCAGAGAAGTTCCTGAGACAGGAAGTCTAGTCCTGCCAAGAATGTAAGGGTTAATGGAGAGTCAGTTTCTGTAAGCAACACCATAATGTTTCCTTTCTGCCTTCCTTACAGAATTAGGCCAGTAATTTCTTCTAACAACCGGTTCTCCTAACTGCTTAGAATATTAACAACCGTTCTAGTGAATAGGTGCAAACTGGTAGAATCCCACCACTGCTACTGTGTAAATCTCATGCTCTTTCTAGCAGGAGTATCCTTAAGGAGTATCAAAAAGACAAAGTGGCAGTCACACCTTCATGATTGAAGCCATGGATGAGGCCACCATCTTGGATTAATTTATCCCCCCCTCCCCAAACATTTCCTAGGACCATCTTCACATATGTCTGTTCCATTCATGCAAAAATAAAACAAACATTTAATTTAGCTAGCAAGCTTTCATTTTTTCACGATTTTCCCAGGAAGTACAGATTAATCTGGAGCAGGGCTGTCCAACTCCCAGCCTGTGGGTTGGATGTGTCACAAACTGGCCATGCCCATGCCTGGTTTAGCGAGGGCAGAAAAAGTCCTGATATATCACGTGACACTGCTGTGATGATGTGAGTTGAACACCTCTGATCTAGAGGAAGAAATTTCATCCAGTGGTAACTGAAATGTTTTTCTTGAAAAATAAAGTTTCCCATTGTTTAGCAACTTTGATTAAAAATGCCCCTGTCGTGTCCTCGAAAATGATGCCAGGAGTCGGTGACTTCAAATCATGCTCTTTTATTAAAGTAGGAACCGAACTGGCGCTTTGCAAAAGGTTCGCGGCTTTTATTCTTTTAGCCGCAGCGGCCGCGGCCAATGGCACCGCTTTGAATCTCCCGCGATTCGAATGGACCAATCGCGGGAGATTCTTAGCGAGCCAATCGGCGCGGTTCACCTGACCAATCAGAGTGCCCCGCGCTTTGGCCAATCAAAGCACGGGGATCTCAAGAATGCTAATTAGGGACAGAACACCCCTCCCCTCTTGGTTCAGTCCTTACATCGCGTAGTCACGTAGGTAGGCGGGGCTCCGTCTGAGCCTACTGGACCTGCGCAGCTCAGTCGTAGGTTGGATCCCGGCTGGTTCAGTCGGGATCTCTGTTGCTCCTGATGCCGTCGTGGGAACCGGCTGGTCGGTCGGGCCGGGCCGCTCTCCATAGCTCCCTCCTGGGCCACATGGGTTGGTTGAGCTGCGGGTTTCGCCGCTCCCGCTCGGTCTTTCTGGGTCGGTCGAGCTGGCCTGGCTGTCTCTTCCTGGTGAGGGGTCGTGATGGCTGCTTTCCGGTAAGTATGGCTGGTTTATTCTTCTTTGGTTTTGGTCCCCTGGGTATTCCCTCCCCCCTTGGTTTGTGTTGTGGGGGTTGGTTTCGCCTGTTTGTGCGTCGGTGGTCTCTTGGTTGGTAGTCCTCGACCTTAACTGGTCGATGTGGCGTTTCCATGCTCGTCCGTCTGCTGTTTGTAGCCTGTATGAGTGTGGGTCTGTTATTTGTGTGATGACGGCCGGTACCCATAGTGGGTCTCCCGTCAGGTTTCTTGCGTATACGGGGTCGCCTGGTGCGAAAGTTTGGTGTTTGCTGTTTGAGTCTGGGGGCTTCTCTGGGTTATATGTGGGGTGTAACCTGTCGAGTGGGGACCTTAATTTCCTCCCCATTAATAGTTCGGCTGGGCTCTTATTCGTTGTGGTATTTGGGGTTATGTGTTGGGTGAAGAGTAGTTTGTTGATTTTCTCCTGGATCTCCCCATGGTCTATTTTCCGGATGGTTTTCTTAGTGAATTGCACCATCCGTTCCACCCTACCGTTCGCCACCGGGTGCGCCGGTGCTGTCAGCGCGTGGCGGATGCCCCTTTCCGCTAGGAATTTTTCGAATTCCAGTGAGGTGAATTGGGGCCCGTTGTCGGAAACGATGACATCTGGGAGGCCGTGCGTTGCAAAGAGTTTGCAGAGTTCCTTGATCACGGCCTCCGTGGTTGTTGTTTTCATGTTGATTACCTCCAGCCAGTTGGAGTAAGCGTCTACTGTTATAAGGAAGGTGTGTCCTTTTGTGGGCCCGGCGAAGTCTATATCGATCCTAGACCAAGGTCCCCTTGGGGTTTCCCACTCTAGGACGGGTGCTGTGGGTGGGCTTGGCCTAGTTTCCTGGCATCATTGGCACCTTGCTACCCAGGTCTCAATTTGTTTGTCCATCCCTGGCCACCAAGCGTAACTTCTGGCCAGGGCTTTAGTCCTAATGATGCCAGGGTGCCCCTCGTGTAGTAGTCCCAGAACCTTCCCTTGTAGCTTTTCTGGAATGACCACCCTATCCCCCCATAGTATGCACCCTTTTAATAATGAGAGTTCCGTTTGCTGGTTTCGGAATGTTTTGACGGACTCGTCATTGTCTCTTTCCGGCCACCCTTTCTATACCAAATGCAACACCCGCGCCAGACGTTTGTCTTTATTAGTCTCTCGGGCAATGTCTGATGCGGTTATGGGCAGGTTGGGAAGAGTCTCTATGCTGAGGGTGGTCGTCGTGGGTGCTGGGTCGGTGTCAGGTTCCGGTAGCGGCGAGCGGCTTAAGGCGTCTGCATGGGAGATCGTCTTACCCCGTCTGTGTATGAGTCCGTAGTTGTAGTCTGCCAGGAACTCGGACCACCTTGTCATTCAGGGAGACAGAATGTTCAGGGTGGCCCGGTTTCCTGCAAGGATTCCCAGCAGCGGCTTGTGGTCGGTTATGATGGTGAATGTCCGGCCGTAGAGGTACTCGTGGAATCTTTTTACGGTGGCAACGATAGCCAGAGCCTCTTTGTCCAGCTGGCTGTAGTTCCGCTCCGGTTTGGTGAGGGTCCTTGAAAAGAACGCGATGGGCGCTTCTTTTCCGTCGGGGAGGGTATGGCTGAGGACAGCGCCAACGCCGAAAGGTGATGCGTCGCATGTGACGGCCAGAGGTAGGGTCTCGTTATACTGTATAAGGACGGCTTCCAAAGTGAGGAGGTCCTTTGTTCTTTGGAAGGCGGCTTGCTCGCGTTTCCCCCAAGTCCAAATCGCCGCCTTGTCCAGGAGCCTATGCAAGGGCTCCGCCACCGTCGCCTTTTGGGGCAGGAACACATTGTAAAAGTTAAGTAGCCCCAGGAATGCCTGTAGTTCCGTCTTCGACTTGGGTGTGGGGGCTTCTTTGATGGCCTTGATTTTTTGGTTTGTGGGGTGAATGCCGTGACGGTCTTGGAGGTATCCTAGGAATTCTACGCGTTCCGTGTATAATTGGCATTTCCACCTCTTGACTTTGAGCCTGGTCTCTTTGAATTTGGTCAGGACCTCCCTTAGGCGACCCTCTAGTTCAGCTTGGTTGGTTGCCGAAACTAGGACGTTGTCGAAGTAAGGTACCACCCCCTTGATGCCTTGCAATAGTCTTTCCATTAGGCTTTGGAATATTCCCGGTGCCACGCTGACTCCGAATTGGAGTCGGTTGCATTTAAATGCTCCCTGGTGGGTGACTATGGTTTGCGCTTCTGCCGTTTGCTCGTCGACTGGCAACTGTTGGTATGCCTGGGCGAGGTCGAGCTTGGCAAAAACCTTGCCCCCTCCCAGTGAGTGCAGTAGGTGTTGCACTACTGGGACGGGGTAGGCGCTTTGTTGCAGCGCGCCATTTAGGATGGCCTTATAGTCCCCACAGATCCTCACTGACCCATCGGGCTTGATCGGGGTGACTATGGGGGTCTCCCACCGGGCGTGGTCTATTGGCTGTAGGACCCCTTGTTTGATGAGCTTGTCAATTTGCTCGTCTATCTTGGGTTTAAGTGCGAATGGCACCCGCCTTGGTTTCAGGTGTTTTGGGGGGACGTTTGGGTCTAGGCTGAATGATATAAGGGACCCTCGGTACTTGCCTAGGTTTCCATCAAAGACCTCTTGGAATTCCCGGGCCCGTTGTTGCTCCCAGCTGTCGTCGGTGACGTGGTCGACTCCCGTGACTGCGATGCCGAGCAGGGCGAACCATTGCAGTCCCAGTAGGCTTGGGCGGTCGCGGTCGACGATTGTCAGGGGAAGCCTTTCGGTGTGCCCTTTATATGTGATGTTGAAGTGTTTGGTTCTGACTACCGGGATGCGGTTTCCCTGGTAGTCCTTTACAATGATTCTCTGGCTGTCTAGGTTCCTCCTTTGGATGTTAGGCACCAAGCGCTTTATTTCATGCCATGCTATCATGGAGAGGTAGGACCCAGAGTCCACCTCCATTTTGCATGGCTGGCCCTCGATGCCTTCCTCCATGTGGACCTTCTGCGCATCGTTGGTGATGGCGTGGCTGATGGTGACCCTCTGATGGGTCTCCTCTCTTCGCCGGTTATCGCCGCCTTGTAGGGATCGTCAGTTCCGGTCCCATCTGTTGTCCCATCTGTTGGGCAATCTCTGGTCCAGGGTGGTGTGCTCTCTCTCCTCCGGTCGCTCTGGTCCCATCGTGCTGGGCTGCGGTTCTTTTTTAGGCGGCAGACATGGGCGATGTGTCCCTTCTTGTCGCAATGCCGGCAGATCGATTCGAAAAACCGGCATTCCGACCTGGGGTGGTCGCCTCCACAACCGGCACAGTTGGTCCTCGACTTACGACCCCGCCGGTTCCGTGGGTCGCGGCCTGTCTGGAGGCGATGAATGTCCTCCTCGTCATCAGAAGTGCCCAATGCCGAGTGGAAATCGCCCTGGTGGGTGGTTGTCTCGGGTTGGGCCTCGGCCGGCCTTGCAGGGTTGTTGTTCCCGCTGCGGTCCCCAGCGTTCGGTCTGCGCATGCGGTTGGCAGAGGTTCGGGTTGCTTCGGCGGCTGCGGCTGCGGTGAGGGTGTCTGCTAGGCTGATGTTGCCCTTGGCCATCAGCCGGCTCTGGAGGACGGGGTCCCACAAGCCGAGCACGATTCTGTCTCGCAGGGCGTCGTTCAGGTTGTCGAATTCGCAGAGCCCCCCTAGGCGCCGTAGTTCAGCGACGAAGTCACTGAAACTCTCACCCGACCGTTGGTCCCGACGGTAGAATTCGTTGCGTCGGATCAGGATGGGTACCTCTGGAGCATAGTGCCGCCGAAGTATTGGCTCGAGGACGTCCCAGTCCATCGCGGTCGCATCATCGGGTTTGGCAAGCGCCTTGGCCATCTTGAATACCTCGGTTCCGCAGTGGGTCAGGAAAATGGCGCGCTTCATGGGGCTGGTGGCGTCCTTCAGATCGCTGCACTCAAGGAACATGCGGAATCGGTCGGAGTACGATTCCCAGTCCTCGGTGGTGGGGTTGAAGGATGCGGGGGATGCGATTTTCGCCATCGTGGTGGTTCGGCTGCCTTCCGTCGGACACGTGGTTCGGTTCAGGGTCTGGATCCCATCCTCATCGCCAGTGTCGTGTCCTCGAAAATGATGCCAGGAGTCGGTGACTTCAAATCATGCTCTTTTACTAAAGTAGGAACCGAACTGGCGCTTTGCAAAAGGTTCACGGCTTTTATTCTTTTAGCCGCAGCGGCCACGGCCAATGGCACTGCTTTGAATTTCCCGCGATTCGAATGGACCAATCGCGGGAGATTCTTAGCGAGCCAATCGGCGCGGCTCGCCTGACCAATCAGAGTGCCCTGCGCTTTGGCCAATCAAAGCGCGGGGATCTCAAGAATGCTAATTAGGGACAGAACAGCCTCCTCTAGTAATGGAACAAAAAAGAAGCACAAAGGAAAGTGATACATTAAATTCTGGCTTTCATCCTAAATGATTGGCAAGTGAAAAGTGAAGTTAAACATGAACTAGTGATACATTTCAGCTACATATAAAGAAATGGATCACTTTCTAGCAGATTATATGGGCATAATGATAAATTTTCTTTTACACTGCCTCCCTCCCCCTGTCATTTCCATTTGAACTATCCATCCTTTCCACCATGATCAATCTTTTAAAAGGCACCCAATTCTGTGATGAAGAGAACAACCAACAGTTCCCAAGCAAGATTGCCATGTGGTAGAACTTGATGAATGAAAAGCAAGTCAGTTGTGGCAGTATAGCAGAAAACAGAGACAGAAAAGTACTGGGCTGATGCTGATGGCTGCTATTCTGAGATCCCTCAAACAGGGTATATTCTAAGTTTGATGAACTGACCTTAATGAAAACTTTTACAAAGCCAGGGATGTTTGCTTTTCACTTGTAAGGGCTCAAGCCCCTTGCACTAGATGTCAGTGGGAGCAGCCAGCTTAGAAATCCCAATCAATACAGTGGGAAGGAAGAGTGGTTTATGTACTCCTTTGTGTCAGAATTTCAAGACCAAACAAAGTGGGGTGAAAAATATCACTCAGATATAAAACTGAGGAATGGTTAGGGGTGCTTTGGTCAGTCAGCTCCTAGCTGCTTCAATCTACTGAGAAAAATACTGCATGAGTTTTATTTCCTGAGAAAAATACTGCATGAGTTTTATTTTATTTCCTGGATACCTAAAATAGCTGAGCTGCAGCCTGTGCTCCATTATTGCTTTATTTTGCAACAAAAGAGCTAGCTTGCATTTTAGCAACAACTTCTTTGCAGCAAGATCAAAATCATTCCCTCTAGATATGTATCTCTCTAAACGAAATTTGCCAATCTCAGATAACAAATTACAATGCATTTTAATACTTGCAGTTTGTAGCTACTTCAGGTCCTAAGGAAAAAAAATCATTTTTCCTTTTTCTCAGCTTAGAATGCCCACAGGTCTCAGCATCTTATCTAATGACAATTGCACCATAACTCTGCCCTGGTTGCCATCTTGGTAAAACTTTTGAAGATTGACTGCTCCAAACTTGATTGCAGAATGTACAACTTCAGCAACAGAGCGGTCAATGCCTAGAATGCACTACCTGACTCTATTATTACATCCTCAAACCCCCACTCCTTTAACCTCAGACTATCCACTATTGATCTCACCCCATTTTTAAGAAATCTGTAAGGGGCATGCATAAGTGCACCATCGTGCCTACCGTCCCCTTCCTATTGTCCCCATTTATTTGTACCTGTTTCCTGTATTATTACTCATGTTTATACTTATACCTATTATCTTGTAAGTGATTGACAAATCAAATAAATAAATAAAAATAAATAAGATGCCCAGGTCTCTAAGCAGCATGGATTTAGCCTATTTTAACATTCTTTATTTTATCACTGTCTCTACCTCTGTCTACCTATGGTGTCAAGAAAAAAATGGTTCTCAAGGAATTCTTCCCCTTTCCTTTCTCTTATTATTCTAGAATACTTTCTGCTATATAGGACCTATATAAGATAGGATCAATCAAGAGACTCAGAGATGCTTCTAAACTCTTTTCTACTCCATAACATTTATTTGTATTTGATTCAGAAAAAATACATCTGTCTCCTTTGAGACATATATTAAACATATCTTTCAAAAAGTAAATTTGGATGTTGCTTGAATGCCATACACTAATAGCGGTTCTGTGCTTTTTTTTTTTTTTTTTTTTTTTTTTTGAATTCTAAAGCAAATTCAAGGCTGACTCTGGGTTTGAGGGACATCCTAACAATTTAAGTGCCTTCATGTTTGCATTGCACTTATTTCAACAAATCACCTATGTAGCATTCTGGCAATTTTCAAAGACTATGGATAGATCTGAATAGCAAACATAAAGCAGATACCTGTAAGAGCACTAAAGGAAAGCCTTGTCTCCTTATCTGAATTAAAGAAATAGTTCTTTATTAAGATTAAAATATAGTATTTCATTTTAAGCTCATCAGGAATGTTTTTTGTGGAGAAGGGAAAATCATCTAAGGCACCAAAAAAATTCAACTAAGCTCAATTATGTGGTGGCAACCACTGTGTTGATTTTTTAACTGACTCCATTCCCAGATATTCTTATTGCTAAATTTTATTTTATTCATAAAATTTATTTGCCACCCATCTATCCGCAAGGTGACTCCAGATATACACATTGTAGCATTTAATTTAATTTTGCAACTCATCTATTTCATTTATTTCGGATGTTATTCAGCTCTGCCATTTTCTGTTAATGTCAAATTTAAAAACTGTTCTTTATCATGAGGAATTATTTTGACTAAGTTACTCAGAAGATAATTGAAATGAGTAAGGCATTCCAAAATAGACTCTAATTTTATTTCCTAATGAAACAATGTGTACTTTAAGACACACAAATTTCAAAGGGATGTAAGCTGGATGCTACCTATCCATTTTTAAAAGCAACTTGAAAATGCAATGCATACCTATATTCAGTATAGAAATGGAATGCATTACAATAAAGAAAAATATTGGTACATATACTCTATTTTGAAAGGTATCTGATGTTTCTTGTTTGGAATGGATGAATGTTGAATGATTATTCATTTATGGTCATTGACACAAATATAGACTTCAACGGATGTTCATTCACTTAATGTCAGTTTGAATTAAAGATGACCGAGGAAAGGATGCTTTATGGCCTGTAAAATTCAACATTAACAGAAAATGACAGAGCTGAATAACAATATTATCTAAAAAAAAAACTAAAAATGGATAAGACTAAATGAATTAAATGCAATATGTGTATATCTATTAATAAGAATCATAAGTTGAGGAATATTCTATAGAAAATAAGTGCATAGCATTATGCAAATTTTCAATGACTTAGCTTTTTTTTCTTTGTAGTATATAAAGAAGCTTCATATATCAGCTGATAAAATTCACACTTTTAAATATTGGTCTATTCCACAGATATGATTATTCAATCATTACAACATTATGTTTATCTATTTTTAATTGAGGAACCAAACTTCACATTTTACTGAATATAGAGAAAGAGCAGAAAAAAAGAACGAAATAAATCTGAGAGGTGGAAATAATTTTGGAATAGATTTTTTTCTAGTTCTGGATGTGCTTGATGAACTGAGAAAACACTCAGTTCTGAATTTGTTTTGTTCATTGCCAGATTTTAATGCTAGAAAAGAAATATGCACACAGAAACATAGAGAAGTGACAGTAGAATGCATTTTTCTTTTTTTTAAAAAAAGAGTCAGCCATATTTTAAAATTTAACTTTTTTTTAAATAGATTCAAATGTGATGCATAAGTTTTTTACCAAGTCTATTTCAAGGGATGCAACTGGGAGGAGGAAGAATGTTATTGATGGACAATTAGTCTTTCTTCTTTTCATGTTTTCCCATTCCAAACTTGGAGTTAGCAGGGCATGAAGGCTCAGATTCTATATTTCAGATTTTTTTATTTGAACTAGAAAGGCCCCCATATAAAATTAAAATGAGATAAAATGCCATGTGATCTTTCCTTAGCTTTTCTTTTCCCACAACTTGGGCTTTTTCTTTCTTCCATTCAGTTGTGTCCAATTCTTGGAGACCTCTTGGACAGGTTCCCTGCCATTTTTCTTGGTAAGTTTTTTTTTTTCAGAAGTAACTTGCTATTGTCTCTTTCTGAGAGGAAAGGTCATCCAAATATCTTGATTGTTGCAAGGTCCTCCAAATGGTTCGATGCTCGTAGTGTGACTAAGACCCACGATCTCCTGGTTTTAGCCTGCTGACTTAACCATTAAACCAATCTGATTCTTTCTTAGATTTTGGATAGCGACAAATTCTAAGTAATTGGAAATCTTTCAATGACAAAAGTGTTTTTGACTGGTAAGTACATTAATAAACTGGCCTTACCCAAGATTTTCTCAGATAAACTAAATACTAAGACAATTCACAAGGGACAATGTATTCCAACAGAATTTTAGTTCAGTATTTTCATGGCATTCTGAAATGCTCAGAGAGAAATTGTTCACACTATTATGAGAGAGAAACAATAGTATATAATTACATGTATTTATATAATTGATATCCTATGCTCTTATGCTTACATTTATATTTTTATTTCTATGATTGACACAATTTACTTTGGGATTGTTTCATTATTCAACATCTGGATAGAATGATTTTTATAAATAAATGTTTCTACAATATAAATATTCCTATGCATAGAATATTTACATGTATTTTATAATTTATAATTATAATTACTATAATTGACAGAAAGCTTTGGATTTTTTTCATTATTCAACAACTTATATAATTATTTTTTGTAAATAAGTAATTGTGCAAAAAATGATCTATGTTTGCAGGATGAAGAATATAGATCAAATATAAATACAGAACCACAGACAAAAATAAAGAAACAATTCATTTAAATAACTTGAATTATACCAGAATTCCAAAATTACTATCAATGTCCTAATGCATGAAAAGTAATTTAAAACTTAATGTTTAGGTATAAAGCAGACTTTCCTACAGTGTGGATATTACCAGAAATTAATAAAACCCAATTTTTATATATTTGTAGGAAGGGGAAAAAAGCCTTCAGGTGACTGATTTTAATGAATGGCCTGAGTGATTTGGGGGGAAAAAATAATCCAATTATAATTGAAAAGCCCAACATAGCAATATCTCCTCAAAAATTACTCCCTCTGAATAAAGTATCATTCATTATTGTAAGCTCAATTAATTATCTGTAGTGCATACCACCCTATTAGATCCTTTGAACCTAGGGCATGTTCACTGCACTTTTAAATGATTCTTCCATATGATCATTCCAGACTGATTTAAATTGGTTTAAGACAGGAAATGATGATTAATGAGTAGATATATAGATAGAAGATAGATAGATGATAGATGGTAGATGGATAGATGATAGATGGTAGGTAGATGATAGATAGATAGATAGATAGATAGATAGATAGATAGATAGATAGATAGATAGATAGATAGATAGATGATAGGATAGGATAGATAACATAAAGTAAAACTGAATTTATATATACAAGTTACAAAAACAAAATGGCCAAACAGAAACCACAAATGGCAGCAAACAAAATTTTCTTTCTCACTTCTATGCGGGTCTCTAAGAGCTACTTTCACCAAGAATGCTATCATTACACAATATTTATAACATTTCTATGTAAATAGAATTTTTTTTTTAATTTGAAGAACAAAGAAGCTATCTTTTCTTTTTGGGAAGTACCTGTCTTTTCTTGGATTTTTTAAAAATATATCTAATTGTATACTATTTCAGAAACCCACTTGTCTTGAGCAACTGGAAACAGTGCACTCTTGAGCTTATTAAAATTAAGGAGTCCAACATTCATCATAAAATTAGCTTTGCAAGTGCCTGAAGAATCCTGTAGCTGTCTCAATGAATTACATTAAATGTGACTGCTTTAATGATCAAAATATTATTTTCCTTTCTTATGGAAAGGATGTAGCTGTGTTAACATGTATTTGTATTCCACTGCATTCCAAAATATGTCTTCCAAATACTTTTAAAATTATCCAAAGCCTTGTATTATAATTTTTACTGAATTAGTTATAATTATACATTCATAGACATTTTGCCTATAAATGTACACATACTGGATTTGTGTGGACAATTTTGGCTTTTTCTTTCAGGGAATAAACAACTCCTGGATAGAGTAAATTCAGGGATTAATTATGCATTGGGATAGACTATGCTAGAATATGTTAGTCTAGATTTTAACTAGTGGTGCACTGCAGTTTGTCCTCAAAAGTGAAAGACAATACTAGTGACCACATAGACAGATGATCTGATCTCATGATGATCTGTGCCTCATTTGGTCTTTCAAGTCTTCCAGTACTGACATCATTGCCACTGTAACCGAGTTCATCATTCTTGTTGGTCATCATCTTCTTTTCTTTCTTAGTATTGGAGCCTTTGTCAGAGAGTTAGGTTTTCACACAATACATCCAAAATGGTTTTATGGCTGTTGTGATTTTATATTGTGAGCTACCTGGAGTAATTTTGTAATTTGTCAAGATTAAAAAAAAAACCTGTAACTTAAATTCCTTATTCCGTGCATCTAAAATACATAATTTAACGTATTCTGGAAGACATTTAGCAACTAGTTAAGTGTGTTTATTATTTGATAAAGAATGAATAGTTCCAACAACTTATGGTGGCTAATAATTAAATCTCAGAATAAATTTTAGCTGAAGGTAATGCTACTCATCCCTTTCTGTCAAATGATCTAATGGTAATTGTTCCTACAGTTTATCTTAGCCATATAAACAGCATCATAACATTTGCTTGGGTATTTGAACAGGATACTTTTCATTTACTATATGAAGCTTTGTTGAAAGAAACCTTATTGTAGATCTATTACCTAGGATTGGAATATGTAATGTGCCTATCAGTTTTAACTTTTCCAATGCTCAAATTTCCACTATTTGGAATGAGAACATGCATGTTTATAGAGAAAACTTTTGCTGATTTACTTGCTGAATGCCAATAAAAGTCTAAGGTTTTTTCCGCCCTCTCTCTTTGCCAAAAAAATAATCTCAAATACTCCAAACAAATAAAAAAAAAACATAATATAAATCATTTCATTGAGACGGGAAAGAGAAACCTATCCAAAACTGACAGCAACAAATAAACTGAAATGAAAACTAAAAATCAATGTTTATTTTTGAATCCTGAGAAAAAGGAAAACATCACTTTCCAAAATTATTCCATTTGTACACTGAACCATAAATCATAAAAAAGTGAATTTTGTAATATATACATTTTGATTCACAACTATTTGGAGTTTGACAGTTCTGTGCTAGAATTCTAACTCATTTCCCCGGGGGTTCAGCTGTGTTTCTCTTGAATATTTCTCAGTGGAGAAACTAGAGGAAAGAAATAGGAAAACCAGCCAGCATGTCTTCTTTATTACATACTTCACAATTTATGGGGAGAATTGACTGTGACAAAGGTATTATTTTAGCAAGAGGTCTCTACTATATAGCTCTCAATGATAGCCCATAAAAAAGACTTTTCCCCAAATCTCTGAATGCAGAATAATGTTGAAAACAGATGTTGCTCAGTCACTGAGGAAGTTTATAAAATAATATTTATAACTGAGTTATTTATGTAAGGATGGAAATAAAATCAATTTTCCTCAAGAGATCCCTTACTTGTCCTCCAAGTTCCAGAGAGTGAATGAGCTATTTCACAACTGAAGAACTTAATACTGAGATTGAAAAAAAAAAGTGGGAATGACAACAGGAAGGAAATTAAAGGATAGGCAACTTCCTGAGACAGTGGCAGCACGTGTCTATTTTAAAATAATAATGGACACATCTGCAAGTAGCTGGGGGCTCTGGTAGTGGTTTAGCAGCTTCTGTACTCATTTAAAGACTTAGCATTGTGGATGACAATGGTAAAGAAGGAGAAATTGTATTTCCTTCTCAATAATTTTTTGGAAATAAATCCTGATAAATGATTGCAGAAGGAAACATGCTTTGTCCAAGCAAATTCCCAGCATGTTTAACGATTCTGTACAGTAGGTGTGTGAAACTGACAGTCCATGGGCCAGTTGCGTCACATGCAAGCCACACCCACCCTAGCTCTGTGAAGGGGAAAAACATTGTGATATGTCATGGGACAGCAACATGGGACACTGTGAGTTTAACACCCATATGCTACAATGTACAAAGACACTACATGGGTCAACATAACACACCATAGTGACATGTGGTGTGTGTTTGGGTGTGTGCATGTGTATTTGTGCCTTTGAATCAGTTTTGATTGTAGCAACTGCCAGATTAGTCTTTGTAATACTCTTAGCAAGATTTCAGAAGTGGTTTGCCATTGCCTGCTTCCTAGGACCAAGAGAGAATGACAGGCCCAGGGTTATCCATCTTTGTAGCTAAAGCAGAACTGGAATTTACAGCCTCCCAATTTCTAGCTGGATGCCTTGACCACTACACCAAAGTGACATACGGAGAGTAGGCAGATCAAAAGTGGCAAGAATAACCTATAACCTATAACCTATAATAATAATACACCTATAACTTTTATTTGTCTCCTAACCATTCTCCCACCCTTTGGAATGCTCACCTTAGCACTGGGATAATTAACAATAATGGAATAGTTTGCATTTATATTAATCAGAGAAGAAGCAATTGCAAGATAGCAAGCAGACACACAGTTTGTGTGTGCTACGGGGAGTGGTGGCTAGGGTAAGTGTTAAGTCCGCGTGGAAGGAAGCCAGGAGTCGGTGATTTACTATCAAGCTCTTTTATTTAGTCAGGAACCGAACTGGGGCTAAAGGAAAACTTCACAGCTTTTTATTTCCAAGCCGCGGCGGCCGCAGCCAATGACACCACTTTGAATCTCCTGCGATTCAAATTGACCAATCGCGGGAGATTCTCAGAGAGCCAATCGGCGCGGCAGTTCTGCTGGGCTTTTATTTATTGTGGTGTTTGGGGTTATGTGCTGTATGAAAAGTAATTTATTTATTTTGTCCTGGATCTCCCCGTGGTCTATTTTCTGGATGGTTTTCTTTGCGAATTGAACCATCCATTCCGCCCTACCATTCGCCGCCGGATGCGCCGGGGCTGTCAGCGCGTGTCGTATGCCTCTCTCCACTAGGAATTTTTCGAATTCTAGCGAGGTGAATTGGGGACCGTTGTCGGAAATGAGGACATCTGGGAGGCTGTGTGTTGAGAAAAGTTTGCAGAGTTCTTTGGTCACGGCCTCCGTGGTGGTTGTTCTCATGTTGCTAATCTCCAGCCAGTTGGAGTAAGCGTATACGGTTAAAAAGAAAGTGTGTCCTTTTGTGGGCCCAGCGAAATCTATGTGGATCCTAGACCACGGTCCCCTGGGGGTTTCCCACTCTAGGATGGGTGCTGTGGGTGGGCTTGGCCTAGTCTCCTGGCATCGTTGACACCTTGCTACCCAGGCCTCGATCTGTTTGTCCATCCCTGGCCACCAAGGATAACTTCTGGCCAGGGCTTTTGTCCTAACAATGCCCGGGTGCCCCTCGTGTAACAGTTCCAAAACCTTCCCTTGTAGTTTTTCCGGGATGACCACCCTATCCCCCCATAGTATGCACCCTTTTAGTAATGAGAGTTCTGTTTGCCAGTTCTGGAATGTCCTGACGGACTCGTCGTTGTCCCTTTCCGGCCACCCTTTCTCTACCCAATGCAAAACCCACACCAGACGTTTGTTTTTATTAGTTTCTTGGGCAATGTCTGACGCGGTTATGGGTAGGTTGGGTAGAGTCTCTATGCTGAGGGTGGTCGTCGTGGGTGATGGGTCAGTGTCTGGTTCAGGTAACGGTGAGCGGCTTAAGGCGTCCGCATGGGAGATAGTCTTACCAGGTCGGTGTGTGAGTCCGTAGTTGTAGGCAGCCAGGAATTCGGACCACCTTGTCATTCGGGGAGACAGAATGTTCGGGGTGGCCCTGTTCCCTGCAAGGATTCCCAGCAGCAGTTTGTGGTTGGTGATGATGGTAAACGTCCGTCCGTAGAGGTACTCGTGAAACCTTTTTACTGCGGCGATGTCCAGCCTCTTTGTCCAGCTGGCTGTAGTTCCGCTCCGGTTTGGTGAGGGTCCTTGAAAAAAACACGATGGGTGCTTCTTTTCCATCGGGGAGAGTGTGGCTGAGGATAGCGCCGATGCCGAAGGGTGATGCATCACATGTGATGGCTAGTGGTAGTGTCTCGTTGTACTGGATGAGGACGGCATCCGAAGTGAGCAGGTCCTTGGTTTTTCTGAAGGCAGCTTCCTCGCGTTTTCCCCAAGTCCAGGGAGCCGCCTTGTCCAAAAGCCTATGCAAAGGCTCCACCACGGTCGCCTATTAGGGCAGGAAGACATTATAAAAGTTAAGTAGCCCCAGAAATGCCTGCAGTTCTGTTTTTGACTTGGGTGTGGGGGCTTCCTTGATGGCTTTAATTTTCTAGTTGGTGGGGTGAATGCCATGTCAGTCTAGGAGGTATCCTAGGAATTTGACCTGCTCTGTGTACAGCTGGCATTTTTCCCTCTTCACTTTAAGCCCGGTTTCTTTGAACCTCGTTAGCACCTCCCTTAGGCGAGTCTCTAGTTCGGCCTGGTTGGTTGCCAATACTAGTACATCATCGAAGTATGGGACCACCCCCTTGATGCCCTGTAAGAGTCTTTCCATGAGGCTCTGGAAAATTCCAGGTGCCACGCTGACTCCAAATTGGAGGCGGTTGCATCTAAAGGTGGGTGACTATGGTTTGTGCCTCTGCAGTTTCCTCGTCAACCAGCAGTTGCTGGTATGCTTGGGCCAGGTCGAGTTTCATGAAAACTTTGCCCCCTCCCAGTGAGTGTAGGAGATGCTGCACTACTGGGACGGGGTAAGCGCTTTGCTGCAAGGCGCCATTTAGGGTGGCCTTATAGACCCTGCAGATTCTCACTGACCCATCAGGCTTAATTGGGGTGACTATGGGGGTCTCCCACTGGGTATGGTCTATGGGTTGTAATACCCCTTGCTTGACGAGCTTGTCAATTTGCTCGTCTATCTTCTGTTTGAGTGCAAATGGTACCCACCTTGGTTTTAGGCATTTCGGGGGAACGTTGGGGTATAGGCTGAAGGATATAGGGGGCCCTCAGTACTTGCCTAGGGTGCCGTCGAACACTTCCTGGAAATTCCGGGCCAGTTGCTGCTCCCAGTTGGCTTTGGCGATGTGGTCGATGCCCGTGACTGCGATGCCTAGCGGTGCGAACCATTGAAGTCCCAGTAGGCTAGGTCGGTCTCGATCCACGATAGTTAAGAGAAGTCTTTCGACATGTCCCTTGTAGGTCACTGTAAACTGTCCTGTTCCGACTACAGGGATGCGGTTTCCCTGGTAGTCCTTGAGGATTAGTCTCTGGTTTTCTAGTTGCCTTCTCTGGATGGTAGGCACCAAGCATTTAATATCTTGCCAGGCTACCATTGAGAGGTAGGACCCGGAGTCCACCTCCATTTTACAGGGTTCGCCTTCGATGCCTACCTCCACGTAGACCTTTCTGGCGTCTGTAGTTGTGGCGTGGCCGATGGTGACCGTCTGATGTGTTTCTTCTCTCCGCCTGGCCTTGCCGCTTCATTGGGCTCGTCCGTTTCGCTCCCAGTGGTTGTCTGTTGGCCGGTCTTTGGTCCTGGGGGGTGTGCTCTCTCGTCTCCGCTTTTTCGGTTCCCATCGCCTGGGGCTGTGGGTCTTCTTGAGGCAGCAAACGCGTGCGATGTGGCCCTTCTTGTCACAGTGCCGGCAAATGGTGTCGAAGAACTGGCATTCGGATTTGGGGTGGTCGCCTCCGCAACCGGCACACGCTGTCCTCGACTTACGACTCCGCCGGCTGCGCTGGTCACGGCTTGCCTGGAGACGGTGGATGTCTTCCTCCTCGTCTGATGTGCCCGAGATGGAGTGGAGTTCGCCCTGGTGGGTGGTAGTTTCAGGTTGGGCCTCGGTCGACCTTGCAGGGTTGTTGTTTGCGGTGCGGTCCCCGGCGTTCGGTCTCCGCATGCGGTCTGCTGATTGTCGGGTTGCTTCAGCGGCCGCGGCTTCGGAAATGGTGTCGGCGAGAGCGATGTTGCCCTTAGCCATCAGCCGACTTTGAAGAACGGGGTCCCAAAGGCCGAGCACGATTCGGTCCCAAAGGGTCTCGTTCATGTTGGAGAACTCGCATAGTCCTCCCAGGCGCCGCAGCTCTGCAACGAAATCACTGAGACTCTCGCTCGACCGCTGGTCCCGCTGATAAAATTCATGCCGTCGGATGAGGATGGGCACGGCTGGAGCGTACTGTTTCCGGAGCAATGGTTCAAGGTCCCCCCAATCCATCGCGGTAACGTCGGCGGGCTTAGCTAGTGCTTTTGCCATCTTAAACACTGCGGGCCCGCAGTGTGTTAGGAAGATGGCTCGTTTCTTGGGTCCCGTGGCATCCTTCAGATCGTTGCATTCGAGGAACATGTGGAATCTGTCTGTGTAAGATTCCCAGTCCTCGGTAGTGGGGTTGAAGGGGGTTGGTGGTGCGATGCTGGCCATCTCGTCAGTTGGCTGGCTTCCGTCAGACACGTGCTTCGGTTCAGGAAAGGAATCCAACCCTCGTCGCCAATGTTAAGTCCGCGTGGAAGGAAGCCAGGAGTCGGTGACTTAGTATCAAGCTCTTTTATTTAGTCAGGAACTGAACTGGGGCTAAAGGAAAACTTCGCGGCTTTTTATTTCCAAGCCACGGCGGCCGCAGCCAATGGCACCACTTTGAATCTCCCGCGATTCGAATTGACCAATCGCGGAAGATTCTCAGTGAGCCAATCGGCACGGCTCGCCTAGCCAATCCGATTGCCCCGCGCTTTGGCCAATCAAAGCGCGGGGATCTCAAGAATTCAAATGAGGGGACAGAACAGTAAGGATGGAAGAAAAGCTGTGTTTGCCTGATGTATCTACTTCATATTGTCTTGGGAAGTTTGTTTTGTTAAAGAACATAGGAAAACAAAAGAAGAGAAAGAGAATAAAAGACATAATTTTGAATCATTTTATGTCAGGCTAATTGAGATAGCAACTTTGTGGTAAATAGTTGGTTCAGCTCCCAGAATGAAGGGGCCATCAGATAAGGTTTCTGAATCAATTAAATGCATTGCTTGCCATTGCTTAATCACTTAGCGAACATTAATAATGTAATGTCTCAACACAGAAGATACACTGGAAACAATTAATTATAAAGCTGATCTTTTCTCCCTGCTAGATGAAAGACTTATCATATAAAGACTAGAATTAATCATAAAAATTAATCCTAAAGGCTTCCACCAATGTGTTTACCTGCATCATTGATATAACACCTTGATATAAGTCCAAAATATGAGACAATATAAAGCAAGTGTTCAATAAATGGGCCCTATTCATTTTTTAAAAAACAAATTTTATTAATTTTACAAAAACAATACACAAATAATCCAGGCATAACAATTTGAAAATTCTTTTCTAAAAAATAATAATAATAATAATTAAAAAAGAAAGCCAATAGAACATACAAAATAATTCCAAATTGTAATATCAATATTTACATTATCCATTTAACTTCATATCTTATCCCGACTTCTCCCTTTCATTCTAGATATCCAAATTATATTTCTTGCTTATTAAAATTTTATTGCCTTTCATAAACATACAAAACACAGAACATAGAAAAAAAACAACAACAACCTAAAACATCTTTTCTGAAGGCTGCTTGATCCCGGGTTGAAACTCTTCACACAGACACAAATTCAAACATCATATTCACCTTATATATCCTTCCATATCTTATTATCATTTTCAATATCATTCTTTGTCTGTTCTATTTCCAACTATCCATTCGTCTTTTTTCTTTTAATATACTTCTCCTATACACTGATTGGAGTGATGCCTTTAACTCATTATCCTAACTTAAAGTTACTTCATATAACACTTAATTTTATCTTGGGATTCTGTTTAGTACATTCTAAAATTACAGAATAAATTTTATAAAAAAGGTAAAGACCCAACAATAACTTAGTAAAATCCTATATAAGCACTATCCATATCATTAAAAACAAAACAAAACACTAATCGTATATATTAATACTCATTTATATCTTAAGCATTCTACTCTAAATACACATATAAAGACCCAATCTTATGTACCTTCCAGAATCCCCCCCTTTTTTTTTTCAATTAGATTCACCCATTGTCTCTAAATAAACTTTTTTCCTTTAGATCTTGCTTCCCACCATTAAGGCTTCTCCCCCCCCCCCCCCTTCTCTCTTGCTTATTCTTCTTCTCCTTGCACTTTTTACCTCTTTGTCTCTCCTCCTCCCTTTTCTTACTCCCTTTCCGTTGTTTTCTAACCTTGAATCCACCTTGCATCCACCTTTCATTTCATTTTTCTCTTTTTTGGTTGTTTTTTCAAACCTTAAAATCCCCTTTTTCTTATCCTCTTTCTCCTCCTCCCCAGAAAAAACCCATTGTTCATCAAAGTTGGCTTCTTCTTCCTCTTCTTCTTTGTCCCAGTCGTTCTGCTGCGTGGTCAACTTTTCTTTTTTTTTTTTTTTTTGGTAAAAGTTTTATTGATTTTAACGACAGACAAAAAACATGTAAGACATAAAACATAGCATAAAAAGATCATTCTTCATAAATTTACAGTGTATCGGTTGGTTTACCACTCCCTTTTGTACATCCATTTCATAGTCATCAAAATAATTATATTACATAATAACTCACATAATCAATCATCAATAAAATATCCCAATATCATTATTATTTGACTATAATTTTACTAATTCATACTTAAGCGAGATAACTATAATTAAGTTAAATTATTTTATAACAAATCATAGAATCATACCAAATCTATCTTAATAAAATATTCTTAAAAATTATCAAAACCAAGAAAAAATTATATATTCATTATTTCCTAAATTTATAAATATTCTATTATTATATTGTATTATCTAACCATTGATAAAAAAAGATCCCAAACTTCATAAAATTGTTTATCTTCTTGTTCTCTAGTTTCAAATGTCAATCTACTCATTTCAGCACATTCCAATATTTTCTTAATAATTTCTTCCTCTAATGGTATTTTCTCACTCTTCCAATGTTTAGCAAATACAATTCTAGCTGCTGTTAATACATTTACAATCAAATACTTTAAATTTTTATGATATATATCAGGTACGATTCCCAATAAAAAAATCTCTGGTTTCAAATATATGTGTTTCTTTGTCATTTTTTCCAACCATATGCGAATTCTAGTCCAATATTTCCTGGCTTCCTCACAAGTCCACCACATATGGTAATATGAGCCAGGCATCTGATGACATTTCCAGCACTTTTCAGATTTATTCTTGAACATTCTTGCTATTCTTGTCGGGGGAAAGTGCCACCTGTAAAACATCTTATACAAATTTTCTTTACATGCTGTTGACATTGTCATTTTATAATTTTGTGACCACAATTTTTGCCATTTCTCTAAATCAATCCCATATCCAAAATTCTTCTCCCAAGCAATCATTGTTTCTTTAACTTGTTCTTCTTCTAATTTAATTTCCAACAAATAACTATATAGTTTTTTAATCACTTTTTCATCAGTACCTGTCAAAATCCTATCTAAATCAGTCAATTTATCATAAAATCCTTCTATTTTAGAATCTTTAAGATACCTTGCATGTATTTGCGTATATGAAAACCAATTCATCTTTATACCTTGTTCTTCTAAATTTTGCATCGTTTTAAGTTCACCCTTTTCATCCAATATTTCCCCATATCTAATTGTTTGTTCCTTCTTATAAGTTATAGGATATGAAAAAGCTTCAATAGTTGATAACCAAACTGGAATTTTCAAATAACATTGTTTCTTAATTTTCTCCCAATTCAACCATAACGATTCCCGTATATAATGCCTTCTAAAATAACCCTGTGATTTAGTTCCCTTATACCATAAAAAGCATGCCAAATCAATAATAAATCATGACCTTCTAATGCCAACAATCTAGTCTTTCTTAACGTTATCCATTCTTTAACCCACATTAAGTTTGCAGCTTGATAATACAACTCCCAATTAGGAAGGACAAATCCTCCTCTAATTCTAGCATCCTGTAAAAGTTTTAATTTTATTCTCGCTTTCTTGCCTTGCCATATATACTTCAACACAATTTTATTTAATTCTTTGAAGTAATCCTTACTTAACCTAATTGGTATTGTTTGCAACAAATATAAAATTCTGGGTAAAATATTCATCTTGATTGTTGAAATTCTACCAATCAATGACAATTGTAGGTTTTCCCATTTTTTCAGGTCAGGTGCTATCTGCTGTTTAAGCTTAATATAGTTATTCTCTTTCAGTGTAGTACATCTTGACGTCAAATATATCCCCAAATATTTAACTTTGTTCGTAACTTGAATTTTCAATAATTCTGCCAGCTCTTCTCTTTGTCTTAATAACATGTTCTTTGTCAGAATCTTTGTTTTGTCTTTATTTATTTTCAAACTAGCCATCTCACCATACATCTCTATCTTTTCCAATAGTTTTAAAGCTGTCTCTAAAGGGTCTTCCAAAATAAATACTAAGTCATCCGCAAAGGCTTGCAATTTGAATTCCTCCTTTTTGACTTTCATTCCTTTTATATTTATATCCTCTCTAATATTTCTGTTTAAGACTTCCAAGGTCAATACAAATAACAAAGGAGATAATGGGCATCCTTGTCTTGTACCTTTTTAAATATTGATAGAGTCTGTGAATTCTCCATCTATCATTACTTTTGCCGTTTGCTTATAATATACAGCTTCTATTGCTTGAATAAATTTTTTAGCCAAGCCCATCTGTTCCAATAATAATAACATAAATCTCCAATTCACATTATCAAATGCCTTTTGGGCATCTAAGAATATCAAAGCCATTTGTTTTTCAGGGTGCGCCTCATAATATTCCAATGTGTCCAGGATTACCCTCATATTGTCTTTAATCTGTCTCTTTGGTAAAAATCCATTCTGATCAGAGTGAATAAAGCTATTTAGGATTTTTTAAGCCTTTCTGCCAAGATTGAAGCAAAGATTTTATAGTCTGCATTCAATAAGAAAATAGGTCTATAGTTCTTAATTTGTAATGGGTCAACCCCTTCTTTTGGAATAAGTGTAATATAAGCTTCTGACCATGTTTCAGGTATTTTCTTATTTATCATAACTTCATTCATGACTTCTAACAGTGGGATGCTCAACGATTCTTGTAATGTTTTATAAAATGCTGCCGGGAAGCCATCTGGTCCTGGTGCTTTTCCATTGTTCTGTCTGTTGAGTGCTTCAGTTAATTCCATCATTGTTATAGCACTTTGTAACATTTTCCGAGTTTCATCAGGTATCTTCGGTAGGTTAGCATTTTGTAAATACTGTTTAATTTTTTCCTCATCAAGATCTTCTTGTTTATATAATTGTCCATAAAAATCTCGAATGATTGCATTTTTCTCCTTATTACCATAACAAATTTGACCATGATCATTTATTAACTGTGATATTTTCCTTGACTCTTTCTCTTTTCTCAACTTATATGCTAACCATCTACTGGCCTATTTGCATCTTCAAAATAGTTCTGTTTAGCACTTCTAATTTTTTGTGCCAGTTCTTCTTTCTCTGCTTGATCCATTTTATGTTTAATTATGTCCATTTTAAGTTTGATATCTTTTTTCTGTGGCATCTTCTGTAATTCTTTTTCCAGTTTTTTTATGGTCATCTTCCAGAGCTTTAATCATTTGCCTCTTCCTAATGTTCTTTTTCTTTATATAGTCAATTATTAATCCTCTTGCATATGCCTTCATTGTATCCCAAACATTCTGTATTGAAGTATCTTCTTTTTTGTTTTCATTGAAGAAGAAGGCCAATTCTTTTTCCATCCATTGTGTAAAATCTTTTTCCTTTAGAATAGTATTGTTTAATGTCCATCTAGATCTTCTTTTTTGTCCTTTCCATTTAATTGTCATTGGATTATGGTCTGCCCATGTACTTGTTTCAATATTTATTTCTTGAATATTAGATAATAATTCTGTTGATGTCCAAATCATATCTATTCTGGACCACGATAAATGCCTGTTTAAATAAAAAGTATATTGTTGATTTTTAGCATTTCTTTCTCTCCATATATCTTTTAAATTTAGTTCATCTGTCATTTTAAAAAAGGATTTAGGGAGAGTTTTCCTATTTTGTCATGTTGTTCTTACTGTATAGTCCACGACTATACAGTACCACGACTATGTATCAGAATGGTCAAACAAATGGCAACTTCAAATCTCAACAAATAAATGCTCTGTCTTACATATTGGCAAAACAATTAGAAAATAAAATACAAGGTGAATAGTCAAGATCTTTGTTATGTATGTACCATAGTTAATAAAGTATGAGCTTGAGGTTAAGTGCAGGGTTCTGGCCCTGCACTTCTGATTGGCTGTTAGGCGGCCAGATCGGATTGGCTAGTTCTTAGGAATCCGATTGGCCCTTAACAGAGGATTATTATTGGTTTAAGGTACTTGCGTTCATAGCTCGCTATTGGACAATTCTCACAAAGGTTGCCTATATAAGGCAGGGTTCACTGTTGTTGTTTTGAGAAGTCACTATGCTAATAAAGAGCTGAAAGTCACTATTCAGAGGCTGTCTCCATTTACTCCGACCCATGTCCAAGTACTTAACACTGGTGACGAGGATGGGATTTGGAGACGTCTGAACCTAAGAAGTCAGGAAGCAAGACCGAGCACGAGGAAGACGACGCCAACAACAGAACCATGTCCGGCAGCATCATACCACCCGCTCCGTTCGATCCAAACCAAGAGGATTGGGAATCCTACATGGATCGCTTCCAAATGTTTCTTGAGATGAATAATTTGAAGGACGCCACACCAGCAAAAAAGTGGGCACTGTTCCTGACGCACTGCGGCCCGGCTGTTTTTAAAATGGCAAAAGCACTCGCCAAACCTCGAGAAGTGAAAGCCATGAGCGGGGACGACCTCGAACCCATCCTGAGAGATCATTTCGCGCCAACCGTGCCTACACTCGTGAGACACCACGAGTTTTATCAAAGGAACCAGCGAAAAGGAGAGAGCATGGCTGATTTCGTGGCAGACATCCAAAATTTAGGAGGCCTCTGGGGTTCACCGATTTAGAAGAAGCACTGAGAGACCGAGTAATTCTGGGATTAGATGTGCTAGGCGTGCAGAGCAAGCTGATGGCAAAAGGCGACATCAGCCTTGCTGATGCCATCGCCGAAGCCATGGCTGCGGAGGCGACCAAAATGTCAGCTGCACAATTATGGCGAAACCGCACTTCGGCAACACAACCGACCGGCGAAATCTTACCCAACTCAGAAGGGCAGCTCGTTACGACGCACCACGAGGACCTCTCTTCATCATCAGACAGCGATGAAGAAGGGGTCCATCGAATGCGGTCCGAACGGGATCCTCACCCTAAGCCCTTACACCCTTTCGCTGGCTGTGGAGCAAACCATGCCAGGGCCGAATGCAAATTCCGCGACGCACTCTGCCATGAGTGCGGGAAACGAGGCCACATCAGCCGGGTCTGCTGCAGCTTACCAGGACCCAGCCAGGCCTCAAAAGGGGCCAATTATCGCCAATCGACAGGAAACTGTCCTGTAAGGCGAGAACCAGTAAACCACTCCTACAGAAATCGCGCTTTGAAAAAAGAAGAGGCTCACCATACTATCACTATAGGTCATGCCTCAGTCATGGACACTAAGAAAATTCGAGTCACAGTAGCCATCGAGAACCAGCCTTGCCACATGGAGGTCGACTCAGGATCGTCCCTCTCAATGGTGTCTTGGAAGACACTCAAGCAACTTATCCCCACAATCCAATGCCAAGACCTCCAATTTCAACGCCTCATCCTCAAGGACTACCAAGGAAATCGAATCCCTGTGGTTGGGTCCTGCCGAGTCCGAGTCTCCTTCAAAAAACATACTGTGTACTTACCTCTAACGATCATCGACAGAGATAGGCCTAGTCTATTAGGCCTCCAATGGTTCGCGCCACTAGGCATCGAGGTGGCCGGCGTGAACCGAGTCGGTGGTTGTGAGTGGGAAGAAGACCTTGTTTCTGAGTTCAGCGACGTCTTCGCGGACCGTTTAGGCGAGTATAAGGGGACCCCAATCTCATTTAGTTTAGATCCAAAAGTAGCCCCAATTCGCTTGAAGCCCCGTCGAGTTCCATTTGCTCTTAAAGCTAAGATCGACGAACAACTCGATAAGTTAATTGCTCAAGGGGTGTTGAAACCCATCGATCACTCTCCATGGGAAACCCCTATTGTAACGCCCATTAAGCCAGATGGGTCAATCCGAATTTGTGGGGACTACCGGGCCACTTTAAACCACGCCCTACAGCAGAATGCGTATCCAGTTCCGGTGGTGCAGCACCTCCTCCACTCCTTGGGGGGCGGAAAGGTTTTTGCTCAATTAGATTTAGCTCAAGCTTATCAACAACTACCAGTGGATTCAAAGACAGCTCAGGCCCAAACAATTGTAACGCACAGAGGTGCTTTTAAATGTACTCGATTGCAATTTGGGGTTAGTGTAGCCCTGGGGATATTCCAAAGCCTCATGGAAAGGTTGTTACAGGGAATCAAGGGCGTGGTTCCGTATTTTGATGACGTATTAATTGCAGCCCCTACCAAAAAAATCTTGCAGGATTGTTTGAAAAGTGTTCTTAAAAAATTCCAAGAGGCAGGACTTCAGGTGAAAAAAAACAAATGTCACTTATATACTGACAGTGTTGAGTTTCTAGGGTATAGGATTGATAGCCAGGGCATCCACCCTACCGAAAGTAAATTAAAGGCAATAAAAAATGCCCCCAGGCCACGTAACAACACCAATCTCCAGGCATTCTTAGGCCTCATTAATTTTTATAATGTATTTTTACCGCATAAGGTGACTGTTGCTGAACCGTTACACCGGTTATTAGATAAAAAAGCATTGTGGGTATGGGGTTACCGGGAAGAACAAGTGTTCCGGAATGTTAAAAAATTGCTCACATCTGACTCTGTACTTATGCAGTATAACGAGACTTTACCATTAGTTATAACCTGCGATGCCTCACCCTTCGGGGTGGGCGCCATTTTGAGTCATGTACTGCCTAATGGGAACGAAGCCCCTGTTGCATACTTTTCGAAGACTCTTTCACATGCAGAGCGGAACTATGGACAAATTGATAAAGAAGCTCTCGCAATCGTTGCAGCTGTAAAGAAATTTCATGAATATGTGTATGGAAGGACATTCACCATTATAACTGACCACAAACCATTGCTAGGGATAATTGCCGGGGACAAGCCAACCCCCTACATATTATCCCCTAGAATGACCCGATGGTCAGAATTCCTCGCTGCTTATAATTATCGCCTTCAATATTGCCCGGGGAAAGCCATTCCCCACACCGACGCATTAAGCCGAGCACCGCTTCCAGGGACTCTCGACGATCCGGCACCAACGGCAACCAGGTTGCAGATTGAAACACTCAACTCGCCACTTATGACCGCCCGAGACATCGCGAGAGAAACCAAACGAGACCACACCCTAGCTTGAGTCCTAGGCTGGGTAGAACGCGAATGGCCATTGGACCAAGTCCCAGATGACTTTGCGCCATTTAAAGCAAGACAGACTGAACTTTTTTCACAAAAAGGCTGTGTCATCTGGGGCGATAGAGTCATTGTCCCAGAACGACTCCAGAAGACGCTACTACGAACTCTGCACGAGGGCCACCCCGGCGTCGTGTGGATGAAAGCACTCGCACGAAGCTACGCATGGTGGCTGGGCATGGACCGGCAAATCGAGCAGTGGGTCAAAGCGTGTACCAGTTGCCAACAAGCCAGCAACGCCCCACCAAAAGCCATGCCTACTGAATGGGAAATGCCACATGGACCCTGGTCCAGAATCCACCTGGATTTCACAGGGCCAACCAAAGGATATACCTTCCTGCTGACAGTCGACACATATTCCAATTGGTTGGAAGTTCATTGTATGATGGCCACAACTTCTGAGGCAGTGATTAAGATCCTAAATAGACTCTTTGCAACCCACGGATTGCCTGACGTCCTGGTGTCCGATAACGGGCCACAGTTCACGGCATTGATGTTCGAGCAGTACCTCACTGACCACGGCATCCGCCATGCGCTCACCTCGCTTGCGCACCCTGCGACCAATGGCCGAGCGGAACGCATGGTCCAATTTGTTAAAAAGACTTTGCAAAAAATGGACTATGACAATATCGATGACAAAGTCAACCAAATTCTCTTTTTGCAACACATAACTCCACATAGTGTCACCGGCAGAACTCCCGCAAAACTACTGATGGGACGAAGACTCCATTCCCACCTCGACCGGTTGCACCCTGCTTATGAACCGGAAAAGCCAATAGGATCCAGTGGCCGCTGTCGCACGTTCCAGGTAGGAGACCGCGTTTACGCACGGAACTTTTCAGGCGACCCGTTATGGATAGAGGCAACAGTAGTACGAGTGACCGGCCCCAATCCTACGTAGTGAAATGCTGCGACAATAGACTGTGGAAATGGCATATCGACCAATTACGGTCATGACTCATAATGGCCAGTCAACAACTCCCCCATGACCAAACCGAGGGGGGGGAGGTACAGAAGAAGAAGATGACGTTCCAAGGAACCTGCTCGAAGAGAGCGACGAATCAAGTGAGACTCAAGAAATGGAGCAGGAAGGAGAATTGTTTGCACCACAAGAAATTGCACCTGAACAAGAAGCAGAGACACTGCCAAACAACAATCTACCTCAACAGGATTGCAATCAACCAGTCCAACGAAAATCTGAAAGACTTAAAAGACAACAATCCTACTTAAAGGATTATATAACTACACCATAATTAAGAAACCAGGGGGAAGGGGTGTTATGTATGTATCATAGTTAATAAAGTATGAGCTTGAGGTTAAGTGCAGGCTTTTGGCCCTGCACTTCTGATTGGCTGTTAGGCGGCCAGATTGGATTGGCTAGTTCTTAGGAATCCGATTGGCCCTTAACAGAGGATTATTATTGGTTTAAAGTACTTGCGTTCATAGCTCGCTATTGGACAATTTTCAAAAAGGTTGCCTATATAAGACAGGGTTCACTGTTGTTGTTTTGAGAAGTCACTATGCTAATAAACAGCTGAAAGTCACTATTCAGAGGCTGTCTCCATTTTATCCGACCCATGTCCAAGTGCTTAACAACCTTGTTGATGATCCAAACTCTGTCAAGGACCTTGGATCATCTCAAATGATCTAGATCCTAGAGCCCATTGTAACTACATAGCCAAAAAGGCATTTAGAGTTATTAACCTAATCCTACATAGTTTTTTCTCTAGTAATATCACACTAGTAACTAGAGCATACAAAACATTTGCTAGACTGATACTTGAATACAGCTCATCAGTCTGGAACCCATATTATGTATCTAATATTAACACAGGAGAGAAAGTCCAGAAATATTTCACAAGAAGAGTTCTCTACTCCTATACTCATTGCAGAATACCTTATGCCACCAGATTTGAAATTTTAGACCTAGAAAACCTAGAACTACACCACCTTCAGTCTGATCTAAGTATAGTATATAAAATCATACTTTGCAATGTCCTATCTGTCAATGAATACTTCAACTTCAACCATAACAATAAAAGAGCACACAATAGTTACAAACTCAAGGTTACAAAATTGACTGTAGGAAATACATCTTCAGAAACAGAGTGGTCAATGTCTGGAATACTCTACCTGACTCTGTGGTTTCTTCTCCAAACCCCAAAAACTTTAACCTTAGACTGTCTACTATTGACCTCAACCCTTTCCTAAGAGGTCTGTAGTGGGCATGCATAAGCACACCAATGTGCCTATCATCCCTGTCCTATTGTTTCTTCTATATTTCTTATATGTATCCATGTATTCATAACTATGTTTATACTATTATCTTGTAAGCAATTGACAAATCAAATCAAATCAAATAAAATAAATTACTACCTATCTGCCTTCAATCGAGGACCTGTATACCGCACAAGTCAAAAAGTGGGCTGTGAAAATATTTACAAACCCCTCACATCCTGAACGTAAACTGTTTCAACTCCTTCCCTCCAAACAAAGTTATAGAGCAGTGGTTGCCCACCGGTGAGCCACAGCCCACTGATGGGCCATGGAAAATTTTTGGTGGGCCACAGAAGAAATGGCCCCTGAAAGCAATTAATCTGGGCTGTACAGTTCTCATGCCACCTGGCTCTTCAACGACCCCGGAGTCAGGTCCCTGAGATGCACACACCAACCAGCTCCCACACACGGTGGGCAGAGGCAACAACAGTCCCTTCCCCTAGTGCCCACTGTTAGCTCTCCCCATTAGTTCTCTAGTTTTGAATTGCTCCCACCTCTCTCTCTTTGCTGCCCTCCCCCATGCCCATGTACAGGCAGGCAAAGATAGAGTGACAGAGCCATGTGCAGCTCTCCACTTTTCCAGCCCTCACTGCCTCTCCCAACATTGAAGCCTCAGAGATACAGGCAAAACCGCTGCAGTGGTAGCACCCTGAGTTGCTTGCTTCTCCACTACTGCCTCCTCCTCCTCGTCGTCCAGCAATGGGTAGGGCAATTCTGAACTAACTGAGCATGCTAAGGCAATTCGGGTGCTTTCACTGTTCATCTTTGCCCTGCTGTGCATAGAACCCTGGGAGGCTGCCGGTGCTGAGCAAGGCCATGCCCATGCTGCCTCCCTCCACCTGGGCTGAGGACCAAGTGAGGGACCAGCATGTGCCCAGTGGGTAAGGAGTCCAAGGTTGGGAAGCCCAGGCCTGGGCCCAAGCAGGATCAGAACTGAACAACCAATCACACAGGCCATCCACAATTAGGAATTCCAAAAGGGGGGGCAGTTGAGAGAGAGGGGGGTAAAAAGAGAGGAGGCAGGAGATTATGGTCAGCTTGGGCTGCGCAAGGAGCAGAAATGTGTGGAGGAGCCCAGCCTCAGCCTGACTCCATGAGAGGAGCGAAGTCACCAAAGAGCATCCACCACCAAAACCAGAAAGAAATTCTATGCTCCTCTTGATTGGTGACAAGTGTGGGAGTGCTTAAGGCCAGGTGACTCCAGGGGAGAATAAAGCGAAGAAAATGGAGCCTCCTCTAAAGGATTGCTGGGCCTGGTGCAGTTCCAGCAAAGGTGCCTCATGGTTGGGAAAAAGCCCATTTCTTCCGAGCACCAACAATTACCAGTGAGGGGCATTGCCAAAGGGACACTATGTAACATGGGTGGCTGGAAAGAGGCCCAGAAGCAGCATGAAGGAGAAAGGGAAGCGAGGGGGGGTCCCCTGGCTAAGCAATTGTGGGAGAGAAGTGGGGAGGGGGAAAGCAAAGGTGTTCTTCTCCCCCCTTCCTTCAGAGGGGAAGGCAAATGCTGCTTGGTCAGAAGGACGCCCAGCCACTGAGGTGATTTCCTTTCAATTCACTAATAAAATCACCTCCTGCTGCTTCGAGGCTTATTCAAACACCAGTCCTGGCTGACTTCTGACTATGAAAAACAGACCCGTGAAGTCCCCTGCTAATACGAGAGTTGCTGTCTCTCTCTCCCACCTCTCCTGCCCCCAAATAATCACTGGCTGTGACTGGGTTTGGCAGCAAAGTGCCCCCAGGCACTTTCTTTGCCTGTCTCCAGGTGAGGCTGGAAGAGCCCCCTCCTCAGCTTTTCTTTGGCTGAGCTCTCTCAATCCTCCATCCAGGATCTGAAAGGAGCTCCCACTTTCTCCCCCTTCCCTCCCCCCAATTAATCACCCAGGGTGGCAGTCCTTCTGTAGGCAGATGCCTGCTAAGAAGCCCCTGGAATGGGCCGAGGGGTGCTGCCCCACCAAGGAGACCAAAGCCCCCTTTCTGCCTCTGCTTCTCCCAGCAGCAGTTGCCAGGAGGCCCTCAGCTCTGCTTTTTTGTCTCTTTGGAAGGTGCAGGTGGAGGGAGGCTTTTAGCCCAGAACATTTTATTTTGTTATCATTAAGCATTTGTGTTTTTGTTACAATTAAATAAATAATTATAATAAAATAAAATAATTAAATAAGTGTGTATGTGTGTGTATGTGTGTGTGTGTGTTATGTTTTCACACGTATTTATATGTATGGTATTTAGCTTTGTTCAGGTATTTTCCCACTTCTTTACAGTTGTGCTTTTAAAGTTATAGCGACGTTTCAGCAGAATCTCATCTGCCATCATCAGGCTTGTGTATTGAGTTCGTCTGTGTGTCAAGCTTTCACAGCTGTTTTACATTTGGTGCTAGCCTCGTGCTTTGTTAGAATGTGTTTTTTTTTTTTCTGATTGGTTGGAAGTCTTGGTCTGTGTTTATTGATCTTGCAGTTTGCTGTGTTCTGCTTGATTGGTGTTTCTAATATCTTCTGTCTGTTTTTTGGCTTTTTTTGTCTTGATTGGCTGGCAACATTGTGTTTTCTGTATTGGAGGCTTTTAGTGCAGCTTGGCTCTGAGTAAATAGATGCCCATCATTAGTTAGGAAGCTAGGTTTCATCTGGGTGGCTGGCTGGGGTGTGTTTGGGCTGGAAATATGGGGGGAGGTCTGTTTGTGCCCAGGTGTTTGTTGGCTTGTGGTGTGGAGATTTTGTTGTTTGTGAGTGCAGGCTTCCAGATAATTGACAGTCTGTTGGAATCATCTCTTCTATTCATGCTTTCAGGTCATTTTTCAATCTCTATGGCTTCTCTGATAATTCTGTAGCTGGGGTTTTCTATAGTGTCTAGGGTTTTGGTGCCATTGAAATTGATGCTATGACCTGTGGCTTTCATGTGTTGGACAAATGAGGAAGTGTGTTCCAGCTTTTTTACTGCATTTTTGTGTTCATCAAGGCGGGTACTTATTTTTCTATTGGTCTGTCTGATATATGTGGCCAGGCATGATGTGCAGGGAACTTGGTTTTCCAGGTCAATTTTATCTTTGGGGTTTCTTAGGATGGCTGCTATTTTTCTGTCTGTTTTGAAGGCAGTCTTGATGTGATACCTGTGTAGTATCTTACTGATTTTATCTGTAGTACCTCTTATATAGGCAGGACAGCTGTTCCATAGGTCCATTCATCTTCTAGGTCTCTATTATGTCTCAGTGTGTTTTTGTGAAAGCCGTTGGCTGTCAGTACTTTGGTCAGGGTACATAGTTCAGTCTTTATGTCTTGTCTGCCAGGTGCTTGGTTCTGGCAATTAGTGTTTTGGCCATGGAGTTTATCTGTGCTGGGTGGTGGTGGGATTGGGCATTGAGGTAGCAGTTGGTGTGTGTTTGCTTTTGGAATATGGTGTGTCCTAGTGTACCATCTGTTTTTTTATAGATTAGTACAACTAGGAATGGTAGTTGGTTGTTTCTGTTTCCATGGTGAATTTGACTTTGGGATGCATGCTGTTTAAGTGTGTTAGGAAATTGTTTAGGTTTTCTTTTCCATGGCCCAAAATAACAAATGTGTCATCGATATATCTTAACCATAGTTTGGATTTGTGGGTGGCATTGGCTAGGGCTCTGGATTCAAATTCTTCCATGAACAGGTTTGCAATAATGGGTGACAGTGGTGATCCCATGTGGGCTCCTTCAATCTGTTTGTATCTTTGTCTTTTGTATATGAAATATGTATTGGTTAAGTAATGTTCTGCTAATTCCTTGACATGTTTGGGTGGTTGGTATTTGTTTTTTTATGATTTCTAAGGTTTCTTTCACAAAGAATTGAGTGAATAGTGAGACCACATTAAAACTTACAAGATCTTTTTGTTCCATGTGTAGATGTTTCTAAGAGGTAAGATCATTTCTAAGAGATGGTATGAGTTTTGTACATGTGAAGCTGCTGCTTCAGCATGGGGTTGTACCTGCTTTGCTAGGTATTTGGCTAGGTTTTGTAATGGTGCTCCTCTGGAGCTGGCGATGGGTCTGAACGGTGTGCCTTCTTTGTGTATTTTTGGGAGGCCGTATAGTTTGGGGCATTTGGAAGATTTTTCTCGTGGGATGATCGTCTGTTGGATTTCTTTACTTATGTTGCTGGTTATGATTTTTTTTCTTGGCAAAGAACCAAAAAAATCTTCACACCAGAAGCCAAACAAACATCTGGACACAAACAGACACCCCCCCCCCCGATATCTCCAGCCCAAACACACTCCAGCCAATCACTCAGATGAATCCTAGCTTCCTAATAAACAATAGCTGGCCATTCACCAGAAGCCAAGCTGCGCTAAAAAACCCCAATGCATGAAACACAATGTTGCCAGCTAATTAAGACAAAAACAGACAGAAGGTATTAGAAACACGAATCAAGCAGAACATAGCAGACTCCAAGACCAATAAACACAGACCAAGACTCCCAACCAATCAGGATAAAGGAAAAAAAAACATTCCAACAAAGCACAAGGCTAGTACCAAATTTAAAACAGAAATGGCTGTGAAAGCCTGACACACAGACAAATCCAATACACAAGCCTAATAATGGCAGATGAGATTTCTTGTAGAAAAAAGAAAAAACCATTCTGGCACAGCAATAGGCTAGCCCCAATTTAAATCTTAAACCATTGTAAAAGTCTGACTCACAGATGAACACAATACAGAAGCCTGATGATGGCCGATGAGATTCTACCGAAATGTTGCTACAACTTTAAAAGCATAATTACAATGACGTGGGAAAATACCCAAACAAAGCTGAATACCATACATGTAAGTACCCATGAAAACTTAAGAAAACACACACACACACACACACACACACGCATACATATATATATGTAGAGTTTCATGGGTACAGGTATGTAGGTCTAGGTGTGTTCGTGTCTTTTCCCATGTAAGATTAAGAGTATCTTGGCGATGTTTCGGTGAGGTCCCACTCACCATTCTCAGGCTGGTGCTTTCGGCTTTGTGCCAGCGCAAGCAGAGGCATGAAGCCGAAAGCTTGCACTGGCACGAAGCCGAAAGCACCAGCCTGAGGATGGCGAGTGGGACCTCACCGAAACGTCACCAAGATACTCTTAATCTTACACTGGAAAAGACCCGAAAAAGTTCGGCAACACTGCTATAGAGTACTGCACACCAGAACAACTAGACATAAGAACAGTTATTTTTCCAAAAGCCATCACTCTGCTAAAAAAAATTCCTTCAACACTGTTCAACTATTACAAAGTCTGCACTACTATTATTGTTAATCTTCTCATCACTCCTTATCACCTATCCCCTCCCACTTGTGACTGTATGACTGTGACTTTGTCGCATGTATCCTTTCAATTTATAATGACTTGTTTCCTACTATGATTTGATTACTTATTGTACCCTATGACTATCATTAAGTGTTGTACCTTATGATTCTTGACACTTGACAAATGTATCTTTTCTTTTATTTATACTGAGAGTATTTGCACCAAGACCTTGTGTGTCCAATCACACTTGGCTAATAAAAAATTCTATTCTATTCTATTCCATTCTATTCTATTCTAGAGATCCCTACTTTTCATAGCATTCCATATCATTGTGGGTTTTCCCCCCATTATTCCCCATTATGTCAGGTGGATCTTGACAGACTAGAACATTGGGCCATATCTAACAAAATGAAATTCAATGTAGAGAAAAGTGAAATCCTACAAGGAAGGTACACATATAGACTGGGTGAAACCAGGCTCAATAGCAGTAAATGTGAGAGGGATCTTGGAGTCCAAGTGGACAACCAGCTAAATATGAGCCAGCAGTGTGCAGCAGCAGCCAAAAAAGCGAATACTGTTGTGTCCGCGAAATGATGCCAGGAGTCGGTGACTTCAAATCATGCTCTTTTATTAAAGTAGGAACCGAACTGGCTCTTTGCAAAAGGTTTGCGGCTTTTATTCTTTCAACCGCGGCGGCCGCGGCCAATGGCACCGCTTTGAATCTCCCGCGATTCGAATAGACCAATCGCGGGAGATTCTTAGCGAGCCAATCGGCGCGGCTCGCCTGACCAATCAGAGTGCCCCGCGCTTTGGCCAATCAAAGCGCGGGGAACTCAAGAATGCTAATTAGGGACAGAACACCCCTCCCCTCTTGGTTCAGTCCTTACGTCGCGTAGTCACATAGGTAGGCGGGGCTCCGTCTGAGCCTACTGGACCTGCGCAGCTCAGTCGTAGGTTGGATCCCGGCCGGTTCGGTCGGGATCTCTGTTGCTCCTGATGCCGTCATGGGAACCGGCTGGTCAGTCGGGCAGGGCCGCTCTCCGTAGCTCCCTCCTGGGCCTCCCGGGTTGGTTGAGCTGCGGGTTTCGCCGCTCCCGCTTGGTCTTTCTGGGTCGGTCGAGCTGGCCTGGCTGTCTCTTCCTGGCGATGGGTCGTGATGGCTGCTTTCCGGTAAGTATGGCTGGTTTATTCTTCTTTGGTTTTGGTCCCCTGGGTATTCCCTCCCCCCTTGGTTTGTGTTGTGGGGGTTGGTTTCGCCTGTTTGTGCGTCGGTGGTCTCTTGGTTGGCAGTCCTCGACCTTAATTGGTCGATGTGGCGTTTCCACGCTCGTTCGTCTGCTGTTTGCAGCCGGTACGAGTGTGGGCCTGTTATTTGTGTGATGACGGCCGGTATCCATAGTGGGTCTCCCGTCAGGTTTCTTGCGTATACGGGGTCGCCTGGTGCGAAAGTTCGGAGTTGGCTGTTTGAGTCTGGGGGCTTCTCCGGGTTATACGTGGGGTGTAACCTGTCAAGTGAGGACCTTAATTTCCTCCCCATTAATAGATCGGCTGGGCTCTTATTCGTTGTGGTATTTGGGGTTATGTGTTGGGTGAAGAGTAGTTTGTTTATTTTCTCCTGGATCTCCCCGTGGACTATTTTCCGGATGGTTTTCTTAGTGAATTGCACCATCCGTTCCGCCCTACCGTTCGCCGCCGGGTGCGCCGGTGCTGTCAGCGCGTGGTGGATGCCCCTTTCCGCTAGGAATTTTTCAAATTCCAGCGAGGTGAATTGGGGCCCGTTGTCAGAAACGACGACGTCTGGGAGGCCGTGCATTGCAAAGAGTTTGCAAAATTCCTTAATCACGGCCTCCGTGGTTGTTGTCTTCATGTTGCTTACCTCCAGCCAGTTGGAGAAAGCGTCTACTGTTATAAGGAAGGTGTGTCCTTTTGTGGGCCCGGCGAAGTCTATGTGAATCCTAGACAAAGGTCCCCTTGGGGTTTCCCACTCTAGGATGGGTGCTGTGGGTGGGCTTGGCCTAGTTTCCTGGCATCGTTGGCACCTTGCTACCCAGGTCTCAATTTGTTTGTGCATCCCTGGCCACCAAGCGTAACTTCTGGCCAGGGCTTTACTCCTAACGATGCCAGGGTGCCCCTCGTGTAGCAGTTCCAGAACCTTCCCTTGTAGCTTTTCTGGAATGACCACCCTATCCCCCCATGGTATGCACCCTTTTAATAACGAGAGTTCCGTTTGGCGGTTTCGGAATGTTTTGACGGACTCGTCGTTGTCCCTTTCCGGCCACCCTTTCTCTACCCAAATGCAACACCCGCGCCAGACGTTTGTCTTTATTAGTCTCTCAGGCAATGTCTGACGCGGTTATGGGAGGGTTGGGTGGAGTCTCTTTGCTAAGGATGGTCGTCGTGGGTGCTGGGTCGGTGTCAGGTTGTGGTAGCGGTGAGCGGCTTAAGGCGTCTGCATGGGAGATCGTCTTACCCGGTTTGTGTATGAGTCCATAGTTGTAGGCTGCCAGGAACTTGGACCACCTTGTCATTCGGGGAGACAGAATGTTCGGGGTGGCCCGGTTTCCTGCAAGGATTCCCAGCAGCGGCTTGTGGTCGATTATGATGGTGAATATCCGGCCGTAGAGATACTCGTGGAATCGTTTTACGGCGGCAACGATAGCCAGAGCCTCTTTGTCCAGCTGGCTATAGTTCCGCTCCAGTTTGGTGAGGGTCCTTGAAAAGAACGCGATGGGCGCTTCTTTTCCGTCAGGGAGGGTATGGCTGAGGACAGCGCCGATGCCGAAAGGTGATGCGTCGCATGTGACGGCCAGAGGTAGGGTCTCGTTATACTGTATAAGGACGGCGTCCGAAGTGAGGAGGTCCTTTGTTCTTTGGAAGGCGGCTTGCTCGCATTTCCCCCAAGTCCAGGTCGCCGCCTTGTCCAGGAGCCTATGCAAGGGCTCCGCCACCGTCGCCTTTTGGGGCAGGAACACATTGTAAAAGTTAAGTAGCCCCAGGAATGCCTGTAGTTCCGTCTTCGACTTGAGTGTGGGGGCTTCTTTGATGGCCTTGATTTTTGGTTTGTGGGGTGAATGCCGTGACGGTCTAGGAGGTATCCTAGGAATTCTACCTGTTCCATGTATAATTGGCATTTCTCCCTCTTGACTTTGAGCCCGGTCTCTTTGAATTTGGTTAGGACCTCCCTTAGGCGACCCTCTAGTTCAGCTTGGTTGGTTGCCGAAACTAGGACGTCGTCAAAGTAAGGTACCACCCCCTTGATGCCTTGCAATAGTCTCTCCATTAGGCTTTGGAATATTCCCGGTGCCACGCTGACTCCGAATTGGAGTCGGTTGCATTTAAATGCTCCCCGGTGGGTGACTATGGTTTGCGCTGCTGCCGTTTGCTTGTCGACTGGCAACTGTTGGTATGCCTGGGCGAGGTCGAGCTTGGCAAAAACCTTGCCCCCTCCCAATGAGTGCAGTAGGTGTTGCACTACTGGGACGGGGTAGGCGCTTTGTTGTAGCGCGCCATTTAGTCCTTATAGTCCCCACAGATCCTCACCGACCCATCGGGCTTGATCGGGGTGACTATGGGGGTCTCCCACCAGGCGTGGTCTATGGGCTGTAGGACCCCTTGCTTGACGAGCTTGTCAATTTGCTCGTCTATCTTGGGTTTAAGTGCGAATGGCACCCGCCTTGGTTTCAGGCGTTTTGGGAGGACGTTTGGGTCTAGGCTGAAAGATATAAGGGGCCCTCGGTACTTGCCTAGGTTTCTGTCGAAGACCTCTTGGAATTCCCGGGCCAGTTGCTGCTCCCAGCTGTCGTCGGTGACGTGGTCAACTCCCGTGACTGCGATGCCGAGCGGGGCGAACCATTGCAGTCCCAGTAGGCTTGGGCGGTCGCGGTCGACGATTGTCAGGGGAAGCCTTTCGGTGTGCCCTTTATATGTGATGTTGAAGTGTTTGGTTCTGACTACCGGGATGCGGTTTCCCTGGTAGTCCTTTACGATGAGTCTCTGGCTGTCTAGGATCCTCCTTTGGATGGTAGGCACCAAGCGCTTTATTTCATGCCATGCTATCATGGAGAGGTAGGACCCAGAGTCCACCTCCATTTTGCATGGCTCGCCCTCGATGCCTACCTCCACGTGGACCTTCCGGGCGTCATTGGTTATGGCGTGGCTGATGGTGATCGTCTGATAGATCTCCTCTCTTCTCTGGTTATCGCCACCTCGCAGGGATCATTCGTTCTGGTCCCATCTGTTGTCCGAGGGGCGATCTCTGGTCCGGGGTGGTGTGCTCTCTCTCCTCCGGTCGCTCTGGTCCCATCGTGCCGGGCTGCGGTTCTTTTTTAGGCGGCAGACACGGGCGATGTGTCCCTTCTTGTCGCAATGCCGGCAGATCGATTCGAAAAACCAGCATTCCGACCTGGGGTGGTCGCCGCCGCAACCGGCACAGTTGGTCGTCAACTTACGACCCCACCGGTTTCGTGGGTCGCGGCCTGTCTGGAGGCGATGGATGTCCTCCTTGTCATCGGAAGTGCCCGATGCCGAGTAGAAGTTGCCCTGGTGGGTGGTCGTCTTGGGTTGGGCCTTGGCGACCTTGCAGGGTTGTTGTTTCCGTTGCGGTCCCCAGCGTTCGGTCTGCGCATGCGGTTGGCGGAGGTTCGAGTTGCTTCGGCGGCTGCGGCTGCGGTGAGGGTGTCTGCTAGGCTGATGTTGCCCTTGGCCATCAGCCAGCTCTGGAGGACGGGGTCCCACAAACCGAGCACGATTCTGTCTCGCAGGGCGTCGTTCAGGTTGTCAAATTCGCAGAGCCCCCCTAGGCGCCGTAGCTCGGCGACGAAGTCGCTGAAGCTCTCACCCGACCGTTGGTCCCAACGGTAAAATTCGTTGCGTCGGATCAGGATGGGTACCTCTGGAGCGTAGTGCCACCGAAGTATTGGCTCGAGGACGTCCCAGTCCATCGCGGTCGCATCACTGAGTTTGGCAAGTGCCTTGGCCATCTTGAATACCTCGGTCCCGCAGTGGGTCAGGAAGACGGCGCACTTCATGGGGCCAGTGGCGTCCTTCATGGGGCTGGTGGCATCCTTTATGGGGCCGGTGGCTGCACTCTAGGAACATGCGGAATCCGTCGGAGTACGATTTCCAGTCCTCGGTGGCGGGGTTGAAGGGTGCGGGGGGTGCAATTTTCGCCATCGTGGTGGTTCATCTGGCTTCCGTCGGACACGTGGTTCAGTTCAGGGTCTGGATCCCACCTTCGTCGCCAGTGTTGTGTCCGCGAAATGATGCCAGGAGTTGGTGACTTCAAATCATGCTCTTTTATTAAAGTAGGAACCGAACTGGCTCTTTTATTCTTTCAGCCGCGGCGGCTGCGGCCAATGGCACCGCTTTGAATCTCCTGCGATTCGAATGGACCAATCGCGGGAGATTCTTAGCGAGCCAATCAGCGCGGCTCGCCTGACCAATCAGAGTGCCCTGCGCTTTGGCCAATCAAAGCGCGGGGATCTCAAGAATGCTAATTAGGGACAGAACAAATACAATCATAAGTTGCATTAACGGAGTGATACAATTGAAATCAAGTGAGGTACTAATACCACTCTATAAAGCCTTAGTAAGACCACACCTAGAGTACTGCATCCAGTTTTGGTCACCACAATATAACAAAGATATTGAGACTCTAGAAAAAGCACAGAGAAGAGCAACCAGAATGATTTGGGGACAGGAGACTAAAATATATGAAGAATGGTTACAGGAAATGGGCATGGCTAGTCTAGGGAAGAGAAGGACCAGGGGAGACAGCAGACTTCCAATATTTCAGGGGCTGCCACAGAGAGGAAGGGGTCAAGTTTTTTCTAAAGCACCTGTAGGCCAGACAAGGAATAATGTATGGAAATTGAACACGGAGAGATTTGATATGGAGAAACTTTCTGACAGTGAGAACAATCAACCAATGGAACAGCTTGCCCTCGGAAGTTGTGGGAGCATCATCACTTTAGACTTTCAAGAATATTTTGGACTGCCATTTGTCAGAAAAGGTGTAGGGTCTCCCACTTGGGTGGGGGTTTGGACTAGATGACCTACAAGGTCCCTTCCAACTCTGATTATCTGTAAATCTGTAAAATTATTTGTTGAATTCATTGACATTCTGAGAAAGAGAAATATTCAGGGAAAACAAATATTGAAATGTTGTAACTCTGGAGCTACATTTTATTTGGTTAATTTTACAGTCTTGAGCAAAAACTATTGACCATTTGGATATTTCAAATGATTAAACATAGCTGAGAACAATCCTCTATGAGAGATCTAAGTTCTTTTCAACAAAAACTGTATTTTTAGTATACTTAAATCTATATCTGTATTTATATCTGTCATTCAAATTATACCAAAGATCAAACTTATGCTATGTCCATTAAGTAGTATGCAACTAATTTTGCTTTTAATTACGATAGAGGAAGTGTGGAGGGATCCAATCAGGATATACCTCTGAATGGCTACACATTTTCAAATATATTTCCCCCTTCTTTTTCTTAAGTAAAAATAGATTGGAACAAATTTTCATTGGAAAAAGTAGAACTGGAGAAAAAACATGTTTGACAAATTTACCAGATGTGTCATTTAAGGTATCTAATGGCTGATCGATATTGACCTAAAAGTATTGCCAGTAACAGTCACATCATCTCATCATGTAGTGATGCTCTTGGTCTGAGGTCATATTTGGAACTTAGTGAGTAATGGATATCTAAGCAGAAATCACTCTTTTACTAGATGATGATCTAATTCTCCATTATTTATTTCATTTTCATCCTGTCTTATTCTCTATCAACGCAGTAGAATCCTCCCGGAGGCTGGAAAAAAAAGCTACAAGGTAGTATTTGGGTTTCATCATTTCAACTTTTTTCTTTTCTTTTAAGTTAAAAAGGTATATACATTGAAGTGTGACATGAAATCTGGTAGATGTAAAATTACTTCTGGAAGCACACTGGTGCCAGTTAACTTCATTTTTTTTACTACAGTGTAATAATATATTAACTTATAGGTTCCTGCATCCCCAGATCTGCTGAAGACATTCTTTCAATTTTCTGGAAGTTTTGCTTGGGGAATGGAGAAAAAAGAACTAATTTCATATAATTCATTGAAAGTAAATATGTCACTTTATAATGCACTGAATGGTGCACCTCCACAAGCCATTGCAGTTCACAGTACAAGCCTTACTGGTTCTTTGCACCTGTTGAAATAACAATATTATTCCTTTATTCTTTTAGTCATTTCTTCCCAATTGTTCCCGATGTTTTTCATTGAAGGGGAATGCATTTAGCTTTTCTTTTTGTATGTTTTCTTTTATGATCATGCTGTTTAAATGACAGTAATGTATTTACGTGTGGGGTTATTTGACATGGGTTGGAGAAAGGGAGATTGAGAAACTATCCAAGATAAAAATAATCCCAGAGCTTCTTTACTTTGTTATTACATTTCACCAACTTAAAATGCATATCTATATTCTTTCTGCACCTTAGAAAAAATTAATCCTGCTAACTTAAAAGTTTTTTGAGCTGACCTCTCAGTGTAATGTTTGTGAGCACCCATGCGTTTTCTCTTTTCCCAAATTAAATCACCCTTGTCAACAAAAATCAGTTAATGAGCCTGGAAATAATATAGAATGGTTAGCTTACATCAGGGGTGGGATTCAAATTTTTTAACAACTGGTTCTGTGGGCGTGGCTTAGTTGTCGGGCATGGCTTGGTGGTCATGTTATTGGCTGGGTGTGGTCAACTCAACATCACTCACATTTTTTTAAAACTAATTTTTATTGATTTTAAAAACAAAAAAACCATAAGACATCAAAGTATAAAACCTCCTTTCTCAAAAATTACTTATAAGTTTTAAAAAGGCAAATAAAGCATTATTTTTTAAAGCATAGTTCCACATTATCACATTTCCATTTAAACACATATATATCTTTTCCAAATTTCTCATTGTTTCTCCCTTCACTTTTATTCAATTATATTTCTTTCTACCAAGGTTTTATTCATCTCCATCAAGCATAAACACAGAAAATACAGAACATAAAACAAGACATAAAAAGATAAAACCTTCTTAATTATTATTTATACATGTCTTTTCCAAATTTCTCTCCCTTTAATTTTATTCCTCCAAGGTTTGTTAATTCACAATCAAAACATAGCTAACCAAAATACAAGACATAAAACATAAGGATCAGACTAGAGAAGAAAGGGAGGGAAAAAGGGAAAAAAAAGCCGTGGTCTGAAACAAGATATCTTTTTTATAGATAAAGGATAAAGGACAGTGTATAATTTAAGAAAGATTCTGCAAGAGTACATAAGATAGTATTGTAGTATTTGCATTGAAATAGTCTATTGGAATATTATAAGATTTAACAAAATATTAAAATATTAAAATGTTTTATAATGATAGATTTCAATATTTAATAAAATATTAAAGAGAATGTGTAAAATGATTAATGCTTAGTTATACTATTAAATAGAATTAGAATTAGAATGGAAATTATATACTTAACTATATTATAAGTTTATTATTCTTTTTTTTTTTTTTTTTCAAAATGCAACATGTAGAATGTACTAAGCAGAATCAGGATAGAAATTATGTATTATTTTCAGTGTTACTTTAGGGAAAGGCGTCATACCTTAAAAGTGATTACAGGGGAAATTCTTTGCTAAAGAGAAGAGATAAATAGATGATTGGAAAAGAACAGACAAAAGATACAAACATAATGATTTTGAAATAAGATGAAATAAACAAAATATAATTAAGAGAGTGAAAAGAAGGGAGAAGTTACATAGAAAATATAGAATGGTTAATAAGATATGAATGGTATATAAGGTGAGCATGAATTTGATTTAGGTCTGTAAAAAAAGATGTAACCCGGGGCTAAGCCACTTTTCAAAAGAAGTTTTATGTTTTAACATCACTCACATTGAGGCACGCATCTCCTCGCCTGGCCTTTCATAACTGTGGGGATGTTGCAACAGTTGTAAGTGTGAAAAATGGTCATAAGTCACTTTTTTCAGTGCCATTGTAACTTTGAATGGTCACTCCACACAAGCAAAGTACCAGCAAAGGAGGGTAGAAAAATCCAGAGAAGTTCCTGAAACAGGAAGTCTAGTCCTGCCAAGAATGTAAAAAGGGTTAACGGAGAGGCAGTTTCTGTAAGCAACACCAGAATGTTTCCTTCCTGCCTTCCCAGGATTAGGCCAATAATTTCTTCTAACAACTGGTTCTCCAAACTGCTTAGAATGTTAACAACCGGTTCTAGCAAATAGGTGCGAACTGGTAGAATCCCACCCCTGGCTTACGTTCTTCCCACCATGATACTTGAGGAGTGGCCTAGGAGAGCCCCTGCCTTCTCTGAAGTTGGGGATGATATATGAGATCTAGAAATAAAAGCTGTCAGTAAGCAAGAAAGCATGAATGGATAAATCAGGACAGAATTATATACACACAGCATTGTCATCGAAGCTGCTGCTTCGGCTGCTGCTTAATACAAAAAAAAAAAGTCTCTTTTGGCTTCAGAGAACAGGAGGCAGATTGGCAATGTTTGATTTCCACTATTAGGAACACCTCACCCATCAAGCTCTGGTGCTCTGTTATCCTTTGGGGCTACAATTGCTAATTTGATTGCCATGATAGGAAAATGGGATCACAAATTTGGATGGCTTAGAAAGGAAATTAAATAAAGTCATGAAAGACACAGCTACTTGGATAAGAAACAAAATGTCTTCAAGGAAAAGCAAAGAAAGTCCAGTTGCCTCTTGAAACAACACATTTGGGACAATCATGATCTGGATAACTGAGAATCTCCATAAACAATCCATCACTGGCTGCTAGTTATGATGACTTGCTGCAGTCTAGTACCTGTGTCATCAGAAGTCCAGCTTCTGGTAGTTTTTTAGTGGTAGTATACTGCTTTTGAAATTTAGTGCCTATATACTGCTTTTGAGATTCTTGTGCTGGCTGAGAGACAGAATTCTGAAGTGGTCAGATCTTTGCCTTTTTAAGCAACAGGGCATTCTTTGTTTTAAATGATTGTTATTGCATTGTGTTTTTATTTTTGTTTAGGTGGGTGGTTATATAAGATGTAGAATGAATGGATGGCTGGATCAATACATAAATAATATCCAGCTCAAGGCATGCTTGTCCTTTCTAGTTCTCAAAAACATTTTGGAAGCTGTAGAACATAGCTTCTGAGATTTGCAAGTGGGCATCGCACACCTAGAGGCTATCATATGAGGACAAACTATGCATTGTAAAGATCCTTTGGAGATGGGAGATATTTTCAATGTAAACTACTGAACACCCTGCATGGATTGTCCCTGTGACTATGTAGGATAGACAGGAAGGCAGCTAACCACAAGATTGCAAGAACACAAGTGAGTGGTCAGACGAGGAGACCCAAACTCATTAGTAGCCTCACATTACAAACAATACACATTTAATTGTGAAGCTACCAAGATTGTTGGATGAACAGGCATAAAAACAGCCAGGGAAAAGATTGAAGCCTGGGAAAGAGGGCCCTCATCAGTCAATAGGAGTGTTGATTTACCACCAGCCTATCAAATATTTAGAAAGTGAGAGCTGGGCAGCACAAGCAAATGACAGCTAATGACTTAAAAGCCAACCATCAACACACCCCAATCAACATCTAAAAAACCACTTACAACACTATAAACACCACACAGAGAACAGCATACACTCTACTAGAGAGAATTTCCCTGAAGATGGGCTGTAACATGATACAAAAGCTTGGAAGTCAAAACCTCTGGTCCCGGTGACCAAACCAGATTGGATCCTGCAACATTATCCTGGGACATATATATTCTCCTTTTTTCTAGTTCTCTTCTAGTTCCTTTACTCCTTGCCTCTTCTTCTCCCATCTTTCAAATTAGCTGCTACCATGACTTACAAAATCATGTCTTTTTACAGGCTGTCATTAATCCTGAACATTAAATTACAATATTTTAAAAAAATGTTCAGATTTAGCAAGGCCATGCCTCATCACTTACATTTCTAATGCTCAACTCCCATTTCACTTTTGTAAGGTCACTGTGATGATAATTGCCTGTGCCCGTCTGGTTCTCAGCCTTCCAAACATGTTCATCAGTCATGCATCACTTGATTATTCAGTATTGCACCATTAAGTATCATTTCACAATTTCCTTCAAACTCTTCCACCTCCCACCCAGATGTACAAATAATGGAAAACAAAATTGGTCATAAAATATTTGTTATATTTTCCCCATCAAACTCTTTGTAACAATAGACCTTAGCTACACCCAAATCTCTGTTCCAGATAATTTAATGACCACTTTTGAATAAACTCCAAAGAAAAATGTTTAATCACGTGAAAGTGGAATAAATTTCAGTCAGGTTGATTTTAATGCATGCAGAGTATATGTAAACTTTTTTAAAATAGAAGTGAATATTTAGTTTCTACCTTTGAAATGGAAAAGAGCATAAGAAACTTGCTTGAGGAAATTAAATGCCCAGTTTTATCAAGTATTAGTTTCGAAACAATGGCCTAGATTTATAAGCAAAATATTGCAGAACAATGAGCAAATTATAAGCAATACAACCATCTGAAAATGGAAATTGATGATAAGGAAGTTTCATTGACTCACATTGTTGACAGTTTCTCTATTAACTTGTCCAATCTCCTTTCAAAGATATCTAAATAGCCATCTCCATATGTTATAATTTCCAATTCCATAAATAAATTATGTGCTGTACAAAACAATAATCTGCCTCTCTTGTTGCCAAAATTGAATCTACTGCCAATCCATTCAGTTAGAAACCCATGCCTTTTACAGTAATAAGGGGAGAAAAAATGTTGCCTTACTGAAGGACCCATATTGGGAAAGATTGAGTTACAAGAAATTGAGATTCAATATATTTGCATGTTTGGAAAAAGTGAGGCATAACATATACACATACAGGGCATATTATAAAGACCTTTACTTATAATACTAAATAAGTGTACTTTAAATAAGCAGGATAGGAAGTGAAAGTGCCATGTCTTTTGAGATATTCTGTCCTACTGACCAATAGCTGTTATGTGTGTGTATGCATGTGTATATGGTATTCAGCTTTGTTCGGGTATTTTCCCACATCATTGTAGTTGTGCTTTTAAAGTTGTGGCAACGTTTCGGCGGAATCTCATCTGCCATCATCAGGCTTCTGTATTGTGTTTGTCTGTGAGTCAGACTTTTATAGTGGTTTCAGTTTTAAATTTGGGGCTAGCTTATTGCTGTGCCAGAATGGTTTTTTCTTCATCCTGATTGGTTGGGAGTCTTGGTCTGTGTTTATTGGTATTGGAGTTTGCTGTGTTCTGCTTGATTGGTGTTTCTAATATCTTCTGTCTGTTTTGTAGCATTTTTTTTTTTTGATTGGCTGGCAACATTGTGTTACCTGTATTGGAGGCCTTTAGTGCAGCTTGGCTTCGAGTAAATGGACGGCTATCATTTGTTAGGAAGCTAGGTTTCATCTGGGTGCCTGGTTGGGGTGTGTTTGAGCTGGAGGTATCAGGGGGGATACCTGTTTGTGCCCAGGTGTTTGCCTGGCTAGTGTGTGGAGATTTTTTTGTTTGTGAGTGCAGGCTTCCACATGATTGACAGTCTGGTGGACTGTCAAGAGAAGAGATGATTCCAGCAGATTGTCAATCATGTGGAAGCCTGCACTCACAAACAAAAAAATCTCCACACACTAGCCAGGCAAACACCTGGGCACAAACAGGTATCCCCCCTGATACCTTCAGCTCAAACACACCCTTACCAGGCATCCAGATGAAATCTAGTTTCCTAACAAATGATAGCAATGGAAATAATGTTTCCGGTGATTACTTCTTTTACATCAGGAGTGTGGGCATGTTGAAATAGAAAAATACATTTCATAGCAAGCTATCCTTCTTCCATAACCTGTTCTTTTTTTGGTGATAGTACCTTGACATAGAACATTATGCCCAGAATTTACAAGTTACTAGTTAATTCTCTCAAAATATAATTAATGGAAGTATATATGAGATCTTTATGGGCCATTAAACCAGGTGAGACTGCACTTTAAAGTAATAGCCATACTGTAACAATATATAAGTGGCTTACTATTGCCTTTTTTCCAGAATCATTTATTTCTTCTTGACTTTCTAATCTATTTTATAACACCAGATTTTCTTGTTGACTTCCATCCAAGTACTAATTGCTTAGCTTTATAAGCTCAACCATAATCAGCTATACTTCTTAGGTGAACATCACTGTAGTACAACAGTGCAGTTCATGTCAATTTGATGTGACAAATGGAATCAATAGGTTGAAATAAGTTACCAATTGCAATTGATTTTGATCATACAAACATTCCTGCATGTGCAAAAACTGTGTTGCTTGATTTACTTTAGATATTCCAGTGGAACTGATATAACACATAAGTCCATGAATAAATTAAATGAACTAGATTAGGCAGGGATGGCTTCAGGCTAAGGCTGAATGGCCCCTGAGCTAGGGTGCCAAAGCTTAGATGGCACCAATGGGACATCTTTCTCTGAATCATTCTAAAAATAGCAATAACATTCCCAACAATCTAGGCCCTCATTTTACCATCATCGGAAGGATGGAAAGCTGAATCAACCTTGAGCCAGTGAGAATCAAACTGCCAAATCACAGCAGCTGGCAGTCAACAGACGTAGCCTTCAGTACTGCATTCTAACCACTGTGCCACCATGACTGCCAATTTCCTCATTGTTGGGAGTTGGCATCATAAATCAATATGGTCTAGAGGTACCATATACCCTTAAGGTAGCACCATGAGAAGATGGGGGCCTTTATATTACTGGATATAGTTCTATAGTTTATATAGAAAATCTGCAGGGTCATCTGTCAAGGACACTACTCGGCAGATGAGATTAAATATTTTGGGAGTTGTATATTGTAGGTCTATGTTGTTATATTGTATTCTCAATCATATTTTGTCTGCATTTAAGAGTAGAAGCTTAGTAAGCATCAATGTAGGAATGTAGGGCAGCCCTGAATTGAGGTTTATGATAATGTTATTTCCTTTTTCAGCATTATCTGAATTGTGATTTACTAAATTCATTCAGTTTTCTGGGTTTTGACCCAGACTGACCGCTCAAAAAAACTACACTGATGTTCATTTTGCCATGTACCTGCAAGGTTCCTTGTTGTTGGTTTGGGATATAACAGTAATTTTAAACACATTTTCCTGCAAACTAGTTTCCCCATCTTTGTTGATTACAATGTCTGGCAGGAATCAAGAAAAAAATCCCTATGCTAGGCAAGGGATTGGACAAATTATTTCCAAGATCAGCCAATCTTTATATTCTATTATTTAACACTTTATCTTATTTTTCTGCCAAAACAAGGATGTTTTTGTTTTATTTTAATAACATGCAAGCAAGTGGACTTTTATTAGAAGCCTAGATCTATATGTCAGACATAACCAGTTTCAAAAAAGAGAGTGACGGATGTGGGCAAAATCAAATAGCACTGAAAAAATAAAACACTTCTATCTTTTTCCTAACATTTTTATTACATTGGTTCTAGTTCTCTCAGGGCTTATGAACAGATGGCATAAACCAAAGTCCTAGGTAGGAAATCTAGTATTAATGTCTTTGTTGCTGTCAGGATTTGCTGCCAATAGTTACTGGGAAAATAGTACCTTTATGAATCCTACCACTTTGCCTTTCATTGGGAGTGGATTTATAAATATATAGACTGAGTCACCATCTAACCCATAGGACTAAATTTGCAGTTTAGTGGAAATTTAGAGGATGCAAAAAGAGTGGATCAGAGAGTCTATGCTACAGTTATGATGGGAGCAAACTAGGAAGGTTTTTTGTTTGTTTGTTTTTAGCTCCAGTCAGTTCCCAGATAAGTTATAAACTCTGACTCTCTGTGTTGCATCTACCAGCTCTAATTTCTCTAAACTCTAATTTCTAACTAACATTTGTCTTAATCTGATACCCAGGTCTACTTCATAGTAGTGTTCATGAATATGGATACTAAGAATGCATGGATTACAATACATCTGTTTTGTAACAGCAGATATACATTGCATTTCCAAGGGATTTCTCTTTATTTTTTCTAAATGTTTCAAAAAATCCAAACCTATTTTTATTCAGAGATTTCAGTAATACATAAATGTTTGCAAACCATGCCCCCTAATATCCATATTTCTTATGAACTCCCTGAAAAATAATTTGCTTAAAGACAGATTTCCCTAATGTCAATCTTGTTACATGGATTTCTTTGATACCGTCCAGTCTGATATATATTACAGATATAAATATCTAGTCTAGTCTGATTGATATTACAGATTCATCTCTATAGAAATTAATGACAGAAGTATTTTACATCCCTTAGGGAAGTCCATTTACTTTTGAGAGTTTTATATTCTAGAGGCCTAGGGATAAGTTAAATCTGAACAGTTCTAACTTTAGTACTCAGAGGAATAACATTTTAATAAGGCATTCTTCAAGGGTAAAAAAAAATTGGGATGGGAATTATGCAGAGACATTTTTCAAGACAGCTATGTCAATCTTTTTCATGTGGTTCATGAAAAGATATGACAGAATTCCTTCAGTCAAACACTAGAGGGAAAGGTGGACCCAGCCTACAAATTAGTGACACCAAATACTGCAATTGAGACTAGGAGAAAGAAGGATGGGAGGGATACATAGGATATGTATACAGAATATATAGGATGTGTCAGCATCCAGTAATGAACTGCTAAATGTAACAAGGAATGTCAGATTATTTGATCCAATGTTTTCAGGTTCCCTGTATAAATATATGGAGCTGAGAAGCAGATGAGAAGAACTAGAAGTTTGTAAGTGGACTGCAGGAAGCTAATATTGTTTCAAAGGAACTATTAAAACCTAGTGGAATGAAAATTGTAAATGGAATGCAGGACTGAAGGAGGTAATTAATTTAAAAGTAAATAAGCCAGACAAAAGGAGAGGAGCATAAAGAAACACATACAGAGATTCAGGAATTTGAGCCTGAAAATCCAGTGAAGAAAGACCATTTGAGTATTTTGCACAACTTACAAAATAATATGTGACTGTCAAGAAGTCATGTTTACAGGATTAGATTTGGAATCTAGAATAAAACACACTGTCTGCAACCAACCCTACTCCCACCCCCCAAAATCCAGATATATGCATCTACAGAACATTAGTTCCTTTTTAAAAAACAAAGTTTATTAATTTTACAATTAAAATAAACAAACAACACATACACAAATGTAGAAAAGAAGAAGCAAAACAGAGTTGAGAAGTAAAAGAGAGAAGAGAGAAAAAGAAAAAAAGAAGTAAAAATAATCAAAAAGTGATTAAAAACAATTTCATCTTCGACAGTTTGTGACAGGGTATAGATTTTATTTTTTTTGTATGTGACAAACAGTTCAAAGCTTAGATGTATGTTCAGGTCATCATGGTGAGGTTAGGCTATACTCCTAAGGTTGCTAGGCAACTCCTCCCCAAATCAGAATCTTTCTTATTCTCCTCCATCAGTGGTAAGATAAAGTTTCATTAAGGCTAGAATGGTGCAAAACCTTCCCATAGCTGCTGTTAAATGCAGGTTCGATGAAACTTAATAATAGCCATAGAAATAGTATAAAATAAAGCATCCTAATAAGCAGGATCATTTAATTTAATCAACTACTATTTCTTTCCTCAAAAGAAAGGCATTGCACTGAATAAGCTAAATGAGGGAAAAGTAGAAGTGGCATTATTGTTGGGGTGTATTATAAATTACTAAAGCATATGGAAGGTCTCGTTTATTTAATCCTGACCTAGATTACAGATTTCTTTTTCAAATCAGTCTTCAGATAAATGTAGAAAATAATGTAGCCAAGACCCCCCAAATTCTTCAATACATGTAGTCCTTGACATAGAACCATTTGTTTAGTTACCATTCAATGATAATGGCACTGAAAAAAAATGAGTTATGGCCATTTTTCACACTGATCATCATACAGTGTTCTGGTGTCTTTTGGGATCTTCAGACAAGCAAAATTGTTAAGATATTTAATTTAAAAGCTGAAGCAGTGAAGGATTGGACAATGAGTAAGAACAGATAGTTATAGCTCATGGGTTGAAGAGAGCTGCAGCCACTGAATGAAGAAATCTAAGCTGTAATTAGTTGTTGTGAGTGTAAAGGGGGAGTTTTGTTGTTTCCCACTTTTTTCCTCTGTGTGCCCTGTGTGATTTGTAACTCATGACATCCTTGCTTTATTGATTTTCCTCACGATGCACTCATTTGCCTGACTATCTTATTTGCTGTAAATATATTTATTTATATATAAAACTACACACTCATGTCAACATCTATAGCTTAATTTGAACACCAGCTGTGCAATTCAAGGGAGAAACCAGAGTCGCTCAACAAGCATGTTACTAATTTAACAATTGCAATGATTCACTTAACAACTGTGACAAGAAAGGCTGTAAAATTGGGTAAATTTCATTTCACAACTGTCTTGCTTAGCAACAAAAATTTGGGGTCAATTGTGGTTGTAAGTCAAGGATTACTTGTAATGTCATTATTCTAGAAGATTAAAAGGGAATTATTCTTCTAGATTTGATCCTAAGGAATAGGAAAATGCTTTTATCTTTAAGAGATCATTGGAAAGAAATCCATAGGTCATCTTGCATTTAAAAGTTCATCAGAAACTGGAACATAGTCATACATTCACACTTGATGTCAGTAGACAACTTATGAAACCAAAGTTATGAGTGTTAATACTATTATTATATAGGTATATTATAGGTACTATATTTTCTGAATATAATAACAGAACCTTGAAAGTGTAAATAGTTCTTCTTCCCTGCCTTTATCTTTTGAAAATGAATGAGAGTCAAGTCTGAGATGTTTTCTCAAGTTACATTTCTGCTTTGGATTGACATTTCTTTTATCTGACCATGGTCATAGTTGTGCCTCCTTCTCTTGTTTCTCAAGGTTATTTTTACAGCCTGTTACACTGCACTTCAGGATAGCATATTTCAACAAACTTGAAGAGGTAGTCAATGATTTGAAATTTTCAAATCAAAGGCAGTACAAAAGATTTGAGAACTTCTAAAAAATAAAACATTGCATTTCATTTCAAGGAGAAGAAAAATGAGGGCAACTTGGGAAATAATTTTGGATGTACTGGGAGTACCCATGACTTAGTAAAGAATTAAAAGGAATATCCTGGGACATGGAAGATGGAACAAACCACCAAAGAGTTGCATAGCAAGAAGCTCATATTTGCAATAGGAAACTTAGAAAGACCGAAGCACAAATATAATTTAGATTCATTATGAACAAAAGCAACAATAGAGTTTTTCATTATTTTGGCAATTAGAAGAAAAAAAATGGAAGGAAAGAAAATAAAAACCCTCTGTTAATGTAGGCTATAGTAAGAGAATTTTGAAAATCTGACAGCATTTTTCTCTTCTCTCTCTCTCTTACAATGAGAGTTAAAGCAGAACCACTTAAAATATATTTTTAATGCCTTCTTCCTTTCCTGTGTTTAATTCATGTTTTGTTAAGTAACACATTTCTTCTACAAGGTCATTTTTGTGGTCCTCTCTGCCTTTTGTGACCTTTACAAAAACACAGATAACAGCAATAGTGGCAGAGAATGGGAGAAGGGCAAACATTGTTCAAAGGAGACAAAAAGATAAAGGGCAATTACAAAGCAATCAATCTAATGTCAATAGTGGACAATGCTACCGAACCTGTTAATCACCAGTCCTTCCAAAAATATTCACTCCTTGGCAGGAGTCAAAAATAAAAATAAGTCATTTCAAACTAACACGATCACTTTCTTTCTCTTTCCCATTCTCTTTCTTTTGTTTTGACTTTCTCTCTCCTCTCCCTTGATATTATGACCAATTTGTTGATTATGGGAATGTGGTAGAGTATCTTGCCTTTGTTAAGTTCTCCAGTAATAATTGAGTAGAGAAGCTGGCAAGCAATATGGATTGGACTATATCATAAGTAGAAGGATATAAAAGCGGTTGAGCAATCTTACCAATGAGCACACATCAATGGCTCCTTATCAAAATGGAAAGAGATATTGAACAGTGTAACTCAGGAGTCCATCCAGGGCCTTGTAATGTTCAGCATATATTTATAATCAGTTAGGATAAAGGGATAGAAAATACAGCCCTACTAGTCATCAAAGAACTGGAAGAATAACAAACACCCTAGATAACAGAGTAATGATTGAGAACAACTTTGAAAAGCTGTAGCATTCTCCAAAACCTAGCAAGATTAATTTCAACAAGGACAAATGCAATTCCTTCACTTGGATAGGGAAAATGTTTTAAACATGAATATAAGATCGAGAAGACCATATTGAGCAGCAGATCATGTGAAAAAGATTTCAAGGTCTTGTGGATCTCAAACTGATCAAGAACCAACATGAATCAAAAGTGCAGTTGTAGCTGCATCAACAGAATTATAATGACAATATCAAGAATAATATTTTCTCCTTTTGTTTCTCTACTGGTCAAGCCCTACATGTAATTCTGCACCCATATTTGATTATTTAATTTTAGGGAAGACATTGACAAGCTACCTAAGCTGACTTAGGATCTGGAAGGGAGGAAGGAAGAAGCTATAAATGTTGGCTATTTTGCTTTATTTATTTATTAAATTTCTATTTTGCCCATATCCCCTAAAAGATGACTCTTGTAAGAGAGATGAGTGGCATATGTATAAAGATATGTAAGAAAAAAAATATTAATAATAATATATGTCTTGGACAGAAGGGCGGAGCTGGCGTCTCGACGATACAGCATGCGATCTTGGAGGTCTGAGATCGCTGCCGATATCTTTGCTCCTGGACGATCCTATCGGATCTAAACTGTCCCAAAGAGATGGTGAAAGTGAAGAGTGCATCCTGTCGATCCCAGGGACACCACAAAGTCCCTGGTAGATCCAGGAGAAGCTCTTCTTGCCAGCGGCAAAGAGGCAGCCATTAAAGCTGCTGAAGTTGGGACAGCTCCGAAACAGAAGAGAACAGAAACAGAGAGTGTGCTGGTTTGGTGAGAACTGTTAGGGATAACATTGTTTTACCCTAACTGGTTTAGGTAAATAATAATATGTAATCATAGTTTGTATGTTAAAGTGTCTGCAACTTTAACTGTGGGATAGTAATTAAGGGAGTGGTTGTGAAAGCACTTTAAAAGAGGCAAGACTGCAGCTTGCTCTCTCTCTCTGGCTTTGATGATCCCTGATTACTGCAAGGACTCAAGAATGCATTGCTCGAACGGGAGAGAAAACAAAGGACTGACTTGTAAGTGAATTGACATAGGATATTCTACACGGACTTTGCTAACTGAATATCCCTGAATGGACTGAGTAAATGATACATGACTATTGGACTGTTATTTTGACTATGCTATGAACTCATAATGGAATAAACTATATTTTTGATAACACAAGTGTATCTGTTATTTTTACTGTATGTTAATAAACATACAAGCTTAGCTCACTTATTTATCTGTGTGCCTATCTGACTAACGCTGCACATTCTGTTTAGCTTGTCTCCCTAACCCTGGTTGGGGAAACCAGGTTTAACAAGAACTTTTTCTTTATTCTAAGATGTGAAAGGACATCCTAAGGAAAAGAAAGAATCTGTAAAAGTTTTTGACAGAAGTGATTAAGCGGCGATTTTAAACAGGAATGTCAAAGTAATGTTTTTTTCTCATTGCTGGATTTTCAAAACATGATCTTATATTTTGAAACTGGACGGTTTTTTTCTTTTCCATCTATTTTTTTTTCTCCTTTTTGATTTTGTAACCATTTTAGGCTAGAGACTCCCTTTTAGTTATTTCTTTTTTAAAAATATCTTTTTTTTTAATAGCGCTAGATTTGGTGAAATGTTACAACTGTCATTAATAGGGAGAATATCAGCAATCAAGGTGAATATATTACCCAGAATTTTATATTTGTTTCAAACAATTCCAATTAGGCTTGGAAAAGACTATTTTGAAGATTTAAAAAAAATTGTGTTGAAATATATATGGCAAGGTAAGAAAGTGAGAATAAAGTTAACACTTTTGCAAGATGCTAGAATAAGAGGAGGATTTGGTTTGCCGAATTGGGAGTTGTATTACCAAGCTACAAATTTGATGTGGGTTAAGGAATAGATAACATTAAGAAATACTAGATTGTTGACACTAGAAGGACATGATTTATTACTGGGCTGGCATGCTTTTTTATGGTATAAAGGAACTAAAACACAGGGGTATTTTAGAAAACATTATATACGGGAGTCTCTGTGGTTAAACTGGGAGAAGATTAAAAGACAATGTTATTTGAAAATTCCAGTCTGGCTATCGACTATTAAAGCATTTTCTTATCCTATAATATACAAAAAGGAACAAGCAGTTAGATATTGTGAAATACTGAATGAAAGAGTGAACTTAAATCTATATAAAAACTAGAGGAACAAGGTATAAAGATGAATTGGTTTTCATATGCGCAAATACATTCAAGGTATGATAAAGATGCTAAAACAGAAGGTTTCTATGATAAATTGACTGATTTAGATAAGATTTTGACAGGTACTGATGAAAAGGTGATTAAAAAATTGTATGGATATCTATTAGAAATTAAACTAGAAGAACAAGTTAAAGAAACTATGATTACTTGGGGGAAGAATTTTAGATATGGGATTGATTTAGAGAAATGGCAAAAATTGTGGTCTCAAAATTATAAAATGACAATGTCAACAGCATATGAAGAAAATTTGTATAAGATGTTTTACAGGTGGCATTTTCCCCCAACAAGAATAGCAAGAATGTTCAAGAATAAATCCAAAAAATGTTGGAAATGTCATCAGACACCTGGCTCATATTACCATATGCGGTGGACTTGTATGGATGCTAAAGAATATTAGACTAAAATCCACACGTGGTTGGAAAAAATAACAAAAAACCATATAGATTTGAAACCAGAGTTATTTTTATTGGGAATTTTACCTGAAATATATAGTAAAGATTTGAAATACCTGATTTTAAATGTATTAACAGCAGCTAGGATTGTATTTGCTAAAAACTGGAAAAATGAGAAAATACCACCACAGGAAGAAATCATTAAGAAAATATTGGAATGTGCTGAAGTGAGCAGATTGACATTTGAAATTTGAAAACAGGATGATAAACAATTTTATAAAGTTTGGGATCTATTCTATCAATGGTTAGACAATAAAGTATATTAATGAAATATGTAGGCTTTTAGAAAATACTAAATATATAAAGATGTATTCTTTCCTTATTATATCTACAAAATGATTTTAGGATAGATTTGGGATGATAATATGAATTGTTACAAAACAAATTAAGTAAAATATGATTTTACTAAATCATATTTACTAAAGCATGAATAAATAAAAGTATACTCAAATGATTGATTAATAATGATACCAATGTATTTAATATTGGATTGAAAATACGAGATCATATACAATGTAATTGTAATTGAAGACTATGAAATGGAAGCACAAAACAATTTGTAAACCAAGCGGCACACTGTATGTACATATATGTAAGATGGCCTGATGTTTTTATGTTTTGTTTGTTTATGTTTGTTTTAAAAACCAATAAAAATTATTATTATTATTATTATTATTATTATTATTATTATTATTATTATTATTATTGTTGTTGTTGTTGTTGTTGTTGTTGTTGTTGTTGTTGTTGTTGTTGTTGTTGTAATTATTAATATGTCTTCAAGCACCTGAAAAATTGTCACGTAGAAGACAGAACAGACAGAGCAGGGTTTAAATCTTGAGGTAAATATTCTGACTGTATACAAGGAAGAATTTTCTTTTTTCGGTAGGGGAACAGAAGATGGTAGATGTTCTTTTATGGGAAGATTTTAAGCAGAGGATGGCATCTGTCAGGATTCTTGTGATACCGAAATCCTGCAGTGGAAGGAAGTTGAACTATATGATCTCTAAGATACTTTCCAAGTTTTAAATTTCTGCATCACTATGTGTCTGCACATTCTTTTCAAAATCCAGGTTCTAAAATATCAACTATATTAAAGTCTTCTGTACAAATGAAGAATGAAAATGGCTCCGGTTTCGCGTGGCTTCGGGGCAGCAGGAATTCGCGACAGCTCGCGATTCCTGCTGTGCTAGCCGTCGAGGTACCCCTGATCCAGATGGGTCAGGGGGATATGGCTGCCCTGTAGGGACAGCTGAAGAGAGAGGGGAGTCGGATAGGGGGGTGGGGGTGTCGCAGACCCCCCCTTTGCCGGAAAAACCCCTTTTTCCCAAGGCGGTGGAGCAGCGGTCAGCAATGGCCGCCACGAAGAAGCCAGCAACCGGGTAAGATTGTGCTGGAGGAGAAGAGTGAAAGTGATGTCTGAGCCGGGTCAAGTAATATCCTTTAAATTGCCTGGAACTGAGCTGTTTGAATTGCTGGAGGATACATTGTATCCCTAAGAAGAGCGAAAGCGGCGGAGAAGCTGTTAAAGGGAACTTTTTTTTTTCTTCACTCTCCCACCCCATGGAAACAGCAGAAATGTTTGGATATATTGGACATTGAAAGTGAATTGTTTTGAGAGTTGAAGCTAAGGGACAAAAGGATTTATGGACATTGAAAAATTTAAGAAATTGGAAAACTCTTGTTGGAGGTATGGATTTTTGATTATTTAAAATCGATATCGCAAGTGGGAAGGGAGAGGAGAAAAAATTGGAGCAGAAGCTGAAAAAGGAGGAGATTGCCTAGAATCCCAAAGAAAGATATATGGTAATTGGACCTCTTTGATTAAACATTAGCCCCAGAAAGAGAAAGAGAAGAAGGAAGAAAAGTATTAACTTTTGGAACTTTTTTCTGAATTGTTTTTGATTAAAAATACTTGTGGTTGTTTTGGGAAAAGTTTCTCTTTTCATAATGGCATCGCTTGTGGATGAACTAAAGGCTGAATATCAAAAATATAAAAAGGAAGATACTTTGGGCGCTTTGTTTCAATTTTTAGAAATGGCGTTATGTATTTATGAAAAGTTGATTACGCAGCAGAAGGACTGGGACAAGGAAGAAGAGGAAGAAGAAGCCATCTTTGATGAACAATGGGTCATTTCCGGAGAGGAGGAGAAAAAGGATAAGAAAAAGGGGATTTTAAGAATTATAAAAACAACCAAAGAAGAGAAAAAATGAGAGAAAAGGTGGAGGCAAGGTTAGAAAGCAAAGGAAAAGGAGTAAGAAAAGGGAGGAGGAAAAACAAAGGGGTAAAAAGGGCAAGGAGAAGAATAAGCAAGAGAGAAAGGGGGGGAGGAGAAGCCTCAATGGGGGGAAGCAAGATCTAAAGAAAAAAAGTTTATTTAGAGACAATGGGTGAATTTAATTTAGGATAAAAGAGGGATTCTGGAGGGTATATAAGATTGTGTTTTTGTATGTGTGTTTAGAGTATAAAATTTATTATGTAATTTTAGAATCTTTCAAACAGAATCCCAAGAAAAATTGTTATACGAAGTACTTTTAAGTTAAGGTAATGAGTTATAGATGTTACCCCAATTGGTGTATAGGAGAAGTATAGTAAAAGAAAAAAGATGAATGGATAGTTGGAAATAGAACAGACAAAGAATGTTATTGAAAATGGTAATAAGATATGAAAAGATATATAAAGGTTTTGTTATGGTTTTTTTTTTTTGGATTTTGTATATTGATAAAAGGCAATAAAATTTTAACTAACAAGAAATAATTTGGATGAAAAGGAGAAGTAGGGATAAGATATGAAGTTAAATAGATAAAGTATTGATACTATAATTTGGAATTGTTATGTTCTATTGGTTTTTTATTCTTATTTTTTCCTAGAAAAGAATTTATAAGCTGTTATGCCTTGATTTTTTGTGCATTGTTTTTATAAAATTGATAAAAATGGTTTATATATATATATAAAAAAATGAAAATGATAATAAGATATGGAAGGATATACAAAGTGAATATGATGTTTGAATTTGTGTCTGTGAGAAGAGTTTTAACCCGGGATCAGACAACCTTCAGAAAAGATCTTTTAGTTTTGTTTATGTTTTGTGTTTTGTATGTTTGTGTATTGTGTTTTCTGTAAAAAATTAATAAAATTTGTTTTAAAAAAAAAAAAGAATGAAAATGGCAATATTTTTTACAAAATATAATACTCTCAATGCCTACAAAACATTTCATTCTGTTCTTCAGGGGACCTAGACCCATCGCCTTTAACCTTTCTTCTCCTGAAAATAATTGAAATTCTTCCAAAGGTGACATAATTTGAATTGCATTTTATGTTACAATGTGTGTTAAGGTTAGAAAATTCAATGGGAACTTTCATAGTTTGGGAAATTGAACCCTAAAATGCTGGTTAAGCCATTTCATTACAAGGCATAGCACTTGTGATAATAACTTTATCAATGTCAGGCATGAGAGACCAGGACCACATGTTAAGTTCCAATTAAACTGATGTATTGCTCATGCCTATGCTCAGGAATTTAATCAACTAATGGTTAGCACTATTTTGGCACTAGATAAGGCTTAATGGAATTCAGAAAGGTTGGACTTAGCCCACTTGTGTCTATATATAGACTCTAGGCTGATTCCTTTTTTGACTCCACCTCCAATTTCTGCCACTCCTTGTTCTACAATTAAATATGTTTACACCAACCAAAGTGTTCATAAAATTGCTCTACTTTTCTAATCACAGTGGAATGCTTTGGTTACTATAATATATATACCGATGAAATGTGTGCCATGACATGTGATGTTGGAAGGTATTTGCCCTCAAATAATATTCATCAAGATAGATTTTAAAAATTCATTAAAAAACAACAACAGAGTAACCCATAATGTAGGGTAATGGAGACAGTAAAAAAGCATGTCAGCTCCTTAGGACTAGGGCTTAATTTCCAGTGTTCTACTGTATGCCCATGGAAGTTTGCATTAACCATGAATGATAATTTCTGGATAAAAATTGAACTGTAAGCACATATCAATATACATATTTTTTCTTGTTTTATAATGCAGCTATTTTATTAAATTGCATCAGGATTCATAAATTATAAGGAAAATATGTACATAAATGTATACATTTATAAAATGTTATAGTTTTTTATATTACACATAAATACTTCCAAAAATATACAAATGGGAAGAAACGTAGATAAAGTTGCAATCTTTATACATTCACTGCAAAAATATTTCAGGTGGCTTTTTTAAATAATTAAACATTTAGTTTTAAATTTCCTCTTCTTTATATAGATTTCTTTAGAAAAATGTTCCTCTGCAAAGTCTTTCTTAGACATGGACCATCATGTTCAACAACAGTTCCCTCATTGAGATCTGCAAATATAAATGCATTTAAATTTAACCAACTACTTAATTCATAAATCAGTGAAGTATCTAACAGATTGACAACCAACTGATTGAGATAAATATATATCAGCACTTTGTTCATATTTATCCTTCTGTCACAGAATGATAATACAACCTAGGCATATACTGTTCCTATATACTTAATCCTGCTGCTTAGACTCAGAGAACACTGCAAGATTGATTGTAGATGGGTTCATGCTCCTGAAAGGAGTTAAACAACTCAAATAATAAGTTTACATCCAACTATTTATATAGTTGCTGGGAGTCAAAGGCAAGTGGATGGGACATAATCAATCAATCGATCAATCAGCCATTGAAAAAGGCAAGGCAAGTTGAAGTCTATCAGGGTCTTAGATAGATATTTGTGCTATAAGATAATTAGAACTACTCAAGAAAAGTTATTGATTCAACAACAGTCAGAGTCCATCATGGCCCGACCTAGTATTAATTCCACTTTCTCTGACACAGCTTTCCAGTGTGCACTAAAACCCAAGAATGACAATAGGGCTCTTTGCTTCCTTTTAACCAAAAGCATCATCATTTAAAGCATCTTCTCATTACAGTTATCCTGAACAATGATGTAAATGTGTGATTACAGGTTCCGGTTTCGCGTGGCTTCGGGGCAGCAGGAATTTGCGACAGCTCGCGATTCCTACTGTGCTAGCCGTCGAGGTACCCCCGATCTTCACTCTCCCACCCCATGGAAACAGCAGAAATATTTGGATATATTGGACATTGAAAGTGGATTGCTTTGAAAGTTGAAGCTAAGAGACAAAAGGATTTTTGGACATTGAAAAATTTAAGAAATTGGAAAACCCTTGTTGGAGGTATGGATTTCTGATTATTTAAAATTGACATTGCAAGTGGGAAGGGAGAAAAAAAATTGGAGCAGAAGCTGAAAAAGGAGGAGATTGCCTAGAATCCCAAAGGAAGTTATATGGTAATTGGACCTCTTTGATTAAAAATTAACCCCAGAAAGAGAAAGAGAAGAAGGAAGAAAAGTATTAACTTTTGGAACTTTTTTTTTTTTTTAATTGCTTTTGATTGTCTTTGATTAAAAATACTTGTGGTTGTTTTGGAAAAAGTTTCCCTTTTCATAATGGCATCATTTGTGGATGAACTAGAGATTGAATATCAAAAATATAAAAAAGAAGATACTTTGGGCGCTTTGTTTCAATTCTTAGAAATGGCGTTATGTACTTGTGAAAGGTTGATTACGCAGCAGAAGGACTGGGACAAGGAAGAAGAGGAAGAAGAAGCCATCTTTGATGAACAATGGGTCCCTTCCGGAGAGGAGGAGAAAAAGGATAAGAAAAAGGGGATTTTAAGAATTATAAAAACAACCAAAAGAGAGAAAAATGAGCGAAAAGGTGGAGGCAAGGTTAGAAAGCAAAGGAAAAGGAGCAAGAAAAGCGAAGAGAAAAAGCAAAGGGGTAAAAAGGGCAAGGAGAAGAATAAGCAAGAGAGAAAGGGGGGGAGGAGAAGCCTTAACGGGGGGAAGCAAGACCTAAAGAAAAAAAGTTTATTTAGAAACAATGGGTGAATTTAATTTAGATTAAAAGAGGGATTCTGGAGGGTACATAGGTTTGTGATATGTGTATTTAGAATATAAAATTTATTATGTAATCTTAGAATCTTTTAAACAGAATCCCAAGAAAAATTGCTATACGTAGTATTTTTAAGTTAGGGTAATGAGTTATAGATGTTACTCCAATTGATGTACAGGAGAAGTATAGTAAAAGAAAAAAGAAAGATGAATGGATAATTGGAAATAGAACAGACAAAGAATGTTGTTGAAAATGGTAATAAGATATGGAAGGATATATATGCTTTTTTTTGGATTTTGTATATTGATAAAAGGCAATACAATTTTAATTAATAAGAAATAATTTGGATGGAAAGGAGAAGTAGGGATAAGATATGAAGTTAATACTATATGAAGTATTGATATTATAATTTGGAAATGTTATGCCTTATTGGTCTTTTATTATTATTTTTTCCTAGAAAAGAATTTATAAGCTGTTATGCCTTGATTCTTTGTGCATTGTTTTTATAAAACTGATAAAAATGGTTTTTTATATATATATATATAAAAGAAAATGATAATAAGTTATGGAAGGATATATGGGATGAATATGATGTTTGAATTTGTGTCTGTGTGAAGAGTTTTAACCCGGGAACAGACAACCTTCAGAAAAGATCTTTTAGTTTTGTTTATGTTTTGTGTTTTGTATGTTTGTGTATTGTGTTTTTGGTAAAACTAACAAAATTTGTTTTTTATAAAAAAAAGGAAAAAAGAATCAATAAAACCTTGGAGGAATGTTAGATGAGAATAATTTAAACAAGCCAGAAAGAAATGAATATGAGGACTATAAAATGGATAAATATGGAAGAGAAATGAAATTGAATAGGAGTAAAGAGAAATAATGAGAAATTTGCTGAAAGATATTTGTGTGTCCATATGGAGATGGGATAAATTGGAATTATGTTGTATAAAAATAATGTTTTATTCGACTTGAAGGATTTATAATGTTAAGAGGTTTTATGTATTTATGTATTTAATGGTTAATGATGTGTTGTTTTATCTTTAAAATTAATAAAAATTTGCTTCAAAAAAAAAAAGAAAAGTTATTGATTCAACAACAGTCAGAGTCCATCATGGCCCGACCTAGTATTAATTCCACTTTCTCTGACACAGCTTTCCAGTGTGCACTAAAACCCAAGAATGACAATAGGGCTCTTTGCTTCCTTTTAACCAAAAGCATCATCATTTAAAGCATCTTCTCATTACAGTTATCCTGAACAATGATGTAAATGTGTGATTACAGAAGACATTATAAGTTCCTTGTGAGAAAATAGGCTTACTTCATTGAATGTCTTCAAAGAGATAGTATGGAGAGAAATGACTAAATGACTTGTTTGCACGTTTGCTAAAGAATGTGATGCTTTCTACCTAATGAATAGACATATCAATGATGATATTTCATCCAACCTATTCAGATTTTGTCATTAGGTTGGAAGGATTTTCCTCCTATTGGTTTTGGATTTATCAACGGTTATTCTTGACTGATATAGAAAATATCATCCAGAATAATAATGTTTCCTTATAATTATAATTTATAAATTGGGCCTAAAACAACAAAGTTGACTTTACAGGTGTTTAAAGAAGTGGTATAATCAGATTAGGGGATGTATTGTCAGGTAACTAAAATGACTTCCATAACTATATGCAACAGAGAGGGGGACGATAAACTCTCCACTTGGATGTGACTTTGACAGATTAACCTCAATTTAATTATGTCAGCCCTTCAAAGTAACGAAGATAGAGATAAATCAAAGCCATGAGTACTAATATTACTTTGATAGTAATATTAAAATAACAGAATCTTATAAGTCCAAAAGTACAGCCCTCTCCAATGCTTTTCTTTTCCAGAGAACTAGCAAACATTCCTTCTGAGATGCTTTTAACAATCCCATTCCTTCTTTGGATCCAGATTTCTTGCATCAGTCTACGACAAGGGTCCTCAAACTTGGCAAGTTTAAGACTTATGGACTTCAATTCCCAGAATTCCTGAGCTAACATAACTGGAGGAGGAATTCTGAGAGATGAAGTACACAAGTCTTAAAGCTGTCAAGTTTGAAGACCCCTAGTCTAGGCTGTGGGTCTTTCTCCTATTTTCGAAAGTTCATAATCCATTACACATAAACACACACACACACACACACACACACACACACACAGAGGGAGGGAGGGAAGGAAGGGAGGGAGGAAGATATGTATCCATATTTTTACCCTTTGCAACATTTCTTGAATACTTTTCTATGGAAAAGAAGTAGGCCCCAAGAATTTGTGTTTCCTGTAGCATTTGGGGAAATACATATAAATAATTCTTTCAACTTCTGTGCTTCCCAGCTTTTCTCAGCAGGTAGATGTGAAGAAGTCTTGTTGTAAACAAACATTATCAGGTAGCTTAATTGTGAATGGGATATCATGGACCCCATATAGTGCATGGCTTGACTTCCAAATGCAGAATATTTCCACTTTTCTATATATTTGGTTTGGCCAAGGTCATGAAAGGTTGTGAGAGAATAGGCAAATTATTCCTGTCTCTAAATAAGATAACCAATAACTTGACCAATATAAAACTAGGGTGGAATCTTGGAATCAAGAGGGACCCACTCCCCAATGGCAGTTTTTGCTTACATGATTTATGTGTGCATAGGTCACTCAGTTTAATAGATCTGATAATTCTTACAAAAATGGTATGGTGCCAAAATCCAAGAGAGTTGTAAGAAAGTTAGCAGGATTGAAAGAATGCAACTGCTTTATGATCAAGGGTAAGTACTTTTGATAATGGAATAGCTCACCTTTGCAACAGCTTAAAAGTCACTGAAATGGGAGAAAACTACATTAGTGAAGGAAAAGGAAAAGCTGGAATCTAATCTCACTAAGGGGAACAGGTCACTTTCACTGTTAAACTATTTTCAGTGCAAACAATCATGTGCCACATATAATTTATTGATGTCATTGCTTTAAGAGCAAACGAAAATAAGATTTTCATATTCTTCCCTGATAAGAAGTTCCACTTATTGATCTTAAACTTCATGACTTTTTTACGTACTTAATAAAGTTTATTATCTTTCTCCATTATAGCATCTCACATCAATAATCAAAAAAAATGTATTGTGCAATGGTATTCTCCAGAATTGAGAATGTGGGAAAATATGTTTTAAGAACAGATTTTTAAAAAATGTTTCTTTTTATATTACTGTCAGTACTGGACCAATAATAATCCTTTGAGCAGTCGTTATTGTACTGAGAAGCAGTAAATTAAAGCATAATCATTACCTAATCAATATCATCAAGACTGTTCTTTAATTTACTGATGTACAGTCATTATCAGCAGGTGCTACAGACAGATATTTTCAACACTGGTGTGTTAACATGTCTTTCAAATCAGCCTAAGGAAATTCAAAGCATTTCCAATATCTGGCATCGGCTTCACTTCAGTAAGTGCTAATAAAGTTTCCAATTTAAATATAAAAGGGAAGTTAACAAAAGGACATGACTCAGATCAGGCAGAAATGGATAAAAAGTACTCTCTCAATTCAGGAAACATTGGAATGTGTCTCAAGCTCCCACAATGATTTGTGCCTTACTAGGGCCATATGGCAACATTCAGACAAATGAAAGAAACATATTTTTTTAAGGCATCACATTACAGCAAATATTTACCACTTAGCACCTCTGAGTGATTTAGCATTTCCATAATTCCATTTTTTTCAGTGCAATTAAACAAAATCGTTGTTTTGGAAAACTGGCACAATACTGAGACATATTCACAACTGCCAGGTTTTTTGCATGGTCGGAATGAAAAAAACGAGGATGGGAAAGGCTGCAAACATACATAAAACCAGTCACATACTTTTTCTTTACACATGATTCCTTCTTCATGGCCAGATTCTGGCAAAGATCTAAATAAACAGACCCATGAATGAAAAAAAAATATCACAGATTTCTATGAGCAACAGATGTACAAGTTTAATCATCCATTGCATGTATTTTTCTCACCTTTTTACTTTGTGACAAGTTTGGCCTTTTAGTTCATATGTACAGCTTTATTTTATCAATTTCTTTTACCACCTACTGCTTACATTTGAAGTGTCACTCTCTTCCAACCATTGACTCACAATGCAAATATTCTCTGGGGCTCCAATTCTCCAGCCTGGGCTTGGCTTTATTCTTTCTCAGATGCTCTGATGGTTTTAAAAAAGTAGTAAATGAAAATGGATACTTTAAAAAGACTGTCTGACTAACAGAGATGTAAAAAAAGGATAGATTTATACTGATGATTAATATATCGATACTGAACTGTTTACCTGCCTTATCGTGCACATAAGAGCACTGTATATGGAAGATGTTACTAAGATGAGGTCACCTTAAATTATTAAGCTATATTGGACTAGGGCTGAGGAGATCTGGATTCAAATCTATTAATGGCTATGAAATTCACCAGGAATCAGCTTTTTAAAATAGTAAAGTCAGAGGCATAGATTCCAGGCTAATGGCCACTCAAAATGGACATAACTAGAGAAAAGAAGGACTAGGGATGACGTGATATTCAAGTATTCCAATTTTTGAGAGGCTGCTACAGAGAAGAAAGGGTCAATTTATTTTCCAAAGCACCAGAAGGCAAGATAAGAAACAATGGATGGAAACTAATCAAGGAAAAAAGCAATGTGGAATTAGGGAGAAACTTCCTAACAGTGAGAACAGTTAACCAGTGGAACAGCTTGCCTTCAGAAGTTGTAGGTGCTTCGTAACTGTAGGTGCTTCATCACTGGAGGTTTTTAAAAGGAGACTGGGCAGCCATTTGTTTCAAATTATATAGGATCTCCCACTTGCGCAGGGTATTGGATTAGAAGACTTCCAAAGTCCCTTCCAGCTCTATTCTGATCGTTTGATTAATTAACTGAGTTTGTAGTACCAACAACATGGCCTTTGTATTGTTGTACTTTGATAAGCAGAATGGGTTTTCTAGTATTTCAGCATTTAATGTAGAAAACTTGTTTCCCTGTTAGTACTGATCAGGTGATTGATACATTATAATATTCTCAAATTGTAAGATAAAGTAGCTTTGCTCTCCAGGCGAGGATCAGATAGGATTGTGTTCGTCTTAACAGGATGTCCATAGTTTGTCTTTTGTTTAGATAGAGAACTCTTCAGTATTAATTGACATCTAGTTTATCTCTTTGTACCCTTAAATGGAATCTAAGCAAACTTTTGACATTTTTTCTCATTAACACTCTAAATTTTCTGCCCACAGGTCTTGGAAGTTCATTTAAATGATCATACTAAGAATATTATGGGTTAGCATTCATTGATACATAGTTACTGAGCATGCTCTCTATATGCCATATGATTCAAATTATATTTCTCAATGAGAGAAAACATTTGAAACCCAATATTCTTCATATATAAAATTATTTTTCCCCTTCCTAAAGGTGTTTCAAACTTGTACCTGTGAGAGACCTATCCTTTATGCATAAATAACGAATATTATCTATTTTTTCTAGTTCAGATGCTCTTTTGGACAGGGACACACCAAGCTAAAGACCTTATCATGATTTATGGCCAACAAGGCATTCTCTTTATTTTTGTAGGCTGGAATAACAGAATTTTGAAAGCTTATTAGAATTTCTCTATACCTTATATTATATCAAAGAAAATGAAAGTGGGATTACTTTAGATTTCTTTCTGATACTTCTTTTTCAAGACTGAGTCATCTTTTCTGATCTTCTTTCCCCATTAAATAGTTTACTCATTCCTTCCTTATTCTGAAGACTAAGTGTACTTTATTTCACAGTCATGATTCTGGCCCTACTGCACATAATTGATACCATGAGGATGAGAGGTAAGCTGATAACCTTATGACTGAAATAGAAATTAAACTTTCTCCTCAGTCTCCATTTCCAAAGCATTACAGAAAAATGTAGATAAGTGGATCTTTTAAAATAATTAGGAAGCTATGCATACAAAATGTTTTCTAGCAGCATTGTGGAATCCTATTATCTACTTTCATTAGTTACCAGATTTGGGTTGTGGACAATCTTTCCCCATTTTTGAACCAATAGTTGTGCAATTGCTAATTTCCCAGCCTTGAAGGTTTCTGCCATTTGTCCTTGGTTTTAAAAATAAATAAGGCATTAAAATCAGAGATCCCATTTCATCATGCTGAAATCTCACATCAGTCACTTTAGATTAAGCTCTTTGAAAAAAAATGTAGGATTGAGCTAACTGCATTCCTGTCTGCTGATCCATGTCTTCATCTATTCAAGAACCCCTTTTTATAATGATGTTGTTGTGTATCAGAGAGCTTTGGAGAACTCCTTGCAGGTAGTCCTTGGATTATGAGTGTTCATTTAGCGACTGTTCAAAGTTACAGTGGCAATGAACAAGGGGGATTTAGATGGGTCTTTAAAGTTCTGCTGCAGCATCCCCATCAACATGATCACAATCTAGGTACTTGGTACCAGATTTGTAATTATGAAGCCATAGTGACCCACAGTCACACTGTGATCATATGATCATTTTTTTGACATTCCCTGCTGGCTTACAACAAGCAAAATAAATGGGTAAACCAGAAGGAGTCAGAAATCATGATTATATGACATCCTTGTGTGCTCAAGGGACTGCCAGAGTTGCCATCAGTAGGTGATGAATCACACTTTGCAACTGTGTTGTTTGATGATAAAGTTCCTAGTCTCAATTGTCATAATCTGAGGAAATAAGACATAAAAATGAAATGTGAGTGCTTCCTACATTCTGTGCTATTACTATCTTTAAACTGTTGCCATGATAATCCTAGTGATTACCATTATTACTACTACCTATTACTCAAATACAATTACCAATATTCTATGTTCTAGCTATTACACTAATTATGCACAAATGTTGCTTTCTTAATCCTGTTGTGCCTTAAGACCACTGTCTCTGAGATTCTTCTTTTTCTGTAAATAGCCAGTATGTAGAACTCTTTCCACCTTTATGTTGTGCTTTGTCCTGCTGGCTGCTATTCTTCCTTTCTTTTCTTTTGGACCATCTATTCCTTCTGAAGGAGAAAAAACCACCATCTCTTTTGTTTGGTTGCTGTGCTCAGTTTGCTAGTGACTGCAGTACTCCAAAAACATTCATCCTTCATTCTCCTCCCAACTCTCCCCACTTTCCTGTTAAGGTTTCAGTTTTATTGGTAAATCTATTGTGCTAAGGCCGAGAAAGAAGGCTCATATGGGACAGAAAAAGGCAGCACAGACACCTCCAATTTTTTCCCAGCAGTCTTCTCTTCTGCAAGAATTTTGATATTACTGATGAATTACCCAAAGTGTAAGGGCACACCAATGGGAAATGGACTCATAGTCACAAAACTTCATTATTGTTTCTACTGGTCAGCTGCAATAAATATTGTTCTCTGTTAGATGGAAGGCACTGGTCCTAATTTTGCTTGGCAAAACCAGTTTAGGGAAATTCAGATCACCTTTCTCGTGAATTTAAAAAAAGAAAAAGGATGATACTTAAAATCCAGAATTTAAAGCAGCTAAGAGATTCATTTTTGTGAATGACAATTCCCTCCTTTAATTAGTGCCATTAAGTAGTTTCTCAATGACTGCAACATCACAGGAAACCCATTCAATAATGCAACATCTCAGAGCCATTATGGTTTGCAACCTCTGCCACCCTCTTTATGGCCCCAGTGAACATGTTGAAATGTTTTGTCTTTTCCAATATTTCAAACGAACCATAAGTGCCAATACTTAATGAATGACAAGCAAGGGCTGCTTCTATCTGCTCCCTATTAACCTTCATTAATGTAACAATACCCATCTGAAAAGTACTTTTGGGAGGATGACAACATTTATTTGTGCTTGTTTGACAGACTTCTTTAGCATTTTGGCCTTTCTCCCATTGTTCCAGCTGAATAATAAAAGAAGACGTAGGCAATGTTCCCCTTTATTTCACAACTTGGAAATAATAATACTTCACTAAAATGTAATGGGATATTAATTCAGTTTATAATGAATATTTGCTGATTTTTGATTTTCTGTTTGAGGGAAACCAACATCTTAGGAAGAGTAAAGAAAGAAATATTTCTGTTATAAAAGCTATGTCAAGATTGGACTGAGCCTACTGAATATTCCCCTGACTGTCACTCATTTTGAAACCCATCTTGATTATTTGTTTATTAATTTATGGTATTTTTGCAGGGTGAATACACAATTAGCTTCTGTATAAGTCACAAACAAAAACAAATGATTTTAAAATAGAACTCTGTATGTGAGTCTATGTGTCATGTGTGTATCAGAGAGAGTGATATGCAAACAAAATATGGATATAAATGGCACTATCAAGAAGAATGAAGATGAGCTTTTCCTTGAGATAGGATTTCCAGGAATTCTGATGAAATAAAGAAGGGGTCTACCTCATTCATCGACAACAAATTTAACATTTTTATGGGGCAACAGTCCATAACTTATGTACAATAAGACTCTCTTTGTACTTTTGTCCCTACTGTCTACTTCTTTTGGTAGATTATTCATGCCCAGGTAGAATCACTTGAAAGTAAGTTAAAATTCAATCAGTCATGAATGGGGAGAATGAAATATTGTTACTGATACATCCAGCTACTGGTTTTCTTGGGATGCATTTTAAAATATAAGGTTCTTTGGTCGTTGCTGTCATTAGACAACTGTAGGTGTTTTGGTTTAAGTATTAAACTTTTCATTATGTTTAATTCATTCAACAGTTCAGTTGATGCATGAAGAGGTTAATGTCATCTTCTTCACCCTCCATCCCTTCCTTCTCAATGTTAGAGAATCTTACATTGATTTGGAAAGAAATGGGCTGTGCATTAAACTATAACACAAAGCTTTTCATTCTAAGAATTTTTTTCACCTTTTTTTGAAAATTTTAATAAAATTTAATAGATTTTTCTCATTGTTTTAGGAAAGTTCTACATCCATTCAAAATTTAAAATAAACTTTTAAAAAATCCTATAGTGTCCAATAATTCAAAAGTCCAATGATTATTCTGTTTGCCTCCTAGAGTCATTGTAACAGTGAGTTGGGTAGCATATGATTTTAATAAATAAATGACACAACTTTGCCTTTACTTAGGTTTCACACAAGGTATTTACAACATAATATTACAACTGCCCTTTTAGGGTTTTTATAAATGTGCAATTGCAGAACTGTATTTTGTATTACAATGTTATTAAAAACATTAATATAGAATGAATTATTCCATTATGCATGCTTTTTTCTTAAATAGGTAAGGTATGTTTCTTCAAATATTATTCTATCTGTGGACCAAGTCTAAACTAAAAAGAAAAAAAAAAAAACACAAGAGAGTTTTTCCAAAGAATGATTGAAATGCCTCTAAACATTAGCAAACTGGGTTCACTGTTTTGACTTGAAGGAATATGTGAAAACAAGTTGCTGGTTCAGACTTCCTGACCAAATGCATTTGAGAAAATTACTGAGATTTTTATTAAAGTGAGTTACAAAATGAATTTAGTGAAGGAAAGACAAAACAGAAAACTAATAAATAAAATTTATTTTCTTTTTTTTAATCTATAGAAAAGTGTTACTATAATGGAAGAATATGGTCATTGTCATACCACTTTTACTTCAGATATGTTCTTAGAAATTTTTTCCATAAAATTGATAGTGCTCTTCTTAATCTCATTATGAGTGTGATTGGAAAGATTACTTTAATATTAAGTTGGCCAATCATTCAATAAATAAACACATTTAATTTTCTTTTTTTAATATCAAGCTACATTTATCTAATAGTTGTTCACAGAAGACACAACATTAACACTATATTGGTAACATATAGCTTTCCTTCCCTTGACATCTCATTTTCCCACTATCCATCTAACAAGTCAGTATGATTCCTATTAAGGACAATCTAATTTATCAATTGGTAAGGAATGATAATTCTCTAAACATTTCATATTGTTCATGAAACCATTATTTGTTATCAGAATTCAGTATCCTTTTGTCCTTTTTCAACTTCCCCTTTCACCCACAAATCTGCAATAACACTAATAAGTAGATCAATAATTAAAATGAATGAGTGAATAAATTGTATAATTCACAGAATGTCAATTCTGTGAGGGAAATAAAAAAGAGACTTCCCTAATAAATACTCTTACGTATTCGATTGCTATCTTGTTACAATCCCATTTATCATCTGTGATTTTCCATCACCTACAATGGGTCTTCTGAAAATTAATCAAAAAAAGAATAATTATTATGCTCAAGTTTTAACTTGTCCATTTTTTTTTCAAATGTTCTGGGAATGGCTATCACTCTTTCACAAGCATGTAGGATACAAACAGCAAAAAATCTCCCACTTCATGTTGTTGTGCCTATCAATAGCAACATATAACTAATATATGCTAATTATCTTTATTTATATGTGATCAACAAAAGAAGCAGAACTTATAAAGCTATGTTGTCAAAGGCCAAAAGTGTTAGGTTTCCAAGTGATGAAATCCATTTTTTTTAAAAAAAGAGCGAAGTCCATCTTCCAAATCAATTTCTTTTATTTAGGAAAACATCAAATTGGCAAAGTCCATGGTAATTCTGGATCTGACACAACCCAGAATTACCCCACAAGATTAGAAGTAAGAAACAACCCCCAAAAGTCACATTCTCCAATAGAAGTAATTCAACATTGTTTGATGTAATAAATCTCCACCTCAAGGGGCCTCAGCATGGTACCTCATGTTCCCACAGGAAGAAGCCTAAACAGAATAGAATGGTATACTATACCAGAGAGTAAATCCAAGTTGTCACAATGATTAATAATAGATCACAAAGCTACTTAACCTTTCAGGCAATGAACTATCTCCTATATGAACCTAGTTTTAATCCCCCAACCTCCATGGGCACTGCTTCGCTTTTCTCCATGATATAAGATATATGTGTAATTACATATAATTGGTTATGATAGGACTTCTTATCAACAGTATCAAAGCTTATGGAATATAGTTCATTAGCATGTCAATTCTGCTCCCTCCCTCCCTCCCTGTTTCATAGCTACATGGCTACATAGCTAATACTCAATGGCAAAGAAAACAGATTTATTAAGAGTATTTCACTGATAATCTTGCTAAATTCAAATATTCAGTGAGTTTTGATGGAATTCAGCTTTTCTGATAGTTATTTCAGTATACATTTTTTGCTAACTATACATGTGCTACAGATTTTATTAAATTGGTATGTGATTTCTGTATTTTTAATTAGTAGAATATATTGTATTATAACCTTATATTTAGTTCTTCATTTTAAACAATGCAATTGTATTTAGTTCCTTAAATACAAAAATGCATAGTTGCTGCCATACAACATTTTAAGTGTCACAGTTGAGGATTCAGTTGCTGTAGTGACTTTTACCCATACAAATCCCAGGGATGAGGAAGCCATAAAGAAGTACACTGGTATTCTCTAGAGATTGTTGTACATTTAGGTCATGGTAATGATAGGGCTCACCCTTGAATAAGGCACTGTAAATCCAGCCAACTTGATAGTCAATAAATTGCTTAAAGAAACCAAGCTTTAGCATAGTTCATGACCTTGGACAGTGACCTTAAAAATTCATGCAAGGAAATAAAGAACTTGCTGTTTAATAACATTTGTCATCATGAGAGGGATAGAAAAATCTGTGCTTCACTATTCCAGCAGCAGAGAACAAACCACCGTCTGTACATCCATCTAGATTTGGAATGGGAAAAGAAGATTTTCCACTGTGATAAGCATATCTCTAAAGACTTGGCCTGGTTTTAGACTAAACATTAGGAACAAAAGTGGCAAACCTTTGGGCCGATTTAGTTTTCTGGGCATTGCATAATTCTACATAATTATTCTGACATCTTGCATACCTTTTACCTGGTGATCATAGAGCTTAAGTTCTTTCAACCATTTTAGTAAGGTTCTTTCTAACTTTTTCTTTCGTTGAACTAAGAACTGCTTCTTCAGTTTAGAGTTCTCTCTAGGCCCCATTTTCATATTCATTCAGGATGCCTTCTTTCTCAAGTTTAAAAATGAGCTAGAGGTCATGGTGTAGGAACCTCAAGAATTATAATTTGCAAAGCCTCCCTCATCACAGTGGGCTATGGATAAGACAAGAATATGGTAAGCTTTTGTTCTTCAGAAGAGGAAAATAAATGCATGAATGAGCTTGGAAGAAAGAGATGTCTCCTCTTATTGCTCCCAAGTGGGCTCAAAATGTATGGCTTTAATCAAAATGTAGGGCTGTAATGTTTTCTCATACCCCAAACTGAAATTTATCAATTTTAATATCTCTACTGGGGTACATTTTCCCATTTAAGTATTCTTCACTGGAAATATGTTGACCATCTGGACTGTATAGGATATACTTAGATATGAATTAAAATACCGTGTTTCTCATATAATAAGGCCGGGTCTTTTTTTTTTTTTGAGCCCTGAAAAAATGACTAGGTCATCTTTTCAGAGGTGACTTAATTCCCCCCCTCTTTGCATCTTCAGGCAGGTAGTGACGGTTTGGATGTTGACCTCGGCGTTGGTGGGGCACTTCGTATGGGGTCAATGCAGGCAGCACCATATCCAAGTGTGCAACAAAAGTACTTCCTAACGGCAAGCCCCCCCACCATTCCCCGCCATTTCACATGTTTTAATATAGGCTTTAATTTTGGGGGAGGGGCTTAATTTCATTTCATGCCTATAAAACATGCTGGGACTTCCTATTGGGGGAGGCCGTATTGTTGGAGAAACAGGGTATATACATTGTACAAATAGTTGAAACACTGGTTGTAGATAGATACAAAGACGATGCTTGAGTTATGAACCAAGTTGTACATCAAACTTCTCATTGTTCCTCAGACTTGTTAGAATACAATTTTTGCCCTTTTGAAATCAGAAGTTCTACTAATGATAGATGATTCTACTATACTTTTATTTATTCCCCAGTCCATTATGGTAAAGATATGGAGCAAAGTGCCTTTCCATCAAAAGAAGTGCACCAGAAAAATGATGCTCACGTGACCATTGGAAATAGGAATACTTCTTTTAAGCAAATATACTTCAAGCAAATTGTTATTTCTGATCTGCTACAAGAAGCTTTTGCAAATTAATTTCTCAGAATGCCATCTAATGAACAGATCTTAGCATTAAGAGGGGGAGGAGGGAGGATGAATGAATGACTTCAATCTACAAAATTCCTTATAATACATAAATATTATTTGTATTATTTTTATAAAAAAGATGAAGAAAATGATGGTTTCAATTTCAAAGGATCAGAGACAGAAATCTAGAGTTGTCAGACTGAAGCAGTGGGTACATCATCAAACCATGTTAGGATTTGAAATAGATAATCGGTAGTTTACATGCTTAAAATAGCAGACACTACCTGAATTAGAAGAGAATGAAATAAATTAAAATATGAAAATGCAACTCTAGCTTCATGTTATATTTCTCAGAAATTAGGTTCATTTTTTCCTTAACAAAAGGATAAAACAGAAAAGGGAAGGTTATCAGCTGTCCTTTTAATTGATTATATAAAAAGTAGAAAATGTATTATGGGATGTGTCATGGAAATAAAGAATATATAAAATAAATAAATTAAAAAGGACACTACTGATACTTGTTAACAATTGCTTAATACTGTACTGAATTATGGAGAAAAAGTTATATTCCTCTCTTCCCAACATCAGCTTTGGATCTTTTTTTCATTACATATCCATTTTTCCAAAGATATGTGTGTGTGGGGGGGGGGAGTTAGCATATTTCCTGCCAGCTATACAGTATGCCTCTTCTGTTGAGGATACTCGTGATCTTCAGGCACCACTTGATCAGAGTTTCTTTGCCCACAAAAAAGAATAATTTATGCTGCTCCATGAAAAAGTGACATTGTTTAGCAAGATTGTTTTAGGGGATTTTCCCCTTCCTTCTTACTGTAGTCCATACCTTTGACTCTGCAGGTGAGTGGGATGAGAAAGGAGTGATCTAAGTTATCTTTGGCTCATCAGATATTAAACAATGGAGGGATATGAATGGTCAAAAATGTGAATAAGTAAACATCACCCTATACAATAATCTCTCTCTCTAGGCTGTTAATTTGAGCTCCGAGCTTGGCAACTTAGTTGCAAATGTTTCATCACCATTCGAAGAGACATCAATGCATTTTGAGTTGTGCTCGTCTGTCAGAACACGCATTGTTAGATATTTACATATGCACCTCTGATTGGTTGGTCCGCAGCAGTGGGAAATTAAAGAGCCGTCACTGGTTGTTGCAGGGCAGCTCTGCTGTAAAAGGAGCTGCCACGGCAGCTGTTCCTTGTTCTGAATATGCAAAAAATGAGTTAAACAGTTGGAGCCTCCTGCATTTTTTCTCACCCACCATTGAACACTGGTGATGAGAGGGGAATCCTGAGAGAAGTGGGATTGCAAGCAATGTGGCTAACTAACTGGACAAAGAACTCAACATGGCTTGAAAAAATACACAATCCACACCGTTCGACCCAATGACCGAGGACTGAGAATCCTACATCGATAGATTCCAGATGTTCCTGGAAAGCTGTGACCTGATGAATATTATGGAACAGACAAGCTGTTTTCTTCATGCATTGTAGGCCCACTGTATTCAAAATGGCTAAAACTCTCACAGCCCTGAGCAACGTAAAAACAATGGCCTGGACAGATTTAGAGATAATTCTGAGAGCCCATTACATTCCCCCAGTGTCCAGTTTAGTCAAGAGACACAAGTTCCTCCAGAGAGACCAGAAGGAGAGAATATCAATGATTTTGTCACTAGCCTGAGGAACATTGCTAGAGCATGCAAGTTCCTGAATGTGGATGAGGCGATGAAGGATCTCATAGTCCTGGGACTCAGGGACCTGACACTACAGAGCCACCTTCTAACAAAACCAAAAATAACAATAAAGGAAGCCATTGAAGAAGTATCAGCAATAGAAGCATCCCAGAAGTCCACCAAAGCCATGAGGTAAGGTGAATAAGACTCCACAGTCCCCCCAGAAAGACACCACCACCATTCACCACGAGAACCTCAAGTTTTTCCTTATGGGATCGGCAGATGATGAGGAAGTGAACCAGCTACATCCTGAACAGTGCCAGAGAAGCCGAGAAAAGAAGCAGAAGGAATTGTGGTGTATGTGTTATGAAGGAAATCACCTTAGATCAGAATGCCATTTCCGAGATGCCATCTGCCAACATTGTGAGCAGAGGGGGCACATCACAAAGGCATGTTGAGCGTTCAAGCCAAACAGCCAAAAGCCAAGACAAGGTACACCCCCAAGAAATCGGGAAAATCAAATCGAGAACTGTTGGAGCCAAAACAGCCAAAATCAATGGAACCAAGAGTTGACCACAAAGAGGAATGGAACGCACCAGACCATGACTGTGGGCCACTCCAGCATGCCAAATGCCAAGAAAGTCCATGTTCATGTCACAATAGAAGGTAAACAATGTCAGATAGAAGTGGATTCCGGGTCTCTTCTATTGATGGTGTTGTGGTACACCATCAAAAGTCTAATCCTCCAACTAACAAAGGCCCAACTGAAAAAAACAAAAAATAATCCTAAAAGACAATCAAGGGAACAAGATTCCTGTCATTGGCATAGGAGAATTCCAAGTGATTTTCCAAAATTACTCTGGGATTCTGCCTTTAACCATGGTCAACCAGGACCAGCCAAGTCTGCTGGGGCTAGAGTGGTTCAAGCTATTGGGGATCAATTTTACTGGAATCCACAGCATCACAAACAGCAAATAGGAAGACAAACTGATGGAGGAGTTCCGAGATGAGTTCGACAGAAAATTGAGTAAGTACTTGGGGTCCCCTATTTCCTTTAACCTAATATAGCCATGATCAGACTAAAAGCAAGGCGAGTCCCATTCACTCTTAAACCAAAAATAGATGAGCAGTTAGACAAGTTCATTTCCCAAGGAATCCTAGAACCTGTAGATCATGTGAAACAGGAAACCCCCATTGTCACAGCAATAAAGCCAGTTGAATCTCTGCACATCTGTGCTGACTACTGGGCAACCTTTAACAGTGTCCTAAAACAGAGTGTGTACCCCGTCCCAGTGGTGCAACACCTTTTACACTCCCTGGGGCGGGGGAAGATATTTGCAAAGCTAGATCTGGCTCAAGCCTACCAGCAATTACCGGTAGACACTGAAACAGTGGAAGCACAGACAATTGTTACACACTGAGGGGCTTTTAAATGTAACCACCTACAATTTGGGGTTGGCGTTGCCCCGGGGCTATTCCAGAGCCTCATGGAACGATTACTGCACAGAATAAAAGGGATGGTACCTTACTTTGATGATGTCCTCATCTCAGCAGAGGACAAAAAACAATTACAAGAATGCTTAAGTGAAGTCCTTAGCTGTTTCAAAGAGGTGGGGCTTAAAATAAAAAAGGAAAAATGCCAATTAGCATCCAACAAAGTAGAATTCCTGGGCTATTTGATAGATAGTGAAGGGATCCACCCCAAAGAAAATAAAACCAAAGCTATCGAAGCCCCCAGGCCAAAAAGCAAAACAGAATTGCAAGCCTTCCTGGGGCTAATTAACTTTTACCATATATTCTTACCGCAGAAGGCAACCGTGGCAGAGCCTCTCCACAGACTGCTTGACAAGAAAACAGCCTGGGTTTGGGGGCATAAAGAAGAGGCAGCGTTCCATGAGATAAACAACTTAATCACATCAGAACGTGTACTGATTCAGTATTCAGACTTTACTAGTCATATTAACTTGCAATGCTTCACCATTTGGGATAGGTGTGGTTATCAGCCACATTTTGCAAAACAGAAAGGAAGCCCCAATAGCATTTTATTCAAAGACATCCAAACTAGAATGAAAATATAGCCAATTAGACAAAGAAGCATTAGCCACAGTCACCAGAATCAAGCAATTCCACAAATACATATATGGAAGGAAGTTCACACTAGTCACAGACCACAAACCACTTTTGGGCATCATTGCAGTGGACAGAGCCACTCCAAACATCATGAATGACTCACTATCCAGAATGACTTGCTGGATAGAATTCTTATCTGCCTACGACTACACATTGATATATAGACCAGGGAAAGAAATTGATCATGCTGACGCACTGAGCTGATGCCCTCTGCCCATTGTGGATGAGGATCCAGCACCAGCAACCACCACACTTCTGATAGAGACAGTTCAGTGACCACCAGTAACAGATCTGATATTGTGAGAGCAACAATAAAAGACAGAACTCTGGTGCACATTTTGAACTGGGAAGGGAGGGAGTGGCCCAAAAAGGAAAAATCCGAAGAAACTAAACTGTTCAGAAACAGACAAATGGAACTATCAATACTGAAAGGTTGCATATTGTGGGGGGATTGGGTCATAATTCAAGACAGTTTAAGGGACAATATAATGGAAATGTTGCATGCAGAGCAACCAGGGATAGTTAAAATGAAATCCCAAGCAAGGAACTATGTGTGGTGGTCAGGGATGGATAAAGAAATAGAGGCCTGGGTATCTGCCTGCCAGGCTTGTCAGGAAAACTGACCCGGACCCTCCATAGTGCCCAACCATGAGTGGGAAACACCCAGGGGACCCTGGTCAAGGATACATATTGATTTTGTTGGGCCAGTAGAGGGACACATATTTTTTTATCGTAGTGGATGTATATTCTAAATGGCTGGAAGTCAGCATTATGCAGTCCACAATGACAGAGGCAGTCATAAGGAATCTAAGGAAACTAATTGCAACACACAGCCTTCTGGATGTGATAGTATCCAACAATGGGCCTCAATTCATAGCCACACAGTTTGAGGGGTTCCTAGCACAAAATGGGATATGACATGCCGTCTCAGCATCTGGATACCCATTGACAAATGGACTTGTAGAATGCATGATACGGCACATGAAAGAAAGATTTCAGAAACTAGGGCCAGGGGACATGCAAGTGAAAATAGATAAGTTATTTAGTATACAGCACATAACACCTAGCACAACAACAAATAAAAGCCCCACCAAACTATTCATGGGAAGGAAACTGAGATCACCCTTAGACAGAGTTTACCTCAATTACACACCAGAAAGATCACTAGATTCATCCAGCAAATGCCGCACATTCCAAATGGGTGATTCAGTCTAAGCTAAAAACTTAACAGGGGAACCACTATGGGTACCAGCAAGGGTGATACAGGTAATGGGGCCCTGTTCATACAGAGTCGATACAATGGATGGCAGAAGCTGGAGAAGGAACATTGATCAACCTCAAACCTGGGGGACAAAGGGATACACAGATATAAGCAGAGAGCAAGGGGGAGACCCTTCACATATATACATTAGGAGCAGAGAGGAAGGTGAATACCCTGACCAAACAAAGAATAACACAGAACAGGCCCTGACAACTAATCCCAACAACTAAGCACAATCCCACAACTAAGAATAGCACTGAAAACACTAACAGGTCATAGCAGAGACTTACCAAACACACACAGGCAGGGAAGAAATCAAAAGGAGAGCCTCTAGTGGAAGTAAAATCACCACTATGATGAAAAGATTCCAGGAGGTTCCAAGGAGGGGAGCAGGAGAGGTGACAAGTCCAGCCGAACAGCTCAGAGACGCAGGTCCAGTCGCACCCATAAGAGCCCCACCTATTTATGGGATTATGTACAATAGGCGGAGCAGGATTGGGTGAGCCAGACCAGGTGGGGAGGGGTGTTAGATTTTTACATATGCACTTCTGATTGGTTGGTCTGTGGCAGCGGGAAATTAAAGAGCTGTCACTGGTTGTAGCCAGGCAACTCCGCTGTTAAAGGAGCTGCCATGGCTACTGTTCTTTATTCTGAACTATGTAATGAATGAGTTAAACAGTCGGAGCCTCCTGCACCTCCTCTCACCCACAATTCAACACAGGTCTTTAAATGCCTTTTTATGAGATGCAAATTAGTCTGAATATTGCTGGTTCACATATTTCTGAGTCATGGTCTGATTTCGTACCTTTTGATTGGCTGGCTGTGGTTGAGGGCTATAGTTAAATACCTTTTGGGTGATGCAGATTAGGGTTAGAATTGTTTATCTGGGTGCTTCTGAGTCTTGGTCTGGTTTCGGCTTCTTTGATAGTTTGCATGGCTGGCTGTTGTTACTGAGACATGGTCTGATTTCTTATGTCAATGGATTATAACTCAGATGAAATCAAGGAGAGAAAGAGAATTCCTCGAAGTCTGCTTTTCCACCAATGTCTCAATAAATAGACACATAGACATCAACCCAGTCTATTAATCACTGAGAACAAAAGAACTGCATCAACCACAATCCCAAAGGTAGCATTTAAAATGAACAAAAAGGCACCCCGCTATGCAGCAATAAAATTATAACCCATCAGCTCACAAGAAATCGGACCATGTCTCAGTAATAACAGTCAGCCACTCAAACTATCAAACAAGTCAAAACCAGAACACAACTCAAAAGCACCCAGATAAACAATTCTAAACCTAATCTACATCACACAAACAGTACTTACCAGGGGTGGGATTCAAAATTTTTAACAACCAGTTCTGTGGGCATGGCTTAGTTGGTGAGTGTGGCTTGGTGGTCATATGACTGAGTGGACATGGCTTGCTGGTCATGTTATTGGTTGAGTGTGGCCAACTCAATATCACTCACATCGAGCCATGCATTTCCTCGCCTGGCCTCTCATGGTCATAAATCACTTTTTTCAGTGCCATTGTAACTTTGAATGGTCACTCCATACAAGCAAAGTACCAGCAAAGGGGGGGGGGGGGAAACTCCAGAGATGTTCCTGAGACAGGAAGTCTAGTCCTGCCAAGAATGTAATAAGGGTTAACGGAGAGGCAGGTTCTGGAAGCAACATCAGAATGTTTCCTTCCTGCCTTCCTTACAGGATTAGGCCAGTAATTTCTTCTAACAACCGGTTCTCCAAACTGCTTAGAATGTTAACAATCAGTTCTAGTGAATAGATGTGAACTGGTAGAATTCCATCCCTGGTACTTACCTATAGCCCAGCAACAACAGCCAACCAATCAAACAGTCCAAAATCAGACCATGACTCAGAAATATCCAAACAAACAACATTCAGATTAATTTGCATCTCATAAAAAGATATTTAAAGACCTGTTCTGACAGATGAGCACAACTCAATATGCACTGATGATGTCTCCTTGAATGGTGACAAAATGCTTGAAACCAAATTGTCAAGCTCGGAGCTCAAACCAACAGCCTAACTACCAATCTGAGATACTAATATTCAAACACATTTCTCCCTCTCTCCCTCTCCCCCTCTCTTTCCCCCCTCTCTCTCATCTATCTATTTATATTGGTCTATCATCCATTCATCTATCTATCTATCTATCTATCTATCTATCTATCTATCTATCTATCATCATCATCATCATCCGTCTGTCTATTTATCTATCATTTATCTCTTCACTAAAAGTAGCATAAAAGCATGAGCAAATCAGTTATTAGATGTAGCATTCATATCGCTTCCAAATATTGTATAACCTGCTATAAGTCTATTATTTCTAATTTTTCCACTGAGCTTTTCTGTAAAAAGAAAAACTGCTTGAAAAATTTGCATTTAAATACTTAGATCTAAATATCCATAAGACATACTTTATTTCAAAATAGAACTTGTGGGGGTGGAGGGTGTTTTGTAGAAACACACACAATTCAACATGGAAATCCTTGGACAAAGATATTGATGCTGAAAAGATTGCAAACAGGTAATAGGTTTGTACCCTTGCATGAGATGAAATATAGATCTGAAACTGAATCTGAAGTGTCCACAGATAAAATAAGATCTAAACAGTAAGATCAAGGTGCGATTACAGTTTCATAAAATAGCTATGCATCCTGTGATAAACTTTGAGCAATTCTGATCATGATAGTGTTATATCTGCAATAAAAGTGGCAAAGAATGTTACTTTCCTGTTCTGGGGAAATATGGCTTGCAATTTAAATAACTTTGTGTTCTTCAAAAGTTTTAGATTTCTGTTCCTATTAGTTCCATCCTAAAGGCATAATGATAAGGAATTGTGAAAATTGTCACCCCAAACTTCTGGAGAGTATGAAATTGCTAATTTAATCCTCAACTGGATCATTTGGATAAGATTGCTGGAAAACCAGATCGTTGAAGAAGTCCAGAGGTCAAAACTGTCACCTTGAATTTTGTTCAGGACCAGCTTGTTAACTGGTTTCTGCCTAAGGCTGATAAATTTATTAGTGCCCCACTCTTCTCTATATTAGCATACCTGAACAAATCTATAATGCTTTTATAAGCAAATAGGATTTTTGCTTTGCGATTCCAATTGTCAATCATTTTATACCCAAAAGTAAAGGATTGTCTTAGTCATCACTGTTTTACTGTTTTACAGGAATAGTACCATTGAAGCTGAAAAATAAAAGCCAGTTGAATGTAAGGAAATATGAATCCATTATGGTGGTTACATTTAGTAACTGTCAAAATTGTCTGTTGGCCTTGCACTGTCTGTGAAATAAAGTACATTTTGGAAAATAAAAAGAAGGAAATTGGAAGGGAAGGCATGGAAGATAACTAAACAATTTCTCAAAGAATGAACAGTGTTTTTTAATTAAAGGGAGGGGTGAACTTTCAAACAGTGTAATTTAAGGCAAAACAGGATGCCTTATTTGTCTATGGAGATTCTCAGTCATCCAGGTCATGGTTGTCTCAAAGGTGCTTTTTCAAAAGGCAACTGGACTCTCTTTGTTTTTCCTGGAAGACATTTCATATCTCATCAAAAAAGCTTCATTGGTTAGAATAAATGATTGCTAATAATAAAAGATGCTTTATTTCTTGATATAATTAAATACATGTGATCATAGATTGTGAATATGCAGCAACTCTTGCCTCATGAATGAAGGCTTGAGGCAAATTTGTGGAACTACAGATTACACCATGGTGTTATTGGGGATACCTTCAAATTTGATTCTCTCTTCTTCTTCTTCTGAAACTCAGTCAGTCTTTGACACATGCTCAACAACTGCATCCTGTCATTTCCAAATGTTTTTGTCTTGACACAACTCCCATAGAACCAAATAAGTCCATGTCCTAGTGATTTTGTATTACATAGTCTGGAAGATGGAGCTGTAGTTTCAGTTTCAGGTTTGGCCATTTTTCATTTTCCAGGCCTTAAGTCTTACTTCTTTATATTTTCAAGGTCTCTTGTGGTGATTATTACTTGGTTTTGTTTAATTGTCTCATGAAAATCCATGGATATTTTTAATACTTTTAATGAACACATTTTCTATGCAGCTTCTTTTTTTCCTTGTGTAAAAACAGTATTGTCTATTCTGGTTTGTCCCTCTGTCTACTTATTTATCTATGAAGTTAAACTTTTACTGGACTTGAACATTTTTATTCTGAAGAACAATGACATTTTAGATATCTCTTAATTTCCCAGAACAAAATTGGATATATTGGCTGTCAAATGTGAAGCAAACACATTTCTTCCTGATACTTATCTTTTAAGCCTAGACACTCCAGGGCAATTACTGGGAAGCTATCACCCTATCAGAATGCTCTATAGATCCTTCCCTAATGATACTTTTACACAGGTATCTAACTTGCAGTGAGCTGAATCCATGAATCTATAAGCTTTCATTCTTGATGCCAAACAGATAAATTCTCTTGCATTTATTTCTTAGCAGTTCTCATTTAATCTGATGGAGAAAAAGTGCTCAGGAATTTATTCAATAAGAATTTAGGAGAATAAAAAAAACCACGGGTGATATGAGTGGAGTGAGATGTCCTTACATCTGCTTCATTAAAAGGAAAATTTGAGAATATATTGTCTTTATCCAGTGTTCTGCAGCCACTTTGGTTTCTCATATTTCTATTAAACTTAAAGAAAGGTCTTCTGAGGCAGTGGCTCCCTTACATTTTTTCAATAGCAGTACTACTTGCATAACTAAAGGAAGTCCTGCTTTTGAGAAAATGTTGGATATTTTTTATTTCCCTGGAAAAATTCACAGAAGATACTCACCCATAGATCTGCTGGGGAATTTCATAGGCATAAGGTTATATCTCTGTAATTACATTCAAGACTGCAGGAGATCAAATTTGCAGTTCTTACACCTAATTGTCCATCCTTTAATCTAAGTACTGTTGGTGCCACCAATTAAATCTGCTGGTGCCATTACTGTTATAAAAGGAGCCAATGAGAGTACTTTTTCTAACTTGCTGTAGAAGTTGAACTTTGACAAATGGAAAGCATGCAGCAACCATAATTAAAATATCATTAGATTTGGTTTCTTCATCATTCTTCACCATTTTTATAATTCTACAATCCAGACATTTTCAGAAGAGTTAAGTAGGGAGTCAGGCTATATTCATCAGTTTGTTGTTTTTCTCACTTAAAAAAGAAATAAATAAACTGTGCAAAGTTTTGTGACATTATAACACTTGCTATAATGATCCCTTTGCAGGTTGAGCTTTCCTGATATGACCTATTGTACTTACTTGAAAGGCAGAATGACATTTTCTAAAAGCCAGGAGAGGTTTATGATTAGGGCAGAGAAAATAGGAAAGGAATAAAATTGAAAGCAGGCATGGCATTTACAGAGACTGCAAACAATAAAGATAGAGTAACATTTCACTTGTATATTAAGCAAGTAATGTTGCATCCCTGATATAGCTCCAGAAGAAAAACTGGATTTGTGAAGAATAACTTTGTCCAGGAACCTGGAATAAGCTGGCATAGAACAAGCTAGCAAGGAACTTGATCACTTGTTGTAAGACATGTTGCTTGTTGCTGTTTTTTTCAGCACTTGACTCACATCATAATGTGCTCATGTATTAGGACACTTTGAGTTTTATAGGCTCTGGATTGATGGGTATTCTGTGGATAGAATGCATTGTGCATCAAAGAGAAATGCCAGCTGGAAAGCAAAAAAAGAAAGCAATGGAAGGAACTCAAGTTTGGTAGAAAAAAAATGGGCTGCATAACTTAAATCAGATTTTGCCTGGAGGCATCTCTATTAAATTTCCTTCTTCAGTAGAAATACAGAAAAGGGGCACATGTGAGATGGCTGCAACTTTTTTAAACAAGGTACTTTATTATAAGTGTTGTAAAAATACAGCAGGAGTTAAAATGTCCCTGAACACCACCAATTGTTCTTTTTAAGTGGGAAAAACATACAGCAGATGAAACATTTTAACCCTTTTTAGATCACTTTTATAAAATATCCAGCAAATAGACTATTTTCCTCACTCAATACAGAAGTGGTACAATTTGCTTCCTTAAGATGGTTCAGGATGGCAATGAAGGGTGTTTCCAATAGGTGGAAGAAGATTCAGGGCTGTGTTTGTGTATTATATGGGCACACACCAATATTCCAAGGAAACATAGAGAAGGCCATGAGAAAAAATGCAGCAGTTTTGCTTTGCTGACAGTGGCATATTTGTTCATAATGCAAGTTTAAAGGCATGGTTTGCCTGAAGCATCACCAGAATGACACAACCTTTCAAAATCTAATAAAGAATAGCTTTTATTACTTTCTCATTTCACATCTTAAAATGCTTGAATTTGAATGCAGCCAATAAATTAGTATTCTGCCTAAAGATCTGACTGGGACATTTTTGGCAACATTTCTTTTTTTTCTTTTTTTTAAATAAAGTTTTATTGAGTTTTAACAAAACAAATAAACCATCTTATTTGAGTACAGCATTCTGGGTTATCACATTTCCATACAGACACAATTTCATATGCATATTCATCTTATGTATTCAACTTCATATCTTATTTCCAACTTATTTCCAACTATCTTTTTCCAACTTCTCACTATTTCTCCCTTTGCTTCTCTTAATTTTCTTTTATGGTTATCTCATTTTCTTCTTATTCAATTGCATTTCTTTTACCTAAATTTCTATAGCTTTTTATTCATTGTACTTATACTTTCATCTATCTTGTTTACAATTCCGTACGTTCTCTTCCAACATTCTTAAGAAGCAAAATTCCCCCTATGATTACCAATCGAAGTGCAACACCATTAAATCTTATTGTTATTATCATATGAAATCTCATTAAACATTGAATTTGTGCATTCTAAAATTATAACATTCAAATTTCTAATATCTATTTTATATCATGTAGATCTCATCATTCAGACTCTGCTTAGTACTTCCCCTTGAAAATGTAAAAAGAAAAATTATAAAAACATAGCAAAAACAATATATATATATATATATATATATATATATATATATATATATATATATATATATATATATATATATAAACATTAGTAAACAAAATAGTTATTCAAATTCATTCTAGTACGGTATGAACCTTGTAAATCTTTCACATTTCTTTTCAATATCTATCAATCTTTGAGAACAATTGAAATGTTTCCCTCCCTTTTTTATTATTACTTAACTGTTAATAAGCATACCATTGGATAGTCATAAAGTTTTATCTTATAAATTATTTACTATTAATAAGCAAAATAATTATTCAAATTCATTCTAATAACTGGTATAAATTTCCTTATAAATCTTTCACATTTCTTTTCAATATTTTATCTATCTTTAGAAACAATTGCAATCTTTCCCTCTCTTCTTTATTATTTCATTAATTATAAATAAACATACCATTACATAACAATACAGTTTTATCTCATAGATTATTTACTTATTTCTCATTACAGTATTCTACTCTCACAACACTATCTTTTGTACCTTTGCAGAATCCTCACTTCTAACTTAATTTAACCATTGACTCTGTGTTTTCTAGCTGAGCAAATACCTTTAATCCTAGTACGTTTCCCCTTTTTCTTTATTTCCTATTTTTGCTCCTCATAAGTTCTTTCCCTTTCTATCTTTCCCCCCTTTTTCTCATCCCCTTTTTTATACCCTTCTCTCTCTAATTTTCCCTTCTGTAGTTTTCTTTTCTGCTTCTCCTTGCTGTTATACTTCTTTTTCAGACTATTTTTCTTTTTGGCTGTTCCCTTTGATCTCAAACTTTTAACTCCTTTCCCCCCTTTTTACCACACTTTGCATTATTTGATCATTGAAAATGGCTTCTTCTTTGTCCCTCCCTTCTTCTTGCTTTTGAAGCTTTTCCTTTTGCTTTTCATAGTTCAGGATCTCCATTTCAAAAAATCCAAATATGAAGCCAAAGGATCTTCCTCCCCTTTCTGCATCTTCTTTCTGTTTTTTAAGACCCATCTTCAATTCCTCCAGGAGTGATGGCATTTTAAACACTTTTGAACAACCACCCGATTGACTTTCAGTAAAAAGAAAAAAACAATGCCAAAACCTTTTTTTTTTTTTTTTAATCATCAAATGATCCCAGATTGTTCCTATTAAGTTTGGAGCATGGGTACGAATGATGGAAACAAGCTGGTAGAAACAGTGAACTTCAAGCTCTTTATTTACATATTGTGACAGCTCAGCTCAAGGGCTGCTATAGCCTTACTTATATAGGCAACTCATTAACTATTTAACCAATAGCAAACCTGGAGCGCTAGCTCCATTAACCAATGGGAATGGCCTGTTAATGGCCAATCGGATGCTCCTGAACGGGCTAATCCGATCCTGCCATTAATAGCCAATCAGAAGTGCAGGGCCAGAACCCTGCACTAGACTTCAAGCTCAATGATAACTTTATTGGTATTATGCATTCACAACACCCCTTTCCCCCAGCTTCTGCCCATGGGGCGTGGTTACATAGTCCTTAAGGTAGGACGGTTGTTTAACTTGTCTTTTCAATTTTCACAAGGTGCCTGGCAGTTGGCTGCACTCTTGCTGAGGTAGATCGTTGTTTAGCGGTAGGGGTGCCTCTGGTTCCGAGTTCGCGTTCTCGTTGTCATCAATATCACTGGCCATTTCCTGAGGTGCATTCATTCCGGTCCCTGGTTCCTGTTCCTGCGTTTCAGTACCATTATCAGTCTCTTCAAAAAGACTTCCCTCTAATTGCAATTCGTTTTCCTCTGTATCTCCCTCCCCCTCAGTTTGGTCATAAGGGAGTTCAGAAGTGCGAGACGGTAGCTGCGATCGTAGTTGATCTATGTGGTGTTTCCAAAGTCTCTCGTCGGGGCACTGAACGAGGTATGATCTTGGGGCGGTTACACAGATTATGGTCGCTTCAACCCACAGTGGATCGCCCAATAAGTTTTTAGCAAATACTAAATCGCCTACCTGGAAGGTATGGCATCGGCCGCTGGATCTGAGTGGCTTTTCCGGTTTGTAGGCTGGGTGTAACCGATCGAGGTGGGAGCAGAGTTTTCGTCCCATTAGCAGCTCGGCGGGAGTTTTGTTGGTGATGCTGTGAGGTGTGATGTGCTGTAGGAAGAGGATCCGGTTGATTTTCTCATCGATGTTGTCGTAGTCTATCTTTTGGAAGGTCTTTTTGACAAAGTATACCATGCACTCAGCCCTACTGTTGGCCGCAGGGTGCACAGGAGAAGTGAGCGCACGTCGGATACCGCGGTCAGCCAGGTACTGCTCAAAAGACAGCACATTAAATTGGGGGCTGTTGTCGGGTACCAGAACGTCTGGTAATCCGTGGGTTGCAAAAAGTCTTTCCAGTCTTTTGATGACCGCTTCAGTGGTCGTGTTGCTCATTCAGTGAATCTTGAGCCAATTCGAGTAGGCGTCGACAGTTAGCAAAAACGTGTGGCCTTTGGTCGGCCCAGCAAAGTCCAGATGGATGCGGGATCAGGGTTCCCGCGGTGTCTCCCATTCGGTTGGGGTTGCCTTTGATGAAGCGTTGCTTACTTCTTGGCATCTCTTGCAAGTTTCAACCCAAGATTCGATTTGTCTGTCGATGCCTGGCCACCACGTGTAGCTTCGTGCGAGGCCCTTCATGCGCACGATGCCAGGGTGGCCATCATGCAAGGTTCTTAGCAGCGTCTGTTGGAGTCGTTCTGGGATAATGACTCTATTGCCCCAGATGACACAGCCCTTCTACGAGAACAACTCTGACGACTTTTGAATGGTGCGAAGTCGTCTGGTACTTGGTCCAATGGCCATCTGCGTTCCACCCACGTGAGGACTCACGCCAAGATGGGGTCGCATTTTGTTTCTCTCGTGATGTCATGGGCAGTCAATGGCGGCATGTGGAGTGTCTCGATCTGCAATGCTGTCATCGTTGGTGAAGGATCATTGATAGTTTCAGGGAGCAGTGTATGGCTGAGCGCGTCGGCGTGGGGAATGGCTTTACCGGGACGATATTGTAGCCGATAATTGTAGGCAGCCAAGAATTCTGACCAGCGGGTCATTCTGGGAGAAATTATGTAGGGAGTTGGCTTGTCCCCAGCGATGATCTCCAGCAATGGTTTGTGGTCAGTTACAATGGTGAAAACCCGGCCGTACACGTACTCATGGAATCTTTTAACAGCTGATACAATTGCCAGGGCTTCTTTATCGATCTGGCTGTAATTTCGCTTGGTTTTCGAGAGCGTTTTTGAGAAGTAAGCAACAGGGGCTTCGTTACCATTAGGTATTACATGGCTCAAAATGGCGCCCACTCCAAAAGGCGAAGCATCACATGTAATGTTTATCGACAAAGTCTCATTGTACTGCATTAGTACGGCATCTGAAGTCAGTAGCTTTTTCACATTACGGAACGCCTGCTCTTCTTTGTGACCCCATACCCAAATTGCTTTTTTATCTAATAGACGATGTAAAGGTCCAGCGACAGTCGCTTTGTGCGGCAAGAATACATTGTAGAAATTGATGAGGCCTAAGAACGCCTGGAGATCGGTCTTGTTCTGGGGTCTGGGAGTGTTTTTTATTGCTCTCAATTTGCTATCGGTAGGGTGAATACCCTGACTGTCAATTAAGTATCCTAAGAATTCAACACAATCTGTACACAGTTTGCACTTGTTTTTTTTAACTTTCAGGCCTGCTTCCTGGAATTTTTGTAAAACCAGTCTTAAACGCTCCCATAAGATTTTTGGAGTGGGGGCAGCAATGAACACATCGTCAAAATAGGGGACAACGCCCTTGATCCCCTGCAATAGTCTCTCCATTAGGCTCTGAAGGATCCCTGGGGCTACACTGACTCGGAATTGAAGCCGCATACACTTAAAGGCACCTCGGTGTGTTACGATAGTCTGTGCCTGTGCCATTTTTTCGTCAACCGGCAATTGCTGATAAGCCTGAGCTAAGTGTAGTTTAGCGAAGACTTTTCCGACCCCCAGGGAATGGAGGAGGTGTTGCATCACCGGATATGGGTTTTGTTGCAGGGCATGGTTTAGGGTGGCTCGGTAGTCCCCACAAATTCTAATGGAGCCATCCGGCTTAATTGGTGTCACAATCGGCGTTTCCCATGGGGATTGGTTAGTTGGCTTTAAAACTCCCTGGGCTATCAACTTATCAAGCTGCTCATCGATTTTCGGCTTTAGAGCAAACGGAACTCGACGAGGCTTAAGGCGGATGGGAACTATCTTTGGATTAAGGCTAAAGGATATTGGGGTCCCCTTGTACTTGCCTAGCTTTTCCTTGAAGACGTCCCTGAATTTGTGGGCGAGGTCTTCCTCCCAGTCACTGCCACCGATTCGGTTAATGCCTGCCACTTCAATGCTGAGTGGTGCGAACCATTGCAGGCCTAACAGGCTAGGCCGGTCCTTGTCGATCACCATCATGGGTAAGTATGCCGTGCGGTTCTTGAATGTAACCCAGACTTGACTGGATCCTACGACTGGAATCCGGTTCCCCTGGCAGTCCTTTAACACGAGCCGTTGGAATTGAAGGTCTTGGCACCGGATAGTGGGGATGAGTTGCTTGAGGGTCTTCCATGAGACCATTGAAAGAGACGATCCTGAGTCAACTTCCATTTGGCAAAGCTGATTTTCAATGTTCACGTTGACCCGAATTTTCTTAGTGTCTAGTGAAGAGGCATGACCGATAGTGAGTATTTGGTGGGCCTCTTCCCGTCTCGCTAGGTGATTCATGGGTCGGTTTCTGTAGGAGTGGTTTGCTGGTTCTCGCCTTACAGGGCGATTCCCTGTAGATTGGCGGAGATTGGTACCCTTTGAGGTTTGGCTGGGTCCGAGGAGACTTCGGCAGACCCGTCCAATGTGGCCTCATTTTCCGCACTCATGCCAGAGCGCGTCGCAGAATTTGCAATCAGAGCGGTAATGGTTGGCCCCGCAGCCAGCGCACGGTTGCTGGGACTTCGGGTATCGGTCCCAATCGGACCACAGGTGATGGACCTCTTCTTCATCGCTGTCTGACGACGAAGAGAGGTCCTCATGGTGGGCCATCTACAGCTGCCCTTCTGCATTAGGTGAAACTTTGCCGGCTGGTTGGTGTGCTGGAGTATGATTTCGGCATAGTTGGGCAAGCGACTTCTTGGTCGCCTCCGCTGCTGTAGCTTCAGCTATGGCGTCTTTAAGGGTGATGTCATCCTTTGCCATTATTTTGCTCTGTACGTTTAGAGCGTCTAAACCGAGGACTACTTGGTCTCTCAAGGCCTCCTCTAGGTCGGTGAAATCGCAAAGGCCCCCCAAATTCTGGAGGTCTGCAATGAAATTGGCGATGCTTTCTCCTTTCCGCTGGTTCCTTTGATAGAACTCGTGTCATCTTACGAGCGTTGGAACGGTCGGTGCATAGTGGGCCCTTAGTAGCAGTTCAAGGACGTCCCAGTCCATGGCCTTCACTTCAGCCGGTTTCGCTAATGCCTTAGCCATTTTGAATACCGTCGGGCCTCAGTGCGTTAGGAATACCGCCCATTTCTTCCCGGTTGTGGCATCCTTCAGATTATTCATTTCCAAAAACATTTGAAAACGGTCCATGTAGGACTCCCAGTCCTCTTGAGCTGTATCGAACGGATCGGGTGGTACTGCACCGCCAGACATGGGTCCGCCGTTGTGCCATGTGCTTAGTTGTCTTAGTTGGCTCTGATGTCATCCAATCCCACCTTCGTCGCCAGTGTTAAGTCTGGAGCATGGGTATGAATGATGGAGATGAGCCGGTAGAAACAGTGAACTTCAAACTCTTTATTTACATCTTGTGACAGCTCAACTGGAGGGCTGCTATAGCCTTCCTTATATAGGCAACTTATTAACTATTCAACCAATAGCAATCCTGGAGCGCTAGCTCCATTAACCAATAGGAATGTCCTGTTAATGGCCAATCAGATGCTCCTGAATGGACCAATCCGATCCTGCCATTAACAGCCAATCAGAAGTGCAGGGCCAGAACCCTGCACTTGACTTCAAGCTCAAGATAACTTTATTGGTATTATTCATTCACAACATAAAGATTTAAAAAAGGGGGGGTGTTAACCTCCTTTTCTCTCTCCTTCACTGCTTAAAGATATTCTTTCAGAAGTATCTCTCTAGGTACTTTTACATTCAGGGTACCTTGCTTTGATGTTCTCTGTTGTTTAGCCCAGTCTGTCCTGCTTTTCTCTTTGTCTTCCTCCTGCACAATCTTATCCATTTGGGTTCTTCTTTGAGGTGGCCATTTCTTACCACCACTGCAACCACCTTTGGGGAAGGGAGTTTAGACCAGCCAAGGAGGAGAGATGTAGTTCCCCTCCACTCAGCTAGCAGTCTCCCCCATCTTCACCACCTCTACAGCGTGGCTTCATCCCCAAATCCAAAGGATCAGGGTGCTCTAGCGGCGAGCACAGATCGAAGCCACACACAATTGTGGATTTCAGTCCGTTGCTGAAGAGACCCAAACCAGAAGTCCATTTTTGGCAACATTTCTAAGAGTTAGGGAAATGTGAAAAGGGAAGAACAAAAATCTTTTAGAGCATGTGAAAATTCATGGACATTTCAGGAATGCCAGAAGAAGAGATTTTCCTCTTTGTCTTCTGAAATACAATGAAAACAAACAATGAAAGCAAAGGCATTCAATTCTAATACTGATATTCACTCTCCCTCCCTTGTCCTTTACAATACTTTGTAGAAGGATATACATTGAACTATTGTCCATATAAGAGCATCACTAGAAGTTGGGTAAAAGAGAGATGACTATCTTGAATATCCAAGGGTATTATAGAAGGGCTGACTTTGCAAATCTAACTATTTTGTCAAACAAAGAAAATGAGAAAAATTTCTCTGAATAATATGTATTAAAATGTTCCACTTCATTCCAGAAAGCCATAGAAATTTTTTTCCCAGATCCCTGATCAAAGAATGATATTGAAAAAGTTGATGAAATTGGATGTAAATAAATTTAAGAGGCAGTGGCAGAAGACATGCAATGTTTTTCCAACCACATTACCAGTACATTGTCTGTAGAAGACATCTATATTTTCATCTATGGAACAAAGTTATGCATTGTGTCTTGATTCTGTGTCATTTTATTATACACATTCATACATGTACATGCACACATGCACACATATACACACACACATGGACATACTCCTCATGTCATATCTTTATCTGCTTATGCATATGTGTGCTAGGAATCACGGGGTGAATTGTCTATGTTCCTCTCCAGTCAGATGAATTACTCTATTACTATTACTGTTTTTACTGCCCAGAGTCACTGTATCAATGAAATGGGCCGCATACAAATTCAATTAATAAATAATAAATAAATACTATTGTAACTGAAATGTTTAATCATAAATAATGAAGAAAGCAGTATTAAGTCTGAAAGTCTGAAAGATGTGAATATCATTAGACATGTTTGTAATGCTGTCAATAAATAAGTAAACATAGTAGCTCAAAGCAGAAAGAGATGATATTAAAAAGCTGATAATATATTAATGGGAAGTAATGCAAACTACATATGAACCCCAAGTCATAGGTTGTGTATTTCATTTCTGATGCAGAAATAACTGATATGCTTCATGGAAAAAAAGCCTCATTGACTTGTAATACAAGTCTGGATTCTGATTCTTTATTATATGCATAATAATATGCACATAGTTATTTAAAGTAACTCAGTAATTATTTAAAGAACAATAAAGTATAATTACTCACCTGGTTGCTGATTCCTATTTGGTTTACCCCAGCAGGCTGACACCAATTTGTGTTTCATTTAATAACAGTTATTCATGATTTATGGAGACTAGCATATCTTCATAACTGACCATTGGCTTTACAGATTAGATGAAATACCTTTTTTTGTTATGGTAGGCATAAGAAATAGTGTGGTTTTATTATGAATCAGCAACAAAGAAGGTATAAATAGCAGCTGAGATATGATTAAACCACAATTGGATTTAACCATGTTATAGTAATTCCTTAGCAACCTGTTTTTTTCTGCAAAGTTCCATGACATCATCATCATCTTCTTATCTCCATCCCATGAGTGAAATAGACCACAGTTTCCCTTAGCTATACCAATGACTCCCTAATTGGATAGCATGAAGCACTGTCTTCAAAGTAAATCTGCTTTGTCACTAATTTGGGTGACTGGCAGTGACCAGAAACAAAGATAATAGAAACAATTAGAAACAATTAAGCACAGTAACTCATTCTTGACATTTGTATTTTTTTCATTCCTGTGATTAGTTTAAGAATGCAATAATAATTGAATTAGAAGTGTGGGCCCGTTTGTTTCATGCTATTCCTGATTAATAGAAGTGGGATCAAATTTAGATTCTACTCCCCTTCCATTTCTCTCCATTTTAAATGCACTCTAACTGTTAGAAGTGGAATGATTCTCCTATCATAGAAATATTGGTCTCAGCCAGGGGTAGGATTCTACCAGTTTGGCCCAGTTCAGGCACGCTGGTAGCTCTGAAGGTCAGTTAGGAGAGAACCAGTTCACTCTAAAGATCAAGGTATTTCCTTTTTTCTCCCACGGTCAGGCTACAGAACTTTTCCCATTCAATCAACTAGAATGAACTTCTGGAAACGTATCAAAATGTATCAAAAAGGAATCCTTTATTGAAATGATACAATTCATGTAGGGGTTAAAAGCAGTGTCTAAGGTCTCTCAGGCATGCAGAGATAGATAAGGGAGTTTAGAACCCCTCCCCTTCTCTCAATGTGTATTTTGTGAAACAAAAGCCACTATGTTTATTCCACCCTCACCCCTTCTGAAGGAACGATCTTTCCCACAGTTTCCCAAGCATACATCTCACTGGATTTTTTATGGTCTTCTCATCTCCTGGCTGTGCCGCTCAGAGGTGTTAGGTTCTGGCCATCTGGGATTCCTTTCTCCATTGTATCAAGTGTGGGTTATACAAATTCGATATAAGATTCAATGTATTCAAGTTACATCAAGAAAGGATATCTTTATCATCCCCCCCCCCCCATTTTCTTCTTCCACTGAAGAAATGACAGATACATGGATCTGACACCCACCAATCTGCTGTTTTCCAAAGATCAGCTGTGCCATGTGATTTAGATTAGCTAGAAAGCCTGAAATTGTGGGATTTCTTGCTTTCTAGCTAATCTAAATTGCACAGCATAGCTGATTCCCCCCCCCCCCCCCCCGCTATTGTACTGCTTTGCCCAGGAGTTTCTCTGAGGCCCAGTAGGCATTTTTTTTTTATGCCCACCCAGTCACATTACCACCTGGCAACACCCACCTAGCCATGCCCTCCTAGCCATGCCCACAGAACCGGTAGTTAAAAAATTTGCATCCCACCCCTTGTAAAACTATGTCATTTACAAAATTTGCTGTCAATTGTTAGCTGGGACTATTTTCTTTTGCCAATTCTTACTATACATACCGCTTGTGAAAATAACACAATATGTCTGGGTCAAGAGGCCAGGTAGAAACAATAGTAGGGAGAAGTAAAAGAAATGTTGACAAAAATCAAATCATTTTTGAAATCAATAGTGAGAAGTTCATCTATCCTTAGGCATAACCATATATATATAATACTTTGAAATTGATGATCCAAATAATTTTAGTCACTGCATGCTACCAGCAGGGAGAAAAATAAATGATCAAGTGATGTGATGCCAGAATTGCTTATGGGACAGAACATATATTGATGAAATGTGGACCAGTGCTATTTTATCATTTGGAAGCTGGCAAGGCTGCTATAATTGTAAGCTATTCCTCATAAACCTCATAAGTATTCAACTGGAAGTCGAACCAGTATATTGCTTTTCACTATCAAAATACTTCTTCATCATTAGATGTCTCAGTATACTTTCAGTGGTTTTACAAGCATTTTTTCATGCCCATTTCCTTAAAGGATCCATTTTAAACTAGATAGCTCTAGATCTCTACTTTCTAAGGCATTCTTATAAATCCCTGCTATAAATAGAGATGGATAATAACTGAAATAGACAAACTACAAACTTCATAATAGTTCATAATAGGTAATATCCTCAGTGAGGCTATGGAAGGAATGCTCCAGAGGAAGTATATGAAATATGCAGTTAAAACTATGGGTGACATTTTAGTCCTTAATGGATTCTTGGGTAAATGATATGTGAAGTCATAAATTTGGTTGACATATTTGCTGACTTTGATGCTCTAATGTATATAATAGCAAAATAGAAGCCTGCTTTCAGTTTCATTACTCCTTTATAATTACATAGCACACCAATATGCAAGAAAATCTAATTTGAAAGTAGTTCCAACTGTGTTTTAATGTTAATTGCTTTTAAAACAATGAATGTTGAAAATCATCCACATTTCATCTGTCTGGAGTACAGATTAAAACACTTTCAAGCCAACCTCAACTCCTTGTCTCTGCATACCATAAACCTGTTTAACTTTCTTCACAACCATAAGGAAGTTATTTGATCCACCCAGGGACTTTTTAAAAATATTATTTCCCTGTCTAAGCCATAGCATTGAATTTTTCAGTCCAAGTACTAACAATTCCTTTGTTTTTCTAAGATAATTAAAGATGGGCTATTATAACTGCTAAAGTACCTTGATGATTGCAGGATACAATCTGGATTGGTCACCGGAACCAGGTTTAATCCAAACTTTCAGACTCATGTTGACATCATCCACAAGGAACTTCTCTCTACCAGAATGTGTGCTTTGGGCCTTGATGGCTGTTTGGTTTATCACCCAAAGTTGATTTTCTGCTGAAACAGTGTCTGTGCTATGCTTTCACCTTGACAGAAAGTAATTATTCAACATCTTTATTGTATATTATCTAGCCATCTGAGTTTAGGAGTACAAATACTTATATATCTTTAATGATTTTGGTTACCTTTCTCTGCATTTTGAATTTCTGTGAAAGTAAAGCAAAACAGATATACAGATTAACTTTCAAGGTGAACGTTCATCTTTGATTTATAGCAGTGGGATTAAGATATTTCTGTAATATTTTTCCACTTCATTTGCAATACATGAATTCTGCTATCTTGCCTTGTAGACAAATGAAGGACATTAAATGCATTCCACAACAAATTGTTTCCACAGTGACTCATGTCTTAAATAATGTTACACTACAACAACCCAGTTCTGGGCACTTTTAAGTTGTCATAGTTCTAACAATTTTTTTAAAAAAATATTTTGGTAGAATTTCAAATACAATAGGTTGCAGAGTGAGAATCAGTATCATTGAATCTATTAGGATCTGTGTACATACATTCAGTTCAATTCTCCAAGCTCATAAGTGAGAGAAGATTTGTGTCACCATGTACATAAAATTACAATTACGTACTAATTACTTCACTTGTTAATAAAGTGCTCTCCCACCCTGAAAAAAAAATCCAAAAGAAGATAAAGAAAAAACAAAACAAAAAATAAACAAAATATTTTTAAAAGGTACATCACCCTCCCACACACAAATATACATTATCTCCTCTAGTTGAATTTTGATTAATACATTACTATACCATTAGGTCCTAAACAGGCCCTCCCCAAAAAATTTAAACGATTAAATCAATTTGCAAATTATTGACTTGTATTTTATGTTATATTAGTGACAAGTAGTAAACAGGAAAAATAATAATATTCTTTTTAAAATAAAATAAAATTAAATTAAAACTAAACTAAAGTTTCAAAACTCTCTGTTAACAAACTGTTATTATTATCCATTCTTAGGAGGTTTACCACAGTTCTTATCTATCCCAAGTCATCCCAACAGTTATAAATAGTTCATCCTGGATCAAATATCCATGTTTGTTTCTTAATTCCATCTCTTATCAATTGTTGTTTAGTTAAATATAATAGATTCAGTCTCCAGAATAAATCTATCTTCCGATCAAAGTACAAATAGAAGTGGTTACCTGGTAACTGTAATAAATCCATCCAAACTCCCTCAATCTTTGTAGAAAAAAGGAATTTGTCACTTCCTCTTTCAGTCAGAAACCTGGTATTGTAGGAATATGCAAAGTATCCTTTCTTCTTAAGAAGGATGTGTAAGAATGTGTGATGCATAGGGATGATCCTTCCCCAATTTGGAATCCTTCAACTACGACATCTACAAACTTTATTCTTCATCAGACCAGTGAAAGGGCACTTGATCACTGTCCCTGTTTCACACACAGGTTGAACAGGATCCAACTAGAAATAAATAAATAAATAAATAAATAAGGAAAGAAAGAAAGAAAGAAAGAAAGAAAGAAAGAAAGAAAGAAAGAAAGAAAGAAAGAAAGAAAGAAAGAAAGAAGTGGCTTATCTAGTCCAATTAGAATAAATCTCCTCTGAAGTTGAACAGGGTCAGGATGACATTATGATGAGAAAATTCTAAAATGCATAATTTGTCAATCTTCTCAGGAAAACCAGATAGCAAACTCAACCAGATGATCTTATTCTACTTTATTGTAAGATTACTTTCTACAAATAGAACAATAATTATAATATTATGTAATGTAATATAATAATATTATATATTTGTGTATGTATATGTATGCTATATAGATCATTATGATAACAAAGAAAGAAATCTATTCTATTGCAAACACAGTTTTTCTCTTCTTTTCAAGTAATACCAGAAGGAACTGTTTCTCCTTAAAAGCATTTATTTAATAAGATGACTCTTTAACTCAGGATTCAAGTAATTATAAATGGCTATATCTGACAGCTATGAGTTTTACTGGGCTTATCTAGTTCAGCTCTGCTTGAAGCTAAATGAACAGTAAGCATCCCCTGACATGCCAAAGTCATCAGAGCATTTTTTAAACCTTAAGTGACATTCAGTTGAATAAGGCGATTAATATACTTACTCAAACTATGTGGAAGCAATCACACAGAAAAGGTCATTCTATATGTTTTGTTATGCAAGTGTACAAATAATAATTTTAACAATAAGGACATAAAATAGGTTCTCGCCTGACAAATTTGTCTTGTTCCAGATCATGTTGGCAGTGTATCCTCAAATAATATGCATTTATGATTGGCTATATACTGATGTCAACCTATCATTTTTTTCTTCTTAATAATTCTGGCTCTGTAAATCAGTGAAGGATCATGGCTGATGACAATAAGCCAAATGAAACTGTTGAAGCACTGGTGGGATTCAAAAATTTTTACTACCAGTTCTGTTGGTGTGGTTTGGTGGATGTGGCTTGGTGGGCGTGGCAGGGGAAAGATACTGTAAAATCTCCATTCCCATCCCACTCCAGGGGAAAGATACTGTAAAATCCCCATTCTCTTCCCACCATACTAACCTGCTTTCCAGCTTCATTCTCCTGTGCAGGGCAACAAAAGAAGACCCAGCTGATCAGCTGGGCCTTGAAAGGCAGAGACTAGATGGTGGCAGGGCCAATCAGAGGTGGTATTCTGAACTATTCAAAATTTGTGCTACCAGTTCTCCAGAACTGGTGAGAACCTGCTGAATACCATCTCTGTGTTGAAGGCTTAGTAATAAAACACATATGATTGTGCAATTCTATTCAAGCAGCCAAACCAATTTGTCAAAATGAAAATTTAAAATCTTCGTGCTATGTAGGTTTGCAAGCAAATATAAGATGCAGCCTTATCTCTGTGATGAATTGAAAACTTTTTCATGCCATTTGCCATGTTCTCTTACCAGGCTTATCAGCTACTACAAACCTAAAAACAATAATTTGTAAACAATACTATATTTTCTGACAACTGTCTAGGTCAGGGCAAATGAAAACTTTCCACATCAAAAGTTGAAGTTGCAAATCCAAAATTCCAAAATAAGGATATGCCATATTTTCCTTTCATCATCTAAACTACCTTCCAGATAGTTTTTATTTGGGGATACATGGATAATCTATTTTATGTGATTAGTTAATCTATATTTTTTTTCAAAGAGATAAATAAAAGTTTAGGCAAAAATTGAATATATTAATAGAAATCATGTGGTGTGACATTTCCTGAAAAGAGAGAGGGAGAAAAAAATCTCCCAGTTAGTTATAGCATTAAGAAATATTATTAAATTACTTTTTTTTTACATAAAATTGATTAATTAAAACATTGAGGAAATAAAAAAGGATGAAACAAATAAGACAGAGAATGAAGAAGGGTGTATAAGAGAAATTATGCTTAATAAAAATCTGAGATTTCAACATTTCCTTTTTTAATATTTGAAATGCTCCATGCATATTTAAGCAGCACAAGGATTCCACTAGTCTGGCAAAGCATTGAGGAAAGTCTGCATGAGCATTCAAAACAGAATTGCCAGATTAAAATCCTGTAGATTAAATTTAGGCTATAAAGGAAATCTCTACCTTATGGGTGTCAAACTCGATTATGTCACGTGACGTATTGTGATGTTTTTTGCCTTCGTGAAGGGGGGGTGGGCGTGGCCTGCACGTGACACATCCAGCCCATGGACTGCCAGTTTGACAGGCCTGCTCTACTTGGTTGATAGATTATAAAATGAGAAGCACAAACACTGTATCAGTATTTTTGCAAACTTGGAAACTTCAAGATGTGTGGTCAAGTTCCCAAGTTTGAAAAAGACTGCTCACATTGTAAACAAAAAGAATGATAGACTACCCTTCAGACATTTCACATTAAAAAAAAAAGATAAGACAACCCAGACAAGGACAAATCATGACAGCAATAGAAGTTGATAACGTGGTACTAAGAAATAGAAGTGTTTAAGAATCTGTGAACCTATCTTTATTTTATTTTTTTAAAGAAAGGTGATCACTGAAAGAGAGTAAAGACTCTTGTTCAACAATGTATATAACACTAGATCAAAGGTTTTTGTTTGAGGGCATGCTAACTGCCTGAGGCAATTGAACCATTGTACCACCAAATGAGTTTTTTGACTCATTGTACCACCAAATGAGTAACACAGGTTTTTGTGGTTTGCTTTAATCTGTGTATTAACATCAAGGTCTGAAGGAAAAAGAGAGAATTCTGATATAAGTAAAATATTCACTTCCTTTTCTATTTTTTTAAAGCAGCAACTTAAGTGGTCATAATTGGCTTTGCAATGAGTGGAAAATTGCAATAAATCCTATTATTTCACTACTTGGTTTGTTAATATTTTCCTTCAAGGAAAGAAACTGTTAGGAAATCCTATGTGTCTCCTGGCTGAAATTTATCTATTTTAAGCATTCATTTCTTCCCCAGTTTCCCAGACAGTTCACTACTTACAACAACAATAACAACAACCACAATAGTCATTGGGTCACTTGGTACCATGTCCAAGAATTTTATAAAATACATCAAGAAATTGAAGGTTCCTGCAATAACACTAGCAGAACTGCAAAAAACTGTGCTACTCAGAATGTTGTACATCTTAAGGTGTTTAATTGATATCTAGGACTCTGGCAGCAATCCGTATCAACCATTAGCACCAGTCAATGGTATTTGTGATGCATTTTTGAATGTTCTGTTGACTGAATTTCATGTTTTATGAATAAAGATAATAATAATAATAATAATAATAATAATAATAATAATAATAATAGCAGCAATAATAGCAATAATAGTAGCAATAATAGTAGCAATAATAATAGCAACAATAATAGCAATAACAATAATTGCAACAACCCTTTTTAAAGAGAAATAAAAAGTGAATGAATGTTTTGAAGAAGCTGTAGTTGTCTAAATGCATAAATACATTAAACATCCTGGTTTCTCAATAGAAAATTCTGCACAGACCAGTCATGGAGGAGAACCTGGATAGGTTTGAAAACCTCCCTTAACAGACAGTTTTCAAACTCCAAGGAACATGTAGTATTTTTGTCTAGAACACAGGTGTCAAACTTAAGGCATCACATTGCTATCACATGACACTTTGTGACATTTTTCCCATTCACAGAGCTTGGATGGGGCTGCCATTTTCACACCCCAGATCTAGAAGATGACCTTCACCTCCCATCATGAAAATCACATTGGAAAGAAACCTCAAAAATGCTTGGAGTGTGGAAAGATTTTTCCTATGAGGTCTAAACTTAGATATCATGAAAGAATTCAAACAGTGAATAAATCATACAAATGTCTGGAATGGGAGAAGAGCTTTGATGGACCTCAACTCTCAGTAAATATGAAATGATTCACCCAGTGCAGGAACCTTATCGATAGGAACAAAAATATTGCACTGGAAAACTTCAATTGGCATCCTTGCCAATTTTCTTCAGCTTATGCTTATTATTTCTAAGACAGGAAATCTTTATGATAGGTACTTTCTAACACGCTTGATCAGCAAAATACATGATAATCAAACCATATAATTGTATAACAGAACATACAGGATATCAGGCTAAAGGAATGCCCAATTGTGGGGGGTGGGGGTGGGCAGTTTTTTCAAGGGATATATAGAATTCCCTGGAAATTATAAAACTCTTTGAGCAAGATAATAAAAGCATAATTTAAAGTGGAATTTATTTTAAAAAATGCACACAATTCCCTGAAGTCTCTTTTGGCTCTGTAATTTAAGATTGTTAAATAAACATATTAGTGGCACTTACAAGATGACAGAATCTTAATTTAATAGGGTGAAGTAACTTGAAGTTGCCATAATGTGGGCACAAGGATATAGCCATTGCTTGTGGGCTATACGTTCTTGATAAATTTTTGGAGAACAGATGCATGAATAAGCTTGACCTTATTTTTTCCATGTTTGAAGTTGAAGAATGCATTGCTGGAAGAAAGGGGGAAAGTTATAGATTGTAGCTTTCAGAATTAAAATGATTTGAACCTAATCCAAGAAATGATGCATCCCAAACTGACTCATTACTTTGATAGAATCTACTTTTACTGTTGCAGAGGCAATAAGGCTGGTGCTGTCAGGCTTCAATGCCTGTTTTTCTTCACCAGCCTGGGCATTAGCCTGAAAGCAATCAAAGAGGATGTGTTGAGCCAGTGGAGTGAGATTTCCAATTTCAGGAAGAGAACTTGTTTTGGTGCTCCAGTGGTAAACAAACAAACAAAACTGAAGCTAATAGTGTGGTTCTTGCCTAGAGGTAAAGCAGTATAGAAACATACTTTCTGGCAGGAATTCCCTATATAATATTTGGAGAACTTATTGAATGCAGTCATTAATCCTGAAGTGGTCAGTCAAGTGGATCAGGAAGGAAAAAGTTTGGCTTGGTTCTTGGAGTGGACAGCTTCATGTTATGACTAAATGGATATTTCCTGTGTTCATTCTGCCATTCACTGTTATAAGACTTCCCAAAGCACTCCATGTAATAGTGAAATATGTAGTGTATATGATCTGCTTGTTCTCCAACTCTGCCATACAATCTGTCAGGACATGAAGCTTTGCAAAATGACTTGGCAACTCATTGCAGTTTTGTTTTGTTAGGTTTCAGGATACAAATGAAGATGGAAAGCTATAAGAGAAGTCAATGTTTTATTCAAGATTCCCTAAGGGTGAAAATTTATTACTCCTACACAGAGAAGAAATATACATCTTATAATTTGGGTAAACCTGTAATACTATACTTGGATCTGTTTTATCTGTTGAAGTAGCAATAACGCTGGATCTTATAGGAAGCAAAATGCTGTAGATACAAACAATATTTGCCATAAATCTTGCCTTACCTTGCCTCACCTTGCCTCACTCCAATGTCATGATCACAAGCAACTCTGTTTTGCTATATTTAAACCTGAACTTCTTTCATCAGATCTTCAGAACTTCCAGACACTGCATCAAGACATCTTATGAGTCTCTGACTTACATAACTCATACAGCTTTGAGAACAGTCTCTAACTAGGCCTCAAATACTTGCCTGAAGGAGGTCCCCTTTAATGTAACAATGGCTTTTTCTCTATGATTCTCTAAGCTTCTTTTATAAGTAGATATAGAATTGCTATTTTCCAATCTGGAGGCCTCAGGCACACATACAAGGAATCTGCAAGATACCAGAATAAGGAAGGATGGGGAAGGCTAGTCAAAAATTGTCTGCACTTACAGCCAAACTTGTCCTTAAAAAAATTCCAACTTGGTTCTGAATGACCACTAGTCTGCATTACACTCATAGCAACAGCAGAAAATAAAATAAAAAATAAAATATCCTGCTGATGGTGAGACAAGCTTATATTATTGACTGTTCTGCAAATGGAATAATAGAATAAGAATACAGGTAGTTCTTGACTTACACCAATTCACTTGTTGACCGTTCATAGGTACAACAGCACTGAAAAAAATGACTTATGAACATTTTTCACACTTATGACCATTGCATATGACCATCCCCATGGTCATGTTTTACATTTGGATGTTTGACGCATGATTCACATTTATGATGGTTGCTGGGTCCTAGAGTCATGTGATCACCTTTTGCAACCTTCTGACAAGCAAAGTCAATGTTCTTTCTATGACAACTCAGAAAGCTCAAACTGCCCAAGGAGCTGCTGATCCAGTTCTACAGAGGAATTATTGAATCTGTCATCTGCAGCTCTATAACTGTTTGGTTCTGCAACCCAACAGGACAGACACAGACTTCAGAGAGTAATTAGGACTGCAAAAAAACAAAAACAAAAAAACAATTATTACCAGCCTCCCTTCCATCGAGGACCTGTATACTGCATGAGTCAAAAAGAGGGCTGTGAAAATATTTACACACTCCTCACATCCCAGACATAAGCTGTTTCAACTCCTTCAAAACAACACTATGGAGCACTGCACACCAGAACAACTGGACACAAGAACAGTTTTTTCCCCAAACGCCATTACTCTGCTAAACAAATAATTCCTTCAACACTGTCCAACTATTTCCAAAGTCTGCACTACTATTACTATTAACTTTCTCATAACTCCTTATCACCCATTACCTCCCACTTGTGACTGTGTGACTGTAACTTTGTCGCTTGTATCCTTACGATCTATATTGACTATTTCCTTGTATGATTTGATTGCTTATTGTACCCTATGACTATCATTAAGTGTTATACCTTATGATTCTTGACTCTTGACAAATGTATCTTTTCTTTTATGTATACTGAGAGCGTTTGCACCAAGACAAACTCCTTGGGTGTCAAATCATACTTGGCCAATAAAGAACTCTATTCTATTCTAATGGGGAAAACAGATTCACTTTACAACCATCTTATCAATTTAACAGCTGCTGTGACTCACTTAACAAATGTGGCAAGAAAAATGGGGGAAATCTCACTTAACAAATTTGTCACTTAGCAACATAAGTTTTGGGCTTAATTGTGGTCCCAAATTGAGGACTTCCTATATAAAAATATGATATGCATTATAATATCAGTTTTTTCTGTCTTGGTTCTCATAAGTAGATGAGGCCAATTTATGTTCTAAATATTAGGATGGACCTTAAGCAAGCTATTTTTATTGTCATACATGTCATTACTAAAGCTAAGATAGATATATATCCTCTCCTGAAATGAACTTTTTATTGTACCTAAGTATATTTCTGTCCCACATCAACAATTCATGGATTGTTTATTTTTCTATAAAAAGGACACATGGGAAACAATTTGAATCCCTTCAGTACTTGTTAATTAGGTATTATGTACTTTAAAACATTGAAGAAACAATTTGTGTATTATGCAATACCAATAGCAATGATAAAACAAGTAGTAAATTGTGAAACAAGCATGTATCTGTATTCCAAGGTGGCCTTTGTGAAATTACCTATATATAATTGTTAATTGCTTTTTTATGAACAAGCCTTTTTAATCAATAAATTTGAAATCAACAATATATTTATTTATTTTCAGCAAAACTTCTTTAAAAGATTCCCAGTCTTTTACATAGATGTACAAGGTAGTTATAGTTCCCTCTTTAATCAAACAAATCAGTGTAGCCATTTCTGCAAATTCAGTCATCTTCAAAATCCATTAATATATTATCATATTTCTGTAGGCTTCTTTTACCTTGCATTACACTTACCTTGCATACACTTACCATTACTACCTGCTTCCTATTTATTACCGAAATAGGTTGTATTTGAAGAAAATGCATTTTTGGAGACTAACAACCTATCTGAAAATTATGTTTGAGTTCAATTTTGTAAGCTAGCTAAATATGCATTACCCAACTAAATAAATAATCATTACAATATTTTTCTGAAAGATCTTATTGCACAGTTTGGAGAAACATCTTTCCAGTCCTTTCTATTCTAGACTAGGAACCAGCAATTTAGTCTAAAAGGAGTGGGAATGGAAAGAAAACGAATGTAGACATATGGAAGCCCATCTCAATTTCATGTAGAAGTTATTCATTTTGAGAGCACTCAACATTGTGTTGAAGAATTGCATTTGATTGTGCTTTCAATAACACCTTCAGCATTGTGCTTTCAACACATTTAGCCCATTGTTACCTAATACTTTTGCTCTGAGACTATATAGAGCTTTATGTTCAATTTGTACTCTCTGTGCAATCTTGGGAAAAGATACAGCCTTTGTAAAGATCTGCAAACAAAGCACTATGTTTCCATCTATACTTGTTATGAAGCAATGTTATAGAATCAAAGCTGAAGCCCTTGACAGTCCCATTTGCTATTCATGTTGTGGTTGCACAATGCCTCTCTTTTTCTTTAGAAGAAGGTAGAAGATAAATTTTGTACTTTGCCTTAAAGAGTATAAGGTCATTCATAAACAAATTTGCTTAAAGCAGCAACGATTCTGATTTTGCACAAATCTTTATTCCAAGTATTCATATATTGACTCATTAATCATGCTTCAGTTACCATGATCATGCAGGATAATTACTTCATTGATTGTGTAATAGGTGAAATTAGGCTATTTGAAAGTACTTATGCTCCCAGTCCATTAATGTGTATTAGCACAAGCAAGAAGAGAATCCAGAATGTTTGATTTTCCCCTGTCATTTGTCAAAGCCATTCTAGCTATCATTTCTCTGATGTTGAACAGAATAGCATCAAATAAGGGGCAGAATCCTTAGTTAGTAGAGAAGTTGAAACAATTTATGTATCTCAATTTTCTTCATTCCCATTGTTAATGGGCACCTGCAACAAAACAAGCAAGCTCAGAGCACACCAAAGATTCCCCCTGATTATGCACCATCAATGTTTGCTGATTGTGTACATAAAATGATTTCCAGTTTGAACACACATTTATTACCATTTTATCTGCTTCTTCTAGAATTTCAAAATCATCAACAGGATATGGGTAGGCAGTCTGATTATAATGAAGTAAGAATTTGACCAACTATTTAGCGTAGAATTACAACACACTGAGGGAATCCAAAGCAAACAGAAGATAGATTAGGGTGCACTAAAAAGAACAAACAAGCACACTAAATTCATACCACTGAAGATATAGATCTTTTTTTTTCTATTCTTTCCATTTTCTGGACCACATGAAAGCAGAGGTACTGAGGTGTGTCTTCTGATTGACCTTAACCTCTGTTCATCTGAGCTTCTTTTTGGGTAAGTAAAGCTTAGATGAAAGGACAACAGAAAAAAAAGAACCAGTTTTTTTAAATGGTGGAGGCAGACAATATTATGAGAAAACCCAAATGAGCATATTTACAGACTATATCAGCATATTTGGTGACTGAAACGAAAAAAAAAAGTAAGCAAGTCCCAATGGATTGAATGGAATAGCTACAGATATCTATATAATGTGTTTACTATGCTAGGCAAATATCACATGTAGAATATCAACCTTGAAAAATGGCAGTTGTCATTGCTTTTAACCAACTCCAACATGGCTGTGAAACTAGAATACCATAAATTCTAGCCCTGCCTTATATTCTCTGTGTGTGTATGTGTGTGTAGAATATATTCACACACACAGAGTATAAGGCAGGGCTAGTTTCACAACCATGTTGGAGCTGGTTAAAAGCAATGATATTGAAAGTGTCAAGTGATGAGACACAGACATAGACAGAGATGTCAAAAGAACTGTTAATGGCCTTAATGGATTATTATTGTTGTTGTTGTTTTGTTGTTGTTGTACAGTATACCCAGCAAACGAGATAACCATGCTGGGTTTCATATCACAAATCACTAGTCGAACACTTCCCAAGTGTTTAGGACTGCGTGATGTATCAGAAGATTATGCAAGCAGATCCCAGTAAGATGGCCTTCTGCAGCTGACCGATGGTGATCTTGTCAGGACCAATTGTTTTTAAGTGCTTGCCTAGGTCTTTAGGCACAGCCCCCAGTGTGCCGATTACCACTGGAACCACCTGCACTGGTTTATGCCAGTCTCTGCAGTTAGATTCTCGAGTCCTGATATCTGGTGACTTTTTCAAGTTGTTTCATATCGATTCTGCTGTCACCAGGTATGGCAATGTCAATGATCCACACTTTTATCTTCTCCACAATCATGATATCCAGGGTATTGTGTTCCAAAACTTTGTCAGTCTGTATTTGGAAATCCCACAGTAGTTTTGCATGCTCATTTTTTATCACTTTTTCACGCTTATGATCCCACCATCTGCAGGCAGATAGTAGTTGTGACACAAGTTCCAGTGGACCATCTGAGTGACTGTGTTGTGATGTTGTTTGTAGTCAGTCTGAGCTATTGTCTTGCAACAGCTCAGTATGTGATCAATGGTTTCATCCGCTTCTTTGCAGAGTCTGCATTTATGGTCATCAGCAGATTTTTCTATTCTGGCTTTGATTACATTTGTTCTGATGGCTTGTTCTTCAGCTGCAAGAATCAATCCTTCTGTCTGTTTCTTCAGTGTTCCATTGGTCAGCCATAACCTTTTCCATATCTACTTTTCCTTGGATCTTTTCAAGGAACTGTCCACGTAGTGCTTTGTTACACCAGCTGTCAGCCCGAGTTTGCCTCGCTGTTTTTCTATACTTATTCTTGGTTTGCTGCACTTTGAGCAGCTTCCTCTTGTTGACCTCCATCAAAGCTGGTTCAACACTGTCTTTCACATAATCTGCCAGAGCATGCTTCTCTTCTTTGACTGTCTGCTTCACTTGCAAAAGTTTTTTGCCACCTGCTTTTCTGAGCAAATATAGCCTGTTGACATCCCTACACGGGTGCAGTGCATCATGTATGGTCATCAGTTTTCTTGTTTTCCTATCCAAGCTGTCCAGCTCTGCCTTTGTCCAGTTTATGATCCCAGTAGTATATCAAACAATGGGTATGGCCCAGGTATTTATAGCCTTGATATTGTTACCACCATTCAGTTTGCTTTTTAGAAATTTTCTGACCCTTTGTGTGTATTCTTTGCTGACCACTTTTTTCACTTGCCCATGCTTGATATTATCCAGCTGCGGTATGCCCAGGTATTTGTAGACTTCAGGTTGGTGGCACTTGATGGTTTGTCCATTGGGCATTTCAATTCCATCACTTTCTACGATCTTCCCTTACTTCAGTGCCACTGTGGCACATTTGTCCAGGCCAAACTCCATGCTGATGTCAGTGCTGAAAATTCAAACTGTATTGATTAGTGATGGGATTTCAATTTCTGATTTTCCGTACAACTTCAGCTTATCCATGTACATCAGGTGAGAGATTTTCTGTGAATTTTTAGAAGTTTGATAACCCAGGTTAGTTTTCTGTAAAATTGTTGACAGGGGGTCATGGTGATGATGAACAGCAGAGGTAACAAAGAATCACCCTGGAAAATCCCTCTTTTGATGTTGACCAGTCCATAGCTTTCAATTCCAATAAACAGTTCTGTTTTCCAATGCTTCATCGCATTTGCAGTGAAAGTACCAATGCACTTGCATAATCCGATGACATCCAGGCACTTGATGATCCAACTATGGGGTAGTGATCAAATGCTTTCTTGGAGTCAATCCAAATTATATGCAGATTTGTTTTTCAGTTTTTGCAGTTCTCTAAAATCATTTTGTTGATCAGGAGCTGATCTTTTGTGCCTCAGCTCCCTCGTTTGTTTCCTTTCTGCTCTACTGGAAAGATGTTATTTGCTTCTAGGTAGTCCTGGATCCTGTCAGCTACGATGACGGTCAGCAGCTTGAACATGGTTGACAGAAACATTGTTGGCCTGTAATTTGCAGGTGTTTCCCCTTTTGCTGGATCCATCTGTATCAAGTAGGTTTTCCCAGCTGTTAACCATTCACTGATGTTTCCTATCTGCAGCATCTCATTGAATTGTTCGGCTATTTTTCTATGCAAACTGGTCAGGTATTTGAGCCAAAATCATTGCCAGGCGATGTCCAATTCTTGACTTTTTTCACCTTGTTGCTTATCATTTCAGTAGTTATTTCCAGTTCTGCTCCTTGGCCTAGACCTCTCTGGCATGGTTGGACTTGCTGGTAGTTTGCACTACTGCCAGAACAGCTCTCAGCTTCATTGGAACAATTAAGCCCCCTGCCCTGTCAAGGCAGCACACGTGGGGGATTATTATTATTATTATTATTATTATTATTATTATTATTATTATTATCATCATCATCATCATCATCATCATCATCATCATCATCATTACTACAGCTCGAGTCCTAACCAAGGACCTAGGAACTGTTCAGCATCAGAAGATGAAGATGATGTTGATGATGATGATTTACTATTACTATTATTACTATTTATTTTATTTTATTAATATTATTTTAGATTTGTGATCTGGGGAGCAGAACTCTCTTCTATCCCTATATTTCTTGTCTTTTAGTTCACTGTGCACATGATATTTCTAAAATGGTATGAGCTGCAAAGTGTGAAACTTTGCTATGTCGACTCTAAGTTCTGCCAGTAGAAAAGGAAATAAAAATTGACATCATCTGTAGCCTTGAGAAAGTGGTGATATTTATACTGAGCCAAAAAGTTGAAAAAGGTGATGATGTTTTACCAGAGCACAGGATTTTGATTGACAGTGCTAAATTAAGTCTTATTTCCCTTCTACTATGTTTAGTCTAGAGAAAGAAGAAAATTAGAAGAGAACCTGCTGTAGGCAAAGGTAAACTTGCAAAATATTCAGTAACTTGCAGTGGAATACTCAAATAGCATACCTAATGTCAGACACATTTTATCCAATGGAGGAAAGTCCAAACTTGCTTTTCTGAAAAGAAAAAGAGAAAACATGTTTTCTAGAAATAGCACTGTAAAAACTTTTAAATATAAAATTTGTAAAAGCTATATTTAATCAAGATTGGTTAATAAGAGTACATTTTGTGTACTCTTATTATCCAAGTTATTGTTTTGCCTTAGTCCTCGGGGACAATTCTATCTGTAGTTAACCTCTTTTTAAAATGAAAAATCTTCTTCAAATAGAGGTGTTTGGCTACTCAGTTAAGCATCCACAGTTTTGCACCTGATACCACAAATTTTATTTGCAATCTATGATATTACGACTAAAAGAGATAAAGACAGGAAGATGCCAGAGATGCTAGGAATTGATCTACAAACAAATTAGATAAGATGGTTATATTGACTAGGTTTGTTGATTCAAAACAAGTTTCATACAGTATGTTCTCTAATTTTTTAAAAAAATCTTTCTAGAAAATCACAATCTTTTTCATTGCGCAGAGAATTATGCTATTTTTTTATTACTGTTGTTTGTTTTTACATGTAATCCTCAATTAACAACCACAATTGGCATTAGCAGCTTTGCCATTAAACGAAGGGAGTACTAAATGGGAAATCCCATGATCTCAACTGTGTTTCTCTTTTCTCCAGTCCCCCCCTCTTTTCAAAAGCTGACCCTGATTCTGGGATAGTGGGCTCAAAATTGACAAAAGTTATCATTTTTTGCCAGTGGAAAATAAAAATTGATATCATCTGTAGTCCCAAGAAAATGGTGATGTTTACAATAACCCTATTTGCCACCTATTTTTCCTAGAGGCAATCCTGGGCAGCTTACAAAAATGAATAACCAATAAAACATTGAATTTGAAAAAAAAGAGACTTTGGAATGTTCACATCAGTGTTGGAATAATTAGCATGCAATGAATTTATGTTTATACTTACAATCACTGGAGACAAAAACTAATAAAGGAAATAATAAAAGCAATGGTCCTGGCTTGTGATCTGCAAGAGTGGGGGGAAGCTTGTGTGTTTTCTATAGGCAATCTCTCCTATGCCTGAACCATTTCCCTCCCTTTGTATGAAGGAAAGATGGGAGAGAAAGGGATCAGCAGAGAGTAAGCAGGCACACAAAGGGGAAATATACCAGGCTGTTTTCATAGCATACTTACAGCTCCCAACCCCCAGCATGCTCAGGGCTGTTGGTGCCAGCACATTGTTTTTTATATCTATTCCACATTATGTGTCTGCTTACTGTCTACTAATCCTCCTCCTCCATCTACCTGATCTGCAAGGTGGGCAGGAAGGAATAAAAACAACAAGTCAGACACAGGACAATGCATATTGACTTTAATGATAATCACATGATGGAGGATGCTGTGAAGATCGTAAAAGTGGGCATTGGTTATAAAATTAACTTTTCAGCATTGATGAATATTTCACTAAACAAGGCAGTTGCTATGTGAGATCTACCTGTATTGAGTTTTAATTCTATGTTTCTGCCCAAAGTAAAAGATAGGAATTCCTATAAATTGAGAAAGAGGAGGAAGAAGAAATATTCTTTTTTTTGGAAAGGCATTTTATCTCTGCATTGGAATGTTTGCTTATTTTTGATAGTTCTCTGTGTTAAACCTATTCTGAACAATATATTGTAGAAATTGAGTTTTTTTTTAAAAAAAAAATCAAATATAAATCAAAGGTGTTATAATTAATCAATTAGGGAAATATGCATAAGAAAATAAAACATAATATTCTCCAATATTTTTACCTCTTTTCAGAAACTCTTAAAGGAGTTAACTCTTAAAGCAATCCTTATATGTAGATACAACTGTTCAAAGAAGGGGTACCATACTGAAAAAGACCTAATTTGAGGATTTTGTAGGTGAAGTGAATCCCCAGTAGAACTTCTTTCCTCCATCTTTCAGAATGGACAGATTCACTTTACAGTAGTCAATAGTCAGTTAACTGTTTAAGGGCAATTATACTTTTAAAACCACTGACTGAAAGGTAAAAGAGGCCCTGAATAGAGGTGTTTTTTGGACAAATGTTGAAATGCCCAGTCTGCTGCATCAGTTTGAGCTTCTGACAAGCCATCAAGTGCAATTTCATGAAGAATGAATTAAATTAATAAGAGCAGATACTATATTCAATCTTAGCCAAAAGACCAAGAACTATGTTTCTGTGAAAAATATTGCAATAGTTCAACCATGAAGTGACAACCTTGAATGTCCATGTTTCCTGATCCAGGAAAGGTTGAAAGCATTCAAGATGTAAATATGCAGAAAGGCTTCTGGTTACAGAGTCTGCCTGCTGTTCAGGTAGGAACTATGAATCTAGGTAGGAGAACCCCAAATTACAAGTCCATTCTATCAAGGGCATATGACTGTAAACAACTAAAGATTGTCCATATCTGGAATCAAGTTCCTGTATTCACAGTTACATTGTCTTGATAGCATCTAGTCTTCCTGTCTTCCTCAATTAGACATTAACAGCATCCAGGTACTGAGACAAGACAGTTAATCTCTATTACAGGGATCTGCAACCTTAAACATTCAAAGAGCTATTTCCCACAGAAAAGAAAACACCTGGAGCCAAAAAACCTGGGTGGATGTGTCCAACACTCACTCCTACCCAGTCACATGACCCTCCCAGCCATGCCTACCCAGATTTTGTGGCTCCCAATGTATTCTGTGGGAAACATCTTTTTCTCTCTCTCACTCTTTCTCCCTCTCTCTCTTTCTCTATATCTCTGTCTCATCTCTATCTATCTGTCTGTCTGTTTGTGCTCTCCTGTCCAGCTTCATGTCTCATGTGAATCCAACCACTTGGGCTGTGGAGGAGAAGTGGAAGCTGGCCAGCAAAGCCAAGCATTGGAGATCCATGCAAAATAAGGCAACTCCAACCTGGATCCTGTTGAGGAGACACCCCCCCCCCCTTCCCTCTCCCTCTCTCCCCCAATGGCAGGGGCCCAGGCAGCCCAAGAGAAGCTCCCTCCTCAGAGGTGGCCAGTAAGCAAACAAATGTGGCACTCTGGCTGGCAGGCCAGTGAGCCCCACCCCTGGCCAGTGAGAGCAGGTAGTGTTAAGTTCTGTGCGTGGCGCAAGAAGCGGAGACGAGTCGATGAACAGTGAACTTCAACTCTTTATTTAACATGGTGCAACAGCTCTCTCAACGGCCTCAACAGCCCCCTTTATATAGGCAAGCTCTTGGGTACTTAGCCAATGAAAACACAGGAACGTTAGCTTTTTTTAGCCAATGAGAAGGGCTCGTTAATAGCCAATCAGATTCTCCTGAACGGACCAATCCAGTATCGCTATTCTCGGCCAATCAGAAGTGCAGGGTCAGACCCCTGCACTTTGCTTTAAGGTTTCAACAAACTTTATTCAAGCACTTTTATTAATTCACAACAGGTAGGGCACACATATTCCTTGCCACTGCTGCTGCCCCCTAGTTCAGGAGGGAAGCCAAACACTGCACCATCCAGCTCAGCCATCCAGGTGGAGGTGGGCATCGCAACAGGTGGAATGGATCCAGGAGTGAGGCACAAGCAAAATGTTTGGAGCCATGCTCGGTGAAGATTGCAAGCGGGCTCAATTGTGGGGATGGAGACCTCAACCCATTTGATTTGCTTCAGTGTGGGGTGGGAATGCAGAAGGCAGATAAAATCCATGTCTCTCAGCATTCAACCCTCAAAGACTCCTTTGCATCCCATAATTTGATCTTGTGCTCTCTTGCTCACTTGCTTTCCCCTTTCTTTCTTTCTTTCTTTCTTTCTTTCTTTCTTTCTTTCTTTCTTTCTTTCTTTCTTTCTTTCTTTCTTTCTTTCTTTCTTTCTTTCTCTCCTCCCTCCCTCTCTCCCTTCCTCCCTCTCTCTCTCCCTCCTTCCCTCCCTCCCTCCTCCTCCTCCTCCTCCTCCCTCTCTCTCTCTCTCTGTGTATGTGTGCGTGTCTGATTCTGATCTCTGGCACCTCATCTCTTGCTGGATCTCATGGGTACTGTTGCGTCCGCGAAATGATGCCAGGAGTCGGTGACTTTAGTGCAAAGCTCTTTATTAGGAAGTTGGAACCGAACTGGCGAAAGGAAAAAAGCCCACGGCTTTTATTCCTTTCGCCGCGGCGGCCGCGGCCAATGGCACCGTTTTGAATCTCCTGCGATCCGAATGGACCAATCGCGGGAGATTCTCAGCAAGCCAATCGGCGCGGCTCGCCTGACCAATCGGAGAGCCCCGCGCTTTGGCCAATCAAAGCGCGGGGATCTCGAGCATGTTAATTAAGGACAGAACACCCCTCCCCTCTTGGTTCAGTCCTTACGTTGCGTAGTCACATAAGTAGGCGGGGCTCCGTCTGGGCCTACTTGACCTGCGCAACTCAGTTGTAGGCTGGATCCCGGCCGGTTCGGTCGGGATCTCTGTTGCTCCTGCTGCCGTCGTGGGAACCGGCTGGTTGATCGGGCCGGTCCTTTCTCCGTAGCTCCCTCCTGGGCCTTCCGGGTTGGTTGAGCTGCGGGTTTCGCCGCTCCCGCTCGGTCTTTCCGGGTCAGTCGAGCTGGCCTGGCTGTTCCTTCCTGGCGAGGGGTCGTGATGGCTGCTTTCCGGTGAGTACTGCTGGTTTATTCTTCTTTGGTTTTGGTCCCCTGGGTATTCCCTCCCCCCTTGGTTTGTGTTGTGGGGGTTGGTTTCACCTGTTTGTGCATCGGCGGCTTGTTGGTTGGTGGTTCTCGACCTTAGTTGGTCGATGTGGCGTTTCCACGCTCGTCCGTCTGCTGTTTGTAGCCGGTACGAGTGTGGGCCTGTTGCTTGTGTGATGACGGCTGGAATCCATAGTGGGTCTCCTGTCAGGTTCTTTGCATATACGGGGTCGCCGGGTGCGAAGGTTCAGTGTTTGGTATTTGAGTCTGGGGGCCTCTCCGGGTTATACGTGGGGTGTAACCTGTCGAGTGGGGACCTTAGCTTTCTGCCCATTAATAGTTTGGCTGGTCTTTTATTGGTTGTTGTATTTGGGGTTATGTGTTGGGTGAATAGTAGTTTGTTTATTTTCTCCTGGATCTCCCCGTGGTCTATCTTCCGGATGATCTTTTTAGTGAATTGGACCATCCGTTCCGCCCTACCGTTCGCTGCCGGGGGCGCCGGTGCTGTCAGCGCGTGGCGGATGCCCCTTTCTGCTAGGAATTTTTCGAATTCCAGCGAGGTGAATTGGGGCCCGTTGTCGGAGACGACGACGTCTGGGAGGCCGTGTGTTGCAAAGAGTTTGCAGAGTTCCTTGATCATGGCCTCCGTGGTTGTCGTTTTCATGTTGCTTACCTCCAGCCAGTTGGAGGAAGCGTCAACTGTTATGAGGAAGGTGTGTCCTTTTGTGGGCCTGGCGAAGACTATATGGATCCTAGACCAAGGTCCCCTTGGGGTTTCCCACTCTAGGACGGGTGCTGTGGGTGGGCTTGGCCTAGTTTCCTGGCATCGTTGGCACCTAGCTACCCAGGCCTCTATTTGTTTGTCCATCCCTGGCCACCAAGCGTAACTTCTGGCCAGGGCTTTAGTCCTAACGATGCCAGGGTGCCCCTCGTGTAGCAGTTGCAAAACCTTCCCCTGTAGCTTTTCCGGAATGACCACCCTATCCCCCCATAGTATGCACGCTTTTAATAAAGAGAGTTCCGTTTGTCGGTTTCGGAACGTTTTGACGGACTCGTCGTTGTCCCTTTCCGGCCACCCTTTCTCCACCCAATGCAGCACCCGCGATAGACGTTTGTCTTTATTAGTCTCTCGGGCAATGTCTGACGCGGTTATGGGCAGGTTGGGTAGAGTCTCTATACTGAGGGTGGTCGTCGTGGGTGCTGGGTCGATGTCGGGTTCCGGTAGCGGCGAGCAGCTTAAGGCGTCTGCATGGGAGATCGTCTTACCCGGTCTGTGTATGAGTTCGTAGTTGTAGGCTGCCAGGAACTCGGACCACCTTGTCATTCGGGGAGACAGAATGTTCGGGGTGGCCCGGTTTCCTGCAAGGATTCCCAGCAGCGGCTTGTGATCCGTTATGATGGTGAAAGTCCGGCCGTAGAGGTATTCGTGGAATCGTTTTATGGCGGCAACTATAGCCAGAGCCTCTTTGTCCAGTTGGCTATAGTTCCGCTCTGGTTTGGTGAGGGTCCTTGAAAAGAATGCGATGGGCGCTTCTTTTCTGTCGGGAAGGGTATGGCTGAGGACAGCGCCAACGCTGAAGGGTGATGCGTCGCATGTGACTGCCAGAGGTAGGGTCTCGTTGAATTGTATGAGGACGGCGTCGGAGGTGAGGAGGTCCTTCGTTCTTTGGAAGGCGGCTTGCTCACGTTTCCCCCAAGTCCAGGTCGCCGCCTTGTCCAGGAGCCTATGCAAGGGCTCCGCCGCCATTGCCTTTTGGGGTAGGAAAACATTGTAAAATTTTAGTAACCCCAAGAACACTTGTAGCTCAGTCTTTGACTTGGGTGTGGGGGCTTCTTTGATGGCCTTGATTTTTTTGTTTGTGGGGTGAATGCCGTGATGGTCTAGGAGGTAGCCCAGGAATTCTACTCGTTCCGTGCATAGCTGGCATTTCTCCCTCTTGACTTTTAGTCCGGTCTCTTTAAATTTAGTTCGGACCTCCCTTAGTCGACCCTCTAGTTCAGCTTGGTTGGCTGCCGACACTAGGACGTCGTCGAAGTAAGGTACCACCCCCTTGATACCTTGCAATAGTCTCTCCATTAGGCTTTGGAATATGCCCGGTGCCACGCTGACTCCGAATTGGAGTCGGTTGCATTTGAATGCCCCCCGGTGGGTGACTATGGTCTGCGCTTTTGCCGTTTTCTCGTCGACCGGCAACTGTTGGTATGCCTGGGCGAGGTCGAGCTTGGCGAAAACCTTGCCCCCTCCCAGTGATTGCAATAGGTGTTGTACCACTGGGACGGGGTAGGCGCTTTGTTGCAGCGTGCCATTTAGGGTGGCCTTATAGTCCCCACAGATCCTCACCGACCCATCGGGCTTGATCGGGGTGACTATGGGGGTCTCCCACCGGGCGTGGTCTATAGGCTGCAGAACCCCTTGTTTGACGAGCTTGTCAATTTGCTCGTCTATCTTGGGTTTCAGTGCGAATGGCACCCGCCTTGGTTTCAGGCGTTTTGGGGGGACGTTAGGGTCTAGGTCGAAAGATATAAGGGGCCCTCGGTACTTGCCTAGGTTTCCGTCGAAGACCTCTTGGAATTCCCGGGCCAGTTGCTGCTCCCAGCTGTCGTCGGTGACGTGGTCGACTCCCGTGAGAGCGATGTCGAGCGGGGCGAACCATTGCAGTCCCAGTAGGCTTGGGCGGTCGCGGTCGACGATTGTTAGGGGAAGTCATTCGGTGCGCCCCTTATACGTGATTTGGAAGTGTTTGGTTCCAACTACCGGGATGCGGTTTCCCTGGTAGTCCTTTACAATGAGTCTCTGGCTGTCTACGTTCCTCCTTTGGAGGGTAGGCACCAAACGCTTTATTTCATGCCATGCAATCATGGAGAGGTAGGACCCGGAGTCCACCTCCATTTTGCATGGCTGGCCCTCGATGCCTACCTCCACGTGGACCTTCCGGGCGTCGTTGGTGATGGCGTGGCCGATGGTGACCATCTGGTGGGTCTCCTCTCTCCACCGGTTGTCGCTGCCTCGCGAGGATCGCCCGTTCCGGTCCCATCGGCTGTCCGAGGGGCGATCTCTGGTCCGAGGTGGTGTGCTTTCTCTCCTTCGGTCGTTCTGGTCCCATCGTGCCGGGCTGCGAGTTTTCTTCAGGCGGCAGACACGGGCGATGTGTCCCTTCTTGTCGCAATGCCGGCAGATCGATTCGAAAAACCGGCATTCCGACCTGGGGTGGTCGCCACCGCAGCTGGCACAGTTGGTCCTCAACTTGCGACCTCGCCTGTTCCGTGGGTCGTGGCCTGTCTGGAGTCGATGGATGTCCTCCTCGTCATCGGAAGTGCCCGATGCCGAGTGGAAATTGCCCTGGTGGGTGGTCGTCTCGGATTTGGGCTCGGTTGACCTCGCCGGGTTGTTGTTTCCGCTGCGGTCCCCGGTGTTCGGTCTGCGCATGCGGTCGGCGGAAGTTCGGGTTGCTTCAGTGGCTGCGGCTGCGGTGAGGGTGTCTGCTAGGCTGATGTTGCCCTTGGCCATCAGCCGGCTCTGGAGGACGGGGTCCCACAACCCGAGCACGATTCGGTCTCGCAGGGCGTTGTTTAGGTTATCGAACTCGCAGAGCCCCCCTAAACGCTGCAGCTCGGCGACAAAGTCGCTGAAGCTCTCACCCGACCTCTGGTCCTGCCGGTAGAACTCATTGCGCTGGATCAGGATGGGTACCTCTGGAGCGTAGTGCCGCCGAAGTATGGGTTCGTGGACGTTCCAGTCCATCGCGGTCGCGTCGGCGGGCTTGGCCAGCGCCTTGGCCATCTGGAAGACCTCGGTCCCGCAGTGGGTCAGGAAGACGGCGCGTTTCATTGGGCCGGTGGCGTCCTTCAGGCCGCTGCACTCGAGGTACATGCGGAATTGGTCGGAGAACGATTCCCAGTCCTCGGTGGCGGGGTTGAAGGGTGCGGGTGGTGCGATATTCGCCATCTCGGTGGTTCGTCTGGCTTCCGTCGGACACGTGGTTCAGTTCAGGGTCTGGATCCCACCTTCGTCGCCAGTGTTGCGTCCGCGAAATGATGCCAGGAGTCGGTGACTTTAGTGCAAAGCTCTTTATTAGGAAGTTGGAACCGAACTGGCGAAAGGAAAAAAACCCGCGGCTTTTATTCCTTTCGCCGTGGCGGCCGCGGCCAATGGCACCACTTTGAATCTCCCACGATCCGAATGGACCAATTGCGGGAAATTCTTAGTGAGCCAATCGGCGCGGCTCGCCTGACCAATCGGAGAGCCCCGCGCTTTGGCCAATCAAAGCGCGGGGATCTCGAGTATGTTAATTAAGGACAGAACAGGTACTTCTTCCGGCCCTTACTGGTGCTGCAACAAGAGCAAGAGATGAGGCAAGCGAGTGCACTTTGCTCTATGGAACAAGTCTCCATCCCCCATTGTCACCTTTACCTTCTCAAGCCAGGTAAGAAGAGACTGGGAGGGAAGGTGAGGGGCGGGGCTAGCCAGTGGTGGGATCACCCAACAGGAACCACAGCAGTGGGGTAAAAGAGCTGCATGTGGCTCTGGAGCCACAGGTTGCTGATATCCGCTCTATCACATCATCTATCATGTGTGTGTCAGTCAAACATTTTGGATTTCAACTCCTATCAATCTCAGTCACTTAACCCCTTATTTAGAAAGGATTGCATAAACTCTAGGCTGAAATATCTGGAGACCATCAGTAAGATTAAGAGATATATACCGTAACTAGTCCTGAAGCCTTTTGTAAAGTCCCAATTCATTTCAGCCTCTGCAAAAAGTTCAAGGCATCTTCATTTTGCCCTTGGTGGCGTTGCTCTGTTTTTCAGCAACTCATCCACAGGGAAGGGAAGTTTTGTTGCCAAGTGAAAATCTAAAGGGAAATTCAGGCTATATGTTATTTCAAAGAGCTCCATTGAAAGGAGTTTTTGAAAGTGTATTGACTTAGCAGGTTTTCAGTTCTCCTATGCCTTGTAATTACTTATTGGGTTTTGGCTCAGAAGTTAATGGAAAGCAGCATGATGTCAGGGTAATAGATCTACAGTCAGTCAAACATATTAGCTATTCCCTAAGGAGCCCTAACACTGTTTTATCAAAACCAGGAGCAAGGAATGGCTACTAAGCAACATATTTTTAAATGGCCATAGGAAATGAATTAAAGAGTTGAAACAGCAACAAAGGTTGGGGGTGGGGTGAGGAATCCATTAAACTGCTTTTCCTATTTGAGCCTACTGAGCTTATACTCCAATTTTGCAGTACAAATGTCTGCACTAAGCAGCTACATCAAAACATTTAATTACTGATATTTCTCTGCTCCAGTTTCTCCTCTCCTTATTACTGAAGCAGCTGCAGGCTATGGACTTCTGCAATCTGCTCTGATCAACAAAGCAAAGGCTGGATCCTGAGCATAACACAATAGGAAATACACTCAGTGCATTAAGCTGAAGGAAAATAAAAACATTTTGGATAGCCTGGAATTTTGACTGCACTCTTGCTGTTCCATTTCATGCCCAGTCACTCTGCCTTTGGAAGGAACTAGCCTCATTTCAGCACACCTTCCAAAAACTACTTATCTCAATAAAGCTATAATTAAAATATGTTCATTTTTTATTTTTTTAATGTGTGCCAGTGTACTCATACTAAAAAAATGACAATAAAGTTTCTCTCCCTCTCTCTCTCTCTCTCTCTCCCTCCCTCCCTCCCTCTCTCTCTCTCTCTCTCCATCCAATATTTTTCCAGACATCTTTGTCTTGTTGGGCTTCTCATAGCTCATTTCAGTGCCTTGAAGACCTTTTCAGATTTGCAAATTTGAGCAGCCCATGGAGGAGTTATAACAAAACATAACACCGTGAGAAACAGGATTCCAAACTTCAACAGCAATAAAGTAAACCACTAGCAAAAGTCTCTTTTTCAAGAAAAGCAAACTTTTAAGAGACTAGGATATAGATTGTTGAATCCTGTACTTATTGAAAGTCCTACAAATGGTCCTTGACTTCTGACCATAATTGGGACCAGAACTTTCATGGCAAACTGAGGCAGTTGTTAAATGAGTCCCCATGTGATTAAACCTGAATTTACAACATTTTCTGCAACAGCCATTAAGCAAATCACTCAGTTGTTAAGTGAATCCACTCTTCCCATTGACTTTGCCTATGGTGGGAAGGTCACAAGTAGTGATCACATGATATCAGAATGCTGCAAATGTCATAAATAAATGCCCCATACCAAGCACCCAAATTGCAATCATGTGACTCTAGAGATGCTTGTTGGTTGCATTAAGTTCTGCGCATGGGTGCAAGGAACGGAGACGAGGCAGTGAACAGTGAACTTCAACTCTTTATTAAGCATACTGAACAGAGCAATCACCTAGGGCAGCAGCAGCCCTTTTATAGGGTTGGCTGCTGTCCTATTAGCCAATGAAAACATGGAAGTGTTAAACCCTTGAACCAATGAGAGATGGCCAGTTAACAGCCAATCAGATTTCCCAGAAAGGACCAATCTGATGTCACTATTATCGGCCAATCAGAAGTGCAGGATTAGAACCCTGCTTTTTACTTAAGGTTGTTAAAATTTTATTAAACACCTTTATTAGTTCATAACACCCCTTCCCCCTAGGTTCCGTTTGAGGGGCGCAGTGATGTAATCCCGTAGATATGCAGGTTGTTTCAACTGTCTATTAGATTTGCGCTGTCCCACCGGTTCCTGTCTGTAGTCCGGTTTCAGTGGAAAAATTTTTGATTTAGGCAATTCCGCATCCACACAGGATGACTCAGCGCCACTGATTCTGTTGTTGTCCTCTGGTCTCTGCGGGCTCACCACCGTTGGGGTATTTCTCTGTGGCGAGGCAACCCCCACTCCTGATTCTTCTTCAGGTGATACGCCAGGCTGCTGACTTTCTTCGATTTCATCATCCAGCATCTCAAATTCGGTTCCCTCGACATCCCCTCCCCCCTCAGTTTGAGGGTCACAGGAGTCATGGGAACTGGGTTGCAACCTAGAGCGAAGCTGATCTATATGGCGTTTCCATATTTTCCCATCCCTTGTTTGTACGTGGTACGATCTGGGCCCGGTGGCTTGGGTTGCTTCGACCCACAACGGTTCGCTGGAAAGATTTTTTAGTGAAGACTAAGTCGCCTTCCTTGAATTTGCGGCACTTTCTGCTAGATCCACAGGGTTTCTCTGGCGTATAGGCGGGGTGGAGACGGTCGAGGTGGGAGCAAAGCCTCCATCCCATTAACAGTTCAGCTGGCATTTTGTTGGTTATGCTGTGCGGGGTGATGTGTTGGAGTAGGAGTATTCTGTTTAGTTTGTTGTCAATGTCCCCATGGTCCATCTTGTGGAGAGTTTTTTTAAGAAATTGGACCATGCGCTCGGCCCTTCCATTGGCCGCAGGGTACCCCAGCGAGGTTAGCACATGGCGGATGCCCCGGTCCACTAAGTATTGTTCAAACACCAGGGCCGTGAACTGGGGTCCGTTATCAGAGACTAAAACATCTGGCAGTCCATGTGTTGTGAATAGTTTATTTAATTTGCGGATGACTGAATCGGTTGTAGTAGTTTTCATCTTGTGGATTTCGAGCCAGTTGGAATAGGCATCCACTGTTAGGAGGAACATATGTCCCTTAGTAGGTCCCGCAAAGTCAATATGGATGCGGGATCACGGCCCCCGGGGGGTTTCCCACTCCATTGGAATTGCTCTAGGTGGGGCACTGCTGACTTCTTGGCACTTTAGACAAGTCTTCACCCAGGCTTCGATCTGCTTATTGATGCCCGGCCACAACGCGTAGCTTCATGCGAGCGCTTTCATATGAACGATGCTGGGGTGACTGTCATGCAATGCTTGCAAAACTTCTCGTTGTAACCGCTTTGGGGGGACAACTCTGTCTCCCCATAGGATGCAGCCTTTCTGCAAGAAAAGTTCTGTTTGCCGGTTTCTAAAAAGGGTGAAGTCGTCAGGGGTTTGTTCTACTGGCCATCCTCGTTCGACCCAGCTGAGAACTCGCACCAGGACAGGATCTCGTTTCATTTCGATAGCGATGTCTCTGGCTGTTAGTGGTGGTGAATGTAGTGTTTCAATCTGGAGTGTCATGAGGGTTGGAGCTGGGTCATCGACAGTTTCTGGAAGTGGGGCATGGCTCAATGCATCAGCGTGGGGAATGGCTTTCCCCGGGCGGTGTTGTAATTTATAATTGTATGCAGCTAAGAACTCTGACCAACGAGTCATTCTAGGTGACAATATATAGGGGGTTGGCTTGTCTCCTGCTATAATCCCCAGCAAAGGCTTGTGATCAGTAATAACAGTAAAAGCTCGTCCATACACATATTCATGAAACCGTTTCACAGCAGATACAACAGCAAGAGCCTCTTTGTCAATTTGGCTATAGTTGCGTTCAGCTCTCGATAAGGTCCTTGAAAAATAGGCAATAGGGGCTTCTCTACCATTTGGTAACACATGACTTAAAATGGCTCCTACTCCAAACAGTGACACGCCACATGTAATGGTTAAAGGCAAAGTCTCGTTATACTGCATTAAAAAAGCGTCGGAGGTTAGTAAGTTTTTCACTTGTCAGAATGCATGCTCTTCTCGGTGTCCCCAGACCCAGGTTGCTTTTTTGTCGAGAAGTCTATGTAGAGGCTCAGCTACGGTCACTTTGTGGGGCAGGAAGATTTTGTAAAAATTAATGAGCCCCAGAAAAGCTTGGTGATCAGTCTTATTTCTGGATCTTGGGGTGTTCTTGATTGCTTTTAGTTTGCTATTGGTGGGGTGAATGCCTTGTTTATCAATTAGGTACTCTACTTTATCTGTACACAGTTGACATTTAGTTTTTTTTAACCTTAAGGCCGGAGTCTTTAAATTTCTGGAGAACCAATATAAGATGCTCTTCTAGTATTTCTCTATTCGGGGCAGCAATTAAAATGTCATCAAAGTATGGTACGACCCCTTTGATCCCCTGCAAGAGTCTCTCCATCAGACTTTGAAAAATCCCTGGGGCCACACTCACTCCGAATTGGAGTCAGTTGCACTTAAAAGCACCTTGGTGCGTAATGATCATTTGTGCCTCTGCTGTTTTTTTATCTATAGGCAGTTGTTGGTACGCCTGTGCTAAATTCAATTTAATGAAGACTTTTCCGTCCCCCAGGGAATGGAGAAGGTGTTGTACCACTGGCACCGGGTAAGTGTTCTGTTGAAGGGCGTGATTTCGGGTGGCTCGGTAGTCCCCACAAATCCTTAACGATCCATCCGGTTTGATGGGTGTTAAGATTGGGGTTTCCCAATGGGCATGCTCAGTTGGTTCTAAAACACCCTGGGTTATTAATTTATCAAGCTGCTCATCGATCTTTGGTTTTAGGGCAAAAGGTACCCGACGAGGCTTAAGGCGGATGGGGGCTACTTCAGGGGTCCCCTTGTACTTGCCTAGTTTGTCTGAAAAAACGTCCTGGAATTCCTGGACGAGGGCCTCCTCCCAGTCGTCACTTCTCATTTGGTGAATGCTGGCTACCTCGATCCTGAGTGGGGCGAACCATTGAAGGCCTAGCAAACTAGGCCGGTTGCGATCAACGACGGTCAGCGGTAACGACGCAGTATGATTTTTGAATGATACTTGGACTTGGCTGGAGCTGACGACCGGAATTCGGTTCCCCTGATAATCTTTGAGTATATTTCTTTGGGCTCTGAGGTCTTGACGCCGGATGGTTGGGATTAACTGTTTAAGGGTCTTCCAGGAAACCATCGAGAGGGACGACCCTGAGTCGACTTCCATCACGCAAGGTTGGTTCTTGATGGTGACCCTCACTTGGATCTTCTTTCCATCTAACGATGAAGCGTGACCAATGGTAATGGTTTGGTGTGCCTCTTCCCGTCTCATTGAAGTGGCAAGTGTTTTATTTCTGTAGGAGTGGTTGTTCCATTGGTGGTTCAAGTGTTCCCGACTCACAGGACGATTCCCTGTGGTCTGGCGGTAGTTGTTTTCTCTCCAAATTGGGCTGGATCCTTGCTTGCTTCTACAGACCTTCCTGATGTGGCCTCTTTTCCCATACGAATGGCAGAGCACGTCGAGGAATTTGCAATCTGATTGTGGGTGGTTTGCCCCACAACCCGCGCATTGGTGTGGTTGTCTTCGATTCTGCGAGTTGCATTGGTCGCGTTCGGACCGTAGCCTGTTGACCTCCTCCTCATCACTTTCTGATGGAGATTCGAGGTCCTCGTGGTGGGCTGCTGTTGTGTGCCTCTCTCGGCAAGGTGAGGTATTGTTGGCGAATTGACGGAGTGGTGCGTTGGTGTGGCGCATTTGAGCAGCCAACTTCCTAGTTGCTTCTGCTGCAGTAGCATCTTTGATGACATTGGCAAGATCAATGTCCCCTTTGGCCATGATCTTGCTCTGCGCTGTGTGGTCATCTAATCCCAGAATTATTTGGTCTCTCAGAGCTTCTTGGAGGTCTGCAAACCCACAGAGGCCTCCCAGGTTCCAGAGGTCCACGATGAAATCTGCAATGCTCTCTTCTTTCCGTTGGTCCCTCTGATAAAACTCATGTCTTCGGACAAGCGTTGGTACAGCAGGTGCATAGTGGGCCCGTAGAAGGGGCGCGAGGACATCCCAGTCCATGGATTTCACCTCAGCCGGTTTCGCTCATGTCTTGGCCATCTTAAAGACGACAGGCCCGCAATGGTTCAGGAACACTGCTCACTTTTTCCCCGTAGTTGCGTCTTTCAAGTTGTTGGTCTCCAGAAACATCTGGAACCGGTCCATGTACAAGTGCCAGTCTTCTTGTGCTGGGTCAAATGGAGCAGGTGGTATGGTGCCACCGGACATGTTTTCCGTTGTCGATGTGCCTTCAGCCATGTGCTCTTTTTGGTGCTCTGTGAGTGTTCAATCAGCTCAGATGTCTCCGCATCCCACTCTCATCACCAGTGTTAAGTTCTGCACATGGGTGCAAGGAACGGAGATGAGGCAGTGAACAGTGAACTTCAACTCTTTATTAAGCATACTGAGCAGAGCAATCACCTAGGGCAGCAGCAGCCCTTTTATAGGGTTGGCTGCTGACCTATTAGCCAATGAGAAACATGGAAGTGTTAAACCCTTGAACCAATGAGTGTTGGCCTGTTAACAGCCAATCAGATTTCCCAGAAAGGACCAATCCGATGTCGCTATTATCGGCCAATCAGAAGTGCAGGATTAGAACCCTGCTTTTTACTTAAGGTTGTTAAAACTTTATTAAACACCTTTATTAGTTCATAACAGGTTGGAAATACAAGGACTGATCATAAATCACTTTTTTCATTGCTGTGGTAACTTTGAGTGGTGATGGAACTAAGGGTCAAATCTCAGAGACTACCTATATTTAGGTGTTTAGTCAAACACATAGATCTATGTGGAAGAGAATTGGGTTGCTTCACCAGCCATGTCTTTTATTCTTCCTAACTTTTAAGTTGGCAGTTGAAGGTCTGAAGATAATTTCTGTTTGCCTTTGCCTTTTAAAGCTTTTGATTAAGCAAACCCTTTTGCTCAAGTTCTCGGTATGTCTTCCATTTGGTTTTCTGTTGAATATGTGAAGATCAGGGAGAGTAAGTTGTGTGCCTGGCCTTTTTTTGTTCCATCTAAATCCATCATATCTTCAGCTGAACATCTTAAACAAAGCCAAAGCTTTCATCCGTATCTCCAAACTTTTCTTAATAATTATGCAAAAGTCTTGAAAAGCTTTATATTTGTAGATGATCATTATTCTCTTCCCCCCTGGCTTTCCAAAATCTTACTGAAGGGAATGAAGGAAGCTCTCAGCTTTCTCTAATGGAGTTTAGATCCATTAGACAAGATCACACCTGAATGTTTCATTATCAATAGAAACACCAGGCACCATTAAAAAAAAAAAAAACTGTTAGTAAATTTAAGTTCTAAGAGTTCCAATACTGCAAATTTTGTTTATTGGTAGCCTTTGATCTAATGTCAGTTGCTGCTTCCCATCCTGATTTTGCTGCAAAATTTCCCTAAAATATATGGAAAGATATAGCAATGGAAGAAGAAAAAAGCAGGAAGTTAAGAAAATTATGTCCTGCTATAAGGCACGGTTCCAGACAGGATTAGGCTCAACATATAAGGGCCTCAGGATTTCTGATCATTTGATTTGTAACATTATTCTTAATATCTAACAGTAAAATTTAGATGGAAGAAGTGTGCAGGTTTGAAAATTATTTTATTGCTTAGAAGTTAATTTGTTTTACTGCTGATGTTGCTCCCCTTTTCACATACTTTTATTAAAATAGAAATAATGATTAAATACAAAACTTATTTGCTGATTCCAACTGTCTAGTAATGTACCCAGATTATGCATATTAAAATTGGAATAGGAAAGTAAAGTTAACATCAGTTCTTGAAAGAAACCTGCTTCATTGGAGTTATGCTTCCTCCCCTGCAATGGGTATAGTCTTCAGCCCTTCTCTTTTCCATTCACAACTAAAATGAAGTATTGTTATGATGAAATGAAAGTGAAAATTCCATATTTGTATAGGTAGACCTCCCTCAATGACTCTCCTGTTAAGTGACTGTTCAAAGTTACAACAATGCTGAAGATATAACTTTATGAGCAATCTTTGCATTTGTAATCATCATAGTTTCTCTGAGGTGTTGTGACTGATATTGGGAGAATAATAAATGATGGATGTTTTCTACCATTGAAGAGTCTCACAGTCACATAATTGTTATTTACGCAGTTGGATTCTAACACAGTTATTTACACAGTTGGATTCTAACAAGCAAATTCAATGGAGAAGCCAGCAGCAAAATGGCATGTCATAGCCATGCGGTGTTTCATTTAACAACCCATGGGAACTTGCTTAATGACTGAGTGGGAAATGACATTCTAAGTCCATCAAGGTCACTTGAAGTTTCACTTAACAACCATGTTGTGATAACTAAGCAAGCACTCTCTATATCTGAAATAATGTAACTACAATGTGTGTTTTTTATGTCTTAAACATTTCACAATTCAATATGAAAATTAAAATAAAGAGATTTCATTTTTGTGGTATAAGAATGTGATAACTAATCTGTTTCCTCCCTTAACTGCCTCACTTGTTTCCAAGTTTGTTAGGCACTCCATCACAGGAATAAAGAATGTGATTAGGTTAACTTTCACATAAAATGGAAGTGAATATTTTCATCTTGAGATAGGTTATGTTGAAAATCACTTCTCCAAGCTACCTTTTGACACGGGAAAGAACTTTTTATTAGTGCTCATAATTGCTGACTTCTAGAATTAAAAGAAAATTTGGAGGGAATAGATTTTTCATGACAGACAGAACAAGAGTTAACCACTTCCTCAATATTATTTTTTCAGTTAGACCTATGAAGACATTTCCATACTAGTGGTCCCTTGACTAACACATCTTCTATTTAAAACAAACAGCAAAACAAACACAGCCATCTATAGATTTTTCTATAGTGACTGTAACCTGTAGAATACTTCCCCTGGCAATTTAGCAAAACTTCTAGAAAGCCATCAAGAATTTTCCTTTCTTCCAGATGAGAATGTGTATGTGTTTATTCATTTCAATATGATATTGTTGTGAGTCACCCAGAGTTGTGATGTGAAATGGTCAGCCATACAAATATTTTAAACACATAAATAGTATCATATATTTAATGTGAATTATATCTATTTTGACTCAGAGATTCCATCTTCCCTGATGGAGTTGTTTTTGTTAATATCATAGGATTTGTCCTTCTTATTAAATACTCTGGTTTGGAGTGGTGTGGTAGCCTAGAGGTAGAACTTACTCCTCACAATCAGGAGGTTGTGAGTTCAATCTTAGGTAGAAGCAAATATTTCTCTCTCTGGGCACACTGAGAATATATCTGCTGAACAAAACTCCGCATTGGTGACAGAAAGAGCATTCAGCCATTAAAACATTCCGCTAGCTACATTTAGTTGCCCAGAGGCTCCACCCCACAAAAGATTTATGGGGTCATTAAATATTTATGATTAATACTCTTGTTGTTATGACAATGAAAAGTGAAATCACATTAGAGGAGAAAGGACACCTTTTTGGTCAGGATCACATCTCATAGGACCTAGGCTATATTAGAACAGAAAGGATCCAGAAATGTCTTTGTTTGTGTCACTTGGAGCCTCTGAAGATGATAGAAAGGGATGTCACTGGAGATAGGCAGTCCTTACAAAGTTTATTGTCTATGAAAGTGAGTAGGTAATTTATTTTCAAGAACACATAATTGGTTGAATTGGCATAAATTATACACATTCTACCATTCTTTGGAAAAGGGGCTTCTTTTGAGTGTCACATTTTTTTTAATTTTCAGTCAACTTATAAAAGGTTTAAGTTGTAGCTCTGCCAAGCAGAAGTCCAAATTACTGCAAAGCATATGTTTATGTTGCCACACAATTAGAAGCAGTAAACTGTGTCATGCCTCAAAGGCAAGAGACAGGTCCCATCCCCCGTTGCTCTGTGGTGAAGCCATCATGTACCATTTTCTATCTTTGATGCAAATTGCATCCCCCACTGTGTGAATGGAACTCTGCCAATGTTAGATGAGAAATAAATTGAAAGCAAGAATGAATCTTTCTTTGTCTTCCAATACTTTGTCTAAATAACATCACAAAAAGCTATCACTGGTTACTTTTCAACTTTCCTTTGATAGTAGACACACTTAACGTATTACATTTTCAAATAGATAAAAACAGCCAAATTAGGGGATACAAGAAAGCAGTCAGTTAGAGGAAGATGGATAAACCTTTTCTGACTAACATATTTTGTTAAAATCATAAGCTTTTATGTGATAGTTGTTAAGTTCTGCGCATGGGCGCAAGGAACGGAGACGAGACGGTGAACAGTGAACTTCAACTCTTTATTAATCATTCTGAACAGAGCAAAACCCTAGGGCAGCAGCAGCTTTTTTATAGGCAAGCTGCTGATCTAGTAACCAATGAGAAACGTGGAGTGTTAACCCCTTTAACCAATGAGAGTGGCTCATTAACAGCCAATCAGATTCTCCTGAATGGACCAATCCGATATCGCTATTATCGGCCAATCAGAAGTGCAGGATTAGAACCCTGCTATTTCTAAAGGTTTGATAAAACTTTATTTAAGCGTTTTATTAGTTCATAACACCCCTTCCCCACGGGTTCCGTTTAAGGGGTGCAGTGACGTAATCCCTGAGGTATGAAGGTTGTTTTGACTGTCTATTGGATTTATGCTGTCCCACCGGTTCCTGTCTGTAACCCGGTTTCAGCGGGACGTTTTTGGGAAAGTCGGGTGCCGGTGGTTTCTCATTGGATGACTCGGTGCCACTAATATTCTCGTTGTTGTCCTCTGGTCTTTGCAGGCTTGCCTCTGTTGAGGTGTTCCTCTGTGGCGAGGACACGCCCCTCCCTGATTCTTCTTCATTCATTACGCCCGATTGCTGACTTCTTTCGTTCCTGCTTTCCGCCATCTCGAATTTGGTTTCTTTGACATCCCCTCCCCCCTCAGTTTGGGAGTTACCAGAGTCACGGAAACTAGGTTGCAGCCTTGAGTGAAGCTGATCTATATGGCGTTTCTATATTTTTCCGTCGCAGGTTTTCACCCGGTACGACCTGGGTCCAGTGGCTTGAATTACAGTTGCCTCGACCCACAACAGTTCGCCGGAAAGATTTCTGGTGAAAACTCAGTCGTCTATCTTGAACTCGCAGCATTTTCCGCTAGATCCACAGGGTTTCTCTGGCTCGTAAGACGGGTGAAGCCAGTCGAGGTAGGAATGGAGTTTGCATCCCATTAATAGTTCAGCTGCAGTCTTGTTGGTGATGCTGTGTGGAGTGATGTGTTGGAGAAGGAGTATTCTGTTTATTTTATCTTCAATGTCCCCATAGTCCATTTTGTAGAGGGTTTTTTTAAACAAATTGTACCATGCACTCGGCTCTTCCGTTAGCCACAGGGTGCACTGGCGAAGTTAGCGCATGGCGAATACCCCGGTCCGCTAAGTATTGTTCAAAGGGTAGAGCAGTAAATTGGGGTCCGTTGTCGGATACCAGAACATCTGGCAGTCCATGCGTCACGAATAGCCTGTTCAACTTCCGGATGATGGACTCGGCTGTGGTACGCTTCATTTTGTGGATCTCGAGCCAGTTGGAATAGGCATCCACTGTTAGTAGGAACGTATGTCCCTTAGTAGGTCCCACAAAGTCAATGTGGATGCAGGACCACGTCCCCGGGGTGTTTCCCATTCTGTTGGAGTTGCTTTTGGTGGGGCATTGCTAACTTCCTGGCACTTTAAACAAGTATTTACCCAGACTTCGATCTGTTTGTTGATGCCCGGCCACCACGCGTAGCTTCGTGCGAGCGCTTTCATATGCATGATGCCGGGGTGACCCTCATGCAGTGTTTTTAATACTGCTCGTTATAACTGCTCTGGGACAACGACTCTATCTCCCCATAGGATGCAGCCTTTTTGTGAAAAAAGTTCTGTTTGCCGGTTCTTGAAGGGGGTGAAGTCGTCAGGGGTTTGATCTACTGGCCATCCCCGTTCGACCCAGCTAAGAACTCCCGTTAAGACAGGATCGCGTTTGGTGGTGGAGAAGGTGGAGCTTTGTCGCCACGATACAGCTGCGATCTCAGGGCTCCGAGAACACAGCTGATATCTTCACCCCTGGTCAGTCCCAACGGACCTAAACCGTCTCGTAGTGATGGTGACCGTAAGGGGCGCGTTCTGTAGATTCCGGGGACATTGCAAGTCCCTGGTCGATCCAGAAGAGGCCCCTTTGCCAACGGCGGAGAGGCAGCCATTAGGCTGCTGAAGCTGGGACAGCTCCGGAAGAACGGGATAGAAAGAAGTGTATCGGCTGGTGAGGATCTTTTTTTTTTTGCTTGGGACTTAAGAACACTCTAATATTAGAAGAAATCTGTAAACTTATTGACAGAATTTGATTTAGCAGCTATTTTTTTTTTTTAGTAATGTCAAAGTGAGGCTTGGCTTTTTATTTTTACTTTTTTTTTCTTTACTGAATTTCTATTGCGATCTAGGTAATCAGACTGGTTTTTTTCTTTTACATTTTTATATTTACTTGCTTTCTCTTCACCTTTCTGACTGTTTATATTGTTTAAAATAGAGGCCCCCTTTAATTTTTTTTTTAATATACACAAATATACATACATACTTTTTTTCTCTCTCTTTTTAGGCTTTTTTCAGGGGGAAAGAAGGGGGAGTGGATTGAAGAAACTTTGTAACACTGCCAACTAGAGGCTTGAAAATATTCTGTTTGAAGTTGAAAAATATTCTGTTTGAAGTTGAAAAACTTTTGTTTGAAAAACTTTTCTCAAGGCTACTGGAAATGATAAGATAGAGGGAAGAGTACTGGAGGATGTTTATACAGGTGCTCTTTGGAACTTCTATTATTAAATGAATATTTGAAGTTTGGTTTTGAAATTTGTGGAGAAGTCAAATAAGAGCCTAGGATAAATAAAAGGCAGTGTGTGTCTTTTTTTTTTAACTCCTTATTAATTGTTTCATCCCTCCCCTCCAACCCCACACTATTTTGTAATATTGATATATTTATTTTTTATCTTTTAGTATATCTCATTTTTATTTTTATTTTTTTTAAAGGGGAAGCCTCAGAATATTCTTTTTTTGCTTTTTTTCATGGGGATGTCTGCCTTTTGATTTCTATTTTTGACTTATTTTTTTTCATTTTCTGAGGTTTTTTAATTGGATTAAGGTGGGAAGAATTTGAAGAACTCTCTTTTTCTTTTTTTCTTTTCCTTTTTCTTTGCTTATTATTTTTTGATATTATTGGGCTTTATTTTGTTTCTTTTTTTCTCTTCATTTTTTAATTTTTACTTTTGAATTATATTTGTGTATTTTACAATTGGATTAAGGTCTTGAAGAACCTGAAGAATCTTTTTTTTCTTTTTTAATTTTGGGCTTTTTACTTATTACTGGTTTTGTTTTTCGTTTTTTTTTTTTTTTTTTTTTTGGTGTTTTCCTTTTTTTAAATTGGATTATAATTGGCTACCTCACTAATTGGATTAAAAGACCCGGAAGACCCTGAGTTATCAAAATGAGTAAGAAAATTTTACCTTTGGGCATCTCAACTTCTGCTCCCATCTCCCCATCATCTGGAGGACGACTCTCAACAATGGTGAAGCAAGACAAAGCACAAGTGGATTTAACGATGGTTATGCAAGGAATACAAGATCTTAAAATGAGTATGGAACAAAGAATGGAGAGTATTGACCAAAGAATTGGAAAGATGGATGAGAAATTTGAAAATTTTCAACAAATGATGGTGAAACATGATGAGAGAGTCCAAAAAATAGAAGAGAAAGACAAGCAGAGAGATGATACAATTGGGAATATCGATAATAGATTAACAATGGTCGAACAAGAAAAAAGTGGGATGTTGAAGTGGGAGATGGACAGGTCAGAATTTTATCTTAGATTCCAAAATATCGAGGAAGAAAAAGGACAAAACTTGGTGGCAGTAATGATTGAAATTTTGGCTGGAGTCTTGGAAATAACAGAGGAAAAGATGATGGATGGAGTAGATGAGATATATCGAGTCTTCACAAGATATGCGATGAGGAACCAATTATCAAGAGAGGTCCAGATTAGATTCACTAAAAAAACTATTAAAAACCAAATATTACAAGTGGTAAGAGAGAAGGGGTTGAAATATAAAGGCAAAGAGATTCTGGTCTTAAAACAAGTACCTAGAAAAGTGAGAGAGATTAGAAGAGAGTATCGATTTTTGACTAAAATGCTATTGAAAAAAGAGGTGAACTATAGATGGCTGATTCCAGAAGGATTAATGTTTACATGGCAAGAACAGAGACACAGAATTGATTCAATTGCGAAAGCAGAAATGTTTTATAAGGAATTTTTCAAAAGAAGAGAAATGGAGAGAGAAAAAGAAAAGATTTTAACTGAATTTGAAGAGGACCAAATGGAGATGGAAAAAGAAGAAGGTGCAATAGGTGGACAAATGGAGATCAAAGAACATGAAATAAGATCCACGAGAGCTGTTAGACCTAAATATAAAGCATAACCATGGGGGGGGGGAACTGATTTCCATGAATATAAATGGACTGAACTCAGCTATCAAAAGAAGGAAAACTTTTTATAAATTAGAGAAGCTAAAATTTGATATAATTTGCTTACAAGAAGTACACATTAAAAAACAACATGAACAATTATTGATACGACCAAAGTTAGGGAAAATATTGTAAGAAAAGAGAAGTGGTTTTGTACGTCAAAGAAACCATTCCAGCCAAATTGATTAAAACTGATGAAGACGGAAGAGTATTAATTGTTGAAATAGTGGATAATAATATAAAAACACTCTTGGTTGCAATTTATGCCCCAAATGATAAACAAGAAGAATTTTATAAAAAATTACATATGAAAATAATTGAACTGGACTATGTTAACATACTTATGATGGGGAACTTTAATGGAATTGTAGACAATAAACTGGACTATACAGTAAAAACAACATGACAAAATAGGAAAACTCTCCCTAAATCCTTTTTTAAAATGACAGATGAACTAAATTTAAAAGATATATGGAGAGAAAGAAATGCTAAAACTCAACAATATACTTTTTATTCAAACAGGCATTTATTGTGGTCCAGAATAGATATGATTTGGACATCAACAGAATTATTATCCAATATTCAAGAAATAAATATTGAAACAAGTACATGGGCAGAGCATAATCCAATGACAATTAAATGGAAAGGACAAAAAAAGAAAATCTAGATGGACATTCAACAATACTATTCTAAAGGGAAAAGATTTTATACAATGGATGGAAAAAGAATTGGCCTTCTTCTTCAATGAAAACAAAAAAGAAGATACTTCAATACAGAATGTTTGGGATACATTGAAGGCATATGCAAGAGGATTAATAATTGACTATACAAAGAAAAAGAACATTAGGAAGAGGCAAATGATTAAAGTTTTAGAAGATGACCATAAAAAACTGGAAAAAGAATAACAGAAGATGCCACAGAAAAAAGATATCAAACTTAAAATGGACATAATTAAACATAAAATGGATCAAGCAGAGAAAGAAGAACTGGTACAAAAAATTAGAAGTGCTAAACAGAACTATTTTGAAGATGCAAATAGGCCAGGTAGATGGTTAGCATATAAGTTGAGAAAAGAGAAAGAGTCAAGGAAAATATCACAGTTAATAGATGATCATGGTCAAATTTGTTATGGTAATAAGGAGAAAAAGGCAATCATTCGAGATTTTTATGGACAATTATATAAACAGGAGGATCCTGATGAGAAAAAAATTAAACAGTATTTACAAAATGCTAACCTACCTAAGATACCTGATGAAACTTGGAAAATGTTAGAAAGTGCTATAACAATGATGGAATTAACCAAAGCACTCAACAGACAGAACAATGGAAAAGCACCAGGACCAGATGGTTTCCCAGCAGAATTTTATAAAACATTACAAGAATCGTTGAGCATTCCACTGTTAGAAGTCATGAATGAAGTTATGATAAATCAGAAAATACCTGAAACAGAAGTTTATATTACAGAAGCTTATATTACACTTATTCAAAAAAAAGGGGTTGACCCATTACAAATTAAGAACTATAGACCTATTTCCTTATTGAATGCAGACTATAAAATCTTTGCTCCAATCTTGGCAGAAAGGCTTAAAAAAATATCTAAATAACTTTATTCACTCTGATCAGAATGGATTTTTACCAAAGAGACAGATTAAAGACAATATGAGGGTAATCTTGGTCACATTGGAATATTATGAGGCGCACCCGGAAAAACAAATGGCTTTGATATTCTTAGATGCCCAAAAGGCATTTGATAATGTGAACTGGAGATTTATGTTATTATTATTGGAACAGATGGGCTTTGCTAGAAAATTTATTCAAGCAATAGAAGCCATATATTATAAGCAAACGGCAAAAGTAATGATAGATGGAGAATTCACAGACTCTATTAATATTAAAAAAAGGTACAAGACAAGGATGCCCATTATCTCCTTTGTTATTTGTATTGACCTTGGAAGTCTTAAATAGAAATATTAGAGAGGATATAAACATAAAAGAAATGAAAGTCAAAAAGGAGGAAATCAAATTGCAAGCCTTTGCGGATGACTTGGTCTTTATTTTGGAAGACCCTTTAGAGACAGCTTTAAAACTATTGGAAAAGATAGAGACGTATGGTGAGATGGCTGGTTTAAAAATAAATAAAGACAAAACAAAGATTCTGACAAAGAACATGTTATTAAGACAAAGAGAAGAGCTGGCAGAATTATTGAAAATTCAAGTTACGAACAAAGTTAAATATGTGGGGATATATTTGACGTCAAGATGTACTACACTGAAAGAGAATAACTATATTAAGCTTAAACAGCAGATAGCATCTGACCTGAAAAAATGGGAAAACCTACAATTGTCATTGATAGGTAGAATTTCAACAATCAAGATGAATATTTTACCCAGAATTTTATATTTGTTCCAAACAATACCAATTAGATGAAATAAGGATTACTTCGAAGAATTAAATAAAATTGTGTTGAAGTATATATGGCAAGGCAAGAAAGCGAGAATAAAATTAAAACTTTTACAGGATGCTAGAATTAGAGGAGGATTTGGCCTTCCTAATTGGGAGTTGTATTATCAAGCTGCAAAGTTAATGTGGGTTAAAGAATGGATAACATTAAGAAAGACTAGATTGTTGGCATTAGAAGGTCATGATTTATTATTGGGTTGGCATGCTTTTTTATTGTATAAGGGAACTAAATCACAGGGTTATTTTAGAAGGCATTATATACGGGAATTGTTATGGTTGAATTGGGAGAAAATTAAGAAACAATGTTATTTGAAAATCCCAGTTTGGTTATCAACCATTGAAGCTTTTTCGTATCCTATAACTTATAAGAAGGAACAAACAGTTAGATATGGGGAAATATTGGATGAAAAGGGTGAACTTAAAACGATGCAAAATTTAGAAGAACAAGGTATAAAGATGAATTGGTTTTCATATGCGCAAATACATGCAAGGTATCTTAAAGATTCTAAAATAGAAGGATTTTATGATAAATTGACTGATTTAGATAGGATTTTGACAGGTACTGATGAAAAAGTGATTAAAAAACTATATAGTTATTTGTTGGAAATTAAATTAGAGGAAGAACAAGTTAAAGAAACAATGATTGCTTGGGAGAAGAATTTTGGATATGGGATTGATTTAGAGAAATGGCAAAAATTGTGTCTCAAAATTATAAAATGACAATGTCAACAGCATATAAAGAAAATTTGTATAAGATGTTTTACAGGTGGCATTTCCCCCCAACAAGAATAGTAAGAATGTTCAAGAATAAATCTGAAAAATGTTGGAAATGTCATCAGACACCTGGCTCATATCACCATATGTGGTGGACTTGTGCGGATGCTAAAAAATACTGGACTAAAATCCACATGTGGTTGGAAAAAATGACAAAAAAGCATATAGACTTGAAACCACAGATATTTTTGTTGGGAATTTTATCTGAAATATATAGTAAAGATTTGAAATACTTGATTGTAAATGTATTAACAATGGCTAGGATTGTCTTTGCTAAAAACTGGAAAAATGAGAAAATACCATCACAGGAGGAAATTATTAAGAAAATATTGGAATGTGCTGAAATGAGCAGATTGACATTTGAAATTAGAGAACAAGAAGATAAACAATTTTATGAAGTTTGGGATCTTTTTTATCAATGGTTAGAAAATAAAATATAATAATAGAATATTTATAAATTTAGGAAATAATGAATATATAATTTTTCTTGGTTTTGATAATTTTTAAGAATATTTTATTAAGATAGATTTGGTATGATTCTATGATTGGTTATAAAATAATTTAATTTAATTATAGTTATCTCGCTTAAGCATGAATTAGTAAAATTATAGTCAAATGATTGTTCAATAATCATATTGGGATATTTTATTGATGATGGATAATGTGAGTTATTATGTAATATAATTATTTTGATGACTATGAAATGGATGCACAAAAGGGGGTGGTAAACCAATCGATACACTGTAAATTTATGAAGAATGATGTAATTTTTTTTGTTATGTTTTATGTCTTATATGTTTTTTGTTTGCCGTGAAAATCAATAAAACTTCTAGCAAAAAAAAAAAAAGATAGGATTGCGTTTTGTTTCGATCGCGATATCTCTAGCTGTTAGCGGCGGTGAATGTAGCGTTTCAATCTGGAGTGTCATAAGGATTGGAGCTGGGTTGTCGATGATTTCCAGAAGTGGTGCACGGCTCAGTGCGTCAGCATGGCATACCTGGGCGGTGTAGCAGCCTATAATTGTACGCAGCCAAAAACTCCGACCAGCGAGTCATTCCAGGTGATAATATATAGGGGGTTGGCTTGTCTCCCGCTATAATCCCCAGCAAAGGTTTGTGGTCGGTAACAATAGTAAAAACTCATGCATATACATATTCATGACACCGTTTCACAGCAGATACAACAGCAAGAGCCTCTTTATCGATTTGACTATAGTTACATTCAGCCTTTGATAGGGTCCTTGAAAAATAGGCAATAGGGGCTTCACTACCGTTTGGTAACACATGGCTCCTACTCCAAATGGTGATGCGTCACATGTAATTGTTAAAGGCAAAGTCTCGTTATACTGCATTAAAACAGCATCTGAGGTTAATAAGTTTTTCACTTGTCAGAACGCGTGCTCCTCTCGGTGCCCCCAGACCCAGGTTGCTTTTTTGTTGGGAAGTCTATGTAGGGGCTCAGCTATGGTCGCTTTGTGGGGCAGGAAGATGTAAAAATTAATGAGCCCCAGGAAAGCTTGGAGATCAGTCTTATTTCTGGGTCTTGGGGCGTTCTTGATTGCTTTTAGTTTGCTATTGATGGGGTGAATGCCTTGTTTATCGATTAGATACCCCAGGAACTCTACTTTATCTGTACACAGTTGACATTTATTGTTTTTAACCTTAAGGCCGGAGTCTTTAAATTTCCTGAGAACCAATTTAAGCTACTCTTTTAGTATTTCTCTATTCAGGGCAGCAATTAAAACATTATCAAAGTATGGTACGACCCTTTTTATCCCCTGCAAGAGGTTCCGGAGGTCCACAATGAAATCTGTGACACTCTCTCCTTTCTGTTGGTCCCTCTGATAAAACTCATGTCTTCGGACAAGCGTTGGTACAGCGGGTGCATAGTGGGCCCGTAGAAGGGGCTTGAGGACATCCCAGTCCATGGATTTTACCTCAGCCAGTTTCGCCAGTGCCTTAGCCATCTTAAAAACGGCAGGTCCACAGTGAGTCAGGAATACCGCTGACTTTTTTCCAGTAGTGGCATCCTTCGAGTTATTGGTCTCCAGAAACATCTGGAACTGGTCCATGTATGAGTCCCAGTCTTCTTGTGCCGGGTCAAATGGAGCAGGTGGTATGGTGCTGCTGGACATGGTTTCCGCCATTGATGCGCCTTCAGCCACATGCTCTGTTTGGTGCTCTGTAGTGTTCAGTCAGCTCTGACATCTCTGCATCCCACGTTCGTCGCCAGTGTTAAGTTCTGCGCATGGGCGCAAGGAACGGAGACGAGACGGTGAACAGTGAACTTCAACTCTTTATTAATCATTCTGAACAGAGCAAAACCCTAGGGCAGCAGCAGCCTTTTTATAGGCAAGCTGCTGATCTAGTAACCAATGAGAAACGTGGAGTGTTAACCCCTTTAACCAATGAGAGTGGCTCATTAACAGCCAATCAGATTCTCCTGAATGGACCAATCTGATATCGCTATTATCGGCCAATCAGAAGTGCAGGATTAGAATCCTGCTATTTCTAAAGGTTTGATAAAACTTTATTTAAGTGTTTTATGAGTTCATAACAATAGTCTTTTAATAAAATCAGTGACTCAGAAAATGTGTTACCAGACTCTTTTTTTTCCAGACTCCAGACTTTTTGTTATTGTAGACTAACATGGTTCTTTTCCTACAGTGAAAGCATTGAGTGTAACAAGATTAACCAGAATACTTATTTGACATTTGTGCATGCTTGCAACTCCAGAGTGTTAGTTGTTCAATCAAGTTTCCTTCTAGTACGGCTGATTTTTTTAAGCAATGGTAGAAGATATACAGAGGCTTTTTAAATTCAATTTTAAAAAAAAATCTGATTTATCTATTGACTGCAATATCTGTAGTAAATCTGAATAACTCTTGGAGTTTCAGTTCAAAGTTTAAGGCAATATTTATGTGTTATCTAGCAGCTTATAATGTTCATAGGATGCTAAAAGAGCATAGTGTACTTTCTCTCAGTGATGTCTCTCCAGAATTTATATAAATCTATACCTTATAAATGAATTATATATTATTAGGAGGAAAGATTCTGACTTATCTTTATCCTCTTTGAGAGTATGTTGTCCAAAGGTGTGAGAGAAGTGGGTACATAAGTAACAAAAAAATGAATAAATAATATTTGTTCCCTAAGTGTCTCAATCTTTCTTTATATATTTCATTTAAGAATATTCACTGTTTCTGCCAAACATCAAAGGTATAAAGCAGTTTTTCTTATACTATCTGGGGAATTCTGGGAATTGAAGTCCACACATCTTCAAGTTGCAAAGGTTGAGAAGCACTGGCCTAAAGGATAGAGCAGAAAGGGAAGCCAAGATTGGAAGTAGAAGCTATGGAGTTCTGCTTCCCAGCTTTTATATCAGTGCATAAGAGAAGCTTTCATCTCCTTAAGTGATTCATGTAGAGTAAGGTTTTAAACATTCTTCCCTAGAAGTTCCCTGCAATCAATGTATCTTCTTCAGGGTGGACTGATAGGAGAATTGCACTGTGAATGTTTTATGCATTTGTGTACAACTATAATTTCCAGCTATATTTTCCATGTGCGGTGGCTCAGTAGCTAAGATGCTGAACTTGTCGATTGAAAGGTTGGCAGTTCAGCAGTTTGAATCCCTAGTGCCACATAATGGGGTAAGCTCCCATTACTTGTCCCAGCTTCTGCCAACCTAGCAGTTCAAAAACATATAAAATGAAGTTAAGCAATATTTACAGAAAGCGAATTTACCTCAGATACCTAAAGATATTGAAACAATGCTAGAAGGAAATATAACAATGATGGACTTAAAAGAAGCCTTAAAAAAACAGAATGTTGGGGGGGGGTCCGGTTTTTGCGTGGCTTTGGGGCAGCAGGAATTCGCGACCGCTCGTGATTCCTGCTGTGCTAGCCGCTGAGGTACCCCCGATCCAAATGGGTCAGGGGGATATGGCTGCCCTGCAGGGACAGCTGAAGAGAGAGGGGAGCTGGACAGGGGGTTGGGGGTGTTGCAGACCCCCTCCTTGTCCTGAAAAACCCCTTTTTCCCAAGGCGGTGGAGCGGCGGTCAGCAATGGCCACCATAAAGAAGTCTGCAACCGGGTAAGATCGTGCTGGAGGAAGCAAGAAAAGTGAAAGTGCTGGCTGAGCCAGGTCAATCAACATCCTTTAAATTCGCTGGAACTGAGCTGTCTGAATTGCTGGAGGATACATTGTATCCCTAAGAAGATCGAAAGCGGCGGAGAAGCTGTTTAAGGGAATTTTTTTTTTCTTCACTCTCCCACCCCATGAAAAAAGCAGAAGAAGATTTGAAATTTGTTTGGGCACTGAAGGTGAAATATTCTGAAAGTTGCTTGGACATTGGACTTAAAAATTTAAGAAATTGGAAAACCCTTATTAGAGGTATGGATTTCTGATCATTTAAAAATTGATGTTGCAAGTGGGAAGGGAACGGAAAAATATTGGAACAGAAGTGGAAGAAGGAGGAGATTGCCAAGAATACCAAAAAAAAAAAAAAGATATATGGTAATTGGACCTCTTTGATTAAACAGTAACCCCAGAAAGAGAAAGAGAAGAAGGAAGAAAAGTATTAACTTTTGGAACTTTCTTTTTGAATTACTTTTGACTAAAAATACTTGGGTGGTTGTTTTGGGGAAAGTTTCTCTTTTCAGGGTGGCATCGCTTGTGGATGAACTAAAGATTGAATATCAAAAATATAAAAAGGAAGAACAAGATGGAAAAGATACTTTGGGCACTTCACTTCAATTTTTAGAAATGGCGTTATGTACTTATGAAAAGTTGATTACGCAGCAGAATGACTGGGACAAAGAAGAAGAGGAACAAGAAGCTATCTTTGATGAACAATGGGTTTTTTCTGGGAAGGAGGAGAAAGAGGATAAGAAAAAGGGGATTTTAATGTTTGAAAAAACAACCAAAAAAAAGAAAAATGAGAGGAAAGGTGGATGCAAGGTTAGAAAGCAAAGGAAAGGGAGTAAGAAAAGGGAAGAGGAGAGACAAAGGGGTAAAAAGGGCAAGGAGAAGAATAAGCAAGAGAGAAAGGGGGGAGGATAAGCCTCAATGGTGGGAAGCAAGATCTAAAGAAAAAAAGCTTATTTAGAGACAATGGGTGAATCTAATTAAGGATAAAAGGGGGATTCTGGAAGGTATATAAGATTGTGTTTTTATATGTATATTTAGAGTATAAAATTTATTGTGTAAATTTAGAATTTATTAAACAGAATCCCAAGATAAATTAAGTGTTATATGAAGTACTTTTAAGTTAGGGTAAAGGCGTCACTCCAAATAGTGTATAGGAGAAGTATAGTAAAAGAAAAAAGATGAATGGATAGTTGGAAATAGAACAGACAAAGAATGTTATTGAAAATGGTTATAAGCTGTTATGCTTTGATTATTTGTGCACTGTTTTTGTAAAATTAATAAAATTGGTTTATAAAAAAAAAAGAAAAGAAAATGATAACAAGATATGGAAGGATATATAAAATGAATATGATGTTTGAATTTGTGTCTGTGTGAAGAGTTTTAACCCGAGATCAGGCAGCCTTCAGAAAAGATGTTTTAGTTTATGTTTTGTGTTTGTAAAATTAATAAAATTTGTTTAAAAAAAAAAAAACAGAATGTTGGGAAAGCACCAGGTCCAGATGGCTTACCAGTAGAATTTTACAAGACTTTCCAAGAAATATTGAATCTTCATCTATTAGAAGTTATGAATGAAGTTATGCTAAAGAAAAGAATACCCAAAACAGGGACAGAAGCATATATTACACTTACACCGAGGGAGGATACAGACCTGCAGCAAGTTAAAAACTACAGACCTATATCCCTATTAAATTCAGACTATAACATTTTTGCTTCAATTTTGGCAGAAATACTAAAAAGATATTAAAATAATTTTATCCATATTGACCAAAATGGATTCCTGCCAAAGACACAAATCAAAGACAATGTGAGAATTATTTTGGATACTCTGGAATACTATGAGCCCTATCATGAGAAGCAAATGGCTTTGATGTTTTTAGATGCACAAAAAGCCTTTAACAATGTGAGTTGGCAATTTATGTTATTGCAATTGGAACAAATAGGGTTTGGTAAAAAATTCATTCAAGCCATTGAAACGATATACTATGAACAAACTGCAAAGGTTATGGTAAATGGAGAACTTACAGAATCTATAGATATAAGAAAAGGGACAAGGCAAGGTTGTCCACTGTTGCCCCTGCTGTTTGTGTTAACATTGGAAGTGTTGAATAGAAATAGAAGACAAGGAAATAAAAGGAATGAAAATCAAAAAGGAAGAGTATAAATTGCAAGCTTTTGCAGATGACCTGGTATTCATATTAGAAGACCCATTGGAAACAGAACCTAAACTAACAAAAAAAAAAAAAAAATAGAAGAATATGGAAAAGTAGCAGGTTTGAAAATAAACAAAGATAAAACAAAGATATTTACAAAGAATGTGAAAGAAAGAGTTGAAAGAAGTTTTAGAAATACAGGTCACAAACAAGGTTAAATATTTAGGGAAATACATTACACCAAGATGTAGCACACTGAAAGAGGATAGTTATCTTAAACTCAAAGAGCAGATTGTGACAGATTTGGCAAAATAGGGAAATTTACAATTATCATTGATTGGGAGAATATCAACAATTAAGATGAATATATTGCCAAGAATTTTATATCTATTCCAGACATTCCCAATCCGACTAGGGAAAGAGTTTTTTGAAGACCTAAATAGAATTGTGTTGAAGTATATCTGGCAGGTCAAAAAAGCAAGAATAAAACTAAAATTGTTACAAGATGCAAGAAGGAGGGTTTGCCTTGCCCAATTGGGAGTTGTATTACCAGGCGACAAATCTGATGTGGGTAAAGGAATGAATAATGTTCTGTCCTTCATTAACATACTCGAGATCCCTGCGCTTTGATTGGCCAAGGCGCGGGGCTCCCTGATTGGTCAGGCGAGCCGCGCCAATTGGCTCGCTAAGAATCTCCCGCGATTGGTCCGTTCAGACCGCGGGAGATTCAAAGCGGTGCCATTGGCCGCGGCCGCCGTGGCGAAAGGAATAAAAGCCGCGGGCTTTTTTCCTTTCGCCAGTTCGGTTCGAGCATATCAATAAAGAGCTTTGCACTAAGTCACCGACTCCTGGCATCATTTCGCGGACACAACACTGGCGACGAAGGTGGGATCCAGACCCTGAACCGAACCACGTGTCCGACGGAAGCCAGACAAAGCACCGAGATGGCGAAAATTGCACCGCCCGCCCCCTTCAACCCCACCACCGAGGACTGGGAATCGTTCTCCGACCGATTCCGCATGTACCTCGAGAGCACCGGCATGAAGGATGCCTCGGGCCCACTGAAACACGCCGTCTTCCTCACCCACTGCGGGACCGAGGTCTTCCAGATGGCCAAAGCGTTGGCCAATCCCGCCGATGCGACCGCGATGGACTGGGACGTCCTCGAACCCATTCTCCGGCGGCACTACGCTCCAGAGGTAACCATCCTGATCCGGAGCAACCAGTTCTACCGGCGGGACCAGAGATCGGGTGAGAGTTTCAGCGACTTCGTCGCTGAGCTGTGGCGCCTAGGGGGGCTCTGCGAATTCGATAACCTAAACAATGCTCTGAGAGACCGAATCGTGCTCGGTTTGTGGGACCCCGCCCTCCAGAGCCGGCTGATGGCTAAGGGCAACATCAGCCTAGCAGACACCCTCACCGCAGCCACAGCCGCAGAAGCAACCCGAACTTCCGCCGACCGCATGCGCAGACCGGACACGAGGGACCGCAGCGGAAACAACAACCCGGCGAGGTCGACCGAGCCAAAAACCAAGACGACAACACACCAGGGCGACTTCCACTCGGCATCCAGCACGTCCGATGACGAGGAGGACATCCATCGACTCCAGACAGGCCGCGATCAACGAAACCGGCGAGGTCGTAAGTCAAGGACCAACTGTGCTGGCTGCGGGGGCGACCACCCCAGGTCGGAATGCCGGTTTTTCGATTCAATCTGCTGGCATTGCGACAAAAAGGGACACATCGCTTGTGTCTGCCGCCTGAAGAAAAACCGCAGCCCGGCACGATGGGACCAGAGCGACCGGAGGAGAGAGAGCACACCACCCCGGACCAGAGATCGCCCCTCGGACAGCCGATGGGACCGGAACGGACGATCCTTGCGAGGCGGCGACAACCGGCGGAGAGAGAAGACCCACCAGACGGTCACCATCGGCCACGCCATCACCAACGACGCCCGGAAGGTCCACGTCGAGGTACGCATCGAGGGCCAGCCGTGCAAAATGGAGGTGGACTCCGGGTCCTACCTCTCCATGATTGCATGGCACGAGATAAAGCGGTTGGTGCCTACTCTCCAAAGGAGGAACGTAGACAGCCAGAGACTCATTGTAAAGGACTACCAGGGAAACCGCATCCCGGTAGTCGGCACCAAAAGCTTTAACATCACGTATAAGGGGCACACCGAACGACTCCCCCTAACGATCGTCGACCGCGACCGCCCAAGCCTACTGGGACTGCAATGGTTCGCCCCGCTCGACATCGCCCTCACGGGAGTCGACCACGTCACCGACGACGGCTGGGAGCAGCAACTAGCCCGGGAGTTCCAAGAGGTCTTCGACGGAAACCTAGGCAAGTACCGAGGGCCCCTTATCTCATTCGACCTAGACCCTAACGTCCCCCCCAAACGCCTGAAACCAAGGCGGGTGCCATTCGCACTGAAACCCAAAATAGACGAGCAAATTGATAAGCTCATCAAACAAGGGGTCCTGCAGCCCATAGACCATGCCCGGTGGGAGACCCCCATAGTCACCCCGATCAAGCCCGATGGGTCAGTGAGAATCTGTGGGGACTATAAGGCCACCCTAAATGGTGCGCTGCAACAAAGCGCCTACCCCGTCCCAGTAGTGCAACACCTACTGTACTCACTGGGAGGGGGCAAGGTTTTCGCCAAGCTCGATCTCGCCCAGGCATACCAACAGTTGCCGGTCGACGAGCAAACGGCAGAAGCGCAGACCATTGTTACCCACTGGGGAGCATTCAAATGCAACCGACTCCAATTCGGAGACAGCGTGGCACCGGGCATATTCCAGAGCCTAATGGAGAGGCTATTGCAAGGTATCAAGGGGGTGGTACCTTATTTCGACGACGTCCTAGTGTCGGCAGCCAACCAAGCCGAACTAGAAGGTCGACTAAGGGAGGTCCTAACTAAATTTAAAGAGATGGGGCTAAAAGTAAAGAGGGAAAAATGCCAGCTTTGCACGGAACGAATGGAATTCCTGGGCTACCTCCTAGACCGGCACGGCATTCACCCCACAAGCAAAAAAAATCAAGGCCATCAAAGAAGCCCCCACCCCCAAATCAAAGACTGAGCTACAAGCATTCTTGGGGTTACTGAACTTTTACAACGTTTTCCTACCCCAAAAGGCGACGGCGGCGGAGCCCTTGCATAGGCTCCTGGACAAGGCGGTGACCTGGACTTGGGGGAAACGGGAGCAAGCCGCCTTCCAAAGAATGAAGGACCTCCTCACCTCCAACGCCGTCCTCATACAATTCAATGAGACCCTACCTCTGGCCATCACATGCGACGCATCACCCTTCGGCGTCGGCGCTGTCCTCAGCCATACCCTTCCCGACAGAAAAGAAGCGCCCATCGCGTTCTTTTCAAGGACCCTCACCAAACCGGAGCGGAACTATAGCCAACTGGACAAAGAGGCTCTGGCTATAGTTGCCGCCATAAAACGATTCCACAAATACCTCTACGGCCGGACTTTCACCTTCATAATGGACCACAAGCTGCTGCTGGGAATCCTTGCAGGGAACCGGGCCACCCCGAACATTCTGTCTCCCCGAATGACAAGGTGGTCCGAGTTCCTGGCAGCCTACAACTACGAACTCATACACAGACTGGGTAAGACGATCTCCCATGCAGACGCCTTAAGCCGCTCGCCGCTACCGGAACCCGACACCGACCCAGCACCCACGACGACCACCCTCAGTATAGAGACTCTACCCAACCTGCCCATAACCGCGTCAGACATTGCCCGAGAGACTAATAAAGACAAACGTCTGGCGCGGGTGTTGCATTGGGTGGAGAAAGGGTGGCCGGAAAGGGACAACGACGAGTCCGTCAAAACGTTCCGAAACCGCCAAACGGAACTCTCGTTGTTAAAAGGGTGCATTCTATGGGGGGACAGGGTGGTCATTCCGGAAAAGCTACAGGGCAAGGTTTTGGAACTGCTACACGAGGGGCACCCAGGCATCGTGAGGACTAAAGCCCTGGCCAGAAGTTACGCTTGGTGGCCAGGGATGGACAAACAAATAGAGGCCTGGGTAGCTAGTTCCAACGATGCCAGGAAACTAGGCCCAGCCCACCCACAGCACCCGTCCTAGAGTGGGAAACCCCAAGGGGACCTTGGTCTAGAATCCATATAGATTTCGCCGGGCCCACAAAAGGACACACCTTCCTCATAACAGTTGACGCTTACTCCAACTGGCTGGAGGTAAGCAACATGAAGACGACAACCACGGAGGCCGTGATCAAAGAACTCTGCAAACTCTTTGCAACACACGGCCTCCCAGACGTCGTCGTCTCCGACAACGGGCCCCAGTTCACCTCACTGGAATTCGAAAAATTCCTAGTGGAAAGGGGCATCCGCCACGCGCTGACAGCACCGGCGCACCCGGCGGCGAACGGTAGGGCGGAACGGATGGTCCAATTCACTAAAAAGACCATCCGGAAAATAGACCACGGGGAGATCCAAGAGAAAATCAACAGACTACTCTTCACCCAACACATAACCCCGAATACCACAACCAATAAAAGCCCAGCCGAACTACTAATGGGTAGAAAGCTAAGGTCCCCACTCGACAGGTTACACCCTACGTATAACCTGGAGAGGCCCCCAGACTCAAGCATCAAACACCGAACTTTCGCACCCCGGGACCCCGTATATGCAAAAAACCTGACGGGAGACCCTCTATGGATCCCAGCCATCATCACCCAAGCAACAGGCCCACACTTGTACCGGCTACAAACAGCAGACGGACGAGCGTGGAAACGCCACATCGACCAACTTAGGTCGAGAACTGCAAACCAACAAACCGCCGACGCACAAACAAACGAACCCAACCCCCGCAACGCAAACCAAGGGGGGAGGGAATACCCAGGGGACTGAATCTAAAGAAAAATAAACCAGCAGTACTCACCGGAACGCAGCCATCACGACCCCTCACCAGAAAGGAACAGCCAAGCCAGCTCGACCGACCCGGAAAGACCGAGCGGGAGCGGCGAAACCCGTAGCTCAACCAACCCGGAAGGCCCAGGAGGGAGCTACGGAGAAAGGACCGGCCCGATCAACCAACCGGTTCCCACGACAGCAACTGGAGCAGAGGAGATCCCGACCGAACCGGCCGGGATCCAGCCTACAACTGAGTTGCGCAGGTCAAGTAGGACCAGACGGAGCCCCGCCTACCTACGTGACTACGCAACGTAAGGACTGAACCTAGAGGGGAGGGGTGTTCTGTCCTTCATTAACATACTCGAGATCCCCGCGCTTTGATTGGCCAAGGCGCGGGGCTCCCCGATTGGTCAGGCGAGCCGCGCCGATTGGCTCGCTAAGAATCTCCCGCGATTGGTCCGTTCAGACCGCGGGAGATTCAAAGTGGTGCCATTGGCCGCGGCCGCCGCGGCGAAAGGAATAAAAGCCGTGGGCTTTTTTCCTTTCGCCAGTTCGGTTCCAGCATATCAATGAAGAGCTTTGCACTAAGTCACCGACTCCTGGCATCATTTCACGGACACAACAAATAACATTAAGAAATGTCATTAGACTATTGACCTTAGAAGGGCATGACTTGCTATTGGGATAGCATGCCTTTCTTTGGTACAAGGGAACTAAAACACAGGGGTATTTTAGAAGACATTACATCCAAGAGGCATTGTTTTTGAATTGGGAGAAGATAAAAAGACAATACTATTTAAAAATTCCATTATGGATATCTACTATAAAAGCTTTTACTTATCCAATAATATATAAAAAGGAAAAAACAGTTAGATATGGCGAGATATTGAATGAAAAGGATGAACTTAAATCAATGCAAGCATTGGAAGAACAAGGTGTAAAAATGAATTGGTTTTCATATTTGATAAATTTCATATTTGATAAAATGGGAAAATTTACAATTATCACTGATTGGGAGAATATCTACAATTAAGATGAATGTATTGCCTAGAATCTTATACTTATTCCAGACAATTCCAATCAGATTAGGGAAAGAATTTTTTTGAAGATTTAAAGAAAATAGTGCTAAAATACATTTGGCAGGGGAAGAAAGCGAGAATAAAACTTAAAGTGCTACAAGATACAAGAATAAGAGGAGGATTTGCTTTGCCCAATTGGGAATTACACTACCAAGCGACGAGTCTGATGTGGGTAAATGAGTGGATAACATTAAGGAATATCAGACTTTTGAATTTAGAAGGACATGACCTGCTGTTAGGGTGGCATGCCTTCCTCTGGTAGAAGGGAACTAAAATGCAGGGGTATTTTAGAAGACATTATATTCAAGAAGCATTGCTTCTAAACTGGGAGAAGGTAAAAAAGCAATATTATTTAAAAATTCCACTACGGTTATCTACTATTGAAGCTTTTTCCTATCCAATAATATATAAAAAGGAACAAACAGTTAGATATGGTGAGATGTTGAATGAAAAGGGTGAACTTAAATCAATGCAAGCATTGGAAGAACAAGGTGTAAAAATGAACTGGTTTTCATATTTGCAAATACAATCTAGATTTGACAAAGATGTTAAAACAGAAGGTATTTATGATAAGTTGACTGATTTAAATAAAATTTTGATGGGTACTGATGAAAAGATAATTAAAAAACTTTATGGACATTTATTAGAATTTAAATTGGAGGAGGAACAAGTTAAAGAAATGATGATTGCTTGGGGGAAAATTTTTGGGTATGGGATTGATTTAGAAAAATGGCAAAAACTGTGGTCTCAAAATTATAAAATGACAATGTCAACTGCATATAAAGAAAATTTATATAAGATGTTTTACAGGTGGCATCTACCCCTGATGAGACTTGTGAGAATGTCTAAGAATAAATTGGATAAATGTTGGAAATGTCATTAGATACCTGGTTCATATTACCATATGTGGTGGACATGCTCGGACGCAAAAAATATTGGACTAAAATCCACACATGGTTGGAAAAAATGCTAAAAAAACATATAGACTTTAAACCAGAGATCTTTTTATTGGGAATTATACCAGAAACATATCACAAAGAGTTGAAATATTTGATTGTAAATTTTTTAATGGTGACTAGGATTGCATTTGCTAAGAATTGGAAAAACAATAAAATACCTATGCAATTAAGTTATTAAGAAAATTATGGACTGTGCTGAAATGAGTAAATTAACATTTGAAATTAGAGAACAAGAAGATAAACAATTCTATTCTATAACCAATTCATGGAGAATTAGATCATCTGCATAATGACACAATTATGGAAATAAAGCAATACTTAGTTGAATGGATACCTTTTACTGTACATTGAGGTGGGAGAGAATCAGTGGAAGCCAATAACCCAATGCTACCATCATTGGATAATGTATATTGGTATCACAATAGGACAGGTTCTCTCTCTCACAATCATGTAATTGCTGTTACACTTGAGTCATTATCTGGTTCCTTAAGGAAAATATATAGTAGTACACTAGAAGACTTGCTGACAATTTCATATCATAGAAGTAACTGTTCCTCATTTTTTTTATTTTTCACAGTTTGCATTAAACTGTATGAGCCAAAATTCATGTTATTAACAGAAATATTATGGTCTGCAACATGTAAACATAATATTCCAAATAGCTTTCCCTAGTATTCAATATTGGCACTTTACAAATTTCATGATTAAATATGCTAAAAAAGTGAATTGAATTAACATAACAAAATATAGTTAGCAAAATAGTTTGCTAGCATAATCATTGCCACAGGCCTTAATTCACATGAAAATTAATTTTAGAACCTGGTGTAAGAAACTTTAATCATATATATAATCGTCATTGCATGAAAACTCTCAATACCTCTAGGATACAATTTCTTCAAGGGGATCGCAATAAATCTTTGGGATGTTATTAAGGAAAAAAACAACACACTCTATGTGTCTTATATAAAAGGGCAACTTTAAATCAAAAGAGTAATGCTTTGATATTGAAAGTATTACTCAATAGTGCCCTCTAGCTTTTTTTCTTTTAATGAAAACAAGAATTAAGGTGACAATTGAAAGTGCAGATGTTGCATTCTAAAAGATAATTGCATATTCTATAACTTTGGGATTCAAGCATAAGTGGCCTATTCTAGCTTCTTCTGTAGATGTCTAGAAACAGTACATAATGTACATCCTGCTTTCAACTAAAAGCATGGAGGTATGACATTTAGTTGAGAATGGAATGTGCATATTTGGTCCCATATTTGGTTAGAAAAAATCACATTGAATGCCAGTTCATTTAGCACAGGACCTCCCCAGGGCTGTGTGCAATCGCTATTACTCTTGACTCCATATACGAATGACTTCATCTCAAAGGATTCCTCTGTTAAAGTTTGCAAATGATACAATAGTCATTGGTCTCATTCAAGGTGATCATGAGTCTGTGTAATAGACAAGAGGTAGATCAACTGGCCCTAGGGTGCAGCTGGAATAATATGGAACTGATCACTCTTAAAACCATAGAGATGATAATAGATTTTAGAAAAAGCTCTCCTATCCTACCAGCTCGTACAATATTAGGCAACACAGTATCAACTGTAAAGACCTTTGGGTTTATAGATTCTATTGTCTCCAAGGACTTGAAATGGTCACCTAACATTAGAACCATCATTACAAAGACACAACAAAGAAAGTTATTCCTACATCAATTCAGAAAGCTCAGATTGCCTGATGATCTTCTGATACAGTTCTACAGAGGAATTATTGAGTCTGTCTACAATTGTCTGGTTAGGTACAGCAACCAAACAGGTCAGGTACATACTTTAATGGATAATTAGGACTGCAGAAAAAAACAATTGTAACCATCCTGCCTTCCACTGATGATCTGTATACTGCACAAACCAGGAAGACGGCTGAGAAAATATCTACAATCCCAATCCTGGACATAATCCATTTCAACTTTCCCCTCAGGATGCTGCTATATACCCAACATAAAGATAGCCCCCACCCCTTTCATGCCATTATTCTGCTGAATACTTAATCCCCCCAGCACTGTCTCATTTTTCTCTCTCTTTTTTTTTTTTATCATCTTCTCATCTTTCCTTCTGTCTTCTCCTATTGGTTTCTTATGATTTATGAATTGCTGTTTGTAATTTATGATTAATGATTGTAAGTATGATTATGACCTTTAACCTATTACTGTTTTCATGTACATTCTGAGCTTATGCACAAGAGACAAATTATTTGTGTGTCCGATTACACTTGGCAATAAAGAATTCTATTCTATTCTATTCTATTCTATTCTATTCTATTCTATTCTATTCTATTCTATTCTATTCTGTTCTGTTCTGTTCTGTTCCGTCTATTCTATTTTCTACTCTATTCTGAATTCCAGCACTGGTGGCCTTAAGGAGACAATTCCTCATATTGGCTTAAATATAAGAATCCATGCAAGTGGGAACCCTGCCAATTTCCTTTCACATTTCTAGGGGACAGTGTTAAGATTGAATAAGAGAGAGAGTGAAACTGTATATGTTCTTTCAGTCTTCTCTCAATTTGTCACCTCCATATATTCAACTAAAAGTCTGAACAAGACATTTGGGTTCTGGGTTTTGATACTGCTATTTAGATTAGTCTGCCTACTACTAAATCCAGATTTTTTTTAAAATGTGAGAATAGACTAGAGGATTGGTTCTCAACCTGCAGTCTGCGGACCCCTGATGGAGTTGTGATATTGTCACAGAGGGTCCGTGAAGGCTTGGTGAAATGCTATTACAACTTGAATTAAGTCTTGGGGGTCCATGGCCACAAAAGTTATTTAAAGAGAGTCCATGGAGAAGAAAAGGTTGAGAACCACCTGTCTCGGGAGTTCTATTATATGCAACCAAAGAATGGGACAAATCTTTTTTTTTTCTTATTCAACATACTCAGCACACCTGCTTTAAATTGGTGTGTATGTGTGAACACATCTATACCCTGAGGACACCATGTCTGCAAATATTTGAAATACTTGTGCAGAATCAAGATCATTTAAGTATCATACTTAAGCAATTAAGTAAGGCACAGAGAAAGAACAAGTAAAAATACCCCTGTGAATTAAGTAAATAAAATTGATGCCATTTTTAAAGAAACCTCTACAGTGGAACAATTGTAAAATCTGTGGGATGAGGTGGACAATAATTTACACTAGGCTGAAGGGAAATTGCTACAAAATGTTTTACAGATGGTATAAAAGTCAACAAATGGCAAAATGAATAAATTATAGAACAATAAATTGTTTGAAATGCCACAACAAAGATTATTATTTGTTCCAATATCTTCAAATGAGCAGCATAATTTAGAAAGATTTGAATTGAATTCAAAAACTTTTACGAATTAACATTTTACATATGGACTTGTCACACATCCAATATTTAGGTTTTGCTATTTTTGAGAATGAGCGCAAACAGGGAGATGTATTTGAGAGAAGTGTTTGAATAATACACACACAGAACACAGATACACTGTACAGTAAATGTAGGTTTTTACTTCCAGAAAGGTTTAAGAAAAGTCCAAACACAGTCCAAAGTCATTCATGGGTAAGATCAGTCAGTTTTTAGTCCAGGGATAATCCAAATATTAAAGTCCTGTGTCAAAAAACAGTTCAGTAACAGACTTACATTAAATCCAGAAATATCAGTCAATTAGGAAAAATGGAGGAACAGCAAAAGTTTCCAACAGAAGGAAACAGAGACTTACGCACACTCTCTTCTGAGACTAAGGCTAAGACAAACTATGGCCGTTTGAGAAACCACACCTAATTGGCTCCATCTTATGGCCCTTTGAGAAACCACACCTAATTACAGTTTTGCATTTTCTTAAAGATACAGTTTTAAAATGTTTATCCTGGTTTATATATTTCTAACCCAAATACCTGTTAGGTGACTTATATCCCTAACAATTGTCTTCTAGGATCTTTTGTTAAATTCTCAGGCTTTCTTACAGGTTTAGAATTTCCTGGTAGTCACATATCTAAGTACTTTTTTATTCAATTTTGCATTTCAACATCATTCCAGAACAGCTGTAGGCTGACTGGGAAACTGATAGTAGATAATGGCAACCTATCTTTGTATTGTTTTCAATGAATTATGTCCTCCATATACTAGTAGTTAAGATAAACACTTTAACTTATAGAGATGTTTCCTTTATTGAAAAAAAAACATGGATTGGTGTTTTTTAAGTCAAAGATTATTACTAAGGGCAACATGAGGACTCTGTTTCTCATATGATGTTTTTGAGCCAAAGGATTAGTTTGTTTGGAAATAGAAGTAGGTGCCAGATATGCTATCTAGAGCTATCAAATAAAAGATGGGATGTAATGAATAAACTGCATCACTCAAGTAGAGTGTTCAAATCTATATAGCTATTTTTCTGATCTCCAACTAAGAGGGAAATTCATTTTACAATGGAATTATTATGAGCCATCAAATCATCCAGTGTTATTTTCACATTATGCTTTTCAATGGAACCAGTTCAGACATTCAGCTGCTGATTATCAACTAAGCAATATTATTTTTAAATGTATGTTATTTTTTATTGATAAGTGTTAAAAATGCCTATATATACAACCCATATATATATATAACATGGCAAAAATAATTTCTTGGATCATGGCTTTTAAGAAAATACAATTCATGGATTAGATTAACTGCATCAAATAATAAATCATGATATTAAAACAATGACAAGACCAAGCAAGCCACATTATATTTTAGTGCAATGTACAACATCTGTATGGTAATAGATTTTGGGGTAGCAACTGATATTGCATCTGTAATTTCCATGCACTACAAACACTTCAGAATACTCTGCTTGTACAATGGAATGTTACATGTCTATTAAGAATGAAGGTTTCTTGAACTTTTGCTCAAGTACTTTCATATAGGATTTCAATCAAACATCAAGTCTACTAAGGATGTATCACTAAAGAATGTTATTGCAAATGTATTCAGCATTCCTGGACGCTATTACTGAATTTCCCATAGTTAATAACCTAAATAGTGCATTTAATTATATATCTCACAAGAGTTTTAAACTGTTTAGTTAATTATTATTGTTTGCCAAATAAAATGTTACAAATAGCACAAATCACTGAATGCAAGCTGTTCATCAGATGAACAGTGTTATTTACTCTGCACGGAAAATGGGAATCCATCTGTACACTACTATCAAATAAAACACATTTCCATCAGAATGTGATTTTATCTTATCTATAATTAACCACCAGATGCCAACTGAAACCCGCCATGTAGCCAGTCTCCTAATCACAACCCCTCTTTGTTTTAAATCTATTAATGGATAGTCTGTCTGAAATCCCATTGTTGTTAACCAAAGCATAGACATCTTTAAGATTTCATATTTTGTTCTTTAGCAGCACACCACAATGATAAGCATCACTACAAGCCAAGTTCAGATAGTTATAGGTTACAGAGATGTGGGAGATGAAAGATGGATATCTAGTTCATGAAATTATATACCAGATGGCAATAGTGAATTATATGTGAATGGAATCAGCATTGTTCTATACTAATCTTGGCACAATAACATTTTTCCTACATTTGCAATGAATGCATCCTCTAAATCAAACTACCCCAATCAGATTTTTTTTTACTGAGAACTCTGGAAGAGGAAAACAGCTGGAGGCACCAAAGTTAAGTATGGATGCTCAAACTCTTCCGTATGTATGTATGTATGTATGTATGTATGTATGTATGTATGTATGTAGTATATCTATATGTGTGTATGTATGGTTACACTTTTGAGAGCAGGCAACAGAATTTCATTTTTAATGTGTGCTCAAAGTAAAACAATGACAACAAATGTTATCTTATCATACACCAATGTAAAATGTGCCATATATATTAGGGATAGGTTAGGCTTATTACAAAAGAGTGCATCTGACACTACAGTGTATGTATTACAGAGAATGATTTTATTAGGAAAATTTATGGACACCAGGAAATGCTGATTTTCCTTCTTTTATAATTGCACAAAATTGACAAAATGGTGTGGTGTGGATATAAATCGGTGATCCTGACATGGACTTATATTGTTCCATTCTTCATTAACTAAGCTGCAGTGTTGTGCACACATCCATCTTCTCCTGGTTTGAGAGGAACTTACTTCAACTAAGCATGCTCAGAACTGTAACTCAGAAACTCCAAATCAAGTTTACTAAAATGCAAAAGTGATTAATTTCTTAGCAGCAAGACATTTTTAAAAAGGTTTTTTTTTTTTTTTTTATGATCAGGGAACAGTTGTACCACATATAGGTAGGTGAGTCAGATCCAAGGCATAGTTGACATAAAGTATAAGCTATTTTCTATTCAGTCACTAATTCTAAACTGAAGTGTTGATAGGATTGCAGCCATAATCATATACTACAATATGGCTCTTGTTAATATTTTACCATGTAGAGGTTTAAATCCTGTTTATATCTGCTACTGATACCAGGATACTTTCAAGTGTCTCCTTCCACCAGAATCAACCAGTCCAATTTGAGCACTGCAGGAGAAACTGGCCCCCATATTATTAGCTTTTTGGAAGCTAATCTCATAGAACTGAGATTACATCACTGAGTGTTTGTTGACATTGTTTTTCATTAGTTCATATGTGCACACCCACAGACATATACAAACAAACACATCCTGTGCATCTTTCATTTGTGTTACATTTTCTTCTATGTTTATTGCCAAAAGTCTGACTGGAGTACACACTGACTATATGAATGAATATCACATTGTAACCTTGTTTTCCTTGCAAGCCTAGGATCAAATCATAGAGGTAACTAGACAATGTTTTCATGTATGCTCATTCACAAATGCAGAGAGGTTTGTTACTGATGCAGTTGAGTAAACATCTTATCAAAGCCTTTATAATCCTATACTGTATACATCCTATACATCCTATACAGACCAGGGATGTCAACCTCGCGTCATCATGGCAACATCGTGTGAGTATCAGGACTTTTTCCCCCTTTGCTAAACTGAGCGAGGGTGGCCAGCACATGATGCATCTGGCCCAAGGGCTGTGTGTTTGACAGCCCTGCTGTAGACTGATGGTGAAACAGTAATTGTACTTTGTTGTAACAATAGTGATTTTGTTGTAAGCATGGTTCAGTAAACATACATTCTTTTTGATAACTGCAGTCAAATGCCATCATTTAGAACTAAGGAATACTCAGGTTGGAAGCCACATTCAGACTGATAATAATGTCCTAGAGCTTATAGCTTACAACCAAGAAGACAAGGATGGGTTACATTTATTTTCTATTTTCCTTCTTTGTACACATGGGACCAATATTGTTATTTTTTTCCTTTGATGACAAGTACAGTTCTTAAAATTATTGCAGTTATTTGTTTCTTGGTTGACTCCAGGCCATCAGATAGTTTCATCATCTTTTCACTATTTTATCATTACATTTTTCAATTGCTTATGATTTTATGTTATTTTTAAGAGAATGCTGATCTTTCTTTATTAGACTGAAATGTTGTGAATGATTTATTTAGCAGTTAACAATAACATCTTTTTTAAAATCTCACCAGTTTTGAATGCAGAAGTTTGTTAGGAATAACAAAAAAGAAGAAGAAGAAGAAGAAGAAGAAGAAGAAGAAGAAGAAGAAGAAGAAGAAGAAGAAGAAGAAGAAGAAGAAGAAGAAGAAGAAGAAGAAGAAGAAGAAGAAGAAGAAGGTGAAATGCCTTCAGTTATATGACTTGCCCCTTTTACAATCCAAGAATAAGTTATTAATTTAGTGAGTACCCACAGGCCTAACGCCTATGAAGACCCAGTATGTGGGGGGGAATGTATGTGGGGGCCAATGTTGCAGAGCCTCTGTGGTCATTTGTAAGGGAAAACAACTGCCATGGTGCTGTAACATTCGTAGACTTATTCATAAACATTCATAGACTTATTCAAAAACACGGAGCTTATCATGTAACTTTGAATATTCGCTAACGGAATGCTCGTAACCTGGGCATTATTTGTATTTCATTGCCAACTGGACTTCATATTCCATTCTGTATAATTTCTCAGTAAATTCTAGCAATTACTGTCATTGGTTTGTTTTATCCATTGTCTCCTCATTTACATTTCTTCTGAACAATATACAAGGCATTTTTAAAAATAAAAACTTTACCAATGAAATCGTTTTTCTATAAGTGAGTTTATTTGGGGTTGTTTTTTTTTGGGGGGGGGGAAACTTAGTGCTGTAAGCTTTTCTTTAAATGTGTCTTAGCTTTAATATAATTGTAAAAATGCAACTGTCCCATACAAACTGATTGCAATGCAGTTTTCACAAACATACTGTCAGCCTTCAAGATCTTCCTCCTTTCCTTTGCTTCTTTCTGGCTGCCATGAGTAACGGGGAGGGGGGATGGAAACTGTTGAAAGTGTTAATAACTGATATTGTATAAACTGGGGAGGGTTTCTCATTCCTGCTTAGCTTTCTCTTCTCTGCGCAATTGCAAACCTTTATCTGAGTAAGCCAAGGTCAACTAATCATCACCACCTGGAGATGTCCACATGATGAAGTTCACAACTTTTAATTGAAAGAACCATTTGAACTATTGGGGATGGGAACATTTCACTACCTTGATATATGTGATGTACATGCCTATTTCCCCAGATTCAGAATTTTCTCGTTGCTACCACTAACTTCCAGTAAAAGATATCTTTTCTCTAATTACAAGAGTCTAAGTATTTCTTTCTTGGATTTTGAACGGAGCACCAGCTGACATATACACTTTTAAGAAAACCAAGTATGATGGATTGCAATAGATGCTTCTGTCCATTTTGATAGATCATGGCTTTTCAAGGTAAGTGAAATTCATGACCAATTTCTTTGAAGAAGAAATATGAGAAACTAGAAATAAGGATTTAAAAAAAAAAATAAAAAAAAAAAAACTCAACTGATAGATCCAATTCAGTCCACATCAGTCTTTCTGAAACAGAAAATGTCTTAAAAACCTTGATGAGAAAGGTTATCCCCACACAACACAGGGAATCACTGGATATTTTAAGAAAGACTGCACTGTGAAAAGAGCAGAGACAGCCAGTAAAAATAAGTGAAGGTGGTAAACATTAGCATGCAAGTTCCATTATCAGCATCTGTTGACTATTGATAATGTGTTTATCTTTGTAGTTGATCTTTGTCAATGAATATTTCCCCATATAGACTTTGACAAGGTTGATTTGAAAATTCTTTTAAGAAATCAAAGGGACATTTATATGCTCTGGAGTCATTTCATTGATTTTATACAAATAAACCAGATAACAGAATAACAGAGTTGGAAAGGACCTTGGAAGTATTTTAGCCCAACCCTATGCTCAAACAGGAAACCCTATACCCATGATGGTGAACCTATGGCACATGTGCCAGAAGTAGCATGCAGAGTCATTTCTGCCAGCATGCGAGCTGTTGCCTGGAACAGATCCACTGTGCATGCGTGCGTGCCTCCTGCCAGTCAGCTGATTGGTATCTGCCATGCATGTGGGGGGGGGAAGGGAACACATGGGAGATGTGCACACATACACATGGGGGTGGGCACACGGGGCATCACACACATGCATGCACAGAGGTGCACAGTGCATTGGGGTAATACACACATGCGCAGAGATGCACACCATGCAAGGGAGTCATGCACAGATGCACAGAGGTGTGAGGTGCATGGGGGGGTCGCGTGCACATGTGCAGAGGGCAGGAGTTATGTGCTCATTGTATTATGAGTGTAGCACGCATGTATGCACACACACTTTCAGCATACAAGGACAAAAATGTTAGCCATCATTGCCCTATACTATTTCAGACAGATGGCTGCCAAGCTCTTCTTAAAATCCTCCAATGTTGGAAAGCCAAGTTGGTCCACTGATTAATTGTTTTAACTGTCAGGAAATTTCTCCTTAGTTCTAGGTTGAATTGTGACAGTTAGTAAATCCCAGAACTCTATTCTAAGGTTGGAAAAACAGCTAAGAGAGGATTATTATTAGTAAAAAAATGTATGGATTGTTCTTGAGATCACTAGTCAAATTCTGCTTAACACTTCACTTTTACTTTAAGTTGCCTCTCCTTGCTTCTCAAAGGAGACTGCACTGGCAGTTTTTCTTGATAAGTAACAGGGCAGTGTTCTTAATAAACTTAAGAGGAGATCAAAAATTGCAAATAGCAACTTTTGCACTCATCAATACCATAGATCTTGCCTTGTATAACTGCCTAAATGAAAAAAAATAATAATGAAAATTTTAGAGCCAAAATGTGTAGGAGCCATATCACCCCAAAATGGACAAGTAGATTTCTCATGAACATCAAATACATCACCCTAACTTTCCACATACATACATACAGTTGAAAACAGTAAAAATGAAGACAGTGTTGTGAAGCCATGACAGTTATTTCATATACATAAATGCATAGATTCTTTAATCCTGGATCTGCTCCTGTTTATGGACAATTTAGTTTGACTAAGTCCTGGAAATTCTGTCTGCCTATCTAAAATACTTATTTATTTTCTTAGTTTGGGGTTGCCTCTTTTTCCTTATCTATTTTGTTTTGTTTTTATTTTTTCTTCAGTTTTAAATATTGGATTAATTGTGTATGTTAAGAACACATACACCCATATCTATCTATCTATCTATCTATCTATCTATCTATCTATCTATCTATCTATCTATCTATCTATCTATCTATCTATCATCTGCCTGTCTATCTATCTCTCTAATCTAAATACAGTAAATGTGATTCCTTCATATGCCCATTTGCCTTCTTAGTAAATACCTGTTGCTACAGAATGGGCTACCATTATTTCTTTCCACTCAATTACCCATAGACATCTTCTCTAAGATTTGAGTTCTCCACACTGTAACTCCCAACTGATTCTCAATCAATTCATTGCTTAATAATTGTGGGAGACCTTTGCTATAAATAGAAAAGGCTGTCTGTAATATTGTTCTTAAGCATTTGTGACTACAATCAATTTAGGTTCAATGCAAATTCTTTTCAATCTAAATAAATAATTTTCAAGACCGTTCTTAGAAACCCAAATAAATGTCTACTCTAAGTTCAACCCTTCCATTCCTCTTGAATTCAGCTTCTATAAAATCAAAATACCAGCAGTTTGAATATTAAGGTGGATAACTATTATTAGACTGAACTTTCCAACTTTTGGAGTGTCGTAAGTAAAATTGAATATAGGAATTTAAAATAAATCCATCGCTGATTCTATTTATCTTGAAATGCCTCAAGTAATTTGAAAAGTAGACTTCACTATGGTGGAGATCACAACAATAAATAAAATTTGCTGGCATATTATAACAAGAAGAGTTCATAAATCAGTGTATATTCATCAAAGTGCACAGAAACCACCGTATAATTGAGACTGTAAAGTAAACAATTCATAATACGAAAATAGCTACAGCAAAAAAGGGTATGACATAGATAGTTCAATTTAAAAATAGACCCAGAAAAGTGAATCCAAAATCCTTACATCAGCAATGGTTGATATTCTGATTTTATTTTTTTAATAAGGCACAGAAAGAGTGCTAGGATAAGAAAACATGAGTACCTGTGACTGGATTAATAGATCTATACTATAATTGGAAGGAGATTTCATGGTCTTTTCTTTAAAAAAAAAAAAAAATCCTACTTATATTGCCAAAAGATTTAGAATTCTTAAGCAAAGCAAAAGCAGAATTGTGGTAAATAAATACATGGGTATTTCAATTAAAAAAAAAATATTGGTGTAGTGTGCTTAAAATCACATGCAATTAAAAATGATGATACAGAGCAGCAGCAAGGTAGGTCAGAATTTAACCCAATGTTTTGCTGGGCAGCTTTATCTTTAAAAAATGTCCAAAGTTTTCAAAGCTTAGAGCTAACCATGATTTGGAAAGGTAAATTTCCCTACTACAATCTCTGTCAAGAATGCCCTCTGGACCACTCCCTAGCATTAGAAACTCAAAATAACCCTACCTTGTTTTTAATACAAGATGGGAAAACTTTAACAATATTTCATGATTCTGATATATTACCTTATTACTACAGAAGATCATTCATGTAATTATTGCTATCCCTCTTTCTTTATCTGATCTATCTCAAAGGGCTGATACCTTGTCTGGAATACTCCAATTATTTCCTTAAAGTCATATTGTACATGATACATCAATGTCAGCAGAATAAAAAATAGTGGTATGTGATGTATGTCCAAAGGAACAAGTGGAATTCATGAAGAAAAGTTACATACAGTGGTGGGATTCAATTTTTTTTTTTTTTTTTTTTACTACTGGTTCTGTGAGCGTGGCTTGGTGGGCATGGCAGGGCAAGGATACTGTAAAATTTCTAGTCAGAGGTGAATTCTGTTACCAGTTCTCCAGAATTGGTCAGAACCTGCTGAATACCACCTCTGATGTGGTACTACTAAATGATAGTAGAATAGCCCAAAAAAACTGGGAATATAATACATGAGGACTTTACAAAGAAATTGAATTTTTTGGTTTAGTGGTCTAGATTTTTGCAACACAGTCATGATGGTTTCCTAGATTTAGGAATTAAAGCAAATGAAGCTTTAAATCAAAAATGTGACTTCAGTCCAGCCCCCCACCACAAAAAAGTTGCCCAGTCTTGATTTACTAAGTCAGTTTCTACTCCAATTTTCCATTCAGTAGAGTGCTACAGGTGATTAATAACATTTCAAAAGATAGAAAAATGCATAATAAAATAAAGGATAAGTTATAGCACCACAGTATTAAAGGCAATTCAAGACAATTTAACTATGCTTTGCAAGAAGCACACACTATATATTTAACATTTGTTCAGCTTTTCTGGTTGTCTAAACAAATACAAAATAAATTTCCCTTTTCAGGCAAACAACGATTGGATTACAGAAATTTTAAATAGTAAACTAAATATAACTAGAAACATAGAAAGAAAGTAGAAAATGCAAACAAAAGAAACTCCAAGTAAAAGAGAAACAGAAATTAAAAAGTATTACAGTAAATAAAAAGAAATCTAGAAAAAATGACTTTCTTCTTCATCTCAATAAGTACAGACAATTTTACAAACTTTTCAATTGTTCTTAAATTACAATAAAGGGCCTCTTCTCATATATTATATCTTATGCATAAACAAATGTGTAAAACATTGTTATTTCAGTCTGCTATTATTAAGGGTTTCCAGAAATAACAATTTAATTATTTTAAGATTGATCAAATCAAATTAAGTTTATTACAGTCAAAGACCAGAGATGAGAATAAATTGATTTGATTTGATTAAATAAACCAAAGCCAACTTTATATTCTTTACTTTTATTCCTTACTCTTTAGTTCATGGGTGTCAAATGTGATCATGTCATGTGATGTGTTGTGATGTATCACAATGTTTTTTAACTTTGCAAAGCCGGGGTGGTGCATCTGGCTCATGGGCCACCAGTATGACAGGCCTGCTTTAGTTGAGTCAAATAATCTCACAAATCTTGAATTCTTTTCATTTTTCCATTGTCCCTTCTCTTCAGTTTCTTCAAAACTTTAACAAGTCTCTTTTGTAAATCCAGTATAAGAAAATTATCCAGGTCACTCTCTTGGTTTATTATTTCTATATATCTTAATTATTCAATTTTCTATTGTGTGTCTACCATCTTTTCCCATGTCATTCTTGTAGCCAGTCTTTTATAAATTCACTTTTAATTCCATTTCAATCTTGTCAGTAAAGCTTCTTCCATTTATATAATGTATTTTGAACACAGTCCCTCCATAGACACAGATGTCTCCATTGACACTATTCAAGTTAATTTCTGAGATTATTTTTCTTTTATTTCCAATAATTTTAAACCTGAAATAGTGTGCCTAGTCTCACATTATTAGAACTATAGAACTGTCCAATTAGCAAACCCAAAACAAGGAAACATTCTTGGGAGAATTGAATTCCCAAAAATAAAACTTTATTGGATACACGATGTTGGTACTGAAGAAACAAAACTAGCTCTGGTTTCCTGCACAAATGCATATCCTGTTAAGCAATACCTTCTCCTTCTCCTTCTCCTTCTCCCCACCCTTGATTCTTCACATTGTCCAATTATGGTGTGGTCTTTTGTTATGAAAACAGTCCATCTCTTTCTCAAGCACTTGCAGCAATGACCTTGCTAGCTCCAAACTCTCATGATCTCTACATTCTCCACATTCCATTTGTCTCCACCCAGTTCATTGGCAAGTTGAGAAGCATTAGGTTTGAAAGAAGCAAAGCAGTTCAATCTTGACATAGAATTTTTTAAAGTATGCATACTCAGCCTGGCCAAAAAAAATCTTATTTTACAGATCAAAGAGATTCAATAAAATTCATATCCTGAAAATATCATTGAAATCAAACTGGACTATAAGTCATGTAAAAGTGAGATGGCCAGCTATATTAATTAAATGAATGCATGAATAACTTTGCAGAAAAATTCTGAATATGGAAATAGCTTTTCTTGTAATTTAGGCTTCAGGCTTGGGTGTAAATAAATATATGTTTCACAGACTAGGAGTAATTCCCCAAGTTTCCTGATTCTTATTTTATCAAATAAAGGCAGAAAAGTAAAGAAATGAAAATGAGTCAAAGTTGGCATGCTTATATCTGACTGACACTGTTGCTTTTTAGCAATAGATACCTCTCAGCCAACATTCATTTTCATGTTATATCTGCCTTATACTACATTATGTGAAGCATGTTCTGGAACTGACTGACTTAGGCTAAGTTTCTTGCAGCAAAACTGCTGGTCAGATTTTGTTAGCACATACATTAAATATGAAGATGAAGCTTCAAAAGAAAAAATGGGAATAACAATAGATAAAAAGAATACTATCTGCAGTATGTCAAAGACGCCAAGTGAGCAGAAATGCCTTTGGCCTATCTCAGTGCTAGAGAGCTTCATGAAAAGAAAAACAGACAGATTTTCATGGGGTCTCAGCCTGAGATTCTCAGGGAATTTTGGTAAGTAGTGGATCAACTTGATAAGCTTCCTTTCTATTTAAAAAAATGCCTCTCAGAAATGTATACACAGAGACAGAGAGAACAGATGTTTCTTTGAATTCATCTTGATTCCATGTAATTTTCTAGGGAATATTTTCAAAAATGATGTACCATTGGTTTTTTCCTAGGTATGAGACCAAAGAATGCCAAAGTCACTAGTTGATTTCTGTGCCTAAAGCTGGACTAGGAGACATTTGATTTTGACTTTAATTTTAGCTAAGTGTCTTTTATCACACCAAACTGAGTCTTATAGAATAGATGGATGGACAGACAGGTTGTGCACCTTCAATTCATTTTTGACTACCAGTGAGTGATTGGACAAGTCCCTCTCTGCCGGTGAGTAATTGGACAAGGCAAAGTTTGCCTTTCTTGGGTCTGAGAAAGAGCAATCAGGCTATTTCAGAACCAAGGCCACCCAGCTGGCTCTGCAGGACTAGAACTCACAAACTCCAAGTTTTTAGCCTGATGCTTTAGTCATTACACCAAATTGGTGCAGAAGATAGAAAGAAGTAATAATAAGAATATCTGGAGAGGAAGGTTTTAAAGGTATTGTTATGGACTCAAAAATACCTGCCCAATCTCTTTTATGACATGTTTTGAAGTTCTAAATAACAAAATGACATTGGACTTTCTTTTTTTTAAGTGAGCAAAAGATTTCATCACATTATAGAAAAAGGGAGAATGACAAAATGATAGACAATCTAACAAGCTCTTTTGGAAAGAAGCAGATTCTTTATTAAGCTTTTAGTATGAGCTGGAAGAAAAAACAACAACACTCTTTTATCCACTCCTCCTGCTGCTCATATGATAAATTTCAGGAAGTGGTGGAAAGTAGTAAGATGTAAAACTTTTTAAAGCAAGGGCTGGTAACCATATTCAGCCTGAAGGGAAAAAAAATTAACCCTTTGGACTGTATTGGGGACTACATTCCTAATGAAAGGAAAGCTGTCCTGAGAAGTGTTTGTGGCAGCTTAGAGAGAATATCACCAATGCATCTCATTTCAATGCAGCTCAAAATTCTTCATGCATTTGTATATATATTCTTCAATTAGACAGTTGACACATATGTTTTATTACATTTTTAAAATAATTTTCCCAGTTATTTATTTAAACGTTAATTTTACAAATCTAATTCATAACGAGACACTTTCCCTTTTAATCCTAAATGCCACTGTCATTATTTTACTCAAATAAACCAATATTGATTATGGTGATCTCAGCATCATGATCATCATCTGTGATATTGGCCAGCAGCCCTAAAGAATTAAACCTCTTTCCGGGTTTCCGGTTCCATGTGGCTTCGGGGCAGCAGGAATTTGCGATTGTCCGTGATTCCTGCTGTGCTTGCCGCCGAGGTGGATCAAATGGATCCGGGGTATATGGCTGCCCTGTAGAGGCAGCTGAAGAGAGAGGAGAGCCGGACAGGGGGTTGGGAGTGTCACAAACCCCCTCCTCATCCGGGAAAACCCCTTTTTCCTGAGGTGGTGGAGCGGCGGTGAATAATGGCCACCACGAAGAAGCCTGCAACTGGGTAAGATTGTGCTGGAGGAAGCAGGAAAAGTGAAAATGCTGGCTGAGTTGGGCTAATCAACATCTCTCAAACTCTCTGGAACTGAATTGTTTGAATTGCTGGAGGATACATTGTATCCCTAAGAAGATCAGCAAGTGGCGGAAAAAGCTGTTAAAGGGAAACATTTTTTTCCTACACTCTCCCACCTCATAGAAACAGCAGATGAAGATTTGAAATTTATTTGGGCATTGAAGGTGAATTATTTTGAAAGTTAAAGCCAAGGGATAAAAGACTCTTTGGACATTGGACTTAATAATGTAAGAAATTGGAAAACCTTTATTGGAGGTATGGATTTCTGATCATTTAAAAATTGTTGTTGCAAGTGGGAAGGGAGAGGGAAAAAATTGGAGCAGAAGTTGAGAAAGGAGGAGATTGCCTAGAATTCTAAAGAAAGATATATGGTAATTGGACCACTTTGATTAAACAGTAACCCCAGAAAGAGAAGTAGAAGAAGAGGAAAAAAAGCATTAACTTTTGGAATCTTTTTTGAATTGTTCCTGATTAAAAGTACTTGGATGGTTGTTTTGGGAAAAGTTGCTCTTTTTATGATGCCATCGCTTGTGGATGAATTAAAAACTGAATATCAAAAATATAAAAAGGAAGAACAAGATGGAAAAGATACTTTGGGCACTTTATTTCAATTTTTAGAAATGGCAGTATGCACTTATGAAAAGTTGACTATGCAGCAGAATAACTGGGACAAAGAAGAAGAGGAAGAAGAAGCTATCTTTGACGAACAATGGGTTTTTTCTGGGGAGGAGGAGAAAGAGGATAAGAGAAAGGGGATTTTAAGGTTTGAAAAAACAACCAAAAAAGAGAAAAATGAGATGAAAGGTGGATGCAAGGTTAGAAAACAATGGAAAGGGAGTAAGAAAAGGGAGGAGGAGAGGCAAAGGGGTAAAAAGGGCAAGGAGAAGAATAAGCAAGAGAGAAAGGGGGGGAGGAGAAGCCTTAATAGTGGGAAGCAAGATTTAAAGAAAAAAAGTTTATTTAGAGACAATGGGTGAATCTAATTGAAACCAAAAAGGGATTCTGGAAGGTACATAAGATTGGGTCTTTATATGTGTATTTAGAGTAAAATGCTTAAGATATAAATGAGTATTAATATATGCAATTAGTTTTTTTTTTTTAAATGATATGGATAGTGCTTATATAGGATTTTACTGTTATTGTTGGGTCTTTACCTTTTTTATAAAATTTATTGTGTAATTTTAGAATGTACTAAACAGAATCCCAATTAAGTGTTATATGAAGTAACTTTAAGTTAGGATAATGAGTTAAAGGCGTCACTCCAATCAGCGTATAGGAGAAGTACATTAAAAGAAAAAAGATAAATGGATAGTTGGAAATAGAACAGACAAAGAATGATATTGAAAATGATAATAAGATATGGAAGGATATATAAAGTGAATATAATGTTTGAATTTGTGTCTGTGTGAAGAGTTTCAACCCGGGATCAAGCAGCCTTCAGAAAAGATGTTTTAGGTGTTTTTTTTTCTATGTTCTGTGTTTTGTATGTTTATTTGTGTATTGTTTTTGTAAAATTAATAAAATTTGTTTTTTTAAAAAAAGAATTAAACCTCTTTCCAATATATATACTGGGAGTGACATTCTCAAGTGCAGCTGGGCCTTTGATAACTGTAGCTTTGTGTTTTTTGAGGTAGATGAGTCCTCAGCCTCTGGGAGGTAGAATGGACCAACATGCATCTATATTTTATAACACTAAATTTCACTATGTTCTAATTCACATTCAGGAGTTAACTGGATAATTTGCACAAATAGCACAAAAAGGTGGGATTTACATCATCAATCAGTCAAACATGGAATATTTTCAGTCTTGTTAGGAATTGCTAGTCACCTAACAGTTGGGTTAGAAATATATAAACCAGGATAGACATTTAAGGGAATGTATCTTTAAGGAAATGCTAAAATTGTAATTGAGTGTGGTTCCTCAAATGGTCATAAGATGGAGCCAGAAACCTGGGTTGTTTAGTACTATTGTTGCTAGTTGCTAGTTGGTCAATGTTCTGATGTTTGCTGTTTCCTGAATATTTCCCTATTGACTGAACTGTTTTTGATACTGGATTTTGTTATTGGATTATCCCTGGACTGAAAACTGACTGCTATAACCGTGTATGACTTGGACTGTTTGTTGGACTTTGCTTAACTTACATTTTACTATACAGTGTAGCTGTGTGCTGTGTGTGTTATTCAACATTACTCTCACGATGTCTCCCTGTGTGCACTCATTCTCCTAATGGGGAATTACCTCAACAAGTCTGTTTAAGACTGTGGGGAGATTCAATCTATTTGTTTCAGGTGGCTCCAGAAAGTTCAGGAACTACCAAATGCTTATTTTTAGAGTTATTGTTTCAGTATATTGCTTTAATATCATCCAATGCAAAGCATCTTAATTATGGAATTAATAAACAAAAGCAGGAAGACAAGTGTAATGAAAGGGGTCAAATCAATAGCAATTTCAAAGGTTAATTCTGGAAGAACAATATTGAAAGACTTATAAAGAAGAGAGATATTAATTGGCTATTTCAGAAAATGTAAATTTTCACAGTTCTTTTCTGATTATGTTATTGATGAAACTTGGTACTCAGTAAAAAAACGTTAATGGGATTTAATATTTTATTTTGCTCAGAAGAGTGGACTAATCATTCAACTGTTACAGAGACTCTATTTAAGTTACACTGCTCTATAAAATGAACAAATTATTAAAAAGAACAAATTATATCATGTAGTGATATCTTTCAAACAAGACATCTGCCTGTCTCAGGTCCTTGGGAAGGATTTGATAAGTGGACAAAAATTCCAAATTCAATCTAAACATTTGACTGACTGTGCTACCAATCTTTTTTTTTTAAAAAAAAAAAAAACTTAAAAAAAAACCAAAATATCAAACAAACACAACACACCGAAGAAGAAAGAAAAGAAATAGAAAAAAAGAAACTGATTAAAAAAAACTAACAATTCTACTAACGACAATCTATGGTTCTTTGTTTGTTATCAATATTGGTGATATATTTACAAATACATCTTATTGCAAATATATAATTATGATTTACATTTTACATTATTTACTGATATATTTTCTATTTTTGTTCTATCCAGCATTCATAGCTTCTATAATATTCTGATGTTTCTTTTTCCTTAAGTGCTAAGGTTAACTTGTCCATCTCTGCACAGGCTGTTATCTTCTGAATAACATTTCCTCTGTTGGAATATCTGCTTGTTTCCAACACTATGCAAAGGTTATTCTGGCTGCAGTAAGAATATGCAGTATTATATATTTGACATTTTTAGGAACTTGTTTATTAAATATCCCCAATAGGAAGTATTCTGGTTTTAATTCAATTTGCTCCACCGTTATTTCCTCTAACCATTTTTTTATTCTATGCCAGTATCTTTGGGCTTCAGTGTAGGACCACCACATATGAAAAAATGTTCCCTGTTTCTTTTTACATTTCCAGCAATTCGGATTCATGTTAGGAGACATTTTCGCTATTCTCAAGGGTGAGAGATGCCATCTATAAAACATTTTATAGCATTTTCTTTATATGCTGCTGATCTGCGGTATCTGCCATCCCGCATCTGATGGGCGGCTCATGAAAGGGAGCGAAGGGAAGAGAAACGACAGGAAGCAAAGTTTCCTCTTGATGATGAGCGCGCCCCGAATGTCTTGGCACACGCTCTTTTATTGTGCTTTTTTACAAGAAAATGATTTAATTAAAAACCTCAAGTCAAACATGTTAATCTCATCAGGATGTGCATGTTTACAAAGCTGCATACCGAATGATACATAGTTACAACACTGATCTTGTAATTTTATTATTCCTTGTCCAAATCTTTTCCCATTCTAATAATGTAATGCTATGTCCTATGTTTCTGCTCCAAGCTATCATGTTGCCTTTGACTACTTCCTCTTCTAATTCCATCTCTAGTAAATAATTATAAAATTTAGTTATATTTTTTTTTATCTGGACTTAATAAAATTTTATCTATTTGTTGTGCCTTCGTATAAATTCCAAAATTTTTCTTGTCCTGGCTGTATCTATTTTGAATTTGTAAGTAAGCCCACCGGTCTACTTGTAGCCCCTGTTCTTGGAGATCTTGCCATGATTTTAAAGTTCCTTGCGCATCAAGAAGGTCTTTGTATTTTATCATTTTATTAAGATCTAGATTATTTGGATGTATCATCGTCTCCATCATTGAGATCCAAACTGGGATTTTTAAATAATGTTTTTTTTTTGTTCCAATTAGCCAATAAGGAATCTCTAATTATATGTCTGTGGAAATACTTCTGTTTAATTTTCCCAATGTCCCATAAAAATGCATGCCATCCCCTCTGTAAATCATGGCCTTCTAAAAATAAGATCCTTTTATTTGACAGATTTACCCACTCTTTCAACCAGAGTAAGGAGGCTGCACTATAGTATAATTCCCAATTTGGGAGTGCCATACCTCCCCTGCTCTTCATGTCTTGTATTGCCGTTAGGTTTGTCCTCAGTTTTTTTCCCTTTGCCAGATAAATTTGGTGATTATCTTGTTAAGTTCCACGAAGTAATTTTTATGTATTTTTATTGGTATTGTTTGGAATAAGTAAATAAATTTGGGCAGAATATTCATTTTTATAGTGGCAATCCTTCCCAATAAGGAGATTTGCAATTTAACCCATATCTCTAAATCTTTTTTAACTTGCTGTAATAATTTATTATAATTATTTTCCATTAGAGTTTTGCATTGAGCCGTCAACCAAATTCCTAGGTATTTAACTTTTTTTTTTTACTATTTGTAATCCCATTATCCTTTCTGATTTTAATTTTTGTTTTTCTGTTAAATATTTAGTTATTAATTTTGTTTTTTCCCGATTAATTTTAAGTCCTGCAACTTCCCCAAATTGATCTAACTCTTTCAGTAATTCTTGACCTGTTTCAATTGGTTCCTCGATGAAAAATACCATATCATCCGCAAATGACTGGAGTTTATATTCTTCTTTTTATTTTTTAGTCCTTTTATTCCTGGGTTCTGTCTAATTCGTGTAAGCAATGTTTTCAAAGATAATATGAAGAGTAGGGGGATAATGGACATCCCTGCCTGACTCCTTTCTCTGTTTTTATTGAGCGTGTGTACTCTCCATTAATTATAATATTCACCTTTTGTGAATTATAAATTGTAATCATGATGTTTTCAAACTTAGTGCCTAGATTCATATTGTAAATTTGTTGAATTAGGAATTGCCAATTCAAATTGTCAAAGGCCTTCTGTGCATCCAAGAATACAAGGGCTATTTGTTTTTCCAGGTGGGCTTCGTAGTATTCCAAAACATTTAATACTATCCTTAAATTATTCCTGATTTGTCTATTAGGAAGAAATTCATTTTGATCTTTATGTATATATTCATTCAATATTTTTTTCAATCTATTTGCTATAATTGTAGTAAATATTTTATAATCAGTATTTAACAGGGAAATTGGTCTATAGTTTTGTATATGTTGTGATTCTGAATCTTCTTTCGGAATCAACAATGTCAATGTCTCTTTCCATGAATCCGGCAATCTTGCTAGTAGGACCTCATTATATACTTCCACCATAAGTGGTCTTATTTGTTCTCCTATTTTTTTATAAAGTTCCCCTGGTATCCTGTCAGGTCCTGGGGTTTTATTGTTCTTTTGGTTTTCTATTGCTGCTTTTAACTCAGGCCACGTAATATCTCTAATTAACATTTCCTTCATCTCCTCCTTAATTATTTTATCTTTAGTAATACCCAAATAGTTTCTTATCATATCCTCATTTACCTCCTTCTTTTTATAAAGATCTTCAAAAAATTTACATGCAATTTCTTTTTTCTGATCTATCCCTTGTTGGGCATCCCCGTTCTCATCTATTAATTGGTAGATCAATCATTTTTGTTTTTCTTTTTTAAGTTTATAGTCCAACCACCTTCCTGGTTTATTGGCCTGTTCAAAAAATATCTGTCTGGCTGACCATTCCTTCCTGTTCGATTAAATTAAATTTATGTTTAGTTATTATCATCTGTTTTTTCAATTTGCAATCTTTTGGGGTGTTTTGCAGCTAAATTTCTAATTCTTTGATTATTTGTTCTAATTTATTTTGTTGGGCATATTTTTCTTTATTTCTTTTAGCAGTGTGTGATATCATTATGCCTCTTATTATTGCCTTCATTGTATCCCAAATATTCTGTTTCGTATTTGCCTCATTATTATTTTCTTTTACAAAATAGTCTAATTCTTCATCAAGTTTATTCATAAATTCTTTCTCTTTAATTAACTGTGTATTTAAGGCCCATCTTTTCCTTGGTTTCTTCCTGCCTTTCCACACTATCTGAATCGGGTTGTGATCTGCCTATTCATTTGGTAAGATTTCAATCTCTTTTAATTCATTTACTAATTCACCATTCATCCACACCATATCAATTCGTGTCCATGATTGGTGAGGGTTGGAGTAAAATGTAAATTGCTTTTTCTCAGGGTTTAATTTCCTCCACATGTCTATCAAATTTAGTTCAATCATCATTTCTTCACATGTTTTTGGTAGTTCTCTTTTTTTCTTCTCCCCCCCCCCCGCGCCCACTACTTTGATCTTTCTGGTAGTGCACAATAGCATTGAAATCTCCCAAGATACAAATATTCCTTTTATCTAATTCCACTAATTTCTCATGTAATTGTTTAAAAAATTCCCTTTGGTTATTGTTAGGGGCATAGATTACCACTAGTAGAATTAGAATTGATTTAATCCAAATTTGTAACATCAGAATTCTTCTATTGGGGTTTATCCAAATTGGCTCTGCTTTCATATAGTCTTTCACAGATACTGCTATCCCTTTCTTTTTCCTAAAATCTGCTGGCGACATATACAAATTCCCTAGCTTGGGGCATTCTAAATATTTTTCTTCTTCCTTCCTTATATGAGTTTCCTGTAAACATATTATATCTGCATTTTGTTCAATTAATTTGGTTAATATTCTTTTCCTTTTTATCCTAGAGTTTAGGCCATTTATGTAAATTGATAGTATGTTTTTTCTTCATCCATCACCTAATTGACTCTTGCTCTTTGTCTTGCAGTTATTCCTGTCTCTCTTTGTGGCTGATTGTGCATCTTTGATTCTTCTCTCTCTTGATGTTTATTTTTTGAATTTCTACAATTCCCATCTCTATTTTTTTGGTAGTCTTGGTCATCTTCTGAATTCATTTCTAACTCATCTCTACTACTCGATTCTTCATGGCCTATCAATTGTTCATAGAATTCTTGGGCTTTATCCATGGAGTCTACTTTAATTTTTCTTTTTTCCCAAGGGATTAGCATTCCCTTTGGGATTAGCCATCTAAATATGATACCTTTTTGGTTTAATCGGTTCGCTAAGAATTTATAATCTTGCCTCTGCTCTCTCAGTCTTCTTGGGATTGTTTAAGCACCAAGATTTCTTTCCTTGTGTATGTAATTGTTTCTTCTCTAGAAATTTTGTATATAATATCTTGAACTTTCCTTCTGGCAAATCTCACATGGACCTCTTGTTTATGTCATCTTGCACAATTTGTGTTCACTCTTTATACGTCATCTAACTCTTTCAGAATATCATCCTTATCTTTTTCCAATAGGTCTGCTAATATTCCTGCCATCACTTGTTCTAAGTCATCTTCTTTAGATTCCATTATATTTTGGAATCTGAGATATGCTGCAGCCTTATCCATTTCCAAATATACCAAGGAGTTGTCCATTTCTTTACTCACATTTCTTAATTGCTGACCAACCATTTCCAGCTTCTTTTCTGTTTTTTCCGTTCTTTTCTCAACCTCCTTTATTGTTAATTCATTCCTTTCTAGTGCTTGCTGTATTGTTTCAATTTTTTGATCCAGCTTTAGGATATCTAGTTTCATTTCTGCCTTTAAGTTTCCCATCTCTTCTTTTAATTCATTTGTGTCAGCTCTTGATTTGATATGATTTTTTACCACTATTTCCTGAAGCTTCAGCATGGACTCTTGTAAAGTAAGAAGGGTCAATTGAATATTGGCATTCATGATGATAGGTTGTTTTTCTCCAGATAAAGTTTCTTCAAAGCTTTGATGGCATTGAAGTTGTTTGTATTGAAGAAGTCTTCTTTCCAGTTTTAAGCGTTGTATTAGTGACAGAGGTCATTTCTTGTAAAATTTGTTTTTGTATTATATTAAACATGTTGTCCCAAATTAATATTCATTATTAAGAAATATCAACTATAAATGGCCACTGTGCTAAATAATATGATATGTTACAGGATTAACTTCTCTTATCAATATATATATATTTTCCAGAGCACTTATACAGCTAATTTCTAAATCAAATATCTGGATTTGTAATTCTTAATAATATATCAAATTCCTCTATTTAAAAATTTAAATAATATTAACCTGTATATCTATAAATGCTATAGAATCCCAAATCTCAAAATAGTGTTGTAAAATAATATTTCAAATACTTACAAATCTAAATATAGATATATCAACCTTACTATACAATAATTAATTAGTTAATCTATAATAATCACAACTAATCACAATTATTTAATTCAATCTTATCAATGCCTATAATCAAATATCTACACCTAAATAATTAATTAATTATCACCTCCCTTTTTAATGTGTATTATAACCAGTCTGACAGTCTCTTGTTGTCAGTCTCCACAGGGTTTCTCTACATCGCGATGAGAATTGCCTTTTACACACCATGACTTGAGTCTCCCCACACTGGCACACTTCTCTACAAGATATGTGCACCCCTAAGGGTCACTCCAACAGCAAGAGGAGATAGCATGAAACCAGACCGAGCTTCAGCACCTCCGTTTGCCCATATCTTGTCATCGGAAGTTACCAATCTTAGTCATACATTTCTGAGCCTCATGAGATTTGCCCATAGTGCCAGATTTCCATGACAAATCTTGTACCAAATTCCCTGGTATTTATAATATTTAGGCTATTTTTTATTGCTCTTTTCTCATATTAGTGCAAATTTGCATTGCACATGATCACTCCATTTTGCTTGCCCCTTAAAAAGCATATTGGAATCTAAACATATTCCTACACAGAGACTTTTTATATGGAAATGCTAAGGATTGATTCTGAAACATGAAGCTTCTGTTTCCTCATAGGAAATTCTGCCCTGGAGAAGGAGTCACTGTGCTCCAAAAGTCCTTCACATACACATCAACCAGATTCTATGACATCTTTAACAATATATGACTATGAAATGGAAGTCTGAATAGCTCCAGTGACCCTTATACAGTAGATATACAGCAACCATCTGTCCATAGTGATCTTTGAGCTCACTACAAAGTACACTGTCCCAGATGGCTGATTACCTTTTTAATTGTTTGAAAGCTTCCAGTTTTCTTTCCATTACTTTAGTGTGAATGAATGACCCACATATGAATATGAAACCATGCAACAATGCTTGTTTTTCATACTGGTGAAAGTGTTGCATTGATCGATTATGTATAATAAAGTCATAAATGGAGAAGTTACTTTATACACTGTGTTGGGCCATATGGCAGAAGAAAGAAGAAAATAAATCAAATGTGTTTGTTAAATGTATCATCATTCCAAGTCTAGCACCTTTTCCTAGCTTTCTTCCTCTTAATATTTGCTACCTCTATCCCCCATCTATTTTATTGTTCTTATACGATTTCCTCTTGGATGTATGGAAGTTTGAAAGAAAGTACAATTTTGTAAGACTTTAAAACTGAGAAGAGAGAATGGATTCACATACTCAGGGATGTTTGAGGTCATTGTCCACAAAGTATTGAGCTTACCCTTTCACCTAATGCATTACAAAGAAGGAAGTTTAAATTAAACCTTGTTCTAAAAATAGATGAAGTGAATAGCATGTAGAAGTCAATCAAGTCGGCTCTTAATTATTCATCAAAATAAGCCTTAAATGTTGCATTTACATATCTGAACAATTATTACATTACCCCTTTCCAATTGTTTCCCTTCCTATCTCTCTCACCCCTATGAGCAGCACCAGAAACATGACCAGTTATCAGTTATGTAGAGAACTAGTCCTTCTCCTTCCCTTTGTCTTTTCCCTCTTTCTAAAATATGCAGTTTTCCTTTTCTACATATACACATTTGCATTTTAAGACCAAAGAGGTGCCCCCACTTGAGGCCAGCTACTGGTGATTGCCTTAACCAAAGTTTGGCATGCTGACACATCCCCAGTGATTACTTTATATCTTGTAGTGCTTACAAGAATTTTCCAATAATCTCTTTGGCCCTATCTGTCCAGCAGGGCAGATGGGATTATCTTAGGAAATTTAATTAAACTTAATTTAAAAATCTTAATTAATCAGCTATCTCCAATATGATACTCCCTGTTGGAGCCCTAAGTCATCTGGCAGAGCCAGGCCTTCATGTTCCTGTAGAAGGACAGAACAGTGGGAACCAATCTCAGCTCAGGGGGTAAAATCTTCCAATGGGCAGGAGCCATGACAGAAAATTCTTTGACTGATGGGATGCACAGTAATTTAATGTAAAATGTAATGTAATTGCTCATAATTATTATCTAGCCTTTTTATAATATCTCCTTGTTCGGTATCTGGAAAGGTATTGAAACAGTTAATCAAGTTTGTCGCTAAAGGTTATTCAGGAAATTGACTTGCTGTGAGAGCTACAGATTGTTTGCTCAGGCTGTCTTTTCTCAAGGACAGTGGTGGTAGAAAGTCCTTGGAGTTACTTACCTTTATGTTGTCACAATTACATTTTAAAGTAAAAATGTCTTATTGCCAAGATGGATTATTAATGAGCTATCTCCCTCTGTGTGAAACATAGATAGTGGGAAAACCTCAAATTTGCTCAAAAATGCTACATTTTCAACAATATGCTGGTGATAGTTGGATGTTTAAATGTTAGAAGGATTTGTTTAGAGTCTCTCTTGGATGGAAGCCATTCAACCTTTTGCAAATCAATCAGTTGGCTTTCATTGCAAAAGCTGACTGAGGGAGAAAATGGCTGGATTTCTGGATCCCTGTCTTTCTCTATTTATTTTATTGTTTTGGATTTGTAGAGTGATACTATTTAATCAGACTCAATGTCATGTTGGGCTTTATAGGTAACAACCAGCACTTTAAATTGCACTTGAAAGCAAACTGACAACCAGTGCAGCTTGTGAAGCAGAGGTGTTACATGGGTATTTTGATGTAACAAAATGTTCATTACTGCTCATTCAACTGCATTCTTGACAAATTGAAGTTTGCAGGTGGTCTTCAAGAGCAGCCTCATGTAGAACACATTGCCATATTAAAGCCACAAAGTGACTAAGTCTTGATTGACTTTATGAAGGGCATCCTAATGTAGGAAAGGATGCAACTAGTGCAATAGTGGTTGTTGGCATCTCCTGAGAATTGCTCTTCATACAGAAAACATGAATCCATGGATATTGGCAGACTGTACGCCAAATGCAATCTTGAAGTGTAATACCCCCCCAATCTGGGTACCCCAAATGCTGAGAGCATTCAGTATTGGTAGGATTGGAGGAAGATAATGATGGCGATGATGATGATGATGATGATTACAACAACTATGATAATGATGATGATTGGTTCTGCTTTTGACATTCTGGCTAAAGTCTTTGATCCTGCAGATGCTGCTATCTGCATCTGACTTTGGGTAGGATGATTTATCAGTGACACTCTTTTTTTTCTGACTTGACTCTGCCCATACAGCAAGATTAAATTCTAGTTAGCATATCATACATCTTCATCTTGCATTTCTCAATTTATTCTGATGTTGTGCATCTGATAATGCCCAGGTATAGGATCTGTGATTATGTGGTGTGAAGCAGGCTTTGACAGCAAATGTCTAATTCCTAGCATTCCAGTCACTCATGAGTACATTCTTTTTTTGATGTTGCATTTATCATCTTCTGACATTTGTCTCAGAATGCTTCAATATCTTTGCATTTGCAGTAAATGCATATATTTAAATAAATTAATGTTTAGTAAATGCCCATTAACTCTAATAGATATGAACCTATTGTGTTTATTACATTATAGCTAAGCATATATTTATCTGTCCATTTTGCATATCTTTTCACTGCATTTTTTTGGGGGGGGGGTGGATACATTTTCTATTTTTGCAATCATAGAAGTAATCTTCTGGAGAATGTAAAAATAAAATAACTTCCTTTTAATTGGTGTTTTAACTTTAAAATTAGCAAACCAAACCAGGTAAAGTTAAAAACAAATCTTAAATTACAATGCAAAACAAATCATTTTCATATGTATTCCTACTCATTAAAAAAGAAAAAAGAAAAACAGGGATTCAGAAATGTTCTAAAATTAGACATCTTAGAAGTACTTGTCCTTATCTAAGAATATATAAAATTCTGCCTGGGACTTTGTTTTTTAAACATAATATAATCTGATCCAGCCCAATAACTGCATTTGCCCAGAAACCAGCATCTCTGATTGAAAAAGTGAATTAAGTTATGATGTTTGTGACAGCTGTGCACTGTAAATTTGGGAAAGAAATGGGTTCATAATAATATATATTATATTTGGTTTAGCTGTATCTCAATAAAACATATATTAGAGAAGATAGCATAGAAAAAAACACAGTTATATGAAAATAATTCAAATTACAATATAATTCACTTATATCAATTTCAGGTAATACCACATACATTTTAGAAATCACAAAATCTATATGATAATAGCTATGAATTTTAAAAATAAGAAATCTGTGTTGTTTAAAAGAGACAGAATAAAATACAAGTGAGTATATATAGACTGAATGACATCTGCTTTTCACAGGAGCCCATACCATATGCTGTTTTACCAAGATGAAATCTATCATGTTCTTAGTAACAAACAGTATCCATAAGGTCTCACTAAAAATGCTTTTCCAGTAAGATGGAATTATTGTTTACTATAGCAATAACTCCAAAACTGGATGAAATGTTGTTATACATTGCTGATAGAAAATATTTGATATATTGTTCTTATGAATCAACTATAAATGGTTACAGAATTAATTAATCTTATTTATTCAACCTAAAGTTTTAATTTCAGGTGTACATATCAAATTTCTTTTAAAGTAAGATATTTCAGTAGCCTTCTAATAAATTTATGCAGTCAGCTTTGTCCTTTTCCCACTGCTAATAACAACAAGACAAGAGAGTTCCTTGTTAGGATAACTGTGGGAGACTTGTATTATCTCCCCTCTTGTCTCATGTAATAATTAAACATTTGGTAGCAAATTTGAAGATGGTTCTGAGTGTCACAACAAGCATTTGAGATTCTGGAACATTCAGAACCATTTCCTGCTTGACAATATAACTGTCTTTCAATAACTGTGCATGGCTTTGATATTACAGAATTGAAATGAATAGAAATTGATCTGAGAAATTCCTTTCATTCAGCATGTCTCAACCTGGGACCCTTCAAATGTGTGAAAGATACATTTGACTTTCCCAACCCAATGGTTTTGGTGGCTGAAAATTATTAGAATTACAGCCCACAAAATATGGACATCATATTTGTGATTTACGAGACATATATAAGAATAAAAAAAGCATAGAAATCAGGTAAGAGCAAACCTACAGGAAACAGTAACCATGACAGAGGGAAAAAAAAAACATTTTCCCTAATAGCAGCATTTCCTATAGTGCTAAAGTATTTTTAGTACTACAGAGGTATAAAGACTTTTGCTGATCATTGCCAAGAGCACTGCCTGGTAATCAATGACCAGAAAACCAAACTGGCAGTTTTTGCTAAAAAGAAAAACCCAAAAGATTTAAATGGACCATCAAAGAAAAGAAAATCTTGCAGATGAAAAGCTTCAAATATTTTGGCATGCTGCTGTAGAATAATACTGGTTCCTGGAAGGCCTGTATTAATTATTAATGAGGCCAAAAAGGAACAGCAGCCTTCACGCAATTCAGATGAAGAGTAGAGGCTGCACACAAGCAGTTCTGAAACTTTTTATTGCAAAGCCCACTTCAACTATTTTACAAACCACTAGAGATTATACAAACCATGTTCTTGTACATGCTATTCTAAGCATCCAAATGCTGTGCCTAATGTGTCCCTCAGAGTGGAAGCTGGCCAACCAAAAGTCAAAATGAGGGCTGGGCTGCTAATTTTCTCCTCCTGGCTTAAATGCCATTACTTTCTATTAGCATTGATTCCCTTAGTCTTTACAAAACCCTTCCAATTTTCTTGGCAATGAGTAATTGTGTGAAAACTCATCCACCATGGGTTGTCATTAGAACAACTCTGCCTATTGGATTACACCCAAGCTAAAAATAAAATTAGAGAGAAGAGAATATCAGAATGAATCCAGCAGCATCCTAGCACACATTAGAACTCACATAATGCACCCTGGAAGGAAATCAGGCAGGTATCAAATTATCCTAATTTCTCCTGTCCAACAAAGAGCTTTTTGTCCCAGAACTAGGCTCAATGTACTTCCTTCTTTTGTGCTTAATGGAAGATTTGCTAAAATTTGTCAAAAACTTTAATGTACAGAGCCAACTTTAATGTACATAGCCATCATATGTGTTATTCTACTCATATGTGCTATTCTGCCCATATTATCAGAACACGTATCAAAATCACACACACACACATACATACACACACACACATACACACACACACACACTGTAGGTGAAAACAAGGGCCTGCTTACATTAAAATTTCTTTTTGTAAGGTAGAGTAAATATCAAAGTACTACATTTGTGGCAACTAAATTGTTTAGTTCTCTGAAAAGTATATGGCTTTCTACCTATCCTGTACTGAGTTCAACCAAATAGAGAAGAGGTGCTGTCTGTATGACTCCCTGTACTGTAATAAATTTTTCATGAAGACAATTAAATACTCTGAGAATCTCATTTTACTAAAGACATCCCATAACTTGGCACAGTCAAAACAATCAAAGGCATTAGGTAAGGAAACCAGTTAGGTGACATGGGTAAATCACCCTCTTTTAGCTCTAGGAAGGACGCAGTGACAAACCACTTCTGAAACTGTTACCAACAAAACTATATGGAGTTGTCCATATAATTACCAGAAGACAAGACTAGAAGCAGTACATACATACACACACTATGCAACACATAGAGATATTTTAAGTATAGATACTTTCAAAATTTCTGAATAAAATATCTCAATTTTGATATGGAGCTACTCACTGTAATTTTCTGTAAAGCATACACATGGATGCCTTCATAAATATATAAACAGAGGTTTGTCTATTTTGAGAAAGTTCTTAGGAAAAAACATTGTCTATTAAAGCATTATGCTAATTGGGAAAAAAACAAAGCACCTGAATATTTTATTTGCAGAGACATAAAAACCAGTATCTAATATCATAAGAAATTGTTCTTGTGTAGTTCCTTCAAAAAAAAAATAAAGCATTGTTTACTTTTTGAACTTAAATTCTTTTTGCTTGAAAATATAATGCATGTGTTTCTCAGATTTAAGTAGCTTAGAACTTTATTGCTTCCATTTGAAAGGAAGGAAACAAGCTATTAATAATAGGCTGAGCTCCAAACTGATGGAAATATCAATACTTGGACTAGAGTTTTCACAATAAATCCAAACCTATAAAGCCTTATGTGAGAATTTGGAAGTAGATACATTTTATAACCATGTATGTGAAAACAACACATTGACTGGTTATTACAGCATCAGTAAAATGGACACCAAAGCAACTCAAATGGGGAAAATGCACAAAGTAGTAATCTTTCACTCTTTCCTCCTCCCATCAATTTATAAACCATAGATTTAAATTATTGCCAGGGATAGTTTATTTTCAGGTCTTGACACTAAATGTGACATAAAGAGGAAAAATCATTCTGTAACTAGCAAGAAATGGTCTTTAACCATTTGAGTTCACAGCAATTCCATGAAAATCAAATCATGCTGACCTTGCAGGCCATTCCCATCACAGAAGAAGGAAGAAGCAACACCAAAGGATACATCATTGCCTTTGCTGAAAGGACTGTGACCTAAAATACCCCCAACATGTAGTTCATGTGACTCTTTCCCTTAAGGTTCTTGCTTTATTTCCTTAGTTCTCTTGGAAAGGTACAGGAAATTTTAAAACAAGTTTATTTGTTTATTCAAAACATTCATATGTGATTGCATATCATGGAAGTGAGCCACATGAGTAGATGTTTCCATCCCCTTCTCTTATGTGCAGACCTTCTTATGAAGTTCAAGAAACTAGAATTGATGGATTCCTTGTATTTTAAGGCAGAAAGAGAAATCTCAGAGACTCATCCTGCACAGTTCAGGAAGCAACAGACTGCCAGCAAACTTTAAGTAATGAGTCAGATTCAGCACTGGCGGTTGCTTTTCAGCCATCAAGGAGTCAACGTCTGACTATGACCCTAAGAGAGTGCTCTGCCACAAATCACATTCCCAGCTAAAGAGGGCCTTAAAGTTGAGATGACTCATCCAGTAGATCATTTTTCCTACCTAAACAAAGCTTCTTCTATAAACAGTCTTCAAGTTATGTCCCTGAGGTTCGAGGCACAGCCTAATAGTAGGACTCTGGGCCTTCCATTGTTTAACTGCATTAAACCTTAATAAATGATGTAAACAAAAGTCAAGTGTGCTAGTGAAAGTATTATGGACATGACAACTAAAGGCAAGAAAATCTCCTCTATGTGACCCCCTTCCCTTAGTGATCAAAGCACTGGCATTTTTTGTTTAATGACTTAATCCAGGGCTGCCTGGATACTGAACTGCATCAATTGTAGACTTGCTACAGATCTTCTCTTGGTAGTTGTGCCTGTTTCTGTGTTTCAGTGGCTGTATCTCATAACTAATAACTACAATTATATAGTTATCATCTCTGAGTTACAGGCAACAGATTCTTTCTCTGCAGATATTTTTCTACCTACTTTATAATTTCTCAGTTCTAGCGCTATCTGTATACTGATTTATGATCAAGCTAATGCAACAGTTGGAAATGTGTGAATTATTTCCTGCCCAGTGCACAATTAGTATTCTGTACTTCATGTAATTTGCCCCTTTCCCTAACAATTATTTTACAATTATTTTGTACAAGTCAAACTCTAGGCTGGTTTTACCACTGCATTAAATACAATTAGAATCTTTCCAAATCAGATGTCCTGTGAGGTAAAATTGTGTCCATTTTCATCTTTAGGAAAAAAAAATGATATTATGTTCTCTTGTCACAATATTGTTTTTGGAAAATATAGACATAGAAAATTAGGCAAACAATATTGTGGTTTAGATGTGTTTTTAATGCTAAACAATTTCAGAAATATAAGAGATTTTATTAGGATAAAATATTTCCAAAATGTTTTAGTATATTTCTTTTAGTTTTTTTGTGTTGAGTTTCTTACAGTTTTTCCTTTCTAACTTTCAGTTTAAGAATATAGTACAGTACCCATGAACCAAGCTTTTAGATAGTCTTTGCCAAGCAAATGAATGTCCCTTGAAATCCTTTCTTTTTTGGTTGAGTGGTTCAGAGATGTATTTCGGAGTGTTTTTGGAGAAACTGATTTGTATTTCCATTAACTTTTTAATTTATGCTTCTGTAAGAAGAAAATGACCAAACAATTCAGGCACGGGTTCCTTCAACCTGACTTTAGGCCTACAATTAACAAAACAGAACCACTTAAACCGTTTCATCTATATTGGCACATGAGTGGAAAATGACAGAGCTCATCTCTCTATGAAGCCAGATGATCTTGACAAATCAAACCAATAATATTGTTTTCTGACACTAGACCTCTCACCCAAATCCTGACTCCAAACCCCTCATAAAATCCCATTCCTAGAGAAGATGAACACCACTCCAGAGAAGATGAGGCATTTCCTCACCACCAGTCTTCATACATCTGCAGGCAAAACACCTCAACTGAAACATCTACATACCTCAAGATCAAAACTATTATTATTAATATTACTAATCTCAACTTTTTGATTTCATAGCCTACCTTTCAATTACTGTACTTAATGTTATGCTATTGAAATAAACTCTCCCTCTGCTCCAAGTAACTTACCCTGTGTGGAAAGAAAGAAAGAAAGGAAGGAAGGAAGGAAGGAAGGAAGGAAGGAAGGAAGGAAGGAAGGAAGGAAATTTACTTTTTATGAATAAAACATTGAGCCAGATTGCTCCAAGAATGTCTAGCTTGCATATTTGTTCAAAAAATGATTAGTTCCAAGAACAATAAGGAAGATGATCTAGCAAATTGCTATTGCAAATCAGGTATACATTTATGTTTCTGGTTTTGAGACTTTTCTTTTTGTATTAAAACTAATAAGGAGGTTTGTTGCAAATTTATTCTTTCTCACCAATAAGTTGGAAAGAGGAAAAGAAAAATTTTCACTAACAATATCTAGTTTGGAAGTGTTTGGCCCTATTAGAATTTAAGGCAGCCAAATATGAAACTTTTCTGTTTCCTTTTCTAAGCTAAGATACATATTATTTCATTCTCAGGGTTTATTTTTAAGAATTCATACGAAAGAAAGGACAATTGCCTTGGACATTTTCCCCATAAAATAAATAAATGTGTGTGTGTGTGTGTGCATGTGTGTGTACATGCATGCACATACACACACGCACACACACTGCTGCTATATTGTTGCTTAATATAAAGCAGTAACCTCTCTCTCTATATAGATAGATAGATAGATAGATAGATAGATAGATAGATAGATAGATAGATACACACACACACCCCGTGTTTCTCCAACAAGACAAACCCCCCCATAGGAAGACCCAGCATGTTTTCTGGGCATAAAATGAAATTAAGCCCCTCCCCACAAATTTAGGCCTAGTTTAAAACATGCAAAATTGGGAGGGGGAGGGAAGATGGGGGGGAACTTGCCATTAGGAGTGCCCCACAGGCAGCTACGCCTCACCATCAGCCGCTCCTAACAGCCAATCATGGTGGAGCATGGAGGACTCCCTTACCCCTCCCTTACCCGGGTCAGCAGGCGGGCAATGTCAGTGTGGATGTCCTGCAGCATTTCAGCCACTTCTCAGGCTTCTGTAGCTTCCACGGTTCCCACTGGTGCTGGCGCCTCTCTCATTAGCACTGTCTCCAATAACACCATCTGAGTTGCTCCTGCTTTTCCCCCGTCCTCATAACAACAGGGAAAAAAAATATTTTGAGGTAACTAAGAGCGCCGCATGCTGCATTTTGGTTTAATCCTGAGCGGCTGGGTGGGCGTGAGAAGAGCCAAGCGAGCATCTCTGCTGCTGCTACCCTTGGTGCTCCAGCCTCAGGCTCTGCAAGTTTGCAAAAGTCCCAGTGCACAGCCCGTTCCTGTATTCCAAGCACCCAGGCCGAGCTGCAGCTGTCCCTCTCTCACCAGCGCCATCTCCAATAACAGCAGCAGCAGTGACGGGAACCATGGAAGTTACAGAGGTGGCTCCCCCACGTGCGAAGTGGCTGAAACGCTTCCACGGTTCCCACTGCTGCTGCTGCTGTTATTGGAGATGGCGCTGGCAAGAGAGGGACATTTGCAGCTCGGCCTGAGTTCTTGGAATGCAGGAAAGGGCTGCGCACCGGGACTTTTGCAAACTTGCAGAGCCTGAGGCTGGAGCACCAAGGGTAGCAGCAGCAGAGATGCTCGCTTGGCTCTTCTCACGCCCACCCAGCCGCTCAGGATTAAACCAAAATGCAGCATGCGGCGCTCTTAGTTACCTCAAAATCTTTTTTTTCCCTGTTGTTATGAGGACAGGGGAAAAGCAGGAGCAACTCAGATGGTGTTATTGGAGACAGCGTTGGTGTGTGTGGGGGAAGAAATTAATTCACCCCCAAAGAGATGTCCTAGCCATTTTTGGGGGGCTCAAAAGAAAAAAAAAAAAGGCCTGGGCTTATTTTGTGAGAAACACGGTATATTGTTGCTTGATATAAAATAGTAACATTTCTTTCAAGTTGCTCCTCTCCATATATACTTTTTGCATTCTTCTATATCAATTTGCATCTTTTAATTGAAGTTATCAAGAAATTGCAACGTTTACAGGCTAACAATTTTGAGTCTGTGTATTTGTTTCAAAAGACAGCATGAGCTAAATTAATATTGAATTCTGAACCCTAGTCACCATTTAATTGATCATTTCTCTTCAGCTTCTCCTGAACTGATTTAACAAAAAGCAAGATATTATTTTCTTTTCTTCCATAAGCACCACACATTCCAAACTGAATGAAATGAAACAGTGTTTCTCTTGAGCTGAAGAACTTGAAAATCACTGGCAAGAAAGAGCTGATCTACTTACTCATTTTCAACCAAAAACATGGAATGTTAGCTTGATATGACTTTATTTGGGGTACACCAATCGTTTGTATATTGCTTATTTCACACAAGTACTTAAAGAAAACAATTTAATATGCCATTCTTCCTTGGGCACTCAGAAAACTAACTCTCCACATTTGCTGGTATGTGACAGACCATTAACTGTTTGATGGTGCAACTTTGTTTAATAGATCCGTGGATGAATAAATAAATATATAACATGAATTCCTTTATTTCAAAAATACAGTGCATACAGATACAAACACCAGATATGAATGAACAACCTGCTATCAGAGAAGAAACATATCTGCTAATATTATCCAAATCTGAGACGTTATTGCTTCTCTTCTCTACATGAGTTCCCAGAACCATGGATATTATTTTTCTAATAGTCTCTTCTGGTAAAAATCTAAAAGAAGAGGAACAAAACCCAACATGATGCAAATTCAGATAACTTTTTTGCATCTGAATCTATCAATGTAGTGCTTACTTTGAATTTTCATTTATTTGGATCATCCATTAAATTTGGGCTTCTGAAAACAGCTGCAGTTTTCCATATCTAAATTGAAGTCGGAGAAGAGCTCTAATTATTTATTGGTCTAGATGGCATTATAAAGCATTATGTAATAGATAGCACATTTGAAAATATTATTGCTAGTTATGTAAAACAGAAGAGAAATGGATAAAACATAGAATCAAGACTCCTAAACTGATGAAAAAAATTAAAATAATTGTGGATGTTGTTCCCAAAACAACCACAAATATTTTTAATCAAAAATAATTCAAAAAAAAAATTCCAAAAATTAATACTTTTCTTCCTTCTTCTCTTTCCCTTTCTGGGGTTAATGTTTAATCAAAGAGGTCCAATTACCATATACCTTTCTTTGGGAATCTAGGCAATCTCTTCCTTTTTCAGCTTCTGCTCCAATTTTTTTTCCTCTCCCTTCCCACTTGCAATATCAATTTTAAATAATCAGAAATCCATACCTCCAACAAGGGTTTTCCAATTTCTTAAATTTTTCAATGTCCAAAAACCCTTTTGTCCCTTAGCTTCAACTCTCAAAACAATTCACTTTCAATGTCCAATATGTCCAAACATTTCTGCTGTTTCCATGGGGTGGGAGAGTGAAGAAAAAAAAAAAGTTCCCTTTAACAGCTTCTCCGCCGCTTTCGATCTTCTTAGGGATACAATGTATCCTCCAGCAATTCAAACAGCTCAGTTCCAACCAATTTGAAAGATATTACTTGACCCGGCTCAGATAGCACTTTCACTCTTCTTACTTCCTCCAGCGCAATCTTACCCGGTTGCTGGCTTCTTCGTGGCAGCCATTGCTGACCGCCGCTCCACCGCCTTGGGAAAAAGGGGTTTTTCTGGAGGAGGAGGGGGTCTGCGACACCCCCAACCCCCTGTCCGACTCCCCTCTCTCTTCAGCTGTCCCTACAGGGCAGCCATATCCCCTGACCCATCTGGATCGGGGGTAGCTCGGTGGCAGGCACAGCAGGAATCGCAAGCTGCCCCGAAGCCACGCGAAACCGGAAACCCTATATATATATATTTTCTTAAGTTTTCGCGGGTACTTACATGTTTGGCATTCAGTTTTGTTCGGGTATTTTCCCACGTCATGGTAGTGGTGCTTTTAAAGTTGTAGCTAACGTTTCAGCAGAATCTCATCTGCCATCATCAGGCTTCTGTATGGTGTTTGTCTGTGAGTCAGACTTTTACAGTGGTTTCAGATTTAAATTTGGGGCAGCCTATTGCTGTGTCAGAATGGTTTTTTCTTCCTCCTGATTGGTTGAGAGTCTTGGTGTGTGTTAATTGGTCTTGGAGTTTGCTATGTTCTGCTTCTAATATCTACTGTCTGGTTTTTTTGGGGGGGGGGATCTTTTTGTATCTTGATTGGCTGGCAACATTGTGTTACTTTATTGGAGGCCTTTAGTGCAGCTTGGCTTCAGGTAAGTGGACGGCTATCATTAGTTAGGAAGCTGGGTTTCATCTGGGTGCCTGGTTGGGGTGTGTTTGAGCAGGAGGTATCAGGGGGGATCTGTTTGTACCCAGGTGTTTGCCTGGCTTGTGGTGTGGAGATTTTTTTGTTTGTGAGTGCAGGCTTCCAAATGATTGACAGCCTGGTGGAATCATCTCTTCTGTTCATGCTTTCTGGTCTTTTTTCAATCTCTATGGCTTCTCTGATGATTCTGTGGCTGGGATTTTCTATAGTGGCTAGGGTTTTGGTGCCATTCAAGTTGATGCTATGACCTGTGGCTTCCATGTGTTGGACTAGTGAGGAAGTGTGTTCCAGCTTTTTGACTGCATTTTTGTGTTCATCCAGGCGGCTGCTTATTCTTCTATTGGTCTGTCCAATATATGTGGCCGGGCATGATGCACAGGGGACTTCGTATCTGCCTTGGTTTTCCAGGTCAATTTTGTCTTTGGGGTTCCTGGGGATGGCTGCTATTTTTCTGTCTGTTTTGAAGGCAGTCTTGATGTGGTGTCTGTATAGAATCTTACTAATTTTTTTCTGTAGTGCCTCTTATGTAGGGCAGGACACCTATTCCATGGGTCTGTTCATCTTCTGGGTCTCTATTATGTCTCAGTGTGTTTTTGTGGATCAAGTTGGTGATTTTGCTTTTGTGGAAGCTGTTGGCTGTCAATATTTTAGTCAGGTTGCATAGTTCCGTCTTAATGTGTGTCTTGTCTGCCAGGCGTTTGGTTCTAGTAATTAGTGTTTTAGCCACGGGGTTTATCTGTGCTGGGTGGTGGTGGGATTGGGCATTGAGGTAGCGGTTGATGTGTGTTTTCTTCTGGTATAAGGTGTGTCTTAGTGTGCCATCTATTTTTTTGTAGATTAGTACATCTAAGAATGGTAGTTGTTTGTTTGTTTCTGTTTCCATGGTGAACTTGATTTTGGGGTGTGCGCTGTTTTGGAGTGTTAGGAAATTGTTTAGGTTTTCTTGTCCATGGGGCCAAATCACGAATGTGTCATTGATATATCTTAACCATAGTTTGGGTTTGAGGATGGCATTGGCCAGGGCTCTGGATTCGAATTCTTCCATGAACAGGTTTGCAATGACAGGTGACAGTGGTGAATGGGGGCTCCTTCAATTTGTTTGTATCTTTGTCCTTTGTATTTGAAATATGTGTTGGTTAAGCAGTGTTCTGTTAGTTCCATGAGCTGTTTAGCTGGTTGGTATTTATTTTTGATGATTTCAAGGGTCTCTTTTATCGGGACTTGAGTGAATAGTGAAACCACATCAAAACTTACAAGCAGATCTTCTTGCTCCACGTGTAGATCTTTGATCATTTCCAAGAAGTGGTATGAGTTTTGTACATGAGAAGCTGCTGTTTCAGCATGGGGCTGTAGCTCTTTTGCTAGGTGTTTAGCTAGGTTTTGTAGTGGTGCTCCTCTGGAGCTGACTATGGGTCTGAGAGGTATGCCTTCTTTGTGTATTTTTGGGAGGCCGTATAGTTTGGGGCATCTGGAAGATTTCTCTCTGGGTATGATCGTGTGTTGGATCTCTTTGCTTATGTGGCTGCTTATAATTTTCTTCTTGGTTAATTTTTCCAGATATGTTGGGTCTGTGTTTATGGGTTTGTATGTGGAGTCTTGGAGTAGGTCTGTCAATTTAGTTTCATAGTCTTTTCTGTCCATTACTACAGCGGTATTCCCTTTATCTGCTAGGAGGATGATTATGCTGCTGTCTCTTTTCAGGGTTTGTAGCGCTTTAATTTCATTTTGCTGTAAATTGCTTTTGGGTGGTTTGCTTGTGCATAGAATGTTGGTAACTTGGTGTCTTATTTTATCAGCTTCATCTGTATTTAATTTAGTTAAGCTGGATTCTACTGCACATATGATGGATTCTGTGGGGATTTTTTGGGGTGCTATAGCATAATTGAATCCTTTGGTTAGGACTTCTGTTTCTGTTTTAGTGAGTTCTCTGTTGGAAACATTGTACACTAATTGTTTCAGGTTATTGTGAATTGTTGGGGGTTTTCTTGTCATGTTCTAATTTCTTTATTTTGTTCAAGAGCTTTTCCTGTTTGTAAGTGCTTGCAGATTCAGCTCTCCAAGTTGTAAGTTGTTTTATCTTGTCCCAAAGTAGAGGGTGGATTTTGCTGCTCAATTCCAGGTGTAGTGCTAGCAAATCTCTGTTTAACTGATCTAATTGGAATCTCTTACTGTGGAGCTCGTTCCTTAGTAGAGCCATTTCAGTTCTTTTCAGGATATGTTTAGTGGCTGCTGTGCTTTGATGAAATGTTAATTTGAAGCAGATTGGTGTAGTATTGTTGTCTCTGTAGCTGCGTAGGAATTGGAGGTCACATAGTATTCCTGCTCTTTTAATTTCCAGCTTCTCGTAGGTTTTGATCTGGCTGTTTATTCCCTCCCCGTAGAGGTTTGATATTTGTTTTCTTAAGTTTTCATGGGTACTTACATGTTTGGCATTTAGCTTTGTTCGGGCTACAACTTTAAAAGCACCACTACCATGACGTGGGAAAATACCCGAACAAAGCTGAATGCCAAATATATATATATATATATATATATATATATATATATATATATATATATATATATATATTCCACCAGGCTGTCAATCATTTGGAAGCCTGCACTCACAAACAAAAAAATCTCCACACCACAAGCCAGGCAAACACCTGGGCACAAACAGATCCCCCCTGATACCTCCAGCTCAAACACACCCCAACCAGGCACCCAGATGAAACCCAGCTTCCTAACTAATGATAGCCGTCCATTTACCCGAAGCCAAGCTGCACTAAAGGCCTCCAATAAAGTAACACAATGTTGCCAGCCAATCAAGATACAAAAAGAGCCCCCCCCCAAAAAAAGACAGAAGATATTAGTAGCAGAACACAGCAAACTCCAAGACCAATAAACACAGACCAAGACTCTCAACCAATCAGGAGAAAGAAAAAACCATTCTGACACAGCAATAGGCTGCCCCAAATTTAAATCTGAAACCACTGTAAAAGTTTGACTCAAAGACAAACACCATACAGAAGCCTGATGATGGCAGATGAGATTCTGCTGAAACGTTGCTACAACTTTAAAAGCACCACGTGGGAAAATACCCGAACAAAGCTGAATGCCAGACATGTAAGTACCCGCGAAAACTTAAGAAAACAAATATCAAACCTCTATGGGGAGGGAATAAACAACCAGATCAAAACCTACGAGAAACTGGAAATTAAAAGAGCACTAATACTATGTGACCTCCAATTCCTACGCAGCTGCAGAGACAACAATACTACACCAACCTGCTTCAAATTAACATTTCATCAAAGCACAGCAGCCACTAAACATATCCTGAAAAGAACTGAAATGGCTCTACTAAGGAACGAGCTCCACAGTAAGAGATTCCAATTAGATCAGTTAAACAAAGATTTGCTAGCACTACACCTGGAATTGAGCAGCAAAATCCACCCTCTGCTTTGGGACAAGATAAAACAACTTACAACTTGGAGAGCTGAATCTGCAAACATTTACAAACAGGAAAAGCTCTTGAACAAATTAAAGAAATTAGAACATGACAAGAAAACCCCCAACAACTCACAACAACACCTGAAACAATTAGTGTACAATGTTTCCAACAGAGAACTCACCAAAACAGAAACAGAAGTCCTTACCAAAGGATTCAATTATTCTATAGCACCCCAAAAAATCCCCACAGAATCCATCATATGTGCAGTAGAATCCAGCCTAACTAAATTAAATACAGATGAAGCTGATAAAATAAGACATCAAGTTACCAACATTCTATGCACAAGCAAACCACCCAAAAGCAACTTACAGCAAAATGAAATTAAAGCGCTACAAACCCTGAAAAGAGACAGCAGCATAATCATCCTCCCAGCAGATAAAGGGAATGCCACTGTAGTAATGGACAGAAAAGACTATGAAACTAAATTGACAGACCTACTCCAAGACTCCACATACAAACCCATAAACACAGACCCAACCACATATCTGGAAAAATTAACCAAGTAGAAAATTATAACCAGCCACATAAGCAAAGAGATCCAACACACGATCATACCCAGAGAGAAATCTTCCAGATGCCCCAAACTATACGGCCTCCCAAAAATACACAAAGAAGGCATACCTCTCAGACCCATAGTCAGCTCCAGAGGAGCACCACTACAAAACCTGGCTAAATACCTAGCAAAAGAGCTACAGCCCCATGCTGAAACAGCAGCTTCTCATGTACAAAACTCATACCACTTCTTGGAAATGATCAAAGATCTACACGTGGAGCAAGAAGATCTGCTTGTAAGTTTTGACGTGGTTTCACTATTCACTCAAGTCCCGATAAAAGAGACCCTCGAAATCATCAAAAATAAATACCAACCAGCTAAACACCTCATGGAACTAACAGAACACTGCTTAACCAACACATATTTCATATACAAAGGACAAAGATACAAACAAATTGAAGGAGCCCCCATGGGATCACCACTGTCACCTGTCATTGCAAACCTGTTCATGGAAGAATTTGAATCCAGAGCCCTGGCTAATGCCATGCTCAAACCCAAACTATGGTTAAGATATATCGATGACACATTGGTGATTTGGCCCCATGGACAAGAAAACCTAAACAACTTCCTAACACACCTCAACAGCGCACACCCCAAAATCAAGTTCACCATGGAAACAGAAACAAACAAACAACTACCATTCCTAGATGTACTAATCTACAAGAAAACAGATGACACACTAGGACACACCATATACCAGAAGAAAACACACACCAACCGCTACCTCAACGCCCAATCCCACCACCACCCAGCACAGATAAACTCCGTGGCTAAAACACTAATTACTAGAACCAAACGCCTGGCAGACAAGACACACATTAAGACTGAACTATGCACCCTGACTAAAATATTGACAGCCAACAGCTTCCACAAAAGCAAAATCACCAACTTGATCCACAAAAACACACTGAGACATAATAGAGACCCAGAAGATGAACAGACCTATGGAACAGCTGTCTTGCCCTACATAAGAGGCACTACAGACAAAATTAGTAAGATTCTATACAGACACCACATCAAGACTGCCTTCAAAACAGACAGAAAAATAGCAGCCATCCCCAGGAACCCCAAAGACAAAATTGACCTGGAAAACCAAGGCAGATACGAAGTCCCCTGTGCATCATGCCCGGCCACATATATTGGACAGACCAATAGAAGAATAAGCACCCGCCTGGATGAACACAAAAATGCAGTCAAAAAGCTGGAACACACTTCCTCACTCGTCCAACACATGGAAGCCACAGGTCATAACATCAACTTGAATGGCACCAAAACCCTAGCCACCATAGAAAATCCCAGCCACAGAATCATCAGAGAAGCCATAGAGATTGAAAAAAGACCAGAAAGCATGAACAGAAGAGATGATTCCACCAGGCTGTCAATCATTTGGAAGCCTGCACTCACAAACAAAAAAATCTCCACACCACAAGCCAGGCAAACACCTGGGCACAAACAGATCCCCCCTGATACCTCCAGCTCAAACACACCCCAACCAGGCACCCAGATGAAACCCAGCTTCCTAACTAATGATAGCCGTCCATTTACCTGAAGCCAAGCTGCACTAAAGGCCTCCAATAAAGTAACACAATGTTGCCAGCCAATCAAGATACAAAAAGAGCCCCCCCCCCAAAAAAAAGACAGAAGATATTAGTAGCAGAACACAGCAAACTCCAAGACCAATAAACACAGACCAAGACTCTCAACCAATCAGGAGGAAGAAAAAACCATTCTGACACAGCAATAGGCTGCCCCAAATTTAAATCTGAAACCACTGTAAAAGTTTGACTCATAGACAAACACCATACAGAAGCCTGATGATGGCAGATGAGATTCTGCTGAAACGTTGCTACAACTTTAAAAGCACCACGTGGGAAAATACCCGAACAAAGCTGAATGCCAGACATATATATATATTTGTGTGTGTGTGTGTGTGTTTGTATGTATATATGTATGTTTTCTTAAGTTTTCACGGGTACTTACATGTATGGTATTCAGTTTTGTTCAGGTATTTTCCCACGTCATTGTAGTTGTGCTCTTAAAATTGTAGCAATGTTTCGGCAGAATCTCTTCTGCCATCATCAGGCTTCTGTATTGTGTTCATTAGTGAAAGTCTGTGAAAGTCTGACTCATAGACGAACACAATACAGAAGCCTGATGATAGCAGATGAGATTCTGCCAAAATGTGGCTACAACTTTAAGAGCACAAACTATAATGATGTGGGAAAATACCCAAACAAAGCTGAATACCATATGTGTGTGTGTGTGTGTGTGTGTGTAAAAATATTTTCTACATGATATTCTTAATTTTAGCATGGTGACCTCTAAAATAAACAACTGAAGTACAGTTTTGATAATTTTTATTTTAACAACAGTATTATGGATGATTTATGTAGCAAAATTGGGATTATTTTTCACTGGGTGGTATGTATGTCTAATCTTTCTAACATGCCATTCAAGAACTGAGAGAATGAATCACAATGGATCCTATCACTTTAATGTTACCTACAACAAAGAAAACAGGCACATTTAAAGACCTCGAAAACACATTCAAATGCTGAAATTACTCAAAGTAATAAATATATCAGATCAGGCAAAACTGGAATACATACTATGTCTTTTTTGTCTTATTATGTCAGGAAAGAAAGAAAGAAAGAAAGAAAGAAAGAAAGAAAGAAAGAAAGAAAGAAAGAAAGAAAGAAAGAAAGAAAGAAAGAAAGAAAGAAAGAAAGAAAGAAAGAAAGAAAGAAAGAAAGAAAGAAAGAAAGAAAGAATCCACTTTTCTGTTACAAGTTCTGTAAGAATCTTTGAGGTTTGTCTGGGTAGAGTTCAAAATGTTTAATCCAACTGCCTACTTAATCCCACTTTCTGGATCCAAGGTCAAGCACACAATGGCACACTTTTTATATCAAGTACAAAAGGAACCAGGATCACTCTGATGGCGATTAGAATGATACAAGAAGACTATAAAATTGCCTTTATCTTATAAATGCAATATTCTCTATTTGTCATTTGTATGTCCACATTTTTGAAACTAATCTCCAAGAAAAAAATCATGTGCTGGCTACGTCCACATCTAGTTTAGTGAAGGGGAAAAAATGTCCCGATACATCATGTGATGCTGCCATGACAACATGAGTTTGACACCCCTCCATTAGGTCATCTTTCAGAGCTATTTCCTTACCTAAATAGAGAAACAAAATGACCACAAGTAGATAAAAAAACAGAGGGAATGGGAACAAGTTTGAACTTCCTGATGGCTTCCCCATTGATATTACTTGTGGGAAGTTGGCAGGGAGTATCAAAAATCACTCATTTCATTCCCATGGGAGTCCTGGGTTCCAGTTTTAGTAAGTTTGCCCATGTGAGTTACCTTGATTCAACAATTGTTTCCCTATATCTTCCAATTGTGCCCAGCTGAAAGTTATGGATAATGTATGAGAGTTTTAGTAGTCTATAGATATAATGTGGATGCACCAAAACACTTCAAAAGAAAATGAATTGGGGTTTCAAAAGTAAAAAGCCCAGAAGAAGATTACATGTTCCTGTGTGTATTCTTTCATACACACTAATTCTTTAGATGTTTTCAACTCTTTAGATGCTCAAAAGTAGATATGTAGACACATCTTACATGGAATCCTGCAGGGAAAATACAATCAGAAGATTCTTACCTCAGCACTGTGAACTTCTGTTAACTAATTTTCATGGATCGCTACTTAAATTTCAGATCAAACTTAAGAAAAATTGTGAAAAAGAAAGGATTGCTTTTGTAAACTTTTCCCCCTCTCTCTGTGCTTGGAGATAGCTTCTTGAATCAGTTTCTATTTAATTTTAATTTCACTACCACCTGGATCCATTTCAATTGCATTCAGTGGCATGGAGAGACATCTTTGATATTTTGTTTTGTTCTACTCAGAAGGCACAGGACTCCACAGGTAGAGCAATTTAATTATAGCTCTTTCCATTCTTATCACTATATCTGAAATTGTATGAAAAGGCATTTGCAAATAAATGATCCCATATTTAATCTCCGGTATTTTTGAGGTAGGTATATATATTTTTCTTGTCTAAAGTTCCCAAGAAACTAATCAATAATCAAGAAGAAATTTCATATAAATTTGTCTTTATTTAATGCACCCATTATTCCTATGAAATAACACTGTCATAGTTCCAAACCAAGCCAGTAAAAGAAGAGCAGAACGGGTCTCTTTACTGCTTGTCACTTAGTGAACAATAAAAATTAAAAGGTTTTTTTAGCCAGCATTATTGGCTTCTGCTACCCAGCTGGCTATATGGACTTAGGACTCAGCACACCCTGCCCTCATGTTCCCAGTTGCTCATGACTGGCTCCAGCAAGTACTTTTTTGGCCCAGCTCCAGCAAGTACTCTGAGTCAGTTGCTCCCTGGCCAGCTCCAGCAAGTACTTTTTTGGCCTAGATGGCTTCTGAACTAACTGCAGCTGGCTTGCCTTCCTGGCTTCTGTCCTAGCATGGGTCTCATCACTCGACACCCATTTGTGCCCCCATGCAACCCCCTCCCCCTGCACATGTGTGGCAACTCCAGAATGGCACATTGTGGCAACTTTGAATGGTGTGCTGTCTTGGATGTTGACTAACACTTTGTAGCTTCAAAATTGTCTTAATTTTTGATTAAGAACAACTCAGTTTCCCCATATCCATATCCCCTTTATTAGATGTCAACAATCTTACACTGGATGGTCCTTGATAAGAGAATTAGAGTCCTGTTAAAATATAATCCACGCTATCTAAAAACATATTTACTTAGCAGCTTTTCCACAAGGCATTCATGGTTAGCATATATAGGGTTTTTTCTGTTATTATCACACCTGAGTTCAATACTTACTCTAAAGTCACCATAACTGATTAAAGAGTTGTAATAGATTTTTCTTAATTTGACACAATAAGTAAATAGTAAGTAAATAGTACTTACTCCAGCATTTTTAATCATTGACTTGCTTGGCCAGAGCTGCTGGGAATTGAAGTCAGAGGGCCACAGGTCATATATATCTGCAATAAAGAGAGTACAATAAGAATGATGATGCCTAATTTAAAATACAATGGAAGAACAATATTGACCTTACTAAATATCTTAGTTTTCCAATATAACAAGGTTACACTTGGCTGATTAACCCACTAAAATCAGAGTTTTTAAGGCTGCAGTCATATACTTATCTGCTCAAAATAATTCCACTGAATGTGATGAAACTTAATTCTGAGAAGTAAAAAATATACAGAAAGATTACATTGTAAAATATTAACTTTGAATTATGCCAAACAATTGATCTGACATTTTGCCTGATCTAGAGAACATGACATATTTTAATCTTTCACTGGGCCAATCCTATGAGCTTTATTGGAAACAATTTTGTTGTTGTTGTTGACCTTTGAAATTTTGGTTTGAAAGGTGACTAGATTTTTGCTAAACAAGTGCTTAAGAACTAATCCCTGAGAAAACTCTAATTTAAGGCCTCTTATTTATGAGTTACAGCCCTGTGGATTTTAGCATTTATTTGTCCTTGAAAGGTAGGCTTGCCTCCTTTTAAAAAGAACAATTATTAGGGAGGAGTGGGTGGGCAGAACAGTACAAAGATATATAGCATATTTCCACTTTCCATTTATCCTCTGAAATCCCCCTGAAAAGAATAGGAAATAATGAGAAAGGATAAAGAAGCTTTACACTTAATCTGCTTAAATATGTCCAGTATGATCTTCATGATAGACAGGTTAATATGCAGCTACCTTAAATCATAATTTCAAAACTATGAGAAAGTAATAATAAGAATAATGAAAAATATGTAAAACCCAGTTTCTGGCATGGCTGATATCTGATTTTAGAAATTATGATGACATAAGTTTTCTGATGTAGCGGAGATTCCACAGAGAGGCCAAAAATAAACTTATGCACCTAGCATAAGTTGGAAATAACTTTATCTGCAACTTTCAAAGATATAGCAGATTCATACAGACAAGCATAGTCCAACAGGATATCCTTCAGATATGTTAGACTTGCAATTACCATTATCTCTCAAATACTTGTCATGCAGTTGTGTTATCTGTGTTATGATCTGCTGGTGGCCTGCAAATCTGGCAAGAGAGTCAGACAGTGGGGAGGAACATGGGCCAGTTCTGGAGTATGGGGAGGGCTCAGATGAGGGATCTCTGTCTGACACAGTGATAAGGCCAGGGCCATCTGAGAGTTATGTGCTGACTCCGGAGCCTCCAGAATCTGGTATCAGTGAGGCAGAAGAACAGGGGGAGCCTGTTCCAGTGCATGCTTGTGCAGAGCTGCCAGAAGGCAAGAACAGTTAAGACAAAAGGAGTGCCTCGGGAGTAAGGCTTGGAGATAATTGGCCCCTCCCATAAGACATAAAGGAGGAGCAAAGGGACATGAGACTTTGCAGGAAGCAACTTTGTTTGTTCTGGTCTGAAGCTCTGTGTTGACTTTGTGCTCCATTTGGCCTTGTATAGCTAATTGGCAATTTAGTTGGCAGCATTTCAAGAGAGATAAAAGTGGGTGCTTATCAACCTTATCCCAAAAGACTCTGGCAGATTTCTGTTGAAATATTCATAAACTGTTTGGGACTCATTATGGACTGTAAATGCATATAATTCATAGCTGTTGAAATAATAAAAAAAGGTTTTTGGGAATAGAATTTGATTGTTACTGTCTCAGGAAGACTTGGTCAGAACAGTCTGGCTGATGGACTAAATAGGGACTTATGGTATTTGCCATCCATTCCATCTGAGCCTCAGGTTAGGAAAGCCCATACAGATAGGTTCTTGATGTACAACAGTACATTCAGTGACTGTTCAAAGTTACAATGGCATTGAAAAAAAGTGACTTAACACCAATTTTTACATATACACCCATTGCAACATCCCCAAGATCACATGATGAAAACTCAGAAGCTTGGCAACTGGTTCATATTTAAGACAATTGCTGTGTCCCAAAAACTTACTGAAACTTATATAATGTAATTTCCTCCCTGTAGTTCTAAGAACATTCAATGTAAGTTAACACAATAAAACAGTAAACAATAAATATTAAATATCAACAATAAATAAAAGCCCTACACATCTTCTTTGGTAAATATTCTGGGTAACAGTTTATTCACAATTAAAGACTCTTTCAAATGTGATGTGATTAAGATGTATGTCAAATTTTGTTAACAATTTTCTATAAAGAGTTGAAGCACTCTTCTGATAAATATTAGAATGGCATTGAGAATAAAGTGAGATAAGAAGAAGGAAAGAGGGAGGGAGGGAGGGAGGAAGGAAGGAAGGAAGAAAGGAAGGAAGGAAGGAAGGAAAGAGAGGGGAGGAGAGGAGAAAAAATGTTGGGTTCAAGAAAATGATATTCAATACATATTACACAAATAATAATGCCTTATATTTCCCATGTGGTATAAAGAAAAACTTCATCAAGCCAATTTGAAGCATCTGAATACTGTGGTGATACATATGATTATTGCTTAATTAAAAAGAGAATCTCAAGAATTCTTGAATTCCTGCACTAAACTCTGGAGCTTTATCATAGGGATCTGAATGTGCTAGCTAGACAACTACAGCTAATTATTGTATGTGGTAATTTCTTTTAGGCTGTATTTTAAATTCACGAATTCTTCCATATATGAAAATAGTACTGCAATGGGAAATTAGTTTAATACTCAAAAATGTGAGTCACTAATTTATCACATTATTTTTTAAAAAATTGTTATTGCTACTTCATTGTTAGCACTAGTCTCTTATTCAGGGGTGGGATTCAATTTTTTTAACAACTGGTTCTGTGGGTGTGGTTAAGTTGGTGGGCGTGGCTTGGTGGTAATGTGACTGGCTGGGCGTGACCAATTCAACATCACTCACATTGAGGCATGCATCTCTTCACCTGGCCTCTCATGACTGTGGAGTTGCTGCAACAGTCGTAAGTATGAAAAATGGTCATCAGTCACTTTTTTCAGTGCCATTGTAACTTTGAATGGTCACTCAACACAAGCAAAGTACCAGCAAAGGAGGGAAAAAAACATCCAGAAAAGTTCCTGAGACAGGAAGTCTCATCCTGCCAAGAATGTAATAAAGATTAACGGAGAGGCAGTTTCTGTAAGCAAGACCAGAATGTTTCCTTCCTGCCTTCCTTACAGTAATTTCTTCTAACAACCAGTTCTCTGAACTGCTTAGAATGTTAACAACTGGTTCTAGTGAATAGGTGCAAACCTGTAGAATCCCACCCTTGCTCTTGTTCCAGGATATGTTAAAAGGGGTGAAAATCCTTTATAGGTACAATTGTGTGTTCATCAACTGTCATTCAGATGTGAGAAAAATTATTTTGAAAATGCAACCATGATTTTTCTTCATGCATGAAAGGCTCAGTCAGGGTTCTACAGAGGATTGTAGTAAACCTGAAACTCCCTGCAGTTTTGTCCTCCTATGAGGAGCAATAGTTGTGTGGCTTGTTTATTTATCTGATTTACATAATATTGTGCACAATGAATAATATAGACTCTTTATTGTTGCTATTTGAGTAACTTTCATAGAAATCAGGTTGGACATTAGAATCCATAACATTATGCTTGTATGAAATGCTGCTTTGTGCACATTATATTCACATATTTTTTTCTTCTCTTCTTTCATGGTATGATCCCTTCAGCCTGGAACAGCTGAATGGCAGTATTCTGGGAGGCCGATCCAACCGCCAATCAGCTTCTCGTGTTAAATCAGGCTGTGCTGAAACTGACCAGGCTGTTTGCTGTTTGCTGCAAGGAGGCAAATTGCTGGGGGGCAGAGACCGAAGGGTGGGGGCCAGTGGGTGGGTGGGACTTCAGCACAGATATTTCCACCCACTTTTTTTGTGTGTGGGGAGTTATAGTGCGAAAAATTCAGTAGTTTCCACCCATTGCTTCTTGTCCTGTCCTCAGGTACTTTGGAGACTAGCTCCCTCTTCTTTGTGGAAACTCCTGAGATACTGGAACACTGCTATCATATCACCCCTAGTCCTTCTTTTCATCAAAATAGACATACCCAGTTCCACCAACCATTCTTTATAAGTTTTAGCCTCCAGTCCCACATAAAAACAATACGAATCATAGAAGGTGGTTAACAAATAGAACTATAATTATCAAATATTCTCATGAAATTATTAAAAATATTAATACCAAATTAAGAATTTCAGGATGCAAAATATTAGATGATGATGTGGGTGAACTTCATTTTCCAGCAGTTTTAGCCAAACTGGTCAATGTATTGGAATGATAGTACTTGCAATCCAATAAAATTAGGATACAGATTGAGGTTTCTAGATGTAAAGAAAAATAAGGGCTTATAATATTTTGGACTAAATTTCCTACAGCTAAATCACATCAGGTTACATGAACTGGTTAGGGAAAATTGATAATGTATATTTAATATTTAGAGAGAAAGTGAATAATCTAGACTCCAATTCCTTGGGGAAGAAAATAGTCAGAATGCATTGCAAATGGGTATATTTAAATTGATGGTTTAACTTTGTGATCTCTTGATTTATGACCATTAAAATTGATGGCCACTGGATTGGATTGGATTGGATGATCAGAGCCTTAAAATTCAAATCAGGCATGGCCTCAAGCCAGTCATTGCTGAAATTCATATATTATGGTAATCAATATTGTCATTTTGTATGTTTTGTATGATAGGCTTACTATGATAGTTGATCACAGCCAATGTTTGTTTATAAACATAATTTATAGATGAGTGTTATTTATGAAATAGAAGAATGTGGCTTATCCCAAAAACCATACTTCACAGTTTAATGTAACAGGTAAACCCAGTTATGTCTTAACTTACACTAGATGAAATAAAATATTTATTAGGGAACTTTATACATAACAAAGTACACATGGAATCATAGAAGATATAAAAAATAACAAAATTACAGGAAAAATATGTGGATGATTCACATGTGAGCAATGTATTTTTCCAGCATTTATTTACTTATTTTTAAATAATGATTTTTGAAATCTTTACAAGAATGTACATTGTATTGCAGCCATATATGATTGAATTTTTATAGTCACTGCAAGGAATACTGGGTAACTGTTTCTAAAATCCAAGTGCTTTTATTCTTAGGAAGCTTCCTTCTCTCTTAGTCAGGGACTGGAGTAGGCTGGATATCATACTTCCTGATATTAGTATGCACAATATAGTGGACCAAAAATCGTTTAAGTCCTCCCTTATGTTTACATAATATTGTCTACTTTAAATCATTTCAAGCACACTAAAGGATACCTTCCTGTTTCCTGTTACAGTGTATCAGGTATGTTGAAAACAGTTGAATAACTTGGATGTTTCTGTGGAATACAATTATTATAAAATGAAATGATTTCATCCTGCTTATTGAAATATTCGGAGGGAAGGGCCATGGATATATATATATCACAACCAGCCTACCCTGAGTACAATTCAATCAGAAACATTTCCAGCCACTCAATCTGTCACTTCGTTAACTTATCCTACTGCTTTATCATTTTAAACAATAGCCTATTTACAGCCACTTGAGAAAGTTATTTTGATGGCAGCATTTGCATAACTTTCTGTGATGTTTATGTTTTTCAAATGTTAGGGTATTGTGCTTTTTGATTTTGATTTAATTTTGGAAATAGCTTTTATCTAAAAAAAAAAAGTAAGTTGTTACAACCTTTGTAAGATAAGCAAATTCAACCCAATACTGAGTACTGAAGTACTTAAATGACCCAGATATATTCTGACATTTTTAGATGAATGTTTTCAGTTTTAAGTTCACTTTTATTTTTGCTCATGTCTCTGGCTCACTGAATTCATGTTTTAGTGATTCTAGCTGAACTATATATTTAGTTTAGATGTTGAAATGCTCTTATTAAACATTTGAATTGTAGAAACATTTGTGCTTTTCAGAACCTACTTGCTGCCATTGTTTCTGCAATTAATATGAGAGCATGATTTTCTTTCCCTTTCCATTAGTTTATCATCTTCTTCCATTTTATATGCTAGAGTCATTTCTAATGCTGCCATCAGCTCTGAAGATTTATAGATTACAGTATAATGCTTGCATTTTTATAAGAAGACATAAATGGCAGAATTTTGACAAATTCAATATTGATTTAAAAAACCCAACAACTTTACCAACTGCTATAAGGAATTTCTTTGCATTCTACATCTACTATAAATCAAATAAATAATAGAACATAACATACATTGTATCCAAGATTCTTTCATAATTCCTAACGGTTTTCCAAATAATAACATTGTTAGGAATCTAGGTAACTTATTAGAAAATTGCATGAGAATCTGCTTAATAACAAAGATTTGAACATAGATAATGAAATAGGCAGGCAGGAGATAAGCTATAGAGAAGGAGGGTGAAGCAGGGAGAGAGACCATTTTGAAGCTTTGTCTTGGGCAAATTGAACTCAATGCAGTTGCAGTCACCAGCCTGACTACCAAAACTGCTTTACTCTGTATTTTATCAACAGTTTAATTATAGCAATATATAACTGAATGTAAAAACTGAGGTCAGTTTCTTAGTGAAACTGGTCAGTGACAAGAATAGTTAAATGACTCTGACAGAAATGTGTAAAAGGTGTAAGTAACTTTAATGGCATAGTAACACAGTATGTTGAAGGCTAGCATAGACTAAATCACTGTCTCCAATGTTGAAAATAAGTGGATATTTATTTAGTAGTCCTTCTGTCGTTGGGTTAATAGAAGTGAATAGGGAATTTATTAAATAAGTGGCTATGCCATGGGTCAGGTTCTCTAGTAATTCCATTCGCTCCTAAACACACATTTTATTTTACAGACAAATCAGTGGGCATAGAAATCATTGGATCTTTCAGAACATTCAAATAATGATGCATAATTCTATGTAATTAGAGAGATTTTATAGGATTGAAGAAGGCTAGTGAAATAAGATACAAAATGTTGAAATACAAAATGCTCAGATTCAGTCATGTTCTGTTTCAGGAGTTTCCTCTCCTCTCTTCTCCTCACACCTCATCTCATCTCCGGCCTTCCGTGTCTCCCTCCTCTCCTGTCCCACTCTCTCTCTTCTCCCTCTTCCTTCTTTCCTCCCCCTTTCCTCCCCTTCTCCTCTTTCCACCCCCCTCTCTTTTTTTTTCCTGCACTGAAAAAACCCAGCATGCCATGTTGCATCTCTTGCAGTTCCTTCTTTCATTATAGTTTTATAATAAAGTGGCACTGTTTCACCCTGCAAGACTGAAAATAAATCTTCCAAATCTGAAAGCACAATTCACTTCTTAACCTCATATCCCATACAGCCAAAGAAACTAGGAAAGATCTCTTCTGAGCCTCTTGCCCCATCCACTATCCGTATGTGGACTATGGTCATTTATCTGACCATTCCTGTTATGAACTAATAAAACACTTAAATAAAGTTTATCAAAAACTTTAGAAATAGCAGGGTTCTAGCCCTGCACTTCTGATTGGCCGATAATTGCGATATCGGATTGGTCCGTTCAGGAGAATCTGATTGGCTGTTAACGAGCCACTCTCATTGGTTAAGGGGGTTAACACTCCACGTTTCCTATTGGTTACTAGAGCAGCAGCTTGCCTATAAAAGGGCTGCTGTTGCCCTAGGGTTTTGCTCTGTTCAGAATGTATAATAAAGAGTTGAAGTTCACTGTTCACCATCTCGTCTCTGTTCCTTGCGCCCATGCGCAGAACTTAACACTGGCGATGAGGATGGGATTCAGAGACATCAGAGCTGACTGAACACTACAGAGCACTAAACAGAGCACATGGCTGAAGGCGCATCAACGGCAGAAACCATGACCGGCGTCACCATACCAACCGCTCCATTCGAGCCAGCACAAGAAGACTGGGACTCATACATGGACCGGTTCCAGATGTTTCTGGAGACCAACAACTTGAAGGATGCCACTACTGGGAAAAAGAGAGCGGTATTCCTGACTCACTGTGGACCTGCCATTTTCAAGATGGCTAAGGCACTGGCGAAAACAGCTGAGGTGAAATCCATGGACTGGGACATCCTCGACCCCCTCCTACAGGCCCACTATGCACCTACCATACAAACGCTTGTACGAAGACATGAATTTTACCAGAGAGACCAGCGGAAAGGAGAAAGCATTGCAGATTTCATCGCGGATGTCCGGAACCTGGGAGGCCTCTGTGGGTTCACCAACCTCGAAGAAGCTCTCAGAGACCGAATAGTTCTGGGATTAGATGCACCGCATATGCAGAGCAAGCTGATGGCGAAAGGTGACATCAACCTTGCAGATACCATTGCCAATGCTACTGCAGCAGAAGCAACCAGGAAGTCGGCTGCCCGAATGCGCCGCACCAACACCCTGCTCTGCCAACTCGCTGGCGAAACCTCACCTCGCCTTGAGAGACATGCAATGGCAACCCACCACGAGGACCTCGAATCGTCATCAGAAAGTCATGAGGAAGAAGTCAACTGGCTCCGGTCTGAACGAGACCAATGCCACCAGCGTAACCAGAAACTGCAGTATCAATGCGCAGGTTGTGGGGCAAACCACCCACGATCAGACTGCAAATTCTTCGACGCGCTCTGCCATATTTGTGGGAAGAGAGGCCACATCGGAAAGGTCTGTAGAAGCAAGCTAGGAGCCAGCCCACTTCAGAGGGAGACCAACTACCGCCAACCCACAGGAAGTCATCCTGTGAATCGGGAACATTCGAACCACCAATGGAACAACCACTCCTACAGAAATAAACCACTAGCCCATTCAATGAAACAAGAAGAGGCACACCAAACCATCACGATTGGTCATGCATCATTATTAGACGCAAAGAAGATCCGAGTGAAGGATCACCATCGAAAACCAGCCCTGCATGATGGAAGTCGATTCAGGATCATCCCTCTCAATGGTTTCCTGGAAGACCCTTAAACAATTAATCCCTGCCGTCCGGCGACAAGACCTCAGAATCCAAAGAATCATTCTCAAGGACTATCAAGGAAACCGAATTCCGGTCGTTGGATCAAGCCTAGTCCAGGTCTCATTCAAAAATCATACTGCATCCTTACCATTGACCTTCGTTGACCATGATCGGCCTAGTTTGTTAGCCTTCAATGGTTTGCTCCACTTGGGATTGAGCTAGATGGCATTCACCAGACCAGCAGCGATGACAGGGAGGAGGCCCTCATCCAGGAATTCCAGGACGTTTTTGCAGACAAACTAGATGAGTACAAGGGGATCCCGATATCATTTAACCTTAACCCTGAAGTGGCCCCCATCCGCCTTAAGCCTCGTCGAGTCCTTTTGCCCTTAAACCAAAGATTGACGAGCAGCTTGATAAATTAATAGCCCAGGGTGTTTTAGAACCAACCGACCATGCTCCTTGGGAAACCCCAATCATAACACCCATCAAACCGGATGGATCGTTAAGGATTTGTGTGGACTACCATGCCACCCTAAATCATGCCCTTCAACAGAGTGCTTACCCGGTACCGGTGGTACAACACCTCCTCCATTCCCTGGGGGGCAGAAAGGTCTTCGCTAAATTGGATTTAGCACAGGCATACCAACAACTGCCTGTAGATAAAAAAAAAACAGCAGAGGCACAAACAATCGTTCTGCTCCAAGGCGCTTTTAAGTGCAACCGACTCCAATTCGGAGTTAGCGTGGCCCCAGGGATCTTTCAGAGCTTGATGGAGAGACTGTTACAGGGAATAAAAGGGGTCGTACCATACTTTGATGATGTTTTAATTGCTGCCCCGAATAGAGAAATACTAAAGGAGTGTCTTAGACTGGTTCTCCAGAAATTTAAAGACTCTGGCCTTAAAGTTATAAAAAAATAAATGTTAACTGTGTACAGATAAAGTAGAGTTCCTAGGGTACCTAATCGATAAACAAGGCATTCACCCCACCAACAGCAAGTTAAGGGCAATCAAGAATGCCCCAAGACCCAGAAACAAGACTGATCTCCAAGCTTTCCTGGGGCTTATTAATTTTTACAACATTTTCCTGCCCCACAAAGTGACTGTAGCCGACCCTCTACATCGGCTTCTCGATAAAAAAGCAACCTGGGTTTGGGGGCACCGAGAGGAGCACGCGTTCCGACAAGTGAAAAACCTATTAACTTCAGATGCTGTTTTAATGCAGTATAACAAGACTTTGCCTTTAACAATTACATGTGACGCGTCATCATTTGGAGTAGGAGCCATTTTGAGCCATGTGTTACCAAACGGTAGTGAAGCCCCTATTGCCTATTTTTCAAGAACTTTATCAAAGGCTGAACGTAACAATAGTCAAATCGATAAAGAGGCTCTTGCTGTTGTATCTGCTGTTAAACGGTTTCATGAAGATGTTTGTGGATGAGTTTTTACTGTTGTTACCGACCAAAAACCTTTGCTGGGAATCATAGCGGGAGACAAGCCAACCCCTTATATATTATCACCTAGAATGACTTGTTAGTCGGAGTTTTTGGCTGCGTACAATTATAAGCTGCAACACCGCCCGGGGAAAGCCATTCCCCACGCTGACGCGTTGAGCCATGTACCACTTCTGGAAACCGTCGATGACCCAGCTCCAACCCTTACAACACTCCAGATTGAAATGCTACAGTCACCGCCGCTAACAGCTAGAGATATCGCGATCGAAATAAAACACGATCCTATCTTAAAACAAATTCTTAGCTGGGTCGAACAAGGATGCCCAGTAGATCAAACCCCTGACGACTTCATCCCCTTCAAGAATAGGCAAACAGAACTTTTTTCGCAAAAAGGCTACATCCTGTGGGGAGATAGAGTCGTCGTCCCAGAGCGGTTACAATGAGCGGTATTAAAGACAATGCATGAGGGCCACCCCGGCATCGTGCTTATGAAAGCACTCTCACGAAGCTACGCGTGGTGGCCGGGCATCGACAAACAGATCGAAGCCTGGGTAAAGACTTGTTATAAGTGTCAGGAAATTACAATGCCCCACCAAAAGCAACTCTGACAGAATGGGGAACACCTCGGGAACCGTGGTCCCGCATCCATATTGACTTTGCGGGACCTACTAAGGGACATATGTTTCTATTAAGAGTGGATGCCTATTCAAACTGGCTCAAGATCCACGAAATGAAAAGTACCACAACCGTCATCCGGAAGTTGAACAGATTATTCACGACGCATGGACTGCCAGACGTTCTGGTATCCGACAACAGACCCCAGTTTACTGCGCTTCCTTTTGAACAATACTTAGCAGACCATGGTATTCGCCATGCGCTAACTTCGCCAGTGCACCCTGTGGCTAATGGAAGAGCTGAGCGCATGGTACAGTTTGTTAAGAAAACCCTCTACAAAATGGACTATGGGGACATGGAAGATAAGATAAATAGAATACTCCTTCTCCAACACATCACTCCGAACAGCGTCACCAACAAGACTCCAGCGGACCTATTGATGGGACGCAAACTCCGCTCCCACCTTGACCGGCTTCACCCGTCTTACGAGCCAGAGAATCCCTGTGGATCTAGTGGAAAATGCCATGAGTTCAAGATAGGCAACTTAATTTTCGCCAGAAACCTTTCTGGCGAACCTTTGTGGATCAAGGCCACTTTTATTCAAGCCACTGGACCCAGGTCGTACCGGGTGAAAACCTGCGATGGAAAAATATGGAAACACCATATAGATCAGCTTCGCTCGAGGCTACAACCTAGTTTCCACGACTCCGGTAACTCCCAAACTGAGGGGGGAGGGGATGTTGAAGGAACTGAATTCGAGATGGTGGAAAGCAGGAAGGAAAGAAGTCAGCCATTGGGCGTAACAAGTGAAGAAGGATCAGGGATGGGTGTGGCCTCACCACAGAGGAACAACCCAACAGAGGCAAGCCCGCAAGGGCCAGAGGACAACGACGAGAACATTAACGGCACCAAGTCTTCCAGCGAGGAACCACCGGCACCCGACTTGCCCGAAAATGCCCCGCCAAAACAGGCTTACGGACAAGAACCGGTGGGACAGTGTAAATGCAATAGACAGTCAAAGCAACCTTCCTACCTCAGAGATTACATCACCGCACCCCCCAAACGGAACCCGGGGGGAAGGGGTATTATGAACTAATAAAACACTTAAATAAAGTTTATCAAAAGCTTTAGAAAATAGCAGGGTTCTAGCCCTGCACTTCTGATTGGCCGATAATAGTGATATCGGATTGGTCCATTCAGGAGAATCTGATTGGCTGTTAACGAGCCACTCTCATTGGTTAAGGGGTTAACACTCCACGTTTCCACGTTATGTATTTGATAAATGTGTAGAAATATATTTGTAAAGTCAATAAAATTAAACCTAAAGAGATATGCTAATTGATTGCAAATAGTAATGCTCATCTTATTTTATATCAGAAGAAGAATAACAGAGCTGGAAGATACCTTGTGGGTCTACTAATCCAATCCTCTACTCAAGAAGGAAACCCTATACCATTCTGGACAAATGGCTGTACAATCTTCTCTTAAAAATCTCCAATGTTAAAGCACCCACAACCTCCTGGAGGTACTGTCAGATTTTACATAGATTGATAGATTGATAAAGATAGATATGTGATAGATAGATAGATAGATAGATAGATAGATAGATAGATAGATGTAGATTCAGATATTATAGTAACCAAGTGATATATAAGATTCTTCGGAAAATCTAAAAATAAATAATAACACAAAATAATGTTTGCTTATGTTTGCTTCTTTTTATCATAGATAAAAGATAGATAGATAGATAGATAGATAGATAGATAGATAGATAGATAGATAGATAGATAGATGGATGGATGGATGGATGGATGGATGGATGGATGGATGGATGGATGGATAGGCAGGCAGGCCAGCCCTCAGTACAACTTCATGCAACCCATTTATTTATATTAATCTTTGACATCAGGAAATCTGATCCTAGAAAGGCAAAAAGGGAGAAGAATTGTGTGCAATGAGAAGACTGTGAGATAGTACTGTGAGGTAGTAAAGCTTCAAATCTGAAAGAGTTCAACCTTATCAACTCTTTTGCCTTATGTTTTATTTAAGCTAATCCAAAGAAATTCCTTCCCGCTGTGAGTAGTGCAAGCCTTCAATGATGATAGCTGCGGCCGTCCAACTATTTCAAAGGCTCAGATCTGGCTTGCTATTGCAGAGTATTTGCTCTGACACTACTAAATGTTTCCCTTTTGCTCTGCTGGAAGGCAGATTTAATAAAACTCCGTATGAGGAGCACCTGCCCAAAAGAAGAGAACAGCGGAATCCATAGTGAAAGAGGTAAGGCAAGATGAGATGGAATGACAAAAGGAACATCACATCAATATATGAAAGTTCCATTCTTTTTGTATGTGTATTATGATTATGGCATCGCACAAACATGAAAGGGATAAAAATTGTTCTGAGATATGTAGTACAAGGTTGATTTCATCATTTTGATGGAATCTGGAAAAGTCAGGCATAGCCTCCTAACAGTGCAAGCATAATTGAGACTTAGAGAATGAACTTACAATGTCCCTGTTAGTAAATTTTCCAGGCCACTCCAGATAAATTTCTACTTACCCCGATAGGCAGTCAGCTAGAAAAGTGGTTGTCATCACTTTTCTTCAACATGGACCTCCTTGAAATATCTTTTGTGGCCATGAGCCATTGGGCAGAACCTCCAAGACTTAACTCAACTCAACTCAACTTAACTAAAATTTCTTTAAGCCTTTGTGGACACCTTGTGATCATATCATGGACCCCCAGGTTGAGAACTAGAACCTCTAGGCAAGGCTGAGCTAGAACCTCTAAGGCTTATTGCCTGGTTCTGTTAGTGGGATAAGCTATTTTAAACTATTGGTCTTTGAAGATTTAATTTCTGACTTAAAAAGAAAAAAAAGCAAGCAAGAGGACAGTGCTGCTGCTTTTGTCTGACAATTTTTGGAGAGCAGGGAATATTGTGATTAGGGTAGGAGATTTCCCTATTTGGTCTTCTCCCCAGATCAGCCCATCACAACTGCCAACTTTAAATAGTGCATCCAGAGACAATTCTATATAATAGCAAGACCTTTGGCTATATTTCTTGGGTTAATTTACAGCTGTCTGAATGAGTTCACTGTAAATTGCATTCTTCCCCCTTCCTGCCATTTTCTTTCTCGCTTTCCCTTTGAATTCTTCATCAACAGAGGCAGCATATATTTATGAGGTGGAAGTTGCTCAAAGAAATGTACAGGCAAGTGACACAATGCTTATTTCTTTGCTTTCAGCAGTCCCCTCCTCACAGCTGTTCTGTGACCCATGAAACTTCTCCATTTGAAGAAGAATGAAGGGGGGGGGGAATTCCTCCCAATGCATATTAATTTCCCTGTAATGCCTTTTACTTATTCTAATTTCTGCAGACAGTTTAACAACTATGTCACTTACAACTATTATACTGGAAATATCTCTTTTCTTTAGTCAAATAATTTTTCCCTCTGTTGCACAGTTAAAAAATTATACACACACACACACACACAGAGAGAGAGAGAGAGAGAGAGAGGAACACTTTGTCAATCTAAATCACCTTAGCAGCTAAATATAAAAACATTGAAACCATTGCAGTCAGATGCTCTTTGAGACAGGCTGAAGTAGATACAGTGCCCTAAACCCTTAGGTTTTGAACAAGCATTTGGGCTAAACTGTGTGACCCAAGAGTGAAGGAGAGAGAGCTCCTGATTATGGAAATAGTCCAAGCCAAGGGCAAAATTTTGGCTTCTATCTGGAAGACTCTCTCTCTCTCTCTCTCCCTTTCCCTCTCCCTCCCCCTCCCTCCCTCCTTCTCTTTTCCTTGACCACTGCAGTAACAGCAGCAGCAACAACCAGGGCCTCAGTACTACCTTTGGCAGTCCAAGAGAGAGCACAATCTCAATATGATACATTTTGTGATAGAAGAGGTTGTTTTTTGGCATTAGCAGCAGTGCATAATGCTCTGATCTTCCACTGGTGGATAACTGTAGCCTAGTTATTTCACTGGTAACAGCTTGTCTACTGTCCAAATATAGCCAACGATGAGAAGCAAGTGTCTAATACCCAAATCATAATAAGGAGTAAAACCAGAGGTGGTATTCAGCAGGTTCTGACCAGTTCTGGAGAACCGGTAGCAGAAATATTGAGTAGTTCAAACAGTCGGCAAATGCCACCTCTGACTGGAGATTTTACTGTATCCTTTTCCTGCCACGCCCATCAAGCCACACCCATGGAACTGGTAGTAAAAAAAAATTGAATCCCACCACTGAGTAAATCATATTGAAAAAAGCCCTTTGATTCTTTCCTCTTGAGAGATACACCCTGGAGGAAGCCTTCCCTATGTCCTTTGATTCACTTGGCTATCTCTATCAAGCCTGGAGTAAGCACTGAAAGAGAAACACACTGGAAGAGACCTCATGTACATTTATCTGATCCTTGGATCATCCATTCACCCAAAAGATTTATACTCTCCCTCAACCCCGCTGTTATGTCATGTCTCTCTTCATGCATGTATGGCCAATGATGGTTATGGGCCGTGTCCCTGACTCAGTTGAGTCAAGCAGAATGCACTCCTTGGAGCTCACATTCACACCTTTTTTTGCAAAGGACCCCATGAAAAAGTTGGATAATATGAAGGTGGATTAAGACATGTGGCCTTCAAAAGAGAAGTAGGCATATGTTTGTACATGTTTATGCACATGCTTCTACATATATATAGCATGATGTAAATGTTAGTAGCTTATGCAGGGTACTTTCAAGAGAATTAATCTGAAGAAAATGGCCAGCTGAAGAAAGTCACAGGGAACTCACTGACTAAAGAAGAAAAAATTCCAACCAGTTTTCCGACATTAATAAATTAGTGAAAGGAACTAGACTGTTTGTTTTCCCACTGACTCCTTTCAAATTTAAATAGTTCTGACAAAGCTTGCACTAAAATGCTTCCTAATTTCCCCTCTAGTTAAGCAGTATTAGATCTGTAACACACTTGGATAGGAAACCATCTAAAAACCTCAGGGCTATAGATTAGATGAAGTAGTTGAAGAAACATGCTGGAAGAAGGCAATGACAAATCTCTTCTATATTGTTGCCAAGGAAACCATATGAGTAAATGTATGAAATCACCATGAATAAAGCTTATCTTGAAGAAGACTTAGTACTTTATAAGAAGAGTGATTTCTTACTTTTGTTTTAAAAAAAAAAATCTAAATTCACAAATGGTTCTTTGTGCATGTACATGAGATTACCAATGCAGTAATATCTTTTGTTTTGTTCTAAGATTATATTATGCATATAGATGATATGAATCATATAGATCATATGATTCATATTTTCTTGATACAGGACAGGCTTATATTTTTGTTCAGTGCTTGGAAGGATGGATGGACAGCAGGGGTGGGATGCAAATATTTTTACGACCGGTTCTGTGGGTGTGGCTAGGTGGGTGTGGCTAGGTGGGCATGGATAGGTGTATGTGACCATGTGACTGGGTGGGTGTGGCTTCATCTTTTTTGCAGCACCACCCCTGTGCACGCTCTGGTTTTTTTTTCTTCCTGGGCCTCAGGGAAGCCTCCTGGGAGGCCATTTTTGCTCCCAGGAGGCTTCCCTGAGGCCAAGGAGGCCAAAAACGGAGCACAGTGTGTGTGTCATGCAGAATCCCCCCATTGTCCATTTTTTTTTACCTCCTGGACCTCAGGGAAGCCTCTGGAAGGCCATTTTTCTCTCAACAGGCTTCCCTGAGGCCCAGGAGGCAAAAAATGGGGTTCAGGGGGGCTTTTACAGAATTCTTTGTGTGATTTAGATCTAAAAGCAAAGAAAAAAATGGCTTCATCTTCTGAAATAATTAGTAAGCACACCCAAAGATTGATTGAGTCCTCACATTTACAGTAAGTAATCACCCATCTTACAGAAAGTATATTGATAATTTCGAGAGAAAGGGAGCTGGCGTCGCGGTGGTACAGCATGCAATCTTTAAGCTCTAAGATCACTGCTGATATCTCCATTGCAGGACGGTCCCAACGGACCTAAACCGTCCCATAGAGACAGTGAGTGAGGAGGGCACATCCTGTTGATCCCAGGGACATTGCAAAGTCCCTGGTAGATCCAGGAGAAGCCCTTTTTTTTCCTGTAGTGGAGAGGCAGCCATTAAAGCTGCTGAAGCTGGGACAGCTCCGGAACGGAAGAAAGCTGGAAAGAAAGTATGTCAGTTTGGTGAGATAATTTTCTACTTATTTTTTTCTGGAGAGAACACCCTAAAAGACTAAAAATTAAATTTAAAAGTGAAGATAAAAGTGCTTAAGCAGCGAGATTAAGCACAAATTAAACCTGAAGGTCTTTTTTTTCTTTTTTATTGGAACTTTGGATTTTTGTAAAAACTTTTCAATTTTTAAACTGGACTGGTCTTTCCTTTTTAATTTTTTTTGAAACAAATTTTTATTAATTTTAAAGATAAAACAACACATCATTAACCATTAAATACATAAACACATAAAACCTCTTAACATTGTAAATCCTTACAAGTCAAACAAAACATTATTTTTAATTTTTAATTTTTAATTTTTCCTTTCAAAATAACTCTTTGGAAAAGTTTTTTTTCTCTTGTTTTTTCTCTTAAATAATTTTAGACTCTTTTTATTTTTTATTCCTGGTTTTAATATTAGAGGGGAAGGGAAAGGGAGGGGAAATAAGTAGTGCTGTCACTTGGAGGCTTGGATACACTGTTTTCCTTTCTTTCTTGTTGATACATTTGGTGTTACATTTGAAGACTGTGCTTTTCATTGAAAAGATAGTGGGAAGAGAATGTAGATTGTTTATACAGGTGCTCTTCTGTGGAACTACTGATAGCCGGAATCTGGATTTGAAATTGAAGAAAGAAGATTGAAGTGACCTTGAAATGAGAACTGGAAATTTTGCTTTTTGATTTAGTAAAGAGCCTCAAACATATAGTGGCAGTGCTTTGCTTACTGACAGAATTGCATTTTCTCTTTTCCTTTTTTCCCCCTACCCACCTCAGTTGGATTTTTATATTTGGACTTAGGTCCTTTGATGCTAGAATAAGACTACTTTTCCCCCCTCCCTCCTCCTTTTGTTCTACCTTTTTTAGTAAGGGGAATACACAGATTTCTGTCTTTTTAATTTTTTTCCTATTTTTTTTTATTTTTTCATGCTTCTTCCATTTTACTTTTTCCCCCTTTTCTTCTACATAATTGGAACCAATTGGATTAAGGTATTCAAGTGCCTAAGATTTTTTTCCCTTCCCTTTTTTATTTTTATTTTTTGCTTTTATTATTTTTTCTTACTGGAGCAGCAGTTGGCTGCTCTTGCTTTTTCTTCTCAATTTTCCTATTAAGTATTCCAAGATAAGCAGAAAGATACCAGCCTCAGCTTCTTCAACCCCAGCTTCTTCTTCCTCACCATCTGGAGGACAACGATCAATACAAGTGATGTTACAACAAGAGAAGGAGAAAGAAGTGACACTGCAGATGATTATGCAAGGAGTTCAAAAGATACAAGTAAAAACAGATAATATTGAAAAGAGAATGGAAAATATTGAGCAAAAAATTGAAAAGACAGATGAGAAAATTGAAAATATTCAACAGATGATGATGCAATATGAGGACAGAATTTAAGAAAATTGAAGAACAAGATGTACAAAGAGATAAGAAGATTGGAGATATGGATACCCGATTGAGTGAAGTGGAAAGAGATAAAGGCAGATCTCTGCAATCATTGGGATGGGAAATTGATAGATCAGAATTCTATCTTAGATTTCAAAATATAGAAGAAGAAAAGGGTGAAAACCTTGCTGAAATAATGACAGAAATCCTGGCAGAAGCATTAGAGGTAACTAAAGAGAAGATGATGGATGGAATGGACGAGGTTTTTCGTGTCTGTACAAGATATGCAACGAGAAATAAACTGCCAAGAGAAGTTCATATCAGATTTACTAAGAAAATAGTTAAATCACAAATACTGCAGGCGGCAAGAGAAAAAACACTAAAGTACAAAGATAAAGAAATAGTGGTACTGAAACAGGTACCGAGAAGAGTGAGAGAGATAAGAAGAGAAAATTTATTCTTGACCAAAGAGTTACTTAAGAGAGGAATAAATTACAGATAGCTGATACCCGAAGGTCTCATGTTTACCTGGCAGGAACAAAGAAACAGAATTGATACAGTTGAAAAAGCTGAGTTATTCTATATGGAATATTTTAGAGGAAGGGAGGAAGTTACAAGAAAAGAAGAGTCATTAATTGAATTTCAAGAGGAATGTACAGCAGTAATTGAAAAAGAAGAAGGAGCCGTAGGTGGTATTCCCAGAGAAGAATGAGAACCAAGATCTACTAGAGCAACAAATCCTTCTTACAAAATCTAAAATGGATGAGAAAAAATTGATTAAATGAATATAAATGGGCTTAATTCAGCTATTAAAAGAAGAAAAATATTTCATAAGTTAGAGAAATTAAAATTTGATATAATCTGACTACAAGAAATACATATTAAAAAACAACATGATTATATATTGAAACAACAAAAATTAGGGAAATTATTTACAGCGTTGACACAGTGTAAAAAGAGAGGAGTGGTGCTATACATTAGAGATACAATCCCTGTGGAACAAATATATACAGATGATGATGGAAGGATTTTGATGATGGACAATAATCTAAAGACATTTTTAATAGCAATTTATGCTCCAAATGATAATCAAGAAGATTTTTATAGGAAATTACATAAGAAAATAATTGAACTGGACTATGCTAATATCTGTCTGATGGGAGATCATATAGATTATAGACCTATATCACTATTAAATTCAGATTATAAAATCTTTGCTTCAATTTTGGCAGAAAGATTGAAAAGATATTTAAACAATTTCATTCATCCTGAACAAAATGGATTTCTGCCGAAGAGACAAATTAAAGATAATATGAGAATAATTTTAGATATACTGGAATACTATGAGGTACATCCTGAAAAACAAATGGCTCTGATGTTTATAGATGCACAAAAAGCCTTTGATAAAGTGAATTGGCATTTTATGCTGTTACAATTGGACCAAATGGGCTTTGGTAAAAAATTTACTCAAGCCATAGGAACGATATATCATAAACAAACTGCAAAGGTTATGATAAATGGAGAATTAACAGACTCTATAGATATAAGAAAAGGGACCGGACAAGGCTGTCTACTGTTGCCTCTGTTTTTTGTGTTAACACTGGAAGTGCTGAATATGAACATCAGAGAAGAAAAAGAAATAAAAGGAATGAAAATTAAAAAAGAAGAGTATAAATTACAAGCTTTTGTAGATGACTTGGTATTTATATTAGTGGTTCCATTGGAGTCTGCACCTAAAATGATAGAAAAGATAGAAGAGTATGGGAAAGTAGCAGGTTTGAAAATAAAGATAAAACAAAGATTTTAGCAAAGAACATGCTAGTAAGACGAAAGAAAGAATTGGAGGAAGTTTTGGGGATCCAGGTCACAAACAAGGTTAAGTATTTAGGGATACATATAACACCAATATGTAGCACACTTAAGGAGGACAATTATCTCAAACTTAAACAATAGATTGCGACAGATTTGATAAAATGGGAAAATTTACAATTATCACTGATTAGGAGAATATCTACAATTAAGATGAATGCATTGCCTAGAATCTTATACTTATTCCAGACAATTCCAATCAGATTAGGGAAAGAATTTTTTTGAAGATTTAAACAAAATAGTGCTAAAATACATTTGGCAGGGGAAGAAAGCGAGAATAAAACTTAAATTGCTACAAGATACAAGAATAAGAGGAGGATTTGCTTTGCCCAATTGGGAATTACACTACCAAGCGACGAGTCTGATGTGGGTAAATGAGTGGATAACATTAAGGAATATCAGACTTTTGAATTTAGAAGGACATGACCTGCTGTTAGGGTGGCATGCCTTCCTCTGGTATAAGGGAACTAAAATGCAGGGGTATTTTAGAAGACATTATATTCAAGAAGCATTGCTTCTAAACTGGGAGAAGGTAAAAAAGCAATATTATTTAAAAATTCCACTACGGTTATCTACTATTGAAGCTTTTTCCTATCCAATAATATATAAAAAGGAACAAACAGTTAGATATGGTGAGATGTTGAATGAAAAGGGTGAATTGCAAGCATTGGAAGAACAAGGTGTAAAAATGAATTGGTTTTCATATTTGCAAATACAATCTAGATTTGATAAAAATGTTAAAACAGAAGGTATCTATGATAAATTGACTGATTTAGATAAAATTTTGACAGGTACTGATGAAAAAGTAATCAAAAAACTTTATGGACATTTGCTAGAGTTTCAATTAGAGGAAGAACAAGTAAAAGAAACAATGATTGTGTGGGGGAAAATTTTTGGATATGGGATTGATTTAGATAAATGGCAAAAATTGTGATCTCAAAATTATAAAATGACAATGTCAACTGCATATAAAGAAAATTTGTATAAGATGTTTTACAGGTGGCACTTACTCCCGACGAGAATTGCGAGGATGTTCAACAATAAATTGGATAAATGTTGGAAATGTCATCAGATACCTGGTTCATATTACTACATGTGGTGGACATGCTCGGATGCAAAAAGATATTGGACTGTAATCTACACATGGTTGGAAAAAATGACAAAACAACACATAGACTTTAAACCTGAGATATTTTTATTGGGAATTATACCAGAAATATATTGTAAATAATTGAAATATTAGATTGTAAATGTTTTAACAGCAGCTAGAATTTTATTTGCTAAGAATTGGAAAAATGAAAAAATACCTATGCAGGAGGAAATTATTAAAAAAATCATGGACTGTGCCGAAATGAGTAAATTACATTTGAAATTAGAGAAGAAGAAGATAAACAATTTTATATGATATAGGATTTATTTTATCAATGGTTAGATAAAAAGACATAGTAAAGAAATAGATTCATAAGCCTTGCAATAAAAGTTAATAGATTGATAAAAAGGATAGCATAAAAGATTGTAACCAACTGACACACTGTATGTATATAATTGAAAGAGGGTTTTATGTTTTTATGTTTTGTTCGTATGTTTGTTGTAAAAAATAAAAACTTTGTTTAAAAAAAAAAGAAAGTATATCGATAATTTCCTCCCTTTCCTATCACTCTCTAACACTTATTCCTCTATTTCTTCCTAAACTTTGCAAATCATGTGAATCATGAGCAGGACAAGGCAAGTTCAAAATTGGCCACACATAACATGTCAAGAAGAAGCAGAGTTGTGTCACTTTGTTTCCTCATGTCCTGACTTTATAATGCCACATTTTGATGGGAAAACAAATTTATACAAACCTCAGGAGGCTATTTTCCTGTTCCCAAAATGATGAGGTTACATTATTCATATAAAAATTACTGAAAAATACCATGGATATGAAAACCTGTCAAGCTACTAACCTTACTGTTTAAAGCCCATTGATGATGCTGTTATGGGATAAAGTCATCTGCAGACTTTAATATCAAAATATCAAAATATGAAAACATTGATGCCAACCCTACAGTTTTTTATTGCACAAGGAAGCCACCAGAGTGTCATTGGTTTAATGACAGACATATATATTAGGCTTGAGTGAAGTCTCAAACAGATGTCTTGTTTCATTTGAGTCTCCAGTGAAACATCCTTTGATTCAGCTCTGCAAATCTATGTCGGGAAAGCACAACATCTTGCTTTTCCATCTCATGATGCTACTTCATTTGAGCAATTATGCTCAAAGTGATCTGCAAAGTAAATTAGTGCCACATAGATCTAACACTTATAAAGCTGATTGATTGATTAATTGATTGATTGGCCATCCAGTTATTTTTGACTCCACATAGATAGATTTTTTTCCCATGATGCTCTTTCCCTATCTTCTCCGTATACTTGTTGCTACTATAATTGAATCTGTCTACCTTCTACTAATCTTCCTCTTCTTCTCTTTCCTTCCACTCTTTCCAACATTAAAGTTTTCTCTGGAAGCTAGCTAGGTCCACATATTGTGTCCAAAGATGGATAATTTGATGGAAAGTTGTTTATCTTCTGGTAAGAAAAAATAACATATGGGGATCAACAACAACTGACATAACTATGTCATTCTCCTCCAATGTAAATGCCTTCCATATGTGTGGATTTCATTTCCCACAATCCCTAGTTGGCACCCATGGAGAATGTGTTGGCCATATATTTTCTTTAGACATCTATTGAAAAAAGCTATTTTTCAATTATTAAGATTGAGTTTAAAATAATTTAGATTGCCTACACTAGCATAAGAGATTTGTCAGTATTTTATTCCATTATTACTGTACTATCCTTTATGGAATTCCATTTATAAAAATGGATAGCAAATTATAATATTACAATATAAATAGCTATAAGAACATTTGAAATATTTGTGATAACACAGATAAATAATGTATTTACCATATGCATCTTATATTTCAGGGTTTAGTCATTGCCATGTGGTCAACATAATTATTTCCCATACTTTCTCTGTTCATTTATTTAGCAATTTTATATAGTTGCTCATACAAAATGTGACCTGAGGCAGCATGCAACACATAAAAACAATAAAAGCCCTAAAACACTGAAACAGAAACACAGAAAATAAAGAAACAAAAACATCAAAGATGGTAAAAGAACAACAATAATAAAATCTTCATAGTACAATGAAAGCTTGATAATTCATGAAAGCTTGGTTTGATTGCCAATAAGCTACTGAGATCAACATTCTAATCATAGCCACATCTCTTTTAAAAGCAGAAATTGGCAGATTAATTGTGACATCACTTCTATATTGCTTTATCATTCAGTACATGGAAGATGATAGATTGCCTTTACTTTACTTTCAGAAGCAGATGGTTTATAAAGATATATTAAGGAGTTGTGGTCATTAATGATTACTCAATTTATTTTGAGTTTTGTTCCCATGTGGAACAAGAAGACAAGACTTTATGGGTTGCTGGATTTTTCATTAAATCAAGAACTAAGGTTAGGGTGCCTGTGTAAGATTTGTTCTCATTTGTATTGCCTTTTCGGGGGGGGGGGGGGAGGAAAAGTACCTATGTTACTTTAGATTTTTAGAATAACCTTAGGGACCATAAATGCAATACTCACCTCTGCCAGCCAAATGTGTTTTTCATTGACAAGACTGCTTTTAGTGATATGGAAATTCTGGCCATGAATGAGAGTTGGTTTTATGTATCAACTATTGTAGACTAAGTGGCTTGATCATTTCAAATGGTACTTGGGGTTTTATTCAGTCCTGTCCCAAATTAATAAACTTGGCTGTTATCTCATTGGCCTTTGAAATATTTCCTTTTATAGAAATGATGCCTCTATCATCTATTATTTTCCATTCAGAAGTCCTCATGCACAATCAGGTTCATAACTAGTGGTACTTTCTTGGTTATCTATTGGAATGGGAAATTTATACGAATGGGAAAGTATATTATATGCTTTGCACTACTTGATAAAGGTTTACTTTGTTATAGTTATCACCAGATAACTATAAACGATGTTTTCTCATTTCTCCCAGTGTTGAAGTAAATATCTTAAGAAGATAAACTTAACAAAGTGCATATTTCATTTTAAATTTTGACTGAAAAAACTTGTGGAACACTTTTTTCTACACTCACAGATTAAAACAGAAATGGATCCCCCACTCTTCTTTTGGTAAGATATTTTCTGTAGAAATAATAATGGCATAAATAGGTAAAATTAACCACAACATCTAACTTGCAATAAGAACTAGCAGTGAAATGAAATATTAAAAGAGTTTCCTATAATATATCTCCAAAGTAATGTATCGCAAAAAGAGCCTAATAATTAAGCTGCTTTGGAACAATCTCTATCTAGCCTAATCAAGTAAATATTCCATTTCAAATAAGCAGGCAAGGAAGGAAAATTAATTCTTTATATGTTTGCAAGGTACTAAGGTAGCATAAAGAATGGTATCAGTGGAAAGATGGCCCTGGTAAAATACTAACACATTACAATTTAGGGTCATCTATTTAGAGGGCCGCACAAGAGCTTAATCAAAGATGCAGGCATTTATTGTTTGGATATTATTTGATTTAATAGAAAAAAGAATATCTTTGGAGCTTCCATTTAACAGGAATTTGGACTTTGCAGATTGGCCATTATTCTAGAAATATAGAAATTTATTTTACACAAAACATAAAAAGTTGAAAGAAATCAGAAGTCTACAAACCATATTTGTACATCAATTATTTATCACAAGCAAGGACACTGCATTGGCTTTTCTTTTCTTTTTTGTTTTGTAGATTTTTCTCCAAGATGCAGCAATGCAGATATGATATGGAAGTTGCTAGCTATTTTATCAAATGGATGGGTAGGAGATGAGCCTGAATGGCTTCCCAACTGATTACTGTTCAAGGACAGCTTTATCCAGATAGAATATTGCATTATTATAATTGGTAACCACTTCATTATGTTCTTCCATGTACTTCTTCAAAAAGAAATTAATATGACACAAAGATCAAGGGCATCACTATTTTCGTTCAAACACTCTGAAATTCATATTGAAGGCTGAGCACTTAGAAACTGCACTCTTAGGTTTTGTACTTCATAAATCATTCTGTATGAAATGCAATTCCTGTAAGGATCAATTATCTCTAACTCAGAGAATGTATGATACACAAACAAAAAGAGCATTTTCAAATGATTCAAATTGAATCACTGTAACATATTGTATGATTCTACTTTGGGCAAGCATATTAAGTCTTGCTCTGTTTGGATAGTGCTGTTCTTGGCCTATGATGGTGGACAGTGGATGGTGGCAAAACAACGTACTTTTAGATCTCTTTTTATTAAAAAAAGAAGTGATTTGATAACAATCAATAGCTGTTTTTTCTAAATTCATCTATAAAGATGGTAGAGACTTATAAATGTAATTTCGAAGTCTGAAAAGAATCCATCTGCTTCTTCCAGTATTTTATAGTAGAGTATATATGCTTATTTCCCCATTACACACACTGACACAAATATATAATGCATATCACAAACCACCTGAGTTCTTCCAAAGAAAATTTAAAATTACCAAACTCATTAAAAGTGCCATATGTATTCCTCAAAGAAGTTTGATAATGAAACCTACTATTCCCAATGCATGGCTTAAAAGATATGAAATATAACCAATATCTTTTTAAAAAGTCAACAGGGTCAGTTCCGGTTGCAAGGCTTCGGCGGCAGCAGGAATCCGCTTCTCTGCGGATCCCTGCTGCGCTCGCTGCTGAGGTACCCCCGATCCAATTGGATTTGGGGGTTGTCGCTGCCCCGAAGAGGCAGTGGAAGACAGAGGAGATCTGGGCAGGGGTCTGGGGATATCACACTCCCTTTCCCCAGCTGACTAGACTCCTTTTTCCTGAGGTGGTGGAGCGGCTGTCAGAAATGGCAGCCTCAAAGGAATCTTCAACCGGATAAGAGTTGTGCAGGAGGAAGAACCAGAAGGAGAAGTTTTCTTGGCTGAACCGGGTCATTAAGATACTTTTAAACACCCTGGAAACTTGACTTTTGGATTGATACATTTGTTTCCAAAAAAAGTTGTTAAAACGGTGAAAGTGCTGAAAGGAAAGTTCACTCCCCTTCCTTACGGAGAAAGCAAATGAGCATTGAAAAACCTGCTGCTTTAAGGTAAAAACAAGCTCATTGTTATAAGTGGGAAGGAGAGGACTAAAAAAAAAAAATCTTTTAAAACTGATTAGAGGACGCTTTGAAGATTATAAGACCAACAATTAATTGTAATATGGCTTTAAAATATATTTGGATTTTGCCCCAGGAGGAAAAGTTGCAAAGAGAAGAAGAGGAAATAATTTCTGGCTGTTTGGACTGTTTGATAACTTTGACATTTGCAAATTACCTTAAGACTAAAAATATCTGGGTTGTTTTTTAAAAAAATTACAATGGCACCATCTCTGGATCAACTTCCAGAGAATTTCAGATTTAATAAAATAACCAAGAAAAAGAAAAAGAAGGTGAAAAAAAGTTACAATGTTAGAAAGCAATTGAAAAGAGAATTACAACAGAGAAGGGAAGCTAAAAAGGGGGAGATTAGGAGAGGGGGGGCAAAAAGATCAGACTGGAGAAGAAAGGGAGGGAAAAAGGGAAAAAAAGCCACGGTCTGGAACAAGATTTTTTTTTAGAGATAAAGGATAAAGGATGTATAATTTAAGAAAGATTCTGCAAGAGTACATAAGATAGTATTGTAGTATATGTATTTGAAATAGTCTATTGGAATATTATAAGATTTAACAAAATATTAAAATGTTTTATAATGATAGATTTCAATATTTAATAAAATATCAAAGAGAATGTGTAAAATGATTAATGTTTAGTTATACTATTAGTAGAATTAGAATTAGAATGGAAATTATATATTTAATTGTATTATAAGTTTATTATTCTTTTTCTTTTCAAAATGCAATATGTAGAATGTACTAAGCAGAATCAGGATAGAAATTATGTATTATTTTAAGTGTTATTTTAGGGAAAGGTGTCACACTTTAAAAGTGATTACAGGGGAAATTCTTTTGCTAAAGAGAAGAGATAAATAGATGATTGGAAAAGAACAGATAAAAGATACAAATATAAGGATTCTGAAATAAGATGAAATAAACAAACTATAACTAAGAGAGTGAAAAGAAGGGAGAAGTTATATAGAAAATATAGAATGGTTAATAAGATATGAATGGTATATAAGGTGAGCACGAACTTGATTTAGGTCTGTCAAAAAAGATGTAACCCGGGGCTAAGCCACTTTTCAAAAGAAGTTTTATGTTTTATGTTTTGTGTTTTGTGTTTTGGTTTGCTATGTTTTGATTGTGAATTAATAAAACCTTGGAGGAATTCAAAAAAAGGGAGAGAAATTTGGAAAAGACATGTATAAATAATAATTAAGAAGGTTTTATCTTTTTATGTTTTGTTTTATGTTCTGTATTTTGTGTGTTTATGCTTGATGGAGAATTAATAAAACCTTGATAGAATGAAATATAATTGGATAAAAGTGAAGGGAGAAACAATGAGAAAATTGGAAAAGATATATATGTGTTTAAATGGAAATGTGATAATGTGGAACTATGCTTTAAAAAATAATGCCTAATTTGCTTTGTTAAAACTTATAAGTAATTTTTGAGAAAGGAGGTTTTATACTTTGATGACTTATGTTTTGTTGTCTTTAAAATCAATAAAATTGGTTTAAAAAAAAAGTCAACAGTGTTAACTCTAGCAAAAGACTAAATAAATGTAAAAAGTATAATAGTTATTTATTGGTTAAGAACCTAAACATTTGGACCCAGGGAAAAATTAAAAGGTTTTCATCCAATGCTCTAAAGTTGTAGCATTTCCCATATTTGATGCCATGAAATTTACTAACGATAAAATATTCTCAAAACCTACCTGCTACATTCTGTTTAGTAGGGTCAATTTAGTAATCAGTCAAAGGTTCATCTGATCATATAGTTTGTTATGTCTGGTCAATATAATAAAAATCTGACTCCAAAATGTTCTTTATGGCATCTTTATTTTGGCATTTTCTCCCTGCATACCTTTATCTAAGGAGAGATGCCCCTAAATATTTTGTTTTCTGAGATACAGTAATAAACACTTAATCTTGCCCAAATTAAATCCAATTATCAACAGACAGCAATCAACAGAATATTGACAAGCAGAAATCAACTTCTGCTACTTGTTTCACTAAAGTAAATCAAGTTATTGCAGAGATTGGAACATCCAGGAAGCAAAAAAGTCTGTTTCTTGCCTTCTCCAGCAGTTTCAGGATCAATAGTATAATCACTACTTGTTAAGTCCTGGGCATGGGCACAAGGAATGGAGACGAGACATCGAATGGTGACTTCAACTCTTTATTAACAAGAAAGAACAGAGCAAAATACTTGGGCAGCAGCAGCTCTTTTATAGAGCTGGCTGCTGTCAAAACAACCAATGAATTGAGTTTACCGCTTTCACAATCTCATCCAATCAGGGGGCCCCATTAACAGCCAATCAGACTGGCCAAAACGACCAATCACGTCTCGCTATCTACGGGCCAATGAGAAGTGCAAGATTACAAGCCTGCTGTAAAGTTAAGTTGTTGAGGGTTGTATCGCTGTGTTGGTTTAGTCCATAATACCCCTCCCCCCTAGGTTCTGTCTGAGGGGTGGGGTGACGTATTCTCGTAAATAGGCAGGTCGCTTCACCTGCCTGCTTGACCTGCGTTGTTCCACCGGTTTCTGTACTGGTTCTGGTTCCGGTGGGCTGCTAGCTGGATTGGATGGCGAAGATTGTGGCCCTGGGCTACTTTCCCTGCTAACGTCAGTGCTGTCTTCTGGGTTCCCTGGATCCATTTCTATTGCAGTGCTGTCATGCGGCGAGGCCACTCCCTGGCTCGGTTCTCCTTCGGATGGTGAGAATCCCCTGGTTGGTTGTGTAGGCTGTTGGGTTTCGATTATCATTTCTTCTTCGGCTTCCTCAATGTTCCTTCCCCCCCACCCCAGCTAGACGTTCCGGTGCTAATCTGGAATGGGGTTGGTCTATGTGGCGTTTCCACATCTTACCATCTGCAGTTTGTAGGCAATAGGATTGGGGTCCCGTAAGTTGTGTTATGGTAGCGGGGACCCACAATGGGTCGCCCGAGAAGTTTTTCGCAAACATGAGGTCACCTTCCTGGAATGCCCGACATTGCTGCTGGATCCTGGGGATTGTTCAGGCATGTAGTTTGGGTGGAGGCAATCGAGATGCGAGTGAAATTTCCCGCCCATCAGGAGTTTAGCTGGGGTTCTGTTCATGGTACTGATTGGTGTTATGTGTTGGAGGAGAAGCATCCAGTTTATTTTGTTGTCAATGTTGCCGTGGTCCATTTTGTGCAAGGTCTGTTTTACAAATTGAACCATTCGCTCAGCCCTACCATTGGCCGCAGGGTGAGCTGGTGATGTTAAGGCATGGCAGATGCCCTGATCTGCCAGGTACTGTTCGAATGGCAGGGCAGTGAATTGGGGGCCATTATCAGAGACCAGGACATCCGGAAATCCATGGGTAGTGAATAGTTTATTCAGCTTTTTGGTGACTACCTCTGTGGTGGTGCTTTTCATCTTGTGGACTTTGAGCCAGTTTGAATAGGCATCCACTGTTAGGAGGAAAGTATGTCCTCTTGTGGGTCCCGCAAAATCGATGTGGATACGGGACCAAGGACTTCGAGGCATTTTCCACTGAGTTGGGGGAGTCTTTGGAGGAGCGGAGCGAGTCTCCTGACATTTGCTGCATTTTGCTACCCAGGTCTCTATCTGTTTATCTAAGCCAGGCCACCATTCATAACTCCTGGCCAATGCCTTCATCCACACGATGCCTGGATGTCCATCATGCAGCATTTTCAATACCCTAGATTGCAATTTCTAAGGGACTATGACTCTGTCTCCCCACACTATGCAGCCTTTCTGGGAGAATAGCTCTGTCTGACGATTCCTAAATGGCTTGAACGTGTCATTGCTTGCGTTGACTGGCTAACCCCGTTCTACCCAGCTGAGGACTCGTGCCAAAATAGGATCCGTTTTTGTCTCTAAGGCAATGTCTCAAGCGGTCAGTGGCGGCGATTTGAGGGTTTTGATTTGAAATATGGTTAGGATTGGAGCAGGGTCCTCTATGATGTCTGGTAGTGGAGAACGACTCAAAGTGTCAGCGTGGGGAATGGTTTTCCCCGGGCAGTGTTGCAATCGGTAATCGTAGGCGGCTAAAATTTATGACCAACGTGTCATTCTTGGCGATAAGATATAGGGAGTTGGTTTGTTTCCCACCAAAATACCAAGTAGCGGCTTGTGGTCTGTAATTATGGTAAAGGGTCTCCCATATACATATTCATGGAAACGTTTAATTGCGGATACAATAGCGAGAGCCTCTTTATCAAGTTGACTATAGTTCCTTTTGGTTTTAGACAAAGTTCTCGAAAAGAACGCAATAGGTGCCTCATTTCCATTTGGTAGGACATGGCTTAAGATGGCTCCCACTCCAAATGGTGAGGCATCACAGGTAACCGTCAAGGGTAGAGTCTCGTTTTATTGCATAAATACAGCATCGGAGGTTAAGAGGTCTTTTATCCCTTGGAACGCTTTCTCTTCACGCCGTCCCCAGACCCAGGAAGCCTTTTTTTCGAGAAGTCTATGTAGGGGCTTGGCTACGGTTGCCTTCTGGGGCAAGAAGATGTTATAAAAGTTAATGAGTCCCAGGAAGGCTTGGAGGTCTATCTTATTCCTAGGTCTTGGGGCTTTTTTGATTGCAGTTAGTTTTTTTTCAGTGGGGTGGATTCACTGTCTGTCGAGAAGGTATCCCAGGAACTCCACTCTCTCCGTACAAAGTTGACACTTGTCCCTTTTTACCTTCAGACCAGCGTCTTTAAATTTCTGAAGAACTTTTCTGAGTCATTGTACTAAAAACTCTTTAGTGGGGGCAGCTATTAGGACGTCATCAAAATAAGGCACGATGCCTTTTATGCCTTGTAACAGTCTCTCCATTAAACTTTGGAAAATGACTGGTGCCACACTTACTGGAGTCTATTGCACTTGAAAGCACCTCTATGTGTAACTATTGTCTGGGCTTCTGCAGTTGCTGCATCTACAGGTAGTTGCTGGTACACCTGAGCTAAGTCCAATTTCGCAAATATTTTTCCGCCACCCAGGGAATGAAGAAGGTGTTGAACCACCGGTACTGGGTAAGTGCTCTGTTGAAGAGCATGATTTAGGGTGGCCCAGTAATCCCCACAAATTCTTAACGAACCATCTGGCTTCATGGGCATTACTATCGGAGTTTCCCAGTGAGTGTGGTCAATCGGTTCCAATACGCCCTGGGCTATCAGTTTATCTAGCTGCTCGTCGATCTTCGGTTTTAAGGCAAAAGGTACCCAACCAGGCTTAAGCCAAATGGGAGCTACATCAGAGCTGAGATTAAATGATATAGGGGTTCCCTTGTACTTGCCTAATGTTCCTGTGAACACGTCCTAGAATTCCTGGATGAGAGCCTCTTCCCAGTCGTCGCTTCTGGTTTGGTGTATTCCGGCTAGTTCAATGCTGAGTGGGGTGAACCACTGTAACCCTAACAAGCTGGGTCAGTCATGATCAAAAGTCAGGAGAAGCATCACTGTGTGGTCCTTAAAGGATACTTGGACGTGGCTGGAACCAACAACTGGAATTCTGTTTCCCTGGTAGTCTTTCAGGATGATTCGTTGCATTCTGAGGTCCTGGTGGCAGATTGCAAGGATCAGCTGTTTGAGGGTTTTCCCGGATACCATCGATAGGGATGATCCCAAATCGACTTCCATCACGCACGGTCGATTCTCAATAGTAACCCTTACGCGGATCTTTCTTGCATCAAACAATGAAGTGTGGCTGATGATAATGGTTTGGTGAGCCTCTTCTTGTCTCGTTGAAGAGGCAGGTGCTTGGTTTCTGTAGTAGTAGTGGTTGTTCCATTGGTAGTTCAGACGGTCCCGGTTCTCAGGAGGTTTGCCTATCTCCTGACGGAGGTTGTTCTCCCTTCAGTTGGGACTGGACTCTCGTCTGCTTCTGCAGACCTTCATGATGTGGCCTTTTTTTCCGCAGGTACGGCAGAGCGCGTCGAGGAATTTGCAGTCTGATCGCGGGTGGTTTGCCCCGCAACCAGCACATTGGCGTGGACATCTCTGGTTCCTTTGCTTCCATTCTGAGCGGAGCCGGTTGACCTCCTCTTCATCACTGTCTGAGGATGACTCAAGGTCTTCGTGGTGGGTAGTGGTAGCGTGCTTCTCAGTGGCGAATGGGATCTCGTTGGCGAGTTGGTGAAGTGGTGCGTTCGCTCGGCGCATTCAAGCAGCTGACTTCCTGGTTGCTTCTGCGGCAGTAGCATTGGCGATGACATCTGTAAGGCTGTTGTCGCCTTTCGTCATCAGCTTACTCTGCACATGTGGTGCATTTAAACCCAGAACTATGCAGTCTCTTAGGGTTTCCTCTAAGTTAGCAAAACCACAAAGGCCTCCTAGGTTCCGGAGGTTGGCTACAAAATTTCCAACGCTCTCGTCCTTCCGTTGGTCCCTCTGGTAAAATTCGTGTCTTCATATCAGTGTAGGTACTGCGGGTGTGTAATGGGCCTGCAGGATTGGAGCGAGGGTATCCCAATCCATGGTCTTCACTTCCACCGGTTTTGCTAGTGCTTTAGCCATTTTGAAAACGGCGGGGCCGCAATGAGTCAGGAATACTGCTCATTTCTTGCCAGGTGTAGCATCTTTTAAATTGTTGGTCTCCAGGAATATCTGGAAGCAATCCAGTTGCTGGGTCGAATGGAGCGGGTGGTATGGTGCCACTGGTCATCTTGCGGTTTGTTGCGTGCGCTCTTTCGCCACGTGCTCTGTCTTGTTCGATGCGTACTTAGTCAGCTCTATCGTCTCTGCATACCATCCTCGTTGCCAGTGTTAAGTCCTGGGCATGGGCGCAAGGAACGGAGATGAGACATCGAATGGTGACTTCAACTCTTTATGAACAAGAAAGAACAGAGCAAAATACTTGGGCAGCAGCAGCTCTTTTATAGAGCTGGCTGCTGTCAAAACAACCAATGAATTGAGTTTACCGCTTTCACAAGCATCCAATCAGGGGGCCCTGTTAACAGCCAATCAGACTGGCCAAAACGACCAATCATGACTCGCTATCTACGGGCCAATGAGAAGTGCAGGATTACAAGCCTGCTGTAAAGTTAAGTTGTTGAGGGTTGTATCGCTGCGTTGGCTTAGTCCATAACACTACTGATGAACTGAATGCATGGATTATTTTATCTGAATCTATGTAAATGCACATATAAATTTCATATGCCAAGTCAGTGCAGATAAATTAGTCATCTAAATACCATATTCATATGCATATGCACACATACAAGTACAAATTCCAAAAGCAAAGCTTATTTTGTGAGAAAATCCAGTTCATTCTTTATCTCTACATCATCCCCGGTGCTAATATAAATCTATGCAAATGTACTACTTTATCCTGGACTTTGCTTTACATCTTTTTTTAAAAATGTACAATAAAGAAACAGTAAATCTCTGGATTCATGATCAAGCTTATTTTCATACCTTACAATAGCTATGGAAAAATAAGAAAATACCTCTGATGTAGTATTCCATATACCTATGGAATAGTTGTCCTGCCCTACATAAGAGGTATTACAGACAAAATTAGTAAGGTACTACACAGACATCACATCAAGACTGCCTTCAAAACGGAGAGAAAAATAGCAGCCATCCTTAGAAACCCCAAAGATAAAATTGACCTGGAAAACCAAGGCATATACAAAGTCCCCTGTGCATCATGCCTGGCCACATACATTGGACAGACCAATAGAAGAATAAGTACCCACCTGGATGAACACAAAAATGCAGTCAAAAAGCTGGAACACACTTCCTCACTAGTCCAACACATGGAAGCCACAGGTCATAGCATCAACTTCAATGGCACTAAAACCCTAGCCACTATAGAAAACCCTAGCCACAGAATCATCAGAGAAGCCATAGAGTTTGAAAAAAGACCTGAAAGCATGAATAGAAGAGATGATTCCACCAGACTGTCAATTATTTGGAAGCCTGCACTCACAAACAAAACATCTCCACACCACAAGCCAGGCAAATACCTGGGCACAAACAGATTCCCCCTGATATCTCCAGCTCAAACACACCCCAACCAGGCACCCAGATGAACCTTAGCTTCCTAATAAATGATAGCCATCCATTTACTCAGAGCCAAGCCACACTAAAACCCTCCAATACAGGAAACACAATGTTGCCAGCCAATCAAGACAAAAAAAGCCACAAAACAGACAGAAGATATTAGAAACACAAATCAAGCAGAACATAGCAAACTCCAAGACCAATATACACAGACCAAGACTCCCAACCAATCAGGATGAGGAAAAAACCATGCTGACACAGTAGTAGGCTGGCTCCAAATTTAAAACAGAAACGGCTGTTAAAGTCTGACTCACAGACGAACACAATACAGAAGCCTGGTGGATGGTAGATGAGATTCTGCTGAAACGTTGCTACAACTTTAAAAGCACAACTATAATGATGTGGGAAAATACCCGAACAAAGCTGAATGCCATACATGTAAGTACCTACGAAAACTTAAGAATATATACATATACATATACATATACATATACATATACATATACATATACATATACATATACATATACATATACATATACATATACATATACATATACATATATATGTTTTCTGAGGTTCTCGCGGGTATTTGTATTTGTATTTTGAGGTTCTCGTGGGTATTTGTATTTGTATAACCAAAGATACACACACACATACACACACACACACACACACATATATATGTTGTGTCTGAAAGGATCGATCCTGCTGTGACTTTTGACTGTGATGACTCTGATGATGAAAGACTGGAGCCTGCTGAGAATTTGGAGTCTGAATTGTTAGAGGACACAGATATGAGCCAGGGGGATGAGAGGTTATCACACAGACATTCTTCGCCTGAACCCTCAACCTCATTCATGCCTGCAGTTGAGCCACAAGATGAGTCAGAGGAGTTGAGCGAGGAAGCTGACAGATCGTGGCTAGATGCCAGAACAAGAAGGAGGATGAAACGTCAAGCTGTGTGGAGGCATCAGGCCAAATGAGGAATTGACACGCCCATCTAGGTGTTTCACAGAGACAAAACTGAGTTAGAAGGGAGAGCGAGCCAATTAGCACGTTGCCTCAGGGATTATAAAAGGACACAGCTGGGTGTGGGAAGTTTGTCAGGAACAAAGTGATTGATTAGATGCAGAGGTTTTCGGCAGAGGCTCAGAGCTTTGAGAATTTGTCCCTGAACTATTGTGATAAATAGGGCGTGTGGAATATAATCTTGTAAGACTCCTTTCTGTTGAATTTGAGTTTTGGGGCGGCTGCCTTTGGTTTGGTTTTGTTGGAACTTTGAAGGGGGAGCCATAACATTTTTGTTCCTGACCCACAACAAACCATCTTAGAAGCAAGATGGATTCTAATCAACTGCAGCGTCTGGTAGAACAACAACAAGAACAAATAACTCAGCTTTTGCAAAGTAACGTGACACTGCAAAAACAGGTAACACAATTGCTGAATTATGTTTCCAGCTTGCCAAGCACCGCTGCTGCTTCCCCTGCCCCTCCTGTCAGGAAAAGCCCGGTATGCCAGAGAAATTTTCTGGGCAAATGGACAGGTTCCTGGCATTTATGGGCCAATGCCAAATGCTTATTTCTCTGAGACCTGAATACTTTCCAACCGACCGGGCTAAAGTAGGCTTTGTTATTAGTTTATTAATTGGGCAGGCTGCCAATTGGGCTACTCCCTTGTTATTTCAGGATAGCCCATTATTGAACAATTTCCAGGATTTCCTCCAACAGATGAGGGTAATGTTTGAGGATCCTATTAAAGGATAAATTGTGGAAAGACGGCTAATGGATATTAAGCAAGGAAAACATTTACTACAGGAATACGTGGCAGAATTCCATTTGTTGTGCATGGACTCGAACTGGAATGAACCGGCTCATATGGCTGCATTCCATGAAGGCTTGTCTGATGCCATCAAGGATGAACTAGTCCATGCAGAACGGGCTTCAACTTTGGATGCATTGATAGTTCAATGCATATGTATTGAAGCTCGTTTACAGGAATGTGGGAGCAAACGGCCCGTTGTGGAACCACCTGTGTTTGCTAGTGCACGCATTCTGCCACCGAGAGTTTCTTTGGGGTTTCTTTTTGGATTAGGTGGGCGATCTTCTTTCTTTGGAATCCATTGGCTGTCAGCATGCCAGTGTGAGTGTGTAGTTCGGTCTCTAGATGTTGTTTGTTGGCTAAGCATTTTGTTCTGGAGATGAGTGTCTCGGCTACGTAATTGATCTGTGCTGGGTGGTGGTGTGAGAGTGTATGTAGATAGCGGTTTGTATGTGTTTTCTTCTGGTAGATGGTGTGTCCTAGGGAGCCATTGGATTTTTTGTATACCAAGACATCTAGGAAGGGAAGTTGGTTGTTAGCTTCTGTTTCCATGGTGAATTGAATTTTGGGGTGTAGGCTGTTGAGGTGTGTGAGGAAGTTGTTCAGTTTTTCTTTCCCGTGTGGCCAGATTATGAAGATGTCATCTACATATATGAGCCAGAGTTTGGGTTTGTGATCATATTTTTCTAGAGCTTGTGTTTCAAAGTGTTCCATGTAGAGGTTAGCGATGAGAGGTGAGAGGGGTGATCCCATGGGTGCTCCTTCTATTTGTTTGTATTTTTGTCCATTGTAGGTGAAGTATGTATTGGATAGGCAGTGGTTGGTCAGATCTAGGATGTGCTTGGAGGGGTTGTATTTGTTTTGGATGGCTGTCAAGGCTTCTTTTATTGGCACTTGGGTGAAGAGGGATATGACATCGAAGCTCACGAGTAGGTCACTGGGTTGTAAGTTTTGTTTCTTTATGATCTCGATGAATTGGAATGAGTTTCTTATGTGTGAGTTGATGGATTCTGCATAGGGCTGGAGTTGTTTGGTGAGAAATTTGGCTAGGTTTTGTAGAGGTGAGCCTATGGAGCTGACTATTGGTCTGAGTGAGGTTCCTACTTTGTGTATCTTGGGGAGACCATAAAGTTTAGGGCATCTGGATGATTTCTCTCTGGGTATGATTCTTTGCTGGATTTCTTCACTGATGGGGGAGGCTTTTATTTTGGATCTGGTGGTTTTTTCTAGGTAGGTGGTGGGGTCTGTCTTTAGGGGTTTGTATGTGGGGTCTTGGAGTAGGTTGGTTAACTTGGATTGGTAGTCAGATGTGTTCATAACCACTGTCGCATTGCCCTTGTCTGCTGGTAGGATTATTATGCTGGTGTCTTCTTTCAGGTTAAGTAGTGCAGTTTATTCTTCTTTGGATAAGTTGCTTTTGGGTGCTTTGCTAGTGCAGAGGATGTTGGTGATTTCGAGTCTGATTCTATTAGCATCATCAGGGTTGGTTTTGGTCAGGCTGGTTTCAACTCCGCATATGATGGTTTCTGTGGGGATGTGTTTGGGAGCGACAGCAAAGTTGAATCCTTTAGAAAGGACCTTGGTTTCGGCTTTGGTGAGAATCTTGTCTGAGATGTTGTGCACTGTTTGTTTCATGTGTGGCTGTGAGGGGGGAGGAGTTGGTTTCTGGCATTGTTGTAGTTTTCTGAGTTTGTTGGTGTGTGTGTCTGTCTTGAGGGTGGTCTGTGTTTCGGCTCTCCAGACAGCGAGCTGTTTGGATTTGTCCCAAAGTAAGGGGTGAATCTTGTTGCTGAGTCTGAGGTGAAGTGTGAGGAGGTCTTTGTTGATTTGGTCTAGGAGAAATCTCTTTGTGTGAAATTCATTTCTAATTAGGGCCAATTCTGTTCTTTTTAGGATGCGTTTGGTGGCTGCTGTGTTGGTGTGGAATTTCAATTGGAAGCTTGTGGGAATTAAATTTTGATCTCGGCAGTTGCATAGGAATGCGAGGTCACATAAAATGGAAGCTCTTTGGACTTCAAGTTTTTCATAAGTCCTGGTCAGATGGTGAGTGTCATATCCCTCTTCACATAAGAACTCAATCAAAAAGGAAGAACCGACCTCTTCCCTGGTCCAACACCTCAAAGCCACAGGACATGAGATTGACTTTAAAAATACCAGAACTATCGCCAAAACTGAACACTTCAGCAGCAGAATAATCAGAGAAGCCATAGAGATAGAAAAACACCCACACAGCATGAATAAACGAGATGATACCTCCCGCCTACCAGCCATTTGGAAACCCGCCCTCATGAACAGACGAGTACCTAACATGAAGAATGACACCAGACCCACACCCCTGAGAGCCACACAAGATGCCACCACCACACTTCCACATAGAAAGCAGACTCACACCCACACAGGAGATGAGACACGACCACAGACCAGAAGCTGCACTGCAGCTGCTCCACTACCCACTTCAAACCCCTCTGAGCCATACATGAAGCGAACTGACCCCCACCATGAAGATGCAGCACGACCACGAACTCGAAGCCAAACAGCAAGATCACAGCTCACCAGCTCAAATCCCCCAGCAACTAAGACTAACCTGAGCACAACCAAGCCCTCACCTAAACAGAACACGCCTCCAGCCAGTCAGAACACAGCCAACCCCCCAACCAATCAGAACACAGCCAAACCCCCAACCAATGAGAACACATCCCCACTCAATCAGAACAAAGCCAAGCCCCCACCCAATCAAGTCACACCCCCACTAGCAGTTAAAAGGAAGAAGCAGCTGCAAGCTCACATCACTCTGAGAAGCACAGAGCTGAAGACCAAGCCTGAAGATGATTAATGAGACTTCATCGAAACGTTGCCTAGATACTTCCACTCTCACACGGGAAAAAACCTGAATAACCAAAGATCCACATACAAATACCCATGAGAACCTCAGAAAACACACACACACACACACACACATACACATATGGATCTTTGGTTATTCGGGTTTTCTCCCACGTAAGATTGGAAGTATCTAGGCAACGTTTCGATGCAGTCTCATTCATCATCTTCAGGCTTGTGTCTTCAGCTCTGTGCTTCTCAGAGTAATGTGAGCTTGCAGCTGCTTCTTCCTTTTAACTGCTAGTGTTGGTGTAACTTGATTGGGTGGGGGTTTGGCTGTGTTCTGATTGGCTGGGGGTGTTCTCTGTTCAGGTGGGGGCTTGGTTGTGCTCAGGTTAGTCTTAGTTGCTGGGGGATTTGAGATGGTGAGCTGTGATTCTAATATTTGGCTTCATGTTCGTGGTCGTGCCGCATCTTCATGTTGGCCGTCAGTTCACTTCATGTATGGGTTGGAGGGGTTTGAAGTGGGTAGTGATGCAGCTGCAGTGTGGCTTCTGGTCCATTGTTGTGTCTCATCTTCTGTGTGGGTGTGAGTCTGCTTTCTACGTGGAAGTGTGGTGGTAGCATCTTGTGTGGCTCTCGTGGGTGTGGGTCTGGTGTCATTCTTCATGTTAGGTACTCGTCTCTTCATGAGGGTGGGTTTCCAAATGGCTGGTAGGCAGGAGGTGTCATCTCATTTATTCATGCTGTGTGGGCGTTATTCTATCTCTATGGCTCCTCTGATTATTCTGTTGTTGAAGTGTTTGGTTTTGGCGATAGTTCTGGTATTTTTAAAGTCAATCTTCTGTGGCATTGAGGTGTTGGACCAGGGAAGAGCTCGGTTCTTTTTTTTTTGGTTCTTCTTCTCTTCCCTGGTCCAACCGACTGTCTGGCCCTGCCCACCCCACCCTGCTCCTCCCAGGAGTCTCCACACTGCCCATTATGGATGCAGGTAAGTGCAGGCTCTGTATGGAGGCTCTGTGAGAGCAAAAAGCTGGCCTTCTGGAAGACCAGAAAAAGGCTTGTTTCTGGCTTCCAGAGTGCCTCTGAACCTTGGGAGAGGCCATTTTTGTCCTGAGGGAAGCCTCCAGACCCTGGGGAAGGTGAAAAATGGCCCTCCTGGAAGTTCCAGAAGTCTGGAAATGGGCCTGTTTTTGGCTTCCAGAGGACCTCCAGATCACAGGAGAGGCCATTTTGCACCCTCCCAGAGGCTTGAGGGAAGCTTCCAAACCCTGGGGAAGGTGAAAAATGGCCTTCCCAAAAGTTCCAGTAGGCCATTTTTGAATCCCACCCCTGATAGGAACTCAGTGCAGGATAAATTTCTGCATAATTTATGAATGTTGACAAATAAAATGTGCATTTAAAAGAATGAAATAGAAAAAAAACTGGTATTGTTCAGAAACATTTGGGATAAAGTAAGTTTTTTTTTTTTTTTTGTAAAGCAGGAATATGTATGTGGAAAGCTTAGAAAAATCTTGAAAGGTGTGAAAAAGAGAGGGAAATGAAGATGGAAAATGATTTTGTAAAAACAGCCCTTCTTGGAAAGAAAGGAAAAGGTGAGAGCCATCATTTCCCTTAAGACAAGCAATTTAAAACTCTACAGAAGTGCTTTTATATTCTTAGAAGTTCCCGAAGTCCTTTAAATCATCAATTTCCTTGGGGAATGTAGTTGTGAAACTCACATCATTTACTCCTAAGTAGCAACTAGGGATTAAGTGAGTTTTCATTGAGCTGTGAGGTACTCATGAAAGGCAGATTGTTTCCTTTAAAGTGCCCACAGTGGTACAATACACTATTAGGGAACATAAGGTTCAAAATAGGTATCTCATCCATCTGCCCACAGAGATATATGTACTTTGGATATGAAATGACTAGGTGGATTATTTCAAATTTCAATATAATAGTAAAAGATATTCACTACAGTTTGAAAGTCCATTCTGGTATATATGAAATACTGTGCTCAAGAGAACTGGGATGTACTACATCCCAGCCAGTGTAATACAATAGTTAAGAGGAAGAGAATTTCAAGTTCCCACTTAACTATGAAAATGACTATCACCTCACTTCTTCTTTTAGCCCAAATTCTCTTTCAGATTTTTAAAAATGTGGACAAAATTAGCAGCTATTCCCATTTACATGTCCTGAACTCCCAACACAAAAAAGAAAGTATATAAATGTAACAAATAAACCAAGAAGTAGTATTCCAAATCAGACTCTGAAGCACATATGGTGATAGTTTTCTAAAATTAAAATTGAAAGATTATGGCGTAAACCACTCAGGGTGATTCCAGTGGTTATTGGCACATTGAGTGCCACATCAAAAAAATAGAGATACCGGACTATAAGAGTGCCAGTTGTCCCAATATGAAACATCCAATAAACTGTTCTTTGAGGAATCTGCCTGCCTCAGAATTCTGTTTTCTATGGGTACATTAATTGGAACACTGACACTTTTCCCCAGTTGGATGGATTCCTTAGGTGTTTCTGTTGAAACTCCCAGATTTACTTTAGATATTGCCGATCATGTGTGACAATGGTCTCAGCATCTGTTGGGCATTATGATTAACTGTCTCAGATGCACTTAGCTACTGTTAAACAATTTATTTATTTATTTATTATCATGCCTAATTATCACAGATGAATGCATACTCCATTCCCATGTGAATTTCAGTTATAGGCATACTTATGGTGCCCTTATGAGGTACAGTAATAAGGAAATTTGGTCTAAAACTCTAGAATCTGCAGAATCCATCACAAAATATCTAAATTGGCCACAGAGTCATTGTTTCATATGACATATTATATCTATTTAAAAGAAGAAAATCTTTTTTAGTTAACATTGACTTTGATAGTTCTTCCTTTTTATGACTGCTTGGAATTTATTTTACTTACATGTTGTTTCAAAATGTGCATTAGATCGTATTCATAAAGAGCAGAACTATTTGCATATGCTCCATTTATCTTGATTGAATATATTTGTCTATGTCTGATCCAATATTTAAGCCTTACATTCTAGATTAATGAGCTTTAAAAATTATATTTTTGGTGTTCAATAAAGCAACAATGACAAAATAATAATAACGTGTTAGCATTCATTTCCAAAACAGAAAATGTAATTAAGCACAGAAGTGCACTTTTTATATTCTGAAATCAATTAAAAACTTATACTCCAAGGTATGTTTGGTAGATGCCTTTGCACACAATTCTTCCCTCATTTAACATGGGTGGGGGGAAAACTTCTTTTCTTTTTTGGGACTGCCTTCTGTCTCTTAACCACAAGATTTGCCCAGTTCCTGTATTCTTTGTGCTTTGAGTTTATAAACTGTCCATTAGGACTCTAGATGGCACATAGTATACCTGCAAACAATATATAAACAATATAAAAAAGAACATCAAGCAAAACAACGTTGTTATGACATTATACTCATTTGTCTCTTCTAACTTCTTTCATATTCATTTCTTTTGTTTTTTTCCTTTCATTCCTTCTCTTTTTTACTTATTTATGATTCACAAATCACTGTGTTTCAGAGCAAAGGTTCAATATTTTACTTAATTCCAAAACAAGAGTTCTTCAGATGTGATTTTGCAAATCCCATAATACCTATTGCTTGACCATATTTTCTGAGAATTATGGACATTTATATTTCTGTAAGTCTAAAATTTGCGTCTCTGTAATATTACAGAAATATCTGTAATATTTCTGTAAGTCTTGCTTCAAGCCTCAAGAATTTTTCAAGGAAATTTCCTTGAAAAATTCTGCTTATTTGTATCCCTATAAAACTAAAGTATTAGCAACTATAAACAAAGAGACATTATCACAAGTTCTGTCATTTTTTTTCAAAAATATAAAAACACAAATCTTCTCTAAAACTAGACAAGTTACCTCAGTCTACATAGATAACTGTCTGAATGTTTTACTGCAATTTTAACTATCTTTTATTCATGCTCTTGAGGTGACCTGAAAGTTGAGAAAATTCTCTAAATCATTTGCACTAGTTTAACATATTATAGTTGGTCCTCATCAACATAGTGATACCCAGGGAACCTTTATTAAGTGATCATAGATGACAGAGAGCCTGTGATTTAAGTTCAGGGACTGAACTCAACCAATATATTAAAATGGAAGAAAGATCTTGAGCTCCTTTTTCTTCTTCTTTAGTTTAAACAGGTGACTTGCAAAATACCTAAACCTCATTAAAAACCCAAGTTCACACTCTCTTGGCATTATTTATATCCCTAAGCCTAAAAGCAAACATACAGTTTCAGGCATCAATCAGGCAGAAATAAGGAAACACATCCTAATGAGTTAACCTTTTCCAAGTATGGCCTATATAATTGATTTTATCTTCCTCTAATAACACAGGAGCAGGAGCAAGTGTAAAGCATAATTCTGACATTACAATTTACAACCTCAGAAGGTAGCCAGAATGTCTCCTGGGGGCAATTCATTTATCTGGCTTTGTTTGATGGCTAGATCATAAAGTATAGGAAGATTTGATCATTTTCTTGTTCTAGCTGATCAACTTGGAACATTAACATCTCCTAATGCTAGGGTCACTAAAAGGTCAACTTTAGTGATGTAATAGATGAATATTACAATAGATGAATATTACAAGATTACAATAGATGAATAATACAAATGTTTAGAAGATGTGTGACTTTGCAAATATTTTAAATCAATCAATAAAATAAATATAGATATTTTTAGGGCAGGTATCTGTGATACCACATGTGGCTTTTCATTCTTGTTTTCATAGGCACAGTTTCTGGTAACTTATTTAAGTGTTTCATATATTTTAAGGGGGAAAAAAAGATCGTCTCCAAAACCTTTTCACAAACCTCTCTGAATGATGTTACCATGTCAACTACATCAGGGCTGTCAAACTCCAACCCATGAGCCAGATGCATCACATGCTGGCCACACCAAGCCAATGCCCAGTTTAGCGAGAGGGGAAAAATGTCCAGATACATCATGTGATGCCACCATGATGACGTGAATTTGACATCCCTGAACTAGATTTTTTTTTTTTTTCCTGAACCAATTTTCTCTCAACTTTGGTCTTTTTTGATCCAATAATGACAGGTTTTAGGTGATTGTTGTCATAAGATTTCTTCCAAATGCAACTTCAGTCTGTTTGAAATGTATTAGCATGAGCAAGAATGTTGGCTTGAAGGAGTAAGGAAGTCAATTAGAACAATTAACTAGTCTTACCTTCAGTAGTTGTGAGTGCACCATTACTGATGTACTAAGAAGAGACTGGAAAAATAATATTTCCATGAAAACAAGAACACTATGATTTCTCCACCATTCCTACTGATGAGAGAGAGTTCAGGAATTTTTCTGCTCCAGATTGGAAAAGAACAGATTAAGGCAAATGTATTAATAATAAAGAATATGTTGGTGATAGGAACAATTCTTGCAAGCTGAACAGATTCATATCCAAGAGATTTTCAATCAGAAATAAGAGGATCTCTGCTGGTGGTGTATTTTGTGTGTGTGTGTTTGGAATGAATCTATCATTTGCAGAGTTTATTTTCCTCTTCACCCTTCAAATCACTTAATCTGGCTGAAAGAAAATAAAATGAAATAAAAGATTGTCACAGTACCCTAACGCTACACTAGTAGAACAATGCAGAGAGTGAGGGGTTTTTTATCATTCCCCCTCCCAACAAAGACTAGGAAAAAAATATATTAAATTCATAAAAAGAACAAATCAAGCATAAGAGCTGGCTGAAATTAAAAGGGACCCTTCTACTGAGCTCCACTCATGCACAGAGATTATACAATATTTCTCTATTCAATTTTGCAAGCAATGTTTATTTTCCACCACCAGATGCTGCAGTTTTAAAATTTTCATTCCTGAATCAACTTACTGCAAAGATCTACTGCTTCAATGATATTGCTGAAGTGAGTTTTATGCTTGAATATAACAATGGGGAGATCAGGAGGAGAAATAAAGATATGCTTATTAAAAGGAGTAGCTTGGGCATATTGACTGATGTTAACTGCTTTTTTTGATTAAAGAAGTATCAGTCTGTGTAGGAGTATTATTAGCCATCTGCTCTTTTGTTATATTCCACTTCGAAAATAATCACTGTTCTTTTCTTGAAATCGGGTTCTATTAAATAAAAAGAATTCCATGTGAAGAGTGTCCATCAAAAATGTTGAGAAAAGCTAATTAAGAAAAGTAGATGAGAGAAGTCTATGAACAGTTTCATGAGCAAATAGCAGCTTCAAGGAATGGGCTTTGTTTATTTCTTAAAAATTCTGTAAATGTTCTAATTAAGGCTGTACTTGAGTAGGAACTAAACCTGATGTATCCCATTATTTGTGGCTCACAACTAACTACACAAATTACAAAGAGATTTGTTCCTAATGGTAACTGCAGGCTTAAATGGTTTCAGTAGATCAATCAACTATAGTTTCAGTGACATATAAGTAATTTATTATTTGTTTCCCATTTTAACTAGTGAGGGGAGATTTTAATCAACAAGGTTGAGAGTTATGAGTAGACCTTTGAGCTGTTTGGAAATTGAATGAAGACCAAGAACATGGAGGGAAATATGCAGTGGAGTACCCCAAGGCTCTGTTTTAGGCCCAGTACTCTTCAACATCTTCATCAATGACTTGGACAAAGGGATAGATGGGGAACTCATTAAATTTGCAGATGACACCAAGCTGGCAGGAATAGCCAACACTCCAAAAGATAGGCTTAAGATACATTGGGCGCTATCTAACAAAATAGAATTCAATAGTAAAAAAAAGTAAGGTTTTATATTTAGGCAAGAAAAATCAAATGCACAGGTACAGTATAGGTGGTAACTTCCTCAATAGTAGTAACTGTGAGAGGGATCTCACATGTAAAAATGCAAGTAGAAAAATAGGGACCACTTTGGTGGGAAGATAACAGCCTTCCATGCACCTTTGGCATTGGCTACATGACCAAGGAGACATCTTCAAACAGTGCTGGCTCTTTGGCTTTGTAATGGAGATGAGCACTGCCCCCTAGAGCCGGAAATGACTAGCACATATGTGCAAAGGGAACCTTTATTTCATGTTTTTGGGAATGACTAGAAATAAATTGCTCTCCCTCTCCCTCCCTCCCTCCCTCACACAGAATATTTAGACCTTAGAATTTATTGGAATAGGCTATTTTACTGTTTTCTCAGGATATGATAGCAGAACAAGAGAAAAGTTACTGCTTCTATTAAAATGTGCTTCTGGTTGCCACACAGAGGATTAAATTAACTGTGAATTCTGGGAACTGTAATCCTAACATATTCAGAGAAAAACTAGGTATAAATTATTAAAGCAAAAACTTCAAGAATTTATAATAAGTAAAGTTTCACATTTCTCAGATTGGGGAAAACGTCTCTTCCTTCCGCCACCTCGAATCTTAGGTCACATTTGCAAAGTTTGATTGACAAGCAACAAATCTTATGTTTATACCAGTTGTACATTAGTCAAATACCAAATTTCAACAGCAGTTCCTATAATTTTGTGAAAGTGCTCTAATAATAAATGACATGCATATTACCTTTCTCTAAGTGTGACACCTGAAGTTTGAAGAGAGTTCAGTAATTCCATTTTGTGGAGCTCTGAAAGTTCTATTTATTTTTTATCTTATTTTTATACTCTTCATTCACAGTCAGATCAGTCCATAAACTATTGTGTTAGGTTAGATGAAAAAGAAAGAAAGAAAGAAAGAAAGAAAGAAAGAAAGAAAGAAAGAAAGAAAGAAAGAAAGAAAGAAAGAAAGGAAGGAAGGAAGGAAGGAAGGAAGGAAGGAAGGAAGGAAGGAAGGAAGGAAGGAAGAAAGAAAGAAAGAAAGAAAGAAAGAAAGAAAGAAAGAAAGAAAGGGAGAGAGAGAGAGAGAAAGAAAGAAAGAAAGAAAGAAAGAAAGAAAAGAGAGAGGGAGAGGGAGGGAGGGAGAGAGAGAGAGAGAAGAAAGATTTAAATAGATACAGTAGGTTAATCTTTTCAGTTTCAGGAATAGATAACTTACTCTTTGCATTTTTGTATATATGTAGAAGAATAAAACTTGAAAAAGTGTTTCTAAAGTTTGATAGTTATATAAAATAATTGAACATCCTAACATAGTTCCCAGTATTTTTAAATTAAAATATTAATTAAGAATGAGGAAACATGTATGATAAAAAAACTCTAACTATTGAATTTTACTATATAATTTCTCCTTTGGAAACTATTAAGCTGTCTTTCAAATTATCATCTTTATAACTGAATTTTCTTTTAAATACAACTTTTTGAAAATTTTAACAAAAGAAAATTGAAAACCTTGTAAGCTTTATTAATTTTTTTCTTTCCTACAGTTATTTTAAAAATCATCCAATATTTCTTACTGCTCTAAAACAAAAGCTCATTTTCTTTATTCTGCTGAATATTAATTTTCTGCCTTTAGGGCAAAGAAATATGCTGAAAGAATAAAAGAAGAGAACACACATATAATTGTACTTACATAACAATAACTTGAGTTGAAATATTTTAAAAATAGATAATAGTGTCTAAACGTTGTGAAAAAGATTTAGACTTCTCTTACAATGGATGAATAAAATATGAATAAAAAATAAAGAAAGAATGACAAATATTATTTTTATTGCATTTTTGAAGTCACACTATTTTCATCTGAAAAAAAATAAATAAAGAGGAAAATAACATGACATCTATGAATATACCCATGCAAAAACTTTAGGACTTCCCCACTCCTATTAAGTACTTATTTATGAAGATGTGTTTCTGTAAATTATATCAATTGCTTCCCATAATTTTGTGCAACACGGCCCCTCCCCAAGTTCATTTTTCCTGCGAGGCAATGAACTTTCAAAAGAATATAATAGAATAGAATTGAATACTTTATTGGCCAAGTGTACTTGGACACACAAGGAATTTATCTTGGTGTAAATACTCTCAGTATACATGAAGAAAAGGTAAATTCGTTAAGAATCAAGAATCAGAAAACATACAACACTTAATGATAGTAATAGGGTACAATCAACAATCAAATCATACTTGGAAACAGTCAGTATAAATTGTAAGGATACAAGCAACAAAGTTACAGTCCTACAATCACAAGTGGGAGGGGATGGGTGATAAGGAGTGATGAGAAGATTAACAGTAATACTAGTGCACACTTGGTAAATAGTTGAACAGTGTTGAGGGAATTATTTGTTTAGCAGAGTGATGGCTTTTGGGAAAAAACTGTTCTTTTTTTTTTGGAACAAATTTTATTGATTTTAAAGACAAACAAACCATCATTAACCATTAAATACATAAAACCTCTTTCCATTATTAATTTTACAAGTCAAGTAGAATATTATTTTATGCAACATAATTCTGTTTTACACCATTTCAATTTAAACATATAGATATCTCTTAACAAATTTCTCATTATTTCTCTTTTCGTATTCAATTTGATTGTTACTATTATTATTTTCTATATTTATCCAGTTTATAGTCATCATCTTCATTTCTCTCTGACTTGATTACCATTATTCTCATCCAACATTCCTCCGAGGTTTTATTAATTCTCAAACAAAACATAGATACACAAAACACAAAAATATAAGACTTCTTTTAAGAAAGTAGTTTGGCCCCAAATTACCTCTCTTTGTATGGACTTCAATTAAATTCGTGCTCATCTTATATACCATTACCTATCTTATTTACCATTCTATATCTTCTATATAACTTCTCCCCGCTTTTCATTCTTCTTATTTCCATTTTGTTTAATTCATTTTAATTTAAATCATTGTATTTGTATTTTTTGTCCATTCTTTCCAAATTATCCATTTATCTCATTCCCTATAGTAAGAAAAATAAAAGAATTTCTCCTGAAATCACTGATCAGAGTATGATGCTTTTCTATCCTCCCCCTAAATTAATATTTTAAATAACGTCTAATACCCAATCTGATTCTGCTTAGTATATTCTACCTACTAACCTTTAAAGAGAGAAAATAATAAATTCATAATAATTAATATAATTAGATAATAAATCTAAATATTAAATCTTATAACATTCCGATTATCTATTTCAAAAAACAAGTGCTACAATTTTATTAAATTTTAAAATCTGTCATTACTAAACATTTCAATATTTTAATCTTTTATTAATTCTTATAACATTCTAGTTTTCTATTTCTAATACATAACACCATCTTATGTACCTTGCAGAATCTTCTTTTTTAAAGAAATTATACGTTACCCTTTATCCCTAAAAAAAAAAATCCTTTTGGGAAAAAACTGTTCTTGTGTCTAGTTGTTCAGGTGTGCAGTGCTCTATAGCGTCGTTCTGAGGGAAGGAGTTGAAATAGTTTATGTCCAGGATGTGAGGGATCTGTAAATATTTTCACAGCCCTCTTTTTGACTCATGCAGTACACAGGTCCTCAATTGTTTTTTTCTGCAGTCCTAATTATCCTCTGAAGTCTGTGTCTGTCCTGTTGGGTTGCAGAACCAAACCAGACTGTTATAGAGGTGTAGATGATAGACTCAATAATTTCTCTGTAGAACTGGATCAGCAACTCCTTGGGCAGTTTGAGCTTTCTGAGTTGGCGCAAAAAGAACATTCTTTGTTGTGCATTTTTGATGATGTTTTTGATGTTAGGTGTCCATTTTAGGTCATGTGACATAGTAGAACCTAGAAATTTGAAGGTGTCTACTGTTGATACTGTGTTGTCTAGTATTGTAAGAGGTGGTAGTATGGAAGGGTTTCTTCTAAAGTCTACCACCATTTCTACAATTTTGAGTGTCTTCAGTTCCAGATTGTTCTAGTTATACCACGAGGCAAGTTGTATAACTTCCTGTCTGTATGCAGATTCATTGTTGTCTCGAATGAGACCAATCACTGTTGTGTCATCAGCAAACTTCAGTATTTTAACAGACGGATCATTTGATCATGCAGTCATTGGTATATAGGGAGTAGAGAAGTGGAGATAGCACACAGCCTTGGGGAGGCCCTGTGCTGATTGTGCAGGAATTGGATGTGATTCCGCCTAGTTTCACCTCCTGCTTCCTGTCTGTTATGAAGCTTATGATCCACTTACAAGTATGTTCAGGTACCGCTAGTTGGTTTAATTTACTTAGAAGAGTGTCTGGAATGATGGTATTGAATGCTGAACTGAAGTCTACAAAGAGGAACCTTGCGTAGGTATTTGGAGATTCAAGGTATTGTAGGATGTAATGCAGAGCCATGTTAACAGCATCATCTGTTGATCTATTTGCTCAGTATGCAAACTGCATGGGATCTAACAGCGGATCTGTGATGGTTTTCAGGTGGGACAGCACAAGCCTTTCAAAGATTTTCATAACTACAGATGTTAGAGCAACTGGTCTGTAATCATTCAGTTGCTTGATGGAGGGCTTCTTTGTCACTGGGATGATGGTAGAACTTTTGAAGCAGGAAGGAACATAGCACATTTCTAGTGATCTATTGAATATTCAGGTGAAGAGGGGGCCAATTGGTCAGCACAGACTTTTAAGCAAGAAGGAGTTATCTGGCCCTGGTGCTTTTCCTGGCTTCTGTCTGTGTAATAGATCTTGCACTTCTTTTTCTGTGATCACCAGAGGTTGTGGGCCCAATGGATTGGAGCCAGTTGTAGAGGGCTTGGCTGTTGTTGGTGTGTTTGAGATGTGGGTTGTGGAGATAGATGGCTGTAATTTCTTTCACTTTCAATGCTTTCAATGCTGCACATTTATCCAGATTTCTGTTTTTAAGAAAGCTTCTGCTCCAGACAGTTTGGAAAACTGACTAGATAAATGAAGCAATAGAGGAACAGATGCTGTCAACCAACAGGAGTGATGTCTTTTAGGTACAAAACAAGAGAAATCCATATATATTTTAAAGCCTCACCTAATAAAATTTTAATCATTTGCACAGGAGTATGGGCAAACATTTCTACACTGGTTTAGGTTTTTAGCAATTGGAGCCCAAAATGTGCCAGCAATCCCAAGAACACTCAAAGCTTTGCCAAAATGCATTTTGGACATGGCTACTATGGCATTTTTGCTATTTAAAATTCATTCAAAGTATGTAGGAAAGGTTGTGTATGTGTTTTATTTCCATCAATGCAATGCATCCTCTCAGGCCACAAAAATGCACACTCATTTTTTTAAATAACTTTGTAATTTAAATGGAAATGCAATAAAAAAAATTACTAGAACAGGAAAAGCATTTGATATATTAAAAAGTGAGATGCCAACAAAATGTGACCTTAGATTAATGGGTAACCTAACATTAAAGTTCTTTTGATATAAAACAATATGATTGCAATCTAGATTGAAGCCTCCAAGCTTGCAATTTCTGTTTTTAAAACATGACACACTAGATTCACTTTACCAATAAAGCATCTATATTAGCTCCCACAGCATCAACAATGGTAAATAAATTTTGGTAAGTGCTTTATAGCAGAAGAATTGGTCACCTTTGGAATTCATCAATTCTTTTACACAGTAATATTCCAGCAGGAACTGATCAAAATAGGAAGGCTGAAAAAGTTATATTTTACACTATAGTTTTTTCAGCAAGCAGGAGATTGGATTAGGTAAATTTCAAGGTCCTCTACCTGTCTGAAATTCTATTTTTTATTTTCTACTAGACCACTCTGAATCATCTTTTATTCTAAAAAGACAAATGATGATTGATAAATAGTATTCATTTGTACTTATTTTAGTGTGAACCATGCAAATTCATTTAGATGAAATTATGTCACGAAAATTGTATCAATAAAAAGTGGACACTTCATGTATTATAGGTTTATGATATGAATAAATTAATGTCTTTGAGATATCTGTTTGTTAATGTTGACATTCAGGAACAGGACATCTAAAGCTGCAAAGACAGAATTATGGGAACAGGGAATAAAAGAGCCATAAATATGGAAAGGTAAAATTCAAAGAAAGGTGAAATGAATTAACTACACACTGACATCCTAGGTATCAATGCATTGGATTGAACATTTCAGTTAAAAAAAAATCATACCATTTGTTGAAATAAAAGAAATAACATTGCTTTCATCATCAGGAAAATTGATTGGGAAGACAGATTCCAGCAAAGACATTACTTAAGCCTAATGCACTTAATGGACAAATGAAATAAATTAGGCTTTGTGGTCAATCTTTACTATGATGATTACCTGAATTTATCTTGCAACCACTGATACAGAAGAAGAGGTAGTTCTTGAGAATCAAGTTCAATCTAAACCTGACTGCACATGAAAGCAAGATATGCTGCCTGTGGTTGGGCCACAGTTTATATATTTGAAGTTTATAACAAACATTAGTTACTGCTGTTAGTATCTATTTGAACCCTAAAAGCAATATTCCAGATATCAAAATCTGTCTTACCCTGTGATAAATTGTATATAAGAAAACCCTTTCTACTTGAATTTAGCTAAACTTGTTTTATTCAGAAACATATTTTTCACTTATAGTATCCTAGTCTGTTACCATAGGTAAGGTATTTTTTTCCATTATATTGAATTAGATTTTTATACCTTAGTAAATTATATTTTTTTAAAAAAAAATTCTGGAATTATTCCTAAAAGAAATATTTTTGACTGCAGTTAAAATTTTATTTTTTTGAACTGTTTGGATTTAATTTTAATTGTATTTATTTAATCTCTCTTCAATACTTTTAATTCTTTTGTACAATGTGGTGAAATGTCCCTTCTTTCTTATGGCATTTCCAACATTGGTTCTGGAAATTTTATACACATAATTTTAGCATTTATCCATCATAGCAATCTCAATGTCATACATATATATAAAGAGAGGCAACAGGTCATAGCATCAACTTCAATGACGCCAAAACCCTAGCCACTATAGAAAACCCCAGCCACAGAATTATCAGAGAAGCCATAGAGATTGAAAAAAGACCTGAAAGCATGAATAGAAGAGAAGATTCCACCAGACTGTCAATTATTTGGAAGCCTGCACTCACAAACAAAAAATCTCCACACCACAAGCCAACCAAACACCTGGGCACAAACAGATCTCCCCTGATACCTCCAGCTCAAACACACCCCAACCAGACACCCAGATGAAACCTAGCTTCCTAATAAATGATAGCCGTCCATTTACTCAGAGCCAAGCCACACTAAAAGCCTCCAATACAGGAAACACAATGTTGCCAGCCAATCAAGACAAAAAAAAAGCCACAAAACAGACAGAAGATATTAGAAACACGAATCAAGCAGAACACAGCAAACTCCAAGACCAATAAACACAGACCAAGACTCCCAATCAATCAGGATGAAGAAAAAACCATGCTGACACAGCAGTAGGCTGGCACCAAATTTAAAACAGAAATGGCTCTGAAAGCCTGACTCACAGACGAACACAATACACAAACCTTATGATGGCAGATGAAATTCTGCCAAAACATTGCTACAACTTTAAAAGCACAACGATAATGACATGGGAAAATACCCGAACAAAGCTGAATACCATACACACACACAAACACACACACCACAGTATATATCGTAGATAATGTACCTTTTTGTGTGCCTATACACATTATAGTACATAATATGCATGTATACATATGGCATATATACATAGGATTAAATAGTGTATTTTGGATATTCAGTAGTAGTAAATAAATAGAGAGGGAAATTTTATCTCTGAGTCGAGGAGAGGCCAGGCAAGGCACCCTTTGATATGAGTGATGTCAAATTGGCCATGTCCACCCAATCACATGACCACCCAGCATGTCCACCCAGTCACATGACCACCAAGCCATGTCCAATGAGTCACATGACTACCAAGCCACACCCACCCAGTCACATGACCACCAAGGCATAACCACCAAATAAGCCACACCCCCAGAACCAATAGTAAAAAATTTTGAATCCCACCACTGCCCAAAAGTTTAGCTACCACTGTCATAGACCAAAAGGAGAATCTGGCACAACTTGTCAGACTTGTAGTGTCAAGCATCCAGAAAGTATCCATGATATCAATCACTCCTGGATGTTATCTCTCCAATTGATTTATTAGGAACAAATCTTTGAATCTTTGAAATTCAGCTACCATGTAGATTGCACCCAACTGAAGAAAATAAAAGTTAAAAAATGTTTCAGCTATTTGTCATTGCATCAGCAAACTTATTCTCACAATAACAAAGAAACTGTTCCAATGGCTAACAAAAAAAGCTAATTTCCTTTTTTAACTAAAATCAACAGGTGGAGACTGAAACACAACATAGATAATTGGCTGAAAGAACCAGAAATGAGAGGAAAGGGCAAGCATAGAAAAAGTACTAAAAGCTTTCATAATTCATGTTCAATGCCTCCAGGTTTTCCTGGAGGCATTGAACATGAATTATGAAAGCTTTTAAAACATCAGATTAACCTGAAAATATCCAATGTTATCATCAGTGTTATTGTTACCTTTCAGCTATTGGGCAGCTGAGTGGCTAATATATTCAACTGAGATTTCAACTCAAACTATTTGTAATAAAGATTGATTATCCTGATGAAAGAAGGAAAGAAAGAAAGAAAGAAAGAAAGAAAGAAAGAAAGAAAGAAAGAAAGAAAGAAAGAAAGAAAGAAAGAAAGAAAGAAAGAAAAGTAAAACAAGGCTCCATATCTCATCAGAATTTGTTGGCAGTTAGAAGAAAATAGTAAAAAAAAGTCAATATAAGACTATACACAAATTACTTAAATAAAGTTATATTAGAAATTAGATTAATAGAAAAAACTTAAACTGATCATTCTGTGTCTTTGCTCTATGTGCTTACTTAATCTACCTAATATTGTAAACCAAATTGTCTCTGCCAGCTTCTGAATCCATTTATGTTCTGTTTAACAGAATTTCTTCACAGTCCTTATTTCTGCAGCCCACAATTAAACTCATCTGTAAAATGAATAGAGGAAAAAATTCTAACTAAGAATCATGGTCTATAAATTGTTTCTTTATCCTTCAGGATTTAAATATTAGAATGGATTTAATGGATTTAAATATTTTATGGATTTAAATATTAGAAAGATGAAAACCAAAGAGGATCACTTAAAAAGACCTAGTCCTTTCCAATTTTTCTGTTTCATTAGAAGGATAATTTATTTGGTCTTCTAGTAACTTACATGATGAAGAGCATCAGCATCATGAATAAATATTATCATTTTCACTGCATTGCTGGTCTCTGGGTGAAAGAATTCCTTTCAGCTACTGTTAGTGAATTCATCCTGAAGAAGAGAGAGAGAGAGAATTGATCTGTTGTCTGATCTTCCATCGATCGGGGCTACTATTGCCTTGATATATTACTCTGTATTTCCAACTTTGTTGCAATGATTGGCACACTTAATTGATACTTTACACAGCAGACAGGTCTAAAAATAACTTGTACGAGCAGAAGATTGACATCTGTGACAAATGTTGCCACTCTTTCTTGATGTGCATTACCGAAGGTATTAGTTCATATGCACATTGCTCCCAAGACACTAAAACAAAATATCTAAAGATTTGACATTTATGAGTTTCCTATCACTCCTGTTGCAATGTTGCAATAATTCTAGATGGAATTTTTTAAATTAAAATAAATATAATCTTTAAACTGTCTTATGAAATGTTATTGTTTAAGAGAGATTGATCAGATAAATGCACAGTCTTTTCTGGTGCTGGCTAATCTGTCTAACTTGTGATGTTCAGCCTTTTGCTGTTGTATCTTCAAAGCATATCTCTACTTGGGATTGTGTGGTTGTGTGTGCACAGAGGTGACAAGGGGCCTTCTTGAAGCAGCAGCATAAACCTGAAAGAGGACTGTCTACTTAAACTGTGTCCCTTTCTCTTTCCTATAAATCATTTGTAATTAATTAACATCTATTTTTGGTTTAAACCATGCAAATAATTGTAACAGCAATACTGCTGCATGCATTTATCTTCTTATTTCTTTTTAATCCTTAAAAGCACTATCTCCATATCTATCCTATTTGGCTTTTCTAATAGTGTGTGTGTACTGCAATGGTGGGATTCAAAAAAATGTCTGAAGTTACAGTAGCATAATGTAAAGATTTATGTTTGGTAACTGCAACGGATTATATTAAACATCTGTTAATTTATGTTCCTAAAATATTTCTAAATATCTTAACAGTTTTAGAAAGTGTTGTCTTAGAAATTAATATATGGATGAAAAGTCTATATATTTATGTGGTAAATTAATATTTTTAGAATACTCTAAGTTTTAACGATGTATTAAAAGACTCTGTAATGTTAATCCCAAATAAATATTTTGTTTGCATAGACAAGTTATTGAGGAAATTTACTAGATATTCAAAAATATCATTGGACTTATATTTTAACAACTGCATCTATGTGTATTTCCATTAAGATCCTTGCAATTACTAGTCTCTCTCTGTATAGACTACTTTGTTCCTGGACAGACAAGTTGGGTCTTGATAGTCATTGATTGGATTTTAATGTTGAGGCTCATGAATATTTCAATTTATGGAGAAAAAACTATCCTAAAAATAGAGAACAAAAATTATATTGGAAGGTAGGGTGCATACTCCATATCAATTCCTTTGTAATGACTATTCTAAAGTCCCGTCTCCCCCTCTAATTTCAAGTGGTATCAATATATGACATATTGATAGTTTCTCCATTTTTTATTCTTTAATTTTTATACTTTTTTCACATATTTCTTTCCTGGCTTTTTAGTTTAGTTCTCCTTTAATCTCTTTTATTCTCATTTTCCTAGTGGCATAAGCATAGTGGCATTACCAAGGCTCCATTTCCCTGTTATTCTTGCTGTAGAATTTTTTTTTCTACTTCTTGGAAAATTCTTTTCAAATCAAACATACAATTAGGTGTCATTACATGCGCTGCATGCTTGTGATCTTCCTATCATTTTGTATTAATGTTCAAGTTCAAGGGAAACCATTTCAAAATCATTCTTCCCTGCAAAGATTTCCTTGTTAATTTGAGGTACATTTTGGACTATTGCCTTGATGCAAATTCTTTTCAGCTTTCATAACTTAACAGGTTATATTGATATTTTGAATCCATTCTCCTCCCCCATAGAAGTTTTTCTTTGGTACTAACAACAAAAATAATATGACTTCTTACACACTTAACAATCAGCAAGGAATTTTGCTCAAATGTTTCACCCTTTTTCTCCAGATGCATCTTATGTGATTGTAGTTGAACAGTCAGCTTGTTTGTTTTGATCCAAATCATTTTGGATGAGCTTGGAGAAAATATTTCCTTCTGAATTTCCCATGGAGATCATTGTGATATAAACAATCCTCCACTGTAAACCTGTAGGCAATTACTTCACTATCAGTTAATTTTTTCAGTAAAGTATTTGCAGTGATTCTCTGATCTAATCAAATTTAAAAGCAATTTTATCAAAGCTGCTTCTTGATCTCTCAGGTTTTTCCTTGACTTCACCATTTCAATGTAAATTCTACTTCTAAACAATATTTCTCACAGCATTTAAACAGGAATATATGAGCAGAGTTCCCCTGGTCTGTAATAGTGAATATTCTTCTTTTTCAGATGTTCAGAGAGCCGCTTAGAGGGACATATGGTTGCAGAAAGTAGGCAGATCATAGCCTAAAAGGTTTGAAGGGTTAGAGTATTTATTCACCAGTGGGATTGTGTTCTCTTGGCTAATTATAGATCTAATGAGTCAATCATCCTTGGGACTTTATTAACAATTTTATATTAAAAGAGTGGGGGAGGAAGAATAAAAAATACTTGTGACTTACTGAACATTTTGTGGCAAAAATCATTTGATTGAAGTGACAAATTTTAGCATGAAAGTGTGTCTTATGGGTATTTTCTATTTCCATTCTACCATTAGTAATTGGACTCAGAAGTAGTCTATACAATGATAATAATGTAGTAATTACATATTATCCCATTTTAAAGCATATTAATGATCTTATTATAATATCCATATTTAACAGCATTTCCCCCATCTGCTTTGGAGCCTCTAGCTCCTTTCACTTTCAGCTATATTGCCACACAAAGGGCATTAAATTAAGAAAGGTTGATATATTGTGAGAACTTGTCTGCAAAAATTATCAAATGAGAGTAAAGAATTAGTGTTTTTTTGTATTTCTTTACAGCCACCTGGTGGATGTGTTAGATTTGTGCACTCTGGATCTGGTTATTCTCTGGTCTATGAGTGATTGACATCTCACACCCTTGCCTTAAAGTAGCTGGAGCTCAAATGCTTTGGTATTGAAAAGGTAAATCCAACATTTTAATTTGGGCCTGCAGCTATAAAGCTGCTGCACAATTGATGCTACAAGTTCTATTCAGACAAATAGCATTCTAGCAGCACCATTTAAATGCAAACATATTCAATGGCAGGGATGCTTTGTGATTGTTCTTCATTTGAAATGAGTGACAAAATATAAAGGAGTGAAAATCCCCTAAGAAATATGAAACGCCTCTGAAATAACCTCAAGGCCATTTCTGATTTGGTAATGAAATTTTGATAGAGAGTTCCATTTTCTTATTTGCTAGCCAAAACAATTTTTTGCTTTCTTTCTTTTTTAACAAATTGGAATGCAGTAATACAGTGCTAAATGTGCAGTAAAATTAGCCCATGATGAGGGGATGAAGCATGGACACAGTGCTCCAAGGGTGTTTTCAAATTACAAGTATTTTTCCCCTATTAACAATCAATTGTTCAGATGTAGCATTTTTCAAAGCTGTACTATTTCACTGATATCTGCATCCATTCTTCCCATTCTTTATTTCTCTGGTGACATAACAAACAGACTTACAGAAAAATAATACTGCTTCCAAGGACAGAAGACAAGAAGATGGAAACATTCCCTTATGAGATGACTTCTGGAGTAATGCTGTGAGAGATAATGAACCGGAGGAGGGGAGAACATGGTGGTGCAGTAATGCTGTGAGAGATAATGAACCAGGGGAAGGGGTAACATGGTGGTGCAGTGACTTAATGATGCTGAAACTGCTGGTAAGGAATGGTCTGTATTCCAGTGGTTTGAGCCTGGCTCTGAGACAGAGTGAGTTCCTGTTGCCTGCTCCCTGGCTCTTGTTCAAAAGCATGCAATGTTGAGAGTAGATAATGGATACCATTTTAGTGGGAAAAACACTATTTGTGTGTGCTGAAAGCAGAAGCTGGCACTGGAGCTGGCTGGATGTGAGGCAATGAAATACAAGGCTGTGTGAGACTAGCCAAGAAACCCAGAAGAGTCAGCAACTCCAGGGCCATTAGTCAGCTGGTATAAGTACAGTAGTTTGCCCCCAATGGTGCACCAAGGATAGGTATGCAAGCACTGAACAGAATGTAATATCAATGTAGGCTGTCAGGATTGCATTTTTGTGCTTAGCATTTTCCTTGACATTGTATGCTATACATGAAATAAATAAATAAATAAATATCTACTGACACTTTTTGTGACTGGGCAACAATATAAAAATAATAAAAAAATACATGGTCATGGGTCGGAGTAAATGGAGACAGCCTCTGAACGAGAACTTTCAGCTCTTTATTGCATAGTGACTTCTCAAAAAAACAACAGTGAACTCTGCCTTATATAGGCAACCCTTGTGAGAATTGTCCAATAGCGAGCTGTGAACGCCAGCACTTTTAACCAATAATAACCCTCTGTTAAGGGCCAATCGGATTCCTAAGAACTAACCAATTTGATCTGGCTGCCTGACAGCCAATCAGAAGTGCAGGGCCAGAACCCTGCACTTTACCTCAAGCTCATACTTTTATTAACTATGGTACATACACAACACCCCTTCCCCCTGGCTTCTTAATTACGGTGTAGTTATATAGTCCTTCAAACAGGACGGTTGTCTTTTGAGTCTTTCAGATTTTTGTTGGACTGGTTGATTGCAATCCTGCTGAGGTAGATTGTTGTTTGGCAGTGGATCTGCTTCTTGCTCAGGTGCAATTTCTTGCGGTGCAAACAATTCCCCTTCCTGCTCCATTTTCTGAGTCTCACTTAATTCGTCGCTTCCTTCGAGCAGGTTCCCTGGAACGTCATCTTCTTCTATACCTTCCCCCCCTTGGTTTGGTCATGGGGGAGTTGTTGACTGGCCGTTGTGAGTCGTGACCGTAATTGGTTGATATGCCATTTCCACAGTCTATTGTCACAGCATTTCACTACGTAGGATTTGGGGCCGGTCACTCGTACTACCGTTGCCTCTATCCATAACGGATCGCCCAATAAGTTCTGTGCGTAAACGTAGTCTCCTACCTGGAAGGTGCGATAGTGGCCACTGGATCCTATTGGCTTTTCCGGTTCATAATCAGGGTGCAACCGGTCGAGGTGGGAGCGGAGTCTTCGTCCCATCAGTAGTTCCATGGGAGTTCTGCCGGTGACGCTATGTGGAGTTATGTGTTGCAAAAAGAGAATTTGGTTGACCTTGTCATCGATATTGTCATAGACCACTTTTTGCAAAGGCTTTTTAACAAATTGGACCATGCGTTCCGCTCGGCCATAGGTCGCAGGGTGCGCAAGCGAGGTGAGCGCATGGCGGATGCCGCGGGCAGCGAGGTACTGCTCAAACATTAGTGCCGTAAACTGTGGCTTGTTATCGGACACCAGGACGTCAGGCAATCCGTGGGTTGCAAAGAGTCTATTTAGGATCTTGATCACTGCCTCGGAAGTTGTGGCCATCATACGATGAATTTCTAACCAATTGGAGTATGCGTCGACTGTCAGCAGGAAGGTATATCCTTTGGTTGGCCCCGTGAAATCCAGGTGGATTCTGGACCAGGGTCCACGTGGCGTCTCCCATTCAGTAGGCATGGCTTTTGGTGGGGCATTGCTGGCTTGTTGGCAATTGGTACACGCTTTGACCCACTGCTCAATTTGCCGGTCCATGCCCGGCCACCATGCGTAGCTTCGTGCAAGCGCTTTCATCCGCACGATGCCGGGGTGGCCCTTGTGCAGAATTTGTAGCAGCGTCTTCCAGAGTCGTTCTGGGACAACGACTCTATCGCCCCAGATGACACAGCCTTTTTGGGAAAAAAGTTCAGTCTGTCTTGCTTTAAATGGCACGAAGTCATCCGGGACTTGGTCCAATGGCCATCCGCGTTCTACCCAGCCTAGGACTCGAGCTAGGGTGTGGTCTCATTTGGTTTCTCTCATGATGTCTCGGGCGGTCATAGGCGGCGATTTGAGTGTTTCGATCTGCAACGTGGTTGCCGTTGGTGCCGGATCGTCGAGAGTCTCTGGAAGCGGTGCTTGGCTTAATGCATCGGCGTGGGGAATGGCTTTCCCCGGGTGAAATTGCAGGCGATAATTATAAGCAGCTAGGAATTCTGACCATCGGGTCATTCTAGGGGATAATATGTAGGGGGTTGGCTTGTCCCTGGCTATTATCCCTAGCAATGGTTTGTAGTCCGTTATAATGGTAAATGTCCTTCCATACACATATTCATGAAATTTCTTTACAGATGAAACGATTGCAAGAGCTTCTTTATCAATTTGTCCATAGTTCCGCTCTGCTTGTGAAAGAGTCTTCGAAAAGTATGCAACAGGGACTTCGTTTCCATTAGGCAGTACATGACTCAAAATGGCGCCCACCCCGAAGGGGAGGCATCGCAGGTTATAACTAATGGTAAAGTCTTGTTATACTGCATAAGTACAGAGTCAGATGTGAGCAATTTTTTAACATTCCGGAACGCTTGTTCTTCCCGGTAACCCCATACCCACAATGCTTTTTTATCTAATAACCGGTGTAACGGTTCAGCAACAGTCGCCTTGTGCGGTAAAAATACATTATAGAAATTAATGAGGCCTAAGAATGCCTGGAGATCGGCATTGTTACGTGGCCTGGGAGCATTTTTTATTGCCTTTAATTTACTTTCGGTAGGATGAATGCCCTGGCTATCAATCCGATACCCTAGAAACTCAACACTGTCAGTATATAAGTGACATTTATTTTTTTTCACCTTAAGCCCTGCCTCTTGGAATTTTTTAAGAACACATTTCAAACGATAGTGCAAGATTTTTTTGGTAGGTGCTGCAATTAATACGTCATCAAAATACGGAACCATGCCCTTGATTCCCTGTAACAACCTTTCCATGAGGCTTTGGAATATCCCCGGGGCTACACTAACCCCAAATTGCAATCGAGTACATTTAAAAGCACCTCTGTGCATTACAATTGTTTGGGCTTGGGCCGTCTTTTCATCCACTGGTAGTTGTTGATAAGCTTGAGCTAAATCTAATTTAGTGAAAACCTTTCCGCCCCCCAAGGAATGGAGGAGGTGCTGCACCACAGGAACTGGATACGCATTCTGCTGTAGGGCGTGGTTTAAAGTGGCCCGGTAGTCCCCACAAATTCGGATTGACCCGTCTGGCTTAATGGGTGTTACAATAGGGGTTTCCCATGGAGAGTGATCGATGGGCTTCAACACCCCTTGAGCAATTAGTTTGTCGAGTTGTTCGTTGATCTTAGCTTTAAGAGCGAATGGAACTCGACGGGGCTTCAAGCGAATAGGGGCTACTTTTGGATCTAGACTAAATGAGATTGGGGTCCCTTTATACTCACCTAAACGGTTCGCGAAGATGTCGCTGAACTCAGAAATAAGGTCTTCCTCCCACTCACAACCACCGACTCGGTTCACGCCGGCCACTTCGATGCTGAGTGGCGCGAACCATTGGAGGCCTAATAGACTAGGCCTATCTCTATCGATGATCGTTAGAGGTAAGTACGCTGTATGCTTTTTGAAGGAGACTCGGACTCGGCAGGACCCGACCATGGGGATTCGATTTCCTTGGTAGTCCTTGAGGATGAGGCGTTGAAATTGGAGGTCTTGGCGTTGGATTGTGGGGATAAGTTGCTTGAGTGTCTTCCACGACACCATCGAGAGGGACGATCCTGAGTCGACCTCCATGTGGCAAGGCTGGTTCACGATGGCTACCGTGACTCGAATTTTCTTAGTGTCCAAAACTGAGGCGTGACCGATAGTGATAGTATGGTGAGCCTCTTCTTTTTGCAAAGCTCGATTTCTGTAGGAGTGGTTTACTGGCTCTCGCCTTACAGGACGCTTTCCTGTCGATTGGCAATAGTTGGCCCCTTTTGAGGCCTGGCTGGGTCCTGGTAAGCTGCGGCAGACCTGGCCGATGTGGCCTCGTTTCCTGCACTCATAGCAGAGTGCGTCACAGAATTTGCATTCGGCCCTGGCATGGTTTGCTCCACAGCCAGCGCAAGGCCGTAAGGGCTTAGGGTGAGGGTCCCGGTCAGACCGCAGTCGATGGACCCCTTCTTCGTCGCTGTCTGATGACGAAGAGAGGTCCTTGTGGTGTGTCATTAGTATCTGCCCTTCTGAGTTGGGTGAGATTTTGCCGGTCAGCTGTGTTGCCAGAGTGTGGCTTCACCGTAATTGTGCAGCTGACTTTTTGGTCGCCTCCGCAGCCGTGGCTTCAGCAATGGCGTCAGCAAGGCTGATGTCGCCTTTCGCCATCAGCTTGCTTTGCACGCCTAGTGCATCTAATCCCAGAATTACTCGATCTCTTAGTGCTTCTTCTAAATCGGCGAACCCGCAGAGGCCCCCTAAATTCCGGAGGTCCGCCATGAAATCGGCCACGCTCTCTCCTTTTCGCTAGTTTCTCTGATAAAACTCGTGGCGTCTCATGAGTGTAGGCACGGTTGGCACGTAATAGTCTCTCAGGATGGGTTCGAGGTCGTCCCAGCTCATGGCTTTCACTTCTCGAGGTTTGGCGAGTGCTTTAGCCATTTTAAATACAGCTGGGCCGCAATGCGTCAGGAACAGTGCCCGCTTCTTTGCTGGTGTGGCGTCCTTCAAATTATTCGTCTCGAGAAACATTTGGAAGTGATCCATGTAGGATTCCCAATCCTCTTGGTTCGGATCGAACGGAGAGGGTGGTACGATGCCGCCGGACATGGTTCCGTTGTTGGCGTCGTCTTATCACGTGCTCGGTATCGCTTCCTAGCTTCTTAGTTTCAGACGTCTCCACATCCCATACTCGTCGCCAGTATTAAGTACTTGGACATGAGTCGGAGTAAATGGAGACAGCCTCTGAACGTGAACTTTCAGCTCTTTATTGCATAGTGACTTCTCAAAAAAACAACAGTGAACTCTGCCTTATATAGGCAACCTTTGTGAGAATTGTCCAATAGCGAGCTGTGAACACCAGCTCTTTTAACCAATAATAATCCTCTGTTAAGGGCCAATCGGATTCCTAAGAACTAACCAATCCGAACTGGCCGCCTAACAGCCAATCAGAAGTGCAGGGCCAGAACCCTGCACTTTACCTCAAGCTCATACTTTTATTAACTATGGTACATACACAACACAAACATTTCTCTAGCCATTTTTCCAGCTTCCTCAGGCAGATCTGAAAATGAATTTAGCAATAGAACTCATGTGTTTATGTGCTACCTATGTTCGGAAATGCAGAATGCCCCAAGCAACTGCTGATGGCTGTGCGATCTGACTAGTGAAATATCAAATAGATTCAAGGTCTCATAGTGTCATCTGAAAGTAATTTCATCAGTAAGTGGCAGCAGGGAAAATCTACACTCAATAATATACCTTTTTATTCTTAAATCCTACACAATCTGAGAAATTGAGATTGATTCTAGAGTTTGAGGAGTGGTAAATAAAGGAAGAAGTAGGACAATGTAAAAATTACACAATACAAATGACTATATAATATGTATACTATGAAAGAAAAAGAGGAAGAAAAGGTTTAGGAAAATATAGATGGAAAGAAAATAACAGATCAGACAAGAATAGCAGACGAGGATTATACATTAATTAATGAATTGAATAAATTGGTCATACTTTAGGAGACTTTAAAAGACTGTGAGTTGTGATTTATTGGCAATGAATATGTACTGCACATTTCTTCCTATCTGCTATGACAGATTGATGAATCATCACATGATTCTCATTTGGGACTAGGGATATCAAGTTATTTTTCTCAGGCTAATAACATTTTTTCTCATTTCTCCCTTCTTTTTAACAAGTGACTCCCAAGTGAATTTTGATTCAAAATCTTTGTTTGCTTTTTTAATCTAGTTGGTTCTCCCATCTACTACAATGGGAATAGAATAATATGAAAATGCTAATTTTTCTTCAAATATAGTAATTCTATTTATCTACCTGGTACAGATAAGACTTTCTTACTTTTTCTCAGGAAAAGCATCACATCGAAGAAACATATTTAATATCTATGGATATTTTAAAATAATTCAGAATCTTAAACTATGTTTGAATGTGGATAAGGATGTCAATAAATATCATCAGAGTTTTACTTCATCCCTTGAACAAAGAACTGAATAAAGTAAATGGAGTAATCAGGTTCTATTGAAATAAGGCAAAACATATCAAGGAAGAAAACACTTGGAAATATGACATAATATATTTTAGAGTCCATTTGTAAATGATAAGTGGCAGCAGAACAAGTAATAGGATCTATGTAATGCTTTCTTTAAATTCCCAGGAGTTTTATATGTGTTATGCCTATAATACAGGTTGATATTATTAACCACATATTAAGAGCTGGGAATAGAGACTTAATGATATATTTAAGACAATTTGCTAGTGATTTTTTAAGACTAATTTGAGACAGGGAATTTCCATAACAATTATTTACATTGTCACCATTATTTTCCTCCTCCTCCTCCTCCTCCTCCTCCTCCTCCTCCTCCTCCTCCTCCTCCTCCTCCTCCTCCTCCTCCTCTATTAAAAAATTCAGTTTTGTAAGTATTTCTCTTTGCTAGAAATATATTTCATTTTTACTTCATATTGGTAATAGTGGCAAACTGGTAAATATTTAGATGTTATCTAAAGTGAGATGATAGAACTATGGACAATGGCAAAAGAAGAACGTCTAATAAGAAAATTAAAAGAGCTATGGTGGTGCAGTGGTTAGAATGCAATATTGCAGGCTCACTCTGCTGACTGCCAACAGTTTGATTCTCACCATCTCAAGGTTGACTCAGCCTTCCATCTTCTAAGGTTGGTAAAATGAGGACCCAGATTGTTGGGGGCAATATGCTGACTCTATAAACTGCTAAGAGAGGGCTTTGGAGCACTGTGAAGTGATATATAAGTCTAAGTGCCATTTCTAAAACCCAAAGAGTACTCAAATGAGTTTCCATATTATCTCATGTCTATATCTGATTTTATCTTTAACCTTTGAGATTTTGGCTTCTATCTGAAATCAGACAAATTTGTTTTCCTCTGAAAGCATTTTGTCAGATGCTATCATTAGATTAGATTCTCAGCTAAGAAACAGAACATGTTCTATTATTTTCCAAGGAATATAACTTCAGATGGAATTATTGAATAATAGAGTGCCCAGGCACATGAAATGTTTTCTAGCACTTGTAAAGAATGGGTCAGGAAGAGGTTCAGTAATAGTCTATTTTTCTAATAGGAGTGTTTTCTATGTGAAAATACCATTTTATAGGGAGAAAACATTCAAAGGTTTGGTTACCCTTCTGGATCATGATGAATGATTTCTTCTAATTCATTTTAACTAGTCAAACCAAAGCAAAAATCTTAACTGTTAATTCAAAGGCTCTGTTGACATTGACTAACAATTCACAATGTGTTTTCATCATGTGAAGTCTTAAACTTGTGGCTCCATCTGGATCAGAATACACTCATTAAACAACCTATATCTGGAAAGAATTATATATTTGGGGCTTGTACAAACATCTCTAATTCTTCTGAAGCTAAGCCAAAAAGATTAAATTCCAAGTAAACTCTTCTTTACAGTGGATTTGGTCAATTTAGAAGAGATTGTTACACAGTATGAAGTGATAGAACAAAACAGATAACATTTAACATAATTGTGTGCGCTAGTTTTATGAGGACAATCAGGTTATAAGTGTAATAAATGAATATATAGATGTGATGCCTAACAAATATTACTGTTTAAATATATAATTCACAGTCTTCTCTTGTGGATTCATTAGGAAAATACACCAATCAAAACATTCCTCTATTAATGTTTTCAGAGGAGAAAATGTCATATTACAAAAATAAGACATTTCATAGAATATTATATATCTAACAATGCTAGACTTCATTGTGTCAGCCATGTGTCAGCCTCATCTGTCAATCTTGTCTCAGAGCAGAAAAAACTGCATATCATATATAATATTTTATAGTATATCATCGATGATAATCTAAAAGAAAGGACTTATATAATATAATACATTCATTGAACTACAAGTTTTTCATTCATGATACAGAATCTATACCTACCAGTAGATATTTTGTACGTAATGTTCATGATTTCCTTCACTCACTGTCCTTGACAATTTCTACATCTTAGAGGCACTAACTGAAATTAGAAATAAACTGGCAGGTAATATTTATTGCTACTATTCCAACATGTTCAAAATACTTTAAATCTATTCGAGTTAGTTCGATCCAAGAAATTTAAATTTTCATAAAGTAGATTGAACCAGTATCAGTAAGACCAAATATCCTCCAGTAAATCCAAATTATTTTGCTTTTAACATAATCACTGCAGCCTGATGCTGAACCGCTATTGAGTATCAACCAATTTCAACAGATTTGTAACATATGATGAAGAAATAGGCTTATAAAAAAACAAGATACTCATTTTCTGCCAAAATTGAAAAATTATTGCCCAAATATTTCTAAAGAAGCATTCAGACAATCCCTGAAGATTTATGAAATATCAAGTGGGCTAAATTCAGCCATTTGAGCACAAAGCAGAGACATTTTTTAAACTTGCTTTAATGTAAATCTTAGTGGCATTTTATGTACAAAGCATACAGAAATGTTTCTATAAATACTGGCAGCTTTTCTATGTTGCAGAATGTGTAAGATATTCAGAGAATGTCAGCAAAAGGGGAAAGCAAAGTAACATGAACTGCCCTGCCTAAATTTCTCTATAGTTCAATGTCTATAGTCCTAATCAGGAATCTAATCAAGCACAACTTAAATAAATACAAAGTAATGCATTTACTATATTTTATGTTTTCCTAAGCATAGAGAATAGAATAGAATAGAATTCTTTATTGGCTAAGTGTGATTGGACACACAAGGAATTTGTCTTGGTGCAAATACTCTCAGTATACATAAAAGAAAATATACATTCATCAAGAGTCAAGAGGAAGGTATATAAACAGTATTGTTTTTATGAACTACTATTATGACTAAATTTAAATTTAAGAAAGGAATGAGATATCAACAATCATATACAAACAACACTTTCAGATGCAACTATTCTTTGTTGAGTGCATGGGACACCACTTTGAATAGATCCCCCAGTTCTGTCAATTTCAATGTTCAGGTATAGCTTCTTCACATCCTACAAGTTTTCCTTACCACCACTTCCTCTTTCACAACTTTTCATATGAATTTTGTTTAGAAGAAACAGGCTGGACAAGCTCAAAGTTTGTTCCTGATCAGTTTGCTTAGAAAAAATTGAAAAGAACTTCCCACCGCACAGCAACAAAAGCTGTGGAAACTGAATTCATTGTTGGACAACCTGAGAAAATCCATCCATCATAGCCAGAAGGACTGGTGGTCAGTCTTGAAATCTATTTAGTATACAGAGAGTTCAGAGTAAATTGGAAGTGGAATTACATGTTTGTTTCAGAGATCATCAATGATCACTAGTTTAATTCCACTTTTTTTTCAAGGAAACTTACTGCACTTGCAAAAGATAATGATAATTTGATATATAAGAATTCTGTAGTATCAATCAATAGGGCATTTTACAATTTCTCTATCTTGACCTAAGAAAATATATTAACTAATTGAAATCTCTTTTAAAATGTATTTTTCTCCATGAACAGAAATTTGCCTTAAATTTTCATTTGAGGTGAAACCTTGTTCTAAGTACAACATTACTATTTTAGCTTACAGTTTAGAATAGAAGTCAATAATGAAAATAAACATTTATATGTATTTCAAAACTCTACAAAAGTTTGCCCTAGAAGAGGAATGTGCAACCACTTTTACATCAAAAGCTGTACTTAGCTTTGGAATGATGCTCTTTGAGACACATGAAAAGCAATAGTTCATATGAGAATTCCATTTGTTTTTGTATGTGTGTTTAAAAATCATTTAAACTAATTTTAAACAAACACAGATTTTTTATCAGAGAGCTGCACTTAATTTATATAATGTTTAATTAATTAAAATTAATGCTTTATTACTTTTGAATTTGGGGGCAGAATTCCTTAGCAGAGATTTAACATGCCTAGTTTGCACTTTTCTGGGTTAAAATCCAGAGCAGAATTATGTCATTAAAAAATGGCAGCTATATTGCCAATTTTGAATATTATAATTAAGGGATACACCAGGGGCTGGATTTGGGGCTGACTTCCACTAACTATACCACATTTTCCAGATAAGCCATGAATGACATCATCCTCCCAAAAGCAAATTAAATCTAATTCTATTGGCTTTTTGTAAGGCCTTTAAAAACTTAATTTTGCCATCAAGCTTTGGAGACAAGGATTAATGATAGTGTCTATAAAGTAGTTGTGTTGATTGTGGTTGCCTATTTTTGATTTAGATCGGGTCTGATTATGTTGCTATATATTTTAATTATTGTTTTGATATATGTTTGTATTTGTTTTTATACAGCTTTTAATTGCTGCAAACTACCTACTGTCTAGACTAGAGGAAATAATCGATAAGATGATAGATATATCATCTTATCTATTATCTATTAATATTATAATATAATATAATAATATATTATATATTAATATTATAATAGGAGCTTGCTATTCCTGAGACCATCATTTATGAACTGTCCTTAAATATCACATTTTGGTTCTTACTATGTTGCAGAGCCCCTGATTATGACGTTGAACATGCAAACCAGCTAAATACACTACTAAAATGTGCAGCATCCTTCCCACACACTTTTATGGTTTCTTGGTGACTTCAATCTACCTCATATTAACTGGACCCTTAATGAATGTGCAACTGAACCCACACATGCAACCTTCTTCAATGCAGTAACAAATCTGGGACTAGAACAACTAGTAACCAACAGCATTACTTAACAACTGCCTCGATCTTATCTTCTGCAATAGTTTGAATTCAATTTATGGAATACAAATTAAAGAACCCTTTTCCAACAGTGACCACAACATGATTGACTTTTGTCTCAACATACATCCACACAAAAATCATCACAACAACGGAATCCCCAGTTATAACTTCAAAAAAGGCAACTATAATCTTATAAACAATGATCTCTCATCCCTTGATTGCCAATTTCTATTCACTGGATGCAATACTGTAGAAGACCATTACAACATATTTTTACTTGAAGTCAAAAGAGTCATCAAACTATATGTACCAATAACAACTCCCAAAACCAGAAAAAAACAAATTACCCATAACAATAAGGAAGCTTCAATCCAAAAAGCTCACTTTGGTGGAAAACAAATCTGGTAACGTTGCCAACTTCAAAAGCCAATACAAAAATTTATGCCACTAGATAAAGACTGAATGCACCAATTATCACATTAAATGAGAAGAAAACCTTCTACACACCAATTCCACCCACGCTTTCTACAATTTTGTAAACAACAAACTAAAAGACTCAAGGTCTATCCCACCCCTGAAAGGACCTAATGGTAAAGACTGCAACAATGATACTATTAAAGCCAACCTCTTTAACACATTCTTTGGCTCAGTATTTGTAAACAGCAATGGATTATGCCCAATATTTCCTAGTCAAACCACAGACAACTACAATGATCTAATACATATTGATTTTACAGAAGACAATGTTGAAAAAGCACTATGCAATCTAAAACCATCTCTATATATTGGACTGGACGGAATATGTGCCTACTTCTTAAAAAAGCTATCCACTGCCATAGCCAAACCTCTAAGCATAATCTTTGAAAAACCTTTCAGGACCAGCTCCTTGCCAAAACTATGGTCACAAGTCACAGTCATACCCATCTTCAAAAAGGGAGAGCCCAGCCTAGTTGAAAATTACAGACCAACCTTTTTATGCTGTGTCACCTATAAAGTCATGGAATCAATTATTAACCAATCCATCATCCTCCACTTAGAAACAAACAACCTACTCTCTCATAAACAATTTGGTTTCAGGAAAAAACTATCATGTAATCTGCAACTCTTACTGCAAAACTGCAAAAACATATGGACTACAAAACTCGATCAGGGCAAAGCAATAGACACAATATACATAGACTTCTGTAAAGCCTTTGATTCAGTGGTATATGACAAAGTACTCCTAAAACTAAACTCTTATGGTATCTCTGGACAACTGCATAACTGGATAGAAGCATTCCTATCAAACAGACAATAAATGGTCAAAATTGGGAGTGTCCTATCAAATTCTGTACCTGTCAACAGTGGTGTCCCCCAAGGCAGTGTTCTAGGAGCAACTCTTTTCATACTTTATATAAATGACCTCTGTGATCATGTTAAGAGCAACTGTGTTCTCTTTGCTGATGATGTAAAGTTATTCAACACCACAGACAATACTACAACCTTCAAAAAGACCTTGACTATGTATCAGAATGGTTAAACAAATGGCAACTTCAAATCTCAACAAATAAATGCTCTGTCCTACATATTGGCCCCCCAAAAAATCATAAAATAAAATACAGGCTGAATTGTCAAGACCTTGTTGATGATCCAAACTCTGTCAATGATTTTGCAATACTCATCTCTAATGATCTAAGTGCTAGAACCCACTGTAACTACATAGCCAAAAAGGCATTAAGAGTTGTTAACCTAATCTTATGTAGCTTTTTATCTGGTAATATTACACTAATAACTAGAGCATACAAAACATTTGCTAAACCAATACTCGAATATAGCTCATCAGTCTGGAACCCACATTACGTATCTGATATTAACACAGTTGAGAAAGTCCAGAATTATTTCACAAGAGTTCTCCACTCCTCTACTCCTTGTCACCAAACTTCCAGACCTAGAAAACCTAGAACTACGCTGCCTTCGGTTCGATCTAAGTATAGTATATAAAATCATATATTGCAATGTCCTACCTGTCAATGAATACTTCAGCTTCAACCATAACAACATAAGAGCAAACAATAGATGCAAACTCAAGGTTAATCGCACCAAACTTGATTACAATAAATACGACTTCAGCAACATAATGGTCGATGTCTGGAATATTCTCCTTGACTCTGTGGTTTCTTCCCCAAACCCCAAAAACTTTAACCTTAGACTGTCTACTATTGACCTCACCCCTTTCCTAAGAGGTCTGTAGGGGGCGTGCATAAAGGCACCAATGTGCCTACCATCCCTGTCCTATTTTTTCTTTTATTTCTTTTATTTTTCTTATATGTATCCATGTATTCATAACTATGTTTTTTACTTACACCTATTATCTTGTAAGCAATTGACAAAAATAAAAATAAATAAATATAAATAAATTACAAAGCCTAAATAAATGAAGAAGTGAACAAACAAAAATTCCATACAAATTAAAATATTAAACTGATATAAATCACCTGTATATATTACATATATATTTATCACCAATACACCAAATATCACATAAAAATGTCTTTATATTTCTAAAATATAATAAAATCTATGCCAAAGGAAATGTGCTATACTCCCTTTTGAAAACCTGATAAATTAAAAACCCATTTATAAGAAGAAATCTCAGTTTCCCAATGAGATTCTTATCTTCTCATATGGTCTTTATCAATCTGACTAAAATATATATTTGGAATTAATATTGGTACATTTCTTAAAATATACGTTGGAGACTAATATTACTTTTTATCCTAACTACTAATCCATTTATAATTATCCAATAGTCTTATCTATAATATTTTAAATATTAATTCCTATATATTTTGTGGTGTTTTGTGTGTGTGTGTGTGTGTGTGTATGTATGTATGTATGTATGTATGTATGTATGTATGTATGTATATATTTCAGATCCCAAAGGAAATTAGCTAGATTCTTCCTGATTAATCTAATAACCTGAATATTTACAAATTGTTGAACCACTTATTTCAAGTTAGGCAATCAAGTAGAATAATTATTCAATACTGCCAAACTATCATCACCTTACAAAAATCTGAATATTCTGAATCTTCCTGTGTAATATCACAAGATTGCCTAACAATGATTGCTAATATTCAAGTATTATAAGCCATAGTGGTGCAGTGGTTAGAATGCAGTCCTGCAGTCTACTTCTGCTGACTAGCAGCTGCCTGCAATTTGGCAGTTCAAATCTCACCAGGCTCAAAGTTGACTCAACCTTCCATCCTTTCAAAGTAGGTAAAATGAGGACTCAAATTGTTGGGGACAATATGCTGACACTGTAAATAATAAAGAGAGGGCTGTAAAGCACTGTAAAGTGCTATATAAGTCGAAGTGCTATTGCTATTAAATCAAAAAGCTACAGAGAAAATGATGGACTCCGATTTGAGCTTCTTTGGTGACAGATCGAAACTGCATCTCTGCATGGTTTCGATCCGTGCTTGCTGCTGGAGTGCCCCGAGACGGCTGGTTTCGGGGCTAAGCCACCCCTTAGAGGTGGTGAAGAAGAGGGAGACTGCCTGCAGGGTTGAGGAGAACCGCATCTCTCCTCCCCAGCTGTCCATTACTCCCTTTCACGAAGATGGTTGTAGTGGTGGTCAGAAATGGCCACCACAAAGAAGAACTCAACTGGAACAGAATGTACAGGAGGAAGATAAGAAGAGAAAGTTTTGGTTGACCAGGTCAAAACAGCAAAAACAACAAATAACCTGGAATTGAAACTATTAAAAAAAACCAATAACATTGTTCCCTAAGAAGATTTCTAAGCTGCAAAGGAGAGAGAAAAAGGAAAGGATTTGGGTTTTTTTTTTCTCTTCTTCCTATACTGACAGATAAGCGACTTAAGCAAGAAATTGGAAAACAAATCCAATTTGACACTAATAGGCATTTAATGCTGAAAATAAAAAGTCAAAGGGACAATAAAGATTTCTGGATAATTAAAAGCTTTTGAAAACAGGAAAGGAGAGAAAAAGAATAAAAGGGCAGGATCTGGAAGTGAGGAGACTGCCTGGAATTAAAAAAGAACTTACAGCAAAATCTCAACAAGACTTCCAAAAGATATATCTTAACTGAAACATTGCAACCAAATAGTAAAGCCCCAGGAAGAGAAAGTGAAAAATGAAATAAGAAGAAATAGCTTGGGACTATTTGGATTACTTGGTGATTTCTGGATTCTTGGTTATTGCATTTGAGTGACTAAAATCAATTGGGTGGTTGTTTAAAACTGTTTAAAATGGCTCCACTTTTAGGAGAACTGAAAATGGAACTTAAAAAGTACAAAGAAGATGCACAAGAAGGGAGAGGTTCTTTTGGCTTTGTATTTCAGTTCTCAGAAATGGAGGTTGGGAACTATGAGAAACAACAAGAAATGCCTGAAGAACAAGAAGATTGTGACAAAGAAGAAACCATCTTTAATGAACAAGTAAACAGGTGAGGGAAAAAAAGGAAATGGGGGAAAGAGAATGGAAAGTTTAAGATTGAGAAAAAGAACCCCCCCCCAAAAAAAAGAATAGAGTGAAAAATAAGTATAAAATCAGAAAGCAACAGAAGAGGGAAATGCAGAAGAGAGAATTAGAAGTAGAGAGATAAGGGGAGGGAGAAGAAGAGAGGGAAGAAAGAAAGGAAAAGAAGTTATAAAGGACAGAAACAAAATATAGAGAAACAGGGCCTATTTAGAGATAATGGGTGAAAAGCTAATGGAAAAAGTGATTCTGCAAAGGTACATAAGATAGTATTGTTATATTAGAAATAGAAGTAATTTCAGAAAATATGAAATCATGTATGATTAAAATGTTTGATAAAATAGTTATCATAACTTAGTGGAATGCTTGTCAATAAATAAATGTAACAAAATGAACATTTAATGATTTACAAAACATATGTGAAGAGAAATAAGGGAAAAATTAATTATGGAGATTATATGTGTCTTTAAGGAAGTATGATATTTAATTGAAAAGAAATGTTAAAGATGTTAAGACTTTAATGATTATTAATGATAGAACTGAATTGGAATGGAATGAGGGTTTATAATTACATATATTTATAATCCTTTTTTTAAAAAAGAATATAGTGTGTATTATAAGAATGTACCAAGCAGAATTCGACTGGAAGTTATGTATTATGTATTATATTGAAGGTCATAACCTTAAGGTATATATTGAAGTTTAAATAAGAGTTGAATGGATATAATTAAAAGATATAAAGGTGTCATACTCCAATTAGTAACCACAGGAGAAAATTTGTTTAATGAGAAAAGATAATATGAAATTGAAACAGAACAGACAAAATATAATGATTTGAATTGAGATGAGATAATCAAAATAAAATTGAGAAAATTAAAAGAGGGGAAAAACTATATAGAAAATGTAGAATAGTACAAGATATGGAATAGAACACAAAAATGAGCATGAAATTGAGTTTGTATCTATATAGAGAAATTCAACCCGGGACCATGCTATTTTCAAAAAAGATGTTTTACTTGTATTTTGTGTGTGTGAAAACCCAAATAAAACTTTATTTAAAAAAACTTTATTAAAAAAAAAAAAGCTACAGAGAAAATGAGCAACCCTGATGTGCTCTAACTCAGCTGAACCACAAATTAGTTGATTTTGTTATTACTCTTGCAATTGGTTTACAAATATGTTAATATCCTTTTGTCATCCAAAGGCTCAAGAAGAATGGAAGGTGCTTCTTTGTAGGCTTTGATGAAGAAGATGAGTCCTCAGCTAGTAGTTAAATATGATTCATACGGATTTTCAGTTCTCTTTCCGTAGGAGGCAGAGCATAGCAGAGCTTCCTTAAAATAGGAGCAGGAACAATTTGAAACAATTTGAGGCTTCTTTTAAGTTGCAGAAGGCTGTGATAACATCACAGAAGGAACCAGGCCTTTTCATCATCACAACAAATGCTTTAAATGAAATGATGGAATCAGGATGCAAAATATATCTTTTTCCCTCTTAAAACTGGTCAAACAATCCCACTGATTTTTTTAAAAAAATTTTTTCAAAAGGCCAAATTTCAGCTCCAACAGTTTCAGGTGTTTAGAAGGAAGATTGTTGGGATTCTCAAAGTTTCCAGCTAATTTTGTCCCCCACCCCCAAGAAAAAGTCTTTTTTTAATTTTTAATGATATCATCCTGGGCTGTTCAGCCTCATACTGGTTGCAGGCTTGTGATTGTTTTACTGCATTTTTGGCTGGGTTTGTCTATCAGGATTTGTTTTGGTGTATATCTTCTTGACAAAATTCACATCTCTGTAACCAGAAGGAGAGAGAGGAATCTATAAAGGCCCCCTTAATCCCAGATTAAGCTTCTATCCATGGCTTTTATCCAGTAATAGTTTGCTAAATCTACCAGAATTTTTTGCCAGTCATTTTCATCCATCCATTTTAAGCAAGATACCCAGAAGCAGAGTTTTTTAAATACAGACTAAGAATATCTTGCATCACTTTTGGCAAATATTTGTCTCTGAGGTTTGGCAAATTAACAGTAAAATAGTGTCTTCAAGTCATGAGATTGCAAGAAAGAAGGCATCATTTCATGTCTTTATTGACCTGAAAAATAAAATAAAATAAAAACTTTTCTAAAGAATTATCTCAAAATGTTTGACTTGCATACATTAACCTCTTAAACTATCCAGAAGCTCTTAAGGCTTGCACCATCAAAATGACTGAGAACTTTAGATTTTGGGCAATCTGTTCTGTACCTGCGATACAGGCTCCATCTTCTATCAATTGAAGTTTCCAAACACTTCCACTCACATATGTTACAAAGGACATTAAATTAATGAAGTAATGAGTTTGTTTATTTAAGACATTAAGATAACTGTCCATCTTATAACCAACTCTGAACAGCTTCTAATCATAAGTTAAAACAGGAAAAAGGCCATAATAAAGGTATAAAACTAAACATATTAAAGATATTAGTATTTATTTATTTAAAACATTTATGCACAGGCAACCCAAATTTGGGGGTGTGCAGTAATTCAGCTAAATCCAAAAATTACAATGTAGAATGGAACACTTAGGAACAGATTTTTTTTTTAACATTTGGAAGAATGAGCAAGTCTAAATCCACTCAGTACTAACATTGTTCCTAAGATTTGTGTGTGTGTGTGCATGTGTGTGCACGTGTTTCTGTATATTGCAGAAAGCAGGATAGTCACCATGTGAACACTTGTTTATGTAAAACACCATAATAGGTAGAGAAGGGAAGTTGGCTGACTGGATTCTATGACATTTAAAGTGTGATCCCTGAAACCAGATCACCACTGGTTACCCAGTGGATAACTTCAAGGATAAAAAGAACTTGGAAGTTGAGATCATTTGTCATTGACTCTACTTCCACTCTATTTTTAAATCTTTATTTTCTGTTCAAGTTTTCTGTTTATCTTGGCTGAAATATGTTTCAGTTACTTATTCATTTTAGAAAATCTTACACTTCTCTCACATCTTGATAATCAGTTCCTTTCTATTCATAAAAGAGCATCAACATTTTTGAAGAACTTTTCTGTCCCTTGCACACAACAACTCTTCAATCTATCTCTAAAATGTGAAGGCATATTCATTGCCAGAGGGTTTTCTTGTCCATCATATTCTACCTCAAAAAAACAAAATTATAGATTGAAAAACCCTTATATTGATTTCTATGAAATTCAGTTCATTTAATCTGAGAGATGGAATTTCCACATACTGCCAACCAATCTTACTCTGCAATGATGAAAAACAAAACAAAAAGTTTATTTTATTTTTATCCTCATGCTAGAATGATCTCCATTTTTCCACCTCCAATCAATTGGGCTACCTATAGAAAAATGTAAAATAGTTTAGATAATTTTCTGAGCTTGTGTCAGGTGCCAGATTGGATTGTGTGACCTCTACCAGCTTAAGTTGCAAGTGAGGAGAAATATGAAGTGAACCCAGTCAATAGGAAAAACATATATTGGAGAAGAAATATGTTGATATTTTGGTTTACTATCAGTTTGGGACAAAATATGTTGTAGATATCTCTTGTAGAGACTTTCTAATCAGAAAAATTATCACCCACATAAATAGCTAAAAGAATTTAAATGTGACATGTGTGGTTTCATTATTATGCTCCATCTATTGTTTTGTAATGGAAACATTTCAAATTCTGTGGTATTTTCTTAGATATGATTTTGATATTTTTTTTTCTATGCAACTAGTTTTCAAACACCAGCTTTACTGATAAAGCCATGGTGTGCAGTGATTATGATGCAGTATTGCAGGCTAATTCTGCAGTTTGATTCTCAAGGATGACTCAGCCTACCATCCTTCCATGATTGGTAAAATGAGGATCCAAATTGTTGGGGACAATATACTGACTCTGTAAACTGCTTAGAGAGGGCTATAAAGCAGTGTGAAGTGGTATATAAGTCTAAGTGCTATAGCTATTGCTGAAATTAATCTGTGCTTATAATGCACACCACTCACTCCATGTGGACTACTACCAAGACCACTGCAAATTCTGGATTCTATTAATTTCTTGAAGTTAGGTTACTGGGGCCCATCTTCAGTCATTATATCTCTTTCAAAAAGTATTATTTTCTGATACCTAGTTTATTTTTCTGCTTGGTGTTACAAAAGATTTCATATTACTTCATGCATGTGAGTAATGAGACACTCATTCTTACCAGAAAGCAATTTATGTCAATGATATCAATTTCAAAATGATTTGTGGAATTACATTAATAAATCGCATTTTTTGATAATTGGAAGGCGATTTTTCATCCAGTTTTATAAAAACTCAATTTAAAGGTAGCTTGTGTTGTATAGTAGAATAAAATTGCATATGCATGTCATGAATCAAATTGCTGAAACGAGATGTGTATGCATGCATTGTTAATGAAACTACTAACAGGCTAAAGGCTAAAGTTGTAACTCTATTTTAGTTGAGCTTTAATTCATTTAGCAGATAAAAATTGTTCTTCTCATATAACCAGTGTCCTCTTTTTTTGCAGTTGAAGAGGAGAATGTGGGAAGGGGTCATCACAGAGTGGAAGCTATCAATCAGTAAGGAGGATGGAAGCTCTTCCTTGTTGATTGACTCATGACCTGCCTTGTCCCAGGGGTATTTCTTGTTCATAGAATATCTTCATTCCATTATATGGGATAGAGCAGATGTCCATAAGAGCAAATTCAACCTACTCCCTACTCCCAAGGTACCACAGGAAATCAATTATGAGATAAAATTGGATAAGATCTTGATGTCCATCATCTTAAGTTGATATAAAAAACGTTAGATATAAATGTAAATCATCATCATCATGATGTTTCAGCCTGCATAGTATGTTTGGGCAGAATGGGTGTGCTCCAGGGGTATCTCACTGAAATTGTTATCTTGTAAGATCTAGGAAGTATTCCTTTTTTATCATCATACCTCCCCCATCTCTGGAACAGCACTTCTCCCAGAAATAACAATGGCCACTCTCCTAGAGTTCCATAAGTTCCTTTAATGGCTTTAGTCCTAGGCCTGGGGGTTATTTTTTTTCTTTGAAGGGGGAAGACTCATTATGTTTTAATAACCATTTTTATTCCAAGCTGCTTGTTTTTGGCCTATGTTTTTGTCTGCTCTTAAACTAGATTTTGTAAACTATTCAGAATTTGTTGGAATGGATGGCAATCATTGCCGTTATCATCATCATCATCAGGCAGATAGCAGATTACCATACATCTGTATGATGGAGGATGTGGTCATTACTTGTAAAATAGTTTTAGAGAATCAATGAGGTACAGTGGTTATGATGTGGGACTACAAACAGAGGTGGGCTGTTCAACCGGTTCACACCAGTTCAGGCAAACATGTAGTTAAGATTCTGTGCAGTTCAGTGAGCCGGCAAATCCCATCACTGGCTTATCCTGCCCCAGCTCATATTTTGGCCTGTTTTCAGGCTATTTTCAGGTCATTTTTGAGGTAGTTTGGGGCCATTTTGGGGCTAAAGACAGTCCCAAAAATGGCCTGAAGAGGGCCCAAAACCAGCCTGTTTGGGGGGCATTTTCAGGCCATTCTTTGGGTCATTTTCAGGCCATTTTGGGGATGTTTTGACCTGAAAATAATCTGAAAATGGCCTGAAAATGGTCCAAAAAACAGCCAAGGCGCATCGACAATGGAAACCATGTCTGGCGGTGCCATACCACCCACTCCATTTGACCCAGCATAAGAAGACTGGGACTTGTATATAGACCGGTTCCAGATGTTTCTGGAGACCAACAACTTGAAGGATGCCACTATGGGGAAAAAGCGAGCAGTGTTCCTGACCCATTGCGGGCATGCCGTCTTTAAGATGGCCAAGGCACTAGTGAAACCGGTTGAGGTGAAATCCATGGACTGGGACGTCCTCGCACCCCTTCTATGGGCCCATTATGCACCCGCCGTACCAACGCTTGTCCAAAGATATGAATTTTACCAGAGGGACCAACGGAAAGGAGAGAGCGTCGCAGATTTCATCGCAGACCTCCAGAACTTGGGAGGCCTCTGTGGGTTTACAGACCTCAAAGAAGCTCTGAGAGACCGAATAGTTCTGGGATTAGATGACCAGAGAGCACAGATCAAGATCATGGCCAAAGGGGACATCGATCTTGCTGATGTCATCAAAGACACTACTGCAGCAGAAGCAACCAGGAAGTCAGCCGCCCGAATGCGCCGCACCAATGCACCACTCCATCAACTCACCAGTAATACCTCACCTTGCCTAGAGAGGCACACAACAGCAACCCACCACGAGGACCTCGAATCGCCATCAGAAAGTGAGGAGGAGGAGGTCAACCGGCTCCGGTCTGAACGTGACCAATACAACTAGCGGAATCGAAGACTACCACACCAATGCGCGGGTTGTGGAGCAAACCATCCACGATGAGACTGCAAATTTCTCAACGCGCTCTGCCATTCCTATGGGAAAAGAGGCCACATCGGGAAGGTCTGTAGAAGCAAGCAAGGATCCAGCCCAATTCAGAGGGGAAACAACTACCGCAAGACCACAGGGAATCGTCCTGTGAGTCGGGAACATTTGAACCACCAATGGAACAACCACTCCTATAGAAATAATACACTGGCCACTTCAACGAAATGGGAAGAGGCACACCAAACCATTACAATCAGTCACGCTTCATCGTTAGATGCAAAGAAGATCCGAGTGAAGGTCACCATCGAAAACCAACCTTGCGTGATGGAAGTCGACTCAGGGTCATCCCTCTCGATGGTTTCCTGGAAGACCCTTAAACAATTAATCCCTGCCGTCCGGCGTCAAGACCTCAGAGCCCAAAGAATCATACTCAAAGATTATCAGGGGAACCGAATTCCGGTCGTTGGATCCAGCCAAGTCCAAGTCTCATTCAAAAATCATACTGCGTCATTACCACTGACCGTCGTCAACTGCAACCGGCCTAGTTTGTTAGGCCTTCAATGGTTCGCCCCACTCGGGATCGAGGTAGCCGGCATTGACCAAACCAGAAACAACGACTGGGAGGAGGCCCTCATCCAGGAATTCCAGGACATCTTTGCAGACAAACTAGGCAAGTACAAGGGGACCCCAATATCATTTAACCTTAACCCTGAAGTAGCCCCCATCCGCCTTAAGCCTCATTGGGTACCTTTTGCCCTAAAACCAAAGACCGACGAGCAGCTCGATAAATTAATAGCCCAGGGTGTTTTAGAACCAACTGACCACGCCCGTTGGGAAACCCCAATCATAACACCCATCAAACCAGATGGATCGTTAAGGATTTGTGGGGAATACCGGGCCACCCTTAATCATGCCCTTCAACAGAATGCTTACCCGGTGCCGGTGGTGCAACACCTTCTCCATTCCCTGGGGGGCAGAAAAGTCTTCGCTAAATTGGATTTAGCACAGGCGTACCAACAACTGCCTGTAGATAAAAAAAAAACCGCGGAGGCACAGATGATCATTACGCACCGAGGCGCCTTTAAATGTAACCGACTCCAATTCGGAGTGAGCATAGCCCCAGGGATTGAGTCTGATGGAGAGACTCTTGCAAGGGATCAAGGGGATCGTGCCATACTTTGATGACATTTTAATTGTGGCCCCAAATAGAGAAGTATTAGAAAAGCGTCTTAAAATGGTTCTCCAGAAATTTAAAGACTTCGCCTAATGTTAAAAGAAATAAATGTCAACTGTGCACAGATAAAGTAGAGCAAGGCATTCACCCCACTAATAGCAAACTAAAAGCAATCAAAAACGCCCCAAGACCAAGAAATAAGACTGACCTCCAAGCTTTCCTGGGGTTCATTAACTTTTACATCTTCTTGTCCCAGATAGCGTCCGTAGCTGAGCCCCTACATAGACTTCTCGACAAAAAAGCCACCTGGGTCTGGGGACACCGACAGGAGCACGCATTCTGGCAAGTGAAAAACTTACTAACCTCCGATGCTGTTTTAATGCAGTATAACGAGACTTTGCCTTTAACAATTACATGTGACGTGTCACAATTTGGAGTAGGAGCCATTTTGAGTCATGTGTTACCAAATGGTAGTGAGACCCCTATTGCCTATTTTTCAAGGATCCTATCGAAGGCTGAACATAACAATAGCCAAATTGACAAAGAGGCTCTTGCTGTTGTATCTGCTGTGAAATGATTTCATGAATATGTGTATGGATGAGTTTTTACTATTATTACCAATCACAAACCTTTGCTAGGGATTATAGCAGGAGACAAGCCAACCCCCTATATATTGTCAGCTCGAATGACTCGCTGGTCGGAGTTCTTAGCTGCGTACAACTATAAATTACAACACCACCTGGGGAAACCCATTCCCCACACTGATGCATTGAGCCGTGCCCCACTTCCGGAAACTGTCGACGACCCAGCTCCAACCCTTACGACACTCCAGATTGAAACACTACATTCACTGCCGCTAACAGCCAGAGACATCGCTATCGAAACGAAACGAGATCCTGTCCTGGCGCGAGTTCTCAGCTGGGTCAAATGAGGATGGCCACTAGAACAAACCCCTGATGACTTCACCCCTTTCAAAACTGGCAAACAGAACTTTTCTCGCGAAAAGGCTGCATCCTATGGGGAGACAGAGTCGTCATCCCAGAGCGGTTACAACGAGCATTATTGAAAACATTGCATGACGGTCACCCCGGCATTGTGCGTATGAAAGCGCTTGCACGAAGCTACGTGTGGTGGCCGGGCATCGACAAGCAGATTGAAGCCTGGGTAAAGACTTGTCTAAAGTGCCCAGAAGTCAGCAGTGCCCCACCTAGAGCAACTCCAACAGAGTGGGAAACCCCTCCTGGGGCCATGGTCCCGCATCCACATTGATTTTGCGGGACCTACTAAGGGACATACGTTACTCCTAACAGTGGATGCATATTCCAACTGGCTCGAGATCCACAAAATGAAGACTACTACAACCGATTCTGTCATCCGAAAATTGAATAGGCTATTCGCAACGCATGGGCTGCCAGACGTTCTGGTCTCCGACAACGGACCCCTGTTCACCATCCTGGCATTTGAACAATACTTAGTGGACCGGGGTAACCGCCATGCGCTAACTTCGCCAGTACAACCTGCGGCAAATGGCAGGGCCGAGTGCATGGCCCAATTTGTTAAAAAAACTCTCTACAAAATGGACTATGGAGACATTGACGACAAACTAAACAGAATACTCCTACTCCAACACATCACCCCGCACAGCGTCACCAACAAGACTCCATCTGAACTGTTGATGGGACGCAAGCTCCGTTCCCACCTCGACCAGCTCCACCCATCCTACGAGCCAGAGAAACCCTGTGCATCTAGCGGAAAATGCCGCGAGTTCATGGTAGGCGACTTAGTTTTCACTAAAAACCTTTCCGGTGAACCATTATGGGTCAAAGCAACCGTAACTCAAACCACCGGGCCCAGATCGTACCGTGTGTAAACATGGGACAGAAAAATATGGAAACGCCATATAGATCAGCTTCGCTCTAGGCTACAACCCAGTTCCCACGACTCCTGTGACTCTCAAACTGAGGGGGGAGGAGATGTTGAAGAAACTGAATTCGAGATGGTGGAAAGCAGAATCAAAGGAAGTCAGCAGCCAGGCACGATACATGAAGAAGAATCAGGGAGAGGGATGGCCTCGCCACAGGGGAATACCTCAATGGAGGCGAGCCCGCAGAGATCGGAGGACAACAACGACAGAATTAATGGTACCAAGTCGTCCAGTGAGGACGCAGAACTGCCTGTACCAGATATATCAAAAAACATCCCGCCGAAATTGGACTACAGACAGGAACTGGTGGGACAGCGCAAATCTAATAGACAGTTAAAACAACCTGCATATCTTTGGGATTACATCACCGCACCTCTCAAATGGAACCTGGGGGGAAGGGGTGTTATGAACTAATAAAGACGTTTGATAAAGTTTTAACAACCTTAAGAAAAAGCAGGGTTCTAATCCTGCACTTCTGATTGCCCGATAATAGCGATATTGGATTGGTCCCTTCTGGGAAATCTGATTGGCTGTTAACGGGCCAACTCTCATTGGTTCAATGGTTTAACACTTCCATGTTTCTCATTGGCTAATAGGTCAGCAGCCTACCCTATAAAAGGGCTGCTGCTGCCCTAGGGTTTTTGCTCTGTTCAGTGTGATTAATAAAGAGTTGAAGTTCACTGTTCACTGCCTCGTCTCCGTTCCTTGCACCCATGTGCAGAACTTAACAATTTGTGACCTTATGAAAAGCAGTCAATGGGGAAACCTGATTCAATTAACAACCATGTTATTAACTTAACAATGGTGGTGATTCATTTAGAAATGGATGTGGGCATGAGGAGGATATTACTTTGAACTAATGCATTTATGGACTAACACTTATCTGAAATTCCATTATCCTGAATTATTATTAAAAAATGCCAGGTGCCTTATGAACAATACATAAAATTATATAACTCATAAAGTTAATGCATTAATTTAAACTGTAACTACATTCTAAGAATTCCATATCAAATTATTTATTGAAAAACTGGTTAATCTGGATTCACTATATCTTTTTCCAGCCAGAGAATCAAATATGAAAAAACATCTGCCAGTATGTTCTGTTCTTGTTTTGCCAACTTCTGGTGGATGACAGATACTTAAATTAATCTGCCAAATTGCCAGTCCTAAATTTATTTAATTTTTATTAATTCACAAAAAATGGATGGGAAGATAACATAATGCAAAGGGAAATTCTGGCCTAGATTGTAGTCTCCATAACTAACAATGCATCTAAGATCCAGACAAGCTCCAAAAACATTCTTACAGAATAAAATGATGGATAGCTGTAATCCAGTGCTTTGAAAGCCTTCTGATATATAGGTGTTTTGTGATTGTCCAAAAGAATTGCAAACTCCTGTGCTAAGTCATAAAGAATTGTGCAACTCATCTTAAACTGTTCTTGGTATTATTTAAGGACAGAAAACAGGGAAAAAACCAGAATTGGAATGAGTTAGTTCCAGCTAACTTTCCCCTGACCTATTTTGGATCTACTGAGACCTCAAGGAAGCTCAGTTCAATTAACCCAATCAATTAATTAGTTGCTCATATTTTGAATTGTTGTAACTATGTATCATTGCAACTAAATATCATTCATGTGTAATCATTAACTTCTGTCTCTTCAGTGACCTTTGCAAGGTACGTACAAGGGACAAGGAGCTAGACGGTTGTTAATAAGCTTATCCACATTGTAAATGATCTGTCTGGTATGCAGCTTTGTAAACATGCACATCCTGATGGAATTATCCTATTTGACTTGAGCTTTGATTAAATCATTTTCTTGTAAAAAAGCACAATAAAAGAGCATGTGCCAAGACATTTGGGGCGCGCTCATCCCAAGGAAACTTCGCCTCCTGTCGTTTCTCTCTCCTTCGCTCCCTATCATGAGCCGCCCATCTGATGCGGGATAGCAGATACCGCATTCTGGTGACCCCGACGTGATTCCCTAAAAGGGATACGTTGCGACGTGCCCATATCTTATCAGCTCGATGGGAGCTGTGCATCGCCAGGCCTGAAGCGAATTGCACATCATCGGATCTGAAACACGGTCTCGACTTTCGTAAGTATGGGTGGAAACTTTTCTCAACAACAGACGCAGCATCTGAAGGAATTGAGGGAGTTAGTCGCTTCTTCTTCTAAATATTCTGCTAATTTAAAGGGCTCGCCTGTAAAAAAGAAACCTATTGCTACATTATTGGCTTTTGTGTGGCAACATTGTCCCAATTATTCAGAGGAAGGGTCCTTAAAAATTTCCACTGGGCAAAAAATTGGTGAACATCTCCATAGTCCTCCTCGTGCACCTATTGGCATTTTGGTCACTTGGAGGAAAATTATGGAGGCTTTAATGGTCCATTATAAAATAGAAGCAGGGAGTGTGTTTGAATCTCCCCCGCCAAGTTATGATAACTTTTCTGTCCTTCAACCCTCCGCTCCCGATGGTCATAAGTCATTGCGGGAGCCTCCCTCCATTCAATCCACTTCCACAAATGTAGAGCCCCCGTGTCCTCCACCACCCTCCCGAGGTGGGGGGGGGTGTTGTAAAAGCCATTCAACAAGCCTTTTATGAAGGGGAAATGGATGAGGACACCCTTGCAGCTGCTTCCCTCTATCCGGTCATACAAGCCGGCAATCCCCCAGCTCCTCAGTATACCCCAATACCATACAAAATAATTAAGGATTTGAAAGCAGCCTGCAAGGAAAATGTATGGTGCTTGTGCATGGTACCAGGAGGGAGAATGGAAAACTAAAATTACCCCTCCGCAATCTTCTGCTCTAACTCAGGCAGAAGCTGCTGCCATTATTCAACAATGCCCCACATGTAGTAAGCAAGGACATTCCATTCCCATAGGAGTAAATCCTAGAGGATTAAAAGCTTGTGAAATTTGGCAAATGGATGTAACTCAGTATCAACCTTTTGCCCCTTGGAAATATTTGCACGTTTCCATCGATACATATTCAGGGTTTATTCTGGCTACTCCTCAAAGGGGAGAAACTGTAAAACATGTCATCAATCATTCAATTCGTACCTTTGCCTCGCTGGGACGTCCAAAAGAAATCAAAAACTGACAATGGACCTGCCTATACAAGTTCTGCGTTCCAGGACTTCTGTAACAGATGGGATGTAACCCACAAGTTTGGGATTCCCTACAACAGCCAGGGGCAGGCTATTGTGGAACGAGCGAACTTATCTCTGAAACGTGCTCTTGAACGATATTCGTTGTGGGAAAACCCCCCGAACCTCCCAGCATTGCAAAATTCTCTTAACATTTGTCTTTACACTTTAAACTTTCTTAATCTGACTGGCATTCCTCCCACTTCTGCTGCTTCACATCATTTTTCCTCCCCCTCACCCCCGCCTAACAGACCTCTGGTATATTATCGCAGATTGCCAGATCCCGCCTGGCAGGGTCCCACTGAGCTTCTCACTTGGGGACGAGGCTACGCTGCGATTTTACTACCAGACAAAACCACTTGCTGGATCCCTGGTAGGGCGGTTAGACCCTATCATGGGAATTCCTCCGTTACATCTGTATCTTAAAACTCTTCCTGATATTCTTGCCTATATCTTCTTTGCAATTTCTACCTTACTTCAACAAAACCTATGCTTCCTGTCAAAAGACTATTCATGTTAAAACCATTTCATTAACAGAAGGCTATTATACTTGTTCCATGTGGGTACGTCATGAAAATGCTACCCGTAGTTTTCACTCTGTCACTTCTGTTTTGTTTAAAGAACACTCTACCACTCGCTCTTTTGTTCCTTCTTTACTCTTCCTATGGAAAGGAACCTTAAAATCTTTTCCTCTATTCAATCTAAACATAGGGGGACCTAGATGTCCTTCTATTGTATTATGGGTTCCCCCACCCCAACTAACATCCTTGATGAATTACCAAATTAATCTTTATTGTCATTATTGTAATTATTATCCTTTTTCTACTAATTGCATTCCCTCCTCATTTCGCAAATGTTCTACAACTAACTTGTCCATAGCCCTCTCTCCTGCTTGTGATGTTTTTATATACCCAAACTCTGATCCTGTCAACAAACGACGCTTCAAAATAACTGTCCATGACGATCCGCAGAAGCCTCATAGAAGATATAATATTGCTTGGATTATAACTGACTTTCAAGAAGTTCGTTTAAGTTCTACAACCAATTTTTCTCGCATAGAAGACTTCTACCCACCACTTCAATTCGATTTGGCAGACGCACCCATACAACCAGGGGATATTCTGCAATCTACACCACTTCAGGAGGAACTTTAACATCACGCCTGAAAAGAATGTATTTTATCCCTGGCAATAATTTTGTTTGGACTTGTTCCACCGGTCTCACGGCATGTGTCCACGGGGATGAAATTGTTAAATCCAAATCATTTTGCATTCAAGTATGGCTTGTGTGTATAACTCTGATGATTTTATATCCCTACAGGTTCCCATGGAATACCCCCTTTTGCAAAATCGTAAAGATTTAGATCTGTTATTTTTTAAAACAAGGGGGATTGTGTGCTACGCTTAAAGAAGAATGTTGTTTTTATGCCGATAGCAGGGGGGCTTGTTTTCTATTTTGCCATGGTTTACAACCTTTTTAACTGCATTGGCAGGATCATTAATAATCATTATATTGATATGTATTATAGGACCTTGTTGTTTTAATAGAATATTGCAATTTTTTAAAAAAATCAATTATCCTCCATAACTGCTGATGTTAATGTGCTATTGCAAGCTCATGTTATATCCTCAACACCGGATGAAAAAATGTCATTGCTGAGTTACCACTCCTTGGACAACCCTGACGCTGATGGGTCGCACTCTTGCCCAGATGACGGGGATGGCGAACATTCCATAAAAATGGTTCCTGTCTTCTCGGACGAGGAAGAAGACTCGTCATAAATAATAAAAACAGAGGAGATGTTGTAACTATGTATCATTGCAACTAAGTATCATTCATGTGTAATCATTAACTTCTGTCTCTTCAGTGACCTTTGCAAGGCACGTACAAGGGACAAGGAGCTAGACGGTTGTTAATAAGCTTATCCACATTGTAAATGATCTGTCTGGTATGCAGCTTTGTAAACATGCACATCCTGATGGAATTATCCTATTTGACTTGAGCTTTGATTAAATCATTTTCTTGTAAAAAAACACAATGAAAGAGCATGTGCCAAGACATTTGGGGCGCACTCATCCCGAGGAAACTTCGCCTCCTGTCGTTTCTCTCTCCTTCGCTCCCTATCATGAGCCGCCCATCTGATGCGCGATAGCAGATACCGCATTGAATGTTTTTAAAGTCTGGAATTTCCAACTCAAGATGTGATAATGATCAGAGAGTGAAGACATGATGACTGCATAGTTTCCTCATATTCAACAGGTAATAATCTTTTGAATATCTATTGCTGGAAATGCAGGAGATCCTTGTTTTCATATCCTATTTATGTCCTATTTATAAGTGTTCCAGACATAGTTGATTGATTGTTATAGAAACAAAATGCTGGATTAGGAAGCCTTCTGATTTGATTCAGAAGAAGTCTTATTCTTTTAAAAGACACATGGCTAAACAAAGAAATTTATTCAAGGAAAGGCTAGCATTTCAAAAAGTCATTTTTGTTTATTGCAATTTATTGATTTATTTCAGATTTGGAAACTTATAGTAACAAAAATTAAAAACCTAAACAGGAAGGAAGAATATAACTTTTTAAATATTTATTTGTGTATATCTGAAAACAACCATTAGGTTACATTTCAGAATGCAAACAATAATGCTCTAGATATCTTGTATTTGTGTCAATGTACTTTTGAGGGGAGGGAGAAATAGTCTCTGGCTGACAATTTCCTAATGACATTTTAGTAGCGGTTGGAAAATAGCTTGTAGTTAGTCAAATAATGAGAGCTGAAATAGAGCTGTGAAAGACATGGAAGCAGGCGAAGAAAAAGTGTACACTGAAGCCTAAAATAAGAAAGGGTTGTTAAGCCTGGGTTCCCCAACCAGGGTTAAGGAGACAAGCTAAACAGAATGTGAAGCATTAGTCAGATAGGCATACAGATAAATGTGTGAGATAAGTTTGTATGTTAGTTAACATACAGTAAAAATAACAGATACGCTTGTGTTATCAAAAATATAGTTTATTCCATTTACAGTTTTATAGCATAGTCAAAATAACAGTCCATTAGCCATGTATCGTTTTAGTCAGTCCATTCAAGGATATTCAATTAGCAAAGTCCGTGTAGAATATCCAATGTCAGTTGACTTATAATAAATCAGTCCTCTCACCGTTGATAAATCAACAGTCCTTTCTTTCTCCCGTTCCAGTAGGGGAAAAACACAGTCTTCAGTCTATCCAGTAATTAGGGATCATCAAGCCAGAGAGAGCAAGCTGTCATGCCTTGCTTCTTTTATGGTGCTTTTACAACCACTCCCTTAATTACATTCTTACAGGTAAAGTTACAGACACTTTAACTAACAAACCATGATAACATATTTATTATTTTACCTAAACCAGTTAGGGTAAACAATGTTATCCATAACAAGGGTAAATGTGAAATCAAAGAGGTAAAAATGAAATGCAGTATCTGTCTGTGTTGTATGGCAAAATGAGAAAAAAGATGGAAAAATTGAGGGAAAGTGAAATGATGGAATTATCAAAAAATCATATTCTTTCCACACACAAAAATGACATTGGTATGAAACCTCTTTTATTGTTAATTCAGATGCATTTGGGCTACGTTCACCATGTTTTCTGCAGAAAAAATATATATTTGCGGAGTAGTTGCTTTCTGTGAACTATGACACAGCTGTCATGAGTTAGGGTGGTATGATTGGTCTCAGTGTACATACCTATATTGATTGTGCAAAGATGAATAGCTGCTTTTTTGCGTTGACATGTTATAAACAACCCTAGTAAGCATGAAGTAGTATTGAAACATTTTGACTGAAGCTTAGTGTGGATATAGATAATGTTATCAATAAAACTGAATTAATAATAATGTTTATTTTATCAGTAATTTTCTTCTTTTTTAAACATCCCTATACCCAATCACAAATTAGATCATTTCCTCAAAAAAAAAAAAAATCCTTTGGTAAAGAAAAAGTTTGGTTCAAATCCAATCTTTCCCCTCCTGATATTCAGCATTATCTCTCAAATCCCACCAGCTGACATATTCAACATTGGAAACCTTTGTTTAAATATCAAGTCATGTGTATTTTATGTGTATATCCAATTTTTCATTTACAGTAAAGTGACATATAAGGAGACAAATCAATAAAACAAGGCAATGAGCAAAAATGAAATCTAAAAATTGGACTACAACAAACATAGCAGCAACATATTGAAATTATATAGAAGCATAATTTCAGCCCAAAGTTAAAGGAAAGAAAGATAATCATTTAACACTCATAGATATGTAAAAAAATATCTTCACTATTTTTTTTAAAGGTTCAATAGACTATGTATGTTGGTAAATGACTTATTTTATCTACTAAATCTTAACCATCAAAATATATTTTCTGTATTTGTAGATATTCTTTAACATCATTGCTCTTCTTTTTCTCTTTCTTTCTTTTGTTCTCTCTCTTTCTCTCTCTTTCTGTGTTATGTCACTGTTGTCTGTGACCAAATAGAATTTGAAGGCCTGCAAGATTTATAGGTATGACCATCTGCCATAATCTTTTAAACACAACACCATCCTTAAGAGGAAAAGAAAAAGAAATAAAATAAAATAAAGGAACCTGTAATTCACTTCTGAAGCCAAAATTTTATTACTAACATATAATTCCCTAATGGAGCTGCTCTACTGTTGGTTATAGACCAGTATTATAGCATAATTAACTTACGCATATTTTCTCACAACTCATATATATCCAGACAAGAGCTGCTTATCTGAAATTCAGAACCAAGAAACAGAAGCACAGTCTAGCAATTTGTAGCCTTTGATTTTGCCATCTGAGAGGGAGAGATGTAAATATACCCTTCCCTAATTAAGTTTTTAAATGAAGAATTTTGACAGTAACTATAAGCATCATGTCAGGATATTTCATGAGAGTAAGAGGTACAAACCATTGTCAAGAACTGAGGAGCTGATTATATTTAACTACTATTTATAAAGTATTCATTGCCAATGTAGAGGCTCAATTATTAATTCCCACCTAAAAGTTATGGAGACTATAAGTTCACCACTACTAAATTTAAGACTATATATTTGAAGAAGGTAAGGTTTTCCTTTGTTTTTGTTTTGTTTACTAGGAGAGGAAAGGGGCTTATGATTCTCCATAAAACACAATACGGCATTGTATATATAAATACAATAAATACATTCATGAATGAGTTCTGATTCTGATCCATATTAAAAATTAGCCTATTCTTCCAGCTTAGAACTAATGAAGAATCCCAATTATTTCACATATATAATAGGAAGTGAAGCTGGAGGGGGAAAAGAACAAAGTTTACCATGTTGATCTTTATCAAACGAGAAACAGAAAACAGAGCACAGTTTATCACAACATAAAATATATGCACATTTATAGCTCACATCCACACATAAAGAGATGAGATAGGAGAACTTGGAACTAAGTGATGGAACATTGCTATAACAGTGAACCTGATGAGATAGGATATATGAAATGAATGAGGGGAACTATGGATGGACAGAAGACCTGCATCTACACTAACCGATAAACAGCTAGTGAAGCTTCCTCTGCACTAGTTGGCTACCCATTGCTTCAAGGGGAAGCTGTTCTCACAGTCTGAGACTGACCACAACAGAAGGGTGTGATGATTAAAGATAAGATACAGCTATTGAAAAAAAAAAAAAAACACAAGGCCTGATTCCATCTGAGGTTAAACAAAGGCACTGGCTACCAGGCTAAAGAACACTAAAGAAGCAGAGACTGTTTTCCAAAGGACATCCAAATATACTCCCAACTGCAGTGTAACAAAACTCAGAGCATCCGTAGTTTTAAATACATCAGTAAGATGGCATTCAAAGACAAGTTGCTGAAAGAATGCCTGAGGCAACAGTAGACATGGGAGGAAGATCATGCAGATGAAATCCCAAGGCAAGACAAGACCGTGCATGGGATGTACAGATAACTGAAATGGCAGATATTGGAAAATCCTACCAGTGGCTGCAAAGACAGCTCTGAAGTACTAATCATAGCAGCACAAGGACAGGCACTAAACACTGCTGAAAAAGTGTTCTACCACACTAGAGAGGACCTGAAGTGTAAATTATGCAGGCAGATAGTGGTAGGATTCATTTTTTTTACTACCAGTTCTGTGGGCATAGCATGGTTTGGTGAGCGTGGCTTGGTGGGCATGACAGGGGAAGGATACTGTAAAATCTCCATTCCCATCCCACTCCTGGGGGAAGGTTACTGCAAATCCCATTCCCTCCCCACCCCACTAACCTGCTTTCCAGCTCCTTTTCCTGTGCAGGGCAACAAAAGAAGACCCAGCTGATCAGCTGGGACTCAGGAGGCAGAGAATAGATGGGGACGGGGCCAAGTCAGAAGTGATATTTGATGGTTCTCTGAACTATTCAAAATTTCTGCTACCGGTTCTCCAGAACTGGTAAGAACCTGCTGAATACCACCTCTGCAGACAGGCCTGAGAGACAGTCCACATAAAGTGGCAGGATGTAAAATGCAAGCAGGAACATCATAAATAGAATGGCACATGAACATCTTCATAGTACATAGGTTAGACCATGGATCTTCTATCTTTTGTCTCTTGAGTCACATTTTGTGAAGAAGAATTGCCTTGGAATACATATAAAATATGGAATATTGTTTTATAATAAATCACATAAAAATGTTAAAAGTTGATGATCTCATGAGGCCTCAGTACTAGCTATTCAGGGACAATTGCAGCTCATAGCTCATGGGTTGGACCTGCCCGGGTTAGAGTCTTCCAAGTCCAGGTGAGAGATTCTATAGAAGGTTGTGGAAAATAACAGAGCTAAGATCCTGTGGGACTTCCAGTTCTAGATAGACAGGCAAACCATTAATCAACCAGGCATTGTTATAGTAAACAAGGACAGTGGTGATAATAGATGGTACTGGTACCAAGGTACAACTATATCAAGAAGGAACTGTCAACACCATCTGACTATTTACAAAGTCTGCATTACTATTACTAGTAATCTTGTCATCACTCCTTATCACCCATCCCCTCCCACTTGTGACTGTATGACTGTAACTTTTTCACTTGTATACTTATGAGTTACATTGACTGTTTCCTAGTATGATTTAATTGCTTATTGTACCCTGTGACTATTATTAGTCTTGACTCTTAATGAATGTATCTTTTCTTTTATGTATACTGAGAGCATTTGCACCAAGACAAATTCCTTGTGTGTCCAATCACACTTGGCCAATAAAGAATTCTATTCTATTCTATTCTATTCTATTCTATTCTACACTACTTTACTCTACTCTACTCTACTCTACTCTACCCTACCGTACCCTACCCTACCCTACCCTATTCTATTCTATTCTATTCTATTCTATTCTATTCTATTCTATTCTATTCTATTTTATATAAATACTTTTGTTGTAGTTTTTTTACTCTCTTTAAAAAAAACATTATGTGGTTTTGTTTTTCCTTCTTTTGTTTAATTAAGGGTCTTTTTAAAAATGCATCTTGCATCTCAATTATATCACTTTCTGATGTCTGTCCCCATCCAAAATGCAAAAGAAGTCTTTACATCAAGGAATAACATGTCAAGAAGACTTAAAGAGAACTGTTCTGCATAATATCCAGTTTGCATTGCAAATGAATTTGGAGTGTATTGAAGGAACAATGTGTTCAGTGATATAACATGTGAACTGGTGTAAACCACAGTACACCTGATGTCTTATCTTGGCCTGAAACTAAACAAGAACTTCTTTTTCATATACAGTATCATGTGGTTTCTTAATGCATTATTAATCTTCCATTGGGATTTGCTACATTTATTTTTTTAAGTATCTTTTTATACCTACATTGCATTTTAACAATGACATCTACCGAAAAAAGACCAACAGAAGATCCTTCATGATTTCTTGAATTGAACTGAAGCATTGGAAACCAGGGACAAGGCTGAACTTGACTGGACTAAAGTAAACTAGTGTGAGAAAATGAATTATAGCTCTATGTTGTTGTATATCAGTTTAAAAAAAAATCAAAATACAGATTGAAAAAATATTGCATATTAAATCATGGGACTTATGAACTGTGATAGGTGGGTTTATCAGTAAATTCCTACATTGAGAGATTTGGGCTTGGCAAATCACTGGAGGGGGAAAAATGATTACTTTGTACCTTGGTATGAGTAAAGATTATAAAGACAGATCATAATTAATGGGATGAGCATTATAACATTATGTTCTTTACTCTAGAGGAGAAGCAAAATGATGAATAATTTTACTGAAGCAGATAAGCAAGGAAGGAAGGTTGGGAATACCAATTAACTTCTGACCAGGATGCCATAACTGACAGTATTAGTTTTACATTACAAACATCTTCAGTGCCTGAGGTAGGATTAAAAGGTTTTCCCAAAACACTGCAGTCAACACTAGCAGAGAGCATATTTAATGCTACCATAATTAATTTCATTGCACAGTATGGGTTGATAAAGTAACAGTGCCAGCTTTCCAAAGTATTCTGATATGGTCATGCCTACTTTATTAGCAGGCAGCAAAGATTATGCATAGGTGGATTTTAAATAATTAAACATAAGCCAGGAGATGTTATCACAAGAGAAATGAAACATAATATTATACATAAAAAGAAGGGTATTTTTTTTAGCAAACAATGAAAAAAACTCTATATAAATTTATTAAGAATAGGTTATTAGCTATAGGCATGTGGAAAGGATACAACTTATTTCTTCAATAATTTGGCACACTCACAATGATACACCCACTGTTTAATTGGCTAACTATGCAGTCATATGCATATTCGTTAAAGAATCCACCCGACAGTCTAATGGAACTAATCAATGGAATGGTTGAATAAATGTATATATAATTTAATTGGTGCCTGTGATTTCCTTGGTTGTGTGTCTTTCCACCCCTCTTTTCCCCTTAAAATGCATAACAACGACATCAACAAGTGGTACTTATTCTTGAAAAGGTTGCCAATGAAGTGTATAATAGTACTTAAATATCTGTAGAAAACAAAATGAATGTTCATTTAGAGTTATTTCATGATGTCCTCCTCAGTGACTTTTTAATATTAGAGGGAAATTTACTGCAATAAAGGAAAATAACAAAAAAACAAATCCCAGTGGCAAGTTGTAGCAATACATACATACACACAAACAAATATATGTATATGTAATGTACATACATACATACATAACGTGTTTCTCACAAAATAAGGCCGGGCCTTTTTTTTTTTTTTTGATCCCCCCAAAAATGGCTAGGTTGTCTTTTGGGGGATGACTTAATCCCCCCCTTGCATCCTCAGGTGGGCAGGCGGCAACGGTTTGGCTGTTGACTTCAGTGTTGGTGGGGCACTTCGTATCAGGAGACCTTCTGCCATTGTTGCTTTCCCTTCTCCCTGTGCTGCCACGGCGTTTAGAGCAACACTGCAGCATTTGGCGCAGCCATGCGCGGCCAACCAAGGCTCCTCCCAGCAACCAGAGCCCGGCAGAGACACTTGGCTTCAGGTACAAAGTGCCCCACCAATGCCGAAGTCAATGCAGGCAGCACCATATCCAGGTATGCAACAAAAGTACTTCTTAACAGCAAGCCCCCCCCTCCATCCCCCCCATTTCACATGTTTAATATAGGCCTTAATTTGCAGGGAGGGGCTTAATTTGATTTTATGCCTATAAAACATCCTGGGACTTCCTATTCGGGGAGGCCGTATTGTTGGAGAAACGTGGTACATACATACATACATACATACATACATACATACATACATACATACATCTTGTGTGGCTATCAGGGGTGTGGGTCTGGTGTCATTCTTCATTCTTCTTCACCAGACCCACACCCCTGATAGCCACACAAGATGCTACCACCACACTTCCACGTAGAAAGCAGACTCACACCCACACAGAAGATGAAACACGACCATGGACCAGAAGCTGCATTGCAGCTGCATCACTACCCACCTCAAACCCCTCTGAGCCATACATGAAGCGAACTGACCCCCACCATGAAGATGCAGCACGACCACGAACTCGAAGCCAAACAGCAAGATCACAGCTCACCAGCTCAAACCTTCCAGCAACTAAGACTAACCTGAGCACAATCAAGCCCCCACCTGAACAGAACACGCCTCCAGCCAATCAGAACACAGCCAACCCCCCAACCAATCAGAACACAGCCAAACCCCCAACCAATGAGAACACCCCCCCATCCAATCAGAACACAGCCAAACCCCCAGCCAATCAAGTCACACCCCCAGGAGCAGTTAAAAGGAAGAAGCAGCTGCAAGCTCACATCACTCTGAGAAGCACAGAGCTGAAGACCAAGCCTGAAGATGATGAATGAGACTTCATCGAAATGTTGCCTAGATACTTCCAATCTTACGCGGGAGAAAACCCGAATAACCAAAGATCCACATACAAGTACCCGCAAGAACCTCAGAAAACAAATATATATAGTGAGTCCACAGGATCAACTATCTCTGGCAGGAATTCTCAAGTGTTTCATACCACAGTTCTTATAATCCCATGCTGATCTTCTAGAGATTCAGAATCAAAGTCCAGTGAAGTATTTTGGGACAAGCAGACAATAAGTACGAAAGTCTACAATGGTTATAGTATAATTAAATATTAATTGAATGCTAGCATTCATGTCTAGCTAAAAGATTTCACTGACATTTGATCTATATTCTTATTTATTTATTTGTATTCTACTTTTATTATTTTAAAAAATAATTCAGGTGGCAAATATATCCAATATACTTTTCTCTTCCTATCCAACTCACCACAATTGGAGGTGAGTTGGACTGAAAGAGTGACTTGCCCAAAGTTACCTGGTTTTCATGGCTTTCATTTCTAGCCTGATACCTTAACTACTAGATGAAATTGATTCGCCGTATGCTCTAAAACTAAGCAGGCTAAGCACATTAGTATGTGTCCAGAAACACATTCCAGCTTCCCCTTTACTGCTTCCCCTTTACTGCCTCCACTAGTAGAGGTGATATACTATTATGACAGTTGTATCGGGAGAGCTGAAGCACTTCCAGGTTGAAAGGATAGAACAGTGACATCACCATTGCCCAAGGAATGCCCAGTTGGGGGCTACTTTCACATCCCCATTAGGTTGCCCATTGAGGTGGTAGCCATTTAACTACTCGCTGTTGCTGGCTTTCAAACTACTGGTTTGACAGGAGTGATGGAAGCTTATCCTGTACCGCAGTAGCAACCAAGTCTCAAATATGAGCCTATCAGCTCAGCATCCTAACCTTGTAGAGCTTAATGAGTATAGACGGCATGAAACTTGGCTTCAGTTCAAATTGAATCAAAACTCTGTTGCTGTACCCTACAACAATAAAGGCCATTCCTGGAATCTCTATGGCATCCTTAATCACTACATGGATCCTTCCTGAAAGGGCTAATATCAGCCCTAAAACTCTTCCCATCTTATACTAAACAAATTCAAGTTAGGGTTATTTTAAGGTTTCTTATCATACTTTCTTTAATCTTTGGAACACTAATCTTTTCTGTAAGTTCTTCTTTATGGTTCTTTCACATCATCCTTAACGTTGTCTCTAAATTCCTTAAGATACAGCATATTTGGAGTGCCTTATGATATTCTTTCATAAAATGGTAAAAAGATACTTGATAAACTATTAGACACACTTACACTTGACTGAATGATCATACCCAGTAAGACCTCATTAATGACTTCAGCTTGGAGGGAAGAACCAAGGTGAGCACCAAAGGGTTCTCTCCTGGACCTTGGACCTGTCCAAGTTTATTTTATCAATTAATTGGATTAGGGAATTGGAGGGATATTAATCTAATTTGCTGATGACAGAATTGAGAGAAGAAGCTAATATTTTAGATGAAAGAAAAAACATGTAACATGATTGAAACAGGTTTGAACTGTGGGCTGAAATGAACAGGATTAAGGTTAACAGGAAGAGATATGAAGTTGTGAATCTTGATAGAATAGATAAATTACTAAGGAGTGATAAGGTATCAGTCTACAAATGTATGAAAGGTGGTCACACAGAACAAGAAATTGACTATTTTATATCACATCAGAGTGCAGGACTATAACCAGTGGATTAAAATACAAGGTGGGCTCAGATGAACTTCCTGAGTGTATGATTTTCCATCTGAGTTCTTCGAACTGAGATTGGATGGTCATCTTCAGAAGTGTTATGGTGGATCATCACTAAGCAGATAGTTGGATTTGATGACCTCTATAAACACTCCCAACTCTATCTTTTGGAAACACCAAGCCTCAAGTCATTTAAGATCTTAAAGGTACCAGTAATTGTACTGAATTATAGCCAGACAGTTACTATCAACCAGTATAGCTGACTTTGAAAAGGTTTGCAAACTATGTAGAGCTTGTTACTAAGATAGGCTGCTGCATTTTGCACCAGCTCCAAGTTTCCAAATTGCCTTTAAAGACAGTAAAAGAAGTTGCAGAAGCCAAGAAATGATATAAATTATCATCAATAAAGAATAAATAATGAGATCATCAATAAGTGTCAGCCTCAAGATACCTTCCCCTTCTACCTTTCTGCTAAGATACCTTCCCCTTCTACCTTTCTGCTATTGTTTCATTATTTCTCTCGGCTGTCATGGCAACGGTGGGAGGGGGGATTTTATATGGGAAGAGAGCTGGAGGTGTTTGCATTCCTTGCTGGGCTAGCAAGGGGAGGGGGGATTCTTGTCTTTAACTTTCCGTTTCTTGGCTATCTTTTTCCTCTTTTGCGCAACTGTGAACTTTTATCAAAATATGTCAAGGTCATTTGACAAGACGTCTCATCACCATCTGGAGATGACCACATGAGCTGTTTCAAAAGTTTTAATTGGAAGAATCATTTGAACTTTGGGGGGTGGGAGCAAACCTATTTCTTTGTATGTGCATTCTACCCGCCAATTTCTCAGTTTCGGAATTGCTTTGTAACTACCACTTTATTTCCCAGTAAAAGGATAACTTTGCTCTACACCATGGAGTCTGAGTATTTCTTTCTTGAGATCTAGAAGGAGCGCAGCCTGACATTATTCCGAAACTCACCCACATCAACCCACCCGGAGAAAAACAGCAACTTTTCTTCCGAGGGGGTTTCATTCCATGTTGTCTCCAACTGGCGATGAAGAGGATCAGGGAGCTGCGGGGGGGCAGCCGATGCCGCTACCGGAGGCGTCGGTGGCTGACCTGCTGGCCGAATTGACTCTGGAAGAAACCCCAGCCGAGATGCCCAGATGGTCGTTGGGGGTTGGTTGGAGAGACCCTGAAGACCCCCCTCCTCCCAGGATCACTGTAAGACGAAAAGGTGCGAGAGGACGGCTATGGCAGGAGGGGGAGGAGATGGAAGGCAAGCTGGATCAAGCCGAGAAATTCTCTATGGATGTTCCTGTGGAGCCCGGCACAACACAAAGGTATGAAGGGGAAGAGGGAGCGAGATCAGCCCGGGGGAGCCAAGCTACCTCTAACCCCCTTGCCCAGCTGCCGCCAGCTGCCGCCCGGGGAGCCCCAGCAATAGGAGTGACTCCTGGAAGACGCCACCTGCCCCCCCTAGATGTAAAGTTTGGAGGAAATCCCAGAGATTTGGGATTTTTCCTGGTACAAGTTGGGAGTTATATGGCAGAATTTGAGCGGGAGTTCACCTCTGAAGCAGCCAAAGTGAGATGCATTACCAGAACCCTGGAAGGGATGGCAGCAGATTGGGTGGTGACTTTGTACAATGATAACTCCCCCCAACTGCAAACCCTCGATGCTTTCATGACTGCACTGAGGAGAAGGTTTGAGGACCCTCTGGCAGAGAGAAAGGCCAGAATCAGAATGAAGACCCTAGTCCAAGGGGGGAGATCGGTGGCAGACTACACCCAAGAATTCAGGCAGCTGGCATACCACATCCGAGGTTGGTCCCAGGGGGCCCTGGTGGAAGCCTACAAAGATGGCTTAAATGAAGATGTATACCACACGTGCATCTCCAGAAGGGATCCACGTGAGTTACAGTCATGGTACTTGCTGGCAGAAGAGGTGGACATTGATCTGGTCAGAAACAGACGCAGAGGAGGTCCCGCCTGGAGAAAACTGCTCCCCCCCATCTCTGAGAGACCTCAGGGCCCCAACCGAGAGGGATGGCGGCAGGAGCCAAGACCACGGCATGTTTCCATTGTGGAAAGGAGGGCCACCGGATGGTGGATTGTCGAGTAAAGGTGAACCCACCGAAAGCGCGGAACCCCGGGAGAAAGCCAAAAAACCCCTCAACCAAACCCCACGAGACCGGGCTGAAGACAGGAGAGGTTGTAGAGGTCGCCCCTTCGGCGGGAGAGGAGCTGGGACCTCCAACCCCACTCGACAAGAACGAGACAGATTCGGAAGATGACGTCCCGGTAAGTCCTAATCAAGGGCCCATGACCATCCCAATAAAGTTAAGGCGGCCCACCTCGGGGACTGAGGGAGTGATGATGGCCTTACTGGACTCGGGGTGCACGAGGTGTGTAATTAACATGAAAGTGGTTAAAGGGATGGGCATTGGACTGAGAACTTTAAAAACGCCCATATCCTTTTGCCAACTGGATGGGTCGGTGGCGGGAGGTTGCCCCGCACGTTTTGTAACCGAACCCCTAGAGATGACCATGGGAAACCATCATGAGACCCTGTGTTTTATTGTGGCCCCTGGGATGGAACAGCCTCTAATATTGGGACTACCATGGCTTCGGAAGTGGAATCCCCATGTAAACTGGAGAGAGGGGTGGATACGCATCCGCACCGATCGGCCACCGGAAGGGGAGGAGCAACCCTATCCGGAAGGGGAGGAGGAATCCCATCCAAAGTCCCAGGCACCCGCCGAGATGGCTTCTACGGGTGCCGAACACGTGGAAGGAGAGGAGAAAATCCCGAAGGAGTATTGGGACTTAAGAGAGGTGTTTAGTGAAGAGGCTTCCGACGAGCTCCCCCAACATCGGTCGACCGATTGCAGCATTGAATTCCTGCCGGGGGTGACGCTCCCGAAACCGAAGATGTATCCGATGACACCAGGGGAGTTGGAGGAATTGAGGGCGTTTATCGACAAGAACTTGAAACGGGGTTTCATCACACCTGCCAGACCTCGAGTGGCGGCCCCTGTGATGTTCCGCGAGAAGAAAGATGGCTCCAAACGTCTGGTAGTTGACTATAGAAACCTGAACGCAGTATCTGTAGAGAACATGTACCCCCTCCCTCTGATGAAGGACATGTTAGCCCACCTGGCAAAGGGGAAGATTTTCACAAAGCTGGACTTGAGGGAGGCATACTACCAAATCCGGATAAAGGAGGGAGACGAGTGGAAGACTGCGTTCAACTGCCCAATGGGTTGTTTCCAGTTCAATGTTCTCCCTTTCGGCTTACAGGGGGCGCCTGCTGTTTTCATGCAATTGATCAATCAAGTGCTTCACGAACATTTATACAAAGGGGTTCTGGTATACCTTGATGATATTCTTATCTACACGGAGACAAGAAACGACCACGTGAAGTTGGTACGCTCTGTGTTGCACAAGCTGAGGGCCGCCAAACTGTACGCCAAACTATCCAAATGTGAGTTCCATCAAGAAAAAATCGATTACTTGGGATATCGTATCTCCCCCGAAGGCATTGAAATGGACCCAGAAAAGGTGCGAGCCGTTTTGGACTGGGCCCCACCGAAAACTCGTAAACAGCTTCAAAGTTTTCTGGGATTTGCAAATTTTTACCGCCAATTCATCCCGTTTTTTGCAAAAATAGCTATGCCCATCACCAACCTCCTAAAAACAAAAGGGGAATTGAAACCAAAGCCCAGTCAACCATTGAATTGGACTATGGAGTGCCAAGCTGCATTTGAAAAACTTAAGAGACTTTTTGCTGCAGAACCAATACTGAAACACCCTGACATGGACGCCCCTTTCGTGATCCAAGCTGATGCAAGCGATGTAGCAGTGGGGGCGGTCTTACTCCAATTGAACGAGAAGGGGACACTACAACCATGTGCTTACACTTCTCGTAAATTCACTGAGACTGAAAGGAGATGGGCCGTTTGGGAGAAGGAAGCATTTGCAGTCCGTTGGGCTTTATTAGCTTGGAGGCATTTTCTGGAAGGAGCGAAACACCCATTTGAAGTGTGGACCGACCATAAAAATTTAGAAGCTTTAAAGACCCCTCGGAAACTATCCCCTAAACAAGTTAGGTGGGCTCAGTTCTTCAAGCGATTCAACTTCTCCTTGAAATATATCCCAGGGGGAAAAAATTTTATGGCAGATGCTTTGTCTAGAATGTCTCAATACAACAGTATCCGAAAAGAAGTGATAAGGCCAATCGTATCCACTACATAACTGGCTGCCCCTGTGGTTACCCGCGCACAGAAAAGAAACCAGTAGAGGGATCTACCTACTGATCTGATGGAACAGTTTAAGGAGGCTTTGAAGACAGATGAGTGGTTTCTGGCAAATGCGAATAACTGCACCATTCGAGACGGCCTAGCCTGGATGGGGGCGAAATTGTATGTACCACAAACCCTGAGAAGCCATGTATTGCAACAAACCCATGATTCCAAAGTGGCTGGTCATTTTGGTTTTGTGAAGACCTTACATTTGGTGAAACGACAGTTTTGGTGGCCTTCCTTGAAAAAGGACATTGAGACCTATGTGGCGAGTTGTCCGATTTGCGCCTCAGCAAAAAGACCGCCGGGTAAGCCACCAGGACTGTTACAGAATGTGGCCAGACCAACTGCCCCTTGGAAGGAAATTTCCATGGATTTTATAGTAGATCTACCTGAAAGCAGTGGACACACGGTCATTTGGGTGGTGACTGACTTGTTTTCCAAACATGCTCATTTCATTCCTTGCTCAAAGATCCCTTCGGCGAAAACCTTAGCCAGACTCTTCATTCTTCATGTTTACCGATTGCATGGTGTACCTGAACGTGTAGTTTCTGATCGAGGAGTCCAATTTACCTCGAATTTCTGGAGAGAATTTCTGAAGTTAATAGGCTCCACCCAAAGCTTAAGCTCCGCCCACCATCCCCAAACTAATGGAGCCTGCGAGAGGACTAACGGGGTACTAGAGCAACATCTCCGATGCTACATAAATTTTCAACAAGACAACTGGATGGATCTGTTACCTTTTGCGGAGGTGGCGTATAATAACTCTGTTCACAGTAGTACGGGGTTCACCCCTTTCAAAATAACAATGGGGCAAGATTTTGTACCCATACCTGAACTGCATGGTGAAAACCCAACTGTCCAGTCATTGAGTGATTGGATATCTCAGCTTCAACTTAATTGGCCAGTTGTCCGCAAAGCTTTGGATGAGGCGCACCAATCTCATAAGAAATTTGCTGACAGAAAGTGAGCTCCACAGATGTCATATCAAGTGGGCGATAAAGTATTCCTTTTGACCAAGTATTTACAAACTACCCAAAAATCAAAGAAGTTGGGTCCTAAGTATGTAGGACCTTTCCCCATTGAAAGGATTATAAATCCTGTAACTGTTCAACTGACTTTACCAAAGACTCTTCCTCGTATTCATCCTGTTTTCCATGTTAGTTTGTTGAACCAGAACGTACCTGTGCCTTGAGACCGATCCAATCTGATCCCCCTGTGCCAATATTAATTGAGGGGGAACAACATTTTGAAATTAAAGAAATTCTGGACTCTAGAAAATGGAGGGGTCGTACCCAATACCTTGTAGCTTGGAAACATTTTCCTCCGTCCCATTCTGAGTGGGTAAATGAAAAGGACCTTAGGGCTCCTGAACTGTTAAAGAAATTTCATGCCAAATATCCTGATAAACCATAGAGATGTACATTAATGTTAACATGTAACTATTTTGCTTTCTTTCAGGGACTTATGTCCTTCTTCTAGGGGGTCCGAATGTCAGCCTCAAGATACCTTCCCCTTCTACCTTTCTGCTAAGATACCTTCCCCTTCTGCCTTTCTGCTATTGTTTCATTATTTCTCTCGGCTGTCATGGCAACGGTGGGAGGGGGGATTTTATATGGGAAGAGAGCTGGAGGTGTTTGCATTCCTTGCTGGGCTAGCAAGGGGAGGGGGGATTCTTGTCTTTAACTTTCCGTTTCTTGGCTATCTTTTTCCTCTTTTGCGCAACTGCGAACTTTTATCAAAATATGTCAAGGTCATTTGACAAGACGTCTCATCACCATCTGGAGATGACCACACGAGCTGTTTCAAAAGTTTTAATTGGAAGAATCTTGGGATCTAGAAGGAGCGCAGCCTGACAATAAGGATCATGAGTGATTATCGATAAAGCCCCTGTTTTTAGACAGACTACAATGGGTGCACTAGAAATATCTGTGCACAAAGGCTCTCATATGATCTATCAGTAAGAGTCAGGTATCCAGGAAAAGCCACAGTGTCAGCCTTACCAGGTAAACCAGACAAGAAACATGACCAGATAAACTAATTCTACTTTATTGTAAAGTTACATTAACAGAATCTTGCATATCACTTTACAGCCATAGAATTTAGGAAAGATCTCTTCTGAGCCTCTTACTCAATGCACTATGCAACAAGTGTATTGACCATTATCTTATCTGACCATTCCATAGGCAGCATCTCTTTGCCCCATGTCCCAAGGCCTTTCTCACATATAATTACACCCAGAAGGTAGTCCTGCCATGTATAAGGAGAAAACATTTCCATCTACAATCAGACAAATTATTTTATTTATTATATGGCAACAGGTTGGTGTTGAAATTTAGTGAGTCAATGTAAATTTTCTCCAGAAGAGTCTATTTCCAATCTGGTCGTTCAGGTTTTCCAATGATTCACTCAAAGTAAAAAAGAGTTTTAAGACTCCACAAACATATTGGACAGATTACCACATTGAAAGTGCCTTATTATGCAAATGGATTCCTTCCATACAAAGGAATTCAACTTTTATGGACAGATAATAATTTCAGCTACATTTCCAAAAGATTAATAAATTGACAAAGAAAAAGGAAGTTTTGGTTCATAGAAAAATGGAGATAAAGTTGGAGTACGATAATCTGAAACAGAATCAGAAATGTAATATCTACAAAACTGTTTAAACTCAACAATTGATAAGGCAAGTACAGCCATTACCACTTTCACTGTCTGAAGATGTTAGTGACAATTGTTGGCAAAATGGTCAGGATACCAAATAATTAGACCACCACTCATTAGCCTGAAAGTTCATCACCAGGTTGACACTGGCTTTGAAAGCCTGCCTTGATACACTCCTATATTTATGTTTGCATTTTCAAACATTCTTGGCTCAAAGGCTTCTAGCCTTGGTGTAGAAACACTTCAATATAAACTATAGTTCTTCAGTGTGAATGGATTCCTCAAATTGCATTTATCTGCATATATTTTCTTTGCTTCATCTATTCATCTTTAAGTTTTTGAATAACATTTATTTGAAAAAAAGGGAATAACAAAAAGAGATGTGTGTATTGTGTTTGCATGTGGGGGGGGGGATCAGAATATTTATTATGCTTATGTTTTATTTTATAAAGCCCTGTGTTATGGATAAGAACTTTATACAATATTCAGAGAGAGATTTAATAAAGAAAACGTTTTTTGCAACTTCTAAACTCCAATATTGTTTATGACAAATGCACTTCAAGGCACTTAGAGCATTATTATTGTGTACTCTCAGATAGTCCCAGTTGAACAAGACTGTCAATTAGCAGCACTTGTGTCTGACATTTTTTAAAGAACCACAATGTATGACCTCCACACAACAAGCCATTTTGCAAGTGCTTTTCAACATCTTTCTTTTCTTTCTATTTCAGGTGAAAAATATTAATTAGAAAGCAGCCTATCCAAAAACAATAGCCCTTTAAAAAAAAAACATGGAACATTCTAGTTATGGGGTTAAATAATTAGTAGTAGGTTTGTAAAGGACCTATCTTTTAAATGCAAGGTACAGCAAATTTCTAATCTGAGGTGAATTTATTATGGTGCAAATCTAACTGTGGCAGATGTTCAAGACAGAAATAAAAAGAACGACAGTGTAAAAAACACATTTCCTGCACTAAAATTGAGACAATGCAACAAAACTGGATGAGGTTAGGATTGTTGTTTTTTTAATGTTAAGTTAATAAAGTGCAAAATTCTCCTGACGAATGTTACCAATTGTTGAGATTTTCCTATAAAATCCTTCACTTATATAGAATAGCAACAGGATATATCCTGAATTACTTTGTTAGGTGTGATTTTACCTATCCAGTCTAAATACTAAAGGAAAAACATCTAGAGATTCTGCCTGTTATGGATTAAACCATCGCAGCAATAAAACCGAAACAGCTTCATCTTACAACAGACTTGTAATCCTGCAATTCTTATTGGCCCGTGAATAGTGAGTCGTGATTGATTAGGCTTGGCCAGTCTGATTGGCTGTTAAAGGAAGCCCCTGATTGGATGCTTATGAAAGCAATAGACTCAGTTCATTGGTTGTTTAACGGTAGCAAGCTCTATAAAAGAGCTACTGCTGCCCAGGTTTTCTGCTCCAGTCTTTCTTGTTTAATAAAGAGTTGAAGTCACAGTCTGATGTCTCGTCTCCATTCTTGCGCCCATGCCCAGGACTTAACATGGCAACGTAGATGGGATGCGGAGATGATAGAGCTGACCAGAACACATTGGACAAAGACAGAGCATGTGGCGAAAGAGCGCACGCAACAGACGGTAAGATGACCAGTGGCGCCATACCACCCGCTCCATTCGATCCAGCAACCGAAGACTGGGACTCGTATATAGACTGCTTCCAGATGTTCCTGGACACCAACAATTTAAAAGATGCTACGTCTGGCAAGAAACGAGCGGTGTTCCTGACTCATTGTGGCGCCGCCATTTTCAAAATGGCTAAAGCACTAGCAAAAACGGTGGAAGTGAAGACCATGGATTGGGACACCCTCGCTCCAATCCTCAGGGCCCATTATGCACCCGCAGTACCTACACTGATACAAAGACACGAATTTTACCAGAGGGACCAACGGAAGGATGAGAGCATTGGTAATTTCGTAGCTGACCTCCGGAACCGAGGAGGCCTTTGTGGTTTTGCAAACTTAGAGGAAGCCCTATGAGACCGAATAATTCTGGGATTAAATGCACCGCACGTGCAGAGTAAGCTTATGGCAAAAGGCGACATCAGCCTTACCGATGCCCTCACCGAAGCTACTGCAGCAAAAGCAACCAGGAAGTCAGCCGCTCGAATGCGCCGAGCGAACGCACTGCTTCACCAACTCGCTGACGAGACACCAACCGTCACTGAGAAGCACGCTACCGCTACCCACCATGAAGACCTCGAGTCATCCTCAGACAGTGATGAAGAGAAGGTCAACCGGCTCTGCTCAGAACAAGAACAAAGGAACCAGCGACGTCCACGCCAATGTGCGGGTTGCGGGGCAAACCACCCACGATCGGACTGCAAATTCCTCGATGCACTGTGCCGTATCTGCGGGAAAAAAGGCCACATCGCAAAGGTCTGCAGAAGCAGATGAGAGTCCAGTTCCAGCCGAAAGGAGAACAACCTCCATCGGGAGATAAGCAAACCTCCTGAGAACCGGGACCGTCCGAACCACAAATGGAACAACCACTACTACAGAAACCAAGCACCTGCCTTTTCAACGATACGAGAAGAGGCCCACCAAACCATTATCATCGGCCATGCTTCATCGCTAGATGCAAGGAAAATATGAGTGAAGGTTACTATTGAGAATCGACCATGTATGATGGAAGTCGATTCGGGATCGTCCTTGTCAATGGTATCCTGGAAAACCCTCAAGCAACTGATCCCTGCCATCTCCCGCCAGGACCTCAGCATGCAGCGAATCATCCTGAAAGACTATCAGGGAAACAGAATCCCAGTTGTCGGTTCCAGCAACGTCCAAGTATCATTCAAGGACCGCACAGCAACGCTTCCCCTAACTGTTGTCGATTGTGACTGGCCCAGCTTTTTAGGGCTACAGTGGTTCGCTCCATTTGGAATTGAACTAGCTGGCATACACCATACCAGAAATGATGACTGGGAAGAGGCCCTCATCTAGGAATTCCAGGATGTGTTCACAGGAACATTAGGCAAGTACAAGGGGACCCCTATATCGTTTAATCTCAGCCCTGATGTAGCTCCATTCGACTTAAACCCCGCCAAGTACCTTTTGCCTTAAAACCTAAAATCGACGAGCAGCTAGATAAACTGATAGCCCAGGGCATGTTGGAACCGATTGACCACGCCTGTTGGGAAACCCCGATAGTAATGCCCATGAAGCCAGATGGTTCGTTAAGACTCTGCGGGAATTATTGGGCCACCCTAAATCATGCTCTTCAACAGAGAGCTTATCCAGTACCGGTGGTTCAACACCTTCTTCATTCCTTGGGTGGCGGAAAAGTATTTGCGAAACTGGACTTAGCTCAGGCGTACCAGCAACTCCCTGTGGATGCAGCAACTGCAGAAGCCCAGACAATAGTTACACATAGAGGCACTTTTAAGTGCAATAGACTCCAATTTGGAGTAAGCGTGGCGCCGGGCATTTTCCAAGGTTTAATGGAGAGACTAATACAAGGCATAAAAGGCGTCGTGCCTTATTTTGATGATGTCCTAATAGCTGCCCCTACTAAAGAAGTATTTGTACAACGGCTCAGAAAAGTCCTGCAGAAATTCAAAGACGCGGATCTTAAGGTAAAACGAAACAAATGCCAACTTTGTACGGAGAGATTGGAGTTCCTGGGATACCTTCTTGACAAACAGGGAATCCATCCCACCGAAAAAAAACTAACCTCAATCAAAAAAGCCCTGAGACCAAGGAATAAGACAGACCTTCAAGCCTTCCTGGGACTCATTAACTTTTATAACATTTTCTTGCCCCAGAAGGCAACTGTAGCCGAACCCCTACATAGACTTCTTGATAAAAAGGCTCCTTGGGTTTGGGGACGGCGTGAAAAGATAGCGTTCAAAGGGATAAAAGACCTTTTAACCTCCGATGCCATATTAATGCAGTACAATGAAACTCTCCCTTTGACGGTCACCTATGATGCCTCACCATTTGGAGTAGGAGCCATCCTAAGCCACGTCCTCCCAAATGGAAATGAGGCACCCATTGCGTTCTTTTCGAGAACTTTGTCTAAAACCGAAAGGAACTATAGTCAACTTGATAAAGAGGCCCTCGCTATTGTATCCGCAATTAAACGTTTCCATGAATATGTATATGGGAGACCCTTTACCATAATTACAGACCACAAGCCGCTACTTGGGATCTTGGCGGGAAACAAACAAACTCCCCATATATTATCACCAAAAATGACATGTTGGTCAGAATTTTTAGCCACCTACGATTACCGTTTGCAACACTGCCCAGGGAAAACCATTCCCCACGCTGACGCTTTGAGCCGCTCACCACTACCAGACATTATAGAGGACCCTGCTTCAACCGTAACTGTACTACAAATAGAAACCCTCAAATTGCCACCATTAACCGCTCGAGACATAGCTTTAGAGACAAAAAAGGACCCTATTTTAGCACGAGTCCTCAGCTGGGTAGAACGCGGTTGGCCGATCAGTGAAACTGATGACATGTTTAAACCATTTAAAAATAATCAAACGGAACTGTTCTCCCAGAAGGGTTGCATAGTATGGGGAGACAGAGTCATAGACCCAGAAAAAGCTACAATATAGGGTATTAAAAATGCTGCACGAGGGACATCTAGGCATCGTGCGGATGAAGGCATTGGCCAGGAGTTACACATAGTGGCCTGGTCTAGATAGACAAATAGAAACTTGGGTAGCAAAATGCAGTAAATGCCAGGAGACTCACCCCACTCCTCCAAAGACTCCCCCAACTCAGTGGGAAATGCCTCGAGGTCATGGTCTCATATCCACATCGATTTTGCAGGACCCACAAGAGGACATACTTTCCTCTTAACAGTGGATCCCTATTCAAACTCACTTGAAGTCCATAAAATGGAAAGCATCACCACAGACGCAGTCACTAAAAAACTGAATAAACTATTCGCTACCCACAGACTTCCTGATGTCCTCGTCTCAGATAATGGCCCCCAATTCACTGCTCTGCCATTCGAACAATACCTGGCTGATCGGGGCATCCGCCATGCTTTAACATCACCAGCTCACCCTGCAGCCAATGGTAGGGCTGAGCAAATGGTTCAATTTGTAAAACAGACCCTGCATAAAATGGACCAAGGCGACATTGATGACAAAATAAACCGAATGTTTTTTATTCAACACATAACCGCAAACAGCACCACGAACAAAACCCCTGCAGAATTCCTGATGGGCCGGAAACTTCACTCACATCTTGATTGCCTCCACCCAAACTACACGCCAGAACAGCCCCCGGGATCCAGCAGTAAGTGTCGGGCATTCCAGGAAGGTGACCTTGTGTTTGCGAAAAACTTCTCGGGCGACCCATTGTGGGTCCCCGCTACCATAACGCAACTTACAGGACCCCGATCATATCATCTACAAACGGCAGACAGTAGGATGTGGAAACGCCATATAGATCAACTCCATTCCCGATTAGCACCGGAACCTCCAGCTGGGGGGGAAAGGAACATGGAGGAGGATGAAGAAGAAATTGAAACCCAAAAGCCCAGGGGATACTCTCCATCCGACGGAGAACTGGACCGGGGAGCGGCCTCACCACATGACAATACCGTGACGGAGGCCGATCCAGGGAACCCGGAAGACAGCGCTGACAAGGGCAACCCGGAACTACAGTCTTCACTATCCAGCCCAGCAAACAACCCACCGGAGCCAGAACCACAACCAGAACCAGAACGAAACCCGGTGGAACAGTGCAGGTCATGCAGACAGGTGAAGAGGCCTGCCTATCTGCGTGAATACATCACCCCATCCCTCAGATAGAACCAAGGGGGGAGGGGTGTTATGGATTAACCCATCGCCACAATACAACCGAAACAGCTTCATCTTACAACAGACTTGTAATCCTGCAATTCTTATTGGCCCGTGAATAGCGAGTCATGATTGGTCAGGCTTGGCCAGTCTGATTGGCTGTTAACGGAAGCCCCTGATTGGACGCTTGTGAAATCGATAGACTCAATTCATTGGTTGTTTAATGGTAGCAAGCTCTATAAAAGAGCTACTGCTGCCCAGGTTTTCCGCTCCAGTCTTTCTTGTTTAATAAAGAGTTGAAGTCACAGTCCGATGTCTCGTCTCTGTTCTTGCGCCCATGCCCAGGACTTAACACTGCTTCCATAAAAAATGAAGGGGATGGGATCAGGAGGCAGGCCTGGAATTTATGGAATTCAAAGGCCTCCAAGCTGGGACTGTATTCTCTTCTTATTTAAAAAGGCCTTTACATCCATTTTATTTTAATCAACTTTTAAACCCTGTGATGGACAGTATTCATTTATTATTTGAATTGCTGGATTCTGGCTGATTATTCTACTTTGCATTTCATATTTTAAACAAGGAAGCTCCCATGGGAACATCCCTTCAATCAATAGAGAGGCTTAAATGAATGATTTTAACTTCCTTCCTGGATCACTGGGTCATTTCCTTGCTGGCAAACGCTACTCAACACTTCTAAACCTTTTGTATTTCCCTCTGTTCCTCTACCCTTGTAAGCTAAAGTGGGAATTTTAGCTGGGCAAAATGCTGAAGGGAGAACAGTATCTTCTCCAAATAACTTTATTTCCTATTTTAAAATTTTGCTTCTTGTTCCTGTTATTTCCCCTTTCCAGGCTTTACTTTTTATTCCTAACTATGATAGCAGGATTAACTTCTTCTTTCTCCAACTTCCCCACACACAAATTTATGTTGCTCAATCTGTCCACCCACATCTCCACAGCTTTTTACATTTTCTCTAAGTTTTATTTCATGCCTCTTTACATTTTGGAACAAATCTCCCCTGATGAATATCTCCTAATTCTGATTTTCCTTATGAACTCCAGCATGTTTATTACAAGCTTGCTTTATCTCCATATCTGTTTACCTTACCATATTTATGAATCCTATTTCCTCTGCTTCTCACTTCTTCCAGTTCCTCAGCAACTAGTATTCAAACAACTGAGTTATTTGTATATTTTTATAACCTGCCCTCATTTGCATTGGGTTTTAGTCCCTATTGTTTTAAACTTTCTTGGTTAGATTGTGATGTTCCCCTTCAGATGGAATTATTTGAGGAAAAGATGAACACAAATGTCTGAAATTTTATTCCATAATATAATTTCACAAATATATAATATAGAAATCAGGTGATCTTTACTGTTTAAGTACATTAAGAATCTGTTACAGCAGAATACAGCATTCTAACCACTGTGCCACCATGACTCTTAAGGAGGCTTACCTCTGTAAAGTATACAATTGCAGTAGAAGCAGATAATAGATAATCAGAGTTGGAAGGGTCCTTGTAGGTCATCTAGTCTAACCCCCAACCCAAGCAGGAGACCCTACACCATTTCTGACAAATGGCAGTCCAATCTCTTCTTGAAAGCCTCCAGTGATGAAGCTCCCACAACTTCTGAAGGCAAGCTGTTCCATTGGTTGATTGTTCTCACTGTCAGAGAATTTCTCCTTATTTCCATGTTAGATCTCTCCTTGTTCAGTTTCCATCCATTATTCCTTGTCTGGCCTACAGGAGCTTTAGAAAATAGCTTGACCCCTTCCTCCCTGTGGCAGCCCCTCAAATATTGGAAGACTGCTATCATGTCTCCCCTGGTCCTTCTCTTTGCTAGACTAGCCAAGCCTAGTTCCTGCAACCGTATTGTATATTTTAGCTTCCAGTCCCCTAATCATCCTGGTTGTTCTTCTCTGTACTTTTTCTAGAGTCTCAACATCTTTTTTTATAATGTGGTGAATAAAACTGAATGCAGTACTCTAGAGAATGCAGATCTAAATGTTCTCTCAAACATTGAGGTCAGGTCATTAAATGAACCTATCCCAAGAAATATATCTAGGTGTGCTCAGTTTGTGTGCTTGGTTGTTGTATTTTTTTATCTCGTTTTTGTTTTACTGTAATTCTATTTTTATTGTTGTATGCTATCCAATGCCACATTTTTACAAGTTGGATGACCATATAAATTCTCAAATAAACAATAGCTGCCACATAAGGAAAACTATTTGGTATTTTACAACCTAGTGTCTTATTATTGGATAAACCTCTTAACCCATTGGAACTGTGAACTTTCCAAGACTTCAGATGTTTGTTGACCAGTCCTGACTGCAGAACCCAGAAATGTTTCACAGCGGATCTGCCCTCTACTAAAGTTGCATATCTTTTTGTGAGACTGGATTTGTACCTGCTGTGAATATATAGCATGTAGATTATCTGAAAAATAAATATGTTAAAGAATAATATGGAGAAGTTGAGTGACAAAATTATTTTACTTGATAACAAATATAAGTTAGGAGTATACCTAAATATAAAAAGTAGGATTTGGGCACAAACCTTGTATGATTGTATGTGTGCATCTCTGTGTCTGCATGATTACTTTTTTCAGGAATGTTGTATGGTCATGAGAAGACTCTCATTGACAAAAAAACAGCTGTCTAATTCAATGTTCTCAAACCTGTTGATTTGGAGATATGATGGATTTTAGTTCCTTTAATTCCTAGTTGCAAACCTGTAGACAACATTGCTTATGAGAATTATTTTAACACACCTGGCTGTTCCAAATTGGAGATTGTTGGCTTGTTTGAATGTGAGTTTTCTGAGAAATAATCATGTCATGTTCTTGTTGGTGTTGTTGCCAAGGCTAAAGTCATGAACAGGTTAACTTCAAAACTTGTTCTAAACACCACCATAAAATTAAGAAGGTGGGAGGGGAAAAAAAAGTTCTTCTTTGACCAGAAATGAATTCAATATGGATATGGTGTGAGATCTAATAAAGAGAGAAAACCAATATCGGAGTTTCCATTATTTTAATGGAAAAGTGTTAAATTCAGAGCAATTTCAGTCTTCTTCATCCAAACATGATTGAAGACACAATTGATTTTAGGAAAGTTAGTGCTTTGATTGAAACAAGCAATCTGAAGTAGAATGTTATTGTAACTCCCAGCTGCCAAACTGTTGTTTGCTTCCTGAGTAGATTTTTATATGTTAGCAATGAAGAATGAGCATTTCTCAGCAGGTTGCCAAACAGTATAAAGGAACTATTGGCAACTTTATATTTGTGGAGGAAAAAATTCCCATTTATTTTCCTCCTTTACTCATGCTTGAAAAGCAAAGTTGGCAAATTTTCTAAAAGGTTTTGGATCTTTCAAATGATTACCACTCTTGAGAGTGACATCTATGGATTAATTCCATAAGTACTACAAAGCCAACAGTGTGACTAACAATGTTTTATGGACTACTAATGACAAAGTTTTATGATTATAGCAATAATAAATCCTATAAGTGGTGTAGGTTATCCTTGCATATAGCTCAGAACCATTTCAGAACTAAAGGGGAAAAGTATGCATGAGTATAATAATGTTTTAAACCAGTGTCTTCAACCAAAAATTGCATTTAGTTTCCTTTCTCCTTTCCAAATGTTACACTTCCATTGTGGAGGTCATCCATAAAATCCTGGGGGGAAAAGCAGAAGCTTTTTTTTTTTTTTTTTTTGCTTTTTGCTTATTTGTCAACAGTAATATACCCTTTTCTCTTTGAACCCAACCTTCTACATAACCCTGGCCTATAATATTTAGGTTGCTAAAATGAGTACTTTTTAAAGTGAAATAATAATAATTGTACAATATTATACATTCATTAATTGGTGTTAATAACAAATTGGTCAACACTGGGTCAAGATGAAATGCATGGGTTTTGATTGAAACATTTGACTAGGCAATTCCAGTTATTAGATACACAGTGGTGGGATTCAATTTTTTTTACTACTGATTCTGTGGGCATGGCTTGGTGGGTGTAGTTGGGAAAGGGTACTGTAAAATCTCCATTTCTATCTCACTCCAAGGGAAGGATGGGGGAAGGTTACTGCAAAATCCCATTCCCTCCTCACCACACTAACCTGCTTTCCAGGTCCACTCTCCTGTGCAGGGCAACAAAAGAAGACCCAGCCGATCAGCTGGGACTCAGGAAGTAGAGAATAGATGGGGGTGGGGCCAGTCAGAGGTGGCATTTGCTGGTTCTCGAACTACTCAACATTTCCACTACCAGTTCTCCAGAACTGGTCAGAGCCTGCTGAATACTACCTCTGAATACACAGCTGTAATAATAAGCAGAAGTAAAATTCCTGGATTGAAACATCATAAAATAGTGACAGTGAACCATTCACAAAGTGATGTTGACAGATGCTATCTACCAAAGAAAGTAGGTGGGTGTGAAATGATTGAAGAAGGAAAAAAAGGACATTGCAAAAATATCAGAAGAATAGTGAAGAAGATATACTGAAACAAATGTATAATGAAGATTTCCTAAGTACTGGAGAGGCGAAAGTGGACTACAAGAAAGACTAAATGAAGAATGGAAAAGAGACATGGCAAGTGTTACATGTACAGTACAGGAAGGAAGGAAAGGAGGGAGGGAGGGAGGGAGGGAGAAAGAAAAAGAAAGAAAGAAAGAAAAGAAAAGAAAAGAAAAGAAAAGAAAAGAAAAGAAAAGAAAAGAAAAGAAAAGAAAAGAAAAGAAAAAAAGAAAGAAAGAAAGAAAGAAAGAAAGAAAGAAAGAAAGAAAGAAAGAAAGAAAGAAAGAAAGAAAGAAAAGCAGTTATGTCAAGACCTGGCAAAAGCTAAGAACAGAAAAGTTGAAGACAGAGACTAAGGCTAACATTGACCAATCTGGTTAGATAATCTGAAAGATGTTGCCTTAATATGTCCAGAAAGCATCAGATTAAAAATAATAATTAAAAAAAATAAAGTTTTTAAAAGTAGGCAAGTTTTTAGCCAGGGATTGAATAAATTTTCAATGTTTTGAAAAACAGTTCTGAAATAAGTACATTTTCAAATAAACCTGTGTACTTCTGACTATATCCATTCATAAACACTGCACTATTCTTTTTCAGGATTAAAAGCCTAATGATCATACTAGAACCAACATCTTTCTGATCTTTGACTGTAAGGAAAGTTTACATAAATGTCACACCTCTTATTTCAATATTCCATTAAACCTGATTGTTCTTTTAAAAGGGTTATTTGACTGGTATTTTTAGCAGTAATGCTAACTCCTCTCACTATTCTGAATTGCTGGATATGCTTTAATATGGTTCATTTTCTTATCCCTTTTCACTATTTCACTACATGGTTGCTCATTCTATTCCATTTCCAGGCAATCACAGTATATGTTTTATTTCTCACTATAAATGCTTACCTGAAACTGTTTAGAAATAGCCATTCAAAATTCTCCATTCTTTTGGTCCTCATAAAAGTAAAGATATTCTTTACAAGGACAGAATATATCGCAATATTTCCAAATTGTAGCATTTCTGTGGAACAAATTTATTTATTGCCCATTCCCTTGAATTGACTTCATTTAAAGCTCAAGGACACATATTTCCATCAGGCCATTTAAACCATGGGAAACTGTGGGGAGATTTGACTTGAAAGTATCCCTTCTCCTCTTCTTCTTCCTCTTTCACTGAAAAAAAAAAAAACAAAATATCAAGACAAGATGTAGAGGTAGACAGAGATGTAGACATCAAATAAATTATGGGCAAGAATAAAAGCAAAGGAAAACAGGGGGAAATTCATTTAGAGTGCACACATGAACAAAACCAGACATATACATTCACACATACACACTGAACCTTTTATGTACTACTAGTATATAAAGATTATTTTAATTATATTAAAATTAATATTTTATTACATTATGTTATTTTAGCTAATAAATGTAGACTAGCTTTAAAATAAATATCTCCTTCAATCCAGCTTGGTGTAGAAACTAGGTGACTGTGAGTTCTAGTCGGGCTTAGGCAGAAAAACCAGCTGGCTGACCTTGCTCTCAGACCTACAAAGAAGGCAGTGACAATGGCAAGTCACTTTTGAAAAATGTTGTCCAGGCAGTCTCTGAGAATTGAACACAATTGAATAGAAGAAGAAAAAAATCCTTCATCAAAGGCATTAAAAAACTTTTTTTGTTATTTCCATTTTCCTGTGCTTTTAAATTTCACTGATGCACCTTAAGGTGTATTTCAGTTTTCAAGGCTTTTCTATAGAAGTCTGAGAACTAAAGGAAAATGTGGAATCAATTTATATTAAATCAATTTATACGACTTAGGAAATATAGACCATGAAGCAATAGCAAGAATTTTGGGTGATTTGCCTAATTTCTTCAAAAACTTATGATTCTTGGAAGCTACGATATTGGCTAATTAATCACTGTCACCAAATAAGCTAATTTCAATTTTCTTGCAGTCTGGACAGATCCCTATTTATTTAGTGTAATTTTAGCCTAGTGCCATATTGATTTATTGTGAAAGTCAATTTCTGATTTGAAGGGTATTTAGAAAAAAGACTTTCAAGGAAAATATCAGAGTTTTATGTTTTAGTGCTTTTAAATGAATCAGAGGTATATAATTTCTGTAAGTAGTTATAGCTTTAATTGATTATGTGTCAGCAATTTGTTGTTAACTCTTAGCAACTACACATATATTCTCTATGACAATTTGTCCATAATCTGATTTCTCAGGATTTCCAATGGTACACTCATTGTTATGTTTGGAGCATGGGTGCGAATGATGGAGACGAGCCAGTAGAAACAGTGAACTTCAAACTCTTTATTTACATATTGTGACAGCTCAGCTCGAGGGCTGTTCTAGCCTTACTTATATAGGCAACTCATTAACTATTTAACCAATAGCGAACCTGGAGCGCTAGCTCCGTTAACCAATGGGAATGGCCTGTTAATGGCCAATCGGATGCTCCTGAACGGGCCAATCCGATCCTGCCATTAACAGCCAATCAGAAGTGCAGGGTTCTGGCCCTTCAGAGCTCAATGATAACTTTATTGGTATTATGCATTCACAACACTCATTGTCCTAGTAATTGTGTCCAGTGCTAGTTTCCAGATAAACCATGATTCTGTATTTGTATTTAACAATATTTTTGCCTGGTTTGCTTGCAAGATTCACTAGTACACCAGTCATTCCTATTCCATTTTCCAGGTTGATCAGAGTAATATTACATTTCTTTACTATTATCACACAGCAATTATTTCATTGCATGTAATGTTGAAAAATTCTATGTGATAGTAGATCTTTGTCGGGTCTTTTTCCCTCTGCCTTAGCTGTTTTCATCCTTGTTACAATCCACAATCCTAAAGAAGTTTTATATCCATGAAATATATCAGTAATTGTGAACTTATGACACACATATCAAAAGTGACATACTTCAGTACTTTGAGTAATGCACTAGCATTCACCAACAATCAATGGCAACCGTTCTAGAAATCACACCTGGTTTAGAAGGGGTTTGTTCTCCTGAGCCTCTGGAAGTCATGTGAGAGGGCCATGCTCTTATAGCCTCTGAAGCCTCCAAAAATTACACAAAAACTGACCATGTTTTCACATGATTTTTGGAAGTGGAAGAGGCCACAGAATAGCATCCTTCCAAACTACTTTAAAAATGAAGGCCTTGTGCAATGCAAAGCCTCTACTTCAAAGCTTCAGCACCGCCATTGAGTGCCACTGCTCAGGGTGGCTTAAATTGGTAGAGGGAGAGGCATAGAGAATTGTTTCTCTTTTGTTCAGATGGGAGTGACTCACCAGCAGTGTCAAGTTAGGCGTTTTCTGAATTTTACACCAAGCCCAGTGGTAAACAATTGAAATAGATTATTACTTTGCATTATAGGATCAATAACGGGGTCTTTTACTCTACAGTTTAATAACTAAATTCTAAGTGTCGCCTTGCACTGCAAAATGAGCAACATATAAATTTGATTATACATTTTGATACATAAATAACCAAGAATGGTGATGGATGAAAAAACTAAACAGACTTATTGAATCTTATAGGATCTATCTTATAAAGGCCAGTGCATCAGATCCTTGATTTTATAAATACCTAATACATATAGACAACTGACATGATCTGATCATCTTTGAAAACTATCAAAATATTTGCAGCATTTTCTGTTGTTTGTCTGAAGTTTATTCATTTTAAAATGCTTTAACTTGAAGTATTGGGAGATCAATAACCAAGTGCCATACACATCTACAAGTAAGTCAATATGAAAAATAAACAGCAATATATCTAATAAATTGTTGCTTCTTCTAGCTTGAAAAATTACTCATATTGTTATAGTTAAGATATATGGATAGAAAAGTAGAGAGTGGTGGCACAGTTGAATCTGTCTGACTTACATCTGAAGATATTATTATTATTATTGTTATTGTTGTTGTTGTTGTTGCAAAAACTCAAGAGGAATTAACTGATTAACAAGCTAATTCTGAAGAATTTGAAGAAAAGGTGAACCAATCTGTTCATGGCTTGGATAGACTATAAGAAAGCATTCGATTCAGCCCCCACAGCTGGATTAAGAAATGTCTGGAAATCTTTGGCATCAGCAGCAACATTCGAAAATTCATGGAAATTTTAATGAACCTCTGGAAAACAAAGCTTATGGCTAATGGAGAAGAACTGGGTGAAGTTGAAATTAAACAAGGCATCTTCCAGGTTGACTGTCTTTCACCCCTATTATTTATTCTGTCAATGCTACCACTGACAATCATTTTAAAGAAGGTGAACTGTGGATATGAACTTGCAAAGAAAGGATTGAAAATTTCACATTTGTTGTACATGGATGTTTGAAGCTGTTGGTAAAACAAAAAGTGAACTGAATTCACTAATTGAAAGCATGAAAGATTTTAGCCAGGACATCGGCATGCATTTTGGAATTGACAAATGTGCAACAATGGCAATCAAAACATGCAAGGTCATAGAAGATGATGGAATAGAACTTGAAAATGAAGAAATGATAAAGGCAATGAAACCAGAAGCAGGCTACAAGTACTTAGGGATTTTAGAAGCCTCTGGTTTAATGCATAATAAAGTCAAGGAATCAACTTCAGCCAAGTACATTTGAAGAGTTCACAAGATTTTAAAGTCCAAGTTGAGTGGTGAAAACATCATAAAAGCAATAAATACTTGGGCTATACCTGTGATTTGATACTCTGCAGGAATAATTGACTGGACCCAGATGGAGCTGGACAATTTGGACAGAAAAACAAGGAAGCTTATGACTATGAATCATGCCTTGTACTCCAAAAGTGATTTTGATCAATTATATCTATGAAGAGCAGAGGCTGGTTGAGGTCTCTTACAAGTAAAATAAGAAAAACACAGCTTGAATGACTACATCCCAAAAGGTGAAGAGCCAATGATTAAGGAAGTACATAAAGGAGGCCTTTTGAAGACAACCAAGTCAAAAGTTGAATATAAAAAAGAAGTAATTGAGAAGTGAATTGAAAATTGGAAAAGCAAAGCTATGCATGGCCAATACCTAAGCTTACTTGGAACTGGCTAAAATCAGGAATACTGAAAAAATAAACTGAAGGCTTTATTTTGGCTGCTCAAGAACAAGCCTTAGCTGTCATGTCCGCAAAAAGACGCCAGGAGTCGGTGACTTCGTTCAAAGCTCTTTATTTCAAGGATTGGAACCGAACCGGCGAAAAGAAAAAAGCCCGCGGCTTTTATTCTTTTCGCCGCGGCGGCCGCGGCCAATGGCAGCGTTTCGAGTCTCCCGCGCTTGGAGCGAGCCAATCGCGGGAGACTCTCAACGAGCCAATCGGCGCGGCTCGCCTGACCAATTAGAAATCCCCGCGCTTTGGCCAATCAAAGCGCGGGGATTTCGAGTATGTAAATTAGGACAGAACACCCCTCCCCTCTTGGTATAGTCCTTATGTTGCGTAGTCACGTAGGTAGGCGGGGCTCCGTCGGGTCCTACTTGACCTGCGCAACTCAGTCGTCAGCGGGATCCCGGCCTGTTTGGTCGGGTTTTTGGTTGTTCCTGTTCCTGTGCGAACCGGCTGGTTGATCGGGCCGGTTCCTTCTCCGTGGCTCCCACCTGGGCCTTCCGGGTTGGTTGAGCTACGGATTTCGCCGCTCCCGCTCGGTCTTTCCGGGTCGGTCGAGCTGGCTTAGCAGTTCTTTTCCGGCGAGGGGTCGCGATGGCTGCGTCTCGGTAAGTACTGCTGGTTTATTTTTTCTTGTGCTTGGTTATTCGGGTATTCCCTCCCCCCTTGGTTTGCGTTTTGGGAGGTGGGTTCTTTTGCTGTCCTAGACCTGAGTTGGTCAATGTGTCGTTTCCATGCTCGCCCGTCTGTGGTTTGGAGCCGGTACGAGCGTGGGCCTGTAACTTGGGTGATGATGGCTGGGATCCATAGGGGGTCCCCCGTCAGGTTTTTGGCATACACGAGGTCCCCGGGTGTGAACGTTCGGTATTTTGTACTTGAGTCTGGGGGCCGCTCCGGGTTATACGTTGGGTGTAACCTATCGAGTGGGGACCTCAGTTTTCTACCCATTAGTAATTTGGCTGGGCTTTTGTTGGTAGTGGTGTTCGGGGTTATGTGTTGTATAAAGAGGAGTCTGTTAATTTTGTCTTGGATCTCCCCGTGGTCCATTTTCCGGATGTTTTTTTTGGTAAATTGGACCATCCGTTCCGCCCTACCGTTCGCCGCCGGATGCACCGGTGCTGTTAGTGCGTGGCGGATGCCTCTTTCCGCCAGGAACTTCTCGAAGTCGAGGGAGGTAAACTGGGGCCCGTTGTCGGAGACGACGACGTCTGGGAGGCCGTGTGTTGCAAAAAGTTTGCAAAGTTCTTTGATCACGGCCTCCGTGGTTGTTGCCTTCATGTCGCTTACCTCCAACCAGTTGGAGTAAGCGTCAACCGTTATGAGAAAGGTATGTCCATTCGTGGGACCAGCAAAGTCTAAATGGATTCTGGACCAGGGCCCCCTTGGTGTTTCCCACTCCAGGATGGGTGCTGTGGGTGGGCTGGGTCTAGTCTCCTGGCATCGCTGGCACCTAGCTACCCAGGCCTCTATCTGCTTGTCCATCCCTGGCCACCAAGCGTAACTTCTGGCCAGGGCTTTAGTTCGTACGATGCCAGGATGCCCCTCATGCAACATTTCCAAAACCTTCCCCTGTAATCTGTCCGGAATGACCACCCTGTCACCCCATAAGAGGCACCCCTTAAGCAGCGAGAGTTCGGTTTGGCGGTTCCTAAATGTCTTGATGGACTCGTCGTTGTCCTTTTCCGGCCACCCTTTTTCCACCCAATGCAAAACCCGCGCCAGACGCCTGTCTTTAATAGTTTCCCGGGCAATGTCTGACGTGGTTATGGGTAGGTTGGGTAGGGCCTCGATGCTGAGGGTGGTCGTTGTTGGTGCTGGGTCAGGGTCGGAGTCTGGTAACGGCGAGCGGCTCAAAGCGTCCGCGTGTGAAATCTTCTTACCCGGTCTGTGTATAAGTTCGTAGCTGTAGGCTGCCAGGAACTCGGACCACCTTGTCATCCGGGGAGACAGAATGTTCGGGGTGGCCCGATTCCCTGCAAGGATGCCCAGCAACGGCTTATGGTCTGTTACAATGGTGAAAGGGCGGCCGTATAGGTATTCATGGAACCGTTTTACGGCGGCAACTATAGCCAAAGCCTCTTTGTCCAGTTGGCTATAGTTCCACTCTGGCTTGGTTAGGGTCCGTGAAAAGAACGCGATGGGTGCTTCTTTTCTGTCAGGAAGGGTATGGCTGAGGACAGCGCCGACGCCGAAAAGTGATGCGTCGCAAGTGACGGCCAGGGGCAGGGTTTCGTTGAATTGAATCAAGACGGCGTCGGAGGTGAGGAGGTCTTTAGTTTTTTGGAAGGCGGCTTGCTCCCGTTTCCCCCAAGTCCAGGTTGCCGCCTTATCCAGGAGCCTATGCAAAGGCTCCGCCGCCGTTGCCTTTTGGGGTAGGAAAACATTATAAAAGTTCAGTAACCCCAAGAATGCTTGTAGCTCAGTTTTTGATTTAGGGGTGGGGGCCTCTTTGATAGCTCTGACTTTTTTACTTGTGGGGTGAATGCCGTGCCGGTCTAGGAGGTAGCCCAAGAATTCCACTCGTTCCGTGCACAGTTGGCATTTCTCTCTTTTTACTTTAAGTCCCGTTACTTTAAATTTAGTTAGGACCTCTCTGAGTCGGCTTTCTAATTCGGCTTCGTTTGGCGCCGCCACTAGAACGTCATCGAAATAGGGCACCACCCCCTTGATGCCCTGCAGCAACCGTTCCATCAGGCTCTGAAAGATGCCTGGTGCCACGCTGACTCCGAATTGGAGTCGGTTGCACTTGAAAGCCCCCCGGTGGGTAACGATGGTCTGGGCTTCTGCCGTTTGCTCGTCAACCGGCAACTGCTGGTATGCCTGGGCGAGATCGAGCTTGGCAAAGACCCTGCCCCCTCCCAGTGAGTGCAGCAGGTGTTGCACGATTGGGACGGGGTAGGCGCTTTGTTGCAGCGTGCCATTTAGGGTGGCCTTATAGTCCCCACAGATCCTCACCGACCCGTCTGGCTTGACCGGGGTCACTATGGGGGTCTCCCACCGGGCATGGTCTATGGGCTGCAATACCCCCTGTTTGACGAGCTTGTCAATTTGCTCGTCTATCTTAGGTTTTAGGGCGAATGGCACCCGCCTAGGTTTTAGTCGTTTGGGGGGGACGCTAGGGTCTAGGTCAAATGAGATAAGGGGCTCCTGGTACTTGCCCAGGCTTCCGTCGAAGACTTCTCGGAACTCCTGGGTTAGTCGCTGTTCCCAGCCGTCGTCGGTGACGTGGTTGACTCCCGTGAGAGAAATGTCGAGTGGGGCGAACCATTGCAGTCCCAGCAGGCTTGGGCGGTCGCGATCGACGATTGTGAGGGGGAGTTGTTCGGTGCGCCCCTTATATGTCACGTTAAAGTTTTTGGTGCCCACTACCGGGACGCGGTTTCCCTGGTAGTCTTTTACAATAAGTCTTTGGGCATCTATGTTCCTCCTTTGGAGGGTAGGCACCAACCGTTTTATCTCATGCCATGCAATCATGGAGAGGTAGGACCCGGAGTCTACCTCCATTTGGCATGGCTGGCCTTCGATGTGAACCTCAACGTGGACTTTTCGGGCGCCGTCGGAGATGGCGTGGCCGATGGTTACCGTCTGGTGGGTCTCCTCTCTCCATCGGTTGTCGCCGCCTCTCGAGGATCGTCCGATCCGGTCCCATCGGCTGTCCGAGTGGCGATCTCTGGGCCGGGGCGGTGTGCTTTCCCTTCTCCGGTCGTGTTGGTCCCATCGGGGTGGACTGCGAGGTTTCTTCTGGCGGCAAACCCGGGCGATGTGCCCCTTTTTTTCGCAATGCCGGCAGATGGAATAAAAAAACCGGCATTCTGACCTGGGGTGGTCGCCGCCGCAACCGGCACAGTTGGTCCTCGACCTACGACCTCTGTGGTTCCGTTGGTCGCGCCCCGTCTGCAATCGATGTATGTCTTCTTCGTCTTCGGACGTGCTGGATGCAGAATGGAAATCGCCGTGGTGTGTGCTTGTTTCGGTTTTTTGTTCGGTCGACCTTGCCGGGTTGTTGTTCCCGCCGCGGTCCTTCACGTCTGGTTTGCGCATGCTGTCGGCGGAGGTGCGGGTTGCTTCTGCAGCTGCGGCTGCGGTGAGGGCGTCTGCTAAACTGATGTCGCCCTTAGCCATCAGCCGGCTCTGGAGCGCGGGGTCCCACAGGCCGAGCACGAATCGGTCTCTCAGGAGGTTGTTCAGGCTGTCAAATTCGCAGAGCCCCCCTAGGCGCCGCAGCTCGGTGACGAAGTCGCTCAATTTTTCACCCGGTTTCTGGTCCCGCCGGTAGAATTCGTTGCGCCGGATCAGGATGGGGACCTCGGGGGCGTAATGTCGCCGAAGGATAGGTTCGAGGACGTCCCAATCCATGGCGGTTGCGTCGGCAGGCTTGGCCAAAGCTTTGGCCATCTGGAAAACTTCGGTTCCGCAGTGGGTGAGGAAGACGGCGCGTTTTAGCGGGCCCGAGGCGTCCTTCATGCCTGTGCACTCGAGGTACATGCGGAAACGGTCGGAGAACGATTCCCAGTCCTCGGTGGCGGGGTTGAAGGGGGCGGGCGGTACGATTTTCGCCATCTCGGTGCTAAGTCTGGCTTCCGTCGGACACGGGGTTCGGTTCAGGGTCTGGATCCCATCCTCGTCGCCTGTGTCGTGTCCGCAAAAAGACGCCAGGAGTCGGTGACTTCGTTCAAAGTTCTTTATTTCAAGGATTGGAACCGAACCGGCGAAAAGAAAAAAGCCCGCGGCTTTTATTCTTTTCGCCGCGGCGGCCGCGGCCAATGGCAGCGTTTCGAGTCTCCCGCGCTTGGAGCGAGCCAATCGCGGGAGACTCTCAACGAGCCAATCGGCGCGGCTCGCCTGACCAATTAGAAATCCCCGCGCTTTGGCCAATCAAAGCGCGGGGATTTCGAGTATGTAAATTAGGACAGAACATTAGCCACAAATTGCATGAAGGTATGTCACCACCAACAGAAAATGCTGCCTCTGTAATGAGAAAGATGAAACAGTTGACCATTTAAGCAGTAGGTGCAGCAAAATTTCAGAAACCAGAATGCCATAATCGAGTTGCTGACATCATTCACTGGAAACTGTGCCAAAAGTTTGGATTTGAATATAGTAACAACTACTGGGAACATCAGGTTGAGAAGGTTCTGGAGAATGAAAAAGTCAAGATCTTGTGGGACTTCAGAATTCAGACGGATAGGTATTTGTCCCACAACATGCCTGACATAACAATTGTTGTGAAGAAAAGGATTTGGTTCATTGACATTGCAATACCTGGTGATGCATGAATTGTAGACACACAGCAAGTTTATATTACTTTTTATAGATTAATCCACCAGTAGAAAATAGGTAACATCCATTTGAGGTCAATCTATGCATTTAGGGAGGAGGAGCAAGAAAAAATCACAAAGTATTGGGACTTACAAATTGAGTGACTTTGGATAAAGACATTATGTGTTATCCCAATTGTAATTGGACCTACCTCGCTATTTGGAAATCCTAAATTTATCAGACTTAAATACCTTGATTTTACAAAAAAACACCCTACTTGGAACAGCTTATATTCTCCAACACTATCTGAACAGCTCCTAGGTCCTTGGTTAGGACCAGGGGTTGGATTCTACCAGTTTCCTCCGGTTCTATAGAACTGGATGTTAGGATTCTGTTCGGTTCCGAGAACCGGCAAATCATTCCCCTGGCTGGTCCCGCGGCTCCCGCCCCTTCACCTCCTGGCCACTTGCCTCTATAATGAGGCTGAAGATATGTTGCTGGAGCTGCCGGGCTTTAAGCCTGAAGCAAGAATCCCTTTCTCTCCTCCCCCCACGCCATCCCATTTGGAAGATATTGAATTTTGCTGTTGCTGACATCATCCTCCATGCTTCTTAAATGAGGTAGATTGAGTGGGAAGTGGCTGGTGTATGTGCATGTGAAATTAAGCCTCCTTCCTATAAAATCCATTCAGAAAACAAATAAGCAGATATTGTTTAATTCTGCTTCTGCCCAGATTGCTGGGAGAGAAAGTAGTTTAAAAGTATTATTTAATTGACTAATTCATTGGCTTCCAGGCACTTCTTGTAGCATTGAATAGCTGCTTGCCTTTTAAAATCCAATGCTGAAGCCTAAGAGTGCTGGATTTCAAAATAAAAGCCACGGAGCTCAGTGCTACAAGGAGAAGTTCCAGGAAGTGTTGTTGGAACTGAACCGGGCTTTAAAGCCTTTTAAAGTACCCTGGAACAAGTATATCATGGGGGGGGGGCGGGGGGGGGCGACGGCGACGACGACGACTTTAATATCTTTAAAGCTGTGTCCTTGTGATGAAGGGGCAGTTTATATTACTTTTTATAGATTAATCCACCAGTAGAAAATAGGTAACATCCATTTGAGGTCAATCTATGCATTTAGGGAGGAGGAGGAGGAGGCAATATTAAATCAGAGCCTTGGTACAAAAGGCACTCTAGTAGAAATGCCTTGATGGTTCTGTCCAAGCAGAGCCAGGAGTGTGGTAAGTATGGAATCTTACTAAATCAATTCATACAGAAATACAATGCTCAGTATCTTTAAAGTTGGTAATTCTTTCATGTTACTGATTTGGGAGTAATCAAATTATCAGGACTCATGCTGCTTGGGGAATTCTGGGAATTGAAGTCCACATGTCTTAAAGTTGCTAAGCTTGAAAAACATCAGAAGTACAACTTCTTGTTATTTTCCTGCATTTTGGGAATAAGGAAATTATCCTATGTGCTTGGTGCAGAGATGCAGCTGAAATTTAGTTAGATGCTAATTGGAAGATTAAAGCCACAGAAACAGACTTACAACTATTTGTTTAGCCTCCATTTAATGTTACAACAGCCCTGAAAAAAGTGACTTATATCCCCCCCCCAAGGGACAGACTGAGAGAGAGACAGAGGGAGGAAGGAAGAAAGAGAGACGAGAGACAGAGTGAGAGAGGTGGGGAAGAGAAAGACAAGACATACACACACACAAACAGAAAGAAAGAAAGAAAGAGAGGGAAAGAGAGACAAGAGACACATACAGATAGAGAGAAAGAAAGAAAGAGAGGGAGGGAAAAAGAGAGAGAAGACACACACAGAGAGAAGACAGAGAGAGACAGGGAGGGAGGGAGGGAAAGAGTGAGAGAGACAAGAGACAGAGAGATGAGAGAGAGAGAGAAAGAAAAAGGGAGAAAGAAAAAGAGACGAGAAAGAGGGAGAAAGAGAGAGAGAGAAAGATACCTGTTTGAAAGAAAATGGAAAAATGGTTCTTTGAGTGTTTAAGATTGCAGACCCTGGGTTAGGCAAACACCTTGGTCATTAAGTGAACCTTGTGGTCATTAAGCAAACACTGTGGCTGTTAAACAAGTCCATTTTCCCCAATGGGCATTTTTAACTGGAAACCAGAAGGAATTGTTGGAAACTGGAAAAAAAACATAGAAAACCTCAGTCACAAGACTGTGTGGGATATTGTAATTGATCATAAGTGTGTGTATGTGTGCACACATGTGTGCATGGCTGTCAAAACACCAAAAACAGGTCAAGTAGCTCTAGGGATGTCAGTCGTAAATTAGAACATTTGCTAAGCAACTGGCCATTAAGCAAAGACCACTTATATTTGATTTGCTAATCACGTGGCTACCTAGCCACGCCTACCCCAGTCACATGACAAACAAGCCATGCCTAGCCAGTCACATGACCACCAGCCATACCCACCCAGTCACATGACCACCAAGCCACACCCACAAATTAGGCCATGCCACAGAACCAGTTAAGAAATTTGAATCCCCCCCCAACCGGTTGTTAAGAAATTTGAATCCAACAACAACAACAATCATAATAATAATAACAAACTTTGGAAAAAGAAATTGTGTGTTATCCCAATTGTAATTGGAGCCCTTGGAGCAATACCTAAAGGGCTGCCTCGCTATTTAGAAATCCTGAATTTATCAGACTTGAATACTCTGATTCTACAAAAAACCACCCAACTTGGAACAGCTTATATCCTCCGACGCTATCTGAACAGTTCCTAGGTCCTTGGTTAGGATCGAGCTGTTGAGTTACCAACCAGCTCCAAAGGCTGTGAATCTCACTAAAGATATAATAATAATAATAATAATAATAATAATAATAATAATAATAATAATAATAATAATAATAATACCCCACAAAATAATTATCAAAGATTTTGTTCCTCTAAGTAAAATTTAAATCACTTCAGCTTTCCTACACTTTATTTTTAAGCTTTATACTGTTGCTTCTGCTTTTTTTGGTTATCACAAAATGATAACCTCAAAACCACAAAATGTCCTTCCATTACACCCCCCCAAAATTCAGTACCTCAAACTTCTCTATGCTCCTTTTTTAAGTAGATCAAAAACTAGCTTTAAAAAAACAATGGTGTTTTTAAGCCAACTGCTTTTGTTAATAATATATCTTAATATCAATGCTCAAAACATTCACTTAATTGTCTCTTTATAAAAAACAAATTGAAAATTGTAACAGCTTTAATAGCCAATCATATGATGGAGGATAAGGCTTTGAACACTGATGTCATTGAATCATCCAAGGAATTTGGGTGGAGGTGGTTCTTGGTCTTCCTTGTCTTTTCTATAGATGTTCATTGTCTTTTATTGCTGGTTGTTCTTAGCTTGCCAATTTTGTCTTCTTTCCTCCCTCCTCTTTTAATCCAAAGTAGATATGTTGGGTGGTGTTTATTAACTATTCTAAGGAAGTGCTGGCTCTGGTTACTAACCTGGCTTACTGGACCACTACTCACAGCCAAAGGCTGCTGAAAATACGTATGAGAGCTTTGCTCCAGGAATGGTCATAAATGTGGGGATGTTTGTGGGCAAAGTTGGAGAAATAAAGAGAAGTTAGACCTGTTCTCTGGCTGTGTTGCATTCATGCCACGCCCGGGTCATCATATTGTGTTAACAGTCACAGGGGCTAATAATGGAAGTAGCTCTGCCCAAGCTCTGAATTATTGTGCAAGAACATTGTTGCTTTGATTAGATGCCATTTAAATATTTCACAATACATGTAATCATGCTGTGACAGTGTCATAATGTGCAATTAAAATGGCAGTCATACTATACTGCTCAGAATGTAGTGATGTCTACTGGAGAATCACCACAAAGAAAAATGCATTTTATAGTCATTCATTTCACATGAGATCAGCTGTAAGATCAAGATTTAGTTTCTTCTAAGGAAGAAAAAAGAGGTCTAGGTAAACAAACTGGTTTTCAGTATAGCACAGATTCCCATTTAAGGTGCTGATATTTAACCTTTAAGGCCTCTTGGTTTCTAACTGTTATGTCTGAAGGAATGTTTGAAACTTTTTCCTAACCATACTCAAAGATCTTTTTCATGCTATGATGTTCTTCTATATTTTGAGGAATACTTTTTTTTATCACCATGTGTCTATTCAGTGATTCACACTGGATCCAGGAATGTCCTTCTTTGACAAACTCATGGTTTTGAGTATCAGCAGTGCTACCTGAGTCATAATGATGAACTGGTAAATGGTGAATTAACCATAGGCTCACGTAGATGGAATTTAGTTTTTGTTTCCAAGAATGCTTCTCACATCTCTTCCATTTATACAAAGACCAAACTGGTAAACACTGCACACAGCACCTTTGTAAACCCATCAGTGTATTAGAAATAGGGATAAATAGCAATGTCACTTCGACTCATATACCACTTTATAGTGTTTTACAGCACTCCCTAAGCATTTTACAGAATCAGCATATTGCTCCCAACAATCTGGGTTCTCATTTTACTGCCCTCAAAAGGATAGAAGGCTGAGTCAACCTTGACGCAGTGAGGATTGAACTCCTGGCAGTAAGATTAATTAGCCTGAAATATTGTGTAATACTGCACCACCATAGTTCTGTCTAAAACTCACTCAATTCTTTATGTTAAATCCTGTGCATGGGTGCAAGGAACGGAGACGAGGCAGTGAACAGTGAACTTCAACTCTTTATTAAGCATACTGAACAGAGCAATCACCTAGGGCAGCAGCAGCCCTTTTATAGGGTTGGCTGCTGTCCTATTAGCCAATGAAAAACATGGAAGTGTGAAACCCTTGAACCAATGAGAGTTGGCCCATTAACAGCCAATCAGATTTCCCAGAAAGGACCAATCTGATGTCGCTATTATTGGCCAATTAGAAGTGCAGGATTAGAACCCTGCTTTTTACTTAAGGTTGTTAAACTTTATTAAACGTCTTTATTAGTTCATAACACCCCTTCCCCCTCGGTTCGGTGCAGTGACGTAATCCCGTAGATATGCAGGTTGTTTCAACTGTCTATTAGATTTGCGCTGTCCCACCGGTTCCTGTCTGTAGTCCGGTTTCAGTGGAACGTTTTTTGATTTATCTGGTACAGGCGGTTCTGCATCCTCAGAGGACAACTTGGCGCTGCTGATTGTGTCGTTGTTGTCCTCCGGTATCTGCGGGCTCGCCTCTGTTGAGGTATTTCTCTGTGGCGAGGCAACCCCCATTCCTGATTCTTCTTCAGGTGACGCGCCGGGCTGCTGATTTCCTTCGATTTCGTCATCCAGCATCTCTAATTCGGTTCCCTCAACATCCCCCCCTCAGTTTGAGGGTCACAGGAGTCATGGGAACTGGGTTGCAACCTAGAGTGAAGCTGATCTATATGGCGTTTCCATATTTTCCCGTCCCTTGTTTGTACGCGGTACGATCTGGGCCTGGTGGCTTGGGTTACGGTTGCTTTGATCCACAACGGTTTGCCGGAAAGATTTTTAGCGAAGACTAAGTCGCCTTCCTGGAATTCGCGGCACTTTCCGCTAGATCCACAGGGTTTCTCTGGCACGTAGGCCAGGTGGAGACAGTCGAGGTGGGAGCGAAGCCTGTGTCCCATCAACAGTTCAGCTGGAGTTTTGTTGGTTACGCTGTGTGAGGTGATGTGTTGGAGTAGGAGTATTCTGTTCAGTTTGTCGTCAATGTCCCCATGGTCCATCTTGTGGAGAGTTTTTTTTCGAAAATGGACCATGCGCTCGGCCCTTCCATTTGCCATAGGGTGCGCCGGCGAGGTTAGCGCATGGCAGATGCCCCAGTCCGCTAAGTATTGTTTGAACGCCAGGGCCGTGAACTGGGGTCTGTTATCAGAGACTAAACCGTCTGGCAGTCCTTGTGTTTATTTAATTTGCGGATGACTGAATTGGTTGTAGTAGTCTTCATCTTGTGGATTTCAAGCCAGTTGGAATAGGTATCCACTGTTAGGAGGAACGTATGTCATTTAGAAGGTCCAGCAAAGTCAATGTGGATGCGGGACCATGGCCCCCGGGGGGTTTCCCACTCCATTGGAGTTGCTCTAGGTGGGGCACTGCTGACTTCTTGGCACTTTAGACAAGTCTTCACCCAGGATTCGATCTGCTTATCGATGCCTGGCCACCACGCGTAGCTTCGTGCGAGCGCTCTCATATGAACGATGCTGGGGTGACCGTCATGCAATGCTTTCAAAACTGTTCGTTGCAACCGCTCTGGGACGACAACTCTGTCTCCCCATAGGATGCAGCCTTTCTGCGAAAAAAGTTCTGTTTGCCGGTTTCTGAAAGGGGTGAAGTCAGGGGTTTGTTCTACTGGCCATCCTTGTTTGACCCAGCTGAGAACTCGCACCAGGACAGGCTCTCGTTTCGTTTCAATAGCGATGTCTCTGGCTGTTAGCGGTGGTGAAGGTAGGGTTTCAATCTGGAGTGTTGTGAGGGTTGGAGCTGGGTCGTTGACGGTTTCTGGAAGTGGGGCACGGCTCAATGCATCAGCCTGCAGAATGGCTTTCCCCGGGGGGTGTTGCAATTTATAATTGTACGCAGCTAAGAACACCGACCAATGAGTCATTCTAGGTAACAATATATAGGGGGTTGGCTTGTCTCCTGCTATAATCCCCAGCAAAGGCTTGTGATCGGTAATAATAGTAAAAACTCGTCCATACACATATTCATGAAACCGTTTCAAAGCAGATACAACAGCAAGAGCCTCTTTGTCAATTTGGCTATAGTTGCATTCAGCTCTCGATAAGGTCCTTGAAAAATAGGCAATAGGGGCCTCTACCATTTGGTAACACATGACTTAAAATGGCTCCTACTCCAAACGGTGACACGTCACACGTAATGGTTAAAGGCAAAGTCTCGTTATACTGCATTAAAACAGCATCGGAGGTTTGTAAGTTTTTCACTTGTCGGAATGCGTGCTCCTCTCGGTGTCCCCAGACCCAGGTGGCTTTTTTTGTCAAAAAGTCTATGTAGGGGCTCAGATACGGTCGCTTTCTGGGGCAAGAAGATGTTGTAAAAGTTAATGAGCCCCAGGAAAGCTTGGAGGTCTGTCCTATTCTTGGGTCATGGAGCATTTTTGATAACTCTTAGTTTGCTATTAGTGGGGTGAATTCCTTGCTTATCGATTAGGTACCCCAGGAACTCTACTTTATCTGTACACAGTTGACATTTATTTTTTTTAACCTTTAGGCCAGAGTCTTTAAATTTCTGGAGAACCAATCTAAGACGCCTCTCTAGTACTACTCTATTCGGGGCCGCAATTAAAACATCGTCAAAATATGGCACGACCCCCTTGATCCCTTGTAAAAGTCTCTCCATCAGACTTTGAAAAATCCCTGGGGCCACACTCACTCCGAATTGGAGTCGGTTGCATTTAAAAGCGCCTCGGTGTGTAACGATCATCTGTGCTTCCGTGGTTTTTTTATCTACAGGCAGTTGTTGGTACGCCTGCGCTAAATCCTATTTAGTGAAGACTTTTCTGCCCCCCCAGGGAATGGAGAAGGTGTTGAACCAACGGCACCGGGTAAGCGTTCTGTTGAAGGGCGTGATTGAGGGTAGCCCGGTAGTCCCTACAAATCCTTAACAATCCATCCGGTTTGATGGGTGTTACGATTGGGGTTTCCCAATGGGCATGGTCAGTTGGTTCTAAAACACCCTGGGCTATTAATTTATCAAGCTGCTCATCGGTCTTTGGTTTTAGGGTAAAAGGTACCCAACGAGGCTTAATGCGGATATGGGCTACTTCAAGGTTAAGGTTAAATGATATCGGGGTCCCCTTGTACTCACCCAGTTTGTCTGCAAAGACGTCCTGGAATTCCTGGACGAGGGCCTCCTTCCAGTCATCGCTTCTGGTTTGGTGAATGCCGGCTACCTCGATCCTGAGTGGGGTGAACCATTGAAGGCCTAACAAACTAGGCCAGTCGCGATCGACGACGGTCAGCGGTAACAACGCAGTATGATTTTTGAATGATACTTGGACTTCGCTGGAGCCGACGACCTGAATTCGGTTCCCCTGGTAATCTTTGAGTATAATTCTTTGGGCTCTGAGGTCTTGATGCCAGATGGCAGGGATTAATTGTTTAAGGGTCTTCCAGGAAACTATCGAGAGGGACGACCTTGAGTCGACTTCCATCACACAAGGTTGGTTCTCGATGGCGACCCTCACTCGGATCTTCTTTGCATCTAACGATGAAGCGTGACCGATGGTAATGGTTTGGTGTGCCTCTTCCCATCTCGTTGAAGTGGCAAGTGTTTTATTTCTGTAGGAGTGGTTGTTCCATTGGTGGTTCAAGTGTTCCTGACTCACAGGACGATTCCCTGTGGTCTGGAGGTAGTTGTTTTCTCTCCAAATTGGGCTGGATTCTTGCTTGCTTCTACAGACCTTCCCGATGTGGCCTCTTTTCCCACAGGAATGGCAGAGTGCGTCGAGGAATTTGCAGTCTGATCGCGGGTGGTTTGCCCCACAACCCGCGCATTGGTGCAGTAGTCTTTGATTCCGCAGGTTGCGTTGGTCGCGTTCGGACCGTAGCCGGTTGACCTCTCCTCATCACTTTCTGATGGAGATTCGAGGTCCTCATAGTGAGCCGTTATTGTGTGCCTCTCTAGGCCAGGTGAGGTATCGTTGGCGAGTTGACGGAGTGGTGCATTGGTGTGGCACATTTGGGCGGCCGACTTCCTGATTGCTTCTGCTGCAGTAGCATCTTTGATGACATCGGCAAGATCGATGTCCCTTTTGGCCATGATCTTGCTCTGTGCCGTTTGGTCATCTAATCCCAGAACTATTCGGTCTCTCAGAGCTTCTTGGAGGTCTGCAAACCCACAGAGGCCTCCCAGGTTCCGGCGGTCCGCAATGAAATCTGCAATGCTCTCTTGTTTCCATTGGTCCCTCTGATAAAACTCATATCTTCGGACAAGCGTTGGTATGGTGAGTGCATAGTGGGCCCGTAAAAGGGACGTCCCAGTCCATGGATTTCACCTCAGCCGGTTTCTCTAGTGCCTTGGCCATCTTAAGGATGGCTGGCCCACAATGGGTCAGGAACACTGCTCGCTTTTTCCCTGTAGTTGCTTCTTTCAAGTTGTTGGTCTCCAGAAACATCTGGAACTGGTCCATGTATGAGTCCCAGTCTTCTTGTGCCACGTCAAATGGAGCGGGTGGTATGGCGCCGCCAGACATGTTTTCCGTTGTCGATGTGCCTTCAGCCACGTGCTCTGTTTGATGCTCTGTGAGGGTTCAATCAGCTCAGATGTCTCCGCATCCCATCCTCATCGCCAGTGTTAAGTCCTGCGCATGGGTGCAAGGAACGGAGACGAGGCAGTGAACAATGAATTTCAACTCTTTATTAAGCATACTGAGCAGAGCAATCACCTAGGGCAGCAGCAGCCCTTTTATAGGGTTGGCTGCTGTCCTATTAGCCAATGAAAAACATGGAAGTGTTAAACCCTTGAACCAATGAGAGTTGGCCCGTTAACAGCCAAACAGATTTCCCAGAAAGGACCAATCTGATGTCTTTATTATCGGCCAATTAGAAGTGCAGGATTAGAACCCTGCTTTTTACTTAAGGTTGTTAAACTTTATTAAATGCCTTTATTAGTTCATAACACTTTATTTGTAGACTAGATGAAGGAACTTGACTAAGCTGAACAACAGTTAATTTCCCAAAGAAATTTCTCTTCACTTATTCTCTACATTCTATAAAATTAGGGATAAGTTCTGAAGACTGACTGGAGAAAGGACCAAACAATAAGGTGCTTGATTTCCCAAAAGAGGTGAAAGGAATTAACCAGCAGGAGAATCCACCAATTAGGGTCATGGCAATTGCAATGCCAGTAGAATGCCTGAACAAAAGCCTTGCTAGTCTAAAATTTGGATAGTAGTTTGTTAAATTTGCTTTTGTTTCCAGATTTTTGGAAAAGATATCCAAGTGTGAATGCAGAAAATGAGTTTGCAGTTGACACATTGTCCTTCATAGACTTGTATGCTATAAGAAGTTTGTCAACTAGTTGAATATAGTTTCATGTTCTGTAGTTGCCAAGAAAATTTTCAGCAACGTCCATGAATGCTTTTCAGGTGGTTTTCTCTTGCCCTACTAACAGATCTTTGAATTGCATGTCATTGATGATGTATCTGACCTGGGGACAAACAAAAATACCACCCTTAATCTTGGCATCAGTTATTCTTGGAAACATCTCTTTCAGATAATGAAGACATTCACCTTCCTTATTCATAGCTTTCAGAATTTTTTTTCATCAGTCTGATCAAAAGGAGGCAAAAGTATCAGGTCAACAAGTGGTTCATTTTTCTGTCCTAAAACAAAATTCTTTCAGAGATATCATTTCTTTTTAATGTAATGTGAGTCTCTTGTGTGTGGCTGTCCCAGTTGCATGTATAACAATTATACTTGGTATATCTGAGCTGCATTCCAAGCATCAGAGCCACTACTTGTACACAGATATTGCAGTTATACTTCAACAATTCCTTCTTTTCATGTTTCTTTTACATGTGCAGATGTACTAAAGTACTAAATGGTGGCACATTGCCATTGTGTAAGAACACAAGAATTCTATAAAAATTGTATGTGATACAGCTTATTTTCATGATTGGCAGTCAAAAATATATTAGATACACTCAAAAGTGTTCTGGAGACTAAATTTTTGTTGTCCAGTAATTTTGTTGTTGTCATCATTTTTCTTTTCTCCCTTGTTTTTCCTGTATTAGAAGTATATATAGCCTTGTTCAGAAATGCAAACAGAGATTCATTTAAAACCTTGCTACTTAATGTGCCAAGCATTGGTGTTCTATAAGGGGGCAGAAATTTTGAAAATAGCTCCATTTCCCAATCCCAGTTTTCACTTAAGTGGGATGAAGAATCCATATGAAGTAGATTAACTGCCTTACTCTATTCTCCATACATTAAGAAAACAAAATGAAAGTCACTGTGAGGAAAAACAATAAAATAATTGTGACTACCAGAAAAAAAAATCAAGACAATGTGTATTCCTTTAGTATTATGATACAAATATTACCAAAGTTCTTCCCCTTTATGATGGAATTTAGTACTCAGATATAAAAGTGATAATTACACTAGAATGCTTGGTATACTGTCACATTTCAGTAAACATTTGGCAGAATGAATAATTTGGATATATTTAGAGGATCTGGAACGCTTTATATCTAGTGGTATAATTTGAAGAATACAGAGGAAATTTTGAAATGCTTTCATAAATTGTTTGCATTGACACTAAAATGCAGCTTCTTTTAAACGTTTGTCATAAATCAAAGTGTCTGACATGAATGAGATATGCATGAGAACAGAGTGTGTTGGTGGTGATAGTTGTGTTTTGTTGCTAATACTGTTCAATTAAGGCACTCTATATAGTTTTACTCAGAAAATGTGAAGACTATATAGTCTTTATAAAAACTATAAAGACTGCTTACTTCTTAATTTCATTCACATTTTCTTACTGTAATATTAAGGAAGGACAATAACAAATTTGAGGAAGTACTGCTTACTTATTACTGGATATAAATATTCAACCTCCTGTACCCTAAACCATTTTCTGGACTGAAGATTTGTAACTTTACTTGTGATTGGTGCCCATCATACAAAGTCTTGTGGGGACTTGCCCCATACATGCCAACATTCTCATGAGATTATAAAATCTAAGATTTTTCAGCCTGAGATATCGTGATCTTGCAAGAATTCTTTCATCTTGATGACTCAGTCAATACTTCAAACTGTTTTTCTGATATAAATGGTATCTCTTACCATCCCTCAGGTATTTTACCTTACAAATCAAATTTTGCTCTAATGGCAAATCTATTTCTATCACTGTTAATAGAAGAGAGTTATAGAGCCTGCATGTTCTGAGCAATCGTTTGTAGTTAATATTATTAATGCTACAACCTTCTGACATAAGTTAAAAATATCCAGGAGATTGGAGGCAGAGGTTTGGGGAGAGAGGTGTGTATCCTATTGACAGAATTGCATTATTTAATGGAATTAAATTATTGCGTGCGATTCTTGGGTTATATAACTAAATATGATAATTAGATCTCCCTATAAGTTGAATTGGTTAAATAGCCTGTATCAAGAATTGTCTATTTTTGTGTAATGACTAATTCACTACTCCAGGCAGCAATCTGGTCTTACATGCAAATGTCACAGTCACCATGCCTATTAAATAAAATGTGACTTTCTAAGCATGAAATATGATTGCATCTCTCAGTCATTTCACACATACTGTCCACAGCATTGTATGATTGACCGGAAAGTGAGATTAATAAATCTAAATGCACTTCTGATAGATGAAGTTGATTGGGGGAAGGGTCATCGTAAAGTTATTTCAATTTGGTACTGGTTTGTAGCATCAGGCAGAAGTGAAAATATGTAGTGTAATTTGCTCTTCAGTACTTCAGTGAGATCTGCACCCTACTATCTTCTTCAGTCTATTGTTTATATGAAAGCATTACAGGGACATTGTAAATTAAGACTCTTATTATCAACATTCTTCTGAATTGAATTCCCTCTGGATTTCTTCTCCAAGGTCATCTCTTTGGTTCTCTCATCTTCCTTTCCTATTATTTTAAATATCTCAATTTCCTTTTGCTGACTGAGCTGCATAGAAAAAAAGTAAGGTTGTATAGCTCAGCTGGTATGTTTGTATTCATAGTCAAGAGATGCAAGAGAAAAGCATAGGAATTCTGTTTGAAGTCTATCTCTGGCTGGTGTGAAAAAATGGAAGAAGCTGATCTTGAAACACTATCATGAAATCTGTCCTCAGAACTATAGAGTTCAAAGCCTAGTACAGTAGAATCTCTGGTCAGGAATGCTTCTGACCATGACCAAATCGGGTTCCACCAAAAAAAAAAAAAAAATCACAATTTTTTTTAATCTGGTCATGAACACATACTTGGGTGTCAATCAAACACAACCTCTGACCCAGAAATCCCTGAAGACGAAACATAAAGATGAAGAAATCACCAAATTATGGAATGAATTATGGTCATGGCCAGAGGTTCTATTGTAATAATCCAAAAATAGAAGATAGTATAGGGTATCATAGGCTATAATTTCCCATTCAGGTAGAGATAAATCAGCTTCAGGATCAGTGAGAAGTGATGCAGCAGATCAGTGTCAGTACACCAGTAGCAAACATTTGAAGAGGCTCATTAATAGACTTGGCTTGACCAGAAGTGATCCAGCAGGTGAAACCAAGGAATATATCCTGTGGCTATAAGAGAATCAGCAGATGAATTCCATCTATATACTCTTATGATAGACTATGTAAGGATCAAGTGGCCAGCAAGAGGCCTATGTTGTGAGACCTATTAAATAAATTCAGCACCCAAGTGATCCAGCAGTGGAAAAATGCATGTAGGTAAATAGTTTGAAACGGACTGGTGTAATGTGAAGCCAGAGCTCTTCAGGTTCACTTTAGGCCTATAGATCCAGTTAGTTTCAGCAGACAGCTCACAAGAAATTTCTGGTGATCCATAGAGGAGCTCTAATAAATCCAGGCATGGGAAGAAGGCAGCATAGGCCTAGACCTCACAGATAGCAGCTCAGGGAAGGTATAATACCATATGCAAATGGTCTGATTTTGTTACCATCCTAAATTGAAATGATCTTCTTTCATACAAGATTACACTTGGACACTCTCTCCATACATATATACTGTATTTGGCAACAATATGAAAGGATTGCTGCTGTCTTCTTTTAGGATTTCTTTTTTCAGTTTTTCATTTCAGTTTATAATCTCAATATTAACTAAAAATCTGCAATCCAAGCATTAGTATTATTGTATTTACATTGCATCAGTTAAGTTCCCATCCCCTAAAAATCTGCAATGCTTCAACCTACAGGTTTTGTGTATTCTACTTGCAACTATGTTATTATAAACTAATTCAAACTAACCAGGTTTGACTCAGCTTCTATCAACCATGCTCTTGTTATGGAAATGAGCATTGTGCATTACACAGATACATTAAGTGCCAGAACTCTAAGGACCATACTTCTAATTAATTCTGTGTGCTGACAGGTTCCCCTTAACTTCAGAGGTGGCAATCAAAAGCATCATTAATGACTTACAGTGATGTAAGATGGCATAGTCTCATCCCTTTGAGAGAAGCCTTGTCAAGAAACAGATTCCATAAGAACTGTTGCAACTTTATTTTACTGATGCAAAGTATAATAATGGAATTTGGAAGATTGTCTCACTTACGGTATGTCTTATTACAAAGACAATCAAGGTAGATCAATCTTGAGTTTCTTTCTCACTCATTCATCCCTTCCTGGGCCAAACCTAAGTCATTTATTTAATGGCATTGAATTCTTTCTTCCACATAGAAAGTTTCAATGCACATAGAAGCATAGCTAAAAATGGATTTTTTAAAATCTTTTTCAAATAGGATTCAGGTCTAGCCATAGGACAAAAATGGCACTGATCACTCTGATAAATAACTTTTTTCAGGACTTAAATGGGGAAGGAGTGTGCTCATATTATTCCTCTTATGAACATCTTATGAAAATGAGAGACCATCAATCATGTTATCCTTTCAAACTTTATCTAAGGATTAGGAGTTGGAGACCATGTGATAATGGGTCCACTCAATAAATAGGTGGTTTCAATCAGGGGTGATGTGGGATGGGAGGCACTTGAGACTGTGATAACACTGTGATAACACATCAAGTGGAGTGATATTAATATGTGAATGACACCCAGTTATATGGGCATGTTTGAGGAGGAAATAGGAGTTCTGAACTGATTATAAAAATTTAGATGGTTGAAACAAGACCTGTCCTTTTAAGCCAGAATTGCTATTTGAGAATGAGTGACTGGGTAAATCAGTAAACAACCAACACCAGGAAATGAGTATGGAAATGAGTCTAGTAGGATATCATTTGAAATATCCTTCTAGACTTCAAGTTTTTGCTTAAACAGGTGGTAAAAGCTTTCAGCCAGCTTCAGTTGGTGCATCAAATACAACACTTCTTGGGGAATCAGGATATCCTGGTGATGATAGCTTATGTCCTGATAAATACTAGACTAGTTTGGGTAAGCAGCTGAAAAGTGGCAGTTTGATTCCTGACAGGATACCTATCAATATAATATAATATCAGTTCTGAAGTTTTTATCAGTAGATTTCCCAGACCAATTCAAAGTTCTTGTTTTCACACTTTATTGGTGGAGCAGCAAAATATATCGGGCAACAACCAGCTAGAATTGAATAAATCATCTTGTCCGATCATCAAGGAAAGGTTAGAATTAGAATTAGAAATTAGAATTAGAATTCTTTTGTTGGCCAAGTGTGATTGGACACACAAGGAATTTGTCTTGGTGCAAATGTTCGCAGTGTACATAAAATAAAAGATACATTCGTCAAGAGTTAAGAATCATAAGGTACAACACTTAATAATAGTCATAGGGTACAATAAGCAATCAAATCATACTATGAAACAGTCCATATAAATCATAAGGATACAAGCAACAAAGTTATAGTCATACAGTCGCTAGTATACTAATAGAATACTAGTAGGCATTGCAATCCTAGTATTTTTAATAAAATAGAATAGAATTCTTTATTGGCCAAGTGTGATTGGACACACAAGTAATTTGTCTTGGTGCAAATGCTCTTTGTATACATAAAATAAAAGATACATTCGTCAAGAGTTAAGAATCATAAGGTACAACACTTAATAATAGTCATAGGGTACAATAAGCAATCAAATCATACTAGGAAACAGTCCATATAAATCATAAGGATACAAGCAACAAAGTTACAGTCATACAGTCGCTAGTATACTAATAGAATACTAGTAGGCATTGCAATCCTAGTATTTTTAATAAAATAGAATAGAATTCTTTATTGGCCAAGTGTGATTGGACACACAAGTAATTTGTCTTGGTGCAAATGCTCTTTGTATACATAAAAGAAAAGATACATTCATCAAGAGTCAAGAATAATAAGGTACAACAATAATAATCATCGGGTACAATAAGCAATAAAATCATACTAGGAAATAGTCATATAAATCAAAAGGATACAAGTGACAAAGTTGCAGTTATACAGTCACTAGTATACTAGTAGAATACTAGTAGGCATTGCAATCCTAGTATTTTTAATAGAATAGAATTCTTTATTGGCCAAGTGTGACTGGACACACAAGGAATTTGTCTTGGTTTGTTTAGAGTCCCACCTCTTTGAAAGGCACACATAGTTGGATTTTGTAAAACAACCTTCTTTTGGTGCAGCTTCAACCTGCCTTGTTTTTTGCAAGCAAGATAAATAGATTTTATTTTAACAAGTGTTTGATCCTAGTTGAATGGTGGTAGCCATCACAGAAATGTTTGAAACATCATTTTTATTACTTGTCATTACTAACTTAATTTAATTTATGAATCTTTGTGTTAGCTTCCCAGACTTTCTCAGCCACCCAATCTGGGGCAGGATACAATATTCATAAATAAATGCCTCAGTTAGATCATTTATCCAATCAACATTCCTTAATTTTAAAAGGAATCATTAGAAAATAACATTTGGACCAGATTTGGGTTATATAAAATTGGTCCAATGGAAATACTATAAGCACAACTGATAAGGCTTTTGGAAATTTGTCTGCACAGTTCACTTTATTTGACAATTCACAGATACAAAAGCGTTGTGTGGCCTAGTATGGAAAAATATCTGGTTTTTGTAAGGGTGGAGAATAATATGGAAACATTAGCCTATATTTAGCTATACCTAGGACTTTTTACAATGAATACTGATGTAGGTTGTTTTTATCTGTCACAAAATAAATGGAACAGGTTGTCAAGATTGTATACAGAGATCTCACAATCCAATTTCTTTCTCTCTTTTTCCTGTCTTTTTTTAATGTCAGTTGAAAAGTGCTCTGAAATCCTTTACTCTGGGGAGTAATGAAGTTACCAAGCAGAGACAGTATCATCAAAGACACAGTTGATAACTTCACCTTGCATTTTATCACTGGAGAAATAAACCCACCTTTTTAAAGGTAAGATTATTTCATTGAGTTTATAATTTGATCCAAACTATTAGCTGCAACCTCAATTTCGAGTTAAGTTCTATGTAGCCATACTCTTTTCTACTAATATCTAATCACAAGTAGATCAAAAGCTTCATGAAATCAGTTAAAGTGGAGAAAGGAAGAAAACAAAAACCTTTTTGGGGAGGTGGCAGTAGCTATAAAAAATAAAGATAATGCTTGGACTTCTAACTCTCTTGGACAGAAAGGGGGAGGAAGGGGGAGAGAAAGAGATTATAAGGTGTTTCAATCATTTCTAAATTGATATTGTATCATATTGTACAATATGTACATCATATTGGATAGATATAAAAATAGTGCTCTCTCTCATCTGTCTATATCTGTCTGTTTGTTAATCATCTATCAATCTATCTATCTATCTATCTATCTATCTATCTATCTATCTATCTATCTATCTATCTATCTATCTATCTATCTATCATCTTATTAGTAATATGGAGTTTTGATGAAATGAGCTTCCATAAATTTCTAAATATTTTTTGTGTGGAACTCTCTCCCATTTTCTTACACATATGAATATAAAGATGAATTTAGCTAACTTCTATAAATATCTTAACATTGATTCAAATGTACAGTATGAACATCTCAGATACATTTCTTTCTTACTACATCTTTGTTTGAAATATGTGAGACTGCCAACAGACATTGGGATATCAGATTCAAATGTTGATAGATACACAGATATTCAATTTCAAGGCAGTTCCATCTAGGATACATTGCATTTTGGACAACATATGTATCCAAATTTATGTTCTATCTAGAATGAGAAAATAGTATATTTTACTTCTTACCATTTAAAAATATTTACAACCTCATCCCTTAAATAAATGCTAAATTAAAATTTAGAATTTTTCAGATTGTTTGGGAAATCTAGGTATCAGACCAGATATCTTCTAGGGATCTGCTCTCTTAATGGTACATAATTCATTATTTTCTGTTCCATACCAGAAACATTATTTAGACAGCACAGATCCCAAAGATGAAATTTCAACTTCACATGATAGAGAAGTCACATAAAGGTATCGCAGATTTCTTTTGCTAATTGGCATGATTGGCCAAAAGTAATTCCAGTGCATTATGAATGACTATTTATTTGATTTATTTATTTGATTTGTCAATTGTTTACAAGATAATAAGATAAGTGTATACATAGTTATGAATACATGAAATGGGTACATATAAGAAAAATAAAAGAAAAATAAAAGAAACAATAGGACAAGGACGGTAGGCACATTGGTGCGCTTATGCATGCCCCCTAGAGATCTCTTAGGAAAGGGGTGAGGTCAATAGTAGACAGTTTAAGGTTAAAGTTTTTGGGGTTTGAGGAAGAAACTACAGAGTCGGGTAGAGTATTCCAGACATTGACCACTCTGTTGCTGAAGTCGTATTTCCTGCAATCAAGTTTGGTGCGGTTAACCTTGAGTTTGTATCTATTGTGTGCTCTTGTGTTGTTATGGTTGAAGCTGAAGTATTCATTGACAGGTAGGACATTGCAATGTATGATTTTATATACCATGCTTAAATCAGACCGAAGACGGCGTAATTCAAGGTTTTCTAATTCTAGAATTTCAAGTCTGGTGGCATAAGGTATTCTACAACGAGTAGAGGAGTGGAGAACTCTTCTTGTGAAATATTTCTGGACTTTCTCAATTGTGCTAATATCAGATACGTAATGTGGGTTCCAGACTGATGAGTTGTATTCGAGTATTGGTCTAGCAAATGTTTTGTATGTTCTAGTTACTAGTGTGATATTACCAGAGAAAAAGCTACGTAGGATTAGGTTAACAACTCTTAATGCCTTTTTGGCTATTTGGTTCAGTGGGTTCTAGCACTTAGATCATTAGAGGTGAGTATTCCAAGGTCCTTTACAGAGCTTGGATCATCAACAAGATCTTGACTATTCAGCTTGTATTTTATTTTCTGATTTTTTTTGCCAATATGTAAGACAGAGCATTTATTTGTTGAGATTTGAAGTTGCCATTTGTTTGACCATTCTGATACAGAGTCAAGATCTTTTTGAAGGATAGCAGTATTGTCTGTGGTATTGAACAGCTTTACATTATCAGCAAAAAGAATGCAGTTGCTCTTAATATGATCACAGAGGTCATTAATGTAGAGTATGAAGAGAGTTGGTCCAAGAATACTGCCTTGGGAGACACCACTATTGACAAGTACAGAATTTGATAGGACACTCCCAATTTTGACCATTTGTTGTCTGTTTGACAGGAATGCTTCTATCCAGTTATGCAGTTGTCCAGAGATACCATAGGATTTTATTTTTAGGAGTAGTTTGTTGTGTACCACTGAATCAAAGGCTTTAGAGAAGTCTATGTAGATTGCATCTATTGCTTTGCCCTGATCGAGTTGTGTCGTCCATATGTTTTTGCAGTGTAAGAGTTGCAGATTACAGGAGAGTTTATTGGAGAGTAGGTTGTTTGTCTCTAAGTGGAGGATGATGGATTGGTTAATAATTGATTCCATGACTTTGCAGATGACGCAGCATAAGGAGATTGGTCTGTAATTTTCAACAAGGCTGGGCTCTCCCTTTTTGAAGATGGGGATGACCGTGGCTTGTGACCATAGGTTAGGCAAGGAGCTTGTTAGGTTCTGCGCATGGGTGCAAGGAACGGAGACGAGGCAGTGAACAGTGAACTTCAACTCTTTATTAATCATACTGAACAGAGCAACACCCTAGGGCAGCAGCAGCCCTTTTATAGGGTTGGCTGCTGACCTATTAGCCAATGAGAAACATGGAAGTGTTAAACCCTTGAACCAATGAGTGTTGGCCTGTTAACAGCCAATCAGATTTCCCAGAAAGGACCAATCCGATATCACTATTATCGGCCAATCAGAAGTGCAGGATTAGAACCCTGCTTTTTCTTAAGGTTGTTAAAACTTTATTAAACGTCTTTATTAGTTCATAACACCCCTTCCCCCCAGATTCCGTTTGAGGGGTGCGGTGACGTAATCCCATAGATATGCAGGTTGTTTTAACTGTCTATTATATTTGTGCTGTACCACTGGTTCCTGTCTGTAGTCCGGTTTTGGTGGGAAATTTTTTGATTTATCTGGTACAGGCGGTTCCGCATCCTCACTGGATAACTCGGTGCTTCTAATTCTGTCGTTGTTGTCCTCCGATCTCTGCGGGCTCATCTCCGTTGAGGTATTCACCTGTGGCAAGGCCATCCCTCTCCCTGATTCTTCTTCATGTATTGCGCCCGGCTGATGACTTCCTTCGATTCCGCTTTCCACCATCTCGAATTTGGTTTCTTCGACATCCCCTCCCCCCTCAGTTTGAGAGTCACAGGAGTCGCGAGAACTGGGTTGTAGCCTAGAGCGAAGCTGATCTATATGGCATTTCCATATTTTTCCTTCCAATGTTTGCACACGGTACAATCTGGGCCCGGTGGTTTGAGTTATGGTTGCTTCGACCCATAATGGTTCACCGGAAAGGTTTTTAGTGAAGACTAAGTCGCCTACCATGAACCCACGGCATTTTCCGCTAGATCCACAGGGTTTCTCTGGCGTGTAGGATGGGTGGAGCCGGTTGAGGTGGGAACGGAGCTGGTGTTCCACCAACAGTTCAGCTGGAGTCTTGTTGGTGACGCTGTGCGGGGTAATGCGTTGGAGTAGGAGTATTCTGTTTAGTTTGTTGTCAGTGTCCCATAGTCCATTTTGTGGAGAGTTTTTTTTAACAAATTGGACCATGCGCTCGGCCCTGCCATTGGCCGCAGGGTGCGCTGGCGAGGTTAGCGCATGGTGGATACCCCGGTCCGCTAAGTATTGTTCAAATGCCAGGGCTGTGAACTGGGGTCCGTTTTCGGAGACCAGAATGTCTGGCAGCCCATGTGTTGTGAATAACCTATTCAATTTGTGGATGACGGAATCGGTTGTAGTAGTCTTCATCTTGTGGATCTCAAGCCAGTTGGAATAGGCATCCACTGTTAGGAGGACCGTATGTCCCTTAGTAGGTCCCGCAAAGTCAATGTGGATGCGGGATCACGGCCCCCGGGGGGTTTCCCACTCCATTGGAGTTGCTCTAGATGGGGCACTGCTGACTTCTTGGCACTTTAACAAGTCTTTACCCAGGCTTCGATCTGTTTGTCGATGCCCATCCACCATGCGTAGCTTCGTGCGAGCGCTTTCATAAGCACGATGCCGGAGTGACTGTCATGCAATGTTTTCAATACTGCTCGTTGTAACCGTTCCAGGACGACGACTCTGTCTCCCCATAGGATGCAGCCTTTTTGCGAAAAAAGTTCTGTTTGCCGTTTTCTGAAAGGGGTGAAGTCGTCAGGGGTTTTTTCTACTGGCCATCCTCTTTCGACCCAGCTGAGAACTCGCACCAGAACAGAATCTCATTTCATTTCGATAGCGATGTCTCTGGCTCTTAGCGGTGGTGAATGTAGGGTTTCAATCTGGAGTGTCGTAAGGGTTGGACCTGGGTCGTCGACGGTTTCCGGAAGTGGGGCATGGCTCAATGCATCAGTGTGGGGAATGGCTTTCCCCGGGGGGTGTTGTAATTTATAGTTGTATGCAGCTAAGAATTCTGACCAGCGAATGATTCTACGTAACGATATATAGGGGATCGGCTTGTCTCCCGCTATAATCCCCAGCAAAGTTTTGTGATCGGTAATAATAGTAAAAACTCGTCCATACACATATTCATGAAACCATTTCAAAGCAGATACAATAGCAAGAGCCTCTTTGTCAATTTGACTATAGTTATGTTCAGCCCTCAATAAGGTCCTTGAAAAATAGGGGCCTCACTTCCATTTGGTAACACATGACTCAAAATGGCTCCTACTCCAAACAGTGACATGTCACATGTAATTGTTAAAGGCAAAGTCTCGTTATACTGCATTAAAACAGGTTAGTAAGTTTTTCACTTGTCGGAATGCATGCTCCTCTTGGTGTCCCCAGACCCAGGTTGCTTTTTTGTCAAGAAGTCTATGTAGGGGCTCAGCTACGGTCACCATTTTATGTTTAATTAGATCCAGCTTCAATTTAATATCTTTTTTCTGTGGCATTTTCTGTAATTCTTTTTCAAGTCTTTTATACTCATCTTCCAGGGCCTTAGAAGCTTGCCTTTTCTTAATATTCTTTTTTCTTGTATAATCTATTATCAAACCTCTAGCATATGTCTTCATTGTATCCCAAACATTCTGCGTTGAAGTATCTTCTTTTTTATTTTTGTTAAGTTTTGAGCATGGGCAAGAAAGAATGGGGACAAGCCTCTGAACGGTGAACTTCAGCTCTTTATTTACATTGTGACTTCCCCATCTTAACAGCAGTTAAAACCGCCTTATATAGGCAAACCCTGTAACTTTTAACCAATAACGAGCTAGGAATGCTAGCTCTTAGAACCAATAGGAACTCTCTGTTAAGGGCCAATCAGATTCCCCAGAATGGGCCAGTCTGGTCCGGCCGCTAAACAGCCAATCAGAAGTGCAGGGCCAGAACCCTGCACTTACTCCAAGCTTTATTAATCTTTATGCAAACACAACACCCCTTCCCCCTGGCTTCTTATTTGCAAGGTGCAGTTACATAGTCCTTTAGGTAGGACGGTTGTCTTATTAGTCTCTTTGATTTCCGTTGTATCGGCTGGCTGCAATCACGCTGAGGTAGATCGTTGTTTGGCAGTGGGGCTGTTTCTGGTTCAGAGTTCACTTCTACATCATTGCCCACATTCTCTGCAATTACCTGAGGTGCAACCGTTTCTCCCTCCGGCTCCGCTTCCTGAGTTTCTATTAAACCGTCATTTCCTTTGAACAGGTTTCCTAGGAATTCATCTTCTTCCGTACCTTCCCCCCCCCTGTTTGGTCGTAGGGAAGTTGCAGACTGGCCGCTGGAAGCCGTGATCATAATTGATCGATATGCCGTTTCCAAAGTTTATCAAGGCATTGTACAAGGTAGGATCTGGGGCTGGTTACACGTACTACTGTCGCTTCCACCCACAACGGGTCACCCGATAGGTTTTTTGCATAAACCAGGTCTCCTACCTGGAAGGTACGACAGCGGCCGCTGGATCCTAGTGGTTTCTCTGGTTTGTAAGCTGGGTGCAACCGGTCGAGGTGGGAGCGGAGCTTTCGTCCCATTAGCAGTTCGGCGGGAGTTTTGTTGGTGACGCTATGTGGGGTGATGTGTTGCAAGAAGAGGATTCGATTGACCTTGTCGTCAATGTTGTCATAGTCTACCTTTTGCAAGGTTTTCTTCATAAATTGGACCATGCGTTCTGCTTTGCCATTGGTCGCAGGGTGCGCAGGCGAGGTGAGCACATGGCGGATGCCGTGGTCAGCGAGGTATTGCTCGAACGCTAGTGCGGTAAATTGAGGGCCGTTATCGGATACCAGGACGTCTGGTAATCCGTGGGTTTCAAAGAGTCTGTTTAAGATTTTGATAACCGCCTCGGAGGTCGTAGTCGTCATGCGATGGATTTCGAGCCAATTCGAGTAGGCGTCGATGGTAAGCAGGAAGGTGTGGCCTTTGGTTGGCCCCGTGAAATCCAGGTGAATTCGGGACCAGGGTCCACGTGGTGTCTCCCATTCAGTAGACATGGCTTTTGGTGGGGCGTTGCTGACTTCTTGGCATTTGGGACAAGCTTTAACCCACTGTTCGATTTGCTTGTCAATGCCCGGCCACCATGCGTAGCTGCGCGCGAGGGCTTTCATTAACACGATGCCGGGGTGGCCATCGTGCAAGGTTCTCAGCAGCGCTTTCTGGAGTTGTTCTAGGATAACGACTCTATCGCCCCAGATGACACAGCCTTTCTGGGAGAAGGGCTTGGTCTGTCGAGACTTGAATGGTGTGAAGTCATCTGATAGCTGGTCCAATGGCCATCCGCGTTCTACCCAGCCTAGGACTCGTGCTAGGGTGTGGTCGCGTTTGGTTTCTCTCACAATATCTCGGGCGGTTAGTGGCGAGTTGAGTGCCTCGATTTGCAACGTGGTTACTGTTGGTGCAGGATCATCGAGAGTCTCTGCAAGCGGTGCTCGGCTCAATGCATCGGCGTGGGGAATGGCTTTCTCCAGGCGGTATTGCAGCTGATAGTTATAAGCAGCTAAGAATTCTGACCATCGGGTCATCCTAGGGTATAATATGTAGGGAGTCGGCTTATCTCCGGCTATTATCCCCAATAAAGGTTTGTGGTCAATCACAATAGTAAAAACCCGGCCATACATGTATTCGTGGAATCTTTTCACAGCTGAGACAATTGCGAGGGCTTCTTTATCAATTTGTCCATAATTTCGCTCAGTCTTTGAAAGAGTCTTTGAAAAATATGCAACAGGGGCTTCGTTCCCATTAGGCAGTACATGGCTCAAAATGGCGCCTACCCCAAAAGTGATGCATCACAGGTTATAACTAATGGCAAAGTCTCGTTATATTGCATGAGTACAGAGTCAGAAGTGAGCAGTTTTTTAATGTTACGGAATGCCTGTTCTTCACGGTAACCCCATAGCCAATTTGCTTTTTTATCTAACAACCGGTATAACGGTTCAGCGACAGTTGCTTTGTGTGGCAAAAATGCATTATAAAAATTGATGAGGCCTAGGAACGCCTGGAGATCGGCCTTGTTTCATGGCCTGGGAGCATTTTTAATCGCTTTTAATTTACTTTCGGTAGGGTGAATGTCCTGGCTATCAATCAGGTACCCTAAAAACTCAACACTGTCAGTACATAATTTACATTTGTTTTTTTTTGACCTTAAGACCGGCATCTTGGAATTTTTTTAAGACTAATTTTAACCGGTCCTGTAAGATTTTTTTTGTAGGGGCTGCAATTAATACATCGTCAAAATAGGGGACCACGCCCTTAATTCCTTGCAATAACCTTTCCATAAGGCTCTGAAAAATCCCCGGGGTTACAGTAACACCGAATTGCAGCTGGGTACATTTAAAGGCACCTCGGTGCGTCACAATAGTTTGGGCCTGTGCCGTTTTTTCGTCTACTGGTAATTGCTGATATGCCTTAGCTAAATCTAATTTAGCGAAAACTTTTCTGCCCCCCAGGGAATGGAGGAGATGCTGTACCACCGGAACTGGATACACGTTCTGCTGTAGGGTGTGGTTCAAAGTGGCCCAGTAGTCCCCACAAATTCGGATTGACCCGTCTGGCTTGATGGGTGTTACAATAGGGGTTTCCCAAGGGGAGTGATCGATGGGCTCTAACAGTTATCAGTTTGCTGATAACTGTTATCAGAGCTATCAGTTTGTCGAGTTGTTCGTTGATTTTTGGTTTTACGGCAAACGGAACTCGATGTGGCTTTAGGCTAATGGGAGCTATTTTTGGATCTAAGCTGAATGAAATCGGGGTCCCCTTGTACTCGCCTAAGCTGTCCACGAAGACGTCCCTGAACTCATAGACAAGGTCTTCCTCTCAGTCACAGCCACTGACTCGGTTTACGCCGGCCACTTCAATGCCGAGTGGCGCGAACCATTGGAGGCCTAGTAGGCTAGGCCTATCTCTATCGATGACCGTTAAAGGTAAGAACGCTGTGTGCTTCTTGAAGGAGACTCGGACTTGGCAGGACCCGACGATGGGGATTCGATTCCCTTGGTAGTTCTTGAGGATGAGGCGTTGGAAACGGAGATCTTGGCATTGAATTGTGGGGATGAGTTGCTTGAGTGTCTTCCAGGACACCATCGAGAGGGACGATCCCGAGTCGACCTCCATGTGGCAAGGCTGGTTCTCGATTGCTACCGTAACTGGGATTTTCTTTGTGTCCAAGGATGAGGCGTGACCGATAGTGATAGTATGGTGAGCCTCTTCTTTCTGCAAAACTCGATTTCTGTAGGAGTGGTTTACTGGCTCTTGCCGTACAGGACGGTTTCCTGTCGATTGGCGATAGTTAGCCCCTTTTGAGGCCTGGCTCGGTCCTGGCAAGCTGCGGCAGACCCGTCCGATGTGGCCTCTTTCCCGCACTCATGGCAGAGTGCGTCGCGGAATTTGCATTCGGACCTGGCATGGTTGGCTCCACAGCCAGCGCAAGGGCGTAAGGGCTTCGGATGAGGGTCACGGTCAGACTGCAATCGATGAACCCCTTCTTCGTCGCTGTCTGACAATAAAGAGAGGTCCTCGTGGTGCGTTGTTATGAGCTGTCCTTCCGACTTGGATAAAATGTTGCTTGTCAGTGTAGGTACCGGAGCGCGGTTTCGGCGTAGTTGTGCAGCCGACTTCCTGGTTGCTTCCGCCACAGTAGCATCGGCGATGGCATCAGCAAGGCTGATGTTGCCTTTCGCCATCAGCTTGCTTTGGACGCCTGGTGTATCTAATCCCAGAACTATGCGATCTCTTAGTGCTTCTTCCAAATCGGCGAATCCGCAGAGGCCTCCCAGGTTTCAGAGGTCTGCTATGAAGTCGGCTAGGCTTTCTCCCTTCCGCTGGCTCCTTTGGTAAAACTCGTGGCGTCTCACGAGCGTAGGCACGGTCGGGGCGTAGTGATCTCGTAGGAGAGGTTCGAGGTCGTCCCAATCCATGTCTTTTACTTCTCGAGGTTTGGCTAGTGCTTTAGCCATCTTAAATACGGTTGGACCGCAATGCGTTAGGAACACCGCCCGTTTCTTTCCTGGTGTAGCATCCTTTAAGTTGTTGGTTTCTAAGAACATTTGGAAGTGATCCATGTAGGACTCCCAGTCCTCCTGTGCTGGATCGAATGGAGCAGGTGGTACGATGCCGCTGGACATGGTTCCGTTGTTGGCGTCGTCTATCACGTGCTCGGTGTTCTTCGAAGTTTCGTTGGTTCAGATTTCTCCAAATCCCACCTACGTCGCCAGTGTTAAGTTTTGAGCATAGGCGAGAAAGAATGGAGACAAGCCTCTGAATGGTGAACTTCAGCTCTTTATTTACATTGTGACTTCCCCATCTTAACAGCAGTTAAATCCGCCTTATATAGGCAAACTCTGTAACTTTTAACCAATAACGAGCTAGGAACGCTAGCTCTTAGAACCAATAGGAACTCTCTGTTAAGGGCCAATCAGATTTCCCAGAACGGGCCAATCTGGTCCGGCCGCTTAACAGCCAATCAGAAGTGCAGGGCCAGAACCCTGCACTTACTCCAAGCTCACACTTTATTAATCTTTATGCATACACAACAATTTTCTATAAAGAAAAAAGCCAGTTCCTTCTCCATCCGTTGTATAAAATCTTTTTCCTTTAAGATAGTATTGTTTAATGTCTATCTCAATCTTTTTTTTTGTCCCTTCCATTTAATTGCCATTGGGCTGTGATCTGCCCAAGTACTTGTTTCAATATTTGTTTCTTGAATATTAGATATTAATTCTGTTGAGATCCAAATCATATCTAATCTGGACCATGATAAATGTCTATTTGAATGTCTATTTATCTGGTTAATTTTGGATCTCATATGAGACAAAATAGCATGCATCTCTGTTATTCATTGAGATAATGTAGTATTTTTCTAACTATGTGAGTATGGAAAAATACAAAATCACCCTCCTAGATGAATTATTGAAAGTACTTCATTTTGTTTTCTTTGACTTTCATATGGAAGCTTCAAGAAGATGAGCTGCTTGAATCACAAAATGGTTGGCCGTGTAAGGTCCAAATCAGTTCTTCTAAATCATTTTCAAAATAATAGCACTTACAAAGAAACTTGAATAGTTACAGATGAAAAAAAGATGACCATTTTGTATCATTGTTATGATTCTTTCAACAGCCACCCAGATCTTTAGATTGGAATTGGCATTTGTATCCATCTATTAAGTACTTCCCAAGAACATGGGATAGGCATGTGTTGTTGAAGTTGTTAAAAGCTGTTCTAAGCAAAGCTGCCTTTTGCAATTGACTGATGGTAATTTTGTCAATGACAATAGTTGTCAAGTGGTATGCCAGTTGATTTGCAATTACAGCCAAAGCACCAATTACGATTAATACTATGGTTGTTATTCTAGTTCTATTTTCAATTATTTGGATTTGTGATTTTCTTCAATTCTTTCTCTTCTGTTCTGCTATCTCTAGGTACTGCAACATCCACTATCCAGATTTTGTTTCGATTCTTATCTAGACTTGTTAAGACTGGTATGTGGTGTGCCATATACTTATCTATTTGAATTCTAAAGTCCCAGTGCACTTTAGCTTCTTTATTTTCTATTACTTGCCCAGTTACTGCTTTCAGTAAAAATAATATTTCTTACAAATATTCCAGTGCACTATTATTGTTGCTTTTCATGCCATTTTTTGTAATTGGTCTGTGCAATCTTTATTATTATTTGTCATATTAGTAACAATAATAGTATTATATTGACTGGAGTAATATTCTGTTTATACTGAATTGCTTTATATTGATCTGCTGATCAATTTTACTTGAGGAAAAAACTATTTTGACACATCAGCTAATTGATGAATCTTTAGGAGACAGGGCTAATATGGGGTACCATTTCATCTTTTTGCTGAAATAGGTTCAATTCCACAAAAGCATTAGGCTGAAATAATTGTATTAGTATTAAGATACTCCACAAGACCTTAGATATTTTTGTAAAAGAAAATAATGCCATTGCACATTGATTTTGTAACACTGAGACATTGGACAATCAGGGATAGAAAACAATGTTATGTGACTTGGTCAATAACTGTGTTCACATTTTCTGCTCAGTTTTAATTGTCTTTCATAAACAGATCTCAAGTTGTTCCCTAAAACAGCTTATATTAAAAATAGCCTAAAGTGCTCACTTACACTAATTAAAAGCTTGAGTTAACAAATTACTGAGCCTTCTTTCAAGTCAGATTCACTAGGCTGATCTTTTTAATGTCAAAAGGCAGAGACCTTACAAAACCTTAGAGAACAATTACGAAAGAGGCTGACACTGCTGGGCCAAGATTATTTTGGAGCTAATTGCAAAAGCTCCTGCAGGAAGGTATGAAAGAGCACAAGCTATATATTGTATTTGACAGCTTATTTTTTTTTCTTTTTAAGAAGACTTTAACAAAGAACTTATAACATCCATTTTCTTTTAAGAATGGACATAGAGGGGGAGATAGTCTTCTTGTATGGAACTTATATGGTTTGTGAATTGGACAGATCTTGTCACGATAATCCATTCTCTAAAATGCAAACTCTAATTTTTTTTTCTTGAAAAAAAAAAAGGATCACAAGTTGAAGTCTCATAACCCTGTGCTTCCAAAATTGAATGTATCAAAGAAATTAGGTGATATAGATGAGGAATGAGATTTTATCAATTATTTATAATAGAAGAGTTGTTCTGAATTCACACATATAAAAGCTGATCAATATTGTAAGTATTGACAGATATTACCCCTTTGAGATAATTCATTCAAGGTTTCATTTTGTAAAAATCTGTGGAGAACTTGCAGGTTTCCTACGGTTGCTGCTTCTAATTCGCATTACACATAACCCTGAGATGCATATTGTATAGGAAAAATATAAACATTCCAATTAATTAATTAATTAATGTCCAATCATTCTTAATATATTGTTTTCATGTGTACTCTAAACAAGGTTTCAGACAATATTTTCCAACTTTATCTAGAGATGTCAAAAAATATGCAGTTTTCTGCAAATAGGTATGTAGTTAGTCACTGAGCTGTGTTTTTTATTTAATCTCCAGTCATGTCTGTATATTGCTGTTAGGTTTGAGGTGGATCGGTTCGACAGAGACGCGAGACCATTTAGTGAGTTTAGCTCTTTTATTTGGTAGTGGTAATCGTCTCAGAATGTGATCCGCGGCAGCCCTTCATATAGGGCTGACTTGCAGCTCGGCAGCCAATCACGGTAGATTCATAGCGCTCCAATCACGGCTGACCTTTCAACCAATCAGGTCTTCGCTGGTACGGAGCAATCGGTTGCGGGGGTTTTGGAGTATGCTAATATCATACACCCCTCCCCTCTTGGTTTCATCCGGCGGTGCGTGGTGATGTAGTCACGTAGGTAGGCGGGGCTTCTTGCCTGCCTACTTGACCTGCATGGTTCAGTTCTGGTGTGGTCGTCGACTGGTTCGGATGCCTCCTCTGTCGCTCCTGTTCCTTGGGATGGAACCGCCTGGAACGTTGAGCTGGGCCTTTCTTGGTAGTTCCCTCCTGGTCTTCCTGGGCTGGTTGCGCGGCCGCTTTTGCTCCCGCTAGGTTTTTCCTGGCTGGGTGAGCTGGTTTGGCTGCTCCTTCCAGGTGAAGATCCCGGGGTTTTGTGCTCCATTGATCCTGCGTCTACAGGTGAGTAGCATCGGTTTATTGGTTTATTTATTCTAGGTGGGGGGTGTTTTGCCTGCATTAGTTGGTTCTCTTCAGTTCTTTCTCTATCGCTTGCCAATTCCCCCCCCCCTTCTAGTTTCTTGTTCGGGTGTCTGGCTGGTGGTGACTGCTATTCTTGACCTAAGTTGGTTTATGTGCCGTTTCCAGTTTTTTCCGTCACTTGTTTCCAATCGGTATGATAGGGGCCCGGTTATCTGGGTGATTGTTGCTGGCACCCAGAGTGGTTCTCCTGTGAGATTTTTGGTGTATACTAGGTCCCCTATGTTAAATGTTCTGTGTTTGTTGGAGGAGCCTAGGGGTTTGTCTGGGTTATATGTTGGGTGCATTCTGTCTAGTGTTGAGCGCAGTTTCCTACCCATCATTAGTTCCGCCGGGCTTTTATTTGTGGTTGTGCTAGGTATAATGTGTTGAATGAGGAGCATTTTATTGATTTTGTCCTGTATATTGGCTGTTTCTATTTTCTGGATGGCTTTCTTGGTGTATTGGACCATGTGTTCCACCCGCCCATTCGCCGCCGGGTTTGCCGGTGCAGTTAATGCATGGCGTATCCCTTGGCCTGCCAGAAATTGTTCAAATGCTAGTGCGGTGAACTGGGGCCCATTGTCCGACACTATTACATCTGGCAGGCCGTGCATAGCGAAAAGTTTGCTCAGTTTCCTTATCACCGCCTCTGTCGTGGTTGACTTCATGGTGCTTACCTCCAACCAGTTGGAGTAAGCATCTACTGTGATAAGGTACATATGTCACTCGGTTGGCCCCGCGAAGTCTATATGGATCCTAGACCACGGACCTCTTGGTTTTTCCCATTCTTGGTTTGGGGCAGCGGGCGGATTGGATCTGGACTCTTGGCATTGGTTACATTTGGCAACCCAGGTTTTGATCTGTTTATCCATTCCTGGCCACCATGCATAGCTTCTGGCCAGGCTTTTCATCTTAACCATCCCCGGGTGCCCCTCATGCAACATTCCCAATACCTTTTCCTGTAATTTTTCCGGAATTACCACTTTGTTCCCCCAAAATATGCAGCCCTTTTCGGTAAAGAGTTCAGTTTGTCTGTTCCGAAAGGGTCTGAATAGTTCGTCTATGTCCCCTTCTGTCCACCCTTTTCCCACCCAGCTCGAGACTCGCGCCAGCCGCTTGTCTTTATTTGTTTCTCTGGCAATGCCTGGCGCAGTCACGAGTGGGTTGGATATTGTCTCTATTTGGAGTACCTCTGTTGTGGGTGCCGGGTTGTCTTCCCGGTCCGGTAAGGGTGACCGGCTCAGGGCGTCTGCATGAGCAATGTTCTTTCTGGGTCGGTGTATCAGCTGGTAATTGTATGCTGCTAGGAATTCGGACCACCTCGTCATTCTTGGCGATAGCATGTTCGGTGTGGCCCTGTTTCTGGCCAGGATTCCTAGAAGCGGCTTGTGATCCTTGATGATTGTAAAAGTCCTACCGTAAAGGTATTCATGAAATTTCTTGACGCCAGCGACGACTGCTAGGGCCTCTTTGTCGAGCTGGCTGTAGTTCCGCTCTGGCTTTGAAAGTGTCCTTGATGAGAAAGCGTTCGGTGCTTCCCTCCCATCTGGTAGCTGGTGGCTGAGGATGGCGACGATCCCAAATGGCAATGCGTCACAAGTTACCGTCAATGGCAGGGTCTCGCTGTGCTGGATTAGTATCACGTCGGATGTTAGCAGGTTCTTTGTGTTGTTGAAAGCGCTCTCCTTCCATGCTCCCCAGGTCCAGGTGGCTGTTTTATCTAACAGCCCATGTAGCGGTTCCGCCATGGTCGCCTTTTGAGGTAGGAAGACATTGTAAAAGTTTAACAGTCCCAAAAAAGCCTGTAATTCCGTTATGGTTTTTGGTTACGGTGCTTCCCTTATGGTTCTCAGTTTCTTTTCTGTGGGGTGAATCCCTTGTTTGTCTAGGAGGTAACCCATAAATTTGACCCTTTCGGCCCGTAGCTGGCACTTCCCTCTCTTGACTTTAAGTCCCGAGTCTCTGAATTTCTACAGTACCTCCCTCAACCTGGCTTCTAGTTGTTTCTCATTTTTCACGGCCACCAAGATGTCATCAAAGTAGGGCACAACCCCTTCTATTCCCTGGAGGAGTCTTTCCATAAGGCTTTGGAAGACCCCAGGTGCCACGCTGACTCCAAATTGGAGCCGGTTGCAGCGGAAAGCCCCTCGGTGCGTTACGATGGTTTGGGCTTCTGCTGTTGTGGCGTCGACCGGCAGTTGCTGGTAGGCTTGTGCCAGTTCGAGTTTTGTGAAGATCCGGCCTCCCCCCAGTGAGTACAGAAGGTGCTGGACTACTGGGACAGGGTATGTGCTTTGTTGGAGCGCATGGTTTAGGGTGGCCTTGTAGTCACCACAAATTCTCACTGACCCATCTGGCTTGATGGGGGTGACAATTGGGGTCTCCCACCGGGCATGATCGATCGGTTCCAGCACCCCTTGCGCGATGAGCTTATCGAGTTGCTCATCGATCTTGGGCTTGAGTGCAAAGGGCACTCGCCTGGGCTTAAGGTGGATTGGCGCGATGGTCAGGTCTATGTTAAATGAGATAGGGGACCCCCGGTACTTGCATAAACGGTCATCGAAGACTTTCCGGAAGTCCCTCACGAGTGCTGCTTCCCAGTCTGCCTCTCTGATGTGGTGTATGCCAGTTACCTTGATGCCCAGGGGTGCGAACCACTGCAGTCCCAACAGGCTTGGGTGATCTCGGTCAACAATCGTCAGGGGTAGCACTTCTGTGTGGTCCTTGAAGGTGACTTTAAAATGGCCTCTGCCGACTGCAGGGATTCGGTTCCCCTGGTAGTCTTTGAGGGTTAGTGTTTGGTCTTCCAATTCTTGGTGGCAGATAGTGGAGACCAGGTGCTTGAGTGTGCGCCAGGAGACCATTGAGAGGAAGGACCCGGAGTCCACTTCCATGTCGCATCGCTGGTCTTCTATCCCGACCGTCACATATACCTTCCTGGCATTGCTGGTGGAGGAATGGCCGATGAAGACGGTCTGGTGTGTTTTCTCTCTCTATCTCTTCTCCTGGAGTCACCTGTTCTGACCTTCTCGGCTCCAGCGGTTCTCCATCTGGTGATCACGGTTCCTGGTGGGAGTGCTTTCTCTCCGTTGGGGGCTGGTGTCTCGTCGTCGTGGGCTGTAGTGCTTTTTGTTCCAGCACACTTTGGCGATGTGCCCCTGTTTCTCGCAATGCCTGCAAATGGCGTCGAGAAAACGACAGTCCACTCGGTGATCGCCACCGCAGCCAGCACACTGGAACCTCGACTTATGACCTTGTGGTTCCCGCCGCTCCCGCGCTGATTGGAGGCGGTGGGTCTCCTCCTCCTCGTCTTTGGTTTCCGAGAAGGAGTCGATGTCGCCGTGATGTGTGGCTGTGTGGTCTGTTGCTGGTAGCCTCTCGGGGGTCGACGTTGCCTCTCCGGCCACTGCTTGTGGCATGATGCTCGATTGCCACATCCGAGCCGCTGATTTCTTGGCCACTTCCGCTGCAGCGGCTTCGGTGAGGGCATCAGCGAAGGAGATGTCTCCCTTTGCCATGATGCGGCTCTGGAGGACGGGGTCTCGGAGTCCCAGGACAACGCGGTCTTGCAGGGCCTCATCCAGGTCGGCGAACACGCACAGGCCGCCCAGGTCCCATAGTGCTGCTATGAAGTCGCCCAGCCCCTCGCCCTTGCGTTGATCCCGCCTGTAGAAGTCGTGCCACTGGATGAGGATGGGCACGACGGGCGTAGTGGCTTCGCAGCAGGGGCTCGAGATCATCCCATTCCATCGCCTTGATGTCCACCGGTTTGGCCAAGGCTTTGGTCATCTTGAAGACTGCGGGCCCGCAGTGCATGAGGAACACGGCTCGTTTCTTGTGGCCGTTGGTATCCTTGAGGTTGCTACTCTCGAGGAACATTTGGAACCTATCGGTATAGGATTCCCAGTCCTCAGTAGCAGGGTTGAAGGGAGCGGGTGGTGAATTGATTCCGGCCATTCTGCTTGTTGTTGCATGCCGCCTCGCCATGTGCTGGATGGTCTCCTTGTCTCACAATCCCACCCTCATCGCCAGCGTTAGGTTTGAGGCGGATCGGTTCGACAGAGACACGAGACCATTTAGTGAGTTCAGCTCTTTTATTTGGTGGGGTAATCGTCTCAGAATGCGAGCCGCAGCAGCCCTTCATATAGGGCTGGCTTGCGGCTTGGCAGCCAATGGCAGCACTTTGAATCTCCCACGATCAGCATAGCCAATCGCAGTAGATTCCTAGCGCTCCAATCACGGCTGACCTTTCAACCAATCAGGTCTTCCTGCTATGGACCAATCGGTTGCGGGGGTTTCGGAGTATGCTAATATCGTACAATTACATCAATATAATTTTTTTTTCCTTAAACAAATCTACAAATGAATGCACATGGATCAGAAGCAGAATTTGATGTCCTCAAGCTACTCATATTCAGAGTATATGGCTTTTAACTATGTGAATAGGTCTTATATATGATTCGGTGTAGGGATGGTATTCTACCACTTTGGCCTGCTTCAGCTGAACTGGTAGCTCAGAGAATCACCTATGAACAAACCGGTTCACTCCAATGATCAGCTGCTGGGCCCACCCACCCACTTGGCTCTATACTGAGCTTTATTTCTTGGTTTTGAAGCTCAGCTGCTTCATGTGGCACAGTGGATTGCTATGCGTCAGCTGTTTAACACACAGGGAGAGTGCAGGATTGAAGGAGGTCAGTAGGAATCCTCTGCGTATGCGGGAAGCAAAGCGCGCCCACCAAGCCATGCCCACAGAACCAGTGGTAAAAAGTTTTGAATCCCACCATCGACTCAATGTCCAAACAACAAATCTCTCCTTATATAAGTCTCCTGGACTTGCTAATCTGTAAGCCAGTGGCTCTATGGAAAGCTATCCAAGCAATTAACCTTTCTTGCCATTCAACAAAGGTGACAGTATTCCACATCTAAACTTTATTAAATGCTGGAAGTTCTGGTAAAACTGTAAGAAAAAATAAGCAGCAGTATATGACTACAACCCGAATAACAACTAGCAGCTATGCTCCATAAAAGAGACCATGTATTTTGTATGACATAGCCTATTCATTGTCTAGGCCAAAAAATATAACTGTCCCTGACATCCTACAGAGCCTAAACTGCCTAAAGGTATGTAAGGATGTCCTGCTCACCCATAATACCTTCGGATGGATCGAGATTGCAGCTCAAGAACTGTGAGTAGCTTCTCTGACTGGAAGATGGAGGCTAGAATGGCTCAAGCCTCACTTCTCTTCTCTTTCCCATCAATGCTGTAACAGGAGGGAAGAGGAGGAGATTATTTACTTATCCAAATTATGCTTTTCTCTCAGGGAAACAATGTGAATGGCTCTAACAGAAAGGACATTTTTTTTTAAAAAAAAAATAACACTTCATTGTTCGAATTTTTTTCCCTAGATTGGCTTACCTGGCACTTATTTTACTCTTAGTTTGGCAACAATGACATTTTTTTTTCATATATTTTAAGGAGTAGTTTTAGATTGATTTTATTGTTTTGCTGCTGTTCCAGGGACTCAAATATGGAAGTACAATACATTCATAAATCATTAACAAATGACTGCTAACCACAATAGATAACAGAGGCTGGGACCAATAATGCTGTTTCTGTGTCAAGCTCCAGTTATTAGTTATATAGAAAAGTTCTAAATTCTTCCCATAGTTTTTAAATAAAGCATTAAAATGAAGGCTGACATCACACACATCTACACACAAAGAGACTTGCACAAACAAATAAATGTCAGGGTTGAAAGTGTTTCTTTCTCTCATTATTCTTGAGAATCCAGTTCATTGTTATTTATCAATGGCTTTGAAAAAACCACTATGACATACTGAGCTCCCTTGAGATACAGATATTTAATCTAACCCACTGATTACTTTCTCCCACTCAAACAAATTGACCAACTCTTCAATTACAGTCCTTTTGGAAACATTTTTAGTCCATATTAAATACTTGAAGTTGTGCAAAATTGAAGATGTTCATTTCCCCCCTAATCAGCAGCATTCATATATTCCATTGTAAAAAAAAAAGGAAGAAACTAGAAGATCAGAAGTTTGCCTTTGAAGTGCCATCTGTCATTTTTAGAATATATTATCTTTTTAAAACAAGTTTTTTTCTACCTAGTGCTTCACCATTATGGGACTGAAAACTTCCAGTCCTATTCAAGTGACAGGCTTATACAGGAATTGTTTTGTGCACTCTGCTTCACAAAAATAAATAAATAAATAAAATAAAAAATCTTAGTTTCTTATATCAGTAAAGATGGAAATGCTGATGGGAAACTGCTTATCTACAGTATGAAGTATCTTTTGTACACCAAAGGTTGTCCCTGAGTTTAAGGAGCAAAGAAATATTCAGAAATGTCCTTAGTGGGAGCTTTCTCAACTCCTACATTATTTTAACATTCATTTTAAATGAACTTGTTGCCAAATCTTCCACTAGCAAGGGGAAGGCTAAGATGTAACATTCCTTCTTTTTGAGATCATCAATAAGAGAAATGTTAAATCTCTGGTATGACTAGATTGGAACAACTTAACTTATAAAAGTATTCAAAACAATTTAATAAGAACAATCACCTTATATCAGGGATGTCAAACTTGATTTCATTGAGAGCCACATCAAAGTTGTGTTTCAACTTGGGGGGGGGGGGGGCATGGCCAAGGTGGGCATGGCCAGTTCAACAGCACTCATGCTTGGGGTGCCTGTGGTGGCTGCATAAGGCATATAATATATAAGCATCTTCACTGTTTCCAGGGTGGCCCTGCAGATCTAAGCACCCCATGAACCAGATGCAGCCCATGGGGCTTGAGTTTGACATCCCTTCCCTGTATCCTGAATGGCTTTCTTACAGATTGTTAATGTCTGCTCCCTCAAATACAATAGCAGAGACTATTTAAGCATTAAGTACATTTCAAAAACACAGAATCTGTTTAAACAAAGCAATTCTCCCCTCTTTGACTGCCTCCCCTTTTGCAAATGCCCACTATAGTGGCCATTTCTGCAACATAGTTGGTTTTCTGGCTGCTTGGTTTATTCAGCTCTTCAAACCATTGTTCTTCCTTTCCCTCTCTTCCTGAATTTTATCTGAGCTAAGTGCTAGAGAGAGAAAAGCACATTTCCCTTCTACTTTATTCTCTTTGTTCATGAGTAACCTTTCTCTTTCTCTGAATTTCAAACATTGTTTCTTATTCTTCTCATCTTCTTAGACTGTCTTTAAACTAAAATCCCTCCTCTCTTTCCTAGCCATGCCTTCAAGATTAAATTTACTTTTTTCTGTCCCATGCACAGGTGAGTCTGATACCACACTTCTGCAGTTTTTAAACTTTTTCCTAATTCTTGTCTCTCTAGTTTTTCACTTCTCTAACTTTTTGGAACAAAACTACTTATTTCTAACATTTTTCCTTCATTCTCTCATTCTTCCCACTATCAGATTTTAGGCTGTTCAACAGTAATCAAGGTTGTCCAGCAACTGATGCAATCTATCTCTTTTCATACATCCATAATCCAACTTAATATGGTAACCTTTCATGGCCTGCATCAATTCATCTTACTTTTTTAAGCAGAGGCTTTAGTCAAATAGAACATTCCATGTGTATTAAGTTGTTGTGACAATGAAGAATGGAAGGCATGGGACACTATAACTTATTTCTTAAACCAGAAGACTAGGGCTATCTATTACTGTTGAACTAAGTACATAAGCATCAATTATCGATTGCTATTAAGATAATATCAGCATAGTAAAACCAACTTAGCTCTAATTTGATACCACTACCATTTACTTATTCTCAAGAAGATTGTTTTTGATACCTCAGAGATCAGCAATTATAAACCAGTCTATAAGCTTCCAGTGCTAGGTAAAGGGATCTGTGGTAGGATCAGTCCTGGAGGAAGCAAATCAACCCAATCCATTTCAAACCAGTTAGGTGATTATATTTCTTTGGGGATCAAGAGGGGGAATGTATTTCTGTTGCTTCTTCTTTATAAATAGTTTTAATTCACTCAGGACCTTTGGAAACAGGAGGCATTGTCTTGCTCCTCAGGTGGATTTCTGATGTTGTTCTTTGGAGATTGCTTTTAGGTGATGATGTTCCTCAAGGCTCCATTCTGTTTCCTGTGTTTTCAATATGTATACAAAACTGCTTGGGGCTGGCAGTAGTTTCATTTTCCTGTGAAAAATTAATGAGGAATGTCTAAAACATGAGGGTATTCAGTATATTTCAATATGGTGACCCTGCTGCTAGACCAACATGTGAGTAATTTTTATCTCCTCAATTTCAAGTCAATACAAAATAATTCCAATATGAATAAAACATATGATTTATACCTCAAACCCCTTCTTGCATTTTATTAGTGACATGGGAGTTAATATGGGTTTCTATTCTACTACAACTGGACTAACATGAAAAGGACTAGAATATGTGGCAAAGGCTGGTTTTGTATTTCTTTTCTAAATCAATGATCTTCTTTTTGTCATTGGGACAGTAATTCTTATGTAACCCCAGGGGCATCCTAAGGGAATTTTTTAAAAAAGTTAAGATGGTGACTGTGAATGCATGATTAAAGTCACTGACTTGATTTTTTTTAGAGCCCCTAACACCCCTGATAACCCCAGAGGCAAAAGCAGAAATAAAAGGGTACACTTTCTTTAATTAATATGGTATATTGTCAACTACAGAAGTCTTTTGATGGTTCATAATAAAAAGCTACATTGAAAATGAAGGTATTGCCTTCACAGAATTTTCCATGAAATGACATTAAAATTGAAACCAGGAGAAATTTCATATGACAGATGGACTTTCTCAGGATTCTATAATCTTAGTGATTTTTTTTCTTTAAAAATGAATTTAATATTGCCACTAGTATGAGTAAGTAGCCCTTCCTTTCATGTTTTTCTTTATTTCTCTTTCTTTTTCTTTCTTTCTTTCTTTCTTTCTTTCTTTCTTTCTTTCTTTCTTTCTTTCTTTCTTTCTTTTTTCTAAATAAAAGTTATAAAAATGTTATAGCTTTTCTGTTGTATTGTTTAGTACATTCTACCTAATGACTTGCCTTAAGATATTTCTATGACATATTCAAGAGTACTTGTTCTCTAGGGAATATGCCAAATCAGACTTTTCTTTCCTTCTTATTCTCATACTCTAAAAAGGTGAAGTGACGTTGAAACACTGTAATTTGTTTTAGCCGAGTAGAATGAAATAGCCTTAACGAAGGAATCTATTTTCTACAATCAAACATTAAAATATATTTTTGTGTGTACACCTTTTAAATCAGAGAGGGGAGCACGATTGAAGCATTTCTGCAATTTTTATTCTTAATGGGGAAGTGCTTCTTGATTCAGTTTACAGCTAGCCCAATATATCCACTTTTTTTTTCTTTTTTTCTGCACAAAGACACTTCTGTTGAGAATGTTGGCACAATGAAGATGCTATGCATGCACATTTATGGATATTAAACTGAGAAAAAACTTGTCAAGTGTTTTCTTGATCAGCCTTGCCAAGCCTTTTGGAGAATACAACTACCTCAATGTTTTGAAGAAAGGATGTTGAAGCACCAGCAAGCTTTGCAAAGTCCTCCTTTCTACACTTTGAACAACCCTACTATCGGCAGCACAGTACAATATTCTATTATTGTAGTATAGGCTACAGCAGTAGTAACCTTCTTGAGATATTAAGTCATCCAAAAAAATTGAAACATTGCCCTCGGTCAAGTGAGTTTTCCATCAAAACATTCAATAAATGATAGTGTTAACTGTTACATCTTTGTGAAATGCCTTATTTGTATTTATTTATAAATAGTGATGATCTTGTCTTGAAACTTCTACATAGTCAAGGTGAAATTGATAATAGTTTTTCCATTGAAAATGCCTTTCAGCAGAATGAAGAGGAGAGCAAATTGTCCCTTCCCAAAAAGTTTGTCCCTTCCTGAAAATTCTGCAAGATTGTGAGATACTATGAACCAGATTTAGAAAGGAAAATGGGCTTTAAGAGGTGAGTTCATGAAAACTGAAGTTCAATCAGATGTCACTGGATTTGCTAAATTCACAAACAAATAAAACTTCCAAAGAAAGCATTTTGGTAAAAATGTGGTATTAGGGCCAGTGCCCAAAATAAAGTTCTTATGCAATGCTTCTTTAAAGTAACCATTAACATAATCCGTCAATATAAAAAAAGAATCAATTGCTACTCTGAAGCTATAGAAAAGCTATTTGCATTAGAAAATGTTCTTTATGGAGGAAAGCTGCACTTATCTACATTCACCCAGTAACTCTTCTACCATAATAAGGGCATGTTATATTTCACAGCATTATGTTTTAAAGTAGAACTGCAATAATGAAAGAAAGGCAATGAAAATAACCTAATAAGTGGACAAGCCAAGGAGCACAGAATTTACAATTAAGAGAGCAAAAAAAAATTCCAATGCAAAAATCTCATAAGAAATTAATAACAGATTACAGATAATCAAAGTTGGAAGGGACCTTGTAGGTCATCTAGTCCAACCCCCCGACCAAGCAGGAGACCCTACACCATTTCTGACAGATGGCAGTCCAATCTCTTCTTGAAAGTCTCAAGTGATGGCACTCCCACAACTTCCAAGGGCAAGGTGTTCCATTGGTTAATTGTTTTCACTGTCAGAAAGTTTCTCCTTATTTCCAGGTTAAATCTCTTCTTGTGCAATTTCCATCCATTATTCCTTGTCTGGCCTACAGGTGCTTTAGAAAATAGCTTGACCCCTTCCTCTCTGTGGCAGCCCCTGAAATATTGGAAGAATGCTATCATGTCTCCCCTGGTCCTTCTGTTTACTAGACTAGCCAAGCCCAGTTCCTGTAACTGTTCTTCATGTGAGGTGTTAATGAAGAAATAAGAACATATTATAAGAAATTAAAATCTTGGACATGATAATGAAAGCAAACAATGGGAATTTTGAGATAGTGTCAATCTATATATTTCCGTAAGGCATGAAGACTTTACTGAGTACATTATTATATGTGTCAATTTTAGAACTCAGTTCAATCTTACATGAGTTATTGAATTATTACTTCCATGCATAGTCTCAAAAAGATTTCAAATGGGTTATTTTAACAACAGCAGACACCTAAATTAAGGTGACTTTTGAGATAGAGAATGAAATCTTGGAGTAAGCCAATGGATAAAATATAGCAATGAAGGATTTTGGTTGCTTTCACACTAGACAGACAAATAAATGCTGTGGACATATGAATTAAATAAAATCACTTTTCCTATATTAATGGAATGGTTATGGAATGAATGTGTATGGAAATGTTATTTGCAACAATATCCTCCGCTCTACCCCAGTTATAGTAAGCAAGATGTACTGGTGTCTGTTGAGGTAATTCCCCATTAGGAGAATGAGTGCATTCAGTGAAATGTAGTGAAAATGATGATGAATAATACATAACTAGCACACAGATACACTGAATAGTAAAATGTAGGTTTTACTTCCAGTAAACAGTTAAGCAAAGTCCAACAAACAGTCCAAGTCATACACAGTTAAAGCAGCCAGTTTTCAGTCCAGGTATAATCCAAATAACAAAGTCCAGTATCATAAACAGTTCAGTAAATAGACTCACAGCAATCCAAGAAGAATGACGACCAGCAATAGTCAATAAGGAAAAATGCAAGAACCAAAAACTTCGACCATCAGAACATCTAGCAACTAGCAACAACTGAAATAACAACCCAGGTTTCTGGCTCCATCTTATGGCTGTTTGAGGAACCATACCCAGTTACAATTTTAGCATTCCCTTAAAGAGACAGTATTAAATGTCTATCCTGGTTTATATATTTCCAACCCAACTGTTAGGTGACTATCAATTCCTAACAGTGTCTTTAAGAAGAAAGGGCAAAAAAGTTGAATTTAGAAAAGTCATCTTATAGTGCAGGGGTGTCCAACCTTTCATCTTGCCTGGGCCACATTAGAAGATGAAAATTTGGTTTGGGCCGCACATAAAATAAAATAACAGTAACGATTCCTGATCATCCCCAAAAAAACATAGAAAACATAGTTAACATATTAAATTTATTTGGAAATGAAGTTAGCGAGATGTTTGACATTGTTTCTCAGCCACCAATGCATCCATATTTGCTTCGATTATTATTAATTATTTATTAAAATTATTTATTTTTTATCACGGTTTTTTATCACGATTTTTTATCATGGTTTTTTATCACGGTTTATCACGGTTTATTTTCTGGCCAAATTTTGCGGGATGGGGGAGAGGGGGGGAAGAAAGCTCACCCACCTTGCACCTACCTCTCCTCCTGCAAATGGCCCAGCTGGATGCTGCAGGACTGGAAGACAGAAGTAGCAGTGGCAGCAGCGGCAGATGGCTGGTGGCAGAAGCGGCGGGGGCAGGGGCAGAAGCAGCGGTGGCAGAAGCAGCAGTGGCGGTGGCAGCGGGGACGGGGGCAGAAGTGGCGGCAGCGGCAGGAGAAGTGGCAGAAGCAGCAGTGGTGGCGGTGGCAACAGCAGGAGGTAATGCTCTGAGGGCGCCCGCCTTTTCTGTTGCTGCTTGGCATGGCGCTCGCCTCGCCTTGCCCCGCTTCGCGCCTGCCTCTCCCCCTCCTCCTCGCTGGCTCTTGCATGAAGGTTGGGGTGGGCACTGGGCCGCATTACGAGGCAACCTGGGCCGCATGCAGCCTGCGGGCCACGGGTTGGACAAGCCTGTTATAGTGTATCTACTTAGCCTTTTGGGGTTAAATTGTGTTAAGGTAAATTAAAATTGATCTGATGCCTAGTGAATCATTACTGATTTTTTTTATTTCAATATTGTACTGTACTATTTATTGTCCAGATATTGCTGGATAGCATCTGTGGTGGGATTCAGTTGGTTCTCATGGGTTTGCAATACCGGTTGTTAATTTTCTGAGCAGTTTGGAGAATTGGGAGGCCAGATTCACTTAACAGCCATGTTACTAACTTAACAAGTACAGTGATTCACTTAATTAATGTGGCAGGAAAAGTCATAAATTGGAGCAAAATTCACTTAATAAATTTCTCACTCAGCAACATCCATTTTTGGCTCAATCGTGGTTGTTTGTCAAGGAGAGGTAAGACCCGGTCTGACAAGGACTGGCTTTGAGGGCGGGGGTTGAGGCATGACCAGGCATGGCAAGAAGAGTATGGGCGAGGCAAGGCACCCCTCAACATGAGTTATGTTGAGTTGGCCATGTCCACACAGCCACATGCCCACTCAGCCATGCCTACTTAGCTGGTCATTAGGGCAGAGAACTGGTTGTTAAATTATTTGAATCCCATCACTGGATAGCATGTGCATATTCATAACTTAATCAATGGTATGTGATTGATAAATTACAGCTTGTTTTTGTGATTAGCAGCCAAAAATCAGTAATGTTCAGGAAGCAAAATCTTTGTTTTCCAGTGTAGTTAATTACTTCCCAGTGTGAATACGAAGCAAAAATGTAAGTGCCCATTTGGCTCTACTGCAGTTAAGACCATAGATGAAAGTCAAGGTTTCTCAACAGCTCAATATTCAAGCCAGCTGCAAGAACCTTTTAGTTTCTGCAGTTAACTCAAAAGAATACTGTGTAGAGCACATGTTGAATATTTCTTGATCTTCCTTTGATTTAAGAAGTATGCACTGTCTGGAATCAGCCCAAGCCAGCATATACTCAGTTCAGGTGGTTCTCCATGCCTCAATAGAAGGTGTTGTTGTTTTTAAGAGAGATTAATTTCTTTGAATATGTGATCTCCAGAATTGGAAATAACTTGATGGCACATAATTGATCAATTGTTTGTAATTTTGCTTTTTTGATTGTTTTTAATATGCTGTCTCTTCAATTCTTTAAAATTCATGGGAGCATTTTAATGAATCTGCTTTGTTGCTCAATGGCTTTCATTTCATTCTACTCCTGAGATGAATGTGAAATAATATATATTTTATTACAATAAAATATTTTTCTGCATATTTTTAAACTGTTCTCATTTAATTGGATGGAATATGTGTATGTGTTACATACCCACATTAAGTGTGTGTGTGTCTCTGTGTGAATTTTATGCATAGTTAAGAAGACTAGAGAGTTGCGACTTTTAATAACAAAAACAGCACCAGGATCCTATGGCACTTCAAAACCATAACATAAGCTTAGAACATCATTAAGATAAAATTTGCAAGAATCCTGGGATGAGGTAGAATAACATGAGCTCACTTTGTGAGAAGACCTTTTAAAAATCTAGACATTGAATTGGCACAGTATTAATTATAATTATATGAAAATTGGGAAAGTGTGCTTAATTGAAATAAAACTTTTAATCTTTTTTATTTTTCCATCATCGCAGGGTAATCACACAGAGAGGAAATATAATATTAAATTATTCACAGTTTCATTTGACTCTCCTTTTTTTCCCTTTTGGACATGGAAATGACTGCCTTTTCAATTTCATTCTTACAAACAAGAATCTTAATCATTTACTGCTATTTCAGGTACAATGTTCATTTACACTAATTACAATAATTTTGCAGAAAATCACCTTCCTGTGGTACTGAATAATAATTTCTCTCCTAATGTATATTTTAAATGTCTCAAATTTGAAAGCTACATTCATCAACTGACCCTTGTAGAAATTGCTAAATTGAGCTTAAACCCTTTCCAACTTGAAATATTTGACATCTGTGTCACTGCATTTATACATTTCCATTTTATTCTTCCTCCGCTTCCAAAATGGGTAGCATTGTGTCTGTATAGTTTTCTAACAATTTAAAGTAAAATTTGGAGAATAGACTTAACCTACCACAGAAGTAATCTTATAGGAATTTACAGGGTGGGCCTACTGGTGTAGCTATCATAAGACTTACTTCCTCTGCCCTATGCTTTGACATTTGCATGGGCCTTATCCTCTTAAGCTTTCTGCAAAGCCGCTCAGATTTGGTATTTTGCCTGGGCATTCTAATTCAATGCAATATAAAGATCACATAATTCTTAACATATATATAACAATATACATATACATACACACACACACACACACACACACACACACACATTTACAATAATTCAGTTGCTGGGAAACCTGTATCGTTATTAAAGTCACCTAATAATTCTTGCTAAAGGGAATGGAATTCATGCTTGAGAACAAATCACTTTCACTTATTAAAATATGACATTTATAATATTCAGTAAATATCAGCAAATGAAGACCTCTGGAGATATCTATATTGTTTTTGTATTTTAACAGAAAATAAATGGGCAGAAAGATGGACATATAGATGTCAAGATGGACAAATAGAGGGATGGACAAAATATACGTGGGTAGAATGAACAGATGAATCGACTGATGAATACATGGATGCAAAGACACACAAACTCAAAATAACAGATACACGGATGGATGGGCAGCTAGATAGACACGTGAATGGATAGACATGTGGATATATGGATGTATTTATAGACATACTAATATACAGATGGATGCAGATATAGATGAATGTGCAGACTGATAAACAGACCCATGAACAGGTGAACATACATACAAAAGGATAGAAGAATAACAGGTGGATGAAAAGGTAGGTAGAAGGACAGATTGATTGTCAAACAGACTGATATGAGAGATGGATGTACAGAGTCACTGACAGATGAAACCACATTTGGAGAAGAAGGATGAATGTAGAAATGTACTGATGGATAAAGACAGACATATATTGACTATAGTTTAGAAAGTCTTACATTAAATGAATTTGGGTTTGCAAAAATAAACTTATCTGAAGGGAAGTGGAAGGGAGGAGGGAAGAGCAGATAAGGATTTATATTTATTTTTAGACTATGAATTCCTTTAGTTCAGAAAACATGCATTTGTCCTTTATTGCTAAGAAATACTAAAAGGTATAATATCAAGTACATTTCTTTCAAAGGTAACTGAGAACAATGATGAACAATAATAAAGGCTTAAGTAATAATGAAAAGTAACATTTTTAAAAGAAAGCAATATATAATCTGAGTAATTATAAGTTATTTGTTACGTTATCCTTCAGACATCTGTTACATTATCTTACAGGTTTTGTAAAAAGCTGAGAGAGAATGTCTTGACTGACTTATAAACTGTACATTTTTATTGAAGAAAAACAGCATAAAGATTTCTGGTGAGGGGAAATTCCACTTAGCTTAATGTTGCTGCATTCGTGACAGGGATGAAAATTGCACTGGAGGGTTTTCCTGCTTCACAATTCAATCTATTACTAAGTTATTTATTCCTAAATGTTAACATATTCATAGTTCTTGCATGCAGCTATTTGTAGCTTGAAAAACCATATCTACATTTTTAACAGAGGTAGTGAATAATTTCCAAATCTGCAAGTTAAGGAGTCTTAAGCAAGAAAACCAAAGAACATACAGTTACTATACAAAACAAATTTGTCAAAAACTGCATCTACCTCTCTGGGTTAGGTTACCTAATTTGCAACATAGGAGCTACATGCAGGATCCTGGGGTAGGGGCAGGTCTCTCCAGCAGACCAACTAAGTTTAATATAAATCAAGATCATTTGACGAATTAACATTTGCTTCTTCATCACAACCATCACATTTGCAGTGCTTCTGAAGTCTTCCTGTGCATAATCCTATTCTAGGAGAATTGAAAATTATGCTATAGAATAAAAGATTCCATTCCCATAGAAAAAGATAGTAAACTTAAACAGAAAATGGATGGAGACAAAACTGGACTGCCAAGCTCACAAATCAGTTGATCTTTGTACTAACTCCATCGGTGGCACTTCATTTGGCATCCCCTGTGGGATTGCTAACAGAGTTCTAATTAACTGGATCTTCTCCAAGAGCTGTAGTTTTTATAAATGCTGAGTCCAGCACCATAAAGTAGCTGAGCCATGCCTTTTCCTTAAAGTACGTTAAGAGCCAATTGTAAAAGTTGTCCACCAGATGTCCTGCAGAATCCCCAAATAGCATTTGTGCTTCTTTGGATATTCTCAACAACAGAATTTGAATGGGCCTTCAGATGTAGGGGGAACAACTTGACTAACCCCCTTAGTAAGTTCTTTGAATAGGAACAATTTGAATGATGGATTTCATAATATACTTGAGCTGTTTTGTTGTTCTGCAACTAATTTACTGTATAAAAACATTATGTTGAAATAGAAATATTGAATATCCTTCTTGGAAATAATAATAAAAGTATAGATCAAGATACCAAAAGGAGACTTATTTTAGAAATACAAAGAGGGGAAAATACCTGTTATTATTGACTTGGTAAATTCTGCTTACTACAGAATGTTACAATTAAGCTATAGTTTGTATTGCATTGCAATACTTTTTTTCCCCCCTATATGGAACAATTTCTTTTTCCTATATGGAACTCAAAAGGGTATAAGTGGAATTATATTTCATTTTATAAAATTGGTCATGTTAAATAAAATATATTGTGTCCAAAGTCAACTAAGAGACTAGACCCATGATGGCGAACCTATGGCATGCCACAAGTGGCACGCAGAGCTATTTGTGCTGGCACGTGAGCCAGAGGCAAACTTACCTCATGCGCGTGCCTCACAGCTGATTTTTTTTCAGTTGGTTTGAGGTCTTTTTCAGAAAAAGCCTCTGCAAGGCTTTTCAGGATGAATTATAGGCCTGTTTTGTCACTTTCTGTAATACCAGAAGTGACGAAAAGGGCCTATAATTTGTCCTGAATTTTTGGCATGCTCAATTTTTGGCACAGGAGCACAAAAAGGTTAGCCACCACTGAACTAGACTAAAAACTGGAGACAGTTTGACACTGTTTGGGCTGCAGTCCTAAGCAGCCTGGTTCCTGAAAGTCTCAATCTTGATGTGTCAGGGACCGCATTGGCACCTTATCCTTCATGAGCTTCTTCTTGATTAAAAAACTCTGGTCCTTTCATAAACAATTGCGCAAGAAATGAGCAGCTCCTGGTGTTAAGTCTGGAGCATGGGTACGAATGATGGAGACGAGCCGGTGGAAACAGTGAACTTCAAACTCTTTATTTACATATTGTGACTGCTCAGCTCAAAGGCTGCTCAAGCCTTACTTATATAGGCAACTCATTAACTACTTAACTAATAGCGAACCTGGAGCGCTAGCTCCGTTTAACCAATAGGAATGGTCTGCTAGTGGCCAATCGGATGCCTCCAAACAGGCCAATCCGATCGGGCCATCAACAGCCAATCAGAAGTGCAGGGCCAGAACCCTGCACTAGACATCAAGCTCAATGATAACTTTATTGGTATTATGCATTCACAACACCCCTTTCCCCCAGCTTCTGCCCACAGGGCACGGTTACATAGTCCTTAAGGTAGGACGGTTGTTTAATTAGTCTTTTCGATTTTCGCAAGGTGCCAGTCAGTTGCTTGCACTCTTGCTGAGGTAGATCGTTGTTTAGCGGTAAGGTTGCCTCTGGTTCTGAGTTCGCGTTCTCGTTTTCATCAGTATCACTGGCCATTTCCTGAGGTGCACTCACTCCGGTCCCAGGTTCCTGTTCCTGCGTTTCTGTTCCAATATCAGTCTCTTCGAAGGGGTTTCCTTCGAATAATAATTCGCTTTCCTCTGTATCTCCCCCCCCTCAGTTTGATCAAAAGGGAGTTCAGAATTGTGAGGTGGTAGCCGCGATCGTAGCTGATCTATGTGGCGCGTCCAAAGTCTATCATCAGGGCACTGAACGAGGCATGATCTCAGGCTGGTTACGTGGATTACGGTCGCTTCCACCCACAGCGGATCACCCGCAAAGTTTTTAGCGAATACGAGATCGCCTACCTGGAAGGTACGGCATCAGCTCTGGATCCGAGTGGCTTTTCGGGTTCGTAGGTTGGGTGTAAACGGTCGAGGTGGGAGCAGAGTTTTCGTCCCACTAGCAGTTCGGTGGGAGTTTTGTTGGTGACGCTGTGAGGTGTAATGTGCTGCAGGAAGAGTATCCAGTTGATTTTTTCGTCGATGTTATCGTAATCGATCTTTTGCAGAGTCCTTTTGACGAATTGAACCATGCACTCAGCCCTACCGTTTGCAGCAGGGTACGCAGGCGAAGTGAGCACATGTTGAATGCCCCGGTCAGCCAAGTACTGCTCAAAAGGTAGCATGGTAAGTTGGGGCCCGTTGTCGGATACCAGGATGTCTGGTAATCCGTGGGTTGCAAAAAGTCTTTCTAGTCTTTTGATGACTGTGTCAGTGGTTGTGTTGCTCATTCGGTGAATCTCGAGCCAGTTCGAATAGGCGTCAACGGTTAGCAGAAATGTGTGGCCTTTGGTCAGCCCAGCAAAATCCAGATGGATGCGGGACCAGGGTCCCCATGGCGTCTCCCATTCGGTTGGGGTTGCCTTTGGTGGAGCGTTGCTTACTTCTTGGCATCTCTTGCAAGTTTTCACCCATGATTCAATTTGCCTATCGATGCCTGGCCACCACACGTAGCTTCGTACGAGGCCCTTCATGCGCACGATGCCAGGGTGGCCGTCGTGCAAGGTTCTTAGCAGCGTTTGTTGGAGTCGTTCTGGGATAACGAATTTATCACCCCAGATGACACAGCCCTTCTGCGAGAACAACTCTGTTTGACGACTTTTGAATGGTGCAAAGTCGTCTGGTACTTGGTCCAATGGCCATCCGCGTTCCACCCATGTGAGGACTCGCGCCAAGATGGGGTTGCGTTTTGTTTCTCTCGCGATGTCACAGGCAGTCAATGGCGGCGTGTGGAGTGTCTCAATCTGCAACGTTGTCATCGTTGGTGCAGGATCGTTGATAGTTTTAGGGAGCAGTGTATGGCTCAGTGCATCAGCGTGAGGAATAGCTTTCCCCAGACGATATTGTAGCCGATAATTATAGGCAGCCAAGAATTCTGACAAGCGGGTCATTCGGGGAGATAGTGTGTAGGGAGTTGGTTTGTCTCCAGCAATGATCCCCAGCAATGGTTTGTGGTCAGTTACAATGGTGAAATTTCGGCCATACACGTATTCATGAAATCTCTTAACTGCTGACACAATTGCCAAGGCTTCCTTATCAATTTGGCTGTAATTTCGCTCGGTTTTCGAGAGCGTCTTTGAAAAGTAAGCAACAGGGGCTTCGTTACCGTTAGGTAACACATGACTCAAAATGGCGCCTACTCCAAAAGGCGATGCATCACAGGTTATGTTTGATGGCAAAGTCTCATTGTATTGCATAAGCACGGCGTCCGAAGTCAGTAGTTTTTTCACATTACAGAACGCCTGCTCTTTTTTGTGACCCCATACCCAGTTTGCTTTTTTGTCTAAAAGATGATGTAGCGGTTCAGCAACAGTAGCTTTGTGTGGCAAGAAAACATTATAGAAGTTGATGAGGCCTAGGAATGCCTGGAGGTCGGTCTTGTTCTGGGGTCTGGGAGCGTTCTTTATTGCTCTTAATTTACTATCAGTAGGGTGAATACCCTGACTGTCAATTAGGTACCCTAAGAATTCAACACGGTCGGTACACATTTTGCATTTATTTTTTTTAACTTTCAGGTCTGCTTCCTGAAATTTTTGCAATACTAATCTTAAACGCTCCCGCAAAATTTTTTGAGTGGGGGCAGCAATAAGTACATCATCGAAATAGGGGACAACGCCCTTGATCCCCTGCAACAGTCTCTCCATTAGGCTCTGAAAGATCCCTGGGGCTACACTGACTCCGAATTGAAGCCTTGTACACTTAAATGTGCCACGGTGTGTTACGATAGTCTGTGCCTGTGCCGTTTTTTTGTCAACCGGCAATTGCTGGTAAGCCTGAGCTAAGTCTAATTTAGCGAAGACTTTTCCGCCCCCCAGGGAATGGAGGAGGTGCTGTACTGCCGGCACCGGATATGGGTTCTGTTGCAGGGCGTGGTTCAGGGTGGCCCAGTAATCCCCGCAAATTCTAATGGAGCCGTCCGGTTTAATGGGTGTCACAATCGGCGTTTCCCAAGGCGAATGATCCGTTGGCTTTAAAACTCCCTGGGCAATCAACTTATCTAGCTGCTCATCGATTTTCGGTTTTAGAGCGAACGGGACTCGACGAGGCTTAAGGCGGATGGGCGCTATCTTTGGGTTAAGGCTAAAGGATATCGGGGTCCCCTTGTACTCGCCTAACTTTTCCTTGAAGACATCCCTGAATTCGCGGGCGAGGTCTTCCTCCCAGTCACGGCCGCCGATTCGATTAATGCCTGCCACTTCGATGCCGAGTGGTGCGAACCACTGTAGGCCCAACAGGCTAGGACGGTCCTTATCGATCACCATCAGAGGTAAGTATGCTGTGCGGTTCTTGAATGTAACTCGGACTCGGCTGGATCCCGCAACTGGAATTCGGTTCCCCTGGTAGTCCTTTAGGATGAGCCGTTGAAATTGAAGGTCTTGGCACCAGATTGTGGGGATGAGTTGCTTGAGGGTCTTCCATGAGACCATCGAGAGGTATGATCCCGAGTCTACTTCCATTGGGCAGGGCTGATTTTCAATGTTCACGTTGACCTGAATTTTCTAAGTGTCTAGGGAAGAGGCATAGCCAATGGTGAGTGTTTGGTGCGCCTCTTCTCGTCTCGCCAGACAATTCACAGGTCGGTTTCCATAGGAGTGGTTTACTGGTTCTCTCCTTACAGGGCGATTCTCTGTCGATTGGCGGAGATTGGTTTCTTTTGAGGTCGGGTTGGGTCCAAGGAGGCTTCAGCAGATCAGTCCGATGTGGCCTCGTTCCCGCACTCGTGGCAGAGTGCGTCGTGGAATTTGCAGTCAGAGTGAAAATGGCCCCACAACCTGCGCAGGGTTGTTGGAACTTTGGGCGTCGTTCCCAATCGGTCCATAGGCGATGGATCTCTTCTTCTGACGACGAAGAGAGGTCCTCATGATGGGCCATAGAAAGCTGCCCTTCTGCGCTAGGTGAAATTTCGCCGGCCGGCTGGTGGGCGTGAGTGCAATTTCAGCGTAGTTGGGCAGCCGATTTCTTGGTTGCCTCTGCTGCCGTGGCTTCAGTTATGGCGCCTTTAAGGGTGATGTCGCCCTTTGCCATTATTTTGCTCTGCACATTTAGAGCGTCAAGCCCTAGGACTACCCTGTCTTTCAAAGCCTCCTCGGTGAATTCACACAGGCCTCCCAAGTTCCAGAAGTCTGCAACGAAATTGGCGACGCTTTCTCCTTTCCACTGGTTCCGTTGATAGAACTTGTGTCGTCTTACGAGCATTGGAACAACGGGTGCATAGTGGGCTCTTAGTAGCGGTTCGAGGACGTCCCAGTCCATGGTCTTCACTTCAGCCGTTTTTGCCAATGCCTTAGCCATCTTAAAAACTGTTGGGCCGCAGTGTGTCAGAAACACCGCCCATTTCTTTCCAGCTGTGGCATCTTTTAGGTTATTTGTTTCCAGAAATATTTGGAAACGATCCATGTAAGACTCCCAGTCTTCTTGAGCCGGGTTGAACGGACTGGGTGGTATGGCGTCGCCAGACATGGTTTCGCCGTTTTGTGCTTCAGTCATGTGCTTAGTTGGCTCTGATGTCATCCAATCCCATCCTCGTCGCCAGTGTTAAGTCTGGAGCATGTGTGCGAATGATGGAGACGAGCCGGTGGAAACAGTGAACTTCAAACTCTTTATTTACATATTGTGACTGCTCAGCTCAAAGGCTGCTCGAGCCTTACTTATATAGGCAACTCATTAATTACTCGACCAATAGTGAACCTGGAGCGCTAGCTCCATTTAACCAATAGGAATGGTCTGCTAGTGGCCAATCGGATGCCTCCAAACGGGCCAATCCGATCGGGCCATCAACAGCCAATCAGAAGTGCAGGGCCAGAACCCTGCACTAGACTTCAAGCTCAATGATAACTTTATTGGTATTATGCATTCACAACACCTGGTGTCCTTAACTCTTTTTTTTTTGTGATGAATGGTGCCACCAATGGTTAATGAAAACTAACTGGAGTTTGTTGTCTCTCTGAGCTGAGAAGCATATAGAAATTTTAGAGGAAGTACTAAAATATGTAACATTTTAAGGAAATATTGAAGATTCCCAGGAGAAAACAGAGTTCTATCTATCCATTTGTGTGATGGTCTTCCAAAAGTCATTTAATGAGACCTTTGCCTCGAAAACTTTTTCCATCCTTGCATTGCACTTCGATATAAAACATGGTACATTTGATACTAGATTAAGTCACCTTACTTGCCTAATAGGAAATACATTATATGACTTTTTCCAAGATCCCTTCCCCTTCCACTGAAAGCCATCAATATAGCATATATTTGGCAACTAAAATAAATGGTGAACTCAGGCACACATGGCAGTAAAAATATAGTTGTCTATACTTTGTGATGATAATGCCACTAGCCAAAGCTAAACATTGCAAGGAGCATCTCCATCAAATACTTTATCTAACTTTCCTGACATTTTTCAGGACCAATCGTTCTTTCGGAAGAATGGATATTTCAGACCACACACTTTTTTTGTATTAAACTTGGAGGGTGCCAATCTATGAAATGGGAACAAGATTTGGAAAAATATCAAAAGGGTTGTAGGTTGTTATGAAAACAATCATCAGTATGCAGATAATTAGACAGATTGTTAGTGGTAGAAAAATATTAAACAGTATGGATTCTTTAGAGTGATAATTATCTTAAATAATGGTATCCATTCCCATATCCTCTTCTTAATTATCTTTGTTAAGAATAGAAGATATTGTGAGTGATGCATTAAATTTTCTTTCTAGCAAAGACTTTAGCACAAAATCCAACCTACATTTTTTTACTACACATAAAAATGTAAAAAGAACTCTTCCAGATGAGATATGAAGGCTATTTTAGTCGAGCATGTTCTCCTTCCATCCATCCAAATGCAAATGGAAAGACTGCAAGCAGAGTAAGTGTGTAATGACACACTCCCATTCATTTTATCTGGCAAGTAATATTTGAGAGGCTTAAATTTTCTAATGAAGAATTGATTATTTTTTATCTTCAGCAGCTAGAGTACTTGGAAATATGCCATGTTATTGCAACAGCTCAGCTAATAAGTGAAGAAGGAGATGAAAGGCAAGCAGCCAAACATTTCAGAGTAATTTTAACTATTCTATACTACTGTCTCATTATTCACTGCATAATGTACTGCTTAAATCAATTGATTGATTCAGTTTGCTGTCGACAATGCAAGAATTTGAAATAGTGTTTGGGTACAATAAAGCAATCAGATTTATCTTTGTTAAAGAAATTAGTGGACATGCCCTTATTTCTTGTATAATGATAACAAGCTCCAAACAAAACTGGAAAGAATTATGAAAGCTGAATGTAAGGTTAACAGAATAAATGGTAGAAATTGAGGAGTATCTAGCAATCTAATGGCACAGTTCTTCCCATTTATAGCTCTCTGGCACTGCAACCGTTTTTTCTAAATATTTCTTTGAGCAACCTATAGAGCACTAGAATACAACTATCTCAAAGTCCTGCTTTCAACAATAATGTGATTCTCCAAGCTTAATAGTTTGCTTGCAAATATTTCATTACCCAACAATGTATCATTTACAATGTTAGTGAGTGTAAGATTAGCTCTCTGTTTTTATACAGTAGTTTATCCTGCCTGTCTTGGGGGGAGTTTTCTCCTTAGTGGTTCTTTGATTGGAGTATTATTATTGACTGTTCGTTGGTGTTAATCCTTGCTTATGTGGATGGCTAGGAGGAAATGCGTCCTGCTCTTTTTTACTTCCTTCCAAGCTTTTTTGCTGAATGGTGTGTAAATATGATTTGTTGCTATCTGTTCATTGATAGCTGATTTCTCTGAACTCAGGATTTTGGGATTTGGCTTGGACTAGGATGCTCAATTTTCCAGTTGAAATTATGGTTGAGTATATCCATGTATTGTGAGATAAAAGAATTTTATAATGTCTTCTGACTGCTACTTGGGGTTCATGGATGCATTCTACTAACTCTCTCTGTCTGTCCTACATAGTGGCTGTTAAATAACCTTGCACTCTATGCTGTAGATATTTTTTTTCCTTCTTGAGCTACTGGTTCTTTTTATTTATTTAACATGTTTTCAGTTTCTTAAGATTTCAATTACATTAATAATTTGTGATGCAATTCTTGTCACTTAACTGTGTCAGAATATCAAAAATGTGCACTTTGAAACTATGCTCAGATTATCCATTATTGAATCATTGAAGAAAAAACAAATGCAATCTATAATTTTCCATTAAAGTTCAAGCATGTTCACAAAAATTAAAAAGTAAAAAGAAAATAGGCCAGAAAGTACTATGCAGTCGTGATAAGATGTTTTATTCATATGGTATTGTATCTGTGCATTTCTTTAAGGTTTATGCAGACAATTGTTAAAGCCCTGCATAGTGAACAAATGTTTCTAGCCCACTGCAAAACTAACATCTGATATGACTACTCAATAGTCCCTGATGGTTGAGCAGTGATAACTGGTGAAAACTAGCAATGAGCAGTGATAACTGGTGACAACTAGCTGTTAAGCACATCCCAGATGTTTGGCTAAGGGCTGGAGTAATTCAATTTGGTAGCAGGATCACAGCCAGAAAAACAAAACAAAAACAAGAAACAGTGCTTTGCAGATTTTTGTTGTTGTTCTTGTTGGTTGACAAAATAGAAAGTCTAGTGGTAACTCTAAGAGGGATTATCTGAATTCTTATTAATTTGCACTGTTCAAAATCCATCTCAATGATTTGCATATAATTTTCTTGCTCTAAACATACATCTGTTCAATACATTTTTTAATTGAAAAAAAAATGATTCCAAGATTCAGAAAAATTGAAGTTGGATTGCTGGCAAATTTCCAGTTCCTGAAAGGTTTGATCAGATCAGTGTATTGAAATTTGAAAAAAAAAAAAAAAAGTTTCTTTAACCCTTTTGTTTTTACCTTTTGGAAGACTTAATGCTGCTTCATGGCCCAGAACTGTGATTCAGTCAGATTTCTTGTAGGGACTAGACAAAGATTTTGCTTGTTATTGCCATTAAAGAAAAATGAGAGGCAAAATTTGGAGGAGATAAAAGTTGAGAGACTTTTGGAGGATTTTTTTTTCTTTTCCAAACTTGAAAAGGACAACCAACATCAGGAATGTTAAACCCAGATAAATGACAGCACTTCCAGACCTTGAAAATCAGAGCAAGGTAGGATCTGGTAAAATGTTTAGGAAATCTCAAGACTGGAAGAAGTAATAAAATCTTAGATGGAGGAAGTGGCAAGTTCCTTTTACACTGTTACCAAGTAGGAAGGAAGCCCCATCCACCCCCAGATTAAAATATTCTTTATTATTAATATCAAAAAGAGACAGGATAGAATATTTCCCCAAAGGAGAAATGGAGAAACATGTTCTTAAAGGCAGAAGGCAGAAAAGAGCCTCAAGCAGAATAGACTGGTCTATTGCAATGGAGATTTTGTATCCATTCAGAAAGACTGGGCCAATCTATTCATAAACAGGTGTTCATAAACCCCTTCAGCCACAAGCTCCCACAGAGGGCTGGAGCTGATGGAATTAAGAATTTGCATTCCCCCACCAAAATTCTAAGGACAGGACAGGACCTTTTAGACATAATAAAAGTTACCCATCACCATTAGAATAGTAAAATATACAAGGCTCACTTCATTGCACAACCCCCTGGAGCATCTCAATCACTAAATTCCTATAAAAACCCATCCCCTCACTCAGCCATTTTGTCAGCCACCCCAGAAACATGCTGCTGTCACTGAAATTTCTGAAAACCAAAAAAGCAGAGACCTTATTTCCTTGTAGGTAGCCTCCATTTTATTTCTCCCAGCTTGGAATCAAAGTGGATTTTTCTTCCTACACTAGAAAACTGCATGGATGTGAATTTCTAAGAATCAAACTCAGTTCAGGTCCAGATAAGTTTATGCATACTTAGGAAGAACAGTGCAAGAAACTGGAGGAGTCTTAATCTATGAGAGTTTCTGCAGGTTAGTGGGAGATAGGCAGTCCAGAAATGCAAAATATAAATAAAGAATAAATTTATTCACCCCGCAACTTGGTCTTCATTTTTGAAAAAAAATAGTTGCTTCTAAGACTTTATTGCTTTATTATGTCTCTTCCTTTCAAAATACTTGGTCATGTGAAGGACAGCCTCTGGAATTTTTTTAATGTTCAGAGAAGTAGAAAGCATGAAGCAATATTGACAATGTATTCATCAGCAGGTAATAGGCTTTTCATTTCTCGTTAGTTTAAAGCTTTATTTACATCCTATTAACACTGAGTTTTATTTACTTCACTTGGTTTAATTACCTATTTCTTCATTCTTTGAAGTTAAAAAAAAAATACAAGAACAACCTAAAATGAGGAGATGCAAATAGCTGTGTGTTATGCACTGATTTTCACAAATTCATAAATAATAAATGGTAGATACATTCTACCCTGAATACTGACAGTAATGCCTTCATTACAATGCTCCCTAATTCTAAAAGCCCCACTTGCTCAAAATGAGATTGCTTTCCAAAAGGAACTAAGGCTTCAGATAAATAAAAGACTACTGGACATAATCAACCCTGGGTTTATATTGGATTTGTTTAGCTTTATAGCTTGGCGGATGGTAATTCACATGGAAACATCATTAATAATTGCCAGAAGTTCTATTTGGAAAGACACATTTGTGCAGAAGGTTTTGCCTTAATGAGGTTCCACTTGAAAATGAGCTAACATCTATTCAGTTAATGTAAAGGACTTTTTAATTAGTCCTCTTAGAACGTGATAGAGCCTTTTTTTAAAAAAAATGTTCTTGACATATACATACACACACACGTGTGTGTGTGTGTTTGTGTGTGTGTAGAGTCAAGAAGAACATTTTTTTGATTATATATATAATCAAGCAATGTAGAAATATAAGATTTTTTCTTCCCTTATCTAGCAAAATATACTGGGTCAGCAAAGCCCGAGCTGGTTATCTTCAATATTCTTAGGTTCATAATATTTTCCTGACAGGAGACAGTGGAATCCACCATCCATTGCTTCAGATATTATAGTGAATTCTTGGATATAAACAAAGTATTATTTGAGACATGCAACATTTAAGCATGGTTGGATTTTTTACTTCCAGAATTTCATAATTCTTCCTTTCTTTATAAATGCAACATGAGCAACTTAAAGACAATAGCAATAGTACTTAGATTTATGCACTGCTCCACAGTGCTTTAAAACACTGTCTGAGCAGTTTACAAATGTGACATTGCCCCCAACAATCCGGGTTCTCATTTTTACCAATATAAGAAAACTGGAAGGCTGAGTCAACCTTGAGCCAGTCAAAATCAAACTCATGACTGTGGGAAAAGTTTAGCCATAATACTGCATTCTAAACACTGAACCACCATGGCTCCTACACAGAGTTGAAACACAAGCAACTACAACAAAGGGATACTTGGCTTTCTTCAAGAATTCAGTAATAATTTTTTATTCATTCCCTTATTTACCACCAAAGTGGAGCAATTGCACGGCTTGATATTGCATAATAAATATTGGTTTAAGGGCATTTCTTCACTGCAGCCTTCAACTGCAGCCATGCATAAATCAACTGGAAAGGAAGCTAATCTTAGAAATCCCTTTCCGGTTTTCAATCCCTTCCTCCACTTTGGCCACAGATATGGCTTGTAACAAGTCTACTATAATCTCTGACTGGTGTGTGTATCTTTTCTTCTTTATCCTTCTTGGACAAAACAAAAACAAAAACAAAAACTGACTGATTTATATTTTTCATTTCACTTAGAGACACAATCTCTTAGAGGAGCAGCATAATTTAAGTCAATTTCTGCTGGATTTTTTTAAAAATCAATTTTCTCAATGATTTAGGAAATGAATCGACCATGAAGGGAAGCAGACATTGCCCCCAAAATATAGGAGATGTCTGCCTACAATGAAATGAAGCATAGAAGATGAACCAATCTTGAACCAACAGATGTCAAACAACAGGTGGGTTTTTTTTACATATAGCTGAAACAAATGGATGGAGATTACTTACTTAATGGAGTAGATGTGTCTAAGAGTTGTGTTTTTCCAACTTTAATAGGCGTGGACTTCCGCTCCCAGAATCTCTCAGTCAGTCAACACTGTTCTAGAAGGGGGAAATATAATTATATTTCCAGTTCTCAAAAATTGTTGGTTACCCAATCTCACAATCAGGCAAATATGTTATGTGGAGGAGCCCTAAAATTCATGATTATTATTTATATTTTTTATTTGTGCAAATAAATAGAAGTAAAAAATAGAATAAAATAAGCAATGAAAATAACATAATGAATACATCAATATGATCAAAAAATGATGGACAGGTAGAGAACAAAGAAGAAGCTTCTTGAATGTGAAACTAAACATCTTCACAGAAAAACCCAGAAAGTCCAGTTGCCTCTTGAAAAAGAGAACAACCATGACCTGGATGCCTGAGATTCTCCATCGACAAGAGCTCAAGGTGTTTTTATTTTTCACTTCTATATTGCAATCTTCTTTATCATCATCATCTCAATAAATATCCTGGCAAATTCTAACTTTTGAATATTTCACAGATATTTCATGGGTTATTTATGACTGTCTCTGTCCTCTCACAATGTCTGGAAGCTGGAGGAAGCTGGATGAGAAACAACAGGCTTCAATTGAACCGTGGTAGATTGAGTGGCTTTAGGTGCATAGAGCCTCAGGATCCAACTTGTTATCATCCTTAATTCTGGACAGGGTTGCACTACCCCTTTCAGATCCAATTGACATTTTAGGGGTTCTCCTGGACTCACATATCTTGTTTAGGAAGCAGGTGGCTGGGGTAATTATATTATATCATGCACATAATTGTATTACACCTCTGCTCTGTAAACTTCACTCGCTACCAATCTGTGCAGTTCAAGGTATCAGTTATCATACTATTAATGGCATAGATTCAGGATACCTGACGAGATGTCTTGTGCTGCCAGGACAAGCCTATCCTACTTGTTCTGGCAGAGAGAGCCTACTGTGGACCTCATTGATCAAAGAACTCTGGCTACTGGATTCCAAAAAAAGAGTCTTCTCTGCCACAGCATCCACCCTTTGGAAAATTGTACTCTCTAGGGTAAGATCTGCCCATAACCTTCTATCCTTCTGCTGGAGCCTGAAGATCTTTCTGTGCAGTTGGCCTGGGACCAAAATTGGTGTATGGGAGAGTCCCTTGCTGGAGGTTGCTATGGATTGTTGGCAGACTCCATCTCCCCCCCCCCCTCACACACCATGTTCTTCTCTCTACCCATCCATCTTTTTGGATATCATTTTGATGTATGCTTGTTTTCTTTTTCATTGTTTATTGTTCTATTATTTTACTTCTGTTTCGCTCTTTTCATTTCTTCTTTAGTTGCACAGAGTGGCCCCATAGTAAGATAGGTTGCAAATAAATTTAACAAAATAAAATAAAATAAAGTTTTGAAATGAAGTTCAAAGCTTTAAATATTCCAGGAGGATTTTATTTCTTTTTTTAAAAAAAAACAAATTTTATTAACTTTTTACAGAAAACACAATACACAAACATACAAAACACAAAACATAAACAAAACTAAAAGATCTTTTCTGAAGCTTGTCTGCTCCCGGGTTAAAACTCTTCACACAGACACAAATTCAAACATCATATTCACTTTGTATATCCTTCCATATCTTATTATCATTTTCATTTTTTTATATATATATATAAACCATTTTTATCAATTTTATAAAAACAATGCACAAAAAATCAAGGCATAACCGCTTATAAATTCTTTTCTAGGAAAAAATAATAATAAAAAACCAATAGAACATAACAATTCCAAATTATAGTATCAATACTTTATCTATTTAACTTCATATCTTATCCCTACTTCTCCCTTTCATCCAAATTATTTCTTGTTAATTAAAATTTTATTGCCTTTTATCAATATACAAAATCCAAAAAAAAAAAAAAAACATAACAAAACCTTTATATATCCTTTCATATCTTATTACCATTTTCAATAACATTCTTTGTCTGTTCTATTTCCAACTATCCATTCATCTTTTTTCTTTTACTATACTTCTCCTATACACCAATTGGAGTAACGTCTATAACTCATTACCCTAACTTGAAAGTACTTCGTATAACAATTTTTCTTGGGATTCTGTTTAAAAAATTCTAAAATTACATAATAAATTTTATACTCTAAATACACATATAAAAACACAATCTTATATACCCTCCAGAATCCCTCTTTTATCCTAAATTAAATTCACCCATTGTCTCTAAATAAACTTTTTTTCTTTAGATCTTGCTTCCCCCCATTGAGGCTTCTCCTCCCCCCCTTTCTCTCTTGCTTATTCTTCTCCTTGCCCTTTTTACCCCTTTGTTTTTTCTCCTCCCTTTTCTTACTCCTTTTCCTTTGCTTTCTAACCTTGCCTCCACTTTTTCGCTCATTTTTCTCTTCTTTGGTTGTTTTTATAATTCTTAAAATCCCCTTTTTCTTATCCTTTTTCTCCTCCTCTCCAGAAAGGACCCATTGTTCATCAAAGATGGCTTCTTCTTCCTCTTCTTCCTTGTCCCAGTCCTTCTGCTGCGTAATCAACTTTTCATAAGTACATAACGCCATTTCTAAAAATTGAAACAAAGCGCCCAAAGTATCTTCCTTTTTATATTTTTGATATTCAGCCTTTAGTTCATCCACAAGCGATGCCATTATGAAAAGAGAAACTTTTCCCAAAACAACCACAAGTATTTTTAATCAAAAACAATTCAAAAGAAAGTTCCAAAAGTTAATACTTTTCTTCCTTCTTCTCTTTCTCTTTCTGGGGTTAATGTTTAATCAAAGAGGTCCAATTACCATATATCTTTCTTTGGGATTCTAGGCAATCTCCTCCTTTTTCAGCTTCTGCTCCAATTTTTTCTCCTCTCCCTTCCCACTTGCGATATCAATTTTAAATAACCAGAAATCCATACCTCCAACAAGGGTTTTCCAATTTCTTAAATTCTTTCAATGTCCAAAAATCCTTTTGTCCCTTAGCTTCAACTCTCAAAACAATTCACTTTCAATGTCCAATTCACTTTCAATGTCCAATATATCCAAACATTTCTGCTGTTTCCATGGGGTGGGAGAGTGAAGAAAAAAAAAAAAAGTTCCCTTTAACAGCTTCTCCGCCGCTTTCGCTCTTCTTAGGGATACAATGTATCCTCCAGCAATTCAAACAGCTCAATTCCAGGCAATTTAAAGGATGTTACTTGACCCGGCTCAGACATCACTTTCACTCTTCTCCTCCAGCGCAATCTTACCCGGTTGCTGGCTTCTTCGTGGCGGCTATTGCTGACCGCCGCTCCACCGCCTTGGGAAAAAGGGGTTTTTCCGGCGAAGGGGGGGGTCTGCGACACCCCCACCCCCCTATCCGACTCCCCTCTCTCTTCAGCTGTCCCTACAGGGCAGCCATATCCCCCTGACCCATCTGGATCGGGGGTACCTCGACGGCTAGCACAGCAGGAATCGCGAGCTGTCGCGAATTCCTGCTGCCCCGAAGCCACGCGAAACCGGAAGCCCAAGGATTTTATTTCTTTTGGCAGAAAAGAAGGAAACAGTCATATGGAACGACTACCACACACATTGAAAATGAATCCTGCAAATGTTCCAGGCAAGGGATGGCTTGTCCCCAAATAGAGAGAAAAAAATAACATGATAGTTCAGGACAGCAAACTTCTTTTTTTCTGTATAATGTGCCAGTTTGATCTAAATGGTTGAGGCCCTAGGCTAGAAACCCGAAGTTCTAGTCCCATTTTAGGCATAAAGCCAGTTGTGTGACTTTGAGCTAGTCACAACTCAGCCCAACTCATCACACAGTATTATTTTTCTTTTGTTGGCACAATTGGAGGAGAAAGGAGTTTTAGGTATGTTCACCACCAGGAACTAATTATATAAATAATGAAGACAGGATAAACACTAAAAAATAAATAATAAAACAACTAATGTGCCAGTGTGTGGCGGCACTTCATCATACTCTAATGCTTGTTAGGGTATTTTTATATACATGACAGCAATGCATTGTGGCAGTTTTAAGTGAAATAGAACAGAAATTATATTGCAACCATAAGCTAGTTGAAAAATGGCTGGCCATATAAATCCAATCAATAAATCAACCAATCAATTGATCAATAAATATATATGAGCAAATGAACAAACTATTGACTCAATTCATTGAAATGCAAGGAAGGGAAATATTTTTGAAAAAAATATTTTCTTTAAAAGTGTTCTTATTAGTGTGAAGTTAGAAGAGAATAGAGTAGAATTTAAACATCTACAAAATCAGAGAAGCTAAATTTTGATGGATTGCTCCATTTCTGACTAGCAAGGTCTTTGGTTTTCAAGGATTTTGTTTTGTTTTGTTTTTTTCTTCTATACAGAGACTAAGAATTTCAGTATCATGACATATGGGCCAGGTACCTAGTCTTTGAGGCTGTCCCTAGACAGTGGTCCATATTGCACTTTGAAAATTATTGCTTTAGTGCTCTCAAACTATTCTTGGGTTCCTGCTGGCATCGATAATCAGAATGAAACTAGAAGGTACTAGCAGATATTAGCAGGTATTTCACACTGGGAAATTTTAGGTTGTTGTTCTAATTTGTTAAGTTTGGTTTACAGAAACAGCATTTGGCAAATAACACTGAAATCACAGGATATTTGACAGACTACGATTGCCTTGTTTTCTTCATGAAGTTAAAACATTTTGCCATATGAAATTAAGCACAAGAGCTTCACACAGATACATTTCAGCACCCATGACAAGAAGAACAGATTCATGCCCCATTACTTACAACAATTCTGTGTTGGACTTTATGCACGTATTGGCACGGATGGCTGAATTATGCATTGTTCCACTCCAGCTCAGTGAATTATGTCATCCTATATTTGTTTGTTTATTCAATATGTTAACAAGTATGGCAAAAGATCACATGCCCCTGGGATGTGCAATCATCATAAATTCATGCCATTTGCCAATCATCTGAAACTTGATCACCTGCACGAAGACACTGCAGTGATCATAAATGAAAAAAACTAACCATGTCATTTTTTTCAGCAATATCATAAATCTGAAATGTTGTTAAATGAATGGTTATAAACTGAGGACTATCTGTATTCAGCTGCTGCTTCATTTTAGAATCCTGTGGCTTTTTTTATCCATACTTATGTTTATGTATTCCTGGTTAGAGGCCTATCAGTTGAAAGATAAATATTTGAATTAGTAAAGTAATCTGATTCTTATTTTTGTTTTATTTTCCCCTTCTGTCTCTCACTCACATCAGTTCCTTAAACCCAATATATACAGTAAGAGCTTTGAATTTCTTTACAGAATCAGTGCATTTATTCTGAAAAGATTTTAACTTTAACACTTTGTGTCCTACAGAAATTTCTGTACTGCTGCACTGCATATATTGTAGATTTGGACTAGATGTTCTCCAAGATCCATTCTAATTTATGGAGTATCAGAGATCACTTGACACTTTACTTCTCATGAGTAAACTAGCAATAAGAGGGACTTTCTTTTGAATAAAGTGAATGGGAACAGCATAATGAATAGAACATCTTGATGTAGAATGACACAGTTGTGGGACGGTAGATGAAGAATGGAAAGTGGAGGCCATCACAACATCTATATACACAAGAGAAGCCCATTAAAGTAGGACATAGCTCCAGGATTTTACTCTACATTTTCAAAAATCTTATTTCTATTACAGAGATTAAAATCCCTGTGCAACAGACTCAATCTCAGCTTTATTTACTTCATATTGCTTATCTATGCCATTCTATATCATCAGGCAATTGCTAATTTAACTGCTAGCTTTTTTGTAGTGCTGCCATTTTTTTTTCCAGGTGGTAAAATTCAGGGAGACAAAACAACAAATGACTGAGCCTTAAGTGATCACAGGAAGTGAAGAAGAGAAATTTCAGCTTCAAGAAGCAGCTTGCATACTCATGATAACTTAATTATTTTTTTTCTGTTCAGTTCGAATTGAATTCTCACAGCTGATTTTAGAAAGTAGTATTTAAAAGTCCTTATCTGGAAATCAATTCAGGGAAAGGAAGGACAAATTTTATCTAAAAAATATAATATACATATCAAGCCCCCCAAAAGATTTCAATTTCAGAAATTGTCAGATAAAGACAGATTACAAGCAATAAAACCCATTAAGACAGATTCCTGCACTGATTTCTGATTTTTTTATGTTCAAGGGTCTTCAAACTTGGCAAGTTTAAGAGTTGTGGACTTCAACTCCCAGAATTCCTGAGCTAACATGACAAGAGGAGGCATTCTAGTAGTTGAAGTCCACAAGTCTTAAAGCTGTCAAGCTAGCTCAGTTGTACTTAGTTCACATTCCTTCCCAATTTCTTGAAAGATTTCTGCTAAACAAAAGGGTTCTATTTTTTTATTTTATTTTCAGGAGTGACGGACTCAAAACTTTTCTTGAGTTTATTGTATTGTTGGAGGTGGCAGAAAGCTTGACTACTGCATGCCTGGCATGAAAGAATAAGGCTAATTAAGTTCCAATTAAATTGATTTATTGTTCATTCCCTGCACAGGAATCTAGTCAACCAATGGTTAACACTATTTTGGCACTAGATAAGGGATAAAAGAAGTTGGACTTAGACCAGTTATGAGAATATAGACTGCAGGAAAAACAATTACTACCAACCTACCTTCAATCGAGGACTTATATAATGCACGAGTCAAAAAGAGGGCTGTGAAAATATTTACAGACCCCCTCACATCCCAGACATAAACTGTTATGAACTAATAAAGGCGTTTATTAATAAAGTTTTAACAACCTTAAGTAGAGAGCAGGGTTCTAATCCTGCACTTCTGATTGGCCAATAATAGCGACATCGGATTGGTCCTTTCTGGGAAATCTGATTGGCTGTTAATGGGCCAACTCTCATTGGTTCAAGGGTTTAACACTTCCATGTTTTTCATTGGCTAATAGGACAGCAGCCAACCCTATAAAAGGGCTGCTGCTGCCCTAGGTGATTGCTCTGTTCAGTATGCTTAATAAAGAGTTGAAGTTCACTGTTCACTGCCTCATCTCCGCTCCTTGCACCCATGCACAGAACATAACACTGACGACGAAGGTGGGATGCGGAGACATCAGAGCCGACTGAACACTTACAGAGCACCAAACAGAGCACGTGGCTGAAGGCACATCGACAACGGAAACCATGTCCGGCAGTGCCATACCATCTGCTCCATTTGACCCGGCACAAGAAGACTGGGACTCGTACATGGACCGGTTCCAGATGTTTCTGGAGACCAACAACTTGAAAGATGCAACTATGGGGAAAAAGCGAGCAGTGTTCCTGACCCATTGCGGGCCTGCCGTCTTTAAGGTGGCCAAGGCACTAGTGAAACCGGCTGAGGTGAAATCCAATGACTGGGACGTCCTCGCGCCCCTTCTATGGGACCATTATGCACTCACCGTACCAACGCTTGTCTGAAGACATGAGTTTTACCAGAGGGACCAACGGAAAGGAGAGAGCGTCGCAGATTTCATCGCGGACCTCCGGAACTTGGGAGGCCTCTGTGGGTTTACAGACCTCAAAGAAGCTCTGAGAGACCGAATAGTTCTGGGATTAGATGACCACTTGGCGCAGAGCAAGATCATGGCCAAAGGGAACATCGATCTTGCCGATGTCATCAAATACGCTACTGCAGCAGAAGCAACCAGGAAGTTGGCTGCCCGAATGTGCCACACCAAAGCACCGCTCCGTCAACTCGCCAATGATACCTCATCTCGCCTAGAGAGGCACACAACAGCGACCCACCACGAGGACCTCGAATCTCCATCAAAAAGTGATGAGGAGGAGGTCAACCGGCTCCGGTCCGAACGCGACCAACGCAACCCGTGGAATTGAAGACTACCGCACCAATGCGTGGGTTGTGGAGCAAACCATCCACGATCAGATTGCAAATTCCTCGATGCGCTCTGCCATTCCTGTGGGAAAAGAGGCCACATCAGGAAGTTCTGTAGAAGCAAGTGAGGATCCAGCCCAATTTGGAGAGAAAACAACTACCGCCAGACCACAGGGTCTCCTGTGAGACGGGAACACTTGAACCACCAATGGAACAACAACTCCTGCAGAAATAAAACACTTGCCACTTCAACGAGACGGGAAGAGGCACACCAAACCATTACCATCGGTCACGCTTTATCGTTAGATGCAAAGAAGATCCGAGTGAGGGTCGCCATCGAGAACCAACCTTGCATGATGGAAGTTGACTCAGGGTCGTCCCTCTCGATGGTTTCCTGGAAGACCCTCAAACAGTTAATCCCTGCTGTCTGGCGTCAAGACCTCAGAGCCCAAAGAATTATACTCAAAGATTATCAGGGGAACCGAATTCTCCAGCCAAGTCCAAGTATCATTCAAAAATCGTACTGTGTCACTACCGCTGACCGTCGTCGATCATGACCGGCCTAGTTTATTAGGCCTTCAATGGTTCCCCCCACTCGGGTTCGAGGTAGCCAGCATTCACCAAACCAGAAGCGACGACTGGGAGGAGGCCCTCGTCCAGGAATTCCAGGACGTCTTTGCAGACAAATTAGGTGAGTACAAGGGGACCCCGATATCATTTAACCTTAACCTTGAAGTAGCCCCCATCCGCCTTAAGCCTTGTCAGGTGCCTTTTGCTCTAAAACCAAAGATCGACGAGCAGCTTGATAAATTAATAGCCCAGAGTGTTTTAGAACCAACAGACCATGCTCCTTGGGAAACCCCAATCGTAACACCCATCAAACCGGATGGATCGTTAAGAATTTGTGGGGACTACCGGGCCACCCTCAATCACGCCTTACAACAGAACGCTTACCCGGTGCCAGTTGTTCAACACCTTCTCCATTCCCTGGGGGGCAGAAAAATCTTTGCTAAATTGAATTTAGCACAAGAGTACCAACAACTACCTGTAGATAAAAAAAACCGTGGAAGTGCAGACTATTGTTACGCACCGAGGTGCTTTTAAATGCAACCGACTCCAATTCGGAGTGAGCGTAGCCCCAGGGATTTTCCAAAGTCTGATGGAGAGACTTTTACAAGGGATCAAGGGAGTCGTACCATATTTTGATGACGTTTTAATTGCGTCCCCTAATAGAGAAGTACTAGAGAAGCGTCTTAGAATGGTCCTCCAAAAATATAAAGACTCTGGCCTAAAGGTTAAAAAAAAAAAGTCAACTGTGTACAGAGAAAGTAGAGTTCCTGGGGTACCTCCTCGATAAGCAAGGAATTCACCCCACTGAGGGCAAACTAAGAGCGATCAAAAACTCACCGAGGCCTAAGAATAGAACAGACCTCCAAGCTTTTCCTGGGGCTCATTAACTTTTACAACATCTTCTTGCCCCAGAAGGCGACCGTAGCTGAGCCCCTACATAGACTGCTTGACAAAAAAGCCACCTGGGTCTGGGGACACCGAGAGGAGCACGCATTCCGACAAGTGAAAAACTTACTAACCTCCGATGCTGTTTTAATGCAATATAACGAGACTTTGCCTTTAACCATTACATGTGATGCGTTTGGAGTAGGAGCCATTTTAAGTCATGTGTTACCAAACGGTAGTGAGGCCCCTATTGCTTATTTTTCAAGGACCTTATCGAAGGCTGAACGCAATTATAGCCAAATTGACAAAGAGGCTCTTGCTGTTGTATCTGCTGTGAAACGGTTTCATGAATATGTGTATGGACGAGCCTTCATGATAATTACCGATCACAAGCCCTTGCTGGGGATTATTGCAGGAGACAAACCAACCCCTTATATGTTGTCACCCAGAATAACTCGTTGGTCGGAGTTCTTAGCTGCGTACAATTATAAATTGCAACTTCGCCCAGGGAAAGCCATTCCCCACGCTGACGCATTGAGCCATGCCCCACTTCCAGAAACTGTTGACGACCCAGTTCCAACCCTCATGACACTCCAGATTGAAACCCTGCGTTCACCGCCGCTAACAGCCAGAGACATCATTATCGAAATGAAACGAGATCCTGTCCTGGCGCGAGTTCTCAGCTGGGTCAAACGAGGATGGCCAGCAGACCAAACCCCTGATGACTTCGCCCCTTTCAGAAACCGGCAAACAGAGCTTTTCTGGCAGAAGAGCTGCATCCTATGGGGAGACAGAATCGTTGTCCCAGAGCGATTACAACGAACAGTTTTGAAAGCATTGCATGACGGTCACCCCGGCATAATGCGTATGAAAGCGCTCACACGAAGCTATGCATGGTGGCCGGGCATCGATAAGCAGATCGAAGCCTGGGTGAAGACTTTTCTAAAATGCCAAGAAGTCAGCAGTGCCCCACCTAGAGCGATTCCAACGGAGTGGGAAACTCCCCGGGGGCCGTGGTCCCGCATCCACATTGACTTTGCGGGACCTACTAAGGGACATACATTCCTCCTAACAGTGGATGCCTATTCCAACTGGCTCGAAATCCACAAGATGAAGACTACCACAATGGAATCAGTTATCCGCAAATTAAATAAACTATTCACAACACATGGACTGCCAGACGTTTTAATCTCTGATAACAGACCCCAGTTCACTGCCCTGGCATTTGAACAATACTTAGCAGACTGCCAGGGGCATCTGCCATGCTCTAATCTCACCGGTGCACCCTGCGGCCAATGGAAGGGCCGAGCGCATAGTCCAATTTCTTAAAAAAACTCTCCACAAGATGGACCATGGGGACATTGATGACAAACTGAACAGAATACTCCTACTCCAACACATCACCCCACACAGCGTAACCAACAAAATGTCAGCTGAACTGTTGATGGGATGCAGGCTTCGCTCCCACCTCGACCGTCTCCACCCAGCCTACGCACCAGAGAAACCCTGTGGATCTGGCGGGAAGTGCCGCAAATTCAAGATAGGTGACTTAGTCTTTGCTAAAAAATCTTTCTGGCAAACCCTTGTGGGTCGAAGCAACCGTAACCCAAGCCACCGGGCCCAGATCATACCGCGTACAAACATTGGATGGGAAAATATGGAAACGCCATATAGATCAGCTTCGCTCTAGGTTGCAACCCAGTTCCCACAACTCCTGTGACCCTCAAACTGAGGGGGGAGGGGATGTCAAGGGAACCGAATTAGAGATGCTGGATGACAAAATCGAAGAAAGTCAGCAGCCGGGCGCGTTCCATGAAGAAGAATCAGGAAGGGGGTGTGCCTCGCCACAGAGAAATACCTCAACGGAGGCGAGCCCACAGGAACCGGAGGACAACGATGACAGAATTAGTGGCGCCGAGTCATCCTGAGGGGATGCGGAACTGCCTGTAGCAGATAAATAAAAAAACGTTCCACCGGAACCGGACTACAGACAGGAACTGGTGGGACAGCGCAAATCTAATAGGCAATTGAAATGACCTGCATATCTACGCGATTACGTTACTGCACCCCTCAAATGGAACCTAGGGGGGAGGGGTGTTATGAACTAATAAATGCGTTTAATAAAGTTTTAACAACCTTAAGTAAAAAGCAGAGTTCTAATCCTGCACTTCTGATTGGCCGATAATAGCGACATCAGATTGGTCCTTTCTGGGAAATCTGATTGGTTGTTAACGGGCCAACTCTCATTGGTTCAAGGGTTTAACACTTCCATGTTTCTCATTGGCTAATAGGACAGCAGCCAACCCTATAAAAGGGCTGCTGCTGCCCTAGGTGTTTGCTCTGTTCAGTATGCTTAATAAAGAGTTGAAATTCACTGTTCACTGCCTCGTCTCCGCTCCTTGCACCCATGCACAGAACATAACACAAACTGTTTCAATTTCTTCCCTCAAAACAAAGCTATAGAGTATTGTACACCAGAACAATTAGAACAGTTTTTCCCAAAAGCCATCACTCTGCTAAACAAATAACCCCGTTCCCCGTTCAACTATTACAAAATCTGCACTACTATTACTGTTAATCTTGTCATTACTCTTTATCACCCATCACATCCCACTTGTGACTGTATGATTGTAACCTTATTGCTTGTATACTTACTATTTATATTCAGTTTCCTAGTATGATTGATTGTTTATTGTCCCCTATGACTATCATTAAGTATTGTACCTTATGATTCTCGACCCTGACGAATGTATCTTTTCTTTTATGTATACTGAGAGTATTTACACCAAGACAAATTTCTTGTGTGTCCAATCACACTTGGCCAATAAAGTATTCTATTCTATTCTATTCTATTCTATTCTATTCTATTCTATTCTATTATTTATTTATTTATTTATTTATTTATTTATTTGATTTGTCAATTGTTTACAAGATAATAAGTATAAGTGTATACATAGTTATGAATACATGAAATGGGTACATATAAGAAAAATAAAAGAAAAATAAAAGAAACAATAGGACAGGGACTGTAGGCATGTTGGTGCGCTTATGCACAGCCCCTGGAGACCTCTTAGGAAAGGGATGAGGTCAATAGTAGACAGTCTAAAGTTAAAGTTTTTGGGGTTTGGGGTAGAAACTACAGGGTCGGTTAGAGTATTCCAGACATTGACCACTCTGTTGCTGAAGTCGTATTTCCTGCAATCAAGTTTGGTGCAGTTAACCTTGAGTTTGTATCTATTGTGTACTCTTGTATTGTTATGGTTAAAGCTGAAGTATTCATTGACAGGTAGGACATTGCAATGTATGATTCTATTCTATTCTATTCTATTCTATTCTATTCTATTCTCTTAATAGTTTTTTGTCTTTCTTTATAATTCTTATTTATTATCTATCTTTATCTATTTTATATTTCTACCTATCTATGTATTAATTTATTGAAGTTTCTTCCATACAGTCTTTATCTATTCTTGTTTCTCTTTTCTAGCCATTTGTACCATCTATGTCAAACTGAGTAATAGTCAGATTCTTCTTTTTCCTTTATTTTTAGTGTGAGCATATCCAAACTGTGTGTGTGCACAGTCTGCTATTTTTTGTAAAATAGCAAAGTCTTCCGTTGGGACTTTATGCTTTTTCCACATTTGCATGTAAGCTATTATGGCCACTGTCAATATATGTAGTATTATATAATTTATCTTTTTTGGATATTGTTTTTTGATTATCCTCAGTAGGGAGAGCTCCGATTTGAATTCCACTTGGTGTCCTGTGACTTCTTGTATTCAATCTTTAATTTTAGTTCAGTAAGTGGGGCACAGACAACATATGTGATAGAAGATACCATCAACTCATTTACTCTTCCAACATTTTGGGTTTGAGTTCGGGTATATCTTCGCTAATCTTGCCGGGGCTAAATGCCATTGGTAAAACATTTTATATAAATTTTCCTTATATGATGAGGCCATTGTTAATTTATAGTTTATATTCCATAGTTTTTCCCACTTGTCTAAATTTATATTATAACCAAAATTCCGCACCCACACTATCATCATATTTTTAACTGTTTCTTCTTCCATTTTAAAATCCAACAAATATCTATATGCTTTGGATATACATTTTTGTTCTGGTCCAAGTGAAATCTTGTCCAATTAATTTTGCCCCATATAAAATTCAAATTCTTCTGAAGCTTTTTTATATCTATTTTGAATTTGAAGATATGGCCACCAATCAATTGTGATTCCTTGTTCTTTTAGTTCCTGATTTGATTTTAGTTTTCTTTGGGCATCTAATAGATCATTATACTTTATCATTTTGCCTAAATATAGTCTGTTTGGGTGTATCATGGCCTCCATGGTTAACAACCAGCATTGTATTCTCACATAATGTTTGTTTTTTATTTTTTCTCCACATTTGTAACAATGAATCTCTTAATAAATGCTTATTGAAATATACTTCATAGAGGTCATGACCCTCTATTGTTAGTATTTTTTTATCACTTAGTTAGACCAAATCCTTAACCCAATTTAATATTGCTGCTTGGTAGTATAATTCCCAATCTGGTAGCCCAAAACCACCTCTGCTTTTACTATCATGCATCAGATTTAATTTGATGCATGGTTTCTTACCCAGCCAGACAAATTTTGTTGTTATTTTATTGAGTTCATTAAAAATGGTTTCCCTAATTTTATCATCTGGAAAAGGTACATTAATTTAGGTAGGGTGTTCATTTTCAATACTGCGACTCTAGTATTGATAATTGTAGTTTCAACCATATTTCTAATTCTCTTCTAATTTGTTCAATTAATTTGGAATAATTATCTTCTTTTATTGATGAACACCTAGCAGATAGCCATATTCCCAAGTATTTTATTTTTTCCCATTCTGTAATCCCAATTTGCTTTGTATCTCTATTTTTTGATTTGCAGTGCAGTTTTTGATTATCAATTTGGTTTTATTTTTATTTAACTTTAAATCATTTTCTAAATGATACACTATTATATAAATTACACAGTGCTGCCCTTGAAGTCTATTCAGTAGCTAAGTTGGTTCAAAATTCAACAACCAAATATGGATGCATCTCATTTCACTTATATAACAACTGTACCTCACACACTGTACTGAATAGAAATTGCTTTCTGGATGAAATTCAATCTGCTGTTTGTCATATGTAAAGCTTCTCATTACGTCTGGATACCTATAGGATCACATGTTACAGTTGTTTCTAATCATATGGTGGATTCAATAGTCTCCAGATTCCATCACTGAAACATATTGATATTGTAGCGCTTCAGAAATGATCTTTTTCTAGCAGTCTCTCTCTCTGGAACAACATTAACCCTGGATTCAGCAATCCTTGAACTCATGGTTTTTCAGCATGCCTTAGGACAACATATTTTCTGAGACTACTAATCCACATTCCGTACTGTAAAATGGGATCATTTTTTCTCTCACATGGCTTTTGGAACAGGTTATTTGCTTCATTTCTCTAACTTGGTTTTGCTTTAATCTTAATTTGTAAACCACTTGGAATTGATATTGTAACTGAGGTGTCCTGTGTTATTTAAATAAATAAACAAACAAACAAACAAATAAATACAGTGGCTTTGACAGTCATCATGGAGCATGCAGCTGTTTTTTCTGGTTACTGGCACATCAGAATTTGCTTCTATAAAATATTGCTATGTTAATGGATGAACTAACTGCCAGTTTGCTTCTGGCTGCAATTGAAGATACATGTTGATTTCAAACTTCTTCATGACTTAGTGTTTAGATATCTACAAGACAAAGTTGCATTGATAAAATTAATTACAACTATTTGCATATATCATTCCAGGGATTCTAATTAGAGGGCATGATATTAAGATGCATTGAGATGTGTAAACTTATACTCCCCACTGACAATCTAGTCTAACCAGTATAGCAACGAGGGAAGTTTTCAATTCCTAATATATGTATTGTGAGTTTCCCAGCTTTCCTAGAGTAAAAACTTTACACATTTAGAAAATACACGGTATAAATACAAAGTCTTTGGATCTAGATCTCCACTTGATTATATTTTAAGATAGCAATGTCAAGGTTTAGCTAAGCCTGTCAAATTTCTGACAGCAGAGGAGTTTGGCAAGCAGGTTTCTTGGCAGCATTGAATCTGTACATCAGTCCCCTTGTGGCCAAGATGAATAATGTATCTTATCATCTTCTAAACTGAAGGACACATTATAATCCTCCTATAAATAGGTGATCCCATATTATTTCAGACACCAATTGATCTAAAGCAAGCTTCATGTTCTTTAGGCACATACTGAAGTGCAGAAACATTCTAATTAATTATGCAAATTCTAAGTTATTAGTATTTGTTAAGAGTCCCAAAATTCATGCATGGCAATTAAATAAACACCTGATCAAACAAATTAAAATCTTCAATATTTAGAGGTATTGTTCCACGTGTCCTATGAACACACAGAGTAAGTTGTCCAAAATGGAGAGGAGTCAGTGACCATCCTACAGTCTCACTATATTAGAAGTGTATTATTCATATTAACTACATTAAAAAATATCCTCAGCTAACAGAATAAGAAAGGGTTGTAAGGAATGTCTTCTGATCCAACCCCTTAGAAAGTCCAACCCTTTCAAGCAGTTTTTATTTGGATTCTTTACACCACTGTCTCTGCATGGGGGAGGGGGAGAAGCCCTAAATGCCAGACAGATCTACATTTCAAAGACTCTTTTATCAGGCAAGACTTACAAGGTTATTGTAGCCCAGGTTTGAAAAGCTAATGTAAACAATTCTCCATTCTCAAATTGTTCTAGGTAACTGCAGCTCTCTCTCTAAACTAAGGGTACAGTAACGATGTTTTGTATGTATTGTCTTCACCTTTTCAATTAGATCTATTTATGGTATTAACCTTGCAACCCCTGAGAATACTTTATCTTCTCTAGAGCAAGCACCAAAGCAATGTAAGGCAAATGAAAGCAAAAGAGAGGGGATTATTACAGATAAATCAAAATCTGATTGCCTGATAGGGACTGACTGCTACAGATGTAACATTGCATATAAATAACCAGAAGCATGTACATAGCATGACATCCCATTCTGTTCTTGCTTTTCCTAAAAGAAAAAAGCTTTTGCCATGTCCCTTTGAAAACATTGTTAGCTCCATTCAGCTATATTTCACCTCTCAATACTGATATATAAAATGACAGTTTTATATCTGCTATACATTCCACAGCAAGCAAACTTGTTTGCTTCAAGGTAAAAAAAATAAGTCCAATCAGATTTTAATATACATTATATGTATGTTTGTATATATAATACACCTAAACTGTTTTGAAATGAACTTGAAACGAACCTATAAGATGCTTATAGGTCTTTACCACACGCAGCTGTGGGATACTCTGACCACCGCATGATTCACCTTGTAACTGCCTACAAAGACTTAAAACCATTAAACCAACAATTAAATCAGTGAAGACTTGGTCAGATGAGGCAAAGCTGAAACTCCAGGCCTGCCTTGATTGCACTGATTGGAATGTTTTTGAAGATGCTTCTGCAGACCTAGATGAGCTCACAGATACGTTATCATATGTTAGCTTCTGCGAAGACTTATGTGTACCAACAAGGAACCTGAAAATATATAGTAACAATAAACCTTGGTTCACAGCTAAACTTAAGCAGCAAAATCATTCTAAAGAGGAAGCCTATAGAAAAGGTGACAGAATGCTATACAACCATCCCAGAAACATATTAACAAGAGAGATCAGAGCAGCAAAAAGAAGGTACTCTGAAAAGTTAAAGAATCAATTCTCAAAAAATGAACCAGCAAACATGTGGAAAACTCTTAAAAACATCACTGGCTTCAGCAAACCTCCTTCCCAGGCAGAAGGAAATCAGCAACTAGCAGATGACCTGAATGTGTTTTACTGCAGGTTTGAAAAGAAACTACACCACCTATCTCCACAGCCCACATCTCAAACACACAAACAACAGCCAAGCCCCCTATAACTGGCCCAATCCATTGGGCTCACAACCTCTGGTGACCACAGAAAAAGAAGTGCAAGATCTATTTCACAGACATAAGCCAGGAAAAGCACTAGGGCCAGACAAGATAACTCCTTCTTGCTTAAAAGTCTGTGCTGACCAATTGGCCCCCATCTTCACCCGAATCTTCAATAGATCACTAGAGATGTGCTATGTTCCTTCCTGCTTCAAACGTTCTACCATCATCCCAGTGCCAAAGAAGCCCTCCATCAAGGAACTGAATGACTACAGACCAGTTGATCTAACATCTGTAGTTATGAAAATCATAAATGTCCCACCTGAAAACCATCACAGATCCACTGTTAGATCCCATGCAGTTTGCATACCGAGCAAATAGATCAACAGATGATGCTGTTAACATGGCTCTGCATTACATCCTACAACACCTTGAATCTCCAAATACCTACACAAGGGTCTTCTTTGTAGACTTCAGTTCAGCATTCAATACCATCATTCCAGACACTCTTCTAAGTAAATTAAACCAACTAGCGGTATCTGAACACGCTTGTAAGTGGATCATAAGCTTCCTAACAGACAGGAAGCAGCAGGTGAAGCTAGGCAGAATCACATCTGATACCTGTACAATCAGCACAGGGCCCCCCCAAGGCTGTGTGCTTTCTCCACTTCTTTTCTCCCTATATATCAATGACTGCATGTCAAATTATCCATCTGTTAAAGTACTGAAGTTTGCTGATGACACAACAGTGATTGGTCTCATTCGAGACAACAATGAATCTGCATACAGATAGGAGGTTATACAACTTGCCTTGTGGTGTAACCGGAACAATCTGGAACTGAACACACTCAAAACCATACAAATGGTGGTAAACTTTAGAAGAAACCTCCCATACTACCACCTCTTACAATACTAGACAACACAGTATCTATAGTAGAGACCTTCAAATTTCTAGGTTCTACTATATCACATGACCTAAAATGGACAGCTAACATCAAAAACATCATCAAAAAAGCACAACAAAGAATGTTCTTTCTGCGCCAACTCAGAAAGCTCAAACTGCCCAAGGAGCTGCTGATCCAGTTCTACAGAGGAATTATCAGAAAGCTCAAACTGCCCAAGGAGCTGCTGATCCAGTTCTACAGAGGAATTATTGAGTCTATCATTTGTACCTCTATAACTGTCTGGTTTGATTCTGCAACCCAACAGGACAGACACAGACTTCAGAGGATAATTAGGACTGCAGAAAAAACAATTACTACCAACCTGCCTTCCACTGAGGACCTGTAAACTGCTGTGAAGAGGGCTGTGAAAATATTTACAGACCCCTCACATCCTGGACATAAACTGTTTCAACTCTTTCCCTCGAAACGATGCTATAGAGCACTGCACACCAGAACAACTAGACAGAAGAACAGTTTTTTCCCCGAAAGCCATCACTCTGCTAAACAAATAATTCCCTCAACACTGTTCAACTATTTACAAAGTATACATTACTATTACTGTTCATCTTCTCACCACTCCCTATCAGCCATCCCTTCCCACTTGACTGTTTCCTAGTATGATTTGATTGTTGATTGTACCCTATGACTATCATTAAGTGTTGTATGTTATGATTCTTGATTCTTAACAAATGTACCTTTTCTTTATGTATACTGAGAGAATTTACATCAAGACAAATTCCTTGTGTGTCCAATCACACTTGGGCAATAAAGTATTCTATTCTATTCTATTCTGTTCTGTTCTGTTCTGTTCTGTTCTGAAAAGCACTGTAAAGTAGTATATAAGTCTAAGTGCTATTGCTATTATATGTGTGATGAAAAAAAAATCCAAATATCCTACAAGATACTTGGAAAACCTTGTTTATTAGAATGTTATTTAATTGCAATTAACATGCATTTTGGAAATACATGGAAAAGTAAACTTGTGGCTAAAATCCTGTACCTGTTACTAAGAAACAACCTGGACATAATGGAACTTACATCAGTGTAAACATGCAACACTGCATTTTTAACAGCAAGAAGGCCTGATAGTTAGACTTATCTTAAGGAATTTCCAAACAAGTAGTTGCTCTTTTTTAATTTCCAAAACTTTCTAATTGATATGCACCTTATTCAGTACTGTTCTGATCAGTCTTTTCATTTTAGAATATTCATTGATCTGGGGAACTTCTGGATGTGTGCATTATTTTCCAAATGCTGCAAACATTATGGGCACTGAGATTTGCAGCTCCAAAAATTGCCTAAGTTTAAGTTTAAAGTCTCCGGTACCTTGGCATCAAAAATGCAAACAACTTTGAGATGTCAGCATAGGGCTGTAGATATGTCTAATTGGATGTTTGCAGCCAGATATGGTAGCCTTTCCCAAGTCAGGAAATTTAGCCCAAATCTTTTATATCATTTTGAAAATTGGGATGCTATGACGATGGGACATGTTTATTTGCAAGGAAACATTCAGGGAATCAGCCAATTATCTATCTCTTTGACCCATAAGTAAACACAAACAAATCCTATCAACAAATACCAATCAATTAATCATTGCATTATCCTGTACTTCAAGTGCACAGTAACATCTTTTTACTTACTTATTAATGAATTACACAATGCTTTGATCCAATACCAGATGACAACCTGAAAAAGAAAAGACCATGTTTTACAGCCCAAAAGTGTTGCTGCCTCACAGAAAGAAAGGAAACTTGCTAGTACATTTAGCACTTTGTTATCACTAAACAAACAGATAAAAAAGTGTTGAAAGACAGGAGGTCTCTGTTGGACCTTCAAGATTTTACTCTATTACAATTAAGCAGAGTCCCAGCAGTCCATTTGGAGTTTATCTTCTGTTCAGAGGACTAACAGCAATATTTAAAGCTTGATTACTTTGACTGAATCTTTTAGAGACTTCTGATGAAGATATGAAGAGTTGGATATCCTTGAAAGACTGGCAATGGTGCTGCAGCAGAGATTGGTGACCAGAGGACAAGTTCTACCAATTGAAATCTCCCCTAAAAAAATAGATTGTGAGGTTGCTCGTATGCCCTTGAGACACTTGCTACTCATGAGTTAAACTAAAGGAACTGAAGTTTTTGTAATTGGCTTGTGAGTGAAACAATAGGGAGTCAAGGTATTTCATCTAAACTTACAGTCACAAGGTAGTCTACATACATGGGAGTGGGTGGGAAAGCTAAGCCTCATTTCTTATTCAATTTTACAAATTGTCTTTTAATCACTTATCAATTATTAAGAATCTTTTGATCAATACATTTAACAGTATTTGGTCCATGAGTGTCTTTCAATCCTTGAAGTTTTAAAGTCCTTAAGGACTTTTAAGGACTTTTTAAAAAATGGGATGATAGATAAACTTCAAAAGTATGATTATAGCCCTGATTTTAGACAATTTAAAATGGATTAAGGGTCCAGAAGGAAGTGAAATGATTTTAAAAAATCATTTCACTTCATTATACAAAACTTTATCATTGGAAAATGTTATTGGGCAAAAAGTGATAAGATGGGACTTTCAAGTTTGGATACTAGAGGGAATCAGAAAGAACTAAATATTATAATTAAAGGAAAAGAACATTTCATTTTGCCTCACTAATATACAATGGAGAAAAATAGTCTAGCTTTGGATTAATTAAAGGAGATTTGTAAAAAATTAAGTCCAAAGTTAATCTTAAGAATATCTGGTATGATAAGCAAACTAGTTTTAAAAAGGTAGAATGACAAATTTTATTAGACAAAGACTAACTTAAATGTAGATTTAAAAATGACAAAATATAAAAATTAAGTAAAAAATAATAATTATAAGGTATTTACAAATAACCAATCAGAAGAATGACTAGTAGAAGTTTTGAAGAATTTCTGAAAAGAGACAAAGAGAAAATGGAAAGAAGTAACATTTGGGGATATTAAAGTTTATTTAAAGAGATCAAAGATCAAAATTGTTAAAATCAAAAGAAAGGGATATAAAATTGGTTTATTTGATCAAGTTCAAAGTATATGCGTTATTGCTTCTGTAACCTTTAATGGATTTTTGTTGATCAGTGTTAAGCCTGTGTTCCCCAACCAGGGTTAAGGAGACAAGCTAAACAGAATGTGCAGCGTTAGTCAGATAGGCACACAGATAAATGAGTGAGATAAGTTTGTATGTTTGTTAACATACAGTAAAAATAACAGACACGCTTGTGCTATCAAAATATAGTTTATTCCATTTAGATATTATAGCATAGTCAAAATAACAGTCCATTAGTCATGTATCGTTTTAGTCAGTCCATTCAAGGATATTCAATTAGCAAAGTCCGTGTAGAATATCCAATGTCAGTTCACTTACAAATCAGTCTTTTCTCTCTCCCGTTCCAGTAGAGAAAAATGCAGTCTTCATCCAGTAATTAGGGATCATCAAGTCAGAGAGAGCAAGCTGCCGTTGTCTTGCTTCTTTTATGGTGCTATTACAACCACTCCCTTAATTACATTCCTACAGTTAAAGTTGCAGACACTTTAACAAACAAACCATGATAACATATTTATTATTTTACCTAAACCAGTTAGGGTAAACAATGTTATCCCTAACATTTTCCCCTTTTAGGTAATAATAATACTATAACTATTTACATCTTTAAGTCATATTTGTCACAACTCTCTTTAAACTTGACTACACCTTGAGCTCTTGTAAACTGGACTGCAATATTTTCTTCCATCATGCAGTACTCCAGTTTAATTAGACCATTCTTCACATTCTTCTCTAACATTTAAGTATCTTAAATCAGTATGCTTTGATCTAGTTTTTACAGCAATATTAGTAGCTAACTTTATGACTGCTTGGTTGTCCTTGTACAAAATAATGGAATCTTTAACAGTTACACCCATGTCTAATAATAACTGTTTGTACAGAATTAAGTCAGTGCATAGTAATGACAGACATGAAAATTCCGCTTCCATCGTGGACAAGCTAATATGCTGTTGTCTGATTGACCTCCACCCCTACTAGTGTCTTACCAAATAATATAGTCATTCCTGATGTTGATTTTCTAATGTTTATGTCAGTTGCAAAACTTGCATCTGCATAGGCACTAAGACTCAAATCACCCTTTGGTTCTATATACAATGCATGGTTCCTTTAAGATATCTTAAAATTCTCTTTAATGATTGCCAATGACATTGATGTGGATCTGAATTAAAACGTGCCAGCTGATTTACACTATAAGCTATATCTGGCCTTGACCAATTGCTTATATATGATAAGCTACCAATCAAAGATTGATATATGGACTTATCAAATTTGGGACTTTGATCATCAGTTTGGCAAACTTCCTGACTCATTGGAGTCTTTGCTGGTTTACAAAGTTCCATTTTATACATTTTAATTAATTGGCAAATTTTATCTTCTTGAGATATCTTAAATCCATTTTTTGTTTTGTTAATTGTCAATCCTAGATACTTTTTAATTTCACTTAAATGCTTTAATTTTATCTTTTTGGCTAATAATGATATAATCTCATTAGCTTCATTATTAGTCTTAGTTATCAAAGCAATATCATCTGTAAATAATAACAATAATGACACCGTTCCATTATTTTCTCTTTTAAATACACATGGATCTGCTAAACCAGATTTAAAACCTATACTGTTTAATTCTTTCACAATATATTGGTTCCATTGATAGCCAGATTGTTTCAACCCGTAAAGACTCTTTTTGAGTTTCCAACAATCATTACTATTTACTTTATTGTCTTTTATAATCATTGGCTTTTTCAAATATATAATGTGCTGCAATGGTGCATGCAAATAAGCAGTTTCTACATCTAAATGGTTAATGACATAGTTTTTCTTAGCTGCCCACACTAAAGCTGCTCTCAAAGATGTTGCTTTAAGACTTGCTGCAAAAACTTCATCGTAATCAGATGCAGTTTGATTAAATCCTTGAGCTACCAACCTAGCTTTATGGGAAACAGTCCCATCATTTCCAGTTTTTACTTTAAATATCCATTTGCACCCAATGGATTTTTCTCCTGGAGGTAATTTGGCATCTTCATATACTTTCATTACCTTTAATGAATTTAGTTCTTTTTCCATTGCCTTTTTCCAATTCTCCTGATCCTTAGCAGGATACATCTTAAGTTCATCTATACTAGTTGGAACTTTAGTTACTTGGCAGACTATACTTGCTTGATACCTATCAGGTGGTCTAGTTAAACGTGTAGTACTTCTAGGTATTACAGGACTTACAGGTGGACTTTCATTTATTAACTCTTCTTGATTATCTAACTCTTCCGGATCAACTGTTTCCTCTTGTTCTGGTCCTATTTGCTCTTCGTGGACTTCTTCTTTAATTGGACTCTTCTTATAACTAGTCTGATCTTTTTGCCTTTTGTAGGGTTCAATAATTACTTCGTTATTTAAATCTTGCTCTAATCTATTCCATCCTACATGTTCTAGGAATTTAGCACTAGCACTGGTGTAAACTCTAGATGTACCTGGTTCCCAGAATCTATGAGATCTATGATTAGATTCATATCCTACAAAAAATAATCTTTTAGCTCTATGCTGTCCTTTTTGTCTGAGTTGTGAAGGGATATGCACCCATGCTGGTGCTCCAAATGTGTGCATGTAACTTAAATCAGGTTTTGTACCATGCCACAATGTGAATGGTAATTCACCTGTTGTTGAATTAACAACATTATTTAATATATGATTACCACACATTATTGCTTCTCCCCACAAATTGTCAGGTAATCCTGAATCAGACAACATAGTATGTGCCATTGACTAGTGTTTGGCCTCTATAAAGGCATTATGTTGTGGCCTATATGGTGCAGACTTTTTATGTTGAATACCTAGCATCTTAAGTCTATTCTGGAATTTATTTTTTGTAAATTCCGCACCATTATCTGTTATAAGAGTTACTAATTTCTTTTTAGTTTTGCTTGCTGCAAATTTTATCCAATTAAAGAGATTTAGATACGTTTCAGTTTTGCTCTTCATTAAATAGCAAAACCCATATCTAGAATAATGCTCCATTATACTTAGTATGTATCGAGCTCCTCCTACACTTGGTTTTTTCGGACCTATTAAATCGGCAAATACTACTTCTAAAAGCTCTTTGGTAGTAAATCCATCAACTCTATTAGCCGGTATGACCCTGCTTTTGCTTTGATTACAAGCAAAACATTGCAAATACTTATTACAAGGTTTTAAACTTATTTCTTTAGATAATACAACAGTTTTCTTAAGCATTTTAAAATTTAAATGCCCTAGCCTTCGGTGTAACAAGTGAATACATTCATCATGAGGTTTCTTATTATCATAAACCGTGTTAGCCACCTCTAAACCATTATCATTTAACACATATAATTCACCTCTTAAAGATGCAGTAATTTTGTTATCTTCTTTTTCAATTATGCAGTTATCTCCTTTAAAGGTAACTACATATCCTAGTTTAACCAAATTCTAACTGAAATTAAATTAAACTTAAGTTGTGGTACATATAACATTTTTACATTCTCTTTTATGAAAGAACAATATGCTATACCTTGACCTTTATCTTTCAGTTTCCAGCCATTAGCTAATGATATCTGCTGTGTACTCTTGGACATTTTAATAAAATTTTTGTTATCATTTGTTATACAGTGGGATGCTCCACTGTCAATTACCCATACATTATTTTTTACAGCTCCGTTAATATACATGGCTAACTCTAAATTTTTATTTTTATTTTGATGACTTTTAGTATCCTGGCCAGCGTTCTGGCATTTTGCTTTTTTACAAAATCTTGCCAAATGTCCTCTTCCTCCACAATTAAAACACTTTTTAATTGCGCATGCAGTAGGAGATTCATTATCTTCTTTTTGAGGTTGCTTCCTCCTTAACTGATCTCTTTCAAGTCTTCTTCTTGCCTCTTCAATCAATCTGCCAGTTATATCAGTTAAAGTTAGACTTTCCTTAGGCAAAATTTCAAGGGAAGTGACATAGTTATCATAACTTTCGTTTAGTGATGATAGAATTATGTAGACTTGGTGTAGTTCAGAGAAAATAAGCTCTTTCTCATGCAGTTCTTGAAAAATGCTTTTTATAGAATTCAAATGACTCAGCATATCACCATTCGTCTGGAGATGCGTCCTGAAAAGCTTTCGTGTTAGATTTATGTGTGCACCAACTTTATCTCGGACATAAATCCTTTTCAGCTTCTGCCAACACCCAACAGCTGTTTGTTCTCCATGGATATGAACAAGTTGCTGGTCAGATAGTGTTAGTCCTATTATGCAAACAGCATTTTTCTGTTTAAAGTCTTCTATTTTTTGTCTATCTTCCTCAACCTCTGGATCCCATTCCTCTATGTTTGGTGGGTTTTCAATTATGTTCCACAGACCTTCTCATCATAGAAGTAGACTACATTTTATAGACCATGATACATAGTTTGTTCCATCCAGCTTGGATATAAGGGACAAACTTTGTAAATTGACTTGTTTTTCTTATATGGATATAAAACTATAATTAATAAAACACAGCTGTCTGTTTACTGTAACGTATAACAACATAAGCTCTCACTTTTTTGCATAAATCTGTTTTATCCTTGTTAAACTGACTTTGCAGCCTCTGGGCCCATAACCAGTGTTAAGCCTGGGCCCATAACCAGTGTTAAGCCTGTGTTCCCCAACCAGGGTTAAGGAGACAAGCTAAACAGAATGTGCAGCATTACTCAGATAGGCACACACAGATAAATGAGTGAGATAAGTTTGTATGTTTGTTAACATACGGTAAAAATAACAGATACGCTTGTGCTTTCAAAATATAGTTTATTTCATTTAGAGTTTATAGCATAGTCAAAATAACAGTCCATTAATCATGTATCATTTAGTCAGTCCATTCAAGGATATTCAGTTAGCAAAGTCCGTGTAGAATATCCAATGTCAGTTCACTTACAATAAATCAGTCTTTTCTCTCTCCCGTTCTAGTAGGGAAAAACGCAGTCTTCATCCAGTAATTAGGGATCATCAAGCCAGAGAAAACAAGCTGCCATTGTCTTGCTTCTTTTATGGTGCTATTACAACCACTCCCTTAATTACATTCCTACAGTTAAAGTTGCAGAGACTTTAACTAACAAACCATGATAACATATTTATTATTTTACCTAAACCAGTTAGGGTAAACAATGTTATCCCTAACAATCAGAATCAAATCATAAATGAAACACAAGAAGAGAACTTTTATTGTATTTTCAAAGAAAGTAGTAAATTACTAAAATTATTTGTGTACTTGCTGTGATAAAGGAAGAAGCCTTTTGTTTATAGAGTTCTTTTCTTTTCATTTCATTTTTCTGTACTTTCTATCTTGTCTTTTCATTCTTTTATATTCTATTACTTTATACTTTTTACCTACACAATTCCATGGTACAATTAAGACAACAGTTGGGACAAGGCTGGGTCAACAGCAGCAATACACAGTAACTGGCAGATCAACCAATGTTTCTTTGCTCTCATGGGTGTTTGCCAGAGAAGCCAGGAGGAAAATAGGATCAGTTCCTGACTTTTACAACCCAGTATGAATCATTACAACACGTCAGCCAGCAAAAAGATCATTCCAAGGTGACATTTGTTCTTAGCTATTAAAAGAAGGGGGATTCAAATGGTCATGCCCCTTATTGAGGGCAAGGATCCATTACGTGACAATAGCAAGAATTCATGCTAGAAGAGCAACAATAAATCAGATTTGCATGCTGAGACAGGGCAATCATGTCTACTTGTCCTAGCAGATCTGGCAGGAGATATGTACAAGCTACAGGTTCCATCTATTACAAAATGCCATCTGGCATCACCTAGCAAGACAGTTTTTCTGTTACAGTGCCTGGTCTTTGTATCATTCCCTGATAGATTAGATTAATTCCAAACCTGGTAACCTCTCAAATGACTTTGAAGACTTGCTTATGTCATCAGACATGGTGGTTAGAATAAGTGACACACCCAGTGGGATGATTGTGCTGATGATTGTGAAAGTTTTTCCCTTAGCTGCTGTTCTGTATTTATTTTGGTATTATTTTGTATTTTTAACCACCGTTTCTCACCAGAATCACAAGTTTGAAATGAATGAATAAATAAACACATAAATAATAAATAAATATCACATCCAAGTGTCTTATTTCAGACATACTAAACTATCTTGAAAAGCTAACTAAGAGATGTGCATAGTTGGCTCAGAATGAAGGAGAACCACAAAACTAGTGAATAAAGCATGCGGGCTTGGTGCTTTTCCATTACCTCTCAGATTGTTGTTTGTATCTATAATCCAGAATACATTCTTTCATAGGAGACTCATAGCTGTGTCATCTTGAGCTATATATTATATAACAATTATAACAAACTATATGAACAATATGTTATGTGACATTTATTAGTCAAGACTGGCAGAATTACAAGACAAAATTAGATCAGAGTCCAAAGTGCAGAGTCATGTGACTGAAGATGGGCAGCCTATAAATTTTATAAATAAATTTAAAAAAAGAATTCTTAATGTTATTGGAGAAAGTATTTCTTTTAGTAATGATTTTTATATTTTTAAAATTATTGTTTTTATATAGTTGCATTTAATTTGATTGTAGCATGCTATTAAGTACCACTTCTTGTGATATGGGTGGCTACATAAATTAGATAACTAAATAAAGCACAATATTTTGTTTTGTTTTGTTTTTTGAAGTTTTGTTTGTTTCCAACTCAAATGTACAGGGACTACAAATGTAAAGTATTAATACTCCCAAGCATGGAAATGGTGATCCTTCAACTCTATAACTATTTTGATAAGTGTATCTTAAAAAATACTTTACAATGAAAGTAAAATAAATCCTGGTTTTTTGTTTTTTTTCCCAAAAAGTTTTTTAATTTTTTAATTTGTATGCATCTCTTTACATGGGCAATGTGGCTCCAGATTATAAAACTTGTACGTAATCATACTTTCATTTCCACCAATCTTATATCATCTCATCTCATCTCATTATCCATTTTACTTATTTTTAAATAAATTTCCATTTCATATTTCAATTTATTCATTCAATATCAATATCATTTCATCCAGATATAGATTCCCAGTTCTTTATCTCCTATTATTTTCATTTTTAGCTTACCACCTTAACATTACATATCATTCTTATCATTAATTTTCCCTAAGCCAATTATATAATAAACAATCTTAAAAAAGCAAAAATAAAACAAAACCAATACATTTAGGTTCCACATGGTATATCCCCTCAATATATCTAATTTAATAATTCATTCCCCAACTTCAGACATATTAACATTAAATAAACAACTGTATATTTTAAAATATATATATATTAAGGTATCCCCCCCCTAAAATTGCTAGAATGACTTCCTAATATATCTCATTTCATCTTCACTTTCCTTTTAATCATTAACAATCATATTTTTCCCTTTCTACTTATCTGGCTTACTGAAAATAAGATTTTCTAATAAAACTCAATTATACTAATTATGCCATCATAATTAAAATAATATTGCTGAAGCTTTAATGCTGCTACTTTCTTCTGAATACTCTTAATTAAACCATTTGCAACATGAGCAATCATGATGTGACTTAGAAAAAAAAAAAAGTGGCAATCAACCACTTTAGGAAATTCAAAGTTCTGAGAGATTGAAATAAATGAACCCAAAGCCAAACATGCAAAGTAAAATATTAGCACATTGCTGGCAGACTATGCTGGTTCTAGTTCATCTTTGAACCAACCTTTACACTTAACAGAAGTGGTTTGATGAGGTGAGTGAAAGTAAACCCTCTGTCCTGAATTCTGTCTCATTTCTCAAGATCCAATTTAACTATGCACTACCATAATATTCATGTTGTGGCTAAGAAAATTGTCTAAAACAGGGGTGTCAAACTCATGACATCATGGCAACATCATGTGACATATTGGGACTTTTCCCACTTCACTAAATTGCGTGAGGGCAGGGCCTGATGCATCCAGCCCGCAGGCTGGGAGTTTGACACCACTGCTCTAAAACAAAACATCTTAATAGCTGTTCTATTAGCACAAGGCAATATTTACTATTTAAGTCTTTCTCTTAAATCAGGAAAGTTATCAGACCTTCAGTTTTACCAAGAAAATCTCAAGAGAGAGACCCAAACTGTCTTGTTAAAAGGCACTTCCTGATGTCATCTTTTGTAGGAAGTACATGCCACAATGCTTCGAACACCAGAAATAGATACAAAGAATTTAGTGTCTATATTCAGCAAAGAAACATTGTTCTTCATTCCTTCTGTATAGTCTCTGTCTCTGATCTTAACCCTATTCAATCAATCAGAATAGAGTTGGAGGGGGCCTTGGAGGTAGTCTAGTCCAACCCCCCTGCTCAAGCAGGAGACCCTATAACATTTCAAAAAGGTGGATGTCCAGACTTACCAAAAGATGCACAGTACAGAAAAGTCAAGCTTACAAAGGTGTTCCTACTGCTTTGGTAGCACTTTGTTTCAGCTCTTATTTCCTCTGAGAACCAAGAGAGCCCATGCCCAATATAATTCCACAAAACATAAAACATAAGACCTCTTTGGTTCTTTCTCTTTGGATTATGCTTTAGACACAAAATCATATCCATCAAATTATTCAATTGAATTGACATTTGTCCTGTATCCCTAATAATTTTAAAGTGTTGTATGACCTATACAGCAGTTTTCCCCAGCTTTGCATCTTCCAAATATGTCAACATGGCAACTCCTAAGATACCCAACCCTTATGACCAAAGATTTATTTTAAATTGTAAAAAGAGTACAAAGAGTACTATATACTTGTTAGTAAGATAGTATCTTCAGTATATTTCTCTATGCGTAATTCAGACCTCATTTCTCCCAAATCTGCTGCTCTAAAAAAATAACAGTGCCATATGTCAAAAACATATCTCAAAAACAGACTATCACTACCACATCGAATCAACATAATAAACAAGCCAACTAAAGCCCTCCAAAACATCTTAAATAAATCAAAAGACCCAGTGGCCCCAGAAGAAAAAAGAGGAGTCATCTACAACACAGGTTATGTAGACAGTAAACAAAGTGTCAGACATAAAGATCTCAAGTACCTATATACAAATGCACAAAGTCTGGGGAACAAACAGGGTGAACTTGAACTACGAATACATGAAGGTAGATATGATATAGTTGGAATAACATAAACTTGGTGGGATGAAACCCATGATTGGAAGGTACTGGTAGAAGGATACAAACTATTCAAAAAAACCAGACCCCATAAAAGAGGAGGTGGAGTTGCACTGTATGTAAAGGACCACTATATTGCTATAGAAATGCATGGAACCAAAGATGAAAACCTCCTAGAAAGCATATGGGTCAATATAAAAGAAAAAGAGAATGACATGGCCATAGGTGTATATTATAGGCCATCCAATCAAGCAGAAAAAATAGATGTCCTTTTTGCCAACCAACTAAAAAACATATGCAGGAAACACACAACAATAGTAATGGGAGATTTCAATTGTCCTGATATCAATTGGAAAACTAATTCTGCACCAAGTGAGAAACCAAATAAGTTCCTAACCAACCTAGCTGACAACTTTGTTGTCCAAAAGGTAGAGGGTGAAAAAAGAGGGACAGCCATACTGGACTTAATTCTTACAAACAGAGAAGAAGTGATAGAGGGAGTTGAAACTGCAGGAACCTTGGGTGAGAGTGACCATGTCGTACTACAATTCAACATAACACAAACACAAGCAATAGAACATAATGACACCAGAGTCTTGAATTTTAAAAGAGCTGATTTTAATAAACTCAGAGAGAAATTGGGAAAGATTCCATGGATGAAAATCCTAAAAGGGAAAACAACTCAAGAATTTTGGAAAACTCTGAAAAGTATGATCATAGAAGCCCAGACCAACACAATACCACTGAGAAAGAAAAACAAGAAATCCAAGAAGAAACCAGCATGGCTGCACAAAGATTGTCTCTCTGGCAAATTGAAAGGAAAAAAAGGACAAGTACAAAAAATGGAAAAAGGACATACAACTAAGGCAGAATATCAACAGATAGCCAGAATCTGCAAAGACGAAATCAGGATAGCAAAGGCTGAGAACAAACAAAGACTTGCAACAAAAGTCAAAGATAATAAAAAAAAGTTTCTTCCAACATATAAATAACAAGAAAATAAAATCAAGGAAACAATTGGTCCACTAAAAAGAGAAGATGACAAGGAAGTAGCAGGCAATAGAGAGAAAGCAGAACTGCTTAACTCATTCTTTGCATCAGTCTTCATGCATAAAGCTCAACCCATCAAAACCATAACTCTAAAAGACAGACCAGAAATAAAAGTTAAGATAAGCCAAAAAATAGTAAGAGAACACCTGTCTGATCTTGATAAAAACAAATCACCAGGGCCTGATGGATTACATCCCAGAGTTTTAAAGGAGCTGGCAGAGATCATCTCATAACCACTGCATCATATCCTTCAAAAATTCTGGAGAACTGGAGAACTACTGGACAATTGGAAAAGAGCTGATGTGGTTCCCATCTTCAAAAAGAAGAAAAATAAAACAGACCCAGGAAACTACAGACCAATCAGCCTAACATCAATACGCGGGAAGATACTGGAAAAGATAATAAAAAAACAGATTGGCCAATGTCTAGAAACAAATAAAATAATAACTAGCAGTCAGCACGGGTTTGTTAAGAACAGATCATGCCAAACCAATCTTATTTCATTCTTCAACATAGTGACTAAATTAGTAGACCAGCAAAATACTGTGGACATAATATATTTAGATTTCAGCAAGGCATTCGACAAAGTAGTAGACCACAATCTACTTCTTTGTAAGCTAGAAAAAAGTGGAATATTGGGAGAAGGCGGAGCTTCATCGCTGCGATACAGCTGCGATCTCGGAGCTCCGAGGTCACAGCTGATATCTTCACCCCTGGTAGGTCCCAATGGACCTAAACCGTCTAATAGTGATGGGGACAGTAAGGGGAGCGTTCTGTAGATCCCAGGGACATCGCAAGTCCCTGGTCGATCCAGAAGAAGCCCTTTTGCCAACGACAGAGAAGCAGCCATTAGGCTGCTGAAGCTGGGACAGCTCCGGAAGGATGAGATAGAAAGAAGTGTATCGGCTGGTGAGGATCTTTTTTTTTCTTTGGAACTTAAGAACACTCTAATATGAGAAGAAATCTGTAAATTTATTGACAAAATTTGATTTAGCAGCGATTTTTTTTAAGTAAAGTCAAAGTGAGGCTTGGCTTTTTATTTTTACTTTTTTTTTTCCTTTACTGAATTTCTATTGTGATCTAGTTAATCAGACTGGTTTTTTCTTTTATATTTTTATATTTATTTGCTCTCTCTTCTCCTTTTTGACTGTTTATATTTTTTAAAATAGAGGCCCCCTTTAATATTTTTTTTTAATATACATAAATATACATATATACTTTTTTTTTCTTTTTAGGCTTTTTTTCAGGGGGGAAGAAGGGGGAGTGGTTTGAAGAAACTTTGTAACATTGCCAATTAGAGGCTTGAAAATATTTTGTTTGAAGTTGAAAAACTCTTGTTTGAAAGACTTTTCTCAAGGCTACTGGAAATGATAAGATAGAGGGAAGAGCACTGGAGGATGTTTATACAGGTGCTCTTTGGGACTTCTATTATTAACTGAATATTTGAAGCTTGGTTTTGAAATTTGTGGAGAAGCCAAATAAGAGCCTTGGATAAATAAAAGGCAGTGTGCGCTTTTTTTTTCCCAATCCCTTATTAATTGTTTTATCCTTCCCCTCCAACCCCACAGCATTTTGTAATATTGATATATTGATTTTTTATTTTTTATTATACGTCATTTTTATTTTTATTTTTTTTAAAGGGGAAGTCTCAGAATATTCTTTTCTCACTTTTTTTTTTTTTCATAGGGATGTCTGCCTCTTTATCTCTATTTTTGACTTATTTTTATGGCTATTTTTCATTTTCTGGGGTCTTTCAATTGGATTTCTTATGTTTGGAGCATGGGTGCGAATAATGGAGACGAGCCGGTGAAAAGGTGAACTTCAAACTCTTTATTTACATGGTGTGACAGCTCAAACTCGATGGCTGCTACAGCCTTCCTTATATAGGGAACTTATTAACTATTCAACCAATGGAAACTGCAGAGCGCTAGCTCCGTTGACCAATGACCAGCTCGTTAATGGCCAATAAGATTCTCCTGAATGGACCAATCTGATCTTGCCATTTAACAGCCAATCAGAAGTGCAGGGCCAGAACCCTGCACTTAACTTCAAGCTCAAGATAACTTTATCACACATTTATTCATTCACAACACCCCTTCCCCCTGGGTTCCGTTTACGGGGTGCAGTTACGTAGTCCTTAAGGTAGGACGGTTGTTTTGTTAATCTATTTGATTTTCGTTGTGCACCCGGTATTTGGCTGCACTCCTGTTGAGGTAAAGCGTTGTTTGGCGAAAGGAGTGCCTCTGGCTCTGAGTTTGAGTTTTCGTTGTCACCAATATCTTCGGTATCACCCTGAGGTGGGCTTACTCCCATCCCTGATTCCTCTTCTCGTGTTTCCGTTCCGCTATCGTTCCCTTCAAAAAGGTTTTCTGTTAGTTGCAGTTCATCTTCCTCTGTATCTCCCCCCCCTCAGTTTGGTTATCAGGGGACTCGGAGATCCCTGATTGCAGCCTTGATCGTAGTTGATCGATATGGCACTTCCATAGTCTATCATCATGGCATTGTACTAGGTATGATCTCGGGCCAGTTACATGGACCACAGTCGCTTCTACCCACAACAGATCACTCGATAAATTTTTAGCGAACACCAAGTTGCCTACCTGGAAGGTACGGCATCGGCCGCTGGATCCGTGCGGTTTCTCTGGTTCGTACACTGTGTGTAACCGGTCGAGGTGGGAGCGGAATTTTCGTCCCATTAGCAGCTTGGCGGGAGTTTTGTTGGTGATGCTGTGTGGAGTGATATGCTGTAAAAAGAGGATTCGGTTTATCTTTTCTTTGATGTTGTCATAGTCCACTTTTTGTAGCGTTTTCTTGACGAATTGTACCATGCGCTCGGCCCTTCCATTGGCTGCAGGATGCGCAGGCGAAGTCAGCGCATGTCGAATATCACGGTCCGCCAGGTACTGTTCAAAGGACAGCACGGTAAATTGGGGCCTTTTGTCGGATACCAGAATGTCTGGTAATCCGTGGGTTGCAGTTTCTCTCCAGTTTCTTAATGACTGCTTCGGTTGTTGTGTTCCTCATTCGGTGGATTTTGAGCCAGTTCGAGTAGGTGTCGAAGGTTAACAAGAAGATGTGGCCTTTGGTCGGCCCAGCAAAGTCCAGATGGATACGGGACCAGGGTCCCGGCGGTGTTTCCCATTCGGTTGGGATTGCCTTTGGTGGGGCATTGCTTACTTCCTGGCATCTATGACAAGCTTTGACCCAAGTCTTGATTTGCTTGTCGATGCCTGTCCACCATGCGTAGCTTCGTGTGAGGGCTTTCATGCGCACGATGCCGGGGTGGCCATCGTGCAAGTTTCTCAGTACTGCTTGTTGGAGTCGTTCTGGGATAATGACTCTATTGCCCCAGATGATGCAGCCCTTTTGAGAAAACAACTCTGTTTGTTGACTTTTGAATGGTGCGAAGTTGTCTGATACTTGGTCCAATGGCCATCCGCATTCCACCCAAGTGAGGACTCGTGCTAAGGCGGGGTCTCATTTTATTTCTCTCATGATATCACGGGTGGTTAATGGCGGTGTACGAAGTGCCTCGATCTGCAATGTTGTCACTGTTGTCACGGGGTCATCAATAGTCTCTGGAAGCGGTGCTCGGCTCAATGCATTGGCGTGGGGAATGGCTTTCCCGAGGCGGTATTGCAGCTGATAATTATAAGCAGCCAAGAATTCTGACCAGCGAGTCATTCTGGGAGATAATATATAGGGGGTTGGCTTATCCCCCGCTATTATTCCCAGCAAAGGTTTGTGGTCAGTCACTATAGTAAAAGCCCGGCCGTACACATACTCATGAAATCTTTTGACGGCAGACACAATTGCAAGGGCTTCTTTATCAATCTGGCTATAATTTCGCTCAGTTTTTGAAAGTGTCTTTGAAAAATAGGCAACAGCGGCTTCGCTACCGTTAGGCAATACATGGCTCAAAATGGCACCCACTCTGAAAGGCGATGCATCACACGTGATAGTTAATGGCAAGGTCTCATTGTATTGCATTAGTACAGAGTCAAAAGTCAGTAGTTTTTTCACATTACAAAACGCCTGCTCTTTATGACCCCATACCCAAAGTGCTTTTTTGTCCAGTAAACGATGTAAAGGTTCAGCGACAGTCGCCTTTTGCGGCAGGAATACGTTATAAAAATTGATAAGGCCTAGAAATGCCTGGAGTTCGGCCTTATTCCAGGGTCTGGGAGCATTTTTTATTGCCCTCAATTTGCTATCGGTAGGGTGAATTGGAGCTGTGTACATTTAAAGGCACCTCGGTGGATCACGATCGTCTGTGCCTGTGCCGTTTTTTCATCAACTGGCAGTTGCTGATTTGCCTGAGCTAAGTCTAGTTCAGCAAAGACTTTTCCGCCCCCCCCCGGGAAATGAAGGAGGTGCTGCACCACCGGCACCGGATATGCGTTTTGCTGCAGGGTGTGGTTCAGGGCGGCTCGGTAGTCCCCACAAATTCTAATCGAACCATCCGGCTTGATGGGTGTCACGATTGGAGTCTCCCAGGGAGAGTGATCAGTTGGCTCTAACACTCCCTGGGCTATTAACTTATCAAGCTGTTTGTCGATTTTTGGTTTTAGGGCAAATGGAACTCAACGAGGCTTAAGGCAGATGGGAGCTATTTTTGGATTAAGGTTAAATGATATCGGGGTCCCCTTGTACTCACCTAGTTTTTCTACGAAGACGTCCTTGAATTCATGGACAAGGACCTCCTCCCAGTCACTGCTGCCGATTCGGTTAATGCCTGCCACTTCAATGCCAAGTGGCGCGAACCATTGGAGGCCTAACAGGCTAGGCCTGTCCTTGTCGATCACAGTCAGAGGTAAGTACGCTGTGCAGTTTTTGAACGAGACCCGGACTCGACTGGATCCTAAGACTGGAATCCTATTCCCCTGATAGTCTTTAAGTATGAACCATTGGGAACGGAGGTCTTGGCGCTGGATAGTAGGGATGAGATGCTTGAGGGTCTTCCAGGAAACCATCGAGAGAGACGATCCCGAGTTGACTTCCATTTGGCAGGACTTGTTTTCAATGGCCACTTTAATTCGGATTTTCTTGGCATCCAAGGAAGAGGCGTGACCGGTAGTGATAGTTTGGTGAGCCTCCTCTCGCTTCATGGGGCTATTTAAGGTTCGGTTTCTGTAGGAGTGGTTTACTGGTTCTCACCTTACAGGACGGTTTCTTGTCGAATGGTGATAGTTAATCCCCTTTGAGGTCTGGCTGGGTCCTAGGAAGCTTCTACAGACCTGTCCGATGTGGCCTCGTTTCCCACACTCATGGCAGAGCGCGTCACGGAATTTGCATTCGGACCTGGAATGGTTAGCCCCACAGCCAGCGCATGGGTGTTGGGACTTCAGGTAATGGTCCCGATCGGACCACAGTCGATGGACCTTGTTAAGACTGTGTTCCCCAACCAGGGTTAAGGAGACAAGCTAAACAGAATGTGCAGCGTTAGTCAGATAGGCACACGGATAAATGAGTGAGATATGTTTGTATGTTTGTTAACATACAGTAAAAATTACAGATACGCTTGTGCTATCAAAAATATTGTTTATTCCATTTAGAGTTTATAGCATAGTCAAAATAACAGTCCATTATTCATGTATCGTATCAATCAGTCCATTCAAGGATATTCAATTAGCAAAGTCCGTGTAGAATATCCTATGTCAGTTCACTTACAAATCAGTCCTTTGTCTCTCCTTTTCAGTAGGGGAAAACCGCAGTCTTCAGTCTATCCAGTAATTAGGGATCATCAATCCAGAGAGAGCAAGCTGACGTTCCTTGCTTCTTTTATGGTGCTTTCACAAACACTCCCTTAATTACATTCCTACAGTTAAAGTTGCAGACAATTTAACTAACAAACCATGATAACATATTTATTATTTTACCTAAACCAGGTAGGGTAAACAATGTTATCCCTAACATTCTCCCCTTTTACGAAATAATAATACTATGACTATTTACATCTTTAAATCATATTTGTTACAACTCTCTTTAAACTTAATTACTCCTTGAGCTTTTGTAAATTGGTCTGCAATGTTTTCTTCCATCATGCAGTATTCCAATTTAATTAGCCCATTCTTTACAGATTCTCTAACATTTAAGTATCTTAAATCAGTATGCTTTGATCTAGTTTTTACAGCAATATTAGTAGCTAACTTTATGGCTGCTTGGTTGTCCTCGTACACAATAATGGAATCTTTAACAGTTACACCCATATCTAATAATAACTGTTTGTACAAAATTAAGTCAGTGCATAGTAATGACAGACATGAAAATTCCGCTTCCATTGTGGACAAGCTGATATGCTGTTGTCTGATTGACCTCCACCCTATTAGTGTCTCACCAAATAATATAGCCATCCCAGATGTTGATTTTCTAGTGTTTATGTCAGTTGCAAAACTTGCATCTGCATAGGCACTAAGACTCAAATCACCCTTTGGTTCTATATACAATGCATGGTTCATTGTTCCTTTAAGATATCTTAAAATTCTTTTTAATGATTGCCAATGACATTGATGTGGATCTGAATTAAAACGTGCCAGCTGATTAACACTATAAGCTATATCAGGCCTTGACCAATTGCTGATATATGATAAGCTACCAATCAAAGATTGATATATGGGCTTATCAAATTTGGGACTTTGATCATCAGTTTGGCAAACTTCCTGACTCATTGGAGTCTTTGCCGGTTTACAAAGTTCCATTTTATACGTTTTAATTAATTGGCAAATTATCTTCTTGAGATATCTTAAATCCATTTTTTGTTTTGTTAATTGTCAATCCTAGATACTTTTTAATTTCACCTAAATGTTTTAATTTTATCTTTTTGGCTAATAATGATATAATCTCATTAGCTTCATTATTAGTCTTAGTTATCAAAGCAATATCATCTGTAAATAATAACAATAATGACACCGTTCTATTATTTTCTCTTTTAAACACACATAGATCTGCTAAACCAGATTTAAAACCTATATTGTTTAACTCTTTCACAATATATTGGTTCCACTCAAACCCAGATTGTTTCAACCCGTAAAGACTCTTTTTGAGTTTCCAACAATCATTACTATTTTTATTATCTTTTATACCTACTGGTTTTCTTAAATATATAGTGTGCTGCAATGGTGCGTGCAAATCAGCAGTTTCTACATCTAAATGGTTAATGACATAGTTTTTCTTAGCTGCCCACACTAAAGCTGCTCTCAAAGATGTTGATTTAAGACTTGGTGCAAAAACTTCATCGTAATCAGATGCAGTTTGATTAAATCCTTGAGCTACTAACTGTGGTATCTGCCATCCCGCATCTGATGGGCGGCTCATGAAAGGGAGCGAAGGGAAGAGAAATGACAGGAAGCAAAGTTTCCTCTTGATGAGCGCGCCCCGAATGTCTTGGCACATGCTCTTTTATTGTGCTTTTTTACAAGAAAATGATTTAATCAAAAAGCTCAAGTCAAACATGGTAATCTCATCAGGATGTGCATGTTTACAAAGCTGCATACTGGACAGATTATTTACAATGTGGATAAGCTTATTAACAAACGTCTATCTCCTTGTCTCTTGTACGTGCCTTGCAAAGGTCACTGAAGAGACAGAAGTTAATGATTACACGTGAATGATACAATGTTGCAAATGCATGAATGATACATAGTCGCCATGATACATAGTTGCAAACACATGAATGATACATAGTTACAACATCTCTTCTGTTTTTATTATTTATGACGAGTCTTCTTCCTCGTCCGAGAAGACAGGAACCATTTTTCTGAAATATTCGCCGTCCCCGTCATCTAGGCAAGAGTGCGACCCGTCAGCGTCAGGGTTGTCCAAGGAGCGGTAACTCAGTAATGACATTTTTTCGTCCGGTGTTGAGGATATAACATGAGCTTGCAATAGCACATTAACATCAGCAGAGGATAATTGATTTTTTAAAAATTGCAATATTCTATTAAAACAACAAGGTCCTATAATATATATCAATATAGTGATTATTAATGATCCTGCCAATGCAGTTAAAAAGGTTGTAAATCATGGCGAAATAGAAAACGAACCCCCCCCCCCGCCATCAGCATAAAGACAACATTCTTCTTTAAGCGCAGCACACAATCCCCCTTGTTTTTTAAAAAATAACAGATCTAAATCTTTATGATTTTGCAAGAGGGGGTATTCCATGGGTACCTGTAGGGATATAGAATCATCAGAGTTATACATACAAGCCATACTTGAATGCAAAATGATTTGGATTTAACAATTTCATCCCCGTGGACACATGCCATGAAACCGGTGGAACAAGTCCAAACAAAATTATTGCCAGGGATAAAATACATTCCTTTCAGGCGTGATGTTAAAGTTCCTCCTGAAGTGGTGTAGATTGCAGGATATCCCCTGGTTGTGTGGGTGCGTCTGCCAAATCGAATTGAAGTGGTGGGTAGAAGTCTTCTATGCAAGAAAAATTGGTTGTAGAACTTAAACGAACTCCTTGAAAGTCAGTTATAGTCCAAGTAATATTATATCTATGAGGCTTCTGCGGATCGTCATGGACAGTTCTTTTGAAGCATCGTTTGTTGACAGGATCAGAGTTCGGGTATATAAAAACATGACAAGCAGGAGAGAGGGCTATGGACAAGTTAGTTGTAGAACATTTGCGAAATGAGGAGGGAATGCAATTAGTAGAAAAAGGATAATAATTACAATAATGGCAATGAAGATTAATTTGGTAATTCATCAAGGATGTTAGTTGGGGTGGGGAAACCCATAATACAACATTTAGGTTCCCCTATGTTTTAGATTGAATAGAGGAAAAGATTTTAAGGTTCCTTTCCATAGGAAGGGTAAAGAAGGAACAAAAGAGCGAGTGGTAGAGTGTTCTTTAAATAAAACAGAAGTGACAGAGTGAAAACTATGGGTAGCATTTTCATGACGTACCCACATGGAACAAGTATAATAGCCTTCTTCTCATGAAATGGTTTTAACACGAATAGTCTTTTGACGGGAAGCAAAGGTTTTGTTGAAGTAAGGTAGAAATTGCAAAGAAGATATAGGCAAGAATATCAAGAAGAGTTTTAAGATACAGATGTAGCGGAGGAATTCCCATGATAGGGTCTAACCGCCCTACCAGGGATCCAGCAAGTGGTTTTGTCTGGCAGTAAGATCACAGTGTAGCCTCGTCCCCAAGTGAGAAGCTCAGCGGGACCCTGCCAGGCAGGATCTGGCAATCTGCGATAATATACCAGAGGTCTGTTAGGCGGGGGTGAGGGGGAGGAAAAATGACATGAAGCAGCAGAAGTGGGAGGAATGCCAGTCAGATTGAGAAAGTTTAAAGTGTAAAGACAAATGTTAAGAGAATTTTGCAATGCTGGGAGGTTCGGGGGGTTTTCCCGCAACGAATATCGATCAAGAGCACTCCATAATTTTCCTCCAAGTGACCAAAATGCCAATGGGTGCATGAGGAGGACTATGGAGATGTTCACCAATTTTTTGCCAAGTGGAAATTTTTAAGGACCCTTCCTCTGAATAATTAGGACAATGTTGCCACACATAAGCCAATAATGTAGCAATAGGTTTCTTTTTTACAGGCGAGCCCTTTAAGTTAGCAGAATATTTAGAAGAAGAAGCAACTAACTCCCTCAATTCCTTCAGATGCTGCATCTGTTGTTGAGAAAAGTTTCCTGATCTTAAAAGAAGTACCTAGAAAAGTGAGAGAGATTAGAAGAGAATATCGATTTTTGACCAAAATGCTATTGAAAAAAGAGGTGAACTATAGATGGCTGATTCCAGGATTAATGTTTACATGGCAAGAACAGAGACACAGAATTGATTCAATTGTGAAAGCAGAAATATTCTATAAGGAATTTTTCGAAAGAAGAGAAATGGAGATGGAAAAAGAGAATATTTTAACTGAATCTGAAGAGGATCAAATGGAGATGGAAAAAGAAGAAGGCGCAATAGGTGGACAAATGGAGATCAAAGAACAACGTGAAATAAGATCAACAAGAGCTGTTAGACCTAAATATAAAGCATAACCATGGGAGAAAAAAAAAACTGTTTTCCATGAATATAAATGGACTGAATTCAGCTACCAAAAGAAGGAAAACTTTTTACAAATTAGAGAAGCTAAAATTTGATATAATTTGCTTACAAGAAGTACACATTAAAAAACAACATGAACAATTATTGATACGACCAAAGTTAGGGAAAATATTTACTTCTCTGACTCATTGTAAGAAAAAAGGAGTGGTTTTGTACATCAAAGAAACCACTCCAGCCAAACTGATTTATACTGATGAAGATGGAAGAGTATTAATAGTTGAAATAGTGGATTATAATATAAAAACACTCTTGGTTGCAATTTATGCCCCGAATGATAAACAAGAAGAATTCTATAAAAAATTACATATGAAAATAATTGAACTGGACTATGTTAATATACTTATGATGGGGGACTTCAATGGAATTGTAGACAATAAACTGGACTACACAGTAAAAACAACACGACAAAACAGTAAAACTCTCCCTAAATCCTTTTTCAAAATAACAGATGAATTAAATTTAAAAGATATATGGAGAGAAAGAAATGCTAAAATTCAACAATATACTTTTTATTCAAACAGACATTTATCGTGGTCCAGAATAGATATGATTTGGACATCAATAGAATTATTATCTAATATTCAAGAAATAAATATTGAAACAAGTACATGGGCAGACCATAATCCAATGACAATTAAATGGAAAGGACAAAAAAGAAGATCTAGATGGACATTAAACAATACTATTCTAAAGGAAAAAGACTTTACACAATGGATGGAAAAAGAATTGGCCTTCTTCTTTAATGAAAACAAAAAAGAAGATACTTCAATACAGAATGTTTGGGATACATTGAAGGCATATGCAAGAGGATTAATAATTGACTATACAAAGAAAAAGAACATTAGGAAGAGGCAAATGATTAAAGTTTTAGAAGATGACCATAAAAAACTGGAAAAAGAATTACAGAAGACGCCACAGAAAAAAGATATCAAACTTATAATTAAACATAAAATGGATCAAGCAGAGAAAGAAGAATTGGCACAAAAAATTAGAAGTGCTAAACAGAACTATTTTGAAAATGCAAATAGGCCAGGTAGATGGTTAGCATATAAGTTGAGAAAAGAGAAAGAATCAAGGAAAATATCACAGTTAATAGATGATCATGGTCAAATTTGTTATGGTAATAAGGAGAAAAAGGCAATCATTCGAGATTTTTATGGACAGTTATATAAACAGGAGGATCTTGATGAGGAAAAAAATTAAACAGTATTTACAAAATGCTAACCTACCTGAGATACCTGATGAAACTCGGAAAATGTTAGAAAGTGCTATAACAATGATGGAATTAACCGAAGCACTCAAAAGACAGAACAATGGAAAAGCACCAGGACCAGATGGTTTCCTGGCAGAATTTTATAAAACATTACAAGAATCGTTGAGCATTCCACTGTTAGAAGTCATGAATGAAGTTATGATAAATAAGAAAATACCTAAAACATGGTCAGAAGCTTATATTACACTTATTCCAAAAGAAGGGGTTGACCCATTACAAATTAAGAACTATAGACCTATTTCCTTATTGAATGCAGACTATAAAAGCTTTGCTTCAATCTTGGCAGAAAGGCTTAAAAAATATCTAAATAACTTTATTCACTCTGATCAGAATGGATTTTTACCAAAGAGACAGATTAAAGACAATATGAGGGTAATCCTGGACACATTGGAATATCATGAGGCACACCCTAAAAACAAATGACTTTGATATTCTTAGATGCCCAAAAGGCATTTGATAATGTGAATTGGAGATTTATGTTATTACTATTGGAACAGATGGGCTTTGCTAGAAAATTTATCCAAGCAATAGAAGCCGTATATTATAAGCCATATATTATAAACGGCAAAAGTAATGACAGATGGAGAATTCACAGATTCTATCAATATTTAAAAAGGTACAAGACAAGGATGCCCATTGTCTCCTTTGTTATTTGTATTGACCTTGGAAGTCTTAAATAGAAATATTAGAGAGGATATAAACATAAAAGGAATGTGTTGTAACTATGTATCATTCATGTGATTGCAACTATGTATCAGTGCAACTATGTATCATTCAAGCAGTATAATGATGTATCTTTCTTGTGTAAACATTAGACTCCTGTCTCTTCAGTGATCTTTGCCAGACATGCATAAGAGAAGGGGAGTTAAGCAGCTGTCAATACAGAATGATTTTCTAACTGACCTGGATCGTTATAAATCACACACTTCCTGCTAACCTGGTATCTTAACTAACCTGAGCTATTATAAATCATGTGTATCCAGTTGACCTAAGCTATTATAATTCATGTATATCCTGTTTACCCTGGGCTTTGAAGAATTTCACCCCCCTGTGAAAAAGCATAATAAAAGAGTGTGTGCCGAGGCATTCGGGGCGCGCTCATCCCAAGAAACCTCATCTCGTGTCGTTTCTTCCTCCTTCGCTCCCTCTCATGAGGCGCCCATCTAATGCGGGATCGAGGCATTCGGGGCGCGCTCATCCCAAGAAACCTCATCTCGTGTCGTTTCTTCCTCCTTCGCTCCCTCTCATGAGGCGCCCATCTAATGCGGGATGGCAGATACCGCAGGAATGAAAGTCAAAAAGGAGGAATTTAAATTGCAAGCCTTTGCGTATGACTTGGTCTTTATTTTGGAAGACCCTTTAGAGACAGCTTTAAAACTATTGGAAAAGATCGAGATGTATGGTGAGATGGCTGGTTTGAAAATAAATAAAGACAAAACAAAGATTCTGACAAAGAACATGTTATTAAGACAAAGAGAAGAGCTGGCAGAATTATTGAAAATTCAAGTTACAAACAAAGTTAAATATTTGGGGATATATCTGACGTCAAGATGTACTACACTGAAAGAGAATAACTATATTAAACTTAAACAGCAGATAGCATCCGACCTGAAAAAATGGGAAAACCTACAATTGTCATTGATAGGTAGAATTTCAACAATTAAGATGAATATTTTACCCAGAATTTTATATTTGTTCCAAACAATACCAATTAGGTTAAGTAAGGATTACTTTGAAGAATTAAATAAAATTGTGTTGAAGTATATATGGCAAGGCAAGAAAGCAAGAATAAAATTAAAACTTTTACAGGATGCTAGAATTAGAGGAGGATTTGGCATTCCTAATTGGGAGTTGTATTATCAAGCTGCAAACTTAATGTGGGTTAAAGAATGGATAACATTAAGAAAGACTAGATTGTTGGCATTAGAAGGTCATGATTTATTATTGGGTTGGCATGCTTTTTTATTGTATAAAGGAACTAAATCACAGGGTTATTTTAGAAGGCATTATATACGGGAATTGTTATGGTTGAATTGGGAGAAAATTAAGAAACAATGTTATTTGAAAATCCCAGTTTGGTTATCAACTATTGAAGCTTTTTCGTATCCTATAACTTATAAGAAGGAACAAACAGTTAGATATGGGGAAATATTGGATGAAAAGGGTGAACTTAAAATTATGCAAAATTTAGAAGAACAAGGTATAAAGATGAATTGGTTTTCATATGCACAAATACATGCAAGGTATCTTAAAGATTCTAAAATATAAGGATTTTATGATAAATTGATTGATTTAGATAGGATTTTGACAGGTACTGATGAAAAAGTGATTTAAAAACTATATAGTTATTTGTTGGAAATTAAATTAGAGGAAGAACAAGTTAAAGAAACAATGATTGCTTGGGGGAAGAATTTTGGATATGGTATTGATTTAGAGAAATGGCAAAAATTGTAGTCACAAAATTATAAAATGACAATGTCAACAGCATATAAAGAAAATTTGTATAAGATGCTTTTCAGGTACTTTCCCCCGACAAGAATAGCAAGAATGTTCAAGGATAAATCTGAAAAGTGCTGGAAATGTCATCAGATACCTGGCTCATATTACCATATGTGGTGGACTTGTGAGGAGGCCAGGAAATACTGGACTAGAATTCGCATATGGCTGGAAAAAATGACAAAGAAACACATAGATTTGAAACCAGAGATTTTTTTCATTGGGAATCTTACCTGATATATATAATAAAAACTTAAAGTATTTGATTGTAAATGTATTAACAGCAGCTAGGATTGTATTTGCTAAACATTGGAAGAGTGAGAAAATACCATTAGAGGAAGAAATTATTAAGAAAATATTGGAATGTGCTGAAATGAGTAGATTGACATTTGAAATTAGAGAACAAGAAGATAAACAATTTTATGAAGTTTGGGATCTCTTTTATCAATGGTTAGATAATACAATATAATAATAGAATATTTAGAAATTTAGGAAATAACGAATATATAATTTTTCTTGGTTTTGATAATTTTTTAGAATATTTTATTAAGAATGATTTGGTATGATTCTATGATCTGTTATAAAATAATTTAACTCAATTATAGTTGTCTCGCTTATGTATGAATTAGTAAAATTATAGTCAAATGATTGTTCAATAATGATATTAGAATACTTAACTGATGATTGATAATGTGAATTATTATGTAATATAATTATTTCGATGACTATGAAATGGATGCACAAAAGGGAGTGGTAAACCAACTGATACACTGTAAATTTATGAAGAATGATGTTTTTTTATGTTATGTTTTATGTTTTATATGTTTTTATTTGTCATTAAAATCAATAAAACTTTTATCAAAAAAAAAGTGGAATATCACCACTAGATGGACTCACAACTGGCTGACAAACCATACTCAACGAGTAGTCCTTAATGGGTCTAAGTCTACATGAAGGGAAGTAAGCAGTGGGGTGCCACAAGGTTCCATCTTAGGTCCAGTACTCTTCAATATCTTCATTAACAACTTGGATGAAGGAATAGAAGGGGAACTTATCAAATTTGCAGATGATACTAAGCTGGCAGGAATAGCTAACATCCAAGAAGATAGGCTCAAGATCCAGATGGATCTTGACAGACTAGAACACTGGGCATATCTAACAAAATGAAATTCAGTGTAGAGAAAAGTAAAGTCCTACACTTAGGCAAGAAAAACCAAAAGTACACATATAGACTGGGTGAAACCAGGCTCAATAGCAGTAACTGTGAGGGGGATCTTGGAGTCTTAGTGGACAAACAGCTAAATATGAGCCAGCAGTGTGTAGCAGCAGCCAAAAAAGCTAATGCAATCCTAAATTGTATTAACAGAGGGATACAATCAAGATCAAGGGAGGTACTAATACCACTCTATAAAGCCTTAGTAAGACCACACCCAGAGTACTGCATCCAGTTTTGTTCACCACATTACAAAAAAGATGTTGAGACTCTAGAAAGAATACAGAGAAGAGCAACCAGGATGATTAGGGGACTGGAGGCTAAAACATATGAAGAACGATTACAGGAACTGGGCTTGACTAATCTAGTAAAGAGAAGGACCAGGGGAGACATGATAGCAGTCTTCCAATATCTGAGGTGCTGCCATAGAGAAGAAGGGCTCAAGCTTTTTTCTAAAGCACCTGTAGGCCAGATAAGCAATAATGGATGGAAACCGAACAAGGAGAGATTTAACCTGGAAATACGGAGAAACTTTCTGACAGTGAGAATAATCAACCAATGGAACAGCTTGCCCTCGGAAGTTGTGGGCATGCCATCACTTGAGACTTTCAGGAAGAGATTGGACTGCCATTTGTCAGAAATAATGTAGGGTTTCTTGCTTGGGTGGGGGAGTTGGACTAGATGACCTACAAGGTCCCTTCCAACTCTGATTATCTGTTATCTGTTAATCTGCTTTGTGATAGTCTTTTCTATGGTGATATCTGATAAAATGTCATACCAGATGATTTTTAAGCTAAAGAATAAGCTTTTTTAGGATCACATGCCATGCTATTTACTTTTTTGTTAAGTATAGTTATCTGACCTACCTAAAAAGAGTACACTTGGGCAGGGGGTTGGACTAGATGACCTATAAGGTCCTTTCCAACTCTGATTATCTGTTAATCTGTTACAATATACAGTGTAATGACTGCAATAGCCATTACATATGACAAACAGACAGAAGACTACCAGAACATCTCCATGAACACCAACTAGCAGTCAGAAGACATGATGAATTTCACAACATATTGGCAGACCTAAACATGTGAACAGACCTAAAGATAGTTCCAACTGGGAAACTGTGATCATCCTACACCAAGCCAAGATCAAAAATGCTAGGGAATGTCTAGAAGCCTGGCACTTTAATAAATTAGCCATCGCAGACACATAGACATAAACAGTAGCTACACACTATGCAAAGAGATAAATTAATTCCAAGATTAACATCAGACCAACAATCAAGTAAACAATATCCTAATCAAGGAACTTTCAAAGAAGCCAACAGTAAAACCCCAATCAAGAAACTTCTAACACCACTCCCAACAATTTTGACAGGCAAGGCACTAGAATATAAACTGAGATCAAATCCCACTCCTTACTAGCACTGATGATGTTATCTCGTTTGGGTAGTGAAATGTCTGCAAGAAAACAATCAAGCTCAGAGTTTACTAAGGACCCCTCATTTCAACCTTGAGAGAGAAATATTTTTTATTGGCATCATGCAATATACTCATAAAACTTAAGAACTATCACACAATGTCTTTATAACCCTATACTCTATACTCCTTTCCAAAAAACCTAAATCTTGCTATGGTGAAAGAAGCTAGTACTGAAAACATTGCAGTAAAATTTAGGGCTAAAGGATAAAATTGAAAACATTTAATGATCAGAAGACTTGGTGTGCTGTAAATAGAAGGGATAGAAAACAAGTTTGAGAGGTTTCTTTGGCAAAAATGGCAGTAATCTGAAGTGAATATTTTTTTTAAAAAACCACAACTTTGGGTCATCATTTGGGTCACTTTTGAGCTTTTTAAAAAATTTTATTTATTTATTTTTAATTGAACTGCAAATGCAGTTGAAGACTATTACTTGGCTTCATGTTTCATTTAGCATCTTTTAACACTGTTGAAAAATGTGTCAAAGAACAGGTGTGACAAGTTAACTTCAAGTATCTCCAAGTGGGAAAGAATGTCTTGAACAATTGACAGTGGTTTTAGTGATAATGGAAAATCCTGGGTCAGATATTCACTGGCTATGTGATTAATTTTCACTCAAAGTTTCATTTCAAGAGCCTTGTCCCAACAGAGATGCTTCAGGTGTAATGTAGAATATGTCTATCATCACAAATATAGAAGCATCTTGCCAGAGGAAATCATGGTATGGAAAGGGATCAGGTGCATAATCTTAAACAGCTATGTAAATAAAGTAGTATTATACTATAGGAATTGATTTTCTTAAATGCTACGTCTCTTTTATGCAACTATTATAGGCTGTAACGGAACATTAATCAAAGACTTTTTGAGACCTCACTGCTTAAGCCAATTTCTCAGCTTAATTTTGGGACTTTTTTTCTGGCAACTAAACTGGAACCACTTAAAGAATCCGAAACAAGAATCCACAAACTGAAAATGAGTAGTTTAATTATAGGAAAGCTATGAAGCTACTGTGAAAGAATTCTGGTGATATTGTGCATCAAATCAAGTTTTATTTATAGTGAGATTTCTGGTCAGTTTTTGTGCTTCTGTGTTCCACCTGATTCATGCAACGCTGAATAGTCCTATCAGGAGAGAAGCTTCATTTCTCTCCTGTGTTTTGGTAATGGACAGATGTAGTATCAGGTTGTTTTCCTCCAAGTGTGTAATAATTACTTCTCACATAAATTTGGCAAAGAGTTCATAGTCATAACTGTTCATGATAGACAAGAATGAAGCCACAAGATTGTTCACTGCTGGTATGAATTGGCCAATTCCTCTGACACTCACAGAAGCTCAACCACTTCATTTTTTCTTCTCACCTGTTAGTAGGCTATTGGCTCAATGCTTGGTGGTCTTGAAACTGAACAGTTGTTGAATATTTACATTAATGTCAACGCTGCTGGCTTCTGGCTTAATTCTAATGAAACACACTTGCTATCCTTTGAGTCTTAAGGCATGTATGATGTGCCACAAATGCTTTTAGTATGTATAATGTAAAATGATACTACCATTATCTCCATTCCATGATGACCAACACCATAGCAGTTTCCACCCAGTAACATGAAGCACTAAAGGAGAGATCCTTGTCATGAAAAGATAACATTCAACAATTGACAAAAATAAGAGAACAGGGTTAAAAAAAAAAAAGATGCTTAGGTCTTATGAAAGACTTGTTTCAATAGAACGAAACAATGAATGTGGAAGTCTAGTAAAGCAAAATGTTTGTCAACTCCTGTTTATCCTGACCTTGGACTGGTAGTTTATTTGAAATCACTTAGTCTACCTGTTCATTAATTCCAGAGGGTGGGTGGATGTGCATATTTGTCTCTGCTTATCTATTCTGCCCTGTGCTTATAATTTTTAATTTTTTAAAGGAACAATTCTTTTTTTTTTTTAAAACAAATTTTATTAATTTTACATAGAACAAAACATAAACAAAACTAAAAGATCTTTTCTGAAGGTTGTCTGATCCCGGGTTGAAACTCTTCATACAGACACAAATTCAAACATCATATTCACTTTATATATCCTTCCATATCTGATTATCATTTTCTTTTTTATATTATATATATAAACCATTTTTATCAATTTTATATAAACAATGCACGGCATAACAGCTTATAAGTTCTTTTCTAAGAAAAATTAATAAAAGAAGAAAACCAATAGAACATAACAATCCCAAATTATAGTATCAATACTTTGTCTATTTAACTTCATATCTTATCCCAACTTCTCCTTTTCATCCAAATTATTTCTTATTAATTAAAAAAAATTTTTTTTGCCTTTTTTCAATATACAACATCCAAAAAAGAAAAAAAAAAACCATAACAAAACCTTTATATATCCTTTCCTATCTTATTACCATTTTCAATAATATTCTTTGTCTGTTCTATTTCCAACTATCCATTCATCTTTTTTCTTTTATTATACTTCTCCTATACACCAATTGGAGTAACGTCTATACCTCATTACCCTAACTTAAAAGTACTTCATATAACAATTTTTCTTGGGATTCTGTTTAAAAGATTCTAAAATTACACAATGAATTTTATACTCTAAATACATATATAAAAAACACAATCTTATGTACCCTCCAGAATCCCTCTTTTATCCTAAATTAAATTCACCCATTGTCTCTGAATAAACTTTTTTTCTTTAGATCTTGCTTCCCCCCATTGAGGCTTCTCCTCCCCCCCCTTTCTCTCTTGCTTATTCTTCTCCTTGCCCTTTTTACCCCTTTGTCTTTCCTCCTCCCTTTTCTTACTCCCTTTCCTTTGCTTTCTAACCTTGCCTCCACCTTTCCGCTCATTTTTCTCTTCTTTGGTTGTTTTTATAATTCTTAAAATCCCCTTTTTCTTATCCTTTTTCTCCTCCTCCCTGGAAAGAACCCATTGTTCATCAAAGATGGCTTCTTCTTCCTCTTCTTCTTTGTCCCAGTCCTTCTGCTGCGTAGTCAACTTTTCATAAGTACATAATGCCATTTCTAAGAATTGAAACAAAGTGCCCAAAGTGTCTTCTTTTTTATATTTTTGATATTCAGTCTTTAGTTCATCCACAAGCGATGCCATTATGAAAAAAGAAACTTTTCCCAAAACAACCACAAATATTTTTAATCAAGAATAATTCAAAAAAAAATTCTAAAAATTAATACTTTTCTTCCTTCTTCTCTTTCTCTTTCTGGGGTTAATGTTTAATCAAAGAGGTCCAATTACCACATACCTTTCTTTAGGATTCTAGGCAATCTCCTCCTTTTTCAGCATCTGCTCCAATTTTTTTTCCTCTCCCTTCCCACTTGCAATATCAATTTTAAATAATCAGAAATCCATACCTCCAACAAGGGTTTTCCAATTTCTTAAGTTTTTCAATGTCCAAAAACCCTTTTGTCCCTTAGCTTCAACTCTCAAAACAATTCACTTTCAATGTCCAATATGTCCAAACATATCTGCTGTTTCCATGGGGTGAGAGAGTGAAGAAAAAAAAAAGTTCCCTTTAACAGCTTCTCCGCCGCTTTCGCTCTTCTTAGGGATACAATGTATCCTCCAGCAATTCAAACAGCTCAGTTCCAACCAATTTTAAAGATGTTACTTGACCCGGCTCAGACAGCACTTTCACTTTTCTTACTTCCTCCAGCGCAATCTTACCCGGTTGCTGGCTTCTTCGTGGCGGCCATTGCTGACTGCCGCTCCACCGCCTTGGGAAAAAGGGTTTTTTCCGGAGGAGGAGGGGGTCTGCGACACCCCCAACCCCCTGTCCGACTCCCCTCTCTCTTCAGCTGTCCCGACAGGGCAGCCATATCCCCCTGACCCATCTGGATCGGGGGTACCTCGGCGGCTAGCACAGCAGGAATCGCGAGCTGTCGCGAATTCCTGTTGCCCCGAAGCCATGCGAAACCGGATTTAATTTTTTTAATTTTTTAAAGGAACAATTCTTATAGAAATATATTTCTATGCATATTTTAATTTGTTCCATCCTACAATGAATTATTATATGTACATTTTGTCAAACTGCATTATTTCTAGCCATATTTTAATACTTAAAATGCCCATTTTAAAGCTAATAAATTGGATTGCAAAATCTGAATAAAGCACCATGTGGCAATTATGGACAACTATGTTTCTTGGCTGCCAGGCAATGGCTGAAGTGATGCTTGCAGCTCAAACATTTTATTCCTGAAAGCTGTGTTATGAAATATGCCATGGCAACATATGAAAAGGTATTACATTCTAACCTACATATTAGTCTGAGATATGCATTCAGATTACTTGACATTACAGTTCAGAAATACTGAATAATAAATTTTCTTTTATCTGGGTATCTTTCAAATTTCATAATACTTCACTTAAAATTTTAAATTTGGACAAAATTTGATGACTATTCCAGCCCTAGATACAGCCCCATATGCTATATCTAATCTGATCCAATTTTTTTTCCCACTTGTCTCTCCCTAATACCATCTTAATTCTTTTCTAAAGCTTTTGATCCAGCCATGCTGTTTGCAGTGAAAGAATTGCTGCTTCGATTCTCTCTTATACCTTGCACAACTAGGAAATTATTCACCCCACTTTTTATTATTATTATTTTAGATGTTCTACTCCTTTCTCCTTACTTAAACCTAAGCAAGGCAACTCTTTCAAAGTGTTGTGCCAAAAAATTATTCATAATAATAAACTTTGGCTTGTTTAATTATTTAAATCTATTTGTAATCCTCCATACAACACAATGCCAATTTCCCAATTCTATTGTGAGTCACTAAAATCTCAGGAGAAATGTGTTTTATAGAAGTTGTGGAATAAAGTTCAACTTTACTCACAAAAAATAGGAATTATGAACTCTAATTGCTTTCTCCCTCCATTTCTAAATTATTTTTAATTTCTAAATTTATTTCAGATTATGTAAGATTACGCTAATTGTAATCATCATTATAAAAGTGATCACTATATTGTGATCCTAGCTGAAAATACTTTTATCCATATAATCACCATTTGGGATTAAGCTTGAAGGGATTACAATTGTATTCTTTGGTAGCATTGTTTAATTTTGCTGTTACAAACTATATTATTTGCTCTAATTTACATTTCTTTGAGAATAATTGAGAACATCTTTGTGATTTTAAATTTGCAACAAATTTTATGATTTAAAAAAATGAATAAATGATTGGACTTAATGTCAGTGGACCCTATCCAGAATGATTTCGGAAAACAGTTAATTTATTATAAATGTGGACAGTACCTACAAGAATTAGATTTTCATTGATTTCTTCAAGGATGTACTTGTAAATTCACCATCTAATCAATTTTTTTTAAGATTTTATAGTGATCTTTGATCATATAGTAACAAAGTTTGGCCCGGATTACCTTCATACTCAGAAAGGGACTTAGAATAAACTCTGATTAAAAACTGTTGGGCGAAAAACAAACTGTTAAATCATTTAATGTGTACAATTTCTGACTTGCTGTGCATGTACAGAAGAATAATTTCCTTTTCTAACACTGAAATATGAAATACTATGCACGACTTTCCCTAAATAAAGAAGGGGAGGAGGAAATGCAAAAAGCTCCAATGAACATGAGATGGAAGCAAAATTAGACATTCCTTTACCCAATCTAATAATGTGTCTTTATTTTTGGAAAACTATTGTTATGTCTTACCATTGGTATCTATCTATATATGTCATTCTTTTAAACAATTATTCAGATTAAAAACATACATATTTATAGTTTACTCCAGCTGACTGAATTATTTTATATGAATTGAACATTGAGATGAACTATAAATATATTCTTTATAGTTATATTATTAATGTAAATATTGTACATATAATATAGAGAGATAAATATATTCTCTGTGTAGAACAATTCAAAAGTTGGGTGAAAAATGCTCTATGTTTAGATATTATTTCATGTTTATTAAAGAGAAAATATGGATCAAAGCTTGATCAGAAAAACAGTGAACAAGGAAAATTGCTGTATTGAACATGACCCTAGGTTTTAAGGAGTTGTTTTATTATTAATCTAAAAGCAAACAATTTCTGAGAACCAAACTTTAGTTAAATGCTGATATCAATTGTTAATAGCCTGTGGTGCAATAAGACTGACTGTGAACAGGTGATGATTACTGTACCTAGCACTTCAGGAGAATGAAAAAAGAATGATGGCAATCATTATCAAAATTACTCACTACTGTGTCATGCTGTTAATTACCATTGAAAGACTTAGCATCTGGTTGAAATCTCCTATTTTGGAGCTACAGAGAATCAATATGGCAGGAAATGCATTTGAATAGACTTTAATCAGAATATAAAACTAGTTAGAGGATGATATTTCAGATTTACCACTTAGTGACTCTGGAAGACAAATCCAACTCCCTGAACTAAGTGTAGCTGTCCTAGAGAGGAATGAACTAAAACATCTGAATCACTCACACATCTTTTTTTTTTTTTTTTAATAAAGTTTTATTTGGGTTTTCACACATACAAAATATAAGTAAAACATCTTTTTTGAAAATAGCATGGTCCTGGGTTGAATTTCTTGATACAGACACAAAACTCAATTTCATGCTCCTTTTTGTGTTCTATTCCATATCTTATACTATTCTACATTTTCTATATAGTTTTTTCCCCTCTTAATTTTCTCAATTTTATTTTGATTATCTCATCTCAATTCAAATCATCATATTTATAGTTTTGTCTGTTCTATTTCAATTTCATATTATCTTTTCTCATTAAACAAGTTTTATCCTGTAGTTACTAATTGGAGTATGACACCTTTATATCTTCTAATTACATCCATTCAACTCTTATTTAAACTTCAATATATACCTTAAGGTTATGACCTTCAATATAATGCATAATACATAACTTCCAATCAAATTCTGCTTGGTATATTCTTATAATACACACTATATTCTTTTTAAAAAAAGGATTATAAATATATGTAATTATAAATCCTCATTCCATTCCAATTCAGTATTATTATTAATAATCATTAAAATGTTAACATCTTTAATATTTCTTTTCAATTAAATATCATACTTCCTTAAAGACACGTATATTCTCCATAATTAATTTTTCCCTTATTTCTCTTCACATATGTTTTGTAAATCATTAAATATTCATTTTGTTACATTTATTTATTGACAAGCATTCCATTGAATTAAAAATAGCTATTTTATCAAACATTTTAATCATATATTGTTGCATATTTTCTAAAATTATTTCTATTTCTAATATAACAGTACTATCTTATGTACCTTTGAAGAATCCCTTTTTCCATTAAATTTTCACCCATTATTTCTAAATAGGCCCTGTTTCTCTATATTTTGTTTCTGTCCTTTATAACTTCTTTTCTTTCTTTCTTCCCTCTCATCTTCTCCCTCCCCTTTTTACCCTCTTGTCTCTCTACTTCTAATTCTCTCTTCTGCATTTCCCTCTTCTGTTGCTTTCTGATTTTATACTTATTTTTCATTCTATTTTTTTTTGGGGGGGGGGTGTTTTTCTCAATCTTAAACTTTCCATTCTCTTTCCCCCATTTCCTTTTTTTCCCCACCTAAGATTACTTGTTCATTAAAGATGGTTTCTTCTTTGTCACAATCTTCTTGTTCTGCAGGCATTTCTTGTTGTTTCTCATAGTTCCAGATCTCCATTTCTAAGAATTGAAATATGAAGCCAAAAGAACCTCTCCCTTCTTGTGCATCTTCTTTCCATTTTTTAAGTTCCATTTTCAGTTCTTCTAAGAGTGATACCATTTTAAAGACTTTTAAACAACCACCCGATTGATTTTAGTCATTCAAATACAATAACCAAAAATCCAGAGATCATCAAGTAATCCAAATAGACCCAAACTGTTTCTTCTTATTTCTTTTGCCACTTTCTCTTCCTGGGTTTTTTGTTGCGATGTTTCAGTTAAAATGTATCTTTTGGGTATCTTTTATTCTTTTTCTCTCCTTTCCTATTTTCAAAAGCTTTTGATTATCCAGAAATCTTTATTATCCTTTTGACTTTTTATTTTCAGCATTAAATGCCTATTAATGTCAAAGTGGATTTTTTTCCAATTTCTTGCTTAAGTCTCTTAGGTGTCAGTATAGGAAAAGGAGAAAAAAAACCCAAATCTTTTCCCTTATCTCTCTCCTTTGCAGCTTAAAAATCTTCTTAGGGAACAATGTTATTGTTTTTTTTTAATAGTTTCAATTCCAGGTTATTTGTTGCTTTACCTGTTTGATCTGGTTAACCAAAACTTTTTCTTCTTATCTTCCTCCTGCATATTCTTTTCCGGTCAAGTTCTTCTTTGTGGTGTCCATTTCTGATCACCGCTAGAACCACCTTCGCGAAAGGGAATAATGGCCAGCTGGGGAGGAGAGATGAGGCTCTCCTCAACCCTGCAGGCAGTCTCCCCCTTCTTCACCACCTCTATGGGGTGGCTTAGCCCTGAAACCAGCTGGCTCAGGGCGCTCCAGCAGCGAGCACAGATCATAACCTCACAGAGATGAGGCTTCGGTCTGTTGCCGAAGAAGCTCAAACCAGAAGTCCTGAATCACTCACACATCTTATGTAGTTCACTTCCTGCCTGAAGAGTTCAACTGGAAGATAATATGAAGGTTGATTATCAAGGAATAGTTATGAAAGCCAGAAAAACTTAAGTATAAATGCATCTCAGATTATGCATTCTTACTATTAGATCAAGGAGTTTAAAAATATTTGGAGATCACTGCCTTAAGATTTAAAGTAAGTATTATTTAATCATAGAATATTATTTCTGATTTTTTGAACTGATTTGGAAAAGGGACACTAGGCAGATAAGTTGTTAAGCAGAAATCCAAGTGTTAATTTGAAACAAAAACAAAAGCAACTCCCCCCAATTATACCTTTAATTTAAACAAAATGAATTTGTTTTAGATTTAGTTGACCATTCTGCAGTGCCAGATCACAATATCTGTTTTTCTTTTCAATCTAGTTCATGTTTAGGTGAGTGCAGTGTCAGGTATCTTGAAGAAATATGCCTCAATATATAGTTCTTTGTTTAAATGGGCTTTATTCTGGACAAGAAAAAAGAAACCAGTCTTGTTAAGTTCCTTTGAACTGTTTAGTTTCTGATTATATGTTTTCAAGTGTTTCTTTCCTTCTTTTTTGTTCATTATAGCAATGTTCTTGTTAATTTAATTCACACTGACCTATTTAAAGTGATGTTTATTCCATATGATGTTAGTACATCTATTTTTTTGTGTTTCTTTTCTCTTTAATGAAGAAAAAATTAAAAGACAGCCATAGTCAACTTTTCTGACAGAAGAGGAAGTGATGCAGACCAGCCATAAATTGTTTTATATTATCTTGCAAAATATTAATGATGGCAAGGAACATGAAACAAACAGTTCTGTCTTTGTAAGGTACCAGTGCTCAGTGTTTCCAATCAGAACCTTTTATTTTTCATTATGAAAGAATAATCAATATAGTAATAGCAATGGCACTTAGATTTATATGATGTTTTACAGTGCTTTACAGCCCTCTCTAAGCGGTCTAAAGAGTCAGCCTCTTGCCCCCAACAATTTGGGAAGATTTTACTCACCTCAGAAGGATGGAAGACTGAGTCAACCTTGAGCCTGGTAAGATCTGAACTGTCACATTACAGGCAAACAGCAATCAGTAGAAGCACATTGCAGTACTGCACTCTAACCACTGCACCATTGTGATTCGTAATTACTGAAAGTAGACATAGTTGACTGGAATTTATCCCATTCTGGAAGTTTTTGTCACTTCCTTGTTCAAGACTGATATCAGAGATCCTGATCAGAAAAAACTGGAGAACGCAAATAGTCAGGAGAATTTTGCAACAAGTAATATAATGTGGAATTTTACTCATTTTTATTTAATAATCAGCTAAAGTGTCATGGAAAGTCGAATAATAAAAATTGCATTTAATGCACAATATGAAAAGACTTGAAAAGAAAATATAGAAAATATATATAGTAAGGGATGGACTCGGACAACAAAGCTGACTAATACATAGATTTAGGAAGATAAAAAGGACAAGTCTTTCTTATTTTGATTGACACCTTAATCATTATATAATTTTAATTACTTTGACTAGAAAGTCTGATTGTGGCATCTGATAGGAACTGAAGTATCTACCAATAATGGCATTTAAAAATACTTAAAAATAATTGGTCTTTATGCATGATAAAACACTTAAGCATAGCTCTTGCCATTTATCTAAATAATAATACATGTGTAACAGAGTCAACTTTTCTAAATATTTATTGTCAAGCACAAGCAAAATGAAGAACCATGATCCTCAAATCCTGCTTGCAATTTTTTCACAACTATTTTGTTTGCTGTTCTGAAAAGGAAGTTAAATTTAATTGCTAGTCCAGTCATTTATAGAATGAAAGTGCTTCCATTAAGTGCATTAAAATGGCACTTGGTATCCTCAAAAGATTGAATAGACAAGATTATTTATTTGTGTAAGCAATTTCTAAGGCTGTTCATTTGTCCATGACTTGGGGCAGTTTACAAAATGTTGAAAAGAGCAAAAACCGTGAAGATTAAGCCAAGCCTAAAAAAAAAAAAAAGCTGTGCTAATGAAGGGGGAACATAGACACACGTTAGCATTGCTTGTAATTATTAGGGTCACATTGCAACAAAGTTCAGAGTCCGTGCGAAGATGAAAATCTTAAATGTCATTCTAGAGATAAGGATAATCAGAACAATACAGACCTCCAGGTGGAGAAGAAGGTATACTATTCCATATGGCAGGTACAAACAACAGAAGATATACCTTCTGGAATCCATGAATGGAACCTGGAACATGCAAAACCTGACATATTATTGGATATTATTTATCCATTCAATTGTGACTGATGCTTGGCATTTTGTGGGCCAGGTTAGGGTTATGGTGTCTCCATGTCTTCTGATCTTGCACTGCTTTTTTGAGCTGTTCTATGTTCTGGCTAGTATCAGCTTCAATGATGATAGTTCTGGATTGATGCAAACAAGTTGGAAAATTGATCTCACAAATAATCCAGGGCTGAGCCATGAAGATCTTTATTAGCTAGCCATTACTACTTTGAATAGCACCCATAAACCTATTTGTTTCCTGCTAGCAATGTTATAGAATCATACCAACGTGCACCTATTACAACTTAAACTGCTACATTCTGGACATGTTATACTTTCTGCAGGCAGTCCTGTGTATAATAAATCCAGATTCTGGAAGACTAAGTGCCCAAAGCACACAAGATTGATTGGTGCAAGAATCCTCTGACCACCTGTTTTTTTTTCAAGTCCAGGAGGACCACTCAAGAAGGCATCATGTATGTATAATACTTTGTAGAGAGAATGCTACCTGCAAATAAATCATCTAATTAAAGAGTTGAACCAATGAACCAACTAATGACAAACTTGTAACCTGGTATCAGTCGTTCAAACATGTCTTGCTTACAATTCGAGGTGTGTGTGTTGTGAGTGTGAGTGTGACTTGATATATCTGGCTTTTTTGAAGTAGGCAATTGCTTTTATTAACTCTCATGCATTTATGTATAGGGATGTTATCAAGGGACTCCCATCCTCTTGTCTTCATCATGATGTGTTTAATGAAATGTTTCCTCTGAAGATGAGAACTTCATATAATAGATTTTTTAAAAAAATAACTGATTGGTATGGAACAGAAGAGCCTAAACAGCTATTGAGCACTTAAAACACTTGTGTATTTAAGCATTCTAGGAAGCAGTCCATTTGGATTCAAATTTAACGATCAGAGAATCACAAGAGGATTGCAAGCCATTCTGTAGAATTCAAAAGTTTTGCCATAATGAAATTCATAGGAATGGTGCAAATTTACAAATCACTTAAGTGCAAATTGTTAGTTCATCTTAAATGGCATTGATTTCAATTTGCTTGGAAGTCTCAGTTGGGAAAAAAACAAATCCAAGTATTTAATATCCAAGTTTTCCTCACAAAATGCAAATCTTGTATGATATCTGTTATTTGGTTTATTTATCTGAAATACTTTAAAATTCATATATATTTACATCTTTGAAGTTGAAATGAATTAATGTATCAGTTTTATTTTATTTTTACTTTTTTTGCAGTTGTTCATCATTTCAATGTTTATTTTGTCAGGCATTTGCATTAATTACTAAAGTAATATTTTTGAATTACACTAAATTAATGTCATTTTGTCCACTTTCTCCTAAAATGCATATTTTTGTCAGGAATTTTCTTTAATACAACACTTAGTTCTGCCTTCCTTTTGCTGATACACATTTCTTTCTATACTTTTCCCCAAGGATACTTTATTTTTAATTGGTTTTAAAACCAAGTAAAAATGGTTTTTATTTGAGTATCACATCACACTTAGCTTTAGATTTTTATTTAAGATTTGAAATAGATAAAGCTGCTTTAATAAATTGCAAAATGGCACTATTTCATGGTTCTGCATATGATTAATCAGTCAAATGTTTATTCAGTCATAGACCAGCAAATATAATGTAGAAATCATGTGTGTGTGCATGTATGTGTGTGTGTATGTGTGTGTAAAATATCTAAGAATGGCTAGAGTTAATACTACATGTACTGTGCAACTTGAGTATTACTTGGCTGTGGATAGAGAAATGAAGTCATGTTGATCTGATAACATTTTAAGATAAAATAAATCAAAATGACCAAGGTATTTAGTAAATTAATAAAATGTGAAAGTAATAATTCTGGGATGTCCCTGATAACATTAAAGCATAACATGTTTCATCAATTCAGTTATTCCACCACCACAGAGACATGGTCTTTGTTTGAAGGGGATTGTTTTTTGTACCTTCCTTCTGTAATTACTGTTGGAAGTGTTATTGATTAAACCATCGCAGCGATACAACCGAAACAGCTTCGTCTTACAACAGGCTTGTAATCCTGCAATTCTCATTGGCCCATGAATAGCGAGTCATGATTGGTCAGGTTTGGCCAGTCTGATTGGCTGTTAATGGAAGCCCCTGATTGGATGCTTGTGAAAGCGATAGACTCAGTTCATTGGTTGTTTAATGGCAGCAAGCTCTGTAAAAGAGCTACTGCTGCCCAGGTTTCCTGCTCCAGTCTTTCTTGTTTAATAAAGAGTTGAAGTCACAGTGCGATGTCTCATCTCCGTTCTTTGTGCCCATGCCCAGGACATAACACTGGCGACAAAGGTGGGATGCGGAGACGATAGAACTGACTAGAACATATTGGACAAAGAAAGAGCACGTGGCAAAAGAGCGCACGAAACAGACGGCAAGATCACTAGCAGCGCCATACCACCCACTCCATTCGACCCAGCAACCGAAGACTGGGACTCATATATAGACAGCTTCCAGATGTTCCTGGAGACCAACAATTTAAAAGATGCCACGTCTGTCAAGAAACGAGCGGTGTTCCTGACTCATTGCGGCCCTGCCATTTTCAAAATGGCTAAAGCACTAGCAAAACCAGCAGAAGTTAAGACCATGGATTGGGACACCCTCGCTCCAATCCTCAGGGCCCATTATGCACCTGCAGTACCTACACTGATACGAAGACACAAATTTTACCAGAGGGACCAATGGAAGGATGAGAGCGTTGGTAATTTCGTAGCTGACCTCCGGAACCTAGGAGGCCTTTGTGGTTTTGCAAACTTAGAGGAAGCCCTAAGAGACCGAATAGTTCTGGGATTAAATGCACCACACGTGCAGAGTAAGCTGATTGCGAAAGGCGACATCAGCCTTACAGATGTAATCGCCGACGCTACTGCCGCAGAAGCAACCAGGAAGTCAGCCGCTCAAATGCGCCGAGCGAACGCACCGCTTCGCCAACTCGCCGACGAGGCACCACTCACCTCTGAGAAGCACGCTACCGTTACCCACCACGAAGCCCTCGAGTCATCCTCAGACAGTGATGAAGAGGAGGTCAACCGGTTCCACTTGGAATGAGAGCAAAGGAACCAGCGACGTCCGCACCAATGTGCGGGTTGTGGGACAAACCACCCGCGATCGGACTGCAAATTCCTCGACGCACTCTGCCGTAACTGCGGAAAGAAAGGCCACATCGCGAAGGTCTGCAGAAGCAGACGAGAATCCAGTCCCAGCTGAAAGGAGAACAACTTCCGTCAGGAGATAAGCAAACTTCCTGAGAACTGGGACCATCTGAACCACCAATGGAACAACTACTACTACTACAGAAACCAAGCACCTGCCTTTTCAATGAGACGAGAAGAGGCCCACCAAACCATTATCATTGGCCATGCTTCGTCTCTTGATGTAAGGAAAATACGAGGAAGGTTACTATTGAGAATCGACCATGTGTGATGGAAGTCGATTCGGGATCGTCCCTGTCGATGGTATCCTGGAAAACCCTCAAGCAACTGATACCTGCCATCTCCCGCCAGGACCTCAGCACGCAGCGAATCATCCTGAAAGACTATCAGGGAAACAGAATCCCAGTTGTCAGTTCCAGCAACATCCAAGTATCATTCAAAGACCGCACAGCAACGCTTCCCCTAACTGTCGTCGATCGTGATCGACCCAGCTTGTTAGGGCTACAGTGGTTCACCCCACTCGGAATTGAACTAGCTGGCATACACCATACCAGAAATAACGACTGGGAAGATACTCTCATCCAGGAATTCCAGGATGTGTTCACAGGAATATTAGGACACACTTTCCTCTTAACAGTGGATGCCTATTCAAACTGGCTTGAAGTCCAAAAAATGGAAAGCACCACCACAGACGCAGTCCCTAAAAAACTGAATAAACTATTCGCTACCCACAGACTTCCTGATGTTCTCGTCTCAGATAATGGCCCCCAATTCACTGCTCTGCCATTCAAACAATACCTGGCTGATCGGGGCATCCGCCATGCTTTAACATCACCAGCTCACCCTGCAGCCAATGGTAGGGCTGAGCGAATGGTTCAATTTGTAAAACAGACCCTGTATAAAATGGACCACGGCAACATTGATGACAAAATAAACTGAATGCTTTTTATTCAACGCATAACCCCAAACAGCACCATGAACAAAACCCCAGCAGAACTCCTGATGGGCCGGAAACTTTGCTCGCATCTTGATCACCTCCACCCAAACTACAGAACAGCCCCCAGGATCCAGCAGTAAGTGTTGGGCATTCCAGGAAGGTGACCTTGTGTTTGCAAAAAACTTCTCAGGCGACCCATTGTGGGTCCCCGCTACCATAACGCAACTTACGGGACCCCGATCATATCGTCTACAAATGGCACATGGTAAGATGTGGAAATGCCACACAGACCAACTCCGTTCTGTTGGAGTCGTTCTGGGATAATGACTCTATCGCCCCAGATGACACAGCCCTTCTGCGAGAACAATTCTGTTTGATGACTTTTGAATGGTGCAAAGTCGTCTGGTACTTGGTCCAATGGCCATTCGCGTTCCACCCATGTGAGGACTCGTGCTAAGATGGGGTCGCATTTTGTTTCTCTCGCGATGTCATTGGCCGTTAATGGCGGCGTGTGGAGTGTCCCGATCTGCAACGCTGTCATCGTTGGTGCAGGATCGTTGATAGTTTCAGGGAGTGGTGTACGGCTCAGCGCATCAGCGTGGGGAATGGCTTTACCGGGATGATATTGTAGCCGATAATTGTAGGCAGCCAAGAATTCTGACCAACGGGTCATTCTGGGAGAAAGTATGTAGGGAGTTGACTTGTCCACGGCGATGATCCCCAGCAATGGTTTGTGGTCAGTTACAATGGTGAAAACCCGGCTGTACACGTACTCATGAAATCTTTTAACAGCTGATACAATCGCCAGGGCTTCTTTATCGATCTGGCTGTAATTTCGCTCAGTTTTCAAGAGCGTCTTTGAAAAGTAAGTAACAGGAGCTTCACTACCATTAGGTAATACATGGCTCAAAATGGCGCCCACTCCAAAAGGCAATGCATCACATGTAATGTTTATTGGCAAGGTCTCATTGTACTGCATTAGTACGGCGTCTGAAGTCAGTAGTTTTTTCACATTACAGAATGCCTGCTCTTCTTTGTGACCCCATACCCAAATCGATTTTTTATCTAATAGACGATGTAACGGTTCAGCGACAGTCGCCTTTTGCGGCAAGAATACATTATAAAAATTGATGAGGCCAAAGAACGCCTGGAGGTCGGTCTTGTTCTGGGGTCTGGGAGCATTTTTTATTGCTCTCAATTTGCTATCAGTAGGGTGAATACCCTGACTGTCAATTAAATACCCTAAAAATTCAACACGATCGGTACACAGTTTGCACTTATTTCTTTTGACTTTCAAGCCTGCTTCCTGGAATTTTCGTAATACCAGTCTTAAACGCTCCTGTAAGATTTTTGGAGTGGGGGCAGCAATGAGCACATCATCAAAATAGGAGACAACGCCCTTGATTCCCTGCAATAGTCTCTCCATTAGGCTCTGAAAGATCCCCGGGGCCACACTGACTCAGAATTGAAGCTGCGTACACTTGAAGGCACCTCGGTGTGTTACGATAGTCTGTGCCTGTGCCGTTTTTTTCGTCAACTGGCAGTTGCTGATAAGCCTGAGCTAAGTCTAGTTTAGCAAAGACTTTTCCACCCCCCAGGGAATGGAGGAGGTGTTGTACCACCGGCACCGGATATGGGTTCTGTTGCAGGGCGTGGTTTAGGGTGGCTCGGTAGTCCCCACAAATTCTAATAAAGCCGTCCGGCTTAATTGGTGTCACAATCGGTGTTTCCCATGGGGAGTGGTCAGTTGGCTTTAACACTCCCTGGGCAATCAACTTATCAAGCTACTCGTCGATTTTTGGCTTTAGAGCGAACGGAACTCGACGAGGCTTAAGGCGGATGGGAGCTATCTTTGGATTAAGGCTAAAGGATCCCCTTGTACTTGCCTAGCTTTTCCTTGAAGACATCCCTGAATTAGTGGGTGAGGTCTTCCTCCCAGTCACTGCCACCGATTCGGTTAATGCCAGCCACTTCAATGCCGAGTGGTGCGAACCATTGCAGGCCTAACAGACTAGGCCAGTCCTTATCGATCACCGTCAGGGGTAAGTACGCCGTGCGGTTCTTGAATGCAACCCGGACTCGACTGGATCCTGCGACTGGAATTCAGTTCCCCTGGTAATCCGTTAACATGAGCCGTTGGAATTGAAGGTCTTGGCGCCGGATAGTGGGGATGAGTTGCTTGAGGGTCTTCCATGAGACCATTGAAAGAGACGATCCTGAGTCAACTTCCATTTGGCAAAGCTGATTTTCAATGTTCACGTTGTCGCCAGTGTTAAGTCTGGAGCATGGGTGCGAATGATGGAGACGAGCCGGTAGAAACAGTGAACTTTCTTAGCATCTAGTGAATTTTCTTAGCATCTAGTGAAGAGGCATGGCCAATAGTGAGACCTCTTCCCATCTCGCTAGACGATTCACGGGTCAGTTTCTGTAGGAGTGGTTTACTGGTTCTCGCCTTACAGGGCGATTCCCTGTCGATTGGCAGAGATTGGTTCCTTTCGAGGTCTGGCTGGGTCCAAGGAGGCTTCTGCGGATGTGGCCTCGTTTCCCGCACTCGTGGCAGAGCGCGTGACGGAATTTGCAGTCGGAGCGGTAATGGTTGGCCCCACAGCCAGTGCACGGTTGCTGGGACTTCGGGCATCGTTCCCGATTGGACCGCAGGCGATGGACCTCTTCTTCGTCGCTGTCTGACGATGAAGAGAGGTCCTCATGGTGGGCCATCGGTAGCTGCCCTTCTGCGTTAGGTGAAATTTCGCCAGCTGGTGGGTGTGCTGGAGCGCGATTTCGGCGTAGCTGGGCAGCCGACTTCTTGGTCGCCTCCACTGCTGTAGCTTTAGCTATGGCATCTTTAAGGGTGATGTCGCCCTTTGCCATTATTTTGCTCTGTACGTTTAGAGCGTGGACTATTGCCCGAGGACTATTCGGTCTCTCAAGTCCTCTTCTAGGTCGGTGAAATCGCAAAGGCCTCCCAAGTTCTGTAACGAAATCGGCGACGCTTTCTCCTTTCCGCTGGTTTCTTTGATAGAACTCGTGTCGTCTTATGAGCGTTGGAACAGTTGCTGCACAGTGGGCCCTTAGTAGCGGTTCGAGGACGTTCCAGTCCATGGCCTTCACTTCTGCCGGTTTCACTAATGCCTTAGCCATTTTGAAAACCGCTGGGCAGCAGTGGTTTAGGAATACCGCCCATTTCTTCCCGGGTGTGGCATCCTTCAGATTATTCATTTCCAAAAACATTTGAAAATGATCCATGTGGGACTCCCAGTCCTCTTCAGCTGGATTGAACGGAGCGGGTGATACTATGCCTCCGGACATGGTTCCGCCATTGTGCGCTTCAGCCACGTGCTTAGTTGGCTCTGATGTCATCCAATCCTATCCTCGTCACCAGTGTTAAGTCTGGAGCATGGGTGCGAATGATGGAGACGAGCCAGTAGAAACAGTGAACTTCAAACTCTTTATTTATATATTGTGACAGCTCAACTTGAGGGCTGCTATAGCCTTCCTTATATAGGCAACTTATTAACTGTTCAACCAATAGCAAACCTGGAGCGCTAGCTCCGTTAACCAATAGGAATGGCCTGTTAATGGCCAATCAGATGCTCCTGAACAGACCAATCCAATCCTGCCATTAACAGCCAATCAGAAGTGCAGGGCCAGAACCCTTGCACTTGACTTCAAGCTCAATATACTTTATTGGTATTATTCATTCACAACAATACCCATTAAGAAAGGAAAAAGAAATAAGTAAGTCACAGTATTTTCATCTCTCTTCAATAACTTTCCTATCTCGGGCAGCAAAGCTATAGCAATGAATAGGAGGGATCTTTCTTTTGACATATCCGCTTAGAAGACAGATCATACTCCTACTCACTATAGTTTCCCAGCAATGCTTTTAGACAGACTGTTCTTTCCAATTCTGGTAGACAAATGGAATGAAGGATTCATGCACATGTATTTGTCTCATGCATTTGTTGCTACAATTAGAAGATATCTCAATTTTACAGAGCAATCTGCACTTGACCAACAACTACAGCAATATATCAGAGATGCAGTCTCTCCAACTATCTATTACACATTCCTCCTAACTCATCCTCTTGTTTTTGACTTTCTAGCTGTACCTGAACCTCTAAATTTACCTTCTGATATATGTTTGAATATTTTGTTATTATTTTTCTGATCATAAGCAATAACATGATATTTTTGGTTTTATGTGCTTGTGAACTCAACTGTTACATAGCTTATCAACCATGGTTTACATCTTTGCACAATGTAACAAATAAGCCACGCTATTTATGTTCCGTAGTCCATGCACTAATGGCTGTGTAAATGAATGAATGAATAAAATATCCTTGTCAACAAAATTGGCATCAGAATTACTGCCTTTCTGAACAGTTCTAGTTCTTTCAAACATGAACTTTCAGGTGAACCTTTTTTAGGTGTACAAACCTTGCCATATATAGTGTTTTAGAATCTTTTTTTTTTGTTGTTTCCTAGAAACTTACTTAGAAGAGAATGTTTTCATAATGTCTATAAACAAATATATACCAGTACCGTATGAATAGATATCACTTGGTTTCATCATATTTTTCAGCAATCTAAAAAATAAAATACAATGCTTCCCAATGCTCAGCATAAATGTTTGAAATATTTTTTCAATAAATAGACCTATGCATATGACATATGCAGTTGCACAATTTACATTTTAAACCTTACTATAGCCTTTTGCCCCATGAAACATGTAATAGCATTTTGTTTTTTATCTGTAACATTCATATGTACATTTTGTATGCTTCCAAAGAACAATTTTAAAGCAAACTGTTCCAATAAATAACAGGTAATGAATGGATCTTAATTATTGACATAAAATTGCATAATAATATGGTCCACTTAGACAGATGATACTTCTTCAAATAAATAAACTAGAAATCTATGCTAAATTTCTTTTACATTGCTCTAGCATCAGCTTACAAGTGTTTCTGTGCATGCAAAGCAGGCCAATTTGTTCTTCACATCCCTATCATTTGTTAAGAAATGGCTTACTTGTGTGGAAATAATATTTTTTATTGGCTATGCCTCTCGTAGATCCAGTGAGAATTCTGATAACTACGATTGTGATCTAGATATTACCATTGTATCTTGGGCTCTTGCCAAGCAAAACCAATTATTCAGGATCCATTTTTATATTATAAAATATTCCATTGGGGTGCAAAGCTAAATAATGTTCCTGGATCGCATTGCATTTTTAATTTCTCTATCAGTGTTGCATCCAAAGCTGCTCTTCAGATGGAAGGCCAAGAGGCCCTTGCATTTGATAATTTTAATAAAAAAAACCACAAGTAAGCAGAAGAAAGAATAATCTGAAGCCCAATGTAATCAAAACTTGGGGGAAAAGCTTATAGCTGTAAATCAGTGTGTGTAAATCAATCCACATTATGTAAAAGAGAACTTTTTTTCCTTGCATTCCAGCAGTTGGATGCATGGCTTTATTTTACATTTCAATAAAAATGATAATTTATGGCTGCTATTAGTTTTTGCTATTTGATTATGGAAATAACATACAGATCAAACAAATACCATAAATTAACCAGAGAGTCAATAAACTGGCTTATGGTGGCACTCCAAAATTGGGAGACAGAATGCATCTTTCTCAACAGCACCTACCACCAACCCATCCAATTTAACCAATCTGCAGTTTATTTGGAAAAGCCATTGTTCAGTTGCTTTGAATGCAAAGGATCTCAGTTAAATTCTAACTCTGGCATCACCCCATTTGTCAGAGGTACATGTGTGGACAATATTAAGGTACATGCAACAATTGGATAACAACATTTTGATACTGATGCAAGCCATTACGGTAATTGGATGGCTCACAGCCCTGGAAAACCAAGTGCTGGGAAATTGGTATATGACCTTCATGGAACCATTACTTACAGTTTGAATACTGGTAATTGTGCCTAGCCTGGAAGAACATGAAGTATAGTTAGAAGGGAGTGAGATGTGAGAATTAATGCAAAGATGCTGGCTACTCATAGAGGAGACCAGCAGCCCAACATTTTGGATACCAAGGACTGGTTCCGTGGAGAGAGTTTTTTCTGTGGACCAAAAGTGGTTTGGTTTCGTGTACTATCTGCAGATGGAAGTTTACTTGTTTGTGCAGTCCAGTTTCTGGCATGCTGTGGACTGGTACTGATCCACAGACTGGGATTTGGGGACCCCTGGAGTAGACAACTTTTCACAAAACAGATTAAATTAAACTCTAGAGGCCTTGAGAGAAATAACATCTCATTTTCTGGAAGGAAGGCTGGAATGAATTGTGATCATGCTTTTCCGAAAGATTTTGGAAAACATTGCTTTCTAAGTTATTTAGTATCCAACCTCATTCCTTCCTTCCTTCCTTCCTTCCTTCCTTCCTTCCTTCCTTCTTCCCTCCCTCCCTCCCTCCCTCCCTCCCTTCCATGTATTTGAGGGGTTGCCTCTGTGCAATTACTCATCAGATTTAGCAAGAAAGGCATGTTGATCCAATTGGCCAGCAAATATTGTCTGGCAATGCATTGAAGGAGAGACTTCTCCATTGGGATTTCCACATTTTGGAACACTATTCACCTAGTGATCAGATTTGTCCCAACCTTGCTGCCAAGTGTAGGTACCTGGGAGTGGGAGTAGAGCTCATGTAGGGTTTGATTAATTTTTATTAATGTATGTTGATTACCTCAGCTGATACTTTTTCTATTGTTTTTAAATTAATTATCAGGCCTGAAACCAATGTGGCTATGGCCATTTAGTTTCTATGGGATTTCTTTCTCAGAGTTTCAAGCTGACACAGCTTAGAGCTGGAGAGGGGAGTAAGAAGGGGGCGTTGGTGTAACCCAACAGCATAGCTTTCTGGTGAGTCAGAGGCATTCAAATGACTGGGTGGGGAGAGGAGGAAGAGGGAGGTAATCAATCAAACAGCCAGTTTCCATATTGGGCAATATGATTTATTGTTTTGAGAAAAGGGGATATGATCCCTCTGAAGGTTGTGGCAAGTGCAGGAAGATTTAGAACTGGCTTTCCACTGGTTTGTGCCAAGATGATATCTCCAAATAAAGTTGTTCTTTGAGGAATTACAATGCCTCAGAGTTCTGCTTTGAAATGGCTGTATTACTTGGAACCTTGACATTAATGTCTTGGCATTTTATATTATATTAATTATTTTTGTGAAGAGTTATTTTGGACTGGTCATTAAGGTACCAGGCTAAAAACTGAGAGATCATGAATTTTAATTCCATCTTAGATACAAAGCTGACCTTGGACCAATCATTCTTTCTTACCCTAGATGGGAGATAATTGACAACTGCTTCTGAAATCTTACTAAGAAAACTGCAGGGCCTAGTCCAGGGAATTGCCTGGTATTAAGACTGATTTGAAGTCATATGTAAATAAAATAATAAAATAAAATATCTGGCAAATATTAGATCAGTAAGTCTTTGCTCAACTGTTAATCTTCTATATGAAACTTATCTAAGAAGTGAGTAAAATTGTGTTAACTTTATATTAACTTGATTCAATGGATAGAATTCACACAGTGACATTTCAATAGGACCTTGTTAGTCAATAGAACTCTTAGTCACTGAAATGAGGTCTGGGGTCTATTAGAGTCCTTCTAATTAAGGAAAGAAACTAGATAGTGGAAAAAACTTGTATTTGATGATTTGACTAATCAGTGGGAGGTCTGCTCATCCCAAGCTCTGAAGTTAAATGTTTCAATTTAAAACCTGAACCTCTTTTTTTTTTCTTTAAGCGCATCTTTCCATTGCTCAGCCTGCTGTTTCCCTGTCTTTGCTTCTTTTAGTTGGCTGGGCTGCTGCGTCTCTGGTTCCAATCATCACAGTCATCACAATCTCTCTCTTCTACTGTTGGTTTTCAGCGGAGTTCTTCTTCCAGTCTCCAGGATTGCAGCACCTCCCCATGACCTCCATGGCTTCTCATGCCTTCCCCTTTCCTCCGGGGTCTGGCACTCTCCTAGAAGCCGCGAACCTGCAAAATTTGGAATCTTTCAGAGCGGCGATCTGCTCTCAGCTCTGCACCAACACAGCACCCAACCAGAAATAATACTCCATCCTGGCTTCCATCACAAACAGAATATATTTTTAAAAAGTTCAAAATACCCTTCCATAAAGTTATTGCAATAATTGAATTCTTATTGAATCTAAAAAAAATATAGAGACACATTTGACTATTATCTCTTTCATCTGAGAAGGCATTTATAAGTGACAAGGACAGCCAAGACTAGGAGCATCGAACTAGACAAGAGAATAAATCTCTTTGTTGCCATTTTCAAGTTAAAATGCATTGCTAATACACTGAGATTTCATTCAAAAACATTTACACCTTGACTTCAGCTGCCCTAAACAGTTGATAGGTGCCCTCAACACTAACCAGAGTCTTTAACTTTAATGAAAAATTACCTACTTGAAAGAGAAATGAAAGGTAATATTCTACTGACAGGTTTATAAAATGATGCTAATTTATTAAACTAAAGGACCCATGATTCCTGATGGAACAACTTTTTTTTCCAGCTACTGCTTTAGCTAAGCAATTTAGCTGTATTTATCAAAGATGATAACTTTTTTCTACTCAATAACTAATAGCTACAAATGAGGCTGCTGATTTCTTTTATAAAGTTAAACTCCTGCTCTTTTTCTCCCATTCTACTTGACTCATTTCCACAGGTTTAAATAAATTTGTCCATTGTTTCTGTTGTGAATGAATAAATGTGTAATAAAGTTATCTAGAGCTTGAAGTCAAGTGCAGGGTTCTGGCCCTGCACTTCTGATTGGCTGTTAAATGGCGAGATCAGATTGGTCCATTCAGGAGAGTCTGATTGGCCGTAACGAGCCGTTCTCATTGGTAAACGGAGCTAGCGCTCCCAGGTTTTCATTGGTTGAATAGTTAATAAGTTGCCTATATAAGGAAGGCTGTAGCAGCCATCGAGTTTGAACTGTCACACCATGTAAATAAAGAGTTTGAAGTTCACTGCTTCACTGGCTCGTCTCCATTCTTTGCACCCATGCTCCACACTTAACACTGGCGAGGGTGGGATGAGGAGATGTCAGAGCTGACTGAACAAAGAAAAAGATAACTGAGCACATGGCTGAAAACGCACAACGGCGGAACCATGTCCGGCGGTGTCATACCACCGCTCCATTCGACCCAGCGCAAGAAGACTGGGAGTCCAACATGGATCGTTTCCAAATGTCCTTGGAAACCAATAATTTGAAGGATGCCACAACCGGGAAGAAACAGGCGGTATTCCTAACGCATTGCAGGCCGACCGTATTCAAGATGGCCAAGGCACTAGTAAAACCGGCTGAAGTGAAGGCTATGGACTGGGACGTCCTCGAACCCCTACTGAGGGCCCACTATGCACCGACCGTACCAACGCTCGTAAGGCGGCACAAGTTCTACCAAAGAAACCAGCGGAAAGGAGAGAGCGTTGCCGATTTCGTCATGGACCTCTGAAACTTGGGAGGCCTCTGCGGGTTTGCCGACCTGGATGAGGCTTTGAGAGACTGATTAGTTCTGGGATTAGATGCGCTAAACGTGCAGAACAAGCTGATGGCGAAAGGCGACATTAGCCTTGCCGATGCCATCGCTGATGCTACTGCAGCAGAAGCAACCAGGAAGTCATATACCCAACTGCGCTGCAACCGCGCTCCGGTACACCAACTGACCGGTGACATTTCACCCAAGTCAGAAGGACAGCTTTTGACGGCCCACCACGAGGACCTCTCTTCATTGTCAGACAGCGACGAAGAAGAGATCCATCGACTGCGGTCTGATCGGGACCATTACCCGAAGTCCCAACACCCATGCGCTGGCTGTGCGGCCAACCATTCCTGGTCCGAATGCAAATTCCACGACGTGCTCTGCCATGAGTGCGGGAAACGAGGCCATATCAGATGGGTCTGTAGAAGCCTCCTAGGACCCAGCCAGACCTTGAAGGGAGCTAACTATCGCCAATCAACAGGAAACGTCCTGTAAGGCAAGAACCAGTAAACCACTCCTACAGAAACCGAACCATAAATCGCCCAACGAAGCAAGAAGAGGCTCACTAAACTATCACTATCGGTCACGCCTCTTCCTTGGATGCCAAGAAAATCCGAATTAAAGTGGCCATAGAAAATCAGCCCTGCCAAATGGAAGTCGACTTGGGATCGTCTCTCTCGATGGTTTCCTGGAAGACCCTCAAGCAACTCATCCCTACTATCTGGCGCCAAGATCTCCGTTCCCAAAGACTCATACTTAAAGACTATCAGGGGAATAGGATTCCAGTCATAGGATCCAGTCGAGTCCAGGTCTCATTCAAAAACCACACAGAGTACTTACCCCTGACTGTGATCGACAAGGACCGGCCTAGCCTGTCAGGACTCCAATGGTTCGTGCCACTCGGCATTGAAGTGGCAGGCATTAACCGAATCGGCGGCAGTGACTGGGAGGAGGACCTCGTCCATGAATTCAGGGACATCTTTGTGGAAAATTTAGGTGAGTACAAGGGGACCCTGCTATCATTTAACCTTAATCCAAAAATAGCTCCCATCCGCCTTAAGTCTCGTCGAGTTCCATTTGCCCTAAAACTGAAAATTGACGAACAGCTTGATAAGTTAATAGCCCAGGGAGTGTTAGAGCCAACCGATCACTCTCCCTGGGAGACCCCAATTGTGATACCCATTAAGCCGGATGGTTCGATTAGAATTTGTGGGGGCTACCGAGCCACCCTGAACCATGCCCTGCAGAAAAACGCATATTCGGTGCCGGTGGTGCAACACCTCCTCCATTCCCTGGGGGCGGAAAAGTCTTCGCTAAACTAGACTTAGCTCAAGCATATCAGCAACTGCCGGATGATGAAAAAACGGCACAGGCACAGATGATCGTGACGCACCGAGGTGCCTTTAAATGTACACGGCTCCAATTCGGAGTGAGTGTAGCCCCGGGGATCTTTCAGACCTGATGGAAAGACTATTACAAGGGATTAAAGGCATTGTCCCCTACTTTGATGATGTGTTAATTGCTGCCCCTACTTCAACAATTTTGCGGGATCGTTTAACATTGGTTCTCCAGAAATTAAAAGACACAGGCCTTAAAATGAAGAAAAATAAGTGTAAGCTGTGTACAGATCGTGTCGAATTTTTAGGGTATTTAATTGACAGTCAGGGCATTCACCCTACCGATAGCAAATTGAGAACAATAAAAAACACTCCCAGACCCCAGAATAAGGCTGATCTCCAAGCATTTCTAGGCCTTATCAATTTTTATAACGTATTCCTGCCGCACAAGGCAACTGTCGCTGAACCTTTACATTGTTTACTGGACAAAAAAGCACTTTGGGTATGGGGTCATAGAGAAGAGCAGGCGTTTTGTAATGTGAAAAAACTACTGACTTCTGACACTGTACTAATGCAATACAATGAGACCTTGCCATTAACTATCACGTGTGATGCATCGCCTTTCGGAGTGGGTGCCATTTTGAGCCATGTATTGCCTAATGGTAGTGAAGCCCCTGTTGCCTATTTTTCAAAGACGCTTTCAAAAACTGAGCGAAATTATAGCCAGATTGATAAAGAAGCCCTTGCAATTGTGTCTGCTGTCAAAAGATTTCATGAGTACGTGTACGGCCGGGCTTTTATTATAGTGACTGACCACAAACCTTTGCTGGGAATAATAGCAGGGGATAAGCCAACCCCCTATATATTATCTCCCAGAATGACTCGCTGGTCAGAATTCTTGGCTGCTTATAATTATCGGCTGCAATACCGCCCCGGGAAAGCCATTCCCCACGCTGAAGCATTGAGCTGAGCACCGCTTCCAGAGACTATTGATGACCCCGCGCCAACAGTGACAACGTTGCAGATTGAGGCACTTCGTACACTGCCATTAACCACCCATGATTTCACGAGAGAAACATAACGCGACCCCACCTTAGCACGAGTCCTCACTTGGGTGGAACGCGGATGGCCATTGGACCAAGTATCAGACGACTTTGCACCATTCAAAAGTCAACAAACAGAGTTGTTTTCTCAAAAGGGCTGCATCATCTGGGGCCATAAAGTTGTTATCCCAGAACGACTCCAACAAGCAGTACTGAGAACCTTGCATGATGGCCACATCATGCGCATGAAAGCCCTCACACGAAGCTACGCGTGGTGGCCAGGCATTGACAAGCAAATCGAGACTTGGGTCAAAGCTTGTCATAGATGCCAGGAAGTAAGCAACACCCCACCAAAGGCAATCCCAACCGAATGGGAGACACCGCGGGGACCCTGGTCCCGTATCCATCTGGATTTTGCTGGGCCAACCAAAGGCCACACCTTCTTGTTAACCATCGACACCTACTCGAACTGACTCGAAATCCACCAAATGAGGAACACAACAACCAAAACGGTCATTAAGAAACTAGAAAGACTGTTTGCAACCCACAGATTACCAGATGGTCTGTTATCTGACAACGGGCCCCAATTTACTGCGCTGTCCTTTGAACAGTACCTGGTGGACCACGGTATTCGACATGCGCTGACTTCGCCTCTTCATCCTGCAGCCAATGGAAGGGCCGAGCGCATGGTACAATTCGTCAAGAAGACGCTACAGAAAGTGGCCGAGCTGCTAATGGGACGAAAGCTCCACTCCCACCTCAACTGGCTACACCCAGCCTACAAACCGGAGAAACCACACGGATCCAGCGGTGGATGCCATACCTTCCAGGTAGATGACTTGGTGTTTGCTAAAAAATTATCGGGCGATCCATGTGGGTAGAAGTGACTGTGGTCCGTGTAACCGGCCCGAGATCATACCTTGTACAATGCCATGATGATAGACTATGGAAGCGCCATATTGATCAACTACAATCAAGGCTGCAGTCAGGGATCTCCGAGTCCCCTGATAACCAAACTGAGGGGGGGGGGAGACACAGAGGAAGATGAACTTCAATTAGCAGAAAACCTTTTTGAAGGGAACGATAGCGGAACGGAAACACGAGAACAGGAATCAGGGATGGGAGTGAGCTCACCTCAGGGTGATACTGAAGATGTTGGTGACAACGAAAACGCGAACTCAGAATCAGAGACACCCCTTTCACCAAACAACACCCTACCTCAACAAGAGTGCAGCCAAATACTGGGAGCACAACAAAAATCAAAAAGACTAACAAAACAACCGTCCTACCTCAAGGACTACGTAACCGCACCCCGTAAATGGAACCCGGGGAGAAGGGGTGTTGTGAATGAATAAATGTGAAATAAAGTTATCTAAAGCTTGAAGTCAAGTGCAGGGTTCTGGTCCTGCACTTCTGATTGGCTGTTAAATGGCGAGATCAGATTGGTCCGTTCAGGAGAGTCTGATTGGCCATTAATGAGCCGTTCTCATTGGTCAACAGAGCTAGCGCTCCCAGGTTTTCATTGGTTGAATAGTTAATAAGTTGCCTATATAAGGAAGGCTGTAGTAGCCATCGAGTTTGAGCTGTCACACCATGTAAATAAAGAGTTGAAGTTCACCGTTTCACCTGCTCGTCTCCATTCTTCGCACCCATGCTCCACACTTAACAGTTACAATTCCAGTTGTTATGGGTGGAACTGCCAAGAAAATTAGGGCAATGGGAAATTACTCCAGAAACTTGCACATATCTCTGCCATGAGCAACTGAAAAAGGATCTGTTTGGGATAGGATCTGTTTGAGGGCCTATTATATGGATTATAATAGAGATTATATCTCTGCCATGAGCAACTGAAAAAGGATCTGTTTGGGATAGGATCTGTTTGAGGGCCTATTATAAGGATTATAATAGAGAATATTACTTTGTTCAGAATAAAAGAACAAGTTAACCCTTTATTTCTTTATTTGTTTATTTATTTATTTATTTATTTATTTATTTATTTATTTATTTATTTATTTATTTATTTATTTATTTATTTATTTATTTATTTATTAATTATGGCTTTGCTTTAATTCTTCCCATTTATAAATGTCTACATATACAAGGGTCTCAAACCTGCAGTGTCACATTGTCCTGTGACATATCTCAATGTTTTTTTCACCTCATGGAGCTGGGGTAGGCATGCCCTATGCATGATGCATCTGGCCTGCAGGCCACCAGTTTGACATCCCTGAGTCATAGATGAAAAGAAAATGGAAGAGCTGAGCTATAGATCTGGACTTGGAGGATTCAGTTATGGTTGCTGGGCTGAAAAAAAGACTATATCCAAAGAGGACAATATTTATTCTAGGTGTAGAACTTGCAACTATCTGCAGAATTTGCTTCTGACTATTGTAAACAGCACTCTCATATCTAGGTTAAGAAGCAAAAGATTATATATTGTATATTGACAAACTCATGGCCTGTGGGTTGGATGTGTCACATGCTGGGCCCATCCCTGTTCAGTTTAGCAAAGCAAGGGAAAGTCCCGATAGGTCACGTGACATTGCCATGATGACACAAATTTGACACCCCTGCTTTAAAACATGCAATCAAGGTTTTGAAATAGTTATACAAACCCCCCAGCATATAACCATTACCGCTTTACTAATATGTCAATTGGCTTTCCTTCTCAGTAATTTGAATACATCAGCTGCTAAGCTTAAATGCTACTTATGTAAGTGCTAGAAAGAAAACTACACTTGTCTGAAATAACAGACTGAATGTTTTTGTCAACCTGTTTACTCACTAGGACAACAATTTCTCATGGGTAACTGCTGTAACAACATCATACTAGGATGTCCTCAGAAATACAATATGCCATTTTCTGAAAATGAGTTTCTAAAATCTTTTAGAACAGTTTAATTTTTGAATTCATAGCAAAATGTTTTGGATAGAATTAGAATACTTTTAATGAACTAAAAATATTTATGGAAGCTCTATGTCTTTTTATTTGATAAACACACACTTAGCTTTTTTTCCATAGTTTTGAGATCCTGAACCAATATTTCATATTTTTTCCAGCAAAAGTATGTTTTCTCTTTTTTTTTTCAATTTTCCAAACAATATGTCTTCTGTCCAATTTCAACAATGGACATATTTCTCACTAAAAGTTATATTTCTTTTTAACATTTCATAATTTTACATCAGTTTAGTCAAACTATGCAATTATAGGAGAAAAGCAACAAATGTGCTCATAACTATTCACTGTTATGGTCTACCAATTTATTAGTCTAGGCTTTCCCTATATTTTAAAAATTCTGTAAATATAAGCCTGTAAAGAAGATCCATTCAACTATTTAGATTAAAATTAAAACTCCACTAAGGAAACATATATGAAGCTAGATTATAATGATGGAGATGATTCTGCCTGTGAGCATCATAAAATAGCTGCAGTTTCTCAAGATTTTCATTATTTATAGATTACCTTCTTTGCTTGTGTCAAAACATCATTGCCCCAGCAATACAAAGATTTCTATTTCTTTCAATTATCCTCAATAAACATGATTTCCTATTTCATCCAGTTTGCTCTGTTAGCTTTGTCAGACTTTCCATTTTACACTCCCATGGGGAATATCTCAAGTGACCACACAAATCTCACTATTTAAAGTGCTGAAAGAAATGTCATTCCAATCTTAGTTAATTCAAAACTGAATTGAAAAAATAAGAAAAACATATGGGTGTACTAATACAATTAAGACAAAAATAAAATAAAATATTGAAACATTCTTTTGTATGAAGCACAAAGAAAGAAGTACTGGCATATATTAAATGTCTTATTCTGGGTTTGAATCTCAGATTGACTCAGCAGAAAGTTATTCATAGAAAGTTGAGGCCACCTGTAGATAGGCAAAATCCTACTGACATTATTGGAGTGAGGTGAACAGCTTTTGAATTGGGAAGAATACTGAAAACTAGCAGTGATTCCAGTTGTTGCCTCACTTTCTCATGGATTGCCCTTATCCATGAAAGAGGGAAAAACAAACAAGCAAGTCACCATTTACAAGAGCTGTCTTGATTGATTGATTGATTCATTCATTCATATCCCAGTTTTCATTCAGGAGCTCAAGGCAACAGGCACATAACACCTTCTTCCTATTTTCCCCCATAGCAACTACCCTGTAAAGTAAGTTGAGCTAAGACAAAATGAGTAGCAATTTTAATAAATGGACTAGGCAGAAAATCCATTAAAAATTATAAAATGCCATAATGTGGGTGTTTGGAAGTCAGAGAAGAATTCATGGGCTTTTCCTGCCAGCTTACCAGTGGAACATTGGCAGTTTAGAAGTAACTCTGCATACATGGTTCTGGTTGCCTGACATGAAGCATTTTGGAGAGGTGCAAGTCTATCTCTTAAACTGTAATCTAATATCAATAAAAAGCCAACTTTTATATTTTCTTCACTGCATCTTTCATAGTAGAAGCTTGCACATTTCTTTCTGAGAAATAAAATCAAATGAAAAAGAAAGGCTTTGTAAAAGAACAAGTTTGCATGATATTTACTAAGTCCATTAGGCATCAATGTAATAAAACTATTACTTGGAGCTTGAATTCTTGACAAATTTTTACAGCTTCTCGATACAAGATTATGTAACATAAATTTGCTTCCTGCACAAATTCAGTTTCTATTTATAACTAAGGAGCTGCAATGATTCATGTAGGAAGAATGTTTAACAATATATTTACATTATAGTCATATGGTCAAACATTCCTCCCCCCACTTCTGTTTAGGGTCAAAGACTCTGAATGTACTTTCCAAAGTATCTCAAAAGTAAATACTGAATTACAATTTTAATATGAGGCAGAATATACATTAATAAATGCATATAGCAAAATCATAGTATCTTACTTAATACATTATTTTTTGCTCCCAGATATTTCCTGTTAGAATGAAATTCATGAACTTGTGACTTTGGACACACAGAAATAGCAGGATATATTCTTCTCCTGTGCTTCTAGTACAAGGATATTTGTATTACTCTCATCTTATGACTACTATATAAATGCCCAGGGTACACAGGACAGTTTTTACATCCTCATGTTGCTTTTGGATGCTAACCTGACTGCAACAAACAATATTCAATGGGTAATAACTTCTAGCTTATGCTAGGAGCTCAACATTATAAAATAAATTCAATGTATTCAACTGAAAGTAGATTCAACTTAAACTTTGTCATATTAGAATTTGTAACTTCATATTTGTAACTTAATATAGTCTTCCATAGACTCATGTTTTGTGCTTCTGTATACATCTATCATTCCTTTACATCCTTGATAGATTCTCACTTTTAATATTGTATATGAGTGAAATACATGTATATCGTTTATATGTATTTTGTACCTTCTGATTTATATATTTTATACTTCTTTTAATAACTGGGCCCCACCTATTTATCTGGTTTATGATTTGATTTGATTATTCTTATTCTTTCTTATTATTGAAAGACTATTCCTTACAAAATGGTAGCTCTATGTATCATCAGATGAGTGCCTAAATCAGTGGTTCCCAACCTTTTTTTCACCCCACACCCCTAAAGAAATTTCACTCGAACCTCACACCCCCTGAAATTTAGACTTTAGGAACTACTGAATGCATTAAATATATGGTAGGATTGAATCTTTTCAGCTATGTATGTGACGGCCACTAAATAACGATACTTAACTCTAAAATGAAAACAAAGTTAATCCATTGCATAATAAATAAAAATGCCAACATATAGCCAATATCCCATTATTTACCTGGACTTTTCTTACAGCCCCTGGAATATCGTCTCACACCCCCAGGGGGTGATAGCACCCCAGGTTGGGAACCCCTGGCCTAAGAAGATGTAAGCTTGGATTTTACATATCATATTTTCCAAGATATTGAATCAGTCTTCAATTACAGTTCATTTACCAATGGAATGTCAGCTAATTATTATATTTTCTTATTTACAGAATTGTTTCATACAAAGGAATAAGGGAATCACTGAGTCAATGCATGTTCCATTCAAAGTATTCTTGTTCACATCATTGCAGCAACAACAATAACAACTCATTGATGAAAGTCAATGAGCTTGCTGTACACTACCCAGGGTCACTTGTTTTATGACATGGTTGCTTATATAAATTTGACAAATGAAAAAATAATCACTTCAGAAACAGGAAAGGGGAAAGGAAGTTAAGACTGAATATGAAGAGGTATAATTGGAGGCTTTTTGTGATGTTTCGATGAGAATGAAAATTAAGAGTTTAATATAGTGGTCTCACAAAAGAATTAGTAAGTTCAAAGCATAGAAGTAAAACATGCAAAAAATAATAAGTTTGGAAGAAGGTGATGCAATTTGAAGATTGGATTGCTGAGGTATGTCAGTACTACACACAAGACTAGAAGGATCTAGAAGATTAGGTCCACAGAGTGTCTGAAAGTAGGATAAAGCCAATTCATGCTCTTCATGGTCACTGGAAAATGAAAGAAGTTAATTTAGTAGCTGAATTTGTTTGTTTTATAGATATAAAAAAAGATCTATGGCTCTTCTGAGATTCTTTTTGAAGCCATATTGAACATTTTCTACAGTAGAGAAACTGAGTGGGATATATCACCCCAGCTTTTTTTACCAACAGTGCTGAGAAGTCGCTGACATTCCAAATTACAGAGTTTGGTAATCATATTATTGTTGTTGTTGTTGCTGCTTGTTTGTTTGTTTGAGGATGTCACTTGGAAAATGAACAAATTGAACCAAATACTATTCACATCCCTTCTGTTTTGTCTAAAATCTGTTGAATCATCAAATGCAGGTAGTCATCAACTTACAAGAGTTTTCACACTTATGATACTAATAGCATTTAGACTTATATATTGCTTCACAGTGCTTTTACAATCCTCTCTAAGCAGTTTTACAGTCAGCATATTGCCCCCAACAATCTGGGTCCTCATTTTACCCACCTCAGAAGGATGGAAGGCTGAGTCAACCTTGAACCATGATCAATGCAGCATCCCCATGGTCACATGATCAAAATTCAGACACTTGGCAATTGACTCATATTATATCAGTTGCAATGTCCCAGGGCCCTGTGATCCCCTTTTGTGACTTTCTGACAAGCAAAATCAATTGGGAAGACAGATTCATTTAACAACAGTTTGTCTAATTTGCAACTACTGTGATTCACTTAACAACTGTGGCAAGAAAGATTGTAAAATGGGGCAAACTCACCAAATAAATGCTTTACTTAGCAACAGAAATTTTGGGCTCAGTTGTGGTTATAAGTTGAAGAACATTTGTACTCTGCAGAATTTTTCCTATCAGCAATATAAACTATATTATGAAGTTATACTATATATTGTTTTTTTTCCCCCAGTATTTGGTTCAACTTGCATATCTGCAGTGTGTGGTGATAAACAACAGGGATCTTTCTTTTCCTCCACACCTTTATGTTTCCAATTTTCTCCTTCATTTGTTAGTGCCCTCCAGAGGGAGCAAGACTGTGCATTTCACAGTTTATGCATCCTACCCTTTTCCATCTGACAGAAACAATCTATGTCAATGTCATTAGCTGCAATAACATTTTGATGGTCTCTGTGAAGTGAAGGCCTCAGATCTGTAACAATAATTAAAAAGGAAAATACAAGAAAGAAAAACTTGAACTGGAATAGGCAAACTATTAGAATGGCAGATTGCTAATTACTTACAGCTCTTTATCGATGATACTTTCAAGAATCATTACCCATTCTCTTTTGTTTCATTAGTTTCATTACAGCGTATCTCAAAGAAACATGTTTATAGTTGTTGTTCATTGTCCTGAAATCTCACCCCTTTCAAGGCACTTAAGTAGTTTCTACAAAGCCCTGGGATGAAGGGGATATTAACCAGAAAGACATCAATGAAGGATGGGAAAGTTTTGTGATAAGAAAAAATACATTTTTTAAAAAAAGAATCCATTGTATTTGTATACCATCTTAGCAAATTCTGCAGGTTCGCAATACCTGTTGTCATAGGAACTACATTATCCAGGTAAATTGCAGAGCATGTTGGGAAAGGTTTATTAGCTATCCCCTGTTCATTCAAGAAGAGAAAATGTAAGAGAGCTGGAAAGGGTAACAAAAATAAGGAGAAGAGCTATCATATGCGGCATCAGCCCAGTAAAGACGGTCTGATCAGTATCACATGCACTAAACAATTACACCATTGGAAACAAAGCAAGTAAGACTTTGTTGTTTTCATTTCATTGCACAGGAAGGTATTTTAATGAAGTTTGCATTATAATTTCATTCAGAATATTTTTACTGAACAGTTTGTGTCAATAATAAAATAAGATAATAATTCCATAGCAAAGGAATGTGAGTTTTACAGTGTTGATTTTATATTGATACAAAACATTAGGAAAATTATTTTCCCAATTCAGATTGAAAGGTTTTGTTATAAGAAATCATAGAGTCTGAAGGGAACATTTAAACCCCTGTGCAGTTTTCCTAGATGGTGCAGGAAACCACTCCACACATGATATTTATGGTATGGTATGGTATTATAATAATATTTATGTAATTTATTTAAGAATTTATTGTAATAATAAAATCTATATAAATAAACAAATAAATAAATATGTACAAGGGAAAAGAAACAGGAAACCAGAAGTGAAATGTAAGAATATAATAAAGAGGAAAAAAAATAAAGAACTGACTTTTAACATTCATCACAAATACAGGTACTCCTTGAGTTACAACAGTTTGTTTAATGACTGTTCAAAGTTACAGCAGCACTGAAAAAAGTGACATGACCATTTTTCACACTTATGACTATTGTAGCATGGTCATTTTATCAAAATTCAGATGCTTGGCAACTGACTCATATTTATGACACTTCCCAGGGTCATGTGATCTTTTGTGACCTTTTGACAAGCAAAGTCAATGGGGAAGCCAGATTCACTTAACAACCATGTTACTAATTGAACAACTGCAGTGATTCACTTAACAACTATGGCAAGAAAGGTCATAAAATGGGGCAAAATTCATTTAATAAATATCTCACTTAGCAACAGAAATTTTAGATTCAATTATAATCATAACTCAAGGACTGCCTGTATACACAAATTTAGAAATTCTTCACATTCTCTAAAGTTATACATTTATCTCTTCATCCCATAGCCCATTTGCTATCTATAAACAAATACATAAAATGTCATCTCTTTGGCCTTGGTATCATCAGAAAGTACATAAAGGGTTGCCAGAAATAAGAACTTATCTTGATTCAACCTATTTTATATTTCTTCCTTTTGCTTCCAATATTCTTAATTTGTGGTTTACTCAAATATGGTTGTAGGATAACAAAAATAAAAAAAGTAATAAAAGTCACACATTGCTTTAATGTTCATGTTTCCCTTTTAAATTTTAAAACCTTAGCTTTTATTTATTTATTCTCTTTTGAAAATTTAGTAAAACATCCTTCTCTGAAACATTCTCTTGACCATCAGTTGTAAATCCATTTTTGCTGCCATACAATCTTGGCAGATAAAATCTGACATTTCAATTAGTGATATTGTTGACATTGTGGCTAGTATTTTCTGATTCACTTCTTTAAAAGACTCCTTCGGTATTTTTATTGTCATAATATTGCCATATTGTCAAATGTCATTTTGGTTTTTGCTGTTTATTTTGTATTTTTTAAAAATTCTTAAGCTTATCATTAAAATTTTACTTTATTCATTCAGGATTGAATACAGACTCACTTGGCATTTTCAAATTTGTCTTTCTGAAGTTGTCTAATAGTGTAGAAGTTCTTAATGAACAATTTCTGAAATTGATTAGGAAATGGTGTCTCTAGATTGCTTACAAACAAGATGACTAACTTTGTTGTCTCTCAGTGTGCAAGCCTACAGAAAATTGCTGTCCTGGGTGGTCTCTTCAAAAAGAGCAGGCATCTGGAATACATGTGTGATCTCCTATCTTCTTACATGGCCAGGTTCCAAGGAAACAGTCTACTTGTTGGTTGCTTAGTCTTTGTTGCAGTCATTGACTCAACTTTTGTAGAACCATCTTGAGCTAGCCAAAATTTAGAAAGAACTCTTGATGAAATCAGGCTTTTGGCCAGCAATCATGAAACATTGGATGTTGGACAAATCTATTTCAGTTTCATATAAGACCAAACTAAAGGACATTCTGTCTTGCTTTTATGGATAGAGAATGAACTCTTGGGAAAAACTAGCTTTTCTTATAGAAAGTTTAGAGGAGTGACATTATTATAGGAACAAAGTATGTAACAATAACTGTGCTTTCTAAAACATATTTGTAGGAAGATACAAAGAACTGAGAATTCCAACATCAGCCAATTGTCTTCATGTCTAAGGTGGATCTAAGACTCAACAGCTTCCCATCTTCTAGACTAATGCCTGAACTGTTACACTGTTTCCAATTTTTATGTAAGGTTCTATCTAATTCTCTTGTATGCTGAGTTTAATTCCTTGTGTTAATTCAGAAAGAAAAAAACATTGCTGATTATTTGCTTATTTAGGAATTTCTTTTAGGAATTTTTGTTTTAAGAAAGCCAATCTTTCAGGGTGGATTTTGATCAAATGGAGGTCTTCTATTCTGCCAAACAGCAGCCAGTCAGAAGTTTCAAATAATTCACAAGTTTGGATATGAAAGATATGGTCTTCCAGTCATTTCACTCCAATTGTGTGAGCAGAAAATAAGATCTCATAAATGGTCCTGATGGATTCAGTGGAGTTAACAGAAGGTAAGTAATTTAAAACTGAAATTGATTCCATTGAGTTAATGATCTTAAGCCAACCACCCTGTGTAGCTACTGGGATTTCACAGTGTATAGTCTGGAAAAATCAATGACAATCCATTGATTAGACACTGGGATAGAAAAAGAGAATAGAAAGAACCAACTCTGGCATATGTACAGTCACACACATGCAGAGACACAAATAAACTCTAACAAGTTTCCAGCTCCTGGGATAGAAAAAGAGAATAGAAAGAACCAACTCTGGCATATGTACAGTCACACACATGCAGAGACACAAATAAACTCTAACAAGTTTCCAGCTCCTGGGATAGAAAAAGAGAATAGAAAGAACCAACTCTGGCATATGTACAGTCACACACATGCAGAGACACAAATAAACTCTAACAAGTTTCCAGCTCCAATGCACCCATCAGGACTCATATCTGAGATTTTAAATGGAATTACAGATAGTCCTCAATTTATGACCACAATAGAATCCAAAATTTATGTTGCTAAGTGATAATTTTGTTAAGAGAGTTTTGCCCTGTTTTACAACTTTTCTTGCCACATTGGTTAAGTGAATCAATGCAATTGTTAAATTAGTAACACAGTTGTTAAGTGAGTCTGGTTTCCCCATTGACTTGGTTTGTGAAAAGGTGATCACATGACACCAGGACACTGCAACCATCATAAATATGAGCCAGCTGTTAAGCCTCTGAATATAAATCACATGACCATGAGGATGCTGCAACGCTCATAAGTATGAAAAATGGTCATAAATCACTTTTTCCAGTGTCATTGAAACTTTGAACAGTCACTAAGTAAACTGTTGTAAGTCAAAAACTACCTGTACACATATTCTGAATATTCATACCTGTACACATATTCTGAATATTCATTGTAGAAGGTGTGTGTGTGAGAGAGAGGTGGTGAATCATACAAAACCAGAAACATTGCTAAAAGCCAAAATCACACAACCATGTCTGATTTATTTTGGACATGTCATCCATGCAAATTCATTTGAGAAGCACTAGGAATGGTTAATAGATCAAGAAGAAGGGGCAAATAAAGAACACACTGGTTTAATATCATTAAAGCTGAAATGAAGTAGAACATCCAACAACCGAAAGAAGCTTGCTTGACAGGGTAGCATGGAGAGCATTTGTCTATAAATCACCAATAATTGTACATGACTGAAGGATTAAAACTTACTATTGGAGAAGGACAATCATTCAGTTGTAGAAGTCACATTTTTCATTCAAATACACTCACTCACTGGTATCTCCAGAAGATACAAGATATATTCTTCTGGAAGACCTTCTGCCAATCTATGTACACAGTATTGGATAGTTCAGTAACAGCAACATGAGACAATGATATAAAACTGCCATTCTACAGTTGATTTTTGTGACATATGAACATACTCACACTTTCATTTTCAGCTTAAGCAAAAAGCCATTTAAAGGACAATCCAATCCAAAGTTTCTTGTCATATTCTCATATATTTGCTTTGTAAAATCCTTTTGAGTTAATACAATTGAATAATTTGCTGCTGACCCTATTTCATGAAGCTTCTATTCCCTCTCAAATTTCTGTTTAAATAATCATGACCTTTTTTCCCTTTGTATTTGATAAATGTTCCAGTCAACATTAAAGTCAGTAAGGGGTGAGGGAAAAAGAAGAAAATATTTTTGGGGGGAAAATATAAAGAAAATATAAACATATACTCTATTATGTAGAGTAGTTTATGAACAAATAATAGGTGCTAAGAAAGAAGGCAGTGATGCTTCATCACTTAATGAGGTGGTTACTTAGGAAACCAAAGATTGAAATGACCTTATATGTGTGAGTGTAAATTGACAAAATTATGTAGGATGGCAATTTATGAAAATCAAGAAAGGGATTGTTATGGCCATTGTTTATCAAATGACCTCTCCCTGTTCCATTATTTAATAGGTGGGGTTTTTTTTAGAAAGCAAGTACTTGTTACCTAAATCACTCTTTTCATATTCTTAGTCCTTTATACAACCAAATGATGAAATTAAAAACAAGTAGTTGACATATCCTACTGATTAATCACCATTTTTAAAAGCTCCTGTGTAGAAAGCTAATCAGCAGCTGAACTTCTCACATCCAGCAGCAGGAGAAAAGTTGATTCCAGCCAACATCCAGATGGTATCAGTAGGACATCATTCTGACTTCTGGCAAAGAATTCATTAATTCTCTAGTGGCTGTTGGACTTCCAGCTAAGGTAATTCAATATAGGTGTTATTTTTAAATCAACAGTATGTTCTTATTTTAAAAAAATATATAGCAAATACTTCTCATTAATTTTAAAACATATGAAATGCTGCTTTCAAATAATACAGTAGTAAAAAAAATGAAGTAAGATACTAAAGAATAAGGGAGAAAGATGTTTGTATTTATCCAAAGAAGCATCCTTGCTTATATTGTTTTGCTGAAGTTCCTTTTTATAGAATGAACTGATATTCCTTTCCAAGCCTTTCCAACTCAGAAAGCTCAAACTGCCCAAGGAGCTGCTGATAACAGTTCTACAGAAGAATTATTGAGTGTATCATCTGCACCTCTATAACTGTCTGGTTTGGCTCTGCAACCCAACAGGACAGACACAGACTTCAGAGAATAATTAGGACTGCAGAAAAAGCAATTACTACCAACCTGCCTTCAATCCAGGACCTGTATACTGCACGAGTCAAAAAGAGGGCTGTGAAAATATTTACAGACCCCTCACATCCCGGACATAAACTGTTTCAACTCCTACCCTCAAAAAGATGCTATAGAGCATTGCACATTGCAATGCGCATTGCACACAAGACACAAGACACAAGAACCATCTTTCCCGAATGCCATCACTCTGCTAAACAAATAATTCCCACTACACTGTCCAACTATTTACTAAGTCTGCATTACTACTACTATTAATCTTCTCATCACTCCTGATCACCCATCTCCTCTCACTTCTGACTGTATCACTGTAACTTTGTCGCTTGTATCCTTACGATTTATATTGACTATTTCTTAGTATGGTTTGACTGCTTATTGTTCCCTATGGCTATTATTGTGTTTTACCTTTTGATTTGTGACTCTTGACGAATGTATCTTTTCTTTTATGTACACTGAGAGCATTTTCATCAAGACAAATTCATTGTGTGTTCAATCAGACTTGGCCAATAACAAATTCTATTCTATTCTATTATATTCAGATTCTCAGTCATCTAGGTCCTGGTTGTTCCAAAGGTGCTTTTTCAAAATGCAACTGGATTTTTTTGAAGATGTTTCACCCTTCATCCAAGAAACTTCTTTAGTTCTGAAGAAGAAACTGAAGAAGCTTCTTGGATGAGAAGCTAAATATCTTCAGGCAAAAACAAGAAAGTCCAGTTTCCTTTTGGGGAAAAAAAAACCACCTTTGTGATTTCTAGGCCTTTGGAAATATCCCAGCTATAGGGCCAGGGAAAACGTTTCACAGATTAAATACAGAAATTGTCCTCATGGTCAATTGTGCACCATCCTTAATAGTTGTATAAAAAGATAACGGTCTCTGTTTTTTTTGTTTTTTTGTTTGGAAGACAGAGCTATTGGTTTCAGTAATCAGATCCACCATTGACCTCACCCCATTCCTAAGAGATCTGTAAGGGGCATGCATAAGTGCACAATCTTGCCAACTATCCCTGTCCTTTTGCCCCATTTATTCATACCTATTTCCTGTATTCTTACTCATGTTTACACTTATACCTATTATCTTCTAAGTGATTGTCAAATCAAATAAATAAATAAAATAAATTACCTGAGCCTAGAAATGATGTGAGCTAAACAGGAAAAGCATCCAATAGCTGTACAACTCTTCTCTTCTGCTGTGACTCCACACTGAGAAGAACACATTTATGATATATTTATTCTATGCTTTGCTACCATCCTTTGCTTGGTCTTTAGAGATACTGACTGTTGACACATCTCTTGCCTCCAGACTTCCTTCTTTTCCATCAGTAACAGTAGTCATGGAAATGCAGTTCATGAGAATAACATGGAGCAAAAGAGGGTTGGATATAAAGGGCTATGTCAAAGGTTCATATCAGTTGTAATATGCATGGTTCAATGTGCAGACTTACCAGGTGTTCTTTTGTCATTGTCTAGCTTTCTACATAAAGCTAATTTGCAAAAGGAAGAATCCATTCAAAAGTAAGGTTATTCTTTTTTACAATGCAGTTGTATGGAGGAAGGGAGAATAATACACTATGATAATCTGCTGACAATAATCCTTTTTATCATTGTTAAAAGTCAGAAGGATTAAAGCCCCAGGTGCTAAAGTTTTGCTGATCTTGCTTTCCCCAGCATTGTGATCATTTTGAATCATTATTCCTTGATTAGAATAATAGTGCTGACAGCCCTTTACTTATATTGATAAAATTATCCTGTCATATTTGTAAAGAAAATTGCTATTTTATTTTCATATCACCTCATGATTACCTTATGATACAAAAGAGTCCTGACTGAATTGTTTGGAAGAACATCATGTTCTTGACAGTAAGAGTTGGAATCAATGTCCTGCTGGTAGAACTGTTCTTCAATGGATCATTATAAATGATCCATTTACATTCTTTTTCTTTTAATGACCCTGTAATCCCTTGCAGCAGGGTGGTGTCAGGACAACTGAATGGAGCTGAGAGTTTACTGGCTGGATACCTTTCCTGATAGCCTATGCAGAAACAGAAATATGTGCTCTACCTAGGATCAAACTCACAGCCTCCTGACTGTGAGGCAAGAGCACCACCTCTAGGCCACCATGCAACTCTATATGTGATATATTTACATTATTTGATAATATCATAATAAACTTTATTTGTTTGTTTGTTTAATGCAGCCTTTATTAGTTGATAAGTAACTCAAGGCAGCAAGGACACCTAATACTCTTTCCTCCTCCTATTTTCCTCATAACAACCCTGTTCAGTGGTTTGGGTTCAGAGAGAGTGATTGGTTAAAAGTCACCCAGTTGGCTTTGATTCCTAAGGTGGGACTAGAACACATAGTCACCTAGTTTCTAATCAGAAAACCTTAACCACTAAACCAGGGCTGTCAAACTCAAGGCCTGTGAACCAGACTCTGGTCCGCAATGTGGTCAGATCTGGCCTGCAGGTTTGTCCTGGTCTACCCAATGCAAGAAAAGTTCAGGTCAACATAGCTTCAGCCTAGTCTACCCAGTGTGAAGAGAAAAGTTCAGGCCAGCCTGGCTTCAGCTCGATCTACCCAATGCAAAAGAGGAAAGATCAGGACGGTGTGGCTTTTGCCTGGTCTAGCCAATGCAAAGAGGAAACATGCCAGCTTCAGTTTGGGGAGTGGTGTCAAACCAGCCATGGCTGCTCAGTCGTCCATGCCTGTCCAGCCCCCCCATGATAGCCCCGATTCAGTCCTCAGTGAAATTGAGTTTGACACTCTTGCACGAAACCAAACTAGTTCTCATTCATAGGCAAGACCCAATTCTTTAAATTCCTAGTGCTTTCAAATAACTTTTTGCAATCATATTGCATAATTCACAGCTTTAATGTTCATAGTAACATTCTCTTTCCCTGATGTTTCCACTTGACTCACTTTCTGGATAGCTAACATATTCCTTCACTTGTCCAAAAGACCTGCTCTGGTTCTTTTGATTACCTGACTTATCTGGCCTGAACTTGATGTGCCTTTTTCTAAGCATCCTAGTACTTAGGGGAAAACCTTAGAATCGCAAGGTACATATTTATCTTTTTTGAAATTAAAATCTATTATTGAGTACATAGTGTTATTGCATACCCTGTGGTCCATTCAACAATAACATTCTTAGACTGAAATGATTGGACAACACCAGCCTCTGTTTAAAATAACAACATTCAGTTATTAGAGTATATTTTGACATATAGATTTCTCATTCCTTAATGTGCATTATGGACACTTCTGATTCTTTAGATAAAGTTTTTTTATTTTTAAACGCAAACATGCACATACAAAAACATAAAGACATAAAATCCTCTTCCATTTTATATACATACAGTGTGTCAGTTGGTTACGTATCTTTTGTGCTATACTTTTGTAGTCATTTACTCACAATTTATATCAATCTTCACATTGTCAAAGTAACATATGTTTATATATTTATCAGTTATTAATCATCCATGACTAAACTATATTCCATAGTTTTATATGAGATGTTCCACATTTTATCTTAAAAATTATGTTATACTTTCAACCAGTGGCTATATATATCTGTATCATGTTTTATATCAATCTATTAGATTTCTATCACAAAATTATCTTGTGTATTATATTACCATGCCTTTTTATCCAACCATTGATAAAACAAATCCCATATCATATAAAATTGCTTACCTTCTTGTTCTATAATTTCAAATGTCAATTTACTCATTTCAACATAGTCCATAATTTTTTTGATAATTTCCTCTTGCATAGGTATTTTGTCATTTTTCCATTTCTTCGCAAATACAATACTAGCTGCTGTTAAGACATTTACAATCAAATATTTCAGTTCTTTATTGTATATATCTAGTATGACTCCCAATAAAAAGATCTCTGGTTTAAAGTCTATATGCTGTTTTATCATGTTTTCCAACTATGTGTGGATTTTAGTCCAATATTTCTTTGCGTCCAAGCATGTCCACCACATATGGTAATATGAATCTGATGACATTTCCAGAATTTATCCGATTTATTCTTAAACATTCTCGCAAGTCTCATTGTGGGCGGGTGCCACCTGTAAAACATCTTATACAAATTTTCTTTATATGCAGTTGACATTGTCATTTTATAATTTTGAGACCACAATTTTTGCCCTTTTTCCAAATCAATCCCATATCCAAAATTCCCCCCCCCCAAGCAATCATCGTTTCTTTAACTTGTTCCTCCTCCAATTTAAATTCCAATAGATGTCCATAAAGTTTTTTAATTACCTTTTCATCAGTGCCCATCAAAAATTTATCGAAGTCAGTCAACTTATCATAAATGCCTTCTTCCTTGGAGTCTTTATCAAACCTAGATTGTATTTACAAATGAGAAAACCAATTCAATTTTACACCTTGTTCTTGCAACATTTGCATAGATTTAAGTTCACCCTTTTCATTCAATAACTCCCCATATCTAACTGTTTGTTCCTTTTTATATATTGGATAAGAAAAAGCTTCAATAGTTGATATCCATGTTGGAATTTTTTTTTAATCAAATTTTATTAGTTTTAAAAAAACAATACACAAACAGTGTGTTAAGCCTGGGTTCCCCAACCAGGGTTAAGGAGACAAGCTAAACAGAATGTGCAGCGTTAGTCAGATAGGCACACAGATAAATGAGTGATATAAGTTTGTATGTTTGTTAACATACAGTAAAAATAACAGATACGCTTGTGCTATCAAAAATATAGTTTATTCCAATTAGAGTTTATAGCATAGTCAAAATAACAGTCCATTAGTCATGTATCGTTTAGTCAGTCCATTCAAGGATATTCAGTTAGCAAAGTCCATGTAGAATATCCAATGTCAGTTCACTTACAAATCAGTCCTTTGTCTCTCCTTTTCAGTCGGGGAAAAACACAGTCTTCAGTCTATCCAGTAATTAGGGATCATCAAGCCAGAGAGAGCAAGCTGACGTTCCTTGCTTCTATTATGGTGCTTTTTACAACCACTCCCTTAATTACAATCCTACAGTTAAAGTTGCAGACACTTTAACTAACAAACCATGATAACATATTTATTATTTTACCTAAACCAGTTAGGGTAAACAATGTTATCCCTAACAAAGGCATAGCAACTTAAGAAATCTTTTCTAAAAAAAAAAAAAAAAAAAAAAACCAATAGAACATACAAAATAATTCCAAATTGTAATATAGATATTTACCTTATCTGTTTAACTTCATATCTTATCCCAACTTCTCCTTTTCATTCTAATTATCCAAATTATATTTCTTGCTAATTAAAATTTTATTGCCTTTCATAAACATACAAAACATAGAACATAAAAAAAAAAAACCTAAAACATCTTTTCTGAAGGCTGCTTGATCCCGGGTTGAGACTCTTCACACAGACACAAATTCAAACATCATATTCACTTTATGTATCCTTCCATATCTTATTACCATTTTCAATTTTCTATATAGCTTCTTCCCTCTTTTATCTCTCTTAATTTTATTTTATTTATCTTATCTCAATTCAGTTCATAATACTTATCATTCTTTGTCTGTTCTGTTTCCAGCTATCCATTCATCTTTTTTCTTTTAATATACTTCTCCTGTACACTGATTGGAGTGATGCCTTTAACTCATTGCCCTAACTTAAAATTACTTCATATAACACTTAATTTATCTTGGGATTCTGTTTTGTACATTCTAAAGTTACACAATAACTTTTATAAGAAGGGTAAAAACACATCAATAACTAAATAAAATCCTATATAACCACTATCCATATCATTAAAAAAACTAATCATATGTATTAATACTCATTTATATCTTAAGCATTTTACTCTAGATATACATATAAAGACACAATCTTATGTACCTTCCAGAATCCCCCCTTTTTTTCAATTAGATTCACCCATTGTCTCTAAATAAGCTTTTTTTCTTTAAATCTTGCTTCCCACCATTAAGGCTTCTCCTCCCCCCCTTTCTCTCTTGCTTATTCTTCTCCTTGCCCTTTTTACCCCTTTGTCTCTCCTCCTCCCTTTTCTTACTCCCTTTCTGTTGTTTTCTAACCTTGCATCCACCTTTCATCTCATTTTTCTCTTTTTTGGTTGTTTTTTCAAACCTTAAAATCCCCCTTTTCTTATCCTCTTTCTCCTCCTCCCCAGAAAAAAACCATTGTTCATCAAAGATGGCTTCTTCTTCCTCTTCCTCTTTGTCCCAGTCGTCCTGCTGCATAGTCAGCTTTTCATAAGTGCATACCTCCATTTCTAAAAATTGAAATAGAGTGTCCAAAGTATCTTTTCCATCTTGTTCTTCCTTTTTATATTTTTTATATTCAGTTTTTAGTTCATCCACAAGCGATGCCATCATGAAGAGAGAAACTTTTTTCCAAAACATCCACCCAAGTATTTTTAATCAAGAATAATTCCAAAAAGATTCCAAAGTTAATACTTTTTTTCTTTCTTCTACTTCTCTTTCTGGGGTTACTGTTTAATCAAAGAGGTCCAATTACAAAATATCTTTCTTTAGAATTCTAGGCAACCTCCTCCTTTTTCAACTTCTACTCCAATTTTTTTTTCCTCTCCCTTCCCACTTACAACAACAATTTTTTTTAAAATGTTCAGAAATCCATACCTCCACTAAGGGTTTTCCAATTTCTTAAATTATTAAATCCAATGTCCAAAAAATCCTTTGTCCCTTGGCTTTAACTTTCAAAATAATTCACCTTCAGTGCCCAAATAAATTTCAAATCTTCATCTGCTGTTTCTATGGGATGGGAGAGTGAAGAAAAAAAAAAGTTTCTTCCCTTTAACAGCTTTCTCCACCGCTTTCCAATCTTCTTAGGGATACAATGTATCTTCCAGCAATTCAAATGATTCAATTCCAGAGTGTATAAGAGTTGTTGATTGACCCGGCTCAGCCAGCACTTTCACTTTCCCTGCTTCTTCCAGCGCAATCTTACCCGGTTGCAGGCTTCTTCGTGGTGGTCATTACTGACCGCCGCTCCACCACCTCAGGAAAAAGGGGTTTTTCCGGACGAGGAGGGGGTCTGCGACACCCCCTGTCCAGCTCCCCTCTCTCTTCAGCTGCCTCTAGAGGGCAGCCATATCCCCCTGACCCATTTGAATCAGGGGCACCTCGGCAGCAAGCGCAGCAGGAATCGCGGACAGTCGCGAATTTCTGCTGCCACCAAAGCCACACCCAGAATTTTTAAGTAATATTGTCTTTTAATCTTTTCCCAGCTCAAAAACAATGCCTCATTTAATGTCTTCTAAAATACCCCTGTGTTTTAGTTCCCTTATGCCAGAGAAAGGCATGCCATCCCAGTAGCAAGTTGTGGCCTTCTAAATTCAATAATCTACTGTTCCTTAGTATTATCCATTCCTTTACCCACATCAAACTTGTCACCTGGTATTACAGCTCCCAATTGGGCAAGGCAAACCCTCATCTTATTCTTGCATCTTGTAACAGCTTTAATTTTATTCTTGGTTTTTTACCCTGCCAAATATATTTCAACACAATTCTATTTAAATCTTCAAATAACTCTTTCCCTAATCAAATAGGAATTGTCTGGAATAAATATAAAACTCTAGGCAATATATTCATCTTAATTGTAGATATTCTCCCAATCAATGATAGTTGCAATTTTTCCCATTTCATCAAGTCTGTTGCAATCTGCTGTTTGAGTTTAATATAGTTATCTTCCTTCAGGGCACTGCATCTTGGTGTAATATAAATCCCTAAGTATTTAACCTTGTTTATGACCTGTCTTTTTAAAGTTTCTTCCAACTCTTTCTTTTGTCTTGTTAACATATTCTTTGTTAATATCTTTGTTTTGTCTTTATTTATTCTCAGACCTGCTACTTTTCCATATTCTTCTATTTTTTCTATTAATTTGGGTGTTGTTTCCATTGGGTCTTCTAATATAAATACCAGGTCATCTGCAAAAGCTTGCAATTTATACTCCTCCTTTTTAATTTTCATTCCTTTTATTTCTTTGTCTTCTCTGATGTTCCTGTTCAACACTTCCAATGTTAATACAAACAGCAGAGGAGACAATGGACAGCCTTGCCTTGTCCCTTTTCTTATATCTATGGATTCTGTTAATTCTCCATTCACCATCACCTTTGCAATTTGTTCATGATATATTGTTTCAATGGCTTGGATAAATTTCTTACCAAAGCCCATTTGTATCAGTTGTAGTAAAATAAATCACCAACTCACATTTTCAAAAGCTTTTTGAGCATCTAAAAACATCAAGGCCATTTGCTTCTCAGGGTGTGCTTCATAATATTCCAGAGTATCCAAAATGATTTTCACATTGTCTTTGATTTGTCTCTTTGGCAGAAATCCATTTTGATCAGTATTAATAAAATTATTTAAGTATCTTTTTAGGCTTTCTGCCAAAATTGAAGCAAAGATTTTATAGTCTGAATTCAATAAAGATATAGGTCTATAATTTTTTACTTGCTGCAGGTCTGTACCTTCCTTCAGTATAAGTGTAATGTATGCTTCTGACCATGTTTTTGGTATTCTTTAACATAACTTCATTCATAACTTCTAGAAGATGAAGATTCAATATTTCCTGAAAAGTCTTATAGAATTCCTCTGGCAACCCATCTGGACCTGGAGCTTTCTCAGCATTCTGTTTTTTTTAAGGCTTCTGTTAGTTCCATCATTGTTATATTTCCTTCCTAACATTGTTTCAATATTTTTGGGTATCTGAGGTAAATTTGCTTTCTGAAGATATTGCTTGATTTTTTTCTTCTTGAATATTCTCTTGAAAGTATAGTTTTTCATAGTAATCTTGTACAATTTTTCTTCTTCTCCTCATTTCCATAACAAACCTGTCTTTCTTTATGTATCAATTGGCTAATTCTTCTTGCTTCTGTTTCCTTTCTCAGTTTATAAGTTAGCCATCTGCTTGGTTTATTTGCATCTTCAAAGTAATTCTGTTTCACATTTTTAATTTTTTGTGCTAATTCCTCTTTTTCCATTAGTCCCATTTTATGTTTAATTATATCCATTTTATTTTTAATGTCTTCTGTAAGTCTTTTTCCAGTTTTTTATAGTCATCCTCCAATGTCTTAAAGGTCTTTTTCTGTTTTTATGTTGCTCTCCTAGTATAATCTATTATCAAGCCTCTTGTGTATGCCTTCATCATGTCCCAGAGATTCTGTAAAGATGTATCCTCTTTTCTATTTTCTTTGAAGAAGAAAACAAGTTCTTTCTCTATTTTCTGTTTAAAGTCTTTTTCTTTCAGAATAATATTATTTAGAGTCCATCTGGATCTCTTCTTATATCCTTTCCAAACAACTGATACTGGATTATGATCTGCCCATGTACTTGTTTCTATTTCAATCTGTTGTACATTAGTCAATAATTCTGCTGACATCCATATCATATCTATTCTAGACCAGGATGTGTGTCTATTTGAGTAAAAAGTATATTGCTTACTTTCCTCTCTCTCCATGCATCTTTTAAATCAAATTCTTCTGTTATTCGGAGGAAGGATTTTGGTAGTATCTTTCTCACTTTCTTTGTTGTTTTCTGTGTTTTATAGTCCAACTAGTTATTAATTATTCCATTAAGATCACCCATCATGCAGAAATTAACATTGTCCAAATCAGTTATTTTTGTATGTAACTTCCTATAAAATTCTTCTTGTTTATCATTCGGGGCATAAATTGCAATTAAAAGTGTTTTAACGCTGTTATTTGTTATCTCCACCATCAAAATCCTTCCATCATCATCTGTATAAATTTGTTGTGCCAAAATTGTTTCTTTAATATATAATGCCACACCTCTGTTTTTTTTATTGTGCCAGCAATGTGAATAATTTCCCTGATTTTTCTTGTTTTAGTATATATTCATGTTGCTTTTTAATATGTATCTCTTGTAAGCAGATTATATCAAATTTTAATTTATCTAATTTGTGAAATACTTTCCTTCTTTTAATAGACAAATTAAGTCCATTTATGTTACCATATTTGCTGGCATATAAGATGACTTTTTTGCCCTGAAAAACATGCCTCCAAGTGGGGGGGGGTCGTCTTATACGCCAGCACATAGTAATTGGGAAGCACTGTGGCTGCCCACGGCCGAGGCACCTTTGCACACCATGGAAACGAATCCCGTGAAGCCGAAAGGAGCAGCCAGCCTTCAGGCTGATGTAGGCAGGCCTCCTTCTCCCAGCTCCCAAGGAAACAAGGCGCTCAGCGGCCTCCGCTCACACCGCCCAGGCTCCGTTCAGGTATCCGGCTGGGGTTGTCAGGAGTTGTTACCGCTGGCGCAGCTCCATGCAGCTCCAGTCCCGCGTTGCCTCGGGAAGGGAAAGGCAAAACCAGGAGCTGCTGCTGCCGTTGCAAAGCACTGCCGTGGCTCTTCCTTTTTGCCTTTCCCTTCCTGAGGCAACACGGGACTGGAGCCGCGTGGAGCCGCGCCAGCAGTAACAACTCCTGACAGCCCAGCCGGATACCTGAGCAGAGGCCGGGCGGTGCGAGCGGAGGCCGCTGAGCGCCTCGTTTTCTTGGGAGCTGGGAGAAGTAGGCCTGCCTGAAGGCTAGCTGCTCCTTTCGGCTTCACAGGATTCATTTCCACGGTGCACAAAAGTGCCTCCAAAAAAAAAGTGCAAAAGTGGAAGGTGTGCGGAAGAGGGGGTAGTCTTATACAGCGAGTATATATCAAACTTTATATTTTGAGTGGAAATGTTGGGGAGTCGTCTTATATGCCCAGTCGTCTTATACGCTGGCATATACGGCAATTGTAATCAATTTTCTTTCATCCATGTTAAGCTTTTTAGAAAGGTTTTATTGCTCTAGTAGATCTCAATTCTCATTGTTCTCTGGGTTCACCGCCTACTGCACCTTCTTCTTTTTCTTTTTCAATTACTGCTATAGACTCCTCTTGGAATTCAATTAATGACTCTTTCTTTCTTCTTCCTCCTTTTCTCTAATGTATTCTAAGTAGAATAGCTCAGATTTTCCAGCTGTGTTGATTCTGTGTCTTTGTTCCTGCCAGGTGAACAAAAGGCCTTCTGGCATCAACCATTTGTAGTTTACTCCTCTTTTAAGTAGCTTTTTAGTTAAGAATAAATATTCTCTTCTCATCTCTCTTACTTTTCTTGGTATCAGTTTCAACACCACAATTTCTTTATTTTTATATTTTAGTGTTTTCTCTCTTGCCACCTGGAGTATCTGTGTCTTAATACTCTTCTTAGTAAATCTGATGTGAACTTCTCTTGGTATTCTATTCCTCATTGCATATCTTGTGTACACACAAAACACTTCATCCATTCCATCCATCATCTTTTCTTTAGTTGTTTCCGGTGCTTCTGCCAATATTTTTGCCATTATTTCAGCAAGGTTTTTGCCTTTCCCTTCTTCTATATTTTGAAATATTAAGTAAAATTCTGATTTGTTTATTTCCCATCCTAATGATTCACCCCGCCCTTCTTGATATTGCTCAAACAAATATCAATAATTCCAATTTTCTTATCTCTTTGTATATCTTTTTCTTCATTTTTTTTTGAATCTTTCTTCATATTTCATCATCATCTGTTGAATCTTTTCCACTTTTTCATCTGTCTTTTCATTTTTTTTGGTCAATTTTCTGAATTCCTTGTATGATCATCTGCAATGTCACTTCCTTCTCTTTCTCTTTCTCTTTTTCCTGTTGTAATATTATCTGTATAGATAATTGTCCTCCAGATGGTGAGGGGGGAGGTATTGAAGAAGCTGGTGCTATTGTCTTTCTACTCATCTTGTAATGCTTATCTGTAAAGAAAGAGAGAGAGAAAAAAAAAAGAAAAAAGAAAAAAGAGAGGAAAGGAAAAAGAAAAAAAATGAAGGCAAACAGTTGCCACTCCAAAGGAAAAAAGGAAAAAGAAACTCTTCAGGCACCTTAATCCAATTATTTGCAATGGTAGATGTAAAAAATAAAAAGGGAAAAAAGAAAAAGGAGAAATATTCTATATGTTCCTCTTAATAGTCAAAAAGAAAACCAAAATAAAAGGTTTACATTCTAATTCCTGGTTTGAAAAGTTAAAATCCAATTAGAGAGAAAAAAAAGATCCCCACTAGTGGGGGGGGGGGTTTAGAAAGGGAAGCAAAAGGTAAAAAGCAATTCTAATATAAAACAAGCCTCTTCCCCCTAATATCCAAGGCTCTTTGATAAATCAGCTCAGAGTTTTTCAAGGTCACTTCAATCTTCTTTCTTTCAACTTCAACTCCAGACTCCAACTATCTGTTCAGAAATGAGCACCTGAATAAACAAACTGCCATGCTCATCTCTTATCTTTTCCAATTCACAACTCACAGTCCTTGATCGTAACACAAACGAGTGAAAGGAAAAAGAAACAATGTATCCAAGCCTCTGCGTGATACTTACTTTCCTTCACTTTCCCTTCCTCCTCAATCTACAACCAGGAACTACAAGAAAAAAAAAGAATCTCCCCCCCTTTTTTTTAAAGGGAGAGAGATAAATCTTAAATCAAACAGAAGAATCTTAATCAAAAAAGAATTTTAAAAAGGATTGTTAAAAAAGGAGAAGGAAATACAAACAGAAATAAAAAGATTAAAAAGTACCAGCCCAGCTTAAAAAGAAAAACAGCTTTGCCAAGTTCAAAATTCCAATAAAAAGTGGAAAAAAAGGACAAAACTTTCACTTTAACAATTAATACCTCTGCTTAAACTTTTTCCTCTTCACTTTTAGTCCACTTTCATTTTTTCAGGGTGTTCTCTCCAAGAAATAGTAAGTACAAGTTCATCTCACCAAATCGACACACTTTCTTCCAGTCTCTTCCATTCCGGAGCTGTCCCAGCTTCAGCAGCTTGGGAAGCTGCCTCTCTGCCGCCGGCAAAAAGGGCTTTCCCTGGATCAACCAGGGACTTTGTGATGTCCCTGGGATCAACAGGACATGCCCTTGTCAATCACCATCTCTACGGGATGGTTTAGGTCCATGGGGACGGACCAGCAGCTGAGATATTAATGGTGATCTTGGAAAATCAAGATCTTCCATCCAACTGCCAGGACGCCAACTCTGCCGTCTTTGACACTTCTGATTCTGAAGGGGACTTTCAGCTTCCAGTTAAGGAACCCTCAGGCTGTCAACCAGCTGTGTGTGTGATGAATCAGATACAACTCAGGGAGTTGCTGATTCTGATAGCACAGAAGTCATAGCCTTTTCTTGGGAAAGTGCCAAACCTTAAATCATGCTACCAGTTAAAAAAAGGCCAAGCAGTGGAGATCAGCATCACATTTGAACAGGAGGAGACATCAGCTGGTCTAATTAGGCAATGCTGGGAACTCAAGCTACATAAAAATGTCCTTGAGACACCTTCTCTTGTTGAAACAACCCTTCTGTTTCCTGACTGGTATTCCTTTGGTTTTCTAACTCTTGTTCTGTCACTGATACTTGGCTCAACCTTAGGATGACTTCTGTAGATTCCTCTAACTGTTGTTCAATAGCTTGTTCTGAGAAACCTGCCTTTGCTTCTTTATCTCTTCAAGCAAATGGTCTTGTACCATTGATATAATTTACATGACAAGAACTCGTTCATTCGTATGAGCCTTTCTGGCTCTCTACAGCCTGCTGCTATGTCAGCCTTGGCTCCTGCTGAAAGAATTATGACAAGCCAATTACATTCCCAAACTTGTAATTGCCTTGATTTCTGTTTGTCTCAGCTGCATAGGACAATATGTTCATATAATAAATTTTAGAAACCCTGGGATACATTAACACTAACAAATACATTAATAAATATATTAATAAAAGCAGATATGAAGCTAGACACAATGTACTTCAGGCTTTTATAAACATGGCTACAGAGTTATAAAAAAAGTAAATTTCTGTTTATGTTTGTTCTTTAATTGATCTTCACATACTCTCAATGACAGCATTTCGCCAGTTCTGTTTCCAGGATCATTTGTGATATTGAACATTTCTTCAGTTTTTAATTGTTGTAAATATGAGTACATGAAGCTGCCATATAGTGTAATAAAACAAATTTGAGGGACAGTATTTGGGATTTCTATCCCACTGAAAATGTTAATCTTTACCCCTCAAACTCAGATTTTTTTTATTATTATTAAGACTTGGATTTCTTTCACCAAGTGTGCAATGTAAAAAATGTAAATTATTTTTAGAATTGTAAATTATAAACAGAATAGAGATAATAGAAAATAAAATATAATGATCGCACAAAGCAAGGGTAACAGCCTACATTTATTTTATCTTAGTTGACAAATAGTTGACAAATGGAAAATAGAGTTTCTCTTTTCATTAATTTGGCTTTTATCCCAGTACATGATGGGATATAACTCAGAAAATGATGTCAATCTCTTTGCTATGTTCTCTAATTATATGATCATTTAATCTAAAATGGAGGGCATGTGCCTTTGTTTTTCAGAAATAACTTCAGGAGACAGAAAGATTCCATGAGTCTTATAAATTGATCATATTTTCCTCTGTATTTCATTATTTCCTTAGTTCTCAGAGTTTGTCCAGGGGTGGAATTCTACCAGTTCTGACCAGTTCTATAGAATCCCTTGTTAACTTTCTAGGCAGTTCAGAGAACCAGTAATAAGAAAAAAAATCTCCTTTTGTTTTTCCCCCCCACCCTTATTACATTCTTGGCAGACAGCCTAGACTTACTGTCTCTTTGGAGGTTTTTAAAAAACTTTCTTAAAGGGGAAAGGTTATTTTAAGCTTTTTACACTGCTGTTGGGAGGCAATACTCCCCTAGATATACTTTCAGCCGCATGCAACAATCAGCACTTTGAAGAAATAATTCAATAACCAGAAAGGAACTGTTAGGAATTGATAGTCACCTAACAGTTGGGTTGGAAATATATAAACCAGGATAGACATTTAATACTGTCTCTTTAAGGAAATGCTAAAAATGTTAATTGGGTGTGGTTCCTCAAACGGCCATAAGATAGAGCCAGAAATCTGGGTTGTTAGTGCTGTTGTTAGTAGCTAGTTGTTCTGATGTTTGATGTTCTTGGTTCCTGCATTTTTCTCTATTGACTGTTGCTGATCGTCATTCTTCTGGGATTGCTGTAAGTCTGTTACTGAACTGTGTATGATACTGGACTTTGTTATTTGGATTATCCCTGGACTGAAAACTGCTTTAACCGTGTATGACTTGGACTATTTGTTGGACTTTGCTTAACCGTTTACGGGAAGTAAAATCTACATTTTACTATTCAGTGTATCTGTGTGCTGGTCATGTGTTATTCAACATCACTCTCACGTCGTCTCCCTGTGTGCACTCATTCTCCTCATGGGAATTATCTCAACACTGGTTATGGGCCCAGGCCATACCAGGCTCAGATAACTGAGAGTTGGTGTGAATTCACAGTACTCTATACAGACAGCTGTTCACTGTTTAATTGTGGGTTACTGTCCTGGTAAAGATGGCACAAGACCTGTCAACAAGTCTATCACTGATAACCCAGTTGGATGGAACAAACTATGTTTCCTGGTCTATAAAGTGCAGTCTATTTCTGCATAGAGAAGGGTTATGGAATGCAGTTCAGGATCCACCATATGTAAATGATTGGAATGCAGATGATGAGGACAATGCCAAGAAGTTAGCTGACCTTAAATGAAGCAATGAACGAGCTCTTTGTATAATTGGACTAACACTGAGTGACCAGCAGTTAATCCATTTTCATGGAGAAGAGTCTGCTGCTAGGTGTTGGGAGAATTTGAAGAGGATTTATGTTCGTGATGGTGTAGGTGCACACCGTCTTACACATAAACTGTTTAGAGCACGTCTTCTGAAAGGTGGAGATATGTTAGCTCATTTGAACTTCATTAAAAGAACTTTTCAAGAGCTACATAAAAAGGAACTGATTTTTTCAGAGCTGCACCAAGTTTACATCATTCTTTTCTCACTGGATGAAAATTATGATGATTACATATCTTTACTGGAAGCCTGCCCAGAGATAAACTGACATTGACTGACATAATCAGAAGGTTATTAGAAGAGGCAAAAAGATGGCTAGATAGGGACCAGCTGAGAAAGGAACAATCAGAAGAAGAGGATTTGTGTTCAACTGCCTACACTGTTAGGAGATATTTTTCTTGTGGGGCTAGCAGACATATAGCTAAATTCAGTAAGAAGGGAAAATGAAAGAATACTGGTAATCACCAGAAGGCTAAGAAGAATGTTAATTTAGCTATGTCTAGCAATTCAACTGTAAACCATAATTTGTGGGTAGTTGATAGTGAAGCATCGCAGTGCATTACTAGAAATAGGGAGAGGTTTGTAATTATGTCCACAAGTAGGCAACATGTATCATTGGCAAATGGATGGAAGATGAAAGCATCTGGTGAAGGTATAGCATATTGTTCATGTGTAAATGAGCATTTATCCATGTTATATGTGCCTAAACGGAAATTTAATTTGTTATTAGTAAGGGCTTTAGTTAATATTGATTATGTAGTAACCTTTAGGAGAGATAACTGTTGAATAGAGAAAGAGGGTAAAAGTGTTACTGCTACTTTAGAGAATGATTTATATGTGATACATGATGACAAGTTGCAGATGGCTAACTCGTTTATAACAATGTTAAGCCACATGACGAATGTATACATTTACTGCATAGACTTCTGGGGCACATTAATTTCAAAATTTTGAAACAAACTGTCAAATTGTCAGAAGGAGTAAAATTAAAACCCTGTAGTAAGTACTTAAACTGTAATGCCTGTAGCCAGGAGAAAAGCAAGGTTACTCCAGCAAAAGACTAAATGGGTTTAAGACCAAAGAACCTTTAGAGGTTATTATTGCTGACATAATTGGTCCTAAGAAACCTAGTTTGGGAGGTGCCTGCTATATTTTGAGTATTATGGACCATTATTTACAATACGGTTTCTGCTATCTCATGAAAAACAAAACAGAAACATTTCAACATTTCTTTAATTGGTTAAGGTTTGCAGAGAGAAAAATGAAATATAGGGTAATTACTTTAGTTACTGATAACGGGACTGAATTTATTAACAATAGATTCCAAACTATGTTAAAATTGGTTGGTGTCGAACATAAACATTCTGCACCTTACAGGTCACAACACAACTCGTTTGTAGAACGAAGAGGGCAAATGTTACAAGCCATGGCTCTCACTATGTTATCTGATCCAGGTATGCCTGAAACACTGTGGGGTGAGGCCATAATGTGTAGCAACCATGTTTTGAACAATGTAGTGAACATAACAACTGGTGAATTGCCATTCACTAGTTGGCATGGCAGAAAACCAAATTTAGGTTATCTACACACATTTGGAGCTCCAGCATGGGTGCATATTCCCTCACAAGTAAGACTGAAAGGGCAACATAGAGCTAGGAAATTATTTTTCATAGTTTATGAGGCCAACCATAGATCATTTAGATTTTGGGCTCCATGCACAGCTAATATTTACTGTAGCGCTAGTGCTAAATTTCTTGAGCACATTGGGTGGCAAAAACTAGAACAGAAATCCAATGTTGCTATTGAAACCCAAGTAATCCCTAATGATGAGATAGTTAAACCATCAATAGCCATTAAAGAGGAAGAACAGGCACAGGAGGAGGTAGAACAACAGAAGTAGGTGGAACAGGAAAGTCCACCAGTAAGCCCTGAGTTGCCCATGTAACTCAGTTGCCCATTCAACCCATGTAACATGACCACCAGATAGATATCAGGCTAGTATAGTATGCCAAGTAAATATAGTTCCCACTAACTATAATGAGCTGAAACTGTATCCTGCTAAAGATCAGCCTGCTTGGCAGGAAGCAATGGATAAGGAACTGAAATCTTTACAAATGTTGGAGGTATATGAAAATGTCAATTTACCACCAGGTGAGCGTGCCATAGGGTGTCAGTGGATTTATAAAATTAAGACAGGTATGGATGGGACTGTTTTCCATAAAGCCAGGTTAGTAGCACAAAGGTTCGATCAGTCAGCCAATGACTATGATGAGGTGTTTGCACCTAGTCTGAAGGCTACCACATTACAAGCAGCATTAGTGTGGGCAGCTAAGAAGAAATACACAATAAACCATTTAGATGTTGAGACAGCATATCTGCATGCACCATTGCACCATACTATATATTTAAAGAAGCCTTTGGGGATAAAAACTGATAACAAAACTGATTTCTGGAGATTAAAAAAAAGTCTTTATGGATTGAAGCAATCAGGCTATGAATGGAACCAGTGCATAGTGAAAGAATTAACAAAGATAAGTTTTGTAGCTGGCATGGCTGATCCATGTTTATTTAAAAAGGAAAGTGATGGTGTAGTTTCATTGTTGCTATTGTTCACTGATGACATAGCATTATTCACCAAAACTAAACAAGAAACTACTGAGATAATTTCACTATTAGAAAAGAAATTTAAAATAAAACAGTTAGGTGAAATGAAACAATATCTTGGTTTAAAGATAGATAAAACTAGGGGAAGATACAAAATCTCACAGGCAGATAAAATTATCCAGTTATTAAAGAATTTTAAAATGGAACTTTGTAAGCCAGCTAAAACACCAATGAGCCAGGAGTTTAGCCACAGTGATGTACAAAGTCCTATTTTTGATAAAGATATTTATCAGTCCTTGATTGGTAGCTTGTCTTATCTCAGTAATTGGTCAAGGCCAGCTATAGCATACAGTGTTAACCAATTAGCAAGGTTTAATGCTGAGACAACTGAAAGGCACTGGCAAGCTGCTAAAGATGTGTTAAGATATCTGAAACAAACAATGCATGATGCATTATATTTGGAGCCTAAGGATGAACTAAGTCTAACTGCATATGCCAATGCAAGTTTTGCTGCAGACGTAAATACACGTAACTCAATGTCAGCTACTGTAGTATTATTAGGAAAAGTGTTGATTGGATGGTGGTCTATTTGACAGAAACATCTAAGTTTATCAACAATGGAGGCTGAATTCTCATGTTTGTCTTTATTATGTACAGATTTAGTTTGTTATAAGCAACTATTGATTGATATGGGAATTGATGTAACAATTGATGTAATTGTTGTTAATAAAGACAACCAATCAGCAATACAGATGGCTTCCAATCTTGCTGTAAAGACAAGATCAAAACACACAGATCTAAGATATCTTAGACAATGCGTGCAAAGTAAAATGATTAAACTGGAGTACTATATGTCAGAAAATAACATTGCAGATCATTTTACAAAAGCCCTAGGTTCTGTAAAGCATAAGACTTGCTGCAAAGGGTATGAACTTAAACTGTAAGGTGTTATATATTGTCCTACACAAAGGGGAGAATGTTAGGAATTGATAGTCACCTAACAGTTGGGTTGGAAATATATAAACCAGGATAGATGTTTAAACTGTCTCTTTAAGGGAATGCTAAAATTGTAACTGGAAGTGGTTCCTCAAATGGCCATAAGATGGAGCCAGAAACCTGGGTTGTTAGTTCTGTTGTTGTTAGTAGCTAGTTGTTCTGATGTTCGATGTTCTTGATGCCTGCATTTTTACCTATTGACTGTTGCTGATTGTCATTCTTCTTGGATTGCTGTGAGTCTATTTACTGAACTGTTTATGATACTGGACTTTGTTATTTGGATTATCCCTGGACAGAAAACTGACAGCTTTAACCGTGAATGACTTGGACTGTTTGTTGGACTTTGCTTAACTGTTTACTGGAAGTAAAACCTACATTTTACTATTCAATGTATCTGTGTGAGAGTGAACATTACTCTCATGATATCTCCCTGTGTGCACTCATTCTCCAAATGGGGAATTACCTCAACAGGACCTTTTAATGACAAGGAACCAAGATGAGTGACATTCAGTAAGGCTTCTTGGCTTGCTAGAAAGACTGACATTCAAACGTGAGTTTACAAACCCTTTCTGAGTTTTGGTCTAAAACTGGTTTTTGGTGAAGTTTAATTCTGTCTTTGGTGATATTTAATCCTGTGTTTATTGATGGGATAACTTTCTCTATTCAGCTTTGTTTGGAAGGAAAAAGATTAATCTTTGTTCCTGAAAAGAAACTGGGTTAAGAAATTTGGCTAGTTCCTGTGTCTATTTTTTCTGGTAATTGGTTTAACAAGCAACAGCTACTGTTGTGATTTAATTATTTGTATTGTGTTTGAATTTTTTTCCTGCCTCATGGTTTTTTTTTCTATCTGGAGCGGGGGTCTTCCTTTACTGCTTTAGTGTATCTGGCATTGTCCTTTCGGGATGTACTTCCAAGAGGCAGGATGCCAGCTTGGCATTGATATTTTTTATTACCTTTCTGGGGGGCATGTGATCTTTCCTTAAATCTGGATGATTTCTTTAGGATATCTTGTGAGATGATTGGTATCTTTAAGTGGTACAAATGGTTCTAAGGATTGCTCTGCATTTTACTTTATGAGCAAGAATTGGCTGCTGATATCACTGCATTTTAACTATTTTAATTCCTCAAGGTGCTCTGGCACCCTGCCTGATTTGTAATTCCAGCTTGAAGATATTTTTAATCTAATGATTGGTATTTAGGGCAGCTTTTTGCAAGCAAATAAGCTTTTTGTATTTTTGTACAGGTAATCCTTGACTTACAACAGTTCATTTAGACATAAGACATAAGAGTTTATTTGTCATTACACTCGCAAGTGGGTGCAACGAAATGAGGTGCTCTTCCACAAGTAAAACTGGAGAAACACCACTAAAAGAAAAAAAAATTAAATTAAAACTAAACACAACCGACCATACAATAATCTCTATGCAATTTAAAAATGTAAAATCCCATTACTCTCAGCTATTCACTTCCACATTCAAAGTGACCATTCAAAGTTACAATGGCACTGAAAAAAGTGACTTATGACCATTTATCACACTTACAACCATTGCAGCATCCCCACAGTAATGAGAAACCAGGCAAGGAAAAGTGCCCCTCAACACGAGTGACATTGAGTTGGCCAGGCCTACCCAGTCACATGCCCACCAAGCCACACCCACCAACTATGCCACACTTACAGAACTGGTTGTTGAAATATTTGAATCCCACCCCTGGGCTGATATCAGAACTGTTACATTAATTTCACTAAGGCTAATATCACTACTGCTGATGTACAAGTTTGCACGAGTTTGAATGAATTTTGGAGAATTTTGAATTACGGAGAATAATGAGTATTTCAAAGTGAACTGTTAGTCAAGAAATAAAAACCCAATTCATCACCAAAAGCACAACAATGGAAAAAGGCATAATAGTTAGGGATGAACAAAGAGTGAAAAGATCCGAAAAAGGAAAGGAAATGTAAGTCGGCATAACTTCTAAACCTAGCATTAGCTTTCAGCAGGCTCAGACATTAGAGCAGAAAGAATGAATTTAGAATCAATTTTTTGCAATCATATGGCATGGCATATACAACTTTATTAACAATTTTAGGGTTCCCTGACAATGACTCATTTTATTTATATGCTGCCCAATTCCTAGCAATTTTGAATGGTTACTGCCTAAAAGGATGAATCTTTCTTCATCTAATTTCAAAAAAGCAACAGCTACAGTACTTATACTTACAGTATATGCCATTCCATAATGCTTTACAGCATTCTCTGGGTGGTTTACAATGTCAGCATATTGCCCCCAACAATCTGGTTCCTTGTTTTACTTGAGCCTGTTAGGATTAAATTCTAGGCTGTGGGCAGAGTTATCCTGCAATACTGCATTTTAACCACTGCACCACCAGGGCTCTTAGTTAATTTGTGGCATTGGGGGTAGAGAGATGAACCTGAGCAATCTGTAAACTGATTCTGAAGCAGCAAGAAGGCAAAAAAGAACTTTTGATTGATTTTCTGGGATTTTGTAGATCACAGATTTGGGCCATGGAACTTGAGAAACTATGTCTATATTACTAAAGATCAAACAAGGGGAAATGTCATGACAAAATTCAGTCTTTTTCCTCAGGATTCTACCTTAGCTAAGCCCACTAATATGATGTGGCTATTCTTGTTGCAGATCTCCTTGGTCTTTGTTCATCCAATTTGTCATGCCTTATCTACCTCTCTATTTCTGGTTGACCCTAAAACAGAATTTCCATAATGTATTTAACATGATATTATGCCTATGCTTATTTCTACTTTGATTCAGTGTTTTTGAACTTTCTTTTAACTCTAGTCAATGAACAGCAACTTACATTTCCATGAAGCATTTATTGTTATTCCTTGCTTATATCGCCCCACTTTGCACTCCCCAAAACCAAGCATTTAATAGTGAGTGCCATACCATATGCATTAATCAAACAGGTGGCAAGAAAGTAGGGGTAAGCAGGCACAACACAGGTTATGTAGACAGTAAACACAGTGTCAGACATAAAGATCTCAAGTGCCTGTATACAAATGCACAAAGTCTGGGGAACAAACAGGGTGAACTTGAACTACAAATACATGAAGGTAGATATGATAAAGTTGGAATAACAGAAACTTGGTGGGATGAAACCCATGATTGGAATGTACTGGTAGAAGGATACAAACTATTCAAAAAAACCAGACCCCATAAAAGAGGAGGTGGAGTTGCACTGTATGAAAAGGACCACCATATTACTATAGAAATGCATGGAATCAAAGATGAAAAACTCCTACAATGCATATGGGTCAATATAAAAGAAAAAAAGAATGATATGTCCATAGGTGTATATTATAGGCCACTCAATCAAGCAGAAAAAAAAATAGATGCCCTTTTTGCCAACCAACTAACAAACATATGCAGGAAACACACAACAATAGTAATGGGAGATTTCAATTATCCTGATATCAATTGGAAAACTAATTCTGCACCAAGTGAGAAATCGAATAAGTTCCTAACCAACCTTGCTGATAACTTTGTTGTCCAAAAGATAGAGGGAGTTGAAACTGCAGGAACCTTGGGTGAGAGTGACCATGTCATACTAGAATTCAACATAACACAAACACAAGCAACAGAACATAATGACACCAGAGTCTTGGATTTTAAAAGAGCTGACTTCAATAAACTCAGAGAGAACTTGGGAAAGATTCCATGGATGAAAATCCTAAAGGGGAAAACAATTCAAAAATCTTGGGAAACTCTAAAAAGTATGATCAGAGAAGCCCAGACCAGCACAATACCACTGAGAAAGAAAAACAAGAAATCCAAGAAGAAACCAGCATAGCTGCACAAAGATCTCTCTGGCAAATTGAAAGGAAAAAAAGGACAAGTACAAAAAATGGAAAAAAGGACATACAACTAAGGCAGAATATCAGCAGATAGCCAGAATCTGCAAAGATGAAGTCAGGATAGCAAAGGCTCAGAATGAACAAAGACTTGCGATAAAAGTCAAAGATAATAAAAAAAAAGTTTATTCCAACTTATAAAAAACAAGAAAAAAATCAAGGAAACGGTTGGTCCACTAAAGAGAGAAGATGGCAAGGAAGTAACAAGCAACAGAGAGAAAGCAGAACTGCTTAACTCATTCTTTGCATCCATCTTCACGCAAAAATAAACTATAGCTCAACCCACCAAAAACATAACTGTAAAAGACAGACCAGAAATAAAAGTTAAAATAAGCCAAAAAATAGTAAGAAAACAGCTGTCTGATCTTGATGAAAACAAATCACCAGGGCCTGATGGATTACATTCCAGAGTTTTAAAGAAGCTGGCAGAGGTAATCTCAGAGCCACTCCACCATATCTTTCAAAAATCCTGGAGAACCGGAGAACTACCGGAGGACTGGAAAAGAGTTGATGTGGTTCCCATCTTCAAAAAAGGAAAAAAAAAAAAAACCAGACCCAGGAAACTACAGACCAATCAGCCTAACATCAATACCCGGGAAGAGATAATAACAAAACAGATCTGTCAACGTCTAGAAACAAATAAAGTAATAACTAGCAGTCAGCACGGGTTTCTTAAGAACAGATAATGCCAAACCAATCTTATTTCATTCTTCAACATTGTGATTAAATTAGTAGACCAGCAAAATACTGTGGACATGATATATTTAGATTTCAGCAAGACATTGGACAAAGTAGTAGACCATAACCTACTTCTTGGTAAGCTAGTAAAAAATGGAATAGATAGCACCACCATTAGATGGACTCGCAACTGGCTGACAAACTGTACTCAACTAGTAGTCCTTAATGGGTTTACATGGAAGGAAGGAAGCAGCGGGGTGCCACAAGATTCCGTCTTAGGCCCAGTACTCTTCAATATCTTCATTAACGACTTAGATGAAGGAAGAGAAGGGGAACTTACCAAATTTGCAGGTGATACTAAGCTGGCAGGAATAGCTCACAGAAGATAGGCTCAAGATCCAGATGGATCTTGACAGACTAGATATGTTGTTAGACATATCTAACAACATGAAATTCAATGTAGAGAAAAGTAAAGTCCTATGCTTTAGGCAAGAAAAACCAAAAGTACACATATAGACTGGGTGAAACCAGGCTCAATAGCTGTAACTATGAGAGGGATCTTGGAGTCTTAGTGGACAACCAGCTAAATATGAGCCAGCAGTGTGCAGCAGCAGCAGCCAAAAAAGCTAATGCAATCCTAAATTGTATTAACAGAGGGATACAATCAAGATCAAGGGAGGTACTAATATCACTCTATAAAGCCTTAGTAAGACCACATCTAGAGTACTGCATCCAGTTTTATTCACCACATTATAAAAAAGATGTTGAGACTCTAGAAAAAGTACATAGAAGAGCAACCAGGGTGATTAGGGGACTGGAGGCTAAAACATATGAAGAACGATTACAGGAACTGGGCTTGGCTAATCTAGTAAAGAGAAGGACCAGGGGAGACATGATAGCAGTCTTCCAATATCTGAGGGGTTGCCAAGAGAGGAAGGTGTCAAGCTTTTTTCTAAAGCACCTGTAGGCCAGACAAGCAATAATGGATGGAAACCGAACAAGGAGAGATTTAACCTGTAAATAAGGAGAATCTTTCTGATAGTGAGAACAATCAACCAATGGAACAGCTTGCCCTCGGAAGTTGTGGGCGCGCCATCACTTGAGACTTTCAGGAAGAGATTGGACTGCTATTTGTCAGCAATGGTGTAGGGGTTTCTGCTTGGGCGGGGGTGGTGGTGGACTAGATGACCTACAAGGTCCCTTCCAACTCTGATTATCTGTTATCTGTTAATCTGCTTTGTGATAGTCTTTTCCATGGAGACATCTGATAAAATGTCATACCAGATGATTTTTAGCTAAAGAATAAGTTTTTTTAGGATCACATGCCATGCTATTTACTATATTGTTAAGTATAGTTATCTGACCTACCTGAAAGGGTACAACACTTTGTTATTTGCATGCATAGCTTCTTCTGCCAGTCTCAGGAAGTTTCGCATGCCACAACTATGCTAGTGAAACATGCAGTAAAAATAATGACAGCACAAAACTGACCTCTGCTCCAGTCACTCTTTCTCCATAGATTCATTCAGTGAACCAGAACAGCCTGAGAACAACAAAGGCTTGATTCAGCTGTCACCATTTTCAACTTGATATCTTGAAGACAATGTATTTACCAAGCTTTTCCCTTTATAGATGACTGCCATACTGGGACATCAAAAGAAATGTGGTACTTCAAAGAAAAGAAATTTGAAATTTCATTCTGTTAAAAAAGAAAAAAAAGTATTAAAGTACATTGTAAGCAAAGCTGGTATATTACATAATGGGCTGATCTGCACTGTCTTGTTATCCTGTTGCCAGAATGACCAGACAAACATTTCTGTTGGACAAAAATGGATCACATTTCCTTTATTAATTTCCCACTCATTTCAAATTGATCTCCATTTGCAATCTCTGTGTCACTTGTAAACTATACTTTTCCTGTTATGTCACTACAAGTGTTCCTGTCTGTCTGAGCTAGAACATTTCAATCGACTGCATGTAGTTTATTAGCTATTAAAAAAAACCTGCCCCTTCATCTGAGCCAAAGTTTATCTAATTTTGTATATCTCCTGTGATCACTACTGAAATACCATGATGGTATGGTTATGGTCTTCACTTAACATAAAGAAGGCTTCAAGCCATTCTTTTTTTTTTTTTTTAACATTCAAAGAGATAAGTGTAATTCTAGTTACATGAAAAAGAAGTTGCTCCCACAAAGTGCAAAGCCCATAAACACACAAACCAGTGTGTAAATACAGGAAAACCAGGGGTGGACTTACAAAAATGGTAGCAATAGGTTCTCTACCTGGTTGCTGGTGGGTGTGGCTGTTCTGTCCTTAATTAACATACTCGAGATCCCTGCGCTTTGATTGGCCAAAGCGCGGGGCTCTCCGATTGGTCAGGCGAGCCGCGCCGATTGGCTCGCTAGGAATCTCCCGCGATTGGTCCATTCGGATCGCGGGAAATTCAAAGTGGTGCCATTGGCCGTGGCGAAAGGAATAAAAGCCGCGGGCTTTTTTCCTTTCGCCAGTTCGGTTCCATCTTACGAATAAAGAGCTTGCACGAAAGTCACCGACTCCTGGCATCATTTCGCAGACACAACACTGGCAACGAAGGTGGAATCCAAACCCTGAACCGAACCACGTGTCTGACAGAAGCCAGACAAACCACCGCGATGGCGAAAATCGCACCACCCACACCCTTCAACCGCGCCACCGAGGACTGGGAATCGTTCTCCGACCGATTCCGTATGTACCTCGAGTGCAGTGTCTTGAAGGACGCCACCGGCCCCATGAAGCGCGCCGTCTTCCTGACCCACTACGGGACCGAGGTCTTCAAGATGGCCAAGGCGCTCGCCAAACCCGCTGATGCGACCGGGATGGACTGGGATGTCCTCGAACCCATACTTCGGCGGCACTACGCTCCAGAGGTACCCATCCTGATCCGGCGCAACGAGTTCTACCGGTGGGACCAGAGTTTGGGGAGAGTTTCAGTGACTTCGTCGCCGAGCTGCGGCGTCTAGGGGGGCTTTGCGAATTCGACAACCTAAACGACGCCCTGCGAGACCGCATCATGCTCGGTTTGTGGGACCCCATCCTCCAGAGCCGGCTGATGGCCAAGGGCAACATCAGCCTAGCAGACACCCTCACCGCAGCCGCAACCGCCGAAGCAACCCGAACTTCCGCCGACTGCATGCGCAGACCGAACACTGAGGACCGCAGCGGAAACAACAACCCGGCGAGGTCGACCGAGCCCCAACCCGAGACGACCACCCACCAGGGCGAGTTCCACTCGACATCGGGCACTTCCGATGAGGAGGAGGACATCCATCGCCTCCAGACAGGCCGCGACCCACGAAGCCGGCGAGGTCGTAAGTCAAGGACCAACTGTGCCGGTTGCGGCGGCGACCACCCCAGGTCGGAATGCCGGTTTTTCAAATCGATCTGCCGGCATTGCGACAAGAAGGGACACATCGCCCGTGTCTGCCGCCTGAAGAAAAATCGCAGCCCGGCACGATGGGACCAGAACGACCGGAGGAGAGAAAGCACACCACCCCAGACCAGAGATCGCCCCTCGGACAGCCGAGGGGACCGGAACGGATGATCCTCGCGAGGCGGCGACAACCGGCGGAGAGAGGAGACCCACCAGACGGTCACCATCAGCCACGCCATCACCAACGACGCCCGGAAGGTCCACGTGGAGGTAGGCATCGAGGGCCAGCCATGCAAAATGGAGGTGGACTCCGGGTCCTACCTCTCCATGATTGCATGGCAGGAAATAAAGCGCTTGGTGCCTACCCTCCAAAGGAGAAATGTAGACAGCCAGAGACTCATTGTAAAAGACTACCAGGGAAACCGCATCCCGGTAGTCGGAACCAAACACTTCAACATCACTTATAAGGGGCACACCGAACGACTTCCCCTGACAATCGTCGACTGCGACCGCCCAAGCCTACTGGGACTGCAATGGTTCGCCCCACTCGACATCGCACTCACGGGAGTCGACCACGTCACCGACGACAGCTGGGAGCAGCAACTGGCCCGGGAGTTCCAAGAGGTCTTCGATGGAAACCTAGGCAAGTACCGAGGGCCCCTTATATCTTTCGACCTAGACCCTAACGTTCCCCCAAAACGCCTGAAACCAAGGCAGGTGCCATTCGCACTGAAACCCAAGATAGACGAGCAAATTGACAAGCTCGTCAAACAAGGGGTTCTACAGCCCATAGACCACGCCCAGTGGGAGACCCCCATAGTCACCCCGATCAAGCCCGATGGGTCGGTGAGGATCTGTGGGGACTATAAGACCACCCGAAATGGCGCGCTGCAACAAAGCGCCTACCCCGTCCCAGTAGTGCAACACCTACTGCACTCACTGGGAGGGGGCAAGGTTTTCGCCAAGCTCGACCTCGCCCAGGCATACCAACAGTTGCCGGTCGACGAGCAAACGGCAGAAGCGCAGACCATAGTCACCCACCGGGGGGCATTCAAATGCAACCGACTCCAATTCGGAGTCAGCGTGGCACCGGGCATATTCCAAAGCCTAATGGAGAGACTATTGCAAGGCATCAAGGGGGTGGTACCTTACTTCGATGACGTCCTAGTGTCGGCAGCCAACCAAGCCGAACTAGAGGGTCGACTAAGGGAGGTCCTAACCAAATTTAAAGAGACCGGACTAAAAGTCAAGAGGGAGAAATGCCAGCTATGCACGGAATGAGTAGAATTCCTAGGCTACCTCCTAGATCGTCACGGCATTCACCCCACAAACAAAAAAATCAAGGCAATCAAAGAAGCCCCCACACCCAAGTCCAAGACGGAACTACAGGCGTTCTTGGGGTTACTGAACTTTTACAATGTTTTCCTACCCGAAAAGGCGATGGCGGCGGAGCCCTTGCATAGGCTCCTGGACAAGGCGGCGACCTGGACTTGGGGGAAACGCGAGCAAGCCGCCTTCCAAAGAACGAAGGACCTCCTCACCTCGGACACCGTCCTTATACAATTCAATGAGACCCTACCTCTGGCCGTCACATGCGACGCATCACTCTTCGGCATCGGCGCTGTCCTCAGCCATACCCTTCCCGACGGAAAAGAAACGCCCATCGCATTCTTTTCAAGGACCCTCACCAAACCGGAGCGGAACTATAGCCAACTGGACAAAGAGGCTCTGGCTATCGTTGCCGCCATAAAAAGATTCCACGAGTATCTCTACGGCCGGACCTTCACCATCATAACGGATCACAAGCCGCTGCTGGGAATCCTTGCAGGAAACCAGGCCACCCCGAACATTCTGTCTCCCCGAATGACAAGGTGGTCCGAGTTCCTGGCAGCCTACAACTACGAACTCATACACAGACCGGGTAAGACGATCTCCCACGCAGACGCCTTAAGCCGCTCGCCGCTACCGGAACCCAACACCGACCCAGCACCCACGACGACTACCCTCAGCATAGAGACTCTACCCAACCTGTCCATAACCGCGTCAGACATTGCCCGAGAGACTAATAAAGACAAACGTCTGGCGCGGGTGTTGCATTGGGTGGAGAAAGGGTGGCCGGAAAGGGACAATGACGAGTCCGTCAAAATGTTCCGGAACCGCCAAACGGAACTCTCCTTATTAAAAGGGTGCATACTATGGGGGGATAGGGTGGTCATTCCGGAGAAGCTACAGGGGAAGGTTTTGGAACTGCTACACGAGGGGCACCCTGGTATCGTTAGGACTAAAGCCCTGGCCAGAAGTTACGCTTGGTGGCCAGGGATGGACAAACAAATAGAGGCCTGGGTAGCTAGGTGCCAATGATGCTAGGAAACTAGGCCAAGCCCACCCACAGCACCTGTCCTAGAGTGGGAAACCCCAAGGGGACCTTGGTCTAGGATCCATATAGACTTCGCAGGGCCTACAAAAGGACACACCTTCCTCATAACAGTTGACGCTTACTCCAACTGGCTGGAGGTAAGCAACATGAAGACGACAACCACGGAGGCCGTGATCAAGGAACTCTGCAAACTCTTTGCAACACACGGCCTCCCAGACGTCATCGTCTCCGACAACGGGCCCCAGTTCACCTCTGTTAGGGATAACATTGTTTTACCCTAACTGGTTTAGGTAAATAATAATATGTAATCATAGTTTGTAAGTTAAAGTGTCTGCAACTTTAACTGTGGGACAGTAATTAAGGGAGTGGTTGTGAAAGCACTTTAAAAGAAGCAAGACGGCAGCTTGCTATCTCTCTGGCTTTGATGGTTCCTGATTACTGCAAGGACACAAGACTGCATTGCTCAAACGGGAGAGAAAACAAAGGACAGACTTGTAAGTGTATTGACATAGGGTATTCAACACGGACTTTGCTTACTGAATATCCCTGAATGGACTGACTAAATGATACATGACTATTGGACAGTTATTTTGACTATGCTATGAACTCATAATGGAATAAACTATATATTTGATAGCACAAGCATATCTGTCATTTTTACTGTATGTTAATAAACATACAAGCTTAGCTCACTCATTTATCTGTGTGCCTATCTGACTAAGCTGCACATTCTGTTTAGCTTGTCTCCCTAACCCTGGTTGGGGAAACCAGGCTTAACACTGGTTATGGGCCCAGAGGCTGCAAAGTCAGTTTAACTAGGATAAAACAGATTTATGTAAAAGTGAGAGTTTGTGTTGTTATACATTACAGTAAACAGACAGCTGTGTTTTATTAATTATATTTTTATATCCATAAAGAAAAACATGGCACAAGTCAGTCTACAAAGTTTGTCCCTGATATCCAAGTTGGATGGAACAAACTATGTATCATGGTCTATGAAATGTAGTATGCTTCTACGAAGAGAAGGTTTGTGGAACATAATTGAAAATCCACCAAACGTAGAAGAATGGGATCCAGAGGATGAGGAAGATAAACTAAAGATAGAAGAATTTATGCATAAAAATGAGCAAGCTATTTGCATTATTGCTTTAACCTTAACTGATAACCAGCTTGTTTATATCCACGGAGAGAAATTAGCTGTTGGGTGTTGGCAGAAGCTGAAGAGGATTTATGTTCGAGATAACGTTGGTGCTCACATAAATCTAACACGGAAACTTTTCAGTGCACATCTCCATGAGAATGGTGATATGCTGAGTCATTTGAAAACTATGCAAAGCATTTTTCAAGAACTGCACGAGAAAGAGCTTATTTTCTCTGAACTACACCAAGTCTATATAATACTATCTTCCCTCAATGAGAGCTATGACAATTATGTAACTTCCCTTGAAATATTGCCAAAAGAAAGCCTAACTTTAACTGATATAACTGGCAGATTGATTGAAGAGGCCAGAAGAAGGCTTGAAAGAGACGAGTTAAGGAGGCAGCAACCTCAAAAAGAAGAAAATGAAACTCCTACTGCATACGCAATTAAAAAGTGCTTTAATTGTGGAGGAAGAGGACATTTGGCAAGATTTTGTAAAAAGGCAAAGCACCAGAACGCTGGCCAGAATACAAAAAGTCATCAAAAGAAAAAGAAAAATTTAGAGTTAGCCATGTATACTAACGGAGCTGTAAAAAATAATTTATGGGTGGTTGATAGTGGAGCATCTCATTGTATAACTAATGATAAGAAAAATTTTATTAAAATGTCCAAGAGTACACAGCAGATATCGTTAGCCAATGGCTGGAAACTGAAAGCTAAAGGTCAAGGTATAGCATATTGTTCTTTTATAAAAGAGAATGTAAAAATGTTATATGTACCACAACTTAAGTTTAATTTAATTTCAGTTAGAATTTTGGTTAAACTAGGATATGTAGTTACATTTAGGGGAGATAACTGCATAATTGAAAAAGAAGATAAGAAAATTACTGCATCTTTAAGAGGTGAATTATATGTGTTAAATGATGATGGTTTAAAGGTGGCTAACACAGTTTATGAAAATAAGAAACCTCATGATGAATGTATTCACTTGTTACATCGAAGGCTAGGGCATTTAAATTTTAAAATGCTTAAGAAAACTGTTGAATTATCTAAGGGAATAAGTTTGAAACCTTGTCATAAGTATTTGCAATGTAATGCCTGTAAAGCAAGGGTAATACCTGCTGATAGAGTTGATGGATTTACTACCAAAGAGCCTTTAGAGGTAGTATTTGCAGATTTAATAGGTCCGAAAAAACCAAGTGTAGGAGGAGCTCGTTACATACTAAGTATAATGGACCATTATTCTAGATATGGGTTTTGCTATTTAATGAAGAGCAAAACTGAAACATATCAAAATCTCTTTAATTGGATTAAATTTGCTGAAAGAAAAACTAAAAAGAAATTAGTAACTCTTATAACAGATAATGGTACAGAATTTACAAATAATAAATTCCAGAACAGACTAAGAATGTTAGGAATTCAACATAAAATGTCTGCACCATATAGGCCACAACATAATGCCTTTATAGAAAGAAGAGGCCAAACATTACAATCAATGGCACAAACTATGATGTCTGATTCAGGATTACCTGACAATTTGTGGGGAGAAGCAATAATGTGTGGTAATCATATATTAAATAATGTTGTTAATTCAACAACAGGTGAATTACCATTCACACTGTGGCATGGTACAAAACCTGATTTAAGTTACATGCACACATTTGGAGCACCAGCATGGGTGCATATCCCTTCACAACTTAGACACAAAGGACAACATAGAGCTAAAAGATTATATTTTGTAGGATATACATCTAATCATAGATCTTATAGATTCTGGGAACCAGGTACATCTAGAGTTTACACCAGTGCTAGTGCAAAATTCCTAGAACATGTAGGATGGAATAGATTAGAGCAAGATTTAAATAATGAAGTAATTATTGAACCCTACAAAAGGCAGAAAGATCAGAATAGTTATAAGAAGAGTACAATTAAAGAAGAAGTCCAAGAAGAGCAAATTGGACCAGAACAAGAGGAAACAGATAATCAGGAAGAGTTAGATAATCAAGAAGAGTTAATAAATGAAAGTCCACCTGTAAGTCCTGTAATACCTAGACGTACTACACGTGTAACTAGACCACCTGATAGGTATCAAGCAAGTATAGTTTGCCAAGTAACTAAAGTTCCATCTAGTATAGATGAACTTAGGATGTATCCTGCTAAGGATCAGGAGAATTGGCAAAAGGCAATGGAAAAGGAACTAAATTCATTAAAGGTAATGAAAGTTTATGAAGATGCTAAATTACCTCCAGGAGAAAAATCCATTGGGTGCAAATGGATATTTAAAGCAAAAACTGGAAATGATGGGACTGTTACCCATAAAGCTAGGTTAGTAGCTCAAGGATTTAATCAAACTGCATCTGATTACGATGAAGTTTTTGCACCAAGTCTTAAAGCAACATCTTTAAGAGCAGCATTAGTGTGGGCAGCTAAGAAAAACTATGTCATTAACCATTTAGATGTAGAAACTGCTTATCTACATGCACCATTGCAGCACACTATATATTTAAGAAAACCAGTAGGTATAAAAGACAATAAAGTAAATAGTAATGATTGTTGGAAACTCAAAAAGAGTCTTTACGGGTTGAAACAATCTGGGTTTGAGTGGAACAAATATATTGTGAAAGAGTTAAACAATATAGGTTTTAAATCTGGTTTAGCAGATCCATGTGTATTTAAAAGAGAAAATAATGGAACGGTGTCATTATTGTTATTATTTACAGATGATATTGCTTTGATAACTAAGACTAATAATGAAGCTAATGAGATTATATCATTATTAGCCAAAAAGATAAAATTAAAGCATTTAGGTGAAATTAAAAAGTATCTAGGATTGACAATTAACAAAACAAAAAATGGTTTTAAGATATCTCAAGAAGATAAAATTTGCCAATTAATTAAAACGTTTAAAATGGAACTTTGTAAACCGGCAAAGACTCCAATGAGTCAGGAATTTTGCCAAACTGATAATCAAAGTCCCAAATTTGATAAGTCCACATATCAATCTTTGATTGGAAGCTTATCATATATAAGCAATTGGTCAAGGCCAGATATAGCTTATAGTGTAAATCAACTGGCTCGTTTTAATTCAGATCCACATCAATGTCATTGGCAATCATTAAAGAGAATTTTAAGATATCTTAAAAGAACAATGAACCATGCATTGTATATAGAACCAAAGGATGATTTGAGTCTTAGTGCCTATGCAGATGCAAGTTTTGCAACTGATATAAACACTAGAAAATCAACATCTGGGATGGCTATATTATTTGGTAAAACACTAATAGGGTGGAGGTCAATCAGACAACAGCATATCAGCTTGTCCACAGTGGAAGCGGAATTTTCATGTCTGTCATTATTATGCACTGATTTGATTTTGTACAAACAGTTATTATTAGACATGGGTATAACTGTAAAAGATTCTATTATTGTGTACGAAGATAACCAAGCAGCTATAAAGTTAGCTACTAGTATTGCTGTTAAAAGTAGATCAAAGCATACTGACTTAGGATACTTAAATGTTGGAGAATCTGTAAAGAATGGGCTAATTAAATTGGAATACTGCATGACGGAAGAAAACATTGCAGACCAATTTACAAAAGCTCAAGGAGTAATTAAGTTTAAAGAGAGTTGTAACAAATATGATTTAAAGATGTAAATAGTTATATTTATTATTATTTCCTAAAAGGGGAGAATGTTAGGGATAACATTGTTTTACCCTAACTGGTTTAGGTAAATAATAATATGTAATCATAGTTTGTAAGTTAAAGTGTCTGCAACTTTAACTGTGGGACAGTAATTAAGGGAGTGGTTGTGAAAGCACTTTAAAAGAAGCAAGACAGCAGCTTGCTATCTCTCTGACTTTGATGGTTCCTGATTACTGCAAGGACACAAGACTGCATTGCTCAAACGGGAGAGAAAACAAAGGACAGACTTGTAAGTGTATTGACATAGGGTATTCAACACGGACTTTGCTAACTGAATATCCCTGAATGGACTGACTAAATGATACATGACTATTGGACAGTTATTTTGTCTATGCTATGAACTCATAATGGAATAAACTATATATTTGATAGCACAAGCGTATCTGTCATTTTTACTGTATGCTAATAAACATACAAGCTTAGCTCACTCATTTATCTGTGTGCCTATCTGACTAAGCTGCACATTCTGTTTAGCTTGTCTCCCTAACCCTGGTTGGGGAAACCGGGCTTAACAACCTCGCTGGAATTCGAAAAATTCCTAGCGGAAAGGGGCATCCGCCACGCACTGATAGCACTGGCGCACCCGGTGGCGAACGGTAGGGCGGAACGGATGGTCCAATTCACTAAAAGACCATCCGGAAAATAGACCACGGGGAGATCCAGGAGAAAATAAACAAACTACTCTTCACCCAACACATAACCCCAAATACCACAACCAATAAAAGCCCAGCCGAACTATTAATGGGCAGGAAACTAAGGTCCCCACTCGACAGGTTACACCCCACGTATAACCCGGAGAGGCCCCCAGACTCAAACACCAAACACCGAACCTTCGCACCCGGCGACCCTGTATACGCAAAAAATCTGACGGGAGACCCACTATGGATTCCAGCCGTCATCACACAAACAACAGGCCCATACTCGTACCGGCTACAAACAGCAGACAGACGAGCGTGGAAACGCCACATCGACCAACTAAGGTCGAGGACTACCAACCAACAAACCACTGACGCACAAACAGGTGAAACCAACCCCCACAACACAAACCAAGGGGGGAGGGAATACCCAGGGGACCAAAACCAAAGAAGAATAAACCAGCAGTACTCACCGGAAAGCAGCCATCACGACCCCTCGCCAGGAAGGAACAGCCAGGCCAGCTCGACCGACCCGGAAAGACCGAGAGGGAGCGGCGAAACCTGCAGCTCAACCAACCCGGAAGGCCCAGGAGGGAGCTACGGAGAAAGGACCGGCCCGATCGACCAGCCGGTTCCCACGACGGCAGCAGGAGCAGCAGAGATCCCGACCGAACTGGTTGGGATCCAGCCTACAACTGAGTTGCGCAGGTCAAGTAGGCCCAGACGGAGCCCCGCCTACCTACGTGACTACGCAACGTAAGGACTGAACCAAGAGGGGAGGGGTGTTCTGTCCTTAATTAACATACTCGAGATCCCCGCCTTTGATTGGCCAAAGTGCGGGGCTCTCCGATTGGTCAGGCGAGCCGCGCCGATTGGCTCGCTAGGAATCTCCCGCGATTGGTCCATTCGGATCGCGGGAGATTCAAAGCAGTGCCATTGGCCACGGCCGCCGTGGCGAAAGGAATAAAAGCCGCGGGCTTTTTTCCTTTCGCCAGTTCGGTTCCATCTTACGAATAAAGAGCTTGCACGAAAGTCACCGACTCCTGGCATCATTTCGTGGACACAACAGTGGCCATGGTAGGTGTAGCTTAGTCAGCCTCCTACACCATGGTGAAAGGACGTGTTTGCCCTCTTCGGCTCCGGAGGCTTTTTTTGAGCCTCAGGGAGGTTGAAAATGGCCTCCCTGGGCTCCAAAGGCTCTCTGGAAGCCAGAAACAGGCCCATTTCCAGCCTCCCCAAACTTCTGGGAGGCCCATTTTTCACCCTCCCTGAGCTTCTGCACATGCTCTGCAGTTACCTGCATCCAAAATGATCCACGTGGGAACTCCTGGGAGGGGTGGGGTGGGTGGAGCCAGCCATGAGTGGGATTTGGGGGTTCACCAAACTGTGAAGAATCTTAGCTAGAAGATCTCCTGAACCCCTGGGAACCCCCAGGAGCCCACCCCTTTCCTAGAACAGAAAGGAAGGTGGGCACAGCAGCAGGAGGACTGACCAATGGAAGGATTGGTAGCATGTTATCCAAACTACTGTTGCCAAAGCATTTGAATCTAGATCGGTTCTTCTTAAGTCAGTTTACAATCAAGCTGATTTGTGCACAGGACAGAGACAGTTTGAATTGAAAGTATTTGTGACATAATAATATATCATTTATACCCATGAAAGCAGTAGGTTTTTTTTTTACAGCTATGAATGGCTATAAATGATTATACTCTGACTTTGAATATGCCACACTAGAATGTTTAATTTCAGATGTCTTTTTTCCCCTTTCATGATAACAGAGGATTACTTGGGACAAAGAGAAAGTTGTATCTCCCTTTTTTCCCCTCAGAAATCTTGTTCCATAATGCTCTTACCTCAGCAACTAACAATAGGGGTCATGGTACCAAGTGCAACTTGCCAAGCCTCCTTCTCATTCCCAGTAGGGATTTTTTTTTTTAATTGTAGGAAATGTTGCTAGGAAAGGCAAGTATCATTGCTTTGTTCCCTTTTCAGTGACACTGTTCAGGATCACTGAGAGGGAGAATTAAAATTGCCTCTTCCTCCCGCAAATCAGAACTCTACTAGCATAGATTTAGGCAAGCAGATTTTATAAAAACATGCAAGATTTCATGAATTGTAGCTTTTATTTCAGATATGTACATCGAGCAGTGAAATTTTATGTAGTAGTTAAATAGGAATGAGCTGTGGCGGGGACATAAAGGGTGGTTATGAAGAAGTAGGTAACATGTGAGATAGATTACAAGTTTCTCATCAATTGTCCACTACAATTTGCTAAACACCTTTTTTTGTTTATTAAGACCTTCTGAGTTAGCATGAAGCATTTGATGTAGCCTTTGTTCAGCAAAGTCTCATTTTCCAGTACTGTTGGACTGTTTCACTGTTCTAAAATAGCAATCTTGAAATCTGTAATAAGGTGCCATGGGAGGGTAAAATATCCTCATATTACTTTATCTTTGTTATGACTCCTGATGTCAAACTTGTGCCTGTTAATTCTTTTGTGCAGGACTTGGCTTGTAAAATCCAAGAGGGGAATGCCTGGCAAATGATGGCATATAACACCTAGACAAGAGAAAGAACATGGAAAGACGTCTTTAAACTTGTTTGTGAAGTTATTGAAGGTAGACCTGCCGCTGTGGTTACCAATGTAAATGCAATGTAGACATCTGGGTTTGTTGTGGTGTCTGATTTCATGTTAGATCATGCTTTGTTTCCTGTTGCTTGTGAAATTGTTTAATGCCTTATGAAGTAATGCTTGTGTGAAAGCTTAATAAATAATATCAAAGCATTTTAATCTCTTAGGACATTTGATTACAGAATTTAAGGTTGCTATTTTAAAATAATGAAACTATACCTTTATCATAGAGCAAGAGTCTGCTGAAGTCACATACATGAAAAGGTTTCAGAAAATCTTAGATGTTTAACAAAAACAATTAATTTTTCACACATTATGTTAGATCTGGAAGAGTGGGCGCAAAGAACGGAGACGAGGCATCGAATAGTGACTCCAACTCTTTATTAGTGACTTCAGAAAAGAGCAAAATACTAGGGCAGCAGCAGCTCCTTTTATAGAGCTGGCTGCTGTCACAATACCCAATGATTTGAGTTTGCCGCACTAGGAGAGTCCAATCGGCAGCGACCCGCTAACAGCCAATCAGATCAGCCAACAACAACCAATCACGATTCGCTATCAACGGGCCAATCAGAAGTGCAGGTTTACAAGCCTGTCGTGGAAGGAAAACTATTAGAATTGCAAGCTAATGGGTTTGCTTAGTTCGGAACACCCCTCCCCCCTAGGTTCCGTCTCAAGGGTGGGTGATGTATTCTCGCAGGTAGGCAGGTCATCTCAACTGTCTACCTGATCTTCATTGCTCCACCAGTCTTTGCCCGGACTCTGGTTCAGGTGGGCTGTTTGTTGAACTCAGTGGTAATGGTGATATGACTTCTCCGTTGGGTGACTCGGGGTTGTCATCTCTACTCCCGTCAAGGGTGTCATCTGGATTCTCTGGGTTTCCTGATACCACCGTGCTGCTTTGTGGAGAGATGACCATCTGCCCCGGCTCTTCTTCGAAAGGTGAATATTCCAGGTTTGGTCATGCTGATTGCTGGGTTTCGAGTACTGGGTCGGGTACTAGTTCATTTTCGGCCTCCTCGATTTTCCTTCTGTTCCGAACTAAGCAAACTCGTTAGCTTGCAATTCTAATAGTTTTCCTTCCACGACAGGCTCATAAATTTGCACTTCTGATTGGCGCGCTGATAGCGGATCGTGATTGGTTGTTGTTGGCTGATCTGATTGGCTGTTAGCGGGTCATCGCTGATTGGATGCTCCCAGCGCGGCAAACTCAAATCATTGGGTGTTGTGACAGCAGCCAGCTCTATAAAAGGAGCTGCTGCTGCCCTAATAATTTGCTTTGTCCTGAAGTCACTAATAAAGAGTTGGAGTCACTATTCAATGCCTCGTCTCCGTTCTTTGCACTCACTCTCCCAGATCTAACACTGGTGACGAGGATGGGATGCGGAGACGATAGAGCTGACTGAACACTCATTGAACGTAACAGAGCACGTGGCTGAGGGTGCACCAATAGCGGCAGAATGACCAGCGGCACCATAACACCCGCTCCATTTGATCTGGCTAACGAAGACTGGGACTCGTATATGGACCGGTTTCAGATGTTCCTGAAACCAACAACCTGAATGATGCTACACCTGGCAAGAAATGAGCTGTATTCCCAACCCATTGTGGGCCTGCCGTTTTTAAGATGGCAAAGGCACTCACAAAACCAGCTGAAGTCAAGATGATGGACTGGGACAACCTCGCCCCAATCCTCCAGGCCCATTTTGCCCCAGCGGTGCCAACACTCATCAGGAGACACGAGTTTTACCAGTGGGACCAACAGGAAAGCGAGAGTGTTGGAGAGTTCATCGCGGACCTCAGAAACCTGGGGGGACTCTGTGGTTTTGCAAATCTTGAAGAAGCCATGAGAGTTTGAATCGTTCTGAGTCTAAGAGACCCCACAACCCAGAGCAAGATTATGGCAAAGAGGGACATTGGCCTCGCAGATGTCATCGTCAATGCTACTGCAGCAGAAGCAACCAGGAAGTCGGCAGCTCAAATGCGCTGAGCAAACGGAGCACACCGCCAACTCGCCAGTGACACTACGCCCCTTCCCGAGAGGCACACAATGACCACCCACCATGAAGACCTCGAATCCTCATCAGAAAGCGAGGAAGAGGAGGTCAACAGACTCAGGTCAGAATGCGATCAGCGAGATCAATGGAATCGTAAGCTCTCATATCAGTGTGCTAGATGCGGGAGAAACCACCTGCGATCAGACTGCAAATTCCTAGATGCCCTCTGCCATTCCTGTGGAAAGAGGGGCCACATTGCAAAGGTCTGTAGAAGCAAGCGAGGGTCCAGCCGAAACTGAAGAGAAAATAATTTCCGGCAGACAACAGGCACCCCACCAGTAAATCGGGACTGCCCAAGCAACCAATGGAACCACTACTACAGAAATTGAGCACCAGCCACTTCTACCAGATGAGAAGAGGCACACCAAACCATCACCATATGTTATGGAAGTTGACTCTGGGTCTTCCCTATCAATGGTTTTCTGGAAAACCCTCAAACAGCTGATCCCTGACATCCGTCGCCAGGACCTCAGCACTCAAAGAACTATATTAAAGGACTACCAAGGAAATAGGATCCCAGTTGCCGGTTCCATCCACGTCCAAGTCTCCTTCAAAGACCACACCACAACCCTACCTCTAACCGTCATCAATAAAGATCGACCCAGCTTACTAGGCTTGCAGTGGTTCACGCCACTAGGAATCGAACTGGTGGGCATCAACCAGACCGAAGGTGATGACTGGGAAGAGGCCCTTGGCCAGCAATTCCAGGAAGTTTTCACTGAGAAGCTAGGCAAGTACAAGGGATCCCCCATATCGTTTAAGATCTGCCCTGATATTGCGCCCATTCGCCTTAAGCCTCGTCGAGTGCCCTTTGCACTCAAACCAAAATTGATGAACAATTGGACAGATTAATAGCCCAGGGCGTGTTGGAACCGATTGCCCACACCCAATGGGAGACCCCAATTGTAACCCCCATAAAACCTGACAGATCTTTGAGAATTTGTGGAGATTACAAGACCACCCTAAACCATGCACTTCAGTAGAGCGCTTACCCCGTGCCTGTGGTCCAACACCTCCTTCACTCCCTTGGGGGCAGAAAAATATTCACAAAATTGGACCTAGCCCAGGCATACCAGCAGCTGCCCGTAGATGCAGAGACCGCAGAAGCCCAAACTATAGTCACGCACAGAGGTGCGTTCAAATGTAATAGACTCCAGTTCAGAGTGAGCGTAGCACCTGGCATCTTCCAAAGTCTGATGGAGAGATTGCTACAAGGCATATTTCGATGATGTCTTGATAGCCGCCCCCACTAGAAGTCTACTAGAAAAGCGACTAAGAATGGTCCTCCAAAAATTTAAAGATGCTAGCCTGAAGGTCAAGAAGGACAAGTGCCAACTATGTACTGAGAGGGTTGAATTCCTTGGTTACCTTCTTGACAAACAGGGAATTCACTCTACTGAGAAAAAATTGGCTGCAATAAAAAACGCCCGAGACCTAGGAAAAAAACAGATCTCCAAGCCTTTCTGGGACTCATTAACTTTTATAACATCTTCCTACCCCAGAAGGCGACTGTTGCTGAACCCCTGCATAGGCTCCTCGACAAGAAAGCTTCCTGGGTCTGGGGACATCGAAAAGAGCGAGCTTTTCAGCAAGTAAAAGACCTTTTAACATCAGATGCTGTATTGATACAATATAACGAGACTTTACCATTAACTATCACCTGTGACGCCTCACCGTTTGGAGTAGGAGCCATCCTGAGCCACGTCCTGCCAAACAGTACTGAGGTGCCCATTGCATTTTTTTCTAGAACTTTATTTAAAACTGAGAGAAACTATAACCAACTATATAAAGAGGTTCTCGCTATTGTGTCTGTGATCAAACAATTCCATGAGTATGTATATGGGAGATCCTTTTCTATAATCACCAATCACAAACCATTACTTGGCATCTTGGCGGGGGATAAACCAACTCCCCATATCTTATCACCAAGAATGACATGCTGGTCAGAGTTTCTAGCTGCATACGATTACCAACTGCAACACCGACCGGGAAAAGCCATTCCCCACATTGACGCCCTGAGCCACTCTCCACTACCAGAAGTCCTGGACGACCCAGCTCCAACCCTAGCTACACTACAAATCGAGACACTTCCATCACCACCACTGACTGCACAAGACATTGCATCTGAAACAAGGAAGGACCCTTGTTTGGCACGAGTCCTCAGCTGGGTGGAAAGAGGTTGGCCTGACAACGAACTCAATGACACCTTCAAGCCTTTCAAACACAGGCAGACAGAACTTTTCTCCCAAAAAGGATGTGTTTTATGGGGAGACAGAGTCATCATTCCAGGAAGACTGCAGCATAAGGTTCTAAAACTATTGCATGATGGACATCCGGGCATCATGCGAATGAAGGCACTAGCAAGGAGCTACGCTTGGTGGCCAGGTATAGATAAGCAAATAGAAATCTGGGTCGCCACCTGCAACAAGTGCCAGGAAACACGCTCAGCTCCACCAAAAACACCACCAACTGAATGGAAAGCACCCCAAGGTCCCTGGTCCCCTATCCACATTGATTTTGCGGGACCCACCAAGGGGCATACATTTCTCATAACAGTGGATGCCTATTCCAACTGGCTTGAGGTCCACAAAATGAAGACCACCACCACAGAGGCAGTCATTAAAAAACTAAACAGACTATTTGCTACACACGGCTTGCCAGATGTTTTGGTTTCAGACAATGGCCCACAATTCACCGCCTTGGCATTTGAACAGTACCTAGCAGACCGGGGGATATGCCATGCTTTAACATCGCTGGATCACCCTGCGGCCAACGGTAGGGCTGAACGAATGGTCCAGTTCATAAAGAAAACCTTACACAAGATGGAACAAGGGAACATCCACGACAAGGTGACCAGGATGCTTCTCCTCCAACATATTACTCCAAACAGCACCACAAACAAAACCCCAGCTAAACTCCTGATGGGCAGGAAACTTCATTCACATCTTGACCAACTACACCCTGCCTACACGCCGGAAAAGCCCCTGGGGTCCAGCAGCAAGTATCACACGTTCAAGGTAGGCGACTCAGTTTTTGCAAAAAACCTTACCGGTGACCCATTGTGGGTTCCCGCTACCATAACTCAACTTACAGGTCCCCGTTCCTACCATTTACAAACTGCTGATGGGAGACTGTGGAAGCGCCACATCGACCAGCTACACTCCAGGCTGGCACCTACCCCCTTCACAAGCCCTGAACTTCAAACCGGGGGGGAAGGTGTTAGACCATTGATAGGGAAGACCCGGAGTCAACTTCCATAATGCATGGTCAATTCTCAATGGTGACCTTCACTCGGATTTTTCTTGCATCAAGGGATGAAGCGTGGCCGATGGTGATGGTTTGGTGTGCCTCTTCTCATCTGGTAGAAGTGGCTGGTGCTCGATTTCTGTAGTAGTGGTTCCATTGGTTGCTTGGGTGGTCCCGATTTACTGGTGGGGTGCCTGTTGTCTGCCGGAAATTATTTTCTCTTCGGTTTTGGCTGGACCCTCGCTTGCTTCTACAGACCTTTGCAATGTGGCCCCTCTTTCCACAGGAATGGCAGAAGGTGTCTAGGAATTTGCAGTCTGATCGCGGGTGGTTTCCCCCGCATCTAGCACACTGATATGAGAGCTTACGATTCCATTGATCTCACTGATTGCATTCTGACCTGAGTCTGTTGACCTCCTCTTCCTCGCTTTCTGATGAGGATTCGAGGTCTTCATGGTGGGTGGTCATTGTGTGCCTCTTGGGAAGGGGCGTAGTGTCACTGGCGAGTTGGCGGTGTGGTCCGTTTGCTCGGCGTATTTGAGCTGCTGACTTCCTGGTTGCTTCTGCTGCAGTAGCATCGGAGATGATATCTGCAAGGCTGATGTCCCCCTTTGCCATAATCTTGCTCTGGGTTGTGGGGTCTCTTAGACCCAGAACGATTCGATCTCTCATGGCTTCTTCGAGATTTGCGAAGCCACAGAGTCCCCCCAAGTTTCTGAGGTCCACGATGAACTCTCCAACACTCTCGCTTTCCTGTTGGTCCCTCTGGTAAAACTTGTGTCTCCTGATGAGTGTTGGCACCGCTGGGGCATAATGGGCCCAGAGGATTGGGGCGCGGTTGTCCCAGTCCATCGTCTTGACTTCAGCTGGTTTTACAAGTGCCTTTGCCATCTTAAAAACGGCGGGCCTGCAATGGGTTAGGAATACAGCTCATTTCTTGCTAGGCGTAGCATCGTTCAGGTTGTTGGTTTCAGGAACATCTGAAACCGGTCCATATACGAGTCCCAGTCTTCGTTAGCCAGATCAAATGGAGCGGGTGGTATGGCGCCACTGGTCATTCTGCCACTATTGGTGCTCCCTCAGGCACGTGCTCTGTTAGCGTTCAATGAGTGTTCAGTCTGCTCTGTCGTCTCTGCATCCCACCCTCATCGCCAGTGTTAGATCTGGGAGAGTGGGCACAAAGAACAGAGACAAGGCATCGAATAGTGACTCCAACTCTTTATTAGTGACTTCAGAACAGAGCAAAAATACTAGGGAAGCAGCAGCTCCTTTTATAGAGCTGGCTGCTGTCACAACACCCAATGATTTGAGTTTGCCACGCTGGGAGTGTCCAATCGGCGGCGACCCGCTTACAGCCAATCAGATCAGCCAACAACGACCAATCACGATCCACTATCAATGGGCCAATCACAAGTGCAGTTTTACGAGCCTGTCATGGAAAGAAAACTATTAGAATTGCAAGCTAACCGGTTTGCTTGGTTCGGAAACATTACATTTGCTAATTGTTAAGATAATCTCTCATACGTAATCTGCATCCGCATATGCATTCTTTCTTTCTATTCCTTGTTTCATCCCTATTTAAATCCCACATTAGGGGGTGTGCATAAGTGCACCAGCATGTCTACCGTCCCTGTCTTACTGTCCCCATTTATCTGTATATACTTCCTTTGTTCATGTTTATATTCATACTTATACCTGCTATCTTGTACATGCTTGACAAATAAATAAATACATAAATTAGTTAAATCATTTCATTCATACAGTGAAGTGAATTACAGCACACAAAAGCTTACATGTTTTAATAAGTTATGTTCATCTGAAAAGGTGGATGGATTCTACTGGATTCCTTTTGATTTTTGACTAACAAAGCTTAATACTGATCTTTCATAAAATCTCTCCCTCATAGTAATTTTGCTGGCTTCTCTGGATAGATAATCTGTAATCATCATCATCATCATCATCATCATCATCATCATCATCATCATCATCATCATCATCATCTGATGAAATAAACCAACAAATGTACAGCATGGCTGCAGTTGTAATTAGATATTTGTAATGCAAAAAACAAGAAACAAGAGAAAAACAATCAAGAAAAAAAAAGGCAAAATGGAACATCAGGGTGGAAAATAAGATCAGCACGCTAGCAACCAGATGCAAACAAGCTCAAACAGATGAACAAAAAGCTGAAGAATAAGAAAATCAAAGAATATCTAATCAAGATATATCTACTAGAAAGAAGTAATATTAAAAAAGCAGTGGAAATAATAAAGTAGCAAATAACAGTCATAGTGAAGAAGATCAGCAGATTTGAAGCTTGAATTACATACTATAGATATCAATGGTCTATGATAACTTACCACAGCCATCTCACTGCAGCCAACTTATCATGGGACAATGTGTCAGGGTTAATTTCCACAGGAAAATTTGACTCGGGATAACACTTACACTAATATTGAATAAATAGTCAAATAAAGTCATTAAAGAAATGATGGCAAAGGAGGGACAAAATAAAATGTGAATGACAAAAATTAAAATATTTTTAAAAATTATTTTAAATTAAAGTCAATTGTTGAATTGTCTTGCATCGAGTTGTCCCATGCTAGCTGGCCTTGATGAGTTGATCATGGCAAATTGGCCATGGCAAGTTGACCATCATGAGTTGACCATGGTGAGTTGTCCCATTCCTCCAGTCAATACCTGAAAAAGAAAATCAGAGTGTTTCTGGGCACAGCTATGGGAAAACCCAAAGAAATACAACAATAATACAGCTTGAATAAATGATATAAATAAGGAGCAAAAATAAACTGAAGTGAAATAACCAAGAGTGGATTGTTGAAAAAGCTGAAACAGCAGGTTAGGGACAGATCATCATGGAGAAAAATCAATCTATGTAGTTGCTATGACTTAGTAAAAATCAGTCTATGTTTATTTACCTTAGTATCTGACAATGTGATTTTCTGTGCTCCTCATTTCTACTAGTTATATCCTGTTCAATGATATGTGGAGTGTTCAAGGGTTAGGTTCATTTATTTCTCTTGGAAAATTTATATCAGATTTATTTCCCAATTCCTCTGAAGCTTTCTGGGCTGCTTCAACTACTAGAAAAGAAAAAAAAATGTTAATACAGTAGGTATTTCAGCATAAATAATACAGCAACATTTGTAAAATGAGTAACTGAAGTAAAATCTTAATATAATAAATGTGAATTGAAATTTTACTAAAAGAAACATAACTTCAAGTTTATTAAATTGTAATATTTTAGAAAATTATTGTACTTGCACAATCATATAGTGATAAGACCTTTGGCATTCATTGTTATTAACTTTATTGAATACTCATTTACAATATATTCTAATTTTGTGCAGGTTGCTATTTGCTTAGTGAAGTTCTAAGAAGGACTTGAGTCAATGGTAATCAATGGAAAGAAAACTGAAAATCGGAAGGCAGATTTCAACACAGTATTTAGAAATTAGCATTATTGTTGTTGTAAAAAAAGACAACAAACCTCACATTCATTGCAGTGAATAATATTCACTCTCAACAGTTATGCCACATAGAAATTTTCAAAAGAACACTGCCACTGGGTCTAATTCTTTTTTAAAGGTAGGAGCCAGCAAGTGGTAAAATTTATTTGATTGTCATAAGTGATCTGGCATAAATGCCAGAACGCCAGTTAGAATAGCAGAGAACCTATGGATGAGCTTGGTTATTTTATAGTCACCTGCTATGACAAATTATGTCTAGCACTATATGTTTAGCACCAACATCTATTTCCTTCCTAGTCATTTAATGCTTGACCTACGGAGCTCAATCACAATATATTTCACATTCATCCTATACTTACAAGCAATTAAGATCTACTGCACATTTTAGGTTGTAGAAGAGATTTCACAGCATCTTTTTTCCCCAATTACCAAATCAAGAGTAACTTTCTTGCAATAAAAAGTGGTAAATTCTTTTCCATCCCATTTTGTTCTAATTTTCTTTTACTGTCAGCACACTGTAGTATAAGTCTTCAGTTCAAACGTAGTTTCTAACAATTCTTTGTAGCTTTCCAGGCAACAGCACAGAAGTGGCTATTCCCTTCTTCTGAAAGTATGCTTACCTGGCCCTTCAGAATGAGAAAGCAATGAGACAACCATCAAGGGAGAATTTTCAGGAAGGATTAGAATTAGAATAACACAGTTGGAAAGGACCTTGGAAGTCTTCTAATCCAATCCCCTGCTTAGGCAGGAAACACTACACCACTTCAGACAAATGGGTATCTAATCTCTTCTTAAAAACTTCCAGTGTTGGAGCATCTACAACTTCTGGAGGCATGTTGTTCCACTGATTAATTGTTCTGTCAGGAATTTTCTCCTTAGTTCTAAGTTGTTTCTCTCCTTGTTTAATTTCCACCCTTTGCTTCTTGTTCTGTCCTCAGGTGCTTTGGAGAATAGTTTGACTCCCTCTTCTTTGTGGCAGCCTCTGAGATATTAGAACACTGCTATCATGTCTCCTCTAGTCCTTCTTTTCATAAGACTAGACATATCCAGTTCCAGCAACTGTTCTTTATATGGTTTATCCTCAAGTCCCCTAATCATCTTTGTTGGTCTTCTCTGCACTTTTTCTTAGAGTCTCAAACCTTTTTTTCATCATGGTGACCAAAATTGGATGCAGTATTCCAAGTGTGGCCTTACCAAGCCATTCTAAAGTGGTATTAAGACTTCACATTATCTTGATTCTATCCCTCTGTTTATGCAGCCTACAATTGTGTTGGTTTATTTTTGGCAGCTTCAGCACACTGCTAGCTCATATTTAAATGGTTGTCCACTAGGACTTCAAGATCTGCCTCATAGTCACCACTGTTGAACAAGATACCACACATATTGTACCTGTGTGTTTTGTTTTTCTTGCCTAAATATAGAACCTTACTTTTTTCACCATTGAATTTCATTTTGTTAGATAGTGCCCAATGTTCAAGTCTGTCAAGATCCTTCTGTATCTTAAACCTATATTCAGGAGTGTTGGCTCTTTATGCTAGCTGGATATTGTCTGCAAATTTAATGAGTTCCCCATCTATGCCCTTGCCCAAACATTGATGAATATGTTGAAGAGTACTGGGCCTAAAACAAAGCCCTGGGGTACCCACTGCATACTTCCCTTCATGTAGATACAGTTCCATTGAGGACTACATGTTGAGTGCAGTTGGTTAGCCAGTTACAAATCCATCTGGTGGTGATGCTCTCTAACCCACACTTTTCTATTTTATCAAGTAGTATGTTATGGTCTACTTTGTCAAATGCCTTACTGAAGTCCAAGTAAATATATCATCAGCATTCCTTTGGTCCACTAATTTTGTCACTTTGTCAGAGAATGTATCAGAGAATATTCAGCTCAGCTCTCATGTGGTTTGAAGATGATATGAAACAGATTTAGGAAAACAAAAATAAAAGATGAAGACTTCTCACTCATTATGCAATAATGGTATGGAATGGAACTCAGGCTGAATGTTAAGTGGTTGAGAGAACAATATAGAATACTTGAAGAGGGAGTAAAAAAATAAAATGTAGAAAGAATATTTTGTTATCCAAACCAATAATATGGAATGTTATTACATAAATGCTTAAATTACTACATAAAAATGTAAAACAACATCACCCATGCACAAGGAAAGGTACTAAGAAGTCTTTATGATATATGAACAAATTTTCAGTCACAGATAATAGCTAAAATGATTAAGTAATAGTAATTTTCTGGAGAGGAATGGAATAGAAGGGTAGAGATAGCAACATTCCATCTTGCATTTTATGGTCTTTTTTTACATTAAATGCAAAACATGTTTCAGAATCATTTTGGACTGTGTGGTACACATCTTGAAATATATCCTATGGGATTTGAAAGCAATAACAATTCAGTTATTTACCATTGATCTATTGAAGTGAAGTTTCTTTACAACAATAGACAATATGACAAGAGGTTAACTTGGAGACTTGAAATCAGAAATTGCTGGTGGTGGTGTTGTTGTTGTTTTTTTTACCTTCTTCAGGTCCTCCCATAAACTGAAAGCTGTTTCCAAATGAGTATAAACTCCTGTTTTGAGACAGTTGTATTCTCCTTCTCAAAAACATAACTATAGAGTAGTCTTTCCTAGGATTTTGTCTAGATCATGGCAAAAAGATTATGATGTGATGATGATGATGATGATGATGATGATGATGATGATGATGATGATGATATCACAAATTTTTCCTCCCATCACTGAACTGTTCAGTTTCACAACCATTAATTTGCAGATTGCGTTGAACAAACAGTTTTGCACCACCATTTATCTTACTGAAGACAAACTATAGTGGTATTGATATAAGTCTACTTACAATGGGATACCCCCTCCCCTCCAATCCATCTGGGCATACAAATGCTTTAAGGATGATCTTGTTGAATTTAATGCTCAACTTGCAATTATTTTAGGATCCTTCAGCAAAATTCCCCCTTTAATATTTGTTGAACTTTTCCATGTTCTTTGATCCATCATGTTTTGTGGATGATTCAAGATGAGGATAGCACAGCGGCATGCTCAACAGAAACAACTTTAGGAATCAGAAAAAAAAATCCATATTCTCCAAAATGAGAAGTAGTACAATGTTGCAGCAACCCCCAATCTCTCTTATCACATTTTGTTCTCATGGAGACTTTAGGTTTTGAGACATTATACCTTCTTGGGAAACACCACAATTCCTTGTCTGCATCTTCAAGAGATAGATTCCAAAGATTCTGAATTTAGGATTTCTATTAGTCTTCTACTTTTGTCCCCTTCTTATTGTGAATAAAATTATGATAGTTGATGTCTAATTCAAAAGGAATTCCAGGGTATCATTTTTAGGGAAATTGAAGAAATAAAATTTCAGTAGAAAAAGAATGAATTTTTACTTTTGAAATGCAACTCTATAAATTGCAGTCTATATTTTCATTGTCACCTCATTAAGTCCAAAGCTGGGTATAAATGAATTTGCACTATGTTTGGAAAAGGGATTATAGGAATTGGTAACAGTAAGTGAGAAAGGCATTTCAGCTTCTGCTATGCTGTGCCACTGTGGAGAATGCATTCTGTGGTCTTCCTTTTTAGTATAAATATATGTAATATGAAAAGGGTCAAAACTTGCAGCAATTCCACCTTATTGGAAGCACATTTCAGCATCTACAAATCCAGACCATATACCCTGGATATAAGTTTTAAAAGTGGTTAAAAATGTATACCCAAAGTAGCAATCTCTCTATTGTTGGCAAAATAAATACAAGAGCACCTTGTACGGTCCTCTTTGTCAAGACAACCTCTTTGTCAAGATTGAACTGCTTTGCTTCTTTCAAACCTTAATGCTTTTCATCTTCATCTTGGAGGGTGGGAAGAGGGAAATAGAACACTGAGAATATGTGTGAGAATCGTGAGAGCTTGGCAACCATCAAGGTCACCACTGTATTGCTTGAGAAAGAGATGGACTATTCCCATAACAAAATAAGGTTTCATAATTGGACAATGTTGTGAGACATCCCCCAGGGGTGGGGGAAAGAGGAAGCTATAGTTTAACTAGACAAGCATTTGCATGGGGAAAGTAGAGCTGGACTTGTTTCTTCAGTACCAAAATGATGTATCCAATAAAGTTTCACTTTTGAGAATTAAAAGCTCCCAAAAGTGTTTCCCTATTTTGGGTTCATTAGTCAGACACTTGATACTCTTTTGTTGGCAATAAAAATAGCAGGACACATTTATGTAGTCACCAGGAACTGAGTATAGCTTATCAATTTGCATATTGATAGGTCATTTTTACCAAAATCTATTCTTTCCAGGATCACAGCTCTCACATGTTCCTTATAAGGAGGGCCTTTGCTATATTGAAGTGTATTTTTTTTAATATTGCCATATAGTTAGTTGCAATACAGGAATGATGGCAGTGAGCATGGTCATCTCTACATTCTAAAATACAGGAGAGACCATGAATAGATTCTCAGCAGAAAGTTAAGTGTACTGATCAGTCATACCATGTTTTCCCCAGAATAAGACCTATCCCCAAAATAAGACATAGCCTGATTTTAGTGCGCTCCTATTATAAGCCCTACCCAAAAAATAAGCCCTGATGAAGGGGTTGGGCATGGCCAGCACAGGAGGTGGCGAGTGCATGTGGGGTGATGGTATGCAGTAGCAGCTGCAGCCCACACAGTGCAAGTGAATTGATTCCCTGTCCAAGCAGCAGGTAGAGATAGAGGTGGGGGGAGGCATGTGATGTGGACACACTGTGCAGGTCACAGGAAAGCCAAGAGTCAGTGGTCCAGAGCAGGTGGGCAGACACGAGAGGCTTGTCTTCACATCTCTCAGTTGCCTGTGTCCCAAATGGTATATCGGGATCATCTCCCTTCTACCCCGCACCTCTGTATCTGTCTACTGCTGCTGCTGCTACATGAAGATGACCATCCCATGGCTGGCCATACTCTCTGGTCCACTGATTCTTGGCTTCAGACCATGCAGCATGTCTGGTTTATTCCATCACCCCCACGCCTCTGCCTCTGACCACTGCTTAGACGGAATTAACTCACTTTTCCTGTGCAGGCTATTCAGCCCCAGAGTGTGCCAACCAAGGGACTGGTGGGCTGCAGCTGCTGCTGGGTACCATCAATCCCCACATGCTTGCCCCTTCTTGTGCATGTGCCAGGGGTGGGGTGCCTAGCCAGGCTGATCACCCTGATTTCATGTTTCTCCAAAAATAACCCCTAATGCTTATTTTGGAGCCCCCCAAAAAATATAAAACCAGGCCTTATTTTTGGAGTACTTGATTTTGGAAGCTTCTTACTTTGCAGATAAAAATAGAATCTTATTTTGATATATCCCAAGAGAAAATGGCACTATCCACAAGGTGTGATGGAAAACAAAATATTTATGTTAAGGCTGGAAACCTCTGGCAAGAAAAGTACAACAGTGTTATAGGCACTACAAACACACTTTGAAGTCATTTAAGAAATGAAAATCAATGTGACTGAACTGTCCAATATGTCCAACTGAATAGTTTCATTTTGAATTGTTTTGGTTTCCACAAGTCCCATAAATAAACATATATATGGCTAAATCTTGTCCATAGAAAATGGCACATTGAATATAATAACACCAGGCTATTTTTTTCTGAAAAATGTTGTGAACAGGGGAATTGTTTGCAGGGGAATTATTTAGTTATGCAAGGGATTATCTTTTTGCTTTCTGCATGCATACAAAGTGATTAAGCATTGTTCTTTTTTATAACTTGCATTTAAAGCTGTGCCTTCTTTATGCTTTCTGGATTGTTCATAAGAATTCCTGGGTAATTTCATCTGGATAAAAAATTTGGAAAAACTACTTGAAAATATTGGCAGTGTAGTAGTTGCATTATAGTATTCCAGCAGATTATGCAATAGTCTGAAATCCCGAAGTATTATGAGAGAGAAGGGAGGGGGAGGGAGGAGGAGAATGTGGTGGTCAAGACAATAGACTAGAAACTTGGGAAGCTTGTTGAGGTAATTCCCCGTTAGGAGAATGAGCACATACAGGGAGACGTATTTGAGAATAGTGTTTGAATAATACACATACACAGCACACAGATACACTGTATAATAAATGTAGGTTTTTACTTCCAGAAACTTTAAGCAAAGTCCAAACAAGCAATCCAAAGTCATTCACAGATAAATCAGTCAGTTTTCAATCCAGGGATAATCCAATAACAAATTCCAGTGTCAAAAACAGTTCAGTATCAGACTTACATCAAATCCAGGAATACTAGTCAATTATGAGGAATGGCAATATTCTCCAACAGAAGGAAATAGAGACTGACTCACACTCTCTTCTGAGACTAAGACTAAGACAAACCAGGTTTCTGGCTCCATCTTATGGCCATTTGAGAAACCATACCTAATTACAGTTTTGCATTTTCTTAAAGATACAGTTTTAAAATGTTTATCCTGGTTTATATATTTCTAACCCAAATACCTGTTAGATGACTTATATTCCTAACAAAGCTGCAAAAATTTGTCCAGGCAAATTCAAGGAGGAAGAACTTATTCAAAAGCACATACACCCACACACATACATTTTTTTTAAAAAAAGCTGAACCTGATTTTTTTTGCCTTTGATGCAAAGTAATCAGGGAGTAGACATAATATCAGCTTTAGATTACTTCTGTACTCCAAATCCCATCTTGTTCATTGAGTCCTGGACTTTGTTCTGACTCTTGTCTGTGCTTCTTTCTCTAAGATTAATGGTACTGTGTTGGCTGAGTTGTCAACTTGACTTTGACTAACTTTGCAGTAGTTGGAGTCTGACAAAGATTCCTTCGTCTTCAAACTTGGCATCTTGCACTCTGCTCTTAATTGGATTCCCACCAGACAGGAGAAAGGCTTGGTTCTTCTTGCTGTATAAAATAGCAAACTTTTCTAGACCTAGCAATAAGGCTGAATGAGTCTTATAATTACAGCAGTGCAAATGAATTGAACAAGTTCTTTTACTACATATACCAAGGTAAATACCCTATAATTCGGGTCTCAGGCTGGCTAAGGTAATATCTATGCACTGTTTGCATTTTATATTGCAGTAATTACTGAGGTCAGGCTTTTTTTTGTGTGTGTGTGTGTATGTGACTCACACAAGAGGATTACTGTATGGTTTATTGTGTTGCTTTGCTGGGTTTTTACAGTCTAAATATAGTACCACTAGTCCAGAGAAATCTGAATTGTCTATATATTTTGGGGTCTCCAACTCTGTTACTGTGAGCATACCTTTACTCCTCCACTCCCTTTCCCATTATCACTCTACTGTGTCCCCATGCAAGACATCCACTTGATTAATATAAAAAAGGACATAGCTTCACTTTGCTTCCAGTTGGTTTCTCAGTTTCTATGGAAACTTAATATTACTATTAATGAAACTTTTAATGCAAACCTACTAGGAGATAGAAACTTTCTAACAGATATGCTCTTATACCAGAAAGCGAAATGTAAAAAATAATGAGAAAATTATCCCTTGTCCAATGTGTGGGTGTAAGGAAATTTCTCCAGATAGCAGAGTTAAAGCAACATTTTGCCTTCAGCATAAAATTCAGAGTTGAGTAAGGTAACAGAAGAGGATCCTTGTACTTCAGTGAATTTCCACTATCATGTCACTGGATTTCCAACTAAAAGAGTAGAATGCATCCATTCTCTGGAGACACAGTTTTCTACTTGTAACAGAGAATACAACTTTCTCTTACTTTATTAAAAGTATGGACAACTGTTTCATTTTTTTTTTACCTTTTGCTGACATCTCACAAAACATCTACACAAAAAGAATTTCATTGGGACAGTCTGAATACATAAGAAGAACAGATAAGAGAAATCCTGGGATTTTATACCCACTTTCTGTTCCATACTTATAATACGTAGCTATTTATAAGAATTTGTATTTACCAGCTACTGATATAAGTGATGTATGTAATGTAGAGGTGGGAATTACAGTTCCCATATACTGTAAGTGAATGAACTGAGATATTTATAAGCTCTGAATTATAGAAATCCAGCATAGGTCTTGAACACGATGGGCTGAGAAAAGGGCAATGACAAGCTTCATGTCAAAGAATCTTTTGAAATTCTTCTCACTGGCCGCTTGTGCACCTCAGCTCTGCAATGCAATAATCCAAACATAGAAGCAGTCTTGTGACTTATGCCACCAGTAACAAATTACTTTTCCCTGACTGGTACAGGAACAGTGTGAAAGTATACAATGGATGACTACTGAATATTCGACCCTTTTCGGTAAACTTTCTTAGTTTATCCTCTCTTATTATCCTAAACTAATATCAATGGGCAGCTACCTTAGAACATGGAAACAATAACACATATTCCCAGTATTCTAATTTATTACAACACATGCCTCTCTGTTTGCCCCACTGAGAAAGCAGTGTGAATGATTGCAGATATCTCTGAATAATTAGTGATGAATTAAGGAGGCAGATTCCAAGAGTACCTTTTCAAAAAGGCAACTGGGCTTTCTTGCTTTTTCCTTAAAGGCATCTTGCTTCTCATCCAAGAAGCTTCTTCAGTTCTGACTGAATGACAAGAATGGAAGAAAGATAAACTCCCATGTGGCCTCAATGACTCTCAAAGCACTAATGACTGACCTTAAGAGTGCTAATGTCAAGAATGAAACTTTGGCAGCTACCTGCCTCTTTGTTTAAACTTGCCACTAGAGTAAGGGGGAGAGGTGTTGCTTTCAAATGGGTTCGATGGAGAAATGAAACTTGTACAATTCCAAAGAAAACTGTGAGAGCCTGGAAACTTTTCAAGGACATCGTAACATCATGTGGAGTTAAAGCAGACGGTTCCCATAACAAAGATAATTGTTTACATAGACTACATGAGAGGCTGGGGGTTTGTCTGGGAAAATTGTTATTTAATTCTATGAACTGGTGTTTGGGAACCTCAGAGTTAGTTTTGCCTCAACATTGTAATGCAGTGTATTCAATAAATAGTAAGGTTTTTGGAAATGTAATAATCCTGCAGCTTTACTTGGATTCTCAAGATGGATGTTGACAGCTAAGACCAGATGATGCAAGGAATATAAATTCTTCTGTTCTCCACCATATAGTCACAATTGAAGAAGCTTATTGGATGAGAAGTGAAATGTCTTCAAGGAAAAATAAACAAGAAAGTCCAGTTGCCTTTTGAAAAAGCACCTTTGGGACACCATGACCTGGATGACTGAAAATCCCCATAAACATAAGAAGGCAGATGTATTGTAATTTGGAGTCAATACCTATGCAACAGTTGTTGTCTTTCCTTAGTGATATTTGAGTTTGATATATTCACTGGGGACACAAATTCTAATGCAGGTCAAGAACTGACCATTCCAATATATATAACCTCCAGCACATATGCTGCCAGCTGGTAGGGAGCAACACAGCTATCACCCTGATATCTTTCCTGTGAGCTTTTGGAATATATTCTTGACCATTGCAAAGTGGAATATATTTTCTACTTATTTAAGCTTGGCTTATTCCTGTCTATAAGTATCTCAGCTATTTATAATTTAAAAACAAAATATTAGCAATGTTTAAAACAGAAATTTTAATTCAGAAGTGAAGGGCCTATACAAAAAAATGCTTTAAGGACTTCTTGAAAAAAATAATAATAAATTTCTAGGAAGATAATCATTGTTTCTTCATCAACTGTATCTTTAATTAAGAAAGTTTTTTTTTTAGTAGATATAACATATATGGCTAGATTATTAGACTTGAATACACATAAAATATTTTTACATAAAGAATAATATTTTAGTTTTTTAGAGGGAAATATTGTTTCAAATAGATTTGAACTAAACCATGAAGGATGTTCAGATGAAGTCACAGCCAATCTGAGATGTTGCCAGTCAACAGCCAGCTAGCCTTAAATGCCATTTCAGTTGTCTGAATACAAAGAAAATGGATGCATACCAAATTGCATAAATAAGCTACTCTTAAGTAATTTATTGCAGCTTCATAGAGTTGGTCTGAAGATGTTAGAAGCTAACATACACTGTTGGAGAAAATAATGAAAACATTAACATCTGAGAAGAAAAGCATATTTCAGAATTCTTTTTGTTCTACTGGAAAATGTTTAGCAGCTTTTATTGCCTCAAATGTCTAGATACTTTCCAAATATTTGTCCTACCAAGGCTCTGATTGGTTCCTTTTTTCCTCTGGATTTATCTCTTGAACAGCTATCCAATTGTTGACCTTGTACAGTGTAAAAGATCAGCACTTAATATGTGACAGTGACATTCTGTCAGAGCAGTAACAGTTCATGGTATTCTGGTGGACAATTATTTTTTTACATTCTCTACATTGAGGGTGATCATCCAAAACTATATATTATTGACTTGGGATGGGTAGGAGAGGATGTTCTCTCCTAATCCATGGAAGATAGTCCATGGAAGATCTGGATGGGAAAGAACATTTTCAAATCAAACACAAACAAGATGGAATTTCTCCACATAAATCAGAGTTTGCTTATGGTCACAATATAATCCTTGAACAGATAAACACTATCTGTCCATGATCAGGTTTACATTTTGGGAATCATTCCAGATTCACAGATCCTGCCTTAAACAGTAAGTGGAGGCTATAGCTAATGGGACACCTTGCCCAGTTTCAGGTGATATGCCAATTGTGTCCTTACTGGGTGTTGAAGGACCCAGTGATAGCAATGCATGCTATCATCATCACTCATTTCACTACTAGAATGCACTTTACATGGGACAGCCTTTAAAGATTACCTAGAAATAACGATAAATCAAGAATGGCATGGTAGCCTGTTCCTTAACTGCTCCCGATATTGGGAATTTAATACAGTTACACTGGGGGCCCTGCACAGCTGAACAGTTAAATTCCAAATATAATTTAAAGTGTTGGTAAAAAGCACTTAATGGGTTTGAACCTGGATAACTGTGGGATTGCCTCCCACAACAATTGGCCCAACCTAATAAATCATGTAGAGAGTGGGACCTGTGGGCCCACATGGAAAGAACATCAGATTTAGAAATCAGATTTAGAAGGTTTTTCTTTGTAGCAACACTGGTACAATGGAATAGACTTTTCACTGAGATCACATTGCCCCTCACCTCCACATATACACAACTAGCTTTTTCAAACAGGCTTTCAGTAACATCCCTTGTGCCTCTTGTTCTTATTCTTTCCTACTTTGATTTTGTTTTTGTGTTCTATACTGGATGTCACTTGAAGTCATTGTTATTTTTGCTATAACACAGTAACTGTTGAGAGTCCTAAGATTTCAGAGGGATAAAAATAGAATGCATGAATTAATGAATAAGTAAATAAAAATCAAGGGAGGTGACAATTGTTTGTGTTTTGATTTGTGACATAGTTCTTTTGGCGATAAATAGGTTGACACTGACCAACTTAGACTGTAGTATTGATTTTTACCTTAAACATATTTTTATACGTTTTAGAAAATACTAATCTTTCCATTTAAAAATGGACACTTCTGATTTGTTCAGGCCTTCAGGTGTCCTTATGCAGCCCCCATCTTGCTGGCATACAACTATAACATTAGTAGCTAATCACAGCCTTATCTTCAATGCATGTCCCTAGTGCCTCTATCAAAAGTAGCTTGACAAAAAACATTTATCCAGAAAGATAGTAAGCTTTCCTTCATGGGATGAGTTTAAGATAAGGCTGGAGCCATCTATCATAAAAGCTTTAATTTAGATTCCTATATCAAGCATCATGTTGGACTTGACTTAGACAGCACTTCCAATTTTATAATCTCACAGTTCTAAAATGAACTAAATTAATGACTTCCGGTTTGCGTGGCTTCGGAGCAGCAGGAATTCGCGACAGCTCGCGATTCCTGCTGGCTAGCTGCCGAGGTACCCCCGATCCAGATGGGTCAGGGGGTTATGGCTGCCCTGTAGGGACAGCTGAAGATAGAGGGGAGCCGGTTAGGGAGGTGGGGGCATCGCAGACCCCCCCCTTCTCCGGGAAAACCCCTTTTTCCCAAGGCGGTGGAGCGGCGGTCAGCAATGGCCGCCACGAAGAAGCCAGCAACCGGGTAAGAACTGTGCTGGAGGAAGTGTGAAAAGTGAAAGTTCTGTCTGAGCCGGGTCAAGTAACAACTTTTAAATTGCCTGGAATTGAGCTGCTTGTTGCTGGAGGATACATTGTATCCCTAAGAAGATCGAAAGCGGCGGAGAAGCTGTTAAAGGGAACTTTTTTTTTATTTTTTTTTTTACTCTCTCATCCCACGGAAAAAGCAGAAATATTTGGATGTATTAGACACTGAAAGTGGATTGCTTTGAAAGCTAAGCTAAGAGACAAAGGGATTTTTGGACATTGAAAAATTTAAGAAATTGGAAAATCTCTGCTGGAGGTATGGATTTTTGATTATTTAAAATTGTTATTGCAAGTGGGAAGGGAGAAAGAAAAATTGGAGCAGAAACTGAAAAAGGAGGAGACTGTCTAGAACGTCTTGGTGGATCCCAAAAGAAGATATATGGTAATTGGACCTCTTTGATCAAAAATTAATTTGGAAAGAGAAAGAGAAGAAGGAAGAAAAGTATTAACTTTTGGAACTTTTTTCTTTTTTTCCTTTTTTTAATTGCTTTTGATTGTCTTGGATTAAAAATACTTGTGGTTGTTTTGGAAAAAGTTTCCCTTTTCATAATGGCATTCTCTGTGGATGAACTAGAGATTGAATATCAAAAATATAAAAAAGAAGATACTTTGGGCGCTTTGTTCCAATTCTTAGAAATGGCGTTATGTTCCTTAGAAAAGTTGACGCAGCAGAAGGACTGGGACAAGGAAGAAGAGGAAAAAGAAGCCATCTTTGATGAACAATGGGTTCCTTCCGGAGAGGAGGAGAAAAAGGATAAGAAAAAGGGGTTTTTAAGAATTATAAAAACAACCAAAAGAGAGAAAAATGAGCGAAGAGATGGAGGCAAGGTTAGAAAACAAAAGAAAAGGAGCAAGAAAAGCGAAGGGAAAAAGCAAAGGGGTAGAAAGGGCAAGGAGAAGAATAAGCAAGAGAGAAAAGGGGGGAGGAGAAGCCTTAATGGGGGGAAGCAAGATTTAAAGAAAAAAAGTTTATTTAGAGACAATGGGTGAATTTAATTTAGACTAAAAGAGGGATTCTGGAGGGTATTTAAGAGTGTGTTTTTATATGTATGTATATTTAGAATAAAAAATTTATTATGTAATTTTAAGAATTTTTTAAACAGAATCCCAAGAAAGATTTATATGTAGTATTTTTAAGTTAGGTAATGTGTTATAGATGCAACTCCAATTGGTTTACAGGAGAAGTATAGTAAAAGAAAAAAGATGAATGGATGTTTGGAAATAGAACAGACAAAGAATGTTGTTGAAAATGGTAATAATGGAAGGATATATATGCTTTTTTTTTTTTTGATTTTGTATATTGATAAAAGGCAATAAAATTTTAATTGATAAATAATTTGGATGGAAAAGAGAAGTAGGGATAAGATATGAAGTTAATATTATATGAAATATTGATATTATAATCTGGAAATGTTATGTTTTATTGGTCTATCATTATTATTTTTTTTTAGAAAAGAATTTATAAGCTGTTATGCCTTGATTTTGTGTGTATTGATTTTAGAAAACTGATAAAAATGGTTTTTATATATATATATAAAAAAGAAAATGATAATAAGATATAGAAGGAGACTTAGGTTGAATATGATGTTTGAATTTGTGTCTGTGTAAAGAGTTTTTAACCCGGGAACAGACAACCTTCAGAAAAGATCTTGTAGTTTTGTCTATGTTTTGTGTTTGTATGTTTGTGTATTATGCTTATGATAAAACTAACAAAATTTGTTTTTTATTTAAAAAAAAGGAAAAAAGAATCAATAAAACCTTGGAGGAATGTTAGATGAGAATAATTTAAACAAGTCAGAAAGAAAAGAATATGATGATTATAAAATGGATAAATATGGAAGAGAAATGAAATTGAATTGGAGTAAAGAGAAATAATGAGAAACTTGATGAAAGATATTTGCGTGTCCATATGGGGATGGGATAAATTGGAATTATGTTGTATAAAAATATTGTTTTGTTTGACTTGTAAGGATTTACAATATTAAGAGGTTTTATGTGTTTATGTATTTAATGGTTAATGATGTGTTGTTTTATCTTTAAAATTAATAAAAATTTGTTTCAAACATAAATGAACTAAATTAATGGTTATCTTCCAAATGTTGTTGTCAGTAGAAAATAATTTATATTTGATATATGAATTATTTATATTATATATATGAAATTGGCCACAACTAGCCTATAATAATTTTTTTTAATAATTCTTTTTTGTATCTTTTTACAGTCCAAGGTGGGGCAGTTGGTTTTTTTTTTTCCACATTGGCTTCTCTGCTATAAAACAGGCAAATGACAGTGCAGGGTTTCTCTTAATCAATTGAATCTCTTAAACACAATTATTATCATTGTTAATATTATGATTATCAATATGGTTTCTTTTAATCAGTGAAAGAAAATATCACCCAAGGTCTTAAAGGTTTCACTTAACAAAGGGGAAAAAAATGAATTGCATGAAGGACAACTATCATGGCAAGCAAAGGACACCTTCTGAATGGAAAATGATATTTCCACGTGAACTTTGCTCAATAGGACTAAGAAGAAAAAGAAGAAACAAAAATATAAAAGGGGGAAATGGTCACTATAAATACAATTCAGATAAATCACCATGCTTTCTAAATCCACATGAAAGATTAAGTTGCCATACATGATACAATATAAAACATTGAGTGATGTAACTTTTCTATAAGTCAGTTGAAATCAGAAAAGCCATAAGCAGTAAGGGACAGATTCAGGGGTGGGATTCTCCTGGTTCAGACCAATTCTGGCAAACCCCTTGTTCCAATGATCAGCTGGCTCTGAAACAGTACACTCTGATGAGCATGTGGGCCTGTGGGCCTACTCTTTCCTGTGCTTCATGTCTTTTTGTTAGAGCATAGCTGATTTGTGCCGCAGAGTGGTTTGCTGCGCCTCAGCTGTTTTCTTCAGCTGCAGTTGAAGGTAAGTATTACTTTTCTAAAAGCAGAGCACATGCGCAAAGCGCACAGTCACCAAACTGATTCTTATACTGGTTGTATTGCATCCCTGGACAGGTTCATATATAGTCAATAAGCTAGGGTAGGCGATAAACCTTCAAATTTTACTTTTAGACGAACTTAATCAGAAGCATTGGGCAAATCAATAATAAAAAATATATTAGAGGGGTTACATTCTCTTCAAAAATATGCTGGGGACTTTAAGGCTTGTTCTTCTGTTTCATTACTTCTATTCCTGTACCGTTCTGTACTGTACTGAATATATAACCTGCAGCAGGAAATAAATTATTCTGTAAGGCATTTTTGACTTATGCTGCAGAATGAAGGCTGCCCTCTTGGACTACAGACATATTTGAGTGCCATTCTCAAAGGCTAAAAATATTAATTTCTCAATATATCAACCAAGTATACTAAAATCCTTGAGGGGTAGTGACTATCTGATAAAATTTCCCGCTAAGTTTAGAAAAATTGAAAATGGTTTTGATGAGAAAACTGTACTATTATATGCACACATAGAGAGATACACAATTCCGCTGATTGATTGTATTTATTTTTCTGTAAATCTGAAACAAATTGTCATAACTTTTAAATGTCATTTTAAAGTTTGCTTTCTTTGATTTAACAAACTAAACTACAACTCCCAGTATACCTCCTTACTGGCCAAGGTGAATGGATGCTACTACTTGCAAAATAAAACTATCTGGATGACCACATCATAGTCTCTTCTTTCTAGTTGTGCTCTCTGTTCATGTTCTAGACATTATCACCGATGTAAAATTTAAAATTTCAACAGCTATTGGACATCTACATAAAATGTAAAAATATTCAAGAATTGTTGATGGACTTCATGATTATTCAGCTAACTTCATAAGTAATGTGACAATATCACAGAAAATACATGATTGGAAGCTAATCATAATATATTTTAATTTTATTTACATGTAAGCATAATAAAATAATATATACATTTTTATTTTGGCTCATCACCACTTTTTTTGGAAATAAGCTTGGCATGTCAGTGAAAAACTCAATGCAACCCTCAAGCCAGAATTGCATGTTCTGAAATAATAGAATAATTTTTTAAAAAATAAAGTTACTACAACCCCATCCCAGCTAAATAAATCAGCAATTATCTTGGTAAGTATGGATGAAATGAAAACTAGTGAACTTTAATGCAGTGTGTACACCAAGGATGGGACTTCTCTTTGTGGCATACACCTCATCAAGCAAAAGGAAAGTGATGAGCTTTGCTTCATCTTTTATTTTTGGCTTTGCTTCATCCTTCATTGTTCCATAAGGAAAAGAGCACTGACTTATAAGTGAAGCTGGGTCAATGATCCATCTTTAATGAATTGCAAGAAGCTGTTACTCTTGAGATGTTGTTTAACACTTGGGAACAACAGAAGCTCAATCCAGATCAATGACTCTGTAATGGTACAGGTTTAATTAAAATTATAGCATGCCCTCACTTTTAGCACATTGAAGACAAAATCTGCAGCTTCAAGACACTTCCTGTTAAGTTTGGAGCATGGGCGAGAAAGAATGGAGACAAGCCTCTGAACGGTGAACTTCAGCTCTTTATTTACATAGTGGCTTCTGGCATCTATAACAGTTTGAACCCGCCTTATATAGGCAAACCCCGTAACTATTAACCAATAACCAACGAGGAGCGCTAGCTCTCATAACTAATAGGACTCTCTGTTTAAGGGCCAATCGGATTCCCCGGAGTGGGCAAATCCAATCCAGCCATTTAACAGCCAATCAGAAGTGCAGGGCCAGAACCCTGCACTTTACTCCAAGCTCACGCTTTATTAAAACTTTATACATTCACAACACCCCTTCCTCCTGCCTTCTGTTTGCAGGGCGCAGTTACATAGTCCTTTAGGTAGGACGGTTGTTTTATTAGTCTCTTTGATTTTCACTGTGTCATTTAGCTGCAATCACGCTGAGGTAGATTGTTGTTTGGCAGTGGGGCTGTTTCTGGTTCAGAGTTCATTTCCCCGTCGTTGCCCATGTTCTCTGTAATTTTCTGAGGTGCAACTGTTTCCCTCTCTGGTTCCACTTCCTGAGTCTCTATTATACCGTCGTTCCCTTCAAACAGGTTTTCTTCTCCTTGGAATTCATCTTCTTCTGTACCTCCCCCCGCTCAGTCTGGTCATAGGGGAGTTCAGGACTGCCCGCCAGAAGCCGCGATCGTAATTGATCGATATGGCGTTTCCATAGTCTATCGTCAAGGCATTGTACAAGGTAGGATCTTGGGCCGGTTACACAAACTACTGTCGCCTCCACCCACAATGGGTCGCCTGATAGGTTTTTAGCATATACCAAATCTCCTAGCTGGAAGGCACGACAGCGGCTGCTGGATCCTATTGGTTTTTCCGGTTCATAAGCTGGGTGTAACCGGTCAAGGTGGGAGCGGAGTTTTTGTCCCATTAGCAGTTCGGCGGGAGTTTTGTTTGTGACGCTATGCGGTGTGATGTGTTGTAAAAAAAGGATTCGATTGATCTTGTCGTCAATGTTGTCCTAGTCTACCTTCTGTAAGGTTTTCTTCACAAATTGTACCATGCGTTCTGCTTTGCCATTGGTCACAGGGTGCGCAGGCGAGGTGAGCGCATGTCGAATGCCGCGGTCAGCGAGGTACTGCTAGAACGACAGTGCTGTAAATTGGGGCCCGTTATCGGATACCAGGACATCTGGTAGTCCGTAGATTGCAAATAGTTTTTCCAAGGTTTTGATGACCGCCTCGGAGGTTGTAGTCGTCATGCGATGAATCTCGAGCCAATTTCAAAAGGCGTCGATGGTCAATAGAAAGGTGTGGCCTTTGTCGGCTCCGTGAATTCCAAGTGAATTCGGGACCAGGGTCCGCGTGGTGTCTCCCATTCAGTAGGAATGGCTTTAGGTGGGGCGTTGCTCACTTCCTGGCATTTTGGACAAGCTTTAACCCAATGTTCAACTTGCTTGTCAATGCCCGGCCACCATGCGTAGCTTCGCGCAAAGGCTTTCATTCGCACGATGCCGGGGTGGCCATCGTGCAAGGTTCTCAGAAGTGCTTTCTGGAGTCGTTCTAGAATAACGACTCTATCGCCCCAGATGACACAGCCTTTTTGGGAGAACAACTTGGTTTGTCGAGTCTTGAATGGTGTGAAGTCATCTGATAATTGGTCCAATGGCCATCCGCGTTCTACCCAGCTTAGGACTCGCGCTAAGGTGGGGTCACGTTTGGTTTCTCTCGCGATATCTCGGGCGGTTAATGGCGGCGAGTTGAGTGCCTCAATTTGCACGTGGTTACCATTGGTGCAGGATCGTCGAGAGTCCCTGGAAGCAGTGCTCGGCTCAATGCGTCGGCGTGGGGAATGGCTTTCCCCGGGCGGTATTGCAGCCGATAGTTATAAGCAGCTAAGAATTCTGACCATTGAGTCATCCTAGGGGATAATATGTAGGGAGTCGGCTTATCTCCGGCTATTATCCCCAATAATGGTTTGTGGTCAGTCACGATAGTAAAAGCCCGGCCATACACGTACTCGTGGAATCTTTTAATGGCTGACACAATTGCGAGAGTTTCTTTATTGATTTGTCCATAATTTCGCTCAGTTTTTGAAAGTGTCTTTGAAAAATATGCAACAGGGGCTTCGTTCCCATTAGGCAGTATATGGCTCAAAATGGCGCCCACTCCGAAAGGCAAAGCATCACATGTTATATTTAATGGCAAAGTCTCGTTATACTGCATGAGTACAGAGTCAGAAGTGAGCAGTTTTTTTACATTGCGGAATGCCTGTTCTTCTCGGTGACCCCATAACCAATTTGCTTTCTTATCTAACAACCGGTGTAACGGTTCAGCAACCGTTGCTTTATGCGGTAAAAATACATTATAAAAGTTGATGAGGCCTAGGAACACCTGGAGATTGGCCCTGTTTCGTGGCCTGGGAGCATTTTTTATCACCCTTAGTTTACTTTCAGTAGGATGAATACCCTGGCTATCAATTAGGTACTCTAAAAACTCAACACTGTCAGTACACAATTTACATTTGTTTTTCTTTACTTTAAGACCAGCCTCTTGGAATTTTTTTAGGACTAATTTTAACCGGTCCTGTAAGATTTTTTTTGTAGGGGCCGCAATTAATACATCGTCAAAATAAGGGACCACACCTTTAATCCCTTGTAATAACCTCTCCATAAGGCTCTGAAAAATCCCCGGGGCTACACTAACTCCGAATTGAAGCCGGGTACATTTAAAGGCACCTCAGTGCATCACAATGGTTTGTGCCAGTGTTGTCTTTTCATCAACATGTAGTTGCTGATATGCCTGAGCTAAATCTAATTTAGTGAAGACTTTCCCGCCCCCCCAGGGAGTGGAGGAAGTGCTGCACCACCAGCACTGGACATGCATTCTGCTGTAGGCATGGTTCAAAGTGGCCCAGTAGTCCCCACAAATTCGGATCGACCCATCTGGCTTAATGGATGTTACGATTGGGGTTTCCCAGGGGGAGTGATCGATGGGCTCTAACACCCCCTGAGCTATCAGTTTGTCAAGTTGTTTGTCGATTTTCGACTTTAAGGTAAACGGAACTCGATGGGGCTTAAGTCGTATGGGAGCTATCTTTGGGTCTAGGCTGAAATCGGGGTCCCCTTGTACTCGCCTAAGCTGTCCGTGAAGACATCCCTGAACTCATGGATGAGGTCTCCCTCTCAGTCACTTCTGCTGACTTGGTTTATGCCAGCCACTTCAATGCCGAGTGGCGCAAACCATTGGAGGCCTAGTGGGCTAGGCTTGTCTCTATCAATGACAGTTAGTGGTAAGTACGCTGTGTGCTTCTTGAAGGAGACTCGAACTCAGCAGGAACCAACGACGGGGATTCAATTCCCTTGGTAGTCCTTGAGGATGAGTCTTTGGAAGCGGAGATCTTGGCGTTGAATCGTAGGAATGAGTTGTTGAAGGGTCTTCCAGGACACCATCGAGAGGGACGAACCCGAGTCGACTTCCATGTGGCAAGGCTGGTTCTCGATGGCTACTGTGACTCGTATTTTCTTGGTGTCTGAAGCTGAGGCGTGACCGATAATGATAGTATGGTGAGCCTCTTCTCTCTGCAAAACTCGATTTCTGTAGGAGTGGTTTACTGGCTCTCGCCGTATAGGACGGTTTCCTGTTGATTGGCGATAGTTAGTCCCTTTTGAGGCCTGGTCGGGTCCTGGTAAAATTCGGCAGTCCTGTCTGATGTGGCCTCGTTTCCCACACTCATGGCAGAGCGCGTCGCGGAATTTGCATTCGGAGCTGGCATGGTTGGCCCCATAGCCAGCGCAAGGGCGTAAAGGCTTTGGCTGGTGGTCCTGGTTGGATTGCAGTCGATGGACCCCTTCTTCATCACTGTCTAACAATGAAGAGAGGTCCTCGTGGTGCGTCGTTGAAAGCTGTCCTTCTGACCTAGATAAAATGTCGCTTATCGGTGGTGGTACCGGAGTGCGGTTTCGGCATAGTTGTGCAGCCGACTTCCTGGTTGCTTCTGCTGCAGTAGCATCGGCAATGGCGTCGGCAAGGCTGATGTCGCCTTTCACCATCAGCTTGCTTTGGACGCCTGGTGCATCTAGTCCCAGAACTATGCGATCTCTTAGTGCTTCTTCTAAATCGGTGAACCCGCAGAGGCCTCCCAAATTTCGGAGGTCTGCTATGAAATCAGCCACGCTTTCTCCCTTTTGCTGGCTCCTCTGATAAAACTCGTGCCATCTTACAAGCGTAGGCACGGTCGATGCATAGTGATCTCGTAGGAGAGGTTTGAGGTCGTCCCAATCCATCTCCTTTACTTCTCGGGGTTTTGTTAGTGCCTTAGCCATCTTAAATATGGTTGGACCGCAATGCGTCAGGAACACCGCCCGTTTCTTTCCTGGTGTGGCGTCCTTTAAGTTATTGGTTTCTAAGAACATTTGGAAGCGATCCATGTAGTCCTCCTATACTGGATCGAACAGAGCGGGTGGTACGACGACGCCGGACATGGTTCCATTGTGTAGCGTCGTCTGTCATGTGCTCGGTGTTCTTCGAAGTTTCGTTGGTTCAGATTTCTCCACATCCCACCTTCGTCGCCAGTGTTAAGTTTGGAGCATGGGCGAGAAAGAATGGAGACAAGCCTCTGAACGGTGAACTTCAGCTCTTTATTTACATAGTGACTTCTGGCATCTATAACAGTTTTAATCTGCCCTATATAGGCAAACCCCGTAACTATTAACCAATAACCAACGAAGAGCGCTAGCTCTCATAACCAATAGGACTCTCTGTTTAAGGGCCAATCGGATTCCCCGGAGCGGGCCAATCCGATCCGGCCGTTTAACAGCCAATCAGAAGTGCAGGGCCAGAACCCTGCACTTTACTCCAAGCTCATGCTTTATTAAAACTTTATACATTCACAACACTTCCAATCCCCTGAAGACCCCTGAAGCTCTTGGGGTTTCAATCTATCTTCATTTTTTTTCCTGTTGGAAAAAAGCACCGGGAAGCCACGTTGTCACAGCTGGAGCAGGAGCTTCAAAGCTCTACGTTTGCTGTCTCCTAATCTTTTTCCACCCAGAGCAAAGCAAGAGATGTGAGAAAAAAAAATACATGAGTTCTTTAAAAAAATAGGGAAGAAAATGTGTGCTTGACCAAACATGCAAAGCGGCTAGAGTAGGCAAAGCAAACAAAAAGCACCTTGAGAGATGAGACCCAAAAGAATAACAATTCCTTGCCAAGTTTGCCACTCATCTTCTGTAGTTATGCTGTGAATGAAGATAAAATCAGCTTAGGAAACAAAACTGAAAGAAAGATTCAACCATTTAATCTTCTTAGACTGATTACTGCAAGCTGAGATAATGTTCTCCACTGTGTGCTTTTAGTACTTTCATATGAGGAAGCTTAGGCAGCAATCTGTAGGCTACGTGAAATAAATGCTGATGCTTTTAAAGCTTGCTTTTTCATTGGCATCACAGTTTGAATAATTTTCATATATCCAATGGTCAAAACACAGTTGATTTCTCTCTTTATCTTCTTACAGGTATATAGATTAATTAAAAATTAATTTGTGTCAGTACCCCAGGGGCACAGCTTCTACTATTTCATATTTTTTCCAGCAAATCATTCCCCCCCCCCCCCAAATCTGCAGTCACCTTTGTGCAGCTTTTTTTGATCTAAGGATTACTATCAAAAATCCTATTTTAATATTATCAAACCTTACAAAAAACTTTTTCCAGTACAAATTAACCCAACAATGCAGTTTACTTAGAATTGTTTCCTATATATCTTAAAACTCTGACTTTCCCAATTTTAAACAGATTTTTATAAATTTTTGTAGTACAGAATGATGGACATCTGCAGTAGTTTTCTGCTGTTATCCATTCCTCAGGGGAGTTTATTTTGGTAAATCAAAACAATTTTTTTGAGAAAGAAGACATCTGTCAGAAGTTGAAATTTCACCATCCTAGCACTCACTACTATTGTTTGGGCTTCTTTAAAGTAATCTCACTTTTGAAAAGTTCTCTGAAATTTCAGTTGTTTTACCAGGGCAACATTTTACAAGGGGGAAAAAAAAATCACTTTGATTTAATGTAACTCTGCACATTAATCATTATTTTAATTGAAGCAACTTTGGAGATTTTCTACTGTTAATCTAGGTAGGTAGGTAGGTAGTTGAATTTTCAAACTAAATTTTGTGAGAGATATTTTGGTGGACTATGCTGTATTTAGATTTCAAAAATGAGGGGTTCTTGGTGTTCTCTGAGCATGCTTGTTTTCTTGCAGACATTTCATTACCTTAACTAGGTAACATCATCAGTGCTAATAAGGAGTGCTGTTTGCTGTCAGTTTATATTTTGGTATCTTGCCTGTCTGTGTTGTGGGGGCAGTCTTAGAAATTGTTTGGTTAGGCTGTTTACTGATGGCTCTTTGATATTTTCTTGATTCAGGTATTGCTCACTTGATTGTTAGTCTGAAGTTAACCTTGGAATTAATCTATGCTGATTTAAATGCTGAATACTGGTGGAGAGGTGCTGCAGTCTTTTTCTCTTTTGGGCTGGTTGATTGTCTCTTTGGCATATTTTATTGGCGTTGTTAATGTCTATGTGTCTATTGATGACTGATTTGTCAGAGTGCCAGGCTTCTAGAAATTCCCTGGCATTTTTGGACTTGGCCTGGTCTAGGATTGTCACTTTTTTCCCAATTGAAACTTGTTAGATCGGAGGCAGATCGGTTCGACAGAGACGCGAGACCATTCTGTGAGTTCAGCTCTTTATTAGGTTTAGGTAAAGGTCTGGGGATGCGAGCCGCGGCAGCCCTTCATATAGTGCTGGCTCGCAGCTCGGCAGCCAATGACAGCACTTTGAATCTCCCGCGATTGGCTGTGCCGGTAGATTTCTAGCACTCCAATCACAGCTGACCTGTTGACCAATCAGGTCTCTGCTGCTCCTGACCAATCGGGTGCGAGGGTTTCTGAGTATGCTAATACTGTTCACCCCTCCCCTCTTGGTTTCGTCCTGCAGTGCGTAGTGATGTAGTTGCGTAGGTAGGCGGGGCTTTTGCCCTGCCTCCTTGACTTGCGCGGTTCAGTTCTGATGTGGTCGTCGACCGGTTCAGATGCCTCCTCTGTCGCTCCAGTTCCTTGGGATGGAACTGCCTGGAACGTTGAGCTGGGCCTTTCTTGGTGGCTCCCTCCCAGTTCTCCTGGGCTGGTTGAGCTGCTGCTTCTGCTCCCGCTGGGTTTTTCCTGGCCGGGTGAGCTGGTTTGGCTGCTCCTTCCAGGTGAAGACTCCGGGGTTTCGTGCTCTACTGGTCCTGCGTCTACAGGTGAGTAGCATCGGTTTATTGGTTTATTTATTCTAGGTGGGGGGGTGTTCTGCTTGCCTTAGTTGGTTCTCTTCACTTACTGATTCCCCCCCCCCTTCTAGTTTCTTGTTCAGGTATTTGGCTGGTAATGGTGGCTATTCTTGACCTAAGTTGGTTTATGTGCCGTTTCCAGTTTTTCCCATCGCTAGTTTCCAATCGGTATGATAGGGGCCCGGTTATCTGGATGATTGTTGCTGGCACCCAGAGTGGTTCTCCTGTGTGATTTTTGGCGTATACTGAGTCCCCTATGTTGAATGTTCTGTGTTTGCTGGAGGAACCTGGGGGTTTGTCTGGGTTATATGTTGGGTGCATTCTGTCTAGTGTAGAGTGTAGTTTCCGGCCCATCATTAGTTCCACCGGGCTTTTGTTTGTGGTTGCACTAGGTTTGATGTGTTGAATGAGGAGCATTTTATTGATTTTGTCCTGTATATTGGCTGTTTCTATTTTCTGGATAGCTTTCTTGGTGTATTGGATCATGCGTTCCACCCGCCCGTTCGCCGCTGTGCGGTTAATGCATGGCGTATCCCCTGGTCAGCCAGAAATTGTTCAAACGCCAGTGCGGTGAACTGGGGCCCATTGTCTGACACTATTACATCTGGCAGGCCGTGCGTAGCGAAGAGTTTGCTCAGTTTCCTTCTCACCGCTTCCGTCATGGTTGACTTCATAGTGCTTACCTCCAGCCAGTTGGAGTAAGCATCTACTGTGATAAGGTACATGTGTCCCTTGGTTGGCCCCGTAAAGTCTATATGAATTCTGGACCACGGACCACTTGGTTTTTCCCACTCTTGGGTTGGGGCAGCGGGTGGATTGGCTCTGGACTCTTGGCATTGTTTGCATTTGGCAACCCGGGTTTCGATCTGTTTATCCATTCCTGGCCACCATGCGTAGCTTCTGGCCAGGCTTTTCATCTTCACCATCCCCGGGTGCCCCTCATGCAACATTCCCAATACCTTTTCCTGTAATTTTTCAGGAATTACCACTCTGTCCCCCCAAAGTATGCAGCCCTTTTCGGTGAAGAGTTCAGTTTGTCTGTTCTGGAAGGGTCTGAATAGTTTGTCTATGTCCCCTTCCAGCCACCCTTTTCCCACCCAGTTCAAGACTCACGCCAGCCGTCTGTCTATTTGTTTCTCTGGCAATGTCTGGCGCAGTCACGAGTGGGTTGGATATTGTCTCTATTTGGAGTACCTCTGTTGTGGGTGCTGGGTCATCTTCCCAGTCCGGTAAGGGTGACCGGCTTAGGGCGTCTGCATGGGCGATGTCCTTGCCGGGCCGGTGTATCAGCTGGTAATTGTATGCTGCTAGGAATTCAGACCACCTCATCACTCTTGGTGATAGAATGTTTGGTGTGGCCCTTTCCTCCGCCAGGATTCCTAGCAGCGGCTTGTGATCCGTGATGATTGTAAAAGTACTACCATAAAGGTATTCATGGAATTTCTTGACGCCGGCGACGACTGCTAGGGCCTCTTTGTTGAGCTGGCTGTAGTTCCACTCTGGCTTTGAAAGTGTCCTTGATGAGAAAGCGATGGGTGCTTCCCTCCTGTCTGGTAGCTGGTGGCTGAGGATGGCGCTGATTCCGAATGGTGACGCGTCGCAAGTTACCATCAATGGCAGAGTCTTGCTGTACTGGATTAGTACCACGTCGGATGTTAGCAGGTTCTTTGTGTTGTTGAAAGCGCTCTCCTCCTATGCTTCCCAGGTCCAGGTGGCTGTTTTATCTAACAGCCTATGTAGTAGTTCCGCCACGGTCGCCTTTTGAGGTAGGAAGACATTGTAAAAGTTTAACAGTCCCAAAAAAGCCTGTAATTCTGTTTTGTTTTTTGGTCGCAGTGCTTCCCTTATGGCTCTCAGCTTCTTTTTTGTGGGGTGAATCCCTTGTTTGTCTAGGAGGTACCCCAGAAATTCGACCCTTTCGGCCCGTAGCTGGCACTTCCCTTTCTTTACTTTAAGTCCCGAATCTCTGAACTTCAGCAGTACCTCCCTCAGCCTGGCTTCTAGTTGTTTCTCATTTTTCGCGGCCACCAAGATGTCATCAAAGCAGGGCACCACCCCTTCTATTCCCTGGAGGAGTCTTTCCATAAGGCTTTGGAATACTCCTGGTGCCACGCTGACTCCAAACTGGAGCCGGTTGCAGCGGAAAGCCCCTCGGTGCTTTACGATGGTTTGGGCTTCTGCTGTTGTGGCGTCGACCGGCAGTTGCTGATAGGCTTGCGCCAGGTTGAGCTTTGCGAAGGTCCGGCCTCCCCCCAGTGAGTGCAGAAGATGCTGGACTACTGGGACGGGATATGCACTTTGTTGGAGCACATGGTTTAGGGTGGCCTTGTAGTCACCACAAATTCTCACTGACCCATCTGGCTTGATGGGGGTGACAATTGGGGTCTCCCACCGGGCATGACTGATCGGTTCCAGCACCCCTTGCATGATGAGCTTATCAAGTTGCTCATCGATCTTGGGCTTGAGTGCAAATGGCACTCGCCTGGACTTAAGGCGGATTGGGGCGATGGTTGGGTCTATGTTAAATGCAATAGGGGACCCTCAGTACTTGCCTAACTGGTCATCGAAGACTTCCCGGAAGTTCCTCACGAGTGCTGCTTCCCAGTCTGCCTCTGCGATGTGGTGTATGCTGGTTACCTCGATGCCCAGGGGTGCGAACCACTGTAGTCCCAACAGGCTCAGCCGATCTCGATCGAAGATCGTCAGGGGTAGCACTTCTGTGTGGCCTTGAAGGTGACTTTAAAATGGCCTCTCCCAACTACAGGGATTCAGTTTCCTTGATAGTCTTTGAGGGTTAGTGTTTGGTTTTCCAGTTCTTGGCGGTGGATGGTGGGGACCAGGTGCTTGAGTGTGCGCCAGGAGACCATTGAGAGGAAAGACCCTGAGTCCACCTCCATGTCGCATTGCTGGTCTTCTATCCCGACCATCACGTTTACCTTTCTGGCGTCGCTGGTGGAGGAATGGCCGATGACGACAGTCTGGTGAGTTTCCACCCTCTGTCTCGTCTCCCGGAGTCGCCTGTTCTGACCTTCCTGGCTCCAGCGGTTCTCCGTCTGCCTATCTCGGGTCCTGGTGGGGGTGCTGTCTCTCCGTCAGGGGCTGGCATCTCATCGCCGCGGGCTGTAGTGCTTCTTATTCCGGCATACTTTGGCGATGTGCCCCCATTTCTCTCAATGCCTGCAAATGGCTTCGAGAAAGTGACAGTCTGCTCGGGGGTGATTGTCGCCGCAGCCGGCACACTGGAACCTCAACTTATAACCTCGTGGTTCCTGCCGCTCCCGCGCTGACTGGAGACGGTAGATTTCCTCCTCCTCGTCTTCGGTTTCTGAGAAGGAGTCGATGTCGCCATGGTGTGTGGTTGTGTGGTCTGTCACGGGCCTCCTCTCGGGGGTCGATGTGGCCTCTCCAGTCACCGCTCGCGGCATGATGCTCAATTGTCGCATCCGGGCCGCTGATTTCTTGGTTGCTTCCGCTGCAGCGGCTTCGGTGAGGGCATTGGCGAGGGAGATGTCTCCCATCACCATGATGCGGCTCTGGAGGATGGGGTCTCGGAGTCCCAAAACGACGCGGTCTCACAGGGCCTCGTCCAGGTCGGTGAACTCGCATAGACCCCCCAGGTCCCGTAGTGCCGCTATGAAGTTGGGCAGCCCTTCACCCTCGTGTTGATCCCACCGGTAGAATTCATGCCACTGGATGAGGATGGGCACAACGGGGGCGTAATGGCTCCGCAGCAGGGGCTCGAGGTCATCCCACTCCATTGTCTTTACGTCCACCGGTTTGGCCAAGGCTTTGGCCATTTTGAAGACTGTGGGCCCGCAGTGTGTGAGGAACACGGCTCGTTTCTTGTGGCTGTTGGCGTCCTTGAAGTTGCTACTCTCGAGGAACATTTGGAACCTATCGGTATAGTATTCCCAGTCCTCAGTAGCAGGGTTGAAGGGAGCGGGTGGCGAGTTGATTCCGGCCATGTTGCTGGTTGCTGCGTGCCACCTTGCCATGTGCTGGGTGGTCTCTTTGTCTCACGATCCCACTTTCATTGCCAGTGTTAGATCGGAGGCGGATTGGTTCGACAGAGATGCAAGACCATTCTGTGAGTTCAGCTCTTTATTAGGTTTAGGTAAAGGTCTGGGGATGCAAGCCGCGGCAGCCCTTCATATAGTGCTGGCTCATGGCTCGGCAGCCAATGACAGCACTTTGAATCTCCCGCAATCGGCACAGCCAATCGCGGTAGATTTCTAGCGCTCCAATCACGGCTGACCTGTTGACCAATCAGGTCTCTGCTGCTCCTGACCAATCGTGTGCAAGGGTTTCTGAGTATACTAATACTGTACAAAACTATGGTTAAATTCACCTGTGGTTAGCAGCATCAAGTTTCTTACAAGTAGGCTAGCTTGGTAACTCAACAGTGAGACACTGGTGAAGTATGCATAGCAGTGCCTGCATTTTCTGCATCACATGAGAAAAGTTCATCTTCTTTCCTCTTACCACTTTCTTTAGAGGGACGATCAAGAGCATTCTGTCATATTGCATTAGTCTGGTCTGGAAGCATTGGTAGTTCAATTCCTTCTATCCAGGACATAGTATGTAAGTTATGCTTGAGCAGAGTCCACAGGATTGTCTGGGATCCTATATATCCTCTTCGTGACCTGTTTTCCTTGTTACCTTTTGGGAGGAGGCTTTGTGGTATCCGAAGCGGAAAATCTAGATTCAGTCACAATTTTGTTCCTTATACCATCAACAGCAGCAGCAGCAGCAGCAGCAACAACAACAACAACACACACATACACACACAAGTATGGTGCAAGTATATATTTATGTATGTATATAGCATATCTATATGTGTGTTATGTATGTATTTGGGGAGATATACACTTTCTCTTGAGAGCAAGTAACAGAATTTCATTTTTAATGTGGGCCAGTGCCCTCACAGTAAAAAAAAAACAAAAAACAAAAAAAAATATCTTATCTATATGTTGTGAAATTTTTTTTAAAAAAAATTATCATGACTTCTGACTGCCAATCCATGGATGCATTCTGCCAGCTTTCTGGCTATTTGTACTACATAGCGGTTGTTGTAGTTGTACATTGTATGTTATAGATGACTCCTGTTGTTTTCTTCTGGAGTTCCTGGCCCTTTTGGTTTGCTCAGGGTGTTTTAAAGGGCTTTAATTGGCTTGAGTGCTATACTGATTCCATGTGGCTTCCATGTAGTCTATTTTGGTTTCTAAGATATTCTTGATGTATGGCAGCATAATTCATTTTAAGGTTTGTGTTGATTGTGCTGTATTGGGTATGGTGGTCAGCGACTTTTTGATAAAGTTGTGTGAGTATCCATTTTGTTGGAATGTGTTGTATAGATTTCAAAAAATTACTTTGCTTGATGAAATTACATTATGGTTTAACATCACAGGAATTTTTAGAAACTGAGTTCAGCTTTGGATTTGCCTACGTAGAGGAATACAGAATAGGAATGTAGGATGAGATATGTATATTTTAAATTGTTTAAATATGGGTTGCATGTAAATATTATAATTAGCTTTATTGCTTACTTAAGAAATAGCACATCACATTTTAAGCATAAGAAATGAGAAAATGGTCCACAAAGCAACATGAAAGACATCTTCAAAATGTGTAAGAGAAAAGCAAATATCAGGTATATTTTCTCATGACCAAACTTTCTCATATCCAAACATGACTTGCCAAAATGTGAGTGCTCAGGAAAAGTGCATACAAAGATGTATATAGTAAAGTAGCATCTGCAATTTTCTATGTGCAAAAAAATGTAAGATTGAAGAGTTTTTGATTTATGATGACATTGAATAGCCATTTGGTCTTTATCATTACCCATCATGGCAAGCATGGCAGCCAGCTATTTTCAAGTCCAGCTTATCTCAAGTAGGGTTTTTGGGGGGTTTTGGCAACAATATGGAAGTGTTGCTGCTCCTCAGATGATTGTTTCGAAGCTATGTATCATCCTTAGGCACTGTAGAGTAAACTTTACTGGTTTGTTTTGTATTTTAGCTGAAACATTACTTATGATTGATTTTAGTACTCTGGAAGGAAGATTTAATTGTGGAGCGCTGTATTTGTTTTCTTTAACTTTATTAATCTACATTATTTTATTATTAAATGGTTTAATTATATTATTGCAGGCTTCTTTTTGAAGAATTTGTGGTCTTTAAGGCAGCCCATAAATATTTTAGAAAGAAAGACTTGGGAAAAATGAAATACACATGACAGATAATTCTAGCTCAAATCTCAATGTTTTCTGATATTTTAATGTATAGTTTTAGGAAATACAAGGAGTTGTGGTTATTCTAAAGCTGGAAGTTGTGAGAACAATTTCTGCATTCTTAGAAAGGCTTTATTTCTAAAGCAGTCTCTCCAACCACTGGGCCACCAAGCTAGAAAGATTAGAGACCACTGTTTTAAAGTGTTCCTTCCTTACAAATAATTTGTTGGAAGAAAAGCTTTTTGTATTCACATGAAAGTCAAAGATCCATAAACTCAATGAACTGGGTCCCTGTCAGCAATGTAGAAATTACTCTTCAAACTTAGTGTTATGTTTGGAGCATGGGTGAGAAAGAATGGAGACAAGCTTCTGAACGGTGAACTTCTACCCAGCTTAGGACTCGCGCTAAGGTGGGGTCATGTTTGGTTTCTCTCGCAATATCGGTTAATGGTGGCGAGTTGAGTGCCTCAATTTGCAACGTGGTTACCATTGGTGCAGGATCGTCGAGAGTCTCTGGAAGCAGTGCTCGGCTCAATGTGTTGGCATGGGGAATGGCTTTCCCCAGGTGGTATTGCAGCCGATAGTTATAAGCAGCTAAGAATTCTGACCATCGAGTCATCCTAGGGGATAATATGTAGGGAGTCGGTTTATCTCCGGCTATTATCCCAAATAATGGTTTGTGGTCAGTCACGATAGTAAAAGCCTGGCCATATATGTACTCATGGAATCTTTTAATGGCTGACATAATTGCGAGGGCTTCTTTATCGATTTGTCCATAATTTCGCTCAGTTTTTGAAAGTGTCTTTGAAAAATATGCAACAGGGGCTTCGTTCTCATTAGGCAGTACATGGCTCAAAATGGCGCGCACTCCGAAAGGTGAAGCATCACATGTTATATTTAACGGCAAAGTCTCGTTATACTGCATGAGTACAGAGTCAGAAGTGAGCAGTTCTTTTACGTTGCGGAATGCCTGTTCTTCTCGGTGACCCCATAACCAATTTGCTTTCTTATCCAACAACCGGTGTAACGGTTCAGCGACCGCTGCTTTAGGCGGTAAAAATACATTATAAAAATTGATGAGGCCTAGGAACGCCTGGAGATCGGCCTTGTTTCATAGCCTGGGAGCGTTTTTTTATTGCCCTTAGTTTACTTTCTGTTGGGTGAATACCCTGGCTATCAATTAGGTACCCTAAAAACTCAACATTGTCAGTACACAATTTACATTTGTTTTTCTTTATTTTAAGACCGGCCTCTTGGAATTTTTTTAGGACTAATTTTAACCGGTCCTGTAAGATTTTTTTTGTAGGGGCCGCAATTAATACATCGTCAAAATAAGGGACCACACCCTTAATCCCTTGTAATAACCTCCCCATAAGGCTCTGAAAAATCCCCGGGGCTACACTAACTCTGAATTGAAGCCGGGTACATTTAAAGGCACCTCGGTGCATCACAATCATTTGTGCCAGTGCCGTCTTTTCATCAACAGGTAGTTGCTGATATGCCTGAGCTAAATCTAATTTAGCAAAGACTTTCCCGCCCTCCAGGGAGTGGAGGAGATGCTGTACCACTGGCACTGGATATGCGTTCTGCTGTAGGGCATGGTTCAAAGTGGCCCAGTAGTCCCCACAAATTCAGATAGACCTGTCTAGCTTAATGGGTGTTACGATTGGGGTTTCCCAGGGGGAGTGATCGATGGGCTCTAACACCCCCTGAGCTATCAGTTTGTCGAGTTGTTCATCGATTTTTGACTTTAAGGCAAACGGAACTCGATGGGGCTTAAGTCGTATGGGAGCTATCTTTGGGTCTAGACTGAATGAAATCGGGGTCCCCTTGTACTTGCATAAGCTGTCCGTGAAGACGTCCCTGAAGTCATGGATGAGGTCTCCCTCCCAGTCACTTCCGCTGACTTGGTTTATGCCGGCCACTTCAATGCTGAGTGGCGCGAACCATTGGAGGCCTAGTGGGCTAGGCCTGTCTCTATCAATGACAGCGGTAAGTACGCTGTGTGCTTCTTGAAGGAGACTCGGATTTGGCAGGAACCAACGATGGGGATTCGATTCCCCTGGTAGTCCTTGAGGATGAGTCTTTGGAAGCGGAGATCTTGGCGTTGAATCGTGGGGATGAGTTGTTTAAGGGTCTTGCAGGACACCATCAAGAGGGACGAACCCAAGTTGACTTCCATGTGGCAAGGCTGGTTCTCGATGGCTACTGTGATTCGTATTTTCTTAGTGTCTAAGGTTGAGGCGTGACCGATAGTGATAGTATGGTGAGCCTCTTCTTTCTGCAAAACTCGATTTCTATAGGAGTGGTTTACTGGCTCTCGCTGTACAGGATGGTTTCCTGTTGATTGGCGATAGTTAGTCCCTTTTGAAACCTGGCCAGGTCCTGGTAAGCTTCAGCAGACCCGTTCGATGTGGCCTCGCTTCCCGCACTCGTGGCAGACCGCGTCGCGGAATTTGCATTCGGACCTGGCATGGTTAGCCCCACAGCCAGCACAAGGGCGTAAAGGCTTCAGGTGATGGTCCCGGTTGGACCGCAGTTGATGGACCCCTTCTTCGTCGCTGTCTGACGACGAAGAGAGGTCCTCGTGGTGCGTCGTTGAAAGCTGTCCTTCTGACCTGGATAAAATGTCGCTTGTCAGTGGTGGTACCGGAGCGCGGTTTCGGCGTAGTTGTGCAGCCGACTTCCTGGTTGCTTCCACTGCAGTAGCATTAGCGATGGCGTCAGCAAGGCTGATGTCGCCTTTTGCCATCAGCTTGCTTTGAACGCCTGGTGCATCCAGTCCCAGGACTATGTGATTTCTTAGTGCTTCTTCTAAATCGGTGAACCCGCAGAGGCCTCCCAAATTTTGGAGGTCTGCTATGAAGTCGGCCACGCTTTCTCCCTTTCGCTGGCTCCTCTGATAAAACTCGTGCCGTCTCACGAGCGTAGGCACGGTTGGTGCGTAGTGATCTCGTAGGAGAGGTTCGAGGTCGTCCCAATCCATCGCCTTCACTTCTCGGGGTTTTGCTAGTGCCTTAGCCATCTTAAATACAGTTGGACTGCAATGCGTCAGGAACACCGCCCGTTTCTTTCCTGGTGTGGCGTCCTTTATGTTGTTGGTTTCTAAGAACATTTAGAAGCGATCCATGTAGGACACCCAGTCCTTCTGTACTGGATCGAACAGAGCGGGTGGTACGCCGCCGGCGGACATGGTTCCATTGTGTAGCGTCGTCTGTCACGTGCTCGGTGTTCTTCAAAGTTTCGTTGGTTCAGATGTCTCCACATCCCATCCTTGTCACCAGTGTTACGTTTGGAGCATGGACGAGAAAGAATGGAGACAATCTTCTGAACGGTGAACTTCAGCTCTTTATTTACATTGTGGCTTTTTCATTCAATAGCAGTTAAACCCGCCTTATATAGGCAACCCTGTAACTTTTAATCAATAACGAGCTAGGAGTGCTAGCTCTTATAACCAATAGGAACTCTTTGTTAAGGGCCAATCGGATTCCCCGGAGCAGGCCAATCCGATCTGGCCGTTTAACAACCAATCAGAAATGCAGGGCCAGAGCCCTGCACTTACTCCAAGCTCACGCTTTATTAAAACTTTATACAATCACAATACTTAGCATTCCATAGATATTGCTAATGGTTGTGAACACATAAATAGGTCTATGTCCCATAACCTTAAAGGTTAAAAATAATATTTTGGAAATTTCTTACAATTAATTATTTTATGAGATTGATCCCTTCCACACTGCCTACCCTACAAAAAGACTAAGAAAAAGATAGCAGATAAGTAACATTGAAATACAACCTGGCAGAAATAGAGTACAGATTGATTTAACTTTTGCATAGATTCCATAGAGTATAATAAACTATTTGTCTCAAAATTCAATTTTAATCGGTTTCTTACACCATATAAAATAGCTAGTTTTAGCTAGTTTTTAAAATAGTTTTATTAACTTTAAAGCTTCATAACTTTGGGTAATTAATTAATAATATCCTTTTAACAAAAATGAACTTTTCCCCCCAGATGACTTTCCTTTACCTTAAATGTTTTATGATATTTCATAATTCTTTTGCATTCTTATTCTTTATTCATATTAGCTATATGCTAGATCACGATTTTTAAAAAGCCAAATATTTTCAAGATAAGGCTAAAATTTTCCAGCTTCAGATCAATCTCAGCTTGCTTCTGGTCCTTCTATGGCAGAGGTGTCAAAATCATGGCCTGTGAACCAGATGTGTTACATGCTGGCCCTGTCCCCGCCCAGTTTAGCAAAGGGGGGAAAAAGTCCCAATACATCACATGACACCACAGTGATGCCACAAATTTGACACCCCTGATCTATGCCATACTTCATTCAGTATTTAACTAGCTCACTTATTTCATTTTAAGCATTTTGTCAGCCTCAAGATAGATAGCCTCAAGATATCTTCCACTGTTGCTTTTCTGCTATTACTTCTTTCGGCTGTCATGACAACGGTGGGAGGGGGGACTTTGGAGGGGAAGAAGGCTGGAGGTGTTTTGCATTCCTTTGCTGGGCTAGCAAGGGGAGGGGGGATTCTTTTCTTTAACTTTCTGTTTCTTGGCTATCTTCTGTCCTCTTTTGCGCAACTGCGAACTTTTATCAAAATGTGTCAAGGCCATTTGACAAGAAACCTCATCACCACTTGGAGTTGACCACATGAGCTTATTCAGAAGTTTTAATTGGAAGAATCATTTGAACTTTGGGGGGGTGGGAGCAATTCTATTTCTTTGTATGTGTGTTCTACCCGCCAATTTCTCAGTTTCGGAATTGACTTTATTTTCCAGTAAAAGGATAACTTTGCTCTACAACATGGAGTCTGAGTATTTCTTTCTTGGGATCTAAAGGGAGCACAGACTGACACATTTAGTTTTTGTTTTTAATTAAAAATACAAAATAAATAAAATTTAAGGACCCTTAATTTAAGAATTTTAGGGCCCTCTTTGTTTATTAGGATATTGTTGGACCTCTTATTGACAGTCTCCCAGTATTGTTTACAGTGTGTTTCCAACCAATAAGCATTGAATAAAGACAAAAGATAAGCTGAGTGATAAATAGAATCCTAGGTGGGCATGAAACAATTCCATTTCAATTTAACTTCTGAGAAATGATTCTGCGAGAGCCGCATCATTCATGGGCAAACTTTTCACTAATAAGGTTGTTTTCTGAGAGTTTAATTTAGTAATATATTCAATACTACCACTATATTAGATGTTTATACTAACTAGCATCAGCTACTATGGATTTAATGTATTTAGGCCTCAAAAAGTTCTTCAAAAAACTTTGAAACTAGATGCTGACTAGGCACATGTAACTAAAAAACATCTTAGATTTACATTAGTATATCTTTGTAAGTCCTCTTTTCTTTTACAACCTGATTAATACAGAATTTCACAGTGTATTCTTACAATTCTGATAGATCATTCTATGAAACAGATTCTTTTTACCTTATATGCCTCTTCAATTCAACCAACTCCATGAGGCGTATACTTAATTCAGGTTACTTAACTCTATTATTGTTCTATTAAGTAAACAGGCTACTTAACAGGGAACATATGGCATTTTATGTTCAAGAAAATCAATTAAATGGTGTGCCTGAATCAATAGACCAAAGACAATGTGTTCTATGGTTACAATGTGTTCATTAAAATGTCAGTGTTGTTTTCTTTCTTTCTTTCTTTCTTTCTTTCTTTCTTTCTTTCTTTCTTTCTTTCTTTCTTTCTTTCTTTCTTTCCTTCTTCTTCTCCTCCTCCTCCTCCTCCTCCTCCTCCTCCTCCTCCTCCTCCTCCTCCTCCTCCTCCTCCTCCTCTTCCAGAAAAGGTTAAGTGATAATATTTCATAGTTTTGCCAGAGTGGTGACAAGCTTTGAGGTAGTGCACACAAGAAGTATTTCCACCAGTACTATCTTTATTGTATGATTACACTAGCAGAATATTGCAATTCTCAAAATATATGCCTCCTTCCCTCACATGTACAGTCCAAAACCCAGAGAATGTTCCTTCTATGATGTTTGTCATATCCCCATTCCATCCCCAACTCCCAAGAGGGTTAAGCTGCCTCTTGTCTGACCAAGAGCCTATGGCTCTTTTCCTCCTCCCTCTCCTCTTGTTTCTCAGGCATATCCTCTCAGATCATTATAACTCCCTACCCTAGGTTCATTTCCTCAGTGATATCTATTGTTTGTATAAAAATTAGCCAGCTTACAGAAATAATAAAAAAAGAAGAGGAGGTTAGAAAGATATAAATACATTTCCAATCTCTTTTTAATTGGATAGTTTATCTTTCAAGAGAGCATTGGATTTCAGATACTTTGAAATGACAATGTTCCAAACAGCACATATTCTATTTCTCATGGACTCTGAAATAAATAACTTCTAAAATATATAACTCTATGAAATATTATGTTGTTCTATATGGATATTTATAGATGGAAATTGCATTGATTGGGTTTATAGGCAACTTGTAACAAAACATGGATAGAAGGTCTATGATTGTATCATCCTGCTGGACTTTTCAAAGGTTTTTGATATTGCCAACCATAGCATTCTTCTATGTGGTATGTGGGAAAGAATTTGGGAGATGCTGTCCATAAAAAGTCCAAATAAGAGACAAAAGAAACCAACACCTGCATAATGTGAAGTTTAGAAGAGACTGTCCCTAAATTTTCAGGCTGTAAAGGAGATAGTGAAAGAGTTGTACCTTCAGACTTGTGAGATTCCCACCTCCAATACAAAAATATACCATGTTAAACAATATCAAATGCCATTGAGAAATCAGCAGAAGGATGGGTACACAACATATATCTCAACTCTGCTAATGGTCATCAAGAAATTTGACAAATGCTGTCTCAGTACACTATCCTACATATAAACTTGCTTCAAAGTCAGTGAGGCTATTCCCTCCTTTATAGAGATACCATCATATGGACCTAACCAGAAGGTTCTACATGTGGTCCTTGTTTAGTGACTGGCAACTCAATCATTCAGTGAAGTAGTTACTGAATGAAATAATCACTTGCAATCTTACTTCAGTTTTTCTGTACTTTACTGACTTGCAAATGTTGTAAATGCATGTATTGGTTGCAAAGTTGCTTATTTATCACTGTCATAAATGCATATAGTCCTTACACAAGTTAATTGATAAATGGGGACAACCTTACAAGCTTCTGGTTGGACCAATATAAATATTATGTTGTGTTTATATGTATCTTATTTTTACATGGACTTACATATTTTACGACTAAGGATCCTTTTCAAAATTCATAATCAATCAATACTTTTTTCCTTTTAATTTTATTCTTACATTTTTATTTTAGTTGCTTTTTCCATGATTATAGGTACTCTTTCTCTCATTGATTCAGAATTATTTATCTACTTAATTATTTTTATTAAAAAAAAACTGGTATGCTTTTCTGAGTGTCTAGAACTAACATCAAACTCAGACAAAACTTGCAAAATGAACCAGTCCAACCTACACCAGAACGTTTCTTTACAAAACTGAACAAACAGATTTGACACACAGCAATTAAAAAAAAAAAAAAAGAATTGGCATCATAGGTGTCTTTTCTGAAAGCTGGAGAGAAAAAATAACTCCCTGGCTTTGCTACATTAACTGTTCACCATTTATCCAAACTTGTAAGGTCAGTTTGCCCCAAAGCACTGAATAAAATGTGTCCAGATGGATCTCTGTGTTCCATTAGAAAAATGGAGCTTGGCAACATGCATGCCAACCGCTGTTTTAAATTGGCATGTGAGGGTAGAATAATGTCTGCCCAGTGCAATGACTGCAGAAGAGCACAGTAGGACGCTCAAAAGCAAACAGTTTTGAAAATGGAGGTAATTTTTGTCTCTATTAGTATAATGTCTTCAAATAGCAAATTGAACTAGTGGCTTGTGGAACATATTAGAGAATGGAGAAATGTTATTGGTGAATTTTCTGCTACAAATAGGTTTTGGGAAAGGCCACACTTTGATTAGGGGTGGGATCATATTTGCCAAGCATTTAAAAAATAATATTTCTCCGGCCTCCGGTAAAATGTACATCTGTATACACTACCATTCTTTGCTATAGCCATGAGAAATAATGTAGGCTTTTCTTTTTAGGGGAGACCAAAACTTCTTTAGACAGTGGTGGCAGCAACTGTCTTTATCTTTCTTTTCCCTGATGGCAGCAAACAGATATTTTCTTTTAAAAATATCAACTGATAACTATACACTTTTCATTTTTACTTAAAAATGCCCCAATATTAATAATACCTTTCCTATCCTTCCTGAGCATATTTTACATCAAAATAAAAACAGTACTAAACCAGCTTATATTTCTCATAAACAATAACAGCCTCTATCAGGGGTCTCCAACCTTGGCTCCTGGAAGCCTGGCGGACTTCAACTCCCAGAATTCCACAGCCAGCTGGCTGTGGAACTCTGGGAGTTGAAGTCCGCCAGGCTTCCAGGAGCCAAGGTTGGAGACCCCTGCGATATCCTCCCATGTTGCTACCTACCCTCCAATATTCAGTATTGATATTGATTGCAACACAAGGAAGGTATGTACATTGAGTTTAACGTATTTGTCCAACTTTCCAAATGCAATCATAATCCAAAATAAAATAAAGAAATCTACTCTGAGTTTCATAAGGAAACTTCCCAAATTCTTTTTGAAATTTTAAGAATCATTCTCAAGTTTGGTGCCACTTTTTGTTTTACTTCCTGGTTTGCTGGTAAATTCCTTTCCTCAAGCATCTCAGTGTAACATTGCTTTCCTTTGGAGCAGTTAATGTGCAGTTTCCCTATTCTAGATCCAATTCTCCCCCATCTCTTTTTCAGAACTACTGTATTTCCAATCACAACAGTGGCAAGGACTTCAGGGGTACAATACTTGAACAGCTTGACAATTTGCTATTTCTGACTAATACTTTGCTCAGGAGTCCCATCCACTCCATTTTAGTGTGACACTGGCTATGTGGAATCCTGTATGGCTCAGATGTTTCACACACTTTCTGTCATATTTCAGGTAAGCCTAGCCTCTTTGTTGCTTGCCATGATAAACAGCAAATGTTGTGTCCGCGAAATGATGCCAGGAGTCGGTGACTTAGTGCAAAGCTCTTTATTGGTAAGTTGGAACCGAACTGGCGAAAGGAAAAAAGCCCGCGGCTTCTATTCCTTTCGCCGCGGCGGCCGCGGCCAATGGCACCACTTTGAATCTCCCGCGGTCTGAATGGACCAATCGCGGGAGATTCTTAGCGAGCAATCGGCGCGGCTCGCCTGACCAATCGGAGAGCCCCGCGCTTTGGCCAATCAAAGCGCGGGGATCTCGAGTATGTTAATGAAGGACAGAACACCCCTCCCCTCTTGGTTCAGTCCTTACGTTGCGTAGTCACGTTGGTAGGCGGGGCTCCGTCTGGTCCTACTTGACCTGCGCAACTCAGTTGTAGGCTGGATCCCAGCTGGTTCGGTCGGGATCTCCGCTGCTCCTGCTGCCGTCGTGGGAACCGGCTGGTCGATCGGGCCAGTCCCTTCTCCGTAGCTCCCTCCTGGACTTTCCGGGTTGGTTGAGCTACGGGTTTCGCCGCTCCCGCTCGGTCTTTCCGGGTCAGTTGAGCTGGCTTGGCTGTTCCTTCCTGGCGAGGGGTCGTGATGGCTGCTTTCCGGTGAGTACTGCTGGTTTATTTTTCTTTGGATTCGGTCCCCTGGGTATTCCCTCCCCCCTTGGCTTGCGTTGTGGGGGTTGGTTTCGCTTGTTTGTGCGTCGGCGGTTTGTTGGTTTGTAGTTCTCGACCTAAGTTGGTTGATGTGGTGTTTCCACACTCGTCCGTCTGCTGTTTGTAGCCGGTACGAGTGTGGGCCTGTTGCTTGTGTAATGACGGCTGGGATCCATAGCGGGTCTCCCGTCAGGTTCTTTGCGTATACGGGGTCCCCGGGTGCGAAGGTTCGGTGTTTGGTGCTTGAGTCTGGGGGCCTCTCCGGGTTATACGTGGGGTGTAACCTGTCGAGTGGGGACCTTAGCTTTCTGCCCATTAGTAGTTCGGCTGGTCTTTTATTGGTTGTGGTATTTGGGGTTATGTGTTGGGTGAAGAGTAGTTTGTTGATTTTCTCTTGGATCTCCCCGTGGTCTATTTTCCGGATGGTCTTTTTAGTGAATTGGACCATCCGTTCCGCCCTACCGTTCGCCGCCGGGTGTGCCGGTGCTGTCAGCGCATGGCGGATGCCCCTTTCCACTAGGAATTTTTCGAATTCCAGCAAGGTGAACTGGGGCCCATTGTCGGAGACGACGACGTCTGGGAGGCCGTGTGTTGCAAAGAGTTTGCAGAGTTCCTTGATCACGGCCTCTGTGGTTGTCGTCTTCATGTTACTTACCTCCAGCCAGTTGGAGTAAGCGTCAACTGTTATGAGGAAGGTGTGTCCTTTTGTGGGCCCGGCAAAGTCTATCTGAATCCTAGACCAAGGTCACCTTGGGGTTTCCCACTCTAGGACGGGTGCTGTGGGTGGGCTTGGCCTAGTTTCCTGGTATTGTTGGCACTTAGCTACCCAGGCCTCTATTTGTTTGTCCATCCCTGGCCACCAAGCGTAACTTCTGGCCAGGGCTTTAGTCCTCACGATGCCAGGGTGCCCCTCGTGTAGCAGTTCCAAAACCTTCCCCTGTAGCTTTTCCGGAATGACCACCCTGTCCCCCCATAGTATGCACCCTTTTAACAAAGAGAGTTCCGTTTGGCGGTTTCGGAACGTTTTGACGGACTCGTCATTGTCCCTTTCCGGCCACCCTTTCTCCACCCAATGCAACACCCGCGCCAGACGTTTGTCTTTATTAGTCTCTCGAGCAATGTCTGACGCGGTTATGGGCAGGTTGGGTAGAGTCTCTATGCTTAGGGTGGTCGTTGTGGGTGCTGGGTCGGTGTTGGGTTCCGGTAGTGGCGAGCGGCTTAAGGCGTCTGCATGGGAGATCGTCTTACCCGGTCTGTGTATGAGTTCGTCTGGCTTCCGTCGGACACGTGGTTCGGTTCAGGGTCTGGATCCCACCTTCGTCGCCAGTGTTGTGTCCGCAAAATGATGCCAGGAGTCGGTGACTTAGTGCAAAGCTCTTTATTGGTAAGTTGGAACCGAACTGGCGAAAGGAAAAAAGCCCACGGCTTTTATTCCTTTCACCGCCGCGGCCGCGGCCAATGGCACCGCTTTGAATCTCCCGTGGTCTGAATGGACCAATCGCGGGAGATTCTTAGCGAGCCAACCGGCGCGGCTCGCCTGACCAATCGGAGAGCCCCGTGCTTTGGCCAATCAAAGCGCGGGGATCTCGAGTATGTTAAAGAAGGACAGAACAGCAAACATCTAAACAACACAGCAGGCTCACCTCTATCTGGAAGTCTAATTTTCAGCACAGTTGTCCTTGACCTAGTCTACCTATTTTGAAACGAATGGTTTAAAAGTCTTCACTTTAATGAAACAATATCTCTGAAGTAATTTCAAAGTGAAAAGAAGAAAGTAATAAGCACAGTGGTTGGTATATTGAAGACTGTTGGAATAAGAGTGTTCAAAGCAAAATTCTCTTATCTAAATGAAGAGAAATGAGGAAAAAGCAGGAAAGAAAGTGTTGCCGTAATGGAGCTAGATCTATTTTGACTCAGATTATTTTCTCCATCACCGAGAAAGGGCAGCTCTTCCATCAATCATGGTCAGATAATACATTTTTTGAACTCCTCTGTTGAAGAGACAACATGTCAGGCCAGTTTCCACATCTATGCTATATTTCAGCAATGTCACTTAGGAGAAGAATCAACATTTTCAATTTGACTTTCATAAGACAGCTTTTTGAGCCAGAGAGAGTTCAGACTTTTAATAACAGTCCACTGAAATCAGAAAAGAAAGAAATGATACAGCAAAAGTAGAGAAGAGCAGAGGAAATATGCTTGAGAAGGAGCTGAAATTTCACTGTAGATAATTTATATGCTATAACAAAATGAGAATTGGTTCCAACTGTAGTACAATGTTGACCATTAATTATTCATGGAGTTTCAATACAAATTGAATTGGAGAAAAAAGGGGGCTTTTCAACTCTTCCCATTTTAATATTAAATTATTTTTCCTTTATTTTTAAGATCAGTATGATTCTGTAAGATTCATTATGCACCTCTTAATACTGGGCACAAAAAAATATCAGATGTCATTGACTATTGGGCATCTCAGCAATATAGTTGCTGAGTTTATGCTGAAAATTCAGTGGGACTTCTCTCATCCATTAACTTTGTATTAGATTGTAATTTAATAATCATTATCAAATAATTGTACTTCTTTGGATTGAATTAATATGTAATATGAAGGTTGATTACTGAATGCTATAAGAGTTGTGTAAGATAGCATTCATGAGAATAAAAGGAATTCTGGGTAAATATTCAACTCTGAGAATCAGCAAATGGTAGATAATTTGTATGATGCACTGAGGCACATGGATCTCAAAATCATACATACCAAAGTATTTTGTTTGATAGGGAAAACAGAATGAATTATTGTCATGTACACATAAATGAAAATAAAACTAGTGCAAGCTGATGAATTTGCACATTTTAGAATATTGTTTACTATCCATTAAAAAATTGTTAAGACATGCTGTCAGAAAGATAGTGGGGAGTATACAGTCAGCTGCAAGAAATGTTTTCAAAATAAGATTGAATATACAATTGTGTTCCTACTCTCTTTGTGGTTTGCAACTCAAGAGTTACTGTGCCAGGAGAAAAATAAAAGTTGAACACAATAGGAATGAGATACTGGCCAAAGAAAATGAAGATAAACTTTTAAAAAATGAAGATGCTGAATGAATATGGATTGAATACAAAATAAGTGATAATACAAAAGAATTAACTTGAGGTTGTTTGGTTACAAAAAGAATAGAGTGTGGGAAAGGGAAAGATGAACCCCAAATGAAAGATGAACCCCAAATGTTGTAGTTAAATAGAGTTAATGATATCCTCAATTTAAAAAAGAAAAGAAAATATATGAGCCAATGAGTGGGCTGTTCTGGAAACATGAAAAAAAAAATTGCAAGCATAGAGAGAGGAGAAGAAATACATCAACTGATGTTGTAAATTAGATTTAGTTACATTTGCATTTGTTTTTCTTATCCCATGCCTTTAATTTCTTTAGCTCACTTTTCTTACTTCTTCACTTCACATAACAATGCTTACCCCAAAAGGTTTGTCTGATAAGCATGTATGTATTTAATCATACATGAAAAAGTAAATCAATGCAATTAAAAAAAAGAAAAAAAATCACTTACAAAATATTCAAATGCTAAAAATAACAGTGTGAAACTGAACAAAACACTTCTTACTGACCAACTATTTCAATTTCCACAGTCTTTGTTGATTTAGATTGGAAAAAAAATGAGGAATAAATGAAATAAATAAAATAATAAAACAGAGAGAGTGTGTGTGAGAGAGAGTAGGAGGGAGAGAGAAACAGAGAGAGTTCCTATGTTGAGACTACAGTTAAATCAAACCAACCATATTATATGAATGAAGCCATTTTATCTAAAGTGAAGTATCCTTTCTAATAAGGTTCACACCTAGTTTGGTTTTTTTATTTCACCTTGTAGAAATTGATTTAATTCCCAATAGCATCCTGCCCTTTTTTCCATTAAAATTACTGAGCACATCAGATGCTTCTGCTGCAACCTTCAGTAACATAGGTTCTCCCCACCTCAGTTTCACTCCATTGTAATTTGGAGGCTAAACATAGTTATAAGAAAAATACATTGAAGAACTACTATACTACACAATCCGGTTAATCAGAGAAATCTTTCTTTTCCTTGACCACAAGGCCATTCTGTTTTCATATTCTCTTTCTGAGAAATCACATAGCCATCAAGGACTTTAAGAATGAGACACCATGATATATGACTGATAATCAACCCCATTATGGATGATATAGCTGTTCTGCAGCACACAGATATAATTCATAACTGACAATTCCTCCCATTCAGGAAGGAAACCAAGGAATACATATTTGATTTAATTTTCCTCCAACAAAGAGATGGTCAGTCCTTGAAGTAAACAAACAGATGTTCCACCCAATAATATTGTGAACCTTCCATGAAGCAATAGAATCTGAGTTAGATAAAAGCTTGGTGATCTTTCTTGCTTAGGATATACTGTTTGACAACTTAAAAAGTTGAAGAGAAGTGCAGTCATTGAAGTATAAGTGCTAAAAGACTTCTATACTCTCATGTCAAGTTGAACTGTTCTAAAAGCCTCCAGTTCTACAATTCTCCTATAAAACCAGTTCATCTGGAGGGTGGATTTAATTCCTGAAGCAGAGTTTGTTTGTTCACTGTTGGGCTCATGGAAACCTCCTTGAGTTCTCATTGCTCTATTATCACAGCCTTGTGAATTGATTTTAATCTGCAATCCAGATGAAGATGATTTTATATCCCTGTCTTTATTTTACAAAGTCAGGGCAGCATATATCATGTTCCTGTCTCCATTTTTGCCATTACAAACAATCCTGTGAATTGGGCTGGGCTGAGTGAGAATGGTTGGGTAAGAGTCTAGATCTAGCTAGCTTTCATGCCTAAGGCTTGACTAGAACTCACAGTCCCACAAATCATCTAAACCACTGCACTAAACTGGATCTACCTGGATACAAATGTGTGCGTATCAGAGGAAAAAAATGGTCCATTTTTTCTTTACTCTGGCATGCCCTGTAAATTAATAAATCTTCCTCAAGACCTATTGATAAATGTAGCATTCCAGATTGAGGACACCAAAAGCTGCTATACTTCCTGCTAGCTCAAAATGGTACTAATGTAGAGACCCAACATTCTGAAATGATGGGTTAGACTTTAAAGAAAAATGTTCCAAGGTTTTTTGTAAGGTGATCAAATCTTACTAGGTCCTGAGAAATTTCAATCTAGTATTAAACTTATGACATACCTTCTGCACAAGTTCAGTTTAGAGCTGGGGTCACCAATCTTTTGGACCTCGGGGACCACTAAACTCATAATTTTAAATCCCACAGACCACAAATATGAATTTTGACTGACGGTGGCTTGCTGACTTTGGTGGGAAAGTCGGTCCCATATTCCAGAGTTGGAGTAGTCACAGGATTGGATCTTTGGTCATCTCAGAGCATCTGCTCCTCCACCTGGGTACACTGGCTTGCCATGAGGAGGAGCTGCTCCAGGACAATCAAAGGGCCAGTCTTCTGACTACTGCAGCTCTGGAATATGGAACCAACTTTCCCACCAATGTCAGCAAGCCACCCCGGGGTGGATTTTCCTCCCCCACTGTTGGTCTTAACTTCCAGTTCAAGCTTGCCTTGTTCTACACAAGGTAAGGTTTGCACTTGGCTGAAGGATGGGAGCCAGCAGGCAGGCGGACCATGTGGGCAACACAGCCTTGTGTTCCCATGCAGCCTGGATTAATAGCTTTGGGGGAGACATTTCTCTGAGGACCACAAAATTTTCTCAAGGACCACCAGTGGTCCCCATCCCACCAGTTGGTGACCACTGGTTTAGAGGGATATATAGCTTTGCCATGATTAAGTGGTTAAAGCCAACCGAATAAGCAAAATTCCATCTAGTAATGAAAAAGAATGCATGAAATTCAGATGTGCTAATACTTATCAGCCAGTTTTTCATTTGGGTGAGATTCCAACCAGTGAATGTCATCACCTTCATCCCAACTTTTGATAGTCAGGATTGAGATATTTTCTGTTGTGAATGAATAATACCAATAAATTTATCTTGAGCTTGAAGTCAAGTGCAGGGTTCTGGCCCTGCACTTCTGATTGGCTGTTAATGGCAGGATCGGATTGATCCATTCAGGAATATCTGATTGGCCATTAACAAGCCATTCCCATTGGTTAACGGAGCTAGCACTCCAGTTTTGCTATTGGTTGAATAGTTAATAAGTTGCCTATATAAGGAAGGCTATAGCAGCCCTCCAGTTTGAGCTGTCACAATATGTAAATAAAGAGTTTGAAGTTCACTGTTTCTACCGGCTCATCTCCATCATTCACACCCATGCTCCAGACTTAACACTGGCAATGAAGGTGGGATTGGATGACATCAGAGCCAACTAAGATGACTAAGCACATGGCTGAAGTGCACAACGGCGGAACCATGTCCGGCAGCGTAGTACCACCCGCTCCGTTCGATCCAGTTCAAGAGGACTGGGAGTCCTACATGGATCATTTTCAAATGTTTTTGGAAACGAATAATCTGAAGGATGCCACAACCGGGAAGAAAAGGGCGGTATTTCCTAACGCACTGTGGCCCGACGGTATTCAAAATGGTGAAGGCATTAGTGAAACCGGCTGAAATAAAGGCCATGGACTGGGACATCCTTGAACCGCTAATAAGGACCCACTATGCACCGACCGTTCTAATGCTCGTAAGATGGCACAAGTTCTATCAAAGGAACCAGCGGAAAGGAGAAAGCGTCGCCGATTTCATTGCAGACCTCCGGAACTTGGGAGGCCTTTGCGATTTCACCGACCTAGAAGAGGCCTTGAGAGACCGAGTAGTCCTTGGGCTAGACGCTCGAAACGTACAGAGCAAAATAATGGCAAAGAGCGACATCAACCTTAAAGATGCCATAGCTAAAGCTACAGCAGTGGAGGCGACCAAGAAGTCGGCTGCCCAGCTACACCGAAATCACACTCCAGCACACCCACCGGCCAGCGAAATTTCACCTAATGCAGAAGGGCAGCTGCAGACGGCCCATCATGAGGACCTCTCTTCGTCGTCAGACAGCGACAAAGAAAGGTCCATCGCCTGCAGACCAATCGGGACCGACACCCGAAGTCCCAGCAACCGTGCGCTGGCTGCGGGGCCAACCATTACCACTCCAATTGCAAATTCCGCGACGCGCTCTGCCACGAGTGCGGGAAACGAGGCCACAACGGACGGGTCTGTAGAAGCTTCCTCAGACCCAGCCAAACCTCGAAAGGAACCAATCTCCACCAATCGACAGGGAATCGCCGTGTAAGGCGAGAACCAGTAAACCACTCCTACAGAAACTGACCCGTGAGTCATCTAGCAAGACAGGAAGAGGCCCAACAAACACTCACTATTGGCCATGCCTCTTCACTAGATGCTAAGAAAATTCAGGTCAACGTGAACATTGAAAATCGGCCTTGCCAAATGGAAGTTGATTCGGGATTGTCTCTTTCAATGGTCTCATGGAAGACCCTCAAGCAACTCATCCCCACTATCTGGCGCCAAGACCTTCAATTCCAATGGCTCGTGTTAAAGGACTACCAGGGGAACCGAATTCCAGTCGCAGGATCCAGTCGAGTCCGAGTTGCATTCAAGAACCGCACGGCGTACTTATCCCTGACGGTGATCGATAAGGACCGGCCTAGTCTGTTAGGCCTGCAATGGTTCGCACCACTGGGCATTGAAGTGGCAGGCATTAACCGAATCGGTGGCAGTGATTGGGAGGAAGACCTCGTCCACAAATTCAGGGACGTCTTCGAGGAAAAGCTAGGCGAGTATAAGGGGACCCGATATCCTTTAGCCTTAATCCAAAGATAGCTCCCTTCTGCCTTAAGCCTCGTCCAGTTCCGTTCGCTCTAAAGCTGAAAATCGATGAGCAGCTTGATAAGTTGATTGCCCAGGGAGTTTTAAAGCCAACTGACCACTCCCCAAATGAAACGCCGATTGTGACACCAATTAAGCCGGACGGCTCCATTTGAATTTGCGGGGACTACCGAGCCACCCTAAACCATGCCCTGCAACAGAACCCATATCCTGTGCCGGTGGTACAACACCTCCTCCATTCCCTGGGGGGGGCGGAAAAGTCTTCGCTAAACTAGACTTAGCTCAGGCTTATCAGCAACTGCCGGTTGACGAAAAAACGGCACAGGCACAGACTATCGTAACACACCGAGGTGCCTTTAAGTGTACACGGCTTCAGTTCGGAGTCAGTGTAGCCCCAGGGATCTTTCAGAGCCTAATGGAGAGACTATTGCAGGGGATCAAGGGCGTTGTCCCCTATTTTGATGATGTGCTCATTGCTGCCCTCACTCCAAAAATCTTACGGGAGTGTTTAAGACTGGCATTACGAAAATTCCAGGAAGCAGGCCTGAAAGTCAAAAAAAATAAGTGCAAACTGTGTACCGATTGTGTTGAATTCTTAGGGTACTTAATTGACAGTCAGGGTATTCACCCTACCAATAGCAAATTGAGAGCAATAAAAAACGCTCCCAGACCCTAGAACAAGACCGACCTCCAGGTGTTCTTAGGCCTCATCAATTTCTATAATGTATTCTTGCCACACAAGGCGACTGTCGCTGAACCTTTACATCGTCTATTGGATAAAAAAGCAATTTGGGTATGGGGTCACAAAGAAGAGCAGGTGTTCCGTAATGTGAAAAAACTATTGACTTCGGACGCCATACTATTGCAGTACAATGAGACTTTGCCAATAAACATATCATGTGATGCATCACCTTTTGGAGTGGGCGCCATTTTGAGCCATGTGTTACCTAATGGTAACGAAGCCCCTGTTGCTTACTTCTCAAAGACGCTCTCAAAAACCGAGCGAAATTGCAGCCAGATCGATAAAGAAGCCCTGGCAATCGTATCAGCTGTTAAAAGATTTCATGAGTATGTGTACGGCCGGGTTTTCACCATTGTAACTGACCACAAACCATTGCTGTGGATCATCGCTGGGGACAAGCCAACTCCCTGCATACTTTCTCCCAGAATGACCCGCTGGTCAAAATTCTTGGCTGCCTACAATTATCGGCTACAATATCATCCCGGTAAAGCTATTCCCCACACCGACGCACTGAGCCATACACCACCCCCTGAAACTATCAACGATCCTGCACCAACGATGACAGCGTTGCAGTTTGAGACCCTCCACACGCCGCCATTAACTGCCCATTACATCGCGAGAGAAACAAAGCGCGACCCCATCTTAGCATGAGTCCCCACATGGGTGGAACACAGATGGCCATTGGACCAAGTACCAGACGACTTTGCACCATTCAAAAGTCATCAAACAGAGTTGTTCTCGCAGAAGGGCTGTGTCATCTGGGGCGATAGAGTCGTTATCCCAGAATGACTCCAACAGACACTGCTAAGAACTTTGCACGATGGCAACCCTGGCATTGTGCGCATGAAGGGCCTCACACGAAGCTACGCGTGGTGGCTAGGCATCGACAGACAAATCGAATCATGGGTTAAAACTTGCAAGAGACGCCAAGAAGTAAGCAACGCTCCACCAAAGGCAACCCCAACCAAATGGGAGACGCCGCGGGGACCCTGGTTCCGCATCCATTTGGACTTTGCTGGGCCGACCAAAGGCCACACGTTTTTGCTAACCCGTCGACGCCTACTCGAATTGGCTCGAGATTCACCGAATGAGCAACACGACCACTAACGTGGTCATCAAAAGACTGGAAAGACTTTTTGCAACCCACGGATTACCAGACGTTCTGGTATCCGACAACAGGCCCCAATTTACCATGCTGTCTTTTGAGCAGTACCTGGCTGACCGCGGTATTCGACATGCGCTCACTTCTCCTGTGCACCCTGCTGCCAACGGTAGGGCTGAGCGCATGGTACAATTCATCAAAAAGACTCTCCAAAAGATAGACTATGACAACATCGATGAGAAAATCAACCGGACCCTTTTCCTACAGCACATCACACCTCACAGTGTCACCAACAAAACTCCTGCCAAGCTGCTAATGGGACAAAAGCTCCGCTCCCATCTCGATCGGTTACACCCAGCCTACGAACTGGAAAAGCCACTCGGATCCAGCGTCCGATGCCGTACCTTCCAGGTAGGTGATTTAGTATTCACTAAAAACTTATTGGGCGATCTACTGTGGGTAGAGGCGACCGTAATCTGCATAACCAGCCCCAGATCATACCTCGTTCAGTGCCCTGACGACAGACTTTGGAAGTGCCACATAGATCAACTACAATCGCGGCTACCGTCTCGCACTTCTGAACTCCCTTATGACCAAACTGGGGGGGGGGGGGGGAGATACAGAGGAAAGTGAATTACAATTAGAGGGAAACCTTTTTGAAGAGACTGATAATGGAACTGAAACGCAGGAACAGGAACCAGGGACCAGAGTGAGTTCACCTCAGGGAGTGGCCAGTGATATTGGTGCCAACAGGAACGCGAACTCTGAACCAGAGGCACCCCTACCGTTAAACAACAATCTACCTCAGCAGAAGTGCAGCCAACCACCAGGCACTTTGCGAAAATCGAAAAGACTAATAAAACAGCCGTCCTACCTTAAGGACTATGTAACCGAACCCCGTGGGCAGAAGCCGGGGGAAAGGGGTGTTGTGAATGAATAATACCAATAAAGTTATCTTGAGCTTGAAGTCAAGTGCAGGGTTCTGGCCCTGCACTTCTGATTGGCTGTTAATGGCAGGATCGGATTGGTCCATTCAGGAGCATCTGATTGGCCATTAACAGGCCATTCCCATTGGTTAACGGAGCTAGCGCTCCAGGTTTGCTATTGGTTGAATAGTTAATAAGTTGCCTATATAAGGAAGGCTATAGCAGCCTTCCAGTTTGAGCTGTCACAATATGTAAATAAAGAGTTTGAAGTTCACTGTTTCTACCGGCTCGTCTCCATCATTCGCACCCATGCTCCAGACTTAACATTTTCCATCCTCTGAACATTTGGAAAGAACAAAGAACTCTTACAGTATAAAGAGATATAGAACAAAAAGTATTTTGAATGTCTTCCTTTATTTTGTCTTATCATCTAAATAGGAAAGTGTTTGCAGTATATTTATGTTATATGCTAAAACAGTTGTAATTTCATAAAGAAAATTGGAAGTAGCTTAAATGACTGTTTAACTTTCTGAATTTGTGGGAGTCAATTGTCTGTGAAGTTCAAACTATGACAGAATCATCTGATACTCTTCCTGGACTATAACAATGTCCCACACTAATGAGGACATGGTCAACTCTGATTTTAGTCTATAAAGTCCTATACAATCTGACACTGAGGTCCAATAGAACTGTCTTCTCCAATCAGGCTGAACCTGTCCAAATTATACATATTCATATGAATCTGCTATTGGTCCCCAAGTTGTGTATGTCAAGTGGGACTGAATCATGTAGGCCCTGCTTTTGGTTGAGAACACCAGTTTTATGAAATGTCTCTTTCTGCAAATTAAACTTGTCCCCTCACCTTTGTATCAGCTAACAAGAACGAATAGTTGTTTGTGAGAGAAAATGGAACATGAATTAATTCCTTTGGGTTTTAAGCTTTTGTGATCTGCTGCTGATTTTCTCAGTTAATTTTAATTCATTACCATGTATCATTCTATGAAGTTATACAGGTGAAACTAGAAAAATTAGAATATCGTGTAAAAGTTCATTTATTTCAGTAATTCAACTTAAAAGGTGAAACTATTATGAGATAGACTCATTACATGAAAAGCAAGATAGTTCAAGCTGTGATTTGTCATAATTGAGATGATTATGACTTACAACTCATGAAAACCCCAAATCCACAATCTCAGAAAATTAGAATATTACATGCAATAAATAAAATAAGGATTGTACATAGAACAATATTGGACCTCTGAAAAGAATAAGCATGCATATGTACTCAGTACTTGGTTTGGGCCCCTTTTTCAGCAATTACTGCCTCAATGCAGTATGGAATGGAAGCTATCAGCCTTTGGCACTGCTGAGGTGTTATGGAAGACTAGGATGCTTCAATAGCAGCCTTCAGCTCTTCTGCATTGTTAAGTCTCATGTCTTTCATCTTACTCTTGGTAATGCCCCATTCATTCTCTATGGGGTTCAGGTCAGGCGAGTTTGCTGGCCAATCAAGCACAGTAATCCCATGGTCATTGAACCAGATTTTGGTGCTTTTGGCAGTGTGGGCAGATGCCAAGTCCTGTTGGAAAATGAAGGCAGCATCCCCATAAAGCTCATCTGCGGAAGGAAGTATGAAGTGCTTCAAAATCTCCTGGTAGATGACTGTGTTGACCCTGGACTTAATGAAGCACAGTGGACCAACACCAGCAGATGACATAGCTCCCCAAATCAACACAGACTGTGGAAACTTCACACTGGACTTCAAGCCTCTTGCACTATGTGCCTCTCCATTCTTCCTCCAGATTCCGGGTCCTTGGTTTCCAAATGAGATGCAAAAGTTGTTCTCATCAGAAAAGAGGACCACTAAGCAACAGACCAGTTCTGTTTTTCTTTAGCCCAGGTAAGATGCTTCTGACATTGTTTGTTGTTCAGGAGGGCTTGGCAAGAGGAATACGACATTTGAAGCCCATGTCCAAGATCCATCTGTGTGTGGTGGCTCTTGATTCACTGACTCCAGTCTCAGTCCACTCCTTGTGAAAGTCCCCAACACTTTTGAATGGCCTTTTCCTGACAATCCTCTCCAGGCTGCGGTCATCCCTGCTGCTTGTGCACCTTTTTGTTCCACACTTTTCCCTTCCACATACCTTTCTATTAATGTGGTTTGATACAGCACTTTGGGAACATCCAACTTCTTTTGCAATTACCTTTTGAGGCTTTCCCTCCTTATGGAGAGTATCAGTGATGGTTTTCTGCACACTAGTCTTTCCCATGATTGTGATTCCTACTGAACCAGACTTAGAGACCATTTAAAGGCTCAGGAACACTTTGTAGGTGTTATGGCTTAATTAGATTGTTAGAGTGGGACACTTTGAGCCTAGAATATTGAACCTTTTCACAATATTCTAATTTTCTAGATTGTGGATTTGGGGTTTTCATGAGCCGTAAGCCATAATCATCTCATTTATGACAAATCATGGCTTGAACATTCTTGCTTTGCATGTAATGAGTTTATCTCATTTATTAGTTTCACCTTTTAAGTTGCATTACTGAAATAAATAAACTTTTGCATGATATTCTAATTTTTTGGGTTTCACCTGTATTAGTTTTATGATGTTATGGGACTCTTATGAACCATCAAGTATCTATATGATTGTGGTAGGGGAAAAATAGATGAGCATAAAAGGTTCAAGGGTTCAAGTCTTTTCTTTTACACTTGATCATCATTATCTTCCATTCCAGCATGTGATGAATATGGAAAAATTATCCAAATAATTTTGGGACTTAAAACATTGCAGCAATGTCAAGGGTGACAGAACAAAACATTTGCTCCCACACTGATGCAACTCTAACTTCTAAAGGGTACATTAATAAAGGCTGACCACTGACTTGATCCACTGACGATTTTTGAAGAATTGCTCTGTTGAAACAAGGAGAAGTTGTGACAATTCCCCATAAATGATTCAGTTTCCTGAAACAAGGCTTTGTTGTTTCACAAACAACCAGACTTTAGCAAATTTAAGATTTTGCATATTATATTTTTTCTCTAATTAGAAGTTAGAAAGCAGTTAATTCCAAGCTCATGAAGCATAGATTATGGGTATTTTATTGCATCATTTAATAACGACAGCCATAACCTGACATGTTTTGCTTTAGTTGGGGCTTCCAGATGACTCCACTTTTTCTTCAGACTGCCTTCATTGCTGTAGCAATCAGAGATGGCAATAAAGGAAGGAGGAGGAGGAGGAGGAGGAGGAGGAGGAGGAGGAGGAGAAGGAGAAGGAGAAGGAGAAGGAGAAGAAGAAGAAGAAGAAGAAGAAGAAGAAGAAGAAGAAGAAGAAGAAGAAGAAGAAGAAGAAGAAGAAGAAGAAGAAGAAGAAGAAGAAGAAGAAGAAGAAATAATCATGTTTGTTTCCACATGTGACAAATATGATTTATTGATTGATAGGACTGTCCATCTTATCATAGCGTAACTCTAGATAACTTACAGTTACATGTACAGTTAAAACATAAAAAGTTAAAATCAGACATTAAAACTAAGGACACATGCCCATCATCTTATTTTTTTTACCCTCTCCTAAAATTCTATGATCAACAATTTGATACAAAAGCAACAAAAGTAGTTGGGAACTCTTAGCTATATCCTAAAGAACATTAATATTAGTTAATCATAGAAACATCATGAAGAAAAATACATTTAGTTTTTCTGTCTGCAAATTTGCTCAACAGCAAATGCTTCCATAAGATAAAGAAAAGGGGAGAATTCACTTTGAATGAAAAGTAAAAATTAACATTTCACTTGCTTTTTATACCAACACAACACAATCAAATAGCTTCAAATAATAATTAAAAAAAGAAAACCCTAAGAATGCTTTTACCTTGCACATAGACAATTAAAATTGATAGTCACTATTCAATTAACTAAATTGATTAATCTGCTTGTGAAAATTGATTGCATTAATGCAAAGAGAGAAAGCTGAGAAATGACAGTGTGATATTATAAGATATTATAAGAAGAAATAGAACAGAAAGTTGTGTAAAAATGCATAAACAAGCTATGGATACTTTAAATTTAAAGTGTACTGTATAAGTGACTGACAATGTTGGCTGGCAAAAATACAGGCATTTTTATTCATTTGCTGAAAATAAAGACATGACATGATTGTCTTTGATGATCATTATTTCTATTTAATTTGGATAAATGACAAGATATTTAAACCTAACAAACTGTTAAGTTTGAGCATGGGCAAGAAAGAATGGAGACAAGTTTCTGAATGGTGAACTTCAGCTCTTTATTTACATCGTGACTTGCTCATTCAATATCAGTAAAACCCCGCCTTATATAGGCAAACCTTGTAATGTTAAACCAATAACCAACTAGGAATGCTAGCTTTTATAACCAATAAGAACTCTCTGTTAAGGGCCAATCGGATTCCCCAGAACGGGCCAATCCGGTCTAGCCACTTTATAGCCAATCAAAAGTGCAGGGCCAGAACCCTGCACTTATTCCAAGCTCACACTTTATTGATTATATTGCATACACAACACCCCTTCCCCCTGGTTCCTTAGTTCAGGGTGCAGTTACATAGTCCCTTAAATAGGACAGTTGTCTTTTTAGTCTCTTTGAATTTTGTTGTATCGGCTGATTGCAATCTCGCTGAGGTAGATCGTTATCTGGCAGTGGGGCTGTCTCTGGTTCAGAGTTCACTTCTAGGTCATTGCCCACATTTTCCTTGATTCCCTGAGGTGCAGACGTTTCTCCCTCCGGCTCCACTTCCTGAGTTTCAATTAAATCGTCGTTTCCTTCGAACGGGTTTCCTAGGGCTTCATCTTCTTCCATACCTCCCTCCCTCAGTTTGGTCATAGGGGAATTGCGAATTGGCCGCTGCAAGCTGTGACCGTAATTGGTCGATATGCCGTTTCCAAAGTTTATCGTCAAGGCATTGCATGAGGTAGGATCTAGGGCCAGTTACACGTACTACTGTCGCTTCCACCCACAACGCGTCACCCAATAGGTTTTTTGCATAAACCAGGTCTCCTACCTGGAAGGTGCGACAGCGGCCACTGGATCCTAGTGGTTTCTCTGGTTCATACGCAGGGTGCAACCGGTCAAGGTGGAAGCGGAGCTTTCATCCCATTAGCAATTCAGCAGGAGTTTTGTTGGTGACGCTATGTGGGGTGATGTGTTGCAAAAAGAGGATTTGGTTGACCTTGTCGTCAATGTTGTCGTAGTCTACCTTTTGCAAGGTTTTCTTCACAAATTGAACCATGCGTTCTGCTCGGTCATTGCTCGCAGGGTTCCCAGGTGAGGTGAGCGCATGGCGGATGCCGCAGTCAGCGAGGTACTGCTCGAACGCTAGTGCAGTAAATTGTGGGCCATTATCGGATACCAGGACGTCTGGTAATCCGTGGGTTGCAAAGAGTCTGTTTAGAATCTTGATGACCGCCTCAGAGGTCGTAGTTGTCATGAATTTCGAGCCAATTGGAGTAGGCATCGACGGTAAGCAGGAAGGTGTGGCCCTTGGTTGGCCCCGCAAATCCAGGTGAATTTGGCACCAGGGTCAATGTGGTGTCTCCCATTCAGTAGGTATGGCTTTTGGCGGGGCGTTGCTGACTTCTTGGCATTTGGGACAAGCTTTAACCCACTGTTCGATTTGCTTGTCAATGCCTGGCCACCATGCGTAGCTTCATGCAAGGGCGTTCATTCGCACGATGCCGGGGTGGCCATCGTGCAAAGTTTTCAGCAGCGCTTTTCGGAGCCGTTCTGGAATAACGACTCTATCACCCCAGATGACACAGCCTTTCTCGGAGAAGAGCTCGGTCTGTAGAGTTTTGAATGTTGTAAAGTCATCTGATAACTGGTCCAATGGCCATCTGCGTTCTACCCAGCCTAGGACTCGTGCTAGGGTGTGGTCGCGTTTGGTTTCTCTCGCGATATCTCGGGCGGTCAGTAGCGGCGAGTTGAATGCTTCGAATTGCAACGTGGTTACCATTGGTGCCGGATCATCGAGAGTCTCTGGAAGCGGTGCTCGGCTCAATGCGTCGGTGTGGGGAATGGCCTTCCCTGGGCAGTATTGCAGCCGATAGTTATAAGCAGCTAAGAATTCTGACCATCGGGTCATCCTAGGGGATAATACGTAGGGAGTCGGCTTATCTCCGGCTATTATCCCCAACAAAGGCTTGTTGTCAATCACAATAGTAAAAACCCTACCATACATGTATTCATGAAATCTTTTCACAGCTGAGGCAATTGCGAGGGCTTCTTTATCAATTTTTCCATAGTTCCGCTCTGTTTTTGAAAGAGTCTTTGAAAAATATGCAACAGGGGCTTCGTTCCCATTAGGCAGTACGTGGCTCAAAATGGTGCCCACCCCAAAAGGCGATTCATCACAGATTATAACTAACGGCAAAGTCTCGTTATACTGCATGAGTACAGAGTCAGAAGTGAGCAGTTTTTTAACATTTCGGAACGCCTGTTCTTCATGGTAACCCCATAACCAATTTGCTCTTTTATCTAACAATCGGTGTAATGGTTCAGTGACAGTTGTGGTAGAAATACATTATAAAAATTGATGAGGCCTAGGAACGCCTGGAGATCGGCCTTGTTTCGTGGCCTGGGAGCGTTTTTGATCGATGACTGTTAAAGGTAAGTATACTGTGTGCTTCTTGAAGAAGACTCGGACTTGGCAGGACCTGATGACGGGGATTCGATTCCCCTGGTAGTCCTTGAGGATGAGGCTTTGGAAACGGAGATCTTGGCGTTGAATTGTGGGGATGAGTTGCTTGAGTGTCTTCCAGGACACCATCGAGAGGGACGATCCCGAGTCGACCTCCATGTGGCAAGGCTGGTTCTCGATGGCTACCGTGACTCAGATTTTCTTAGTGTCCAAGGCTGAGGCGTGACCGATAGTAATAGTATGGTGAGCCTCTTCTCTTTGCAAAGCTCGATTTCTGTAGGAGTGGTTTACTGGCTCCCGCCAGGACGGTTTCCTGTCAATTGGCGATAGTTAGCCCCTTTTGAGGCCTGGCTGGGTCTTGGCAAGCTGCAGCAGACCCGTCTGATGTGGCCTCATTTCCCGCACTCATGGCAAGTGCGTCACGGAATTTGCATTCGGATCTGGCATGGTTGGCTCCACAGCCAGCTCAAGGGCATAAGGGCCTCTGGTGAGGGTCCCGGTCGGACCGCAGTTGATGGACCCCTTCTTCGTCGCTGTCTGATGACGAAGAGAGGTCCTTGCGGTGCGTTGTCACGAGTTGCCCTTCTGAATTAGGTGAGATTTCGCTGGCCGGTGGTGGTACCGGAGTGCAGTTTTGGCGTAGTTGTGCAGCCGACTTCTTGGTTGCTTCCTCTGTGGTAGCATCGGCGATGGCATCAGCAAGGCTGATGTTGCCTTTCGCCATCAGCTTGCTTTGGACGCCTGGCGCATCTAATCCCAGAACTATGTGATCTCTTAGTGCTTCTTCAAGATCGGTGAATCCACAGAGGCCTCCCAAGTTTCGGAGGTCTGCTCTGTAGTCGGCCATGCTTTCTCCTTTTTGCTGGCTTCTTTGGTAAAACTCGTGGCGTCTCACAAGCGTTGGCACGGTCGGAGCGTAGTGGTCTCGCAGGATAGGTTCGAGGTCGTCCCAATCCATGGCCTTCACTTCTCAGGTTTTGGCTAGTGCTTTAGCCATCTTAAATATGGTTGGACTGCAATGCATTAGGAACACCGCCCGTTTCTTTCCTGGTGTGGCGTCCTTTAAATTGTTCGTCTCTAGGAACATTTGGAAGCAATCCATGTAGGACTCCCAGTCCTCTTGGGTTGGATTGAACGGAGCAGGTGGTACGATGCCGCCGGACATGGTTCCGTTGTTGGCGTCGTCTGTCACGTGCTCAGTGTTCTTTGAAGTTTCATTGGTTCAGATGTCTCCAAATCCCATCCTCGTCGCCGGTGTTAACTTTGAGCATGGGCGAGAAAGAATGAAGACAAGTTTCTGAACGGTGAACTTCAGCTCTTTATTTACATCGTGACTTGCTCATTTAATATCAGTAAAACCCCGCCTTATATAGGCAAACCTTGTAACGTTTAACCAATAACCAACTAGGAACACTAGCTTTTATAACCAATAAGAACTCTCTGTTAAGGGCCAATTGGATTCCCCGGAACGGGCCAATCCGGTCCGGCCACTTAACAGCCATTCAGAAGTGCAGGGCTAGAGCCCTGCACTTACTCCAAGCTCACACTTTATTAATTATATTGCATACACAACACAAACTGTCTACAAAAATCTCACAGATTAAATTAGGAGAGATACATCATAGTAAACAATTAAGTAAGAAGATTGATGATTTGCCCAAAGATAACCAAATATATATTTTAACTGCAATTAAAGATATATTTTAACTGCAATTAAAGTTGTTTATGGGACCCAATCCCATGATTCTATCCCAGCTATAAAATAGGGAAGAAATGCCATGAATATTGGTGCTTTTCATTTTTAAAAGCTAAAATCTCATGTTGCAAATGCAGATGAATCTTTTCTATTCAAGAGCAGGTTCATCTAACAGTAGTTATCAATTTTAAAAGAGAAGCTGAAGCAGAATGCACTATATTTATTTTAAATGGTGAAGAATCATTAATGTACTAGGAAACTGAGATAACCAAATTTAGAAGAAAAATTGGACTGACAAAAGTGAAACAAAACTTTTTAAAAACTTATGTCCAGAGGAATAAATTGGGGTTTAACTGGATAAAATGAAATTAACAGGAATGGGGGGAAAAGGGAGAACTAAAATACAGAAAAGGTTCCAAGAAACATTTAGAAGGCTTTTTTCTGAATTAAAAAAAAAATGCTGTTTTGGAATCTACAGCAACTCCTGGTGACTATATAGATACATTCAGGTACTTAATGTTCCTGGAAAGAGAACTCAAGGCAGATAGACAGGTAGGGAGAGTTGAAGAGAAGACAATCTGTTATCTTACAAAGGCTTAAGATTGGAAGGAATCAAGTCAAGAATGGATTGGATTAAGATGGTTCCTTGATTATTGACTGGTGGGATTCCACATGATCTAGCATTTTATGACCACATTGCTTAGTGATTGAAATTCTGCTCCAAATTGCTGTCATAACTCAAGGACTACTTCCTATTGATTACCTCCTTTGAACTTTGTTGTTATAGAAGACTTCTAAGAACACTATATGCAGCCAGGAAAATAACATATTAACTCAGAGTTCTCACTTGAGGAACAAATGGCCAGGCTCAAATTACTTCAATTACAGTATGCAAAGTTCTGACTTTTTGGAAAAGACTCTAATGCAGGGAAAGATGGAAGGAAAGAGAAGAAGAGAGTAACTAGCAGCAGTGGGATTGTTTGACTGAAAAGAACAAGTTAGGGATTGTGGGAATAAACTTTGACTTCAGTATTGGGTAATGATTAGTCTAAGACCTTATACATACATGTCTGCCTAAGGGTCACTGAGATAAGCAAGGAAATTAAAAACAAACACCAGAAACAATTAAGCAGCTCAGACAATTGTAAACAGTTTTGTGTGCTATATCTAATTATTGTAATCCACAATGTGAATGCTTACTATGTACGAATTTCTCAATAAAAGGGGGCACAAGAATTTGCTCTAGACTCCCATCCCAAGTACACCAGCCTCTGTGTCTCATTCTTTCCATGGGAGACCACCACAAGGGATAGATGGTCATGGAGAAAAAATTATGTGGTCTACTTGATGGCACATATAATCAATATATATGCACCATGTGTGTGAAGTATCTATATATATATAAAAATCCAAACTTATATTTATTTATTCATCCATCCATTCCTTTTTTCCTTCCTTCCACTGAATTTCTCCAGAGAAACACATTCATTTTAAGTCTTTCCTATGTAAGTATTGCTTTAGTTTACATTTGCATGTCTCAGGAATATGGAACTCTTCCTTCCTTCTAAATCCCTATAACATTTAAAAATTCTTCTGAAAGTTTAAAAATGTTTAAGAAAGAATTAATTTCTGGAAGCAAAATGGTAAAGAGAAAGAGAGGGGCCACTGGAATATTTCTTTTACAGTTATTATTTTTTCTTTATCATCTTGTCTGTTTGCCTTCTATTTTTAAAAAAATTATAACCACCATATGTATTGTTTTTCTTTCTCTTAATTTTTGCTCTTTTGATTGTTTTGCTTAATTAATAAAACATTGGGGGAAAATATTTTAAAAGTTCAGTAAGACTTGGACTCTTCAAATTTTTCCTAAAGGAAAAATGCAATTTTTCAAAAAAATTACAAACGTAATCCTCAAACAGCCTGAGTCTTTCATCACTTCATGTCACAAATCTATTTCAGACACACAATCACACACACACCAAAAAACCCGACAATTATCCATATTGTGCTACTTCATACTTTATTCATTTTTTTCCTCGCTTCTTAGAACACTAATAAATTTTCCTTATGAGTTTACAGACTTTCATTTCCTCCTATGGACTGTAAATATGCACACAATATACTGCATTATTGAAAAACACAGATCTCTAACCAAGTTGTTTTCTACTAACTGGCAGGAAGCAAATATTTAATGATTTCATTATTTTATTGTTGCACAGCTCAGTATGTCACCACTACCATAAAGTACATTGTATAGCTCATTAACAGCCAAATCCTGATTTTCATAAGAAGTAGAACTGGGAGGAAAATACCATAAACACAGACATATACATAATGGTGCAGCGAATGAAACATGACATGCAGTTCCCTTTCACTGTCTGAGTAACAGTTTGCATTGAAATACATACAAGAATAAGCCAACATTATAAAAGTAATGCATTTCACACACTGAAAACTTATTACAGTGTCACTTATTTACATATTACAGTGTCCTCCTGCCCCATCCCCAAAGGCCTACTTTCACCTTCCTCAAGACTGAGAACAGAGATGGGTGCACTCATACTTCATTATTATTGTGACTGACATTTGTATCACCAAACTTTGGGAGAAACCCAAAAAAATGTTTACAGTAAAAAAAAACTGAATGCATTTTCTTTAATAGGGAAATAGAACAATTCAAAATATAGGTGTTATGTTTTGAGCATGGGTGAGAAAGAATGGAGACAAGCCTCTGAACGGTAAACTTCAGCTCTTTATTTACATTGTGACTTTTTCATTCAATAGCAGTTAAACCCACCTTATATAGGCAACCCTGTAACTTTTAACCAATAACGAGCTAGGAGCGCTAGCTCTTATAACCAATAGGAACTCTCTGTTAAGGGCCAATCGGATTTCCCGGAACGGGCCAATCCGGTCCGGCCGCTTAACAGCCAATCAGAAGTGCAGGGCCAGAACCCTGCACTTAACTCCAAACTCACACTTTATTAAATCTTTATGCATACACAACACCCTTTCCCCCTGGCTTCTTATTTTCAGGGCACAGTTACATAGTCCCTTTGGTAGGACAGTTGTCTTATTAGTCTCTTTGATTTCCGTTGTATCGGCTGGCTGCAATCACGCTGAGGTATATCATTGTTTGGCAGTGGGGCTGTTTCTGGTTCAGAGTTCACTTCTACGTTGTTGCCCACATTCTCTGCAATTCCCTGAGGTGCAACCGTTTCTCCCTCCGGCTCCGCTTCCTGAGTATCTATCAAGCCGTCATTTCCTTCGAACGGGTTCTCTAGAAATTCATCTTCTTCCGTACTTCCCCCCCTCTCAGTTTGGTCATAGGGGAGTTGCAGACTGGCTGCTGGAAGCCGTGATCGTAATTGATCGATATGACGTTTCCAAAGTTTATCGTCAAAGCATTGTACAAGGTAGGATCTGGGGCCGGTTACACGTACTACTGTCGCCTCCACCTGTTCAATACTGAACGTGGGTCAGAGTAAATGGAGACAGCCTCTGAATAGTGAACATTCAGCTTTTTATTTGCATAGTGACTTCTCGAAACAACAACAGTGAACTCTGCCTTATATAGGCAACCCTTGTGAGAATTGTCCAATAACGAGCTATGAACGCTAGCTCTTTTAACCAATAATAATTCTCTGTTAAGGGCCAATCGGATTCCTCAGAACTAACCAATCCGATCTGGCCAACTAACAGCCAATCAGAAGTGCAGGGCCAGAACCCTGCATTTTACCTTAAGCTCATACTTTATTAACTATGGTACATACACAACACCACCCACAATGGGTCGCCTGAAAGGTTTATAGCATATACCAAGTCGCATACCTGGAAGGTACGACAGCGGCCGCTGGATCCTAGTGGTTTCTCCGGTTCATAAGCTGGGTGCAACCGGTCGAGGTGGGAGCGGAGCTTTTGTCCCATTAGCAGTTTGGCGGGAGTTTTGTTGGTGACACTATGTGGGGTGATGTGTTGCAAGAAAAGGATTCGATTGACCTTGTCATCAATGTTGTCGTAGTCTACCTTCTGTAAGGTTTTCTTCACAAATTGGACCATGCGTTCTGCTTTGCCATTGGTCGCAGGGTGCGCAGGCGAGGTGAGCGCATGCTGAATGCCGCAGTCAGCGAGGTACTGCTCGAACGCTAGTGCAGTAAATTGAGGGCCGTTATCGGATACCAGGACGTCTGGTAATCCGTGGGTTGCAAAGAGTCTGTCTAAGGTTTTGATAACCGCCTCGGAGGTCGTAGTCGTCATGCGATGGGTCTCGAGCCAATTCAAGTAGGCGTCGATGGTAAGCAAGAAGGTGTGGCCTTTGGTTGGCCCCATGAAGTCCAAGTGAATTCAGGACCAGGGTCCACGTGGTGTCTCCCATTCAGTAGGCATGGCTTTTGGTGGGACGTTGCTGACTTCTTGGCATTTGGGACAAGCTTTAACCCACTATTCGATTTGCTTGTCAATGCCCGGTCACCATGCGTAGCTTCGTGCAAGGGCTTTCATTCGTACGATGCCGGGGTGGCCATCGTGCAAGGTTCCCAGCAGTGCTTTCTGGAGTCGTTCTGGGATAACGACTCTAATGCCCCAGATGACACAGCCTTTCTGGGAGAAGAGCTCAGTTTGTCGAGTCTTGAATGGTGTGAAGTCATCTGATAACTGGTCCAATGGCCATCCACGTTCCACCCAGCTTAGGACTTGTGCTAGGGTGTGGTCACGTTTGGTTTCTCTCGCGATATCTCGGGTGGTTAGTGGCGGTGAGTTGAGTGCCTCAATTTGCAACGTGGTTACCATTGGTGCAAGATCGTTGAGAGTCTCTGGAAGCGGTGCTCGGCTCAATGTGTCGGTGTGGGGAATGGCTCTCCCCGGGCGGTATCGCAGCCAATAGTTATAAGCAGCTAAGAATTCTGACCATCGGGTCATCCTAGGGAATAATATGTAGGGAGTCGGCTTATCTCCGGCTATTATCCCCAATAATAATTTGTGGTCAGTCACGATAGTAAAAGCCCGGCCATACAGGTATTCGTGGAATCTTTTCACAGCTGACACAATTCCGAGGGCTTCTTTATCGATTTGTCCATAGTTTCGCTCAGTTTTTGAAAGTGTCTTTGAAAAATATGCAACAGGGGCTTCATTCCCATTAGGCAGTACATTGCTCAAAATGGTGCTTACCCCGAAAGGTGATGCATCACATGTTATATTTAACGGCAAAGTCTTGTTATACTGCATGAGTACAGAATCAGAAGTGAGCAGTTTTTTAACATTTCAAAACGCCTGTTCTTCACGGTAACCCCACAGCCAATTTGCATTTCTATCTAACAACCGATGTAACGGTTCAGCGACCGTTGCTTTGTTGATGAGGCCTAGGAACGCCTGGAGATCGGCCTTGTTTCGTGGCCTGGGAGCATTTTTTATAGCTTTTAGTTTACTTTCGGTAGGGTGAATGCCCTGGCTATCAATCAGGTACCCTAAAAACTCAACACTGTCAGTACACAATTTACATTTGTTTTTTTTAACTTTAAGACCGGCCTCTTGGAAGTTTTTTAGAACTAATTTTAACCGGTCCTGTAAGATTTTTTTTGTAGGGGCTGCAATTAATAAATCGATAAAATAGGTGACCACGCCCTTAATTCCTTGCAATAACCTTTCCATAAGGCTCTGAAAAATCCCCGGGGCTACACTAACTCCGAATTGAAGCCGGGTACATTTAAAGGCACCTCGGTGCATCACAATAGTTTGGGCCTGTGCCGTTTTTTCATCTACTGGTAATTGCTGATATGCCTGAGCTAAATCCAATTTAGCAAAGACTTTCCCGCCCCCCAGGGAATGGAGGAGATGCTGCACCACCGGAACTGGATATGCGTTCTGCTGCAGGGCGTGGTTCAAAGTGGCCCAGTAGTCCCCACAAATTCGGATTGACCCGTCTGGCTTAATGGGTGTTACAATATGGGTTTCACAAGGGGAGTGATCGATGGGCTCTAACACTGTTGTAACTATGTATCATTCATGTGATTGCAACTATGTATCATTGCAACTATGTATCATTTAAGCATTTGCAACATTGTATCATTCACATGTAATCATTAACTTCTGTCTCTTCAGTGACCTTTGCAAGGCACGTACGAGAAGACAAGGAGATAGATGTTTGTTAAATAGGCTTTTCCACTTTGTAAATAATCTGTCCGGTATGCAGCTTTGTAAACATGCACATCCTGATGAGATTAACATATTTGACTTGAGCTTTTTAATTAAATCATTTTCTTGTAAAAAAGCACAATAAAAGAGCGTGTGCCAAGACATTCGGGGCGCGCTCATCATCAAGAGGAAACTTCGCTTCCTGTCGTTTCTCTTCCCTTCACTCCCTTTCATGAGCCGCCCATCAGATGCGGGATGGCAGATACCGCATAACACCCCCTGAGCTATCAGTTTGTCGAGTTATTCGTTGATTTTCGACTTTAAGGCAAACGGAACTTGACGGGGTTTTAGGCGAATGGGAGCTATTTTTGGATCTAGACTGAATGAAATCAGGGTCCCTTTGTACTCGCCTAAGCTATGCGCGAAGACGTCCCTGAACTCATAGATAAGGTCTTCCTCCCAGTCACCGCCACTGACTCAGTTTATGCCGGCCACTTCAATGCCGAGTGGCGCGAACCATTGGAGGCCTAGTAGGCTAGGCCTATCTCTATCGATGACCGTTAAAGGTTAGTATGCTGTGTGCTTCTTGAAGGAGACTCGGACTCGGCAGGAACCGACGACGGGGATTCAATTCCCTTGGTAGTCCTTGAGGATGAGGCGTTGGGAGCGGAGATCTTGGCGTTGAATCGTGGGGATGAGTTGCTTGAGTGTCTTCCAGGACACCATCGAGAGGGACGATCCCGAGTCGACCTCCATATGGCAAGGCTGGTTCTTGATGGCTACTGCAACTCAGATTTTCTTAGTGTTCAAGGCTGAGGCGTGACTGATAGTGATAGTATGGTGAGCTTCTTCTCTCTGCAAAGCTCGATTTCTGTAGGAGTGGTTTACTGACTCTCGCCGTACAGGATGGTTTCCTGTCGATTGGTGATAGTTAGCCCCTTTTGAGGCCTGGCTGGGCCTGGCAAGCTGCGGCAGACCCATCCGATGTTTCCCGCACTCATGGCAGAGTACGTCACGGAATTAGCATTCGGATCTGGCATGGTTGGCTCCACAGCCAGCTCAAGGGCGTAAGGGCCTCTGGTGAGGGTCCCGGTCAGATCGCAGTCGATGGACCCCTTCTTCGTCGCTATCTGATGACGAAGAGAGGTCCTCGCGGTGCATTGTCGCGAGCTGCCCTTCTGAACTAGGTGAGATTTCGCTGGCCGGTGGTGGTGCCGGAGTGCGGTTTCGGCGTAGTTGTGCAACCGACTTCTTGGTTGCTTCCGCTGCGGTAGCATCGGCAATGGCATCAGCAAGGCTGATGTTGCCTTTCACCATCAGCTTGCTTTGAACGCCTGGTGCATCTAGTACCAGAACTATGCGATCTCTTAGTGCTTCTTCTAAATCGGCAAATCTGCAGAGGCCTCCTAAATTTCGGAGGTCTGCTATGAAGTCGGCCATGCTTTCTCCCTTTCGCTGGATCCTCTGATAAAACTTGTGGCATCTCACGAGCGTAGGCACGGTCGGTGCATAGTCATCTTGTAGGAGAGGTTCGAGGTCGTCCCAATCCATGGCCTTCACTTCTCGGGGTTTTGCTAGTGCTTTAGCCATCTTAAATACGGTTGGACCGCAATGCGTTAGGAACATCACTCGTTTCTTTCCTTGTGTGATGTCCTTTAAGTTGTTGGTTTCTAAGAACATTTGGAAGCGATCCATGTAGGACTCCCAGTCCTCCTGTACTGGATCGAATGGAGCGGGTGGTATGATACCGCCGGACATGGTTCCGTTGTTGGCATCGTCTGTCACCTGCTTGGTGTTCTTCGAAGTTTCGTTGGTTCAGATATCTCCAAATCACATCCTCGTCACCACTGTTATGTTTTGAGCATGTGCGAGAAAGAATGGAGACAAGCTTCTGAACAGTGAACTTCAGCTCTTTATTTACATTGTGACTTTTTCATTCAATAGCAGTTAAACCCACCTTATATAGGCAACCCTGTAACTTTTATCCAATAACGAGCTAGGAGCGCTTGCTCTTATAACCAATAGGAACTCTCTGTTAAGGGCCAATCGGATTCCCCAGAACGGGCCAATCCGGTCCGGCCGCTTAACAGCCAATCAGAAGTGCAGGGCCAGATCCCTGCACTTAACTCCAAACTCACACTTTATTAAATCTTTATGCATACACAACAATAGGAAAGCTTAGTTGTTTCTGAAAGCTGAAGCTACAGTTGCTGGCGGGGGGTGGGGGGAAAGAACATTGCAGAAAATTCCATACCACCATTATTGTTTCTGTGGAATTTTGAGCGAAAGGGAGAAAGCAAGTTTGTATTATGGTACTATATAACAATTGTCATTAAAAAAAATAAAAATGAAATGCTCAGTCTTTCATCTAGATGGCCACTAGAAGAGTGCAAAAAATATAGTTTGAACAGTGATTTCTGCCATCCATGCTTTCATTCATGTTATAGGACTTGGTAGGCGAACGGTGCTGTGGCCTAAAGGTTAAGGTGCTTGCCTACCACTCAAAAGGTATGAGGGTTCAATCCTGGACAGCAGCAGGATGTTTCTCTATCAAGATGCAAAAAGATAATATCTGCTGCAGACTACACATAGGCATTAGGAGGGGCATCTTGCCACAAATGCTCAACTCCATTCAGTCACCCTGACTTTACCCCAAATAAAGGGATTAAAGGTTATAAAAGAAAAAAAAAGAATTTAGGAGGTGACATGGTCACTGAGCTTATCGCTAATAGAAAACCAGAAACACCATGTGATAGGGTAAATTCCCATCCTTGCCCAGCTCTGCCAGTATGCAAATGCAAATAGATAAATAGGCAACACTTCAGTAAGAAGGTAACAATGTTCTGTGATATCATGTTCTTTGATATGTCTTCATACAATGCTGGTTCAATGGCCTTGAAATAGAGATGAGCACTGCTCCCTATAATCAGCAGTGACTAGTGGATGTAAAATCCTTGGGGACTTCATTTTTGTATACAGGAAATTAGCAATTTGCAAACCCCCCAAAAATGAACATGTGCAACAAGGTGGAGTAAGAAATAAGCTGCCTTCTATTAAACTTTAATAGAAAGTTGGAACACAAATTAAGCAAATAAAGAAACCTTACCACTGTCAAGGTATATTCCTTTCTGATTCATTCTTTTCACAAGTTGGAGCCAACACTATTAGGACCCACAACCAAATGACTGGAAGTAAAGCAGTTGAAGCAGATTGTGTTGTGAATGTATAAAGTTTTAATAAAGAGTGAGCTTGGAGTAAAGTGCAGGGTTCTGACCCTGCACTTCTGATTGGTTGTTAAACGGCCGGATCGGATTGGCCTGCTCTGGGGAATCCGATTGGCCCTTAACAGAGAGTTCCTATTGGTTATGAGAGCTAGCGCTCCTCGTTGAGTATTGGTTATTAGTTACGGGGTTTGATTATATAAGGCGGGTTAAAACTGCTATAGAAGTTAGAAGTCACTATGTAAATAAAGAGCTGAAGTTCACCGTTCAGAGCCTTGTCTCCATTCTTTCTTGCCCATGCTCCAAACATAACACTGGCGACGAGGAAGGGATGTGGAAACATCTGAAGCAACAAAACTTCGAAGAACAGTGAGCACGTGACAGACAACGCTGCACAACAGAACCATGTCCGGCGTCGTCGTTCCACCCGCTCCGTTCGATCCAGTACAGGAGGACTGGGAGTCCTACATGGATCGCTTCCAAATGTTCTTAGAAACCAACAAATTAAAGGACGCCACACCAGGAAAGAAATGGGCGGTGTTCTTAACGCATTGCGGTCCAACCGTGTTTAAGATGGCTGAAGCACTAGCAAAACCCCGAGAAGTGAAGGCCATAGATTGGGATGACCTCAAACCTCTCCTACGAGATCACTACGCACCGACCGTGCCTACGCTCGTGAGACAGCACGAGTTTTATCAGAGGAGCCAGCGAAAGGGAGAAAGCATGGCCGACTTCATAGCAGACCTCCAAAATTTGGGAGGCCTCTGCGGATTCGCCGATTTAGAAGAAGCACTAAGAGATCGCATAGTTCTGGGACTAGATGCAGCAGGCGTTCAAAGCAAGCTGATGGCAAAAGGTGACATCAGCCTTGCCGACGCCATCACTGATGCTACTGCAGCAGAAGCAACCAGGAAGTCGGCTGCACAACTACACCGAAACCGCGCTCCGGTACCACCACCGACAAGCAACATCTTACCCTGGTCAGAAGGGCAGCTTGCAACGACGCACCACGAGGACCTCTCTTCATTGTCAGACAGCGACGAAGAAGGGGTCCATCGACTGCGGTCCGACTGGGACCATCACCCGAAGCCCTTACACCCTTGCGCTGGCTATGGGGCCAACCATGCCCGGTCCGAATGCAAATTCCGCGACATGCTCTGCCATGAGTGCGGGAAGCGAGGCCACATTGGACGGGTCAGCCAAAGCTTACCAGGACCTGGCCAGGCCTCAAAAGGGACTAACTATCGCCAATCGACAGGAAACCGTCCTGTATGGCGAGAGTCAGTAAACCACTCCTACAGAAATCGAGTTTTGCAGAGAGAAGAGGCTCACCATACTATCACTGTCAGTCATGCCTCAGCTTCAGACACCAAGAAAATACGAGTCACAGTAGCCATTGAGAACCAGCCTTGCCACATGGAAGTCGACTCGGGATCGTCACTCTCGATGGTGTCCTGGAAGACCCGTAAGCAACTCATCCCCACGATTCAACACCAAGATCTCCGCTCCCAAAGACTCATCCTCAAGGACTACGAAGGGAATCGAATCCCTGTCGTTGGTTCCTGCCGAGTCCGAGTCTCCTTCAAGAAGCACACAGCGTACTTACCACTAACTGTCATCGATAGAGACAGGCCTAGCCTACTAGGCCTCCAATGGTTCACACCACTCGGCAATGAAGTGGCTGCCATAAACCTAGTCAGCAGAAGTGACTGGGAGGGAGACCTCATCCATGAGTTCAGGGACGTCTTCATGGACAGCTTAGGTGAGTACAAGGGACCCCGATTTCGTTCAGTCTAGACCCAAAGATAGCTCCCATCTGACTTAAGCCCCGTCGGGTTCCGTTTGCCTTAAAGTTGAAAATCAACGAACAACTTGACAAGCTGATAGCTCAGGGGGTGTTAGAGCCCATCGATCACTCCCCCTGGGAAACCCCAATCGTAACACCCATTAAGCCAGACGGGTCTATCCGAATGTGTGGGGACTACCAGGCCACTTTGAACCACGCCCTACAGCAAAACGCATATCCAGTTCCGGTGGTGCAGCATCTCCTCCACTCCCTGGGGAGCGGGAAAGTCTTTGCTAAATTAGATGTAGTTCAGGCATATCAGCAACTACCTGTTGATGAAAAGATGTCACTGGCACAAACGATTGTGACGCATTGAGGTGCCTTTAAATGTATCCGGCTTCAATTTGGAGTTAGTGTAGCCCCGGGGATTTTTCAGAGCCTTATGGAGAGGTTATTACAAGGGATTAAGGGTATGGTCCCCTATTTTGATGATGTATTAATTGAAGCCCCTACAAAAAAAATCTTACAGGACCAGTTAAAATTAGTCCTAAAAAAATTCGAAGAGGCCGGTCTTAAAGTAAAGAAAAACAAATGTAAATTGTGTACTGACAGTGTTGAATTTTTAGGGTACCTAATTGATAGCCAGGGTATTCACCCTACTGAAAGTAAACTAAGGGTGATAAAAAATGCTCCCAGGCCACAAAACAAGGCCGATCTCCAGGCGTTCCTAGGCCTCATCAACTTTTATAATGTATTTTTACCGCATAAAGCAACGGTCGCTGAACCGTTACACCGGTTGTTAGATAAGAAAGCAAATTGGTTATAGGGTCACCGAGAAGAACAGACGTTCCGCAACATGAAAAAACTGCTCACTTCTGACTTTGTACTCATGCAGTATAATGAGACTTTGCCGTTAAATATAACATGTGATGCTTCGCCTTTCGGAGTGGGCACCATTTTGATCCATGTACTGCCTAATGGGAACGAAGCCCCTGTTGCATATTTTTCAAAGACACTTTCAAAAACTGAGCGAAATTATGGACAAATCGATAAAGAAGCCCTCGCAATTGTGTCAGCCGTTAAAAGATTCCACGAGTATGTGTATGGCCGGGTTTTTACTATCGTGACTGACCACAAACCATTATTGGGGATAATAGCCGGAGATAAGCCGACTCCCTACATATTATCCCCTAGGATGACTCGATGGTCAGAATTCTTAGCTGCTTATAACTATTGGCTGCAATACCGCCCGGGGAAAGCCCTTCCCCACGCCGATGCATTGAGCTGAGCACCGCTTCCAGAGACTCTCGACAATCCTGCACCAATGGTAACCACGTTGCAAATTGAGGCACTCAACTCGCCGCCATTAACCGCCCGAGATATCGCGAGAGAAACCAAATGTGACCCCACCTTAGCGCGAGTCCTAAGCTGGGTAGAACGCGGATGGCCATTGGACCAATTATCAGATGACTTCACACCATTCAAGGCTTGACAAACGGATTTTTTTCTCCCAAAAAGGCTGTGTCATCTGGGGCAATAGAGTCGTTATCCCAGAACGACTCCACAAAGTGCTTCTGAGAACCTTCCACGATGGCCACCCTGGCATCGTGCAAATGAAAGCTCTTGCGCGAAGCTACGCATGGTGGCTGGGCATTGACAAGCAAATCGAACATTGGGTTAAAGCTTGTCCAAAATGCCAGGAAGTGAGCAACACCCCACCTAAAGCCATTCCTACTGAATGGGAGACACCACGTGGACCCTGGTCCAGAATTCACTTGGAGTTCACGGGGCCAACCAAAGGCCACACCTTCCTGCTTACCGTCGACGCCTACTCAAATTGGCTTGAGATTCATCGCATGACGACTACAATCTCTGAGGCGGTTTTCAAAACCCTGGAAAGACTATTTGCAACCCACGGACTACCAGACGTCCTGGTATCTGATAACGGGCCCCAATTTACAGCACTGTCGTTCGAGCAGTACCTCGCTGACCACGGCATTCGACATGCGCTCACCTCGCCTGCGCACCCTGCGACCAATGGCAAAGCAGAACGCATGGTACAATTTGTGAAGAAAACCTTACAGAAGGTAGACTACGGCAACATTGACAACAAGATCAATCGAATCCTTTTTTTACAACACATCACACCACATAGCGTCATCAACAAAACTCCCGCTGAACTGCTAATGGGCCGAAAACTCCGCTCCCACCTTGACTGGTTCCACCCAGGTTACAAACCGGAAAAACCAATAGGATCCAGCGGCCGTTGTCGTACCTTCCAGTTAGTAGATTTGGTATACGCTAAAAACCTATCGGGCAACCCATTGTGGGTGGAGGCATCAGTAGTTCGTGTAACTGGCCCAAGATCCTACCTTGTACAATGCCTTGACGATAGACTATGGAAACGCCATATCGATCAATTACGATCGCGGCTTCCGGCGGGCATTCCTGAACTCCCCTATGACCAGACTGAGGGGGGGAGGTATGGAAGAAGATGAATTCCAAGAAGAAGAAAACCCGTTCGAAGGGAACGACAGTATAATAGAGACTCAGGAAGTGGAACCAGAGAGGGAAACAGTTGAAACTCAGGTAATTACAGAGAACATGGGCAACGACGGGGAAATGAACTCTGAACCAGAAACAGCCCCACTGCCAAACAACGATCTACCTCAGCATGATTGCAGCCAAATGACACAGCGAAAATCAAAGAGACTAATAAAACAACCGTCCTACCTAAAGGACTATGTAACTGCGCCCTGCAAACAGAAACCAGGGAGAAGGGGTGTTGTGAATGTATAAAGTTTTAATAAAGTGTGAGCTTGGAGTAAAGTGCAGGGTTCTGGCCCTGCACTTCTGATTGGTTGTTAAACGGCCGGATCGGATTGGCCCGCTCCAGGGAATCTGATTGGCCCTTAACAGAGAGTTCCTCTTGGTTATGAGAGCTAGCGCTCCTCGTTGAGTATTGGTTAATAGTTACGGGGTTTGACTATATAAGGCGGGTTAAAACTGCTATAGAAGTTAGAAGTCACTATGTAAATAAAGAGCTGAAGTTCACTGTTCAGAGGCTTGTCTCCATTCTTTCTTGCCCATGCTCCAAACATAACAGATTGTTTGTTCCTCCAGGGATACATTGAGAAGTGCAAGAGAATCTCAGTTAATAATGTCATGTTTTGAATCACTAGGACAAAGTATACAAAAGAAATTTAGCCTTCAGTGGTCCATGAATCTCGTCGAAGCAAGAGGGGTAGAATGAGCATAATTTTAGAATTCATTCAAGATTTGTTTTTTAGGTTATGTATTTTTTTCTTTGTCTATTCTAAAAACAAGCCTGGCTGTGTTAGAGATCAAGATTATAATATCCTAGGCTTTATTGTTTAGGAGTGGCCTGCTGGAAGCAAAATATGTTGGGGAAGATATAAAAGCTGTCCCTGCTGATAAATAAGAAGGAAGAAATAGTATATTATTATTTCTGCTACTGCAGTGAGCTACGGGAGAATAGGTATCCAATTGAATATTTCAGTAAAATCACAGTTCTGTTTTTACAGCATTTTAAACATGTGTTTGGAGTAAGACAAATAGAGATGAACATGCAGTGTCTATGTAATAAAACATTTTTGTGTCTGATAGAGAATGCAATATCTAAATAAATGTCTGTTATAGTGCACAATATCCAGAAGCAATTCTAAAATATTATCATAGTAATCATTGTATCTTAAATTGGGAGAAAGGTATAGGTTTGAATTCTGGTCACGATCATTTGTAATGAAAGACTGGATCACATAACCAATGTATTATTCTTGCTGATCATTCTACATAGGCTATTCCTGATGGTATTAAACATCTGACTGCTGTTTCCAATTTTTATCTTTTCCACTTTCTTTTTTGTCTTTGTATTAAGTCAATTTTACCTACTAAAATTCAAGATAGTTCCTTCTTTGGAAGCTTCAGCATGATCTTATATATCTATATCAACTCCCATGTATTTCTTCTTCTTAATTTAGTTTTTGTGAAGTCACCACAAGACACCATCCTCTGTCTCTTATACCCTCTCCTTTTTGGCTTTTACTATTGTCATGTATGCAAATGGACTACTCGAAATCCCCGTGCCTTGATTGGCTAAGGCGCGGGGATTTCTGATTGGCCAGGCGAGCCGCGCCTGATTGGCCCGATTGAAGTCTCCCGCGATTGGTTAAAGCCAAGAGCGGGAGACTTGAATCGCTGCCATTGGCCGCGGCCGCCGAAGCAAAAGATATAAAAGCCGCAAGCTTTTTGTCTTTTGCGGTTCGGTTCCACCAGTGTTAATAAAGAGCGTGAATTGAAAGTCACTGACTACGAGTCTTAATTGCGGATACGACACTGGCGACGAGGATGGGATCTCGCCATTGAACCGAACCCCGTATCCGTTTAAGAACCAGCGACAGCGAAGATGGCGAAAATAGCATCGCCCGCTCCCTTCAACCCCGCCGCCGAGGACTGGGAATCGTACTCGGATCGATTCCGGATGTATCTGGAATGCGCCGGCATGAAGGACGCCCCGGGCCCGCTAAAACGCGCCGTCTTTCTCACACACTGCGGACCAGAGGTCTTCCAGATGGCCAAAGCATTGGCCAAACCAGCAGACGCAACCGCCATAGACTGGGACGTCCTCGAGCCCATACTGAGACGCCATTACGCCCCCGAGGTCCCCATCCTGATACGGCGAAACGAGTTTTACCGCAGAAACCAGAAACCGAACGAGAAATTAAGCGACTTTGTCGCTGAATTACGGCGCCTGGGAGGACTCTGTGAGTTTGAAGGGCTTAATAGTCTCATCAGAGACCGCTTCGTGCTCGGGCTATGGGATCTGACACTCCAGAGCCGACTCATGGCCAAAGGCGACATCAGCCTAGCCGATGCCCTCACTGCGGCCGCAGCAGCAGAAGCCACCCGCACGTCAGCAGACACCATGCGAAGATCTGACGCGAAGGGCGGGAACAACAACCCCGCGAGGTCGGCCGACACCAGAAGCGAAGCGACCGCACACTACGGCGAATACCAATCAGCCTCCAGCGCGTCAGATGACGAGGAGGACATACACCGTGTACAAATGGGACGAGGCGAACAGCGAAGTCAAAGAGGTCGCAGGTCAAGGACCAACTGCGCCGGTTGCGGCGGCGACCACCCCAGGTCAGAATGCCGATTCTTCGACGCTATCTGCAGGCATTGTGACCGACGAGGCCACATCGCCCGAGTTTGCCACCAGAAAAAACCCCGCAGCCCGCCCAAACGGGAACAACTTGACAGGAAGAGAGAAAGCTCCCCGCCCAGAGCCAGAGAGCGCCAGCCAACGGGTCGATGGGACCAGAGACAACGATCGCAAAGAAGCAGTGACAGCCGGCGTAAAGAGGAAACCCACCAGACGGTGACCATTGGCCACGCCATTTCCGACGGAGCTAGAAAGGTTCACGTAGAAGTTCACATAGATGGTCGACCATGTAAGATGGAAGTGGACTCCGGTTCCTACCTTTCTATGATTGCTTGGCGCGAAATCAAGCAACTAGTGCCTACACTACAAAGAAGAAACGTACCTGCCCAAAAAATCATCATAAAAGACTATCAAGGTAATCGCGTTCCGGTAGTGGGCACCAAGAACTTTAACATAACCTACAAAGGCCACACAGAACAACTTCCACTCACAATAGTCGACCGCGACCGCCCTAGCCTGCTGGGGTTACAATGGTTTGCTCCGCTTAACATCGCGCTGACAGGTGTCAACCACGTATCCATTGAAGCTTGGGAACAGCGGCTAACCGAAGAATTCCAGGAGGTCTTCAATGGAGAATTGGGCAAGTACCAGGGGCCCCTTATTTCATTTGATTTAGACCCAAGGGTTCCCCCGAAGCGGCTTAAGCCTAGAAGGGTACCCTTTGCATTAAAGCCCAAAATAGACGAGCAGCTAGACAAGCTCGTCAGACAAGGGGTGTTACAACCGACAGATCACGCCAGATGGGAAACCCCTATAGTGACCCCAATAAAACCAGACGGGTCCGTGAGAATCTGCGGGGACTATAAGGCCACCCTAAATGGCGCGTTGCAACAAAGCGCCTACCCAGTCCCGGTAGTGCAACATTTACTGCACTCACTGGGAGGGGGCAAAGTTTTTGCTAAGCTCGACCTCGCACAAGCCTATCAACAACTACCTGTGGACGAGGAAACGGCAGAGGCCCAAACAATAGTGACCCACCGGGGGGCTTTTAAATGTAACAGACTTCAATTTGGGGTCAGCGTGGCACCAGGCATCTTCCAGAGCCTGATGGAACGCTTGCTGCAAGGCATCAAGGGGGTGGTGCCCTACTTCGATGACGTATTAGTGGCGGCGCCAAATGAAGCTGAACTAGAAAACCGTTTAAGACAAGTCTTAACGAAATTTAAAGAAACAGGACTTAAAGTCAAACGCGAAAAATGCCAACTTTGTACAAAGCAAGTAGAGTTTCTGGGCTACCTCCTAGACCAGCAGGGCATCCACCCCACAACAAAAAAAGTAAAGGCCATCAAAGAAGCCCCCACCCCAAAGTCCAAATTAGAGCTGCAAGCATTCTTAGGTTTACTAAACTTCTATAATGTCTTCCTACCTCAAAAGGCTACGGCGGCGGAACCTTTACATAGACTCCTGGACAAGAAGGCAGCCTGGACTTGGGGGAGACGGGAACAAACAGCTTTTCAAAAGACCAAAGACCTCCTCACCTCTGATGCCGTCCTAATGCAATTCTGCGAAACCCTGCCTGTAGCTGTCACTTGCGACGCATCACCCTTCGGCGTCGGCGCTGTCCTCAGCCATACCCTCCCAGACCAGAGAGAAGCACCTATCGCATTTTTCTCGAGAACTCTGACTAAACCAGAGCGGAACTATAGCCAGCTGGACAAAGAAGCTTTGGCTATAGTGGCCGCCGTTAAGCGTTTCCACGAGTACCTTTATGGCCGCCCATTCAAAATAGTGACTGACCATAAACCGTTGCTGGGCATTCTCGCGGGAAACCGTCCCACACCAAACATCTTGTCACCCCGGATGACAAGATGGTCTGAATTCCTGGCAGCCTACAACTATGAACTGCTACACAAGCCAGGTAAGAAGATATCGCACGCGGACGCTTTAAGCCGTTCCCCCTTACCTGACTCTGACCCTGACCCTGCACCAACAACAAATACCCTGTCCATCGAGTGTTTACCCATTACCGCATCGGACATAGCGAGGGAAACGGTTAAGGACAAACACTTAGCGCCAATCTTACATTGGCTACAAAAAGGCTGGCCGGAAAAAGACGATAACGAGACTTTTAAACCTTTCCGCCAGCGCCAGACGGAACTTTCACTACTGAGAGGATGCATCCTTTGGGGAGACAGGGTGGTAATTCCGCCTAAATTACAGAACAGGGTCCTAGAGATGTTGCACGAGGGTCATCCTGGCATCGTCAGGACCAAAGCCCTGGCCAGGAGTTACGCTTGGTGGCCTGGCATGGACAAACAAATTGAAACATGGGTCGCCAAATGCCACCGGTGCCAGGAGACCAGATCCAGCCCACCCACGGCACCTATCCGGGACTGGGAGACACCTCGGGGACCCTGGTCCAGAATACATTTAGACTTTGCCGGCCCCACAAATGGCCACACCTTTTTAATCACAGTTGACGCATACTCAAACTGGCTAGAGGTGGCCGACATGAAATCCACCACCACAGAGGCCGTCATTAAAGAACTGTGTAAGCTGTTTGCCACCCACGGCTTCCCAGACGTCGCTGTCTCGGACAACGGGCCACAGTTTACATCCATCGATTTTGAACGGTTCCTGGCAGAAAAAGGCATCCGCCACGCGTTAACGGCACCGGCGCATCCGGCGGCGAACGGTAGGGCGGAGCGGATGGTCCAGTTTACAAAAAAGACCCTCCGGAAAATGGACCACGGGGAGATCAACGACAAGATCAACAGGCTGCTCTTCATACAGCACATCACGCCAAACACAACCACAAACAAGAGTCCTGCAGAGCTCCTGATGGGCAGGAAGCTGCGATCCCCACTCGACCGCCTACACCCAACCTACAACCCGGAGCAGCCCCCAGACTCCAGCTCCAGGTATCGGACATTTGAACCAGGCGACCTAGTATACGCCAAAAACATGACGGGGGACCCCCTATGGATCCCAGCCGTCATAACTCAGATCACTGGTCCAAAGTCGTACCGGCTCCAAACCACCGACGGGCGAGCCTGGAAACGACATATCGACCAGCTCCGGTCACGAACATTGACTAACCTCAACCCCCAAGACACGAACCAAGGGGGGAGGGAACACCCGGTTAAACAACCGCAAGAACAAATAAAATTTAAAAACTCACCAGAACGCAGCCTTCGCGAGTCACAGCCGGAGAAGAACCGTCTGGCCAGCTCTACCGACCCGGAGAAGCCAAGCGGGAGCGGCGGAATCCGCGACTCAACCGACCCGGTAGGCCCAGGCGGGAGCCGCGGCGAAGGAACCGGCCCGATCATCCAGCCGGTTCGCTCAGAGGCAGGAGCAGCCAAAAAGATGACCGCCCCTACCGAGATACAACAAGAAAATGAATTGCGCAGGTCATCTAGGACTCGACGGAGCCCCGCCTACCTGCGTGACTACACCACGTGAGAAGACCATACCAAGAGGGGAGGGGTGTCATGTATGCAAATGGACTACTCGAAATCCCCGTGCCTTGATTGGCTAAGGCGCGGGGATTTCTGATTGGCCAGGCGAGCCGCGCCTGATTGGCCCGATTGAAGTCTCCCGCGATTGGTTAAAGCCAAGAGCGGGAGACTTGAATCGCTGCCATTGGCCGCGGCCGCCGAAGCAAAAGATATAAAAGCCGCAAGCTTTTTGTCTTTTGCGGTTCGGTTCCACCAGTGTTAATAAAGAGCGTGAATTGAAAGTCACTGACTACGAGTCTTAATTGCGGATACGACAACTATAACATGTTTGCTGCCTTTTGCTCATAAATGAAAGTCAGGATATATATCTAATCAATCAATCAATTAACCAATCAATGAATTACCAATTTTGCTAAATATAGTTTAGTATGGCTCAATGAACAAATCATTTTCTGTTATAAGTTGCCAAATAACAGCTTAAGACATTGGTGGGCTGGTCACGTCATATGGGCCAGATAAAAATTGCTGTTATATAAAGGAATTATCTAAACAAGTAGAAACAAATACACAAGGCATGCATGTGAATAAAAGTTAGTTCAAAATTGCATGTAAATAAATTATATATTAGAAAAAATATTTTCTTTTAGAAACATATACATTAGGACAGGGCTATCAAACTCCTGGCCTGCAGGTCGGATGCATCATGTGCTGACCACGCCCACCCCACACCTGGTTTAGTTAAGGGGAAAAAAGTCCAGATACACCAAGAATAGTAAAATATGAATATGTAAATTATTAAATCAAAAGAAGGGATAAATTAATGAACTGTGGTTATATTTAAAATACAGTAGAGAGAGAGAGAGAAAGAGAGTGAAATAAATAAATTCTTTCATGAAAATAACTATAAAGCTACAGCTCTGATTTATTTTATTTGGAAGTGTCATGGTGATGCAAATTTCTATGACATGACAATTACTTAAACTTGAACATTCATCATCACTATCATAACTTTTGATGATTGCTTGTATAAAATGCCTTGGTGTGAAAGAAGAAGGGTGATGCAGGGAACATTGGATTCCTTGATGGATGGATCTGTTCAAAGTAATCCTCACTATCAGTTCACTATCAGTCACCCCATTCACAACCTTATAAACAGATGTTAACTCCTTTATCATGGAGAAAAAAACCTCTTCGGCACTGACTGGACATACAGGAGCTAATGGGAAATATTTAGAATAGGTAAAAAATGAGCAGGTCTCTCTCAATTTGCAAATGTCTTAGAAATATTGTGGAAGTTGTATAGTATGTGAACAAAGGTTGGATTGGACTGAAAGTCAAGGCTATGATCCTACTTGGAAAACACTATAATTGTGTTGTCTGAACGATGGCCAGAAAATGAATCCTTGGAAGAGAATTTCATCTCTTTCTGTATCAACAGTTTTGTAAAAACCTGGATTAAGTCCTTTATTAAAGATGGTCTTTGCAGTGTTGGGCTTAACCTTCCTTAACCTACATGTGCAGATACCTTAACTTACTTTAATCTTCTGTTGAGATACTTTGGATAGCTGGTTATCTGAAAGCAAAAATATAAGAAAGACTAGGCTGCCTCAAACTGGCATGGAATTTATTTCCTCACTTAAAATATACACTTCTTTATTTATATAGGGTGCCTAATATATCATGTGCAATTTGCGACCAGTCAGCCATTATGAAATTATTTCATTCCACAGATCTTTTGATACAGTTCCCATAATAAGTATATAAACATTGACTTTTTGTGTCATAAATGTAAGATAAGTTTGGGGCTCTTTAATTTTTGTAAACCTGCTGCAGAAGTAGCCATGTCACATTTGTGGAAAAGGAATCCAGGTTTCACAATTCCTACAGGCAGAGATCAATTTACGATGTTGCAGACTTCATTTTCTATCTTTGTATTTGTTTGATATTTTTCATATTTCCTTAGGCATTTATCACAACTGCCATTCTTACATCCATTCCTGATGCCTTTGAGGGGAAAAAATATATCCAATAACCCAAATCCTCCCAACATTGATGTGAGGGCATACCTCCTGCAAAGTTGGATATAATCTTTCAAGTTAAAGTTTTTTACCATACTTTGAGTGTTGAGAATATTTAATAGCAACAACATAAAAGAATGAAGAGTTCTCCCAATCATCTTGTTATATTGAGTGGTACATTTTTAATTAACTCAGCATGTTGTATCTTTACCAAGCTGAACACAACCTACTAGTCTTAAAATATAGTCTACAAAATACCTGAAAACCTGCTTGAAACTGAGGGCAAGAGGGAAAACTAGATGTATCTTAAAATTTTTGGGATGATATTTGTAATGTGATCAATATGTAGTTAATATATACCATAGATGTTTTTATTATTTTGTAATGTACACACATACATTTGGGTCTCTTTCTTTGTGATGAAAATTTTAGAAGGGATAGGTGTAATCAACCAAAAGTAACTGCATTCTATGGGAACATAGTAAATTACCTAACACCAAATCAAGTTTTTGGTCCATTTAGATGGTGTCAAACTTGTGTTGTCATGGCATCATCATGTGACACATCATGACTTTTCCCCCCTTTACTAAATCAGGCATGGATGTAGCCAGCACATTACACATCCAGCCAATGAGCCGTGAGTTTGACACCTCTGATCTAGCCTAACAATGGTAATAGTGAGTATTTCCTACTAGTAATAGGGTTTTTATAGCATTATCTTCTATTGTTGTACAAAGTTGTATAAAGTCTGTACTCAATACTGTTATTTTGGCACCACTCAGTTGGATAACTAAAGCGTTTATAATCACTAGTAGTGGAATGACAGATCACCATGATTTATGTAAATATTTTCTAAGCTTTATCAGGAGATTATAGGGATTGAACCCCAGGGATCCTTTGCAAGAAAAGCGAATTTTTATGCTACTAAATCTAGGTATATATAGTTTTTATTAAATTGAGATTGATTATTATAACTGAGATTTTTTTTCTCTCCCAAGACTAAAGATCACACAGTGATCATTTCCCTAATGATATCTTTTCTCAGATCAATTTTAGAGTGCCTCCTGATAATTGCCATCTATAACCTAGTTAAATTAAAATGTAGATTGAATTGAATTAAATTGCAGAAGCAAAGGTTGTTGTTTTTTTTGAAAATTTTATTGATTTTTAAAAACAAACATAAACAAACAAAACATAAAACATCTTTTTTGAAAGCAGCATAATCCCGAGTTACATCTCTTCGTACAGATACAAATTCAAGTTCATGCTCATTTTTATATTCCATTCCATATCTTATTATTATTCTATATTTTCTATATAGCTTCTCCCCTCTTTTAATTTTACTTTATTTTATTTATTTCATCTCAATTCAAATCATTGTACTTATATTCTTTGTCTGTCCTGTTTCAACTGTCTACTATCTATTCTCATTAAACAAAATTTCTCCTGTAATCACTGATTGGAGTATGACACCTTTATATCTTTCCCCTAAAATTATAACACTTAATATAATACATAACTTCCGTTTGGATTCTGCTTGGTACATTCTAAAACTACACACTGTATTTTAAAAAAAGAAAAAAATTATAAATGTATAATATAATTAAAACAACAATCCATACCAATTCAATTCTATCATTAATATTAATATTCATTTAAATCTTAACGTTTTACACATTACTTTTCAGATAAATATCATACTTCTATGGGAACACTTATAAACTTTCCATAGTTGATTCCCCTGCACTTCACTTATATTTTATAAAACATTGAGTAATTAAAATGTTCCCGTTCCTTCCTAGTTCAATTCTCTCATTTATTTTATTTCATTTATTTTGTTCACAAGAATTTCACTATATTACGCTGACTATTTTATCCCACTTTTTAATCATACGTTGTTTCCAATTTTCTAACATTATTTCTATTACAAATATAACAATACAATCTTATATACCTTCACAGAATCCCTTTTTCAGTTAAATTTTCAATCAATTATCTCTGAATAAGTCCTGTTTCTTTACATCTTGCTTCAAACCTTTGTAACTTCTCTTCCTTTCCTTCTTCCCTTTCTTCTTCTCTCTCCCCTTTTTACCCCCTGTCTCTCCACTTCCATTTCCCTCTTCTGTATTCCCCTTTTCTGTTGCTTTCCAACTTTATATCCACTTTTCAAATTATTTTTCCCTTTTTTTGCTGTTTTTTTAAGTCTTAAATTCTCCATTCTCTTTCCCCCCTTTCCGCTTTCTTCCCCAACTAGAGTTACTTGTTCATTAAAGATGGTTTTTTCTTTGTCCCACTCTTCTAGTTGTGCAGTCTTTTCTTGTTGTTTCTCATAGGTGCAGATTGCCATTTCTAAGAATTGAAAAATGGAGCCAAAGGAGCCCTTCCCTTCTTGTGTCTCTTGTTTATATATTTTTTAAATTCCATTTTCAGTTCATCCAGAAGTAATGCCATTGTAGATTTTTTTTTAAACAGCCACTCAGTTGTTTTTAGTCATTCAAATATAATATCCAAAAATCCCAAAGTCACCAAGTAATCCAAATACACACAAGCTGTTTCTTTTTACACTTTCTTCTTTCTTCACTTTCTCTTCCTGGGGTTACTATTTAGTTACAAAGTTCCAGTTAAAATGTATTTTTTAGAAGTCTTATTAAGATTTTGCTTTAGATTCTTTTGAAATTTGGGCAGTCTCCTCCATCCAAATCCTACCCTTATTCTTTTCCTCTCCCTTCCTCCTTATAGAAAAAAAGGATTTTTTTTTAGTGTCCAGAAATCTTTATTGTCCCTTTGGCATTTAATTATATTTTTAGCTTAATTACCTATTAGTGCCAAAGAGGATTTTTCCAATTCAGCTCTCTTCATTGTCAATGTGAGTAAGAAGAGTGAAGAAAATTTTTTTTTCCCTTTTCACTTTCTTTTGCTGCTTCTGACTCTTCTTTGGGAGCGATGTTATCTTTTATAAAATTTAAATTCCAGGGTACTTTAGTTGTTGCTTTTTATCTCAGTCAGCCAAAACTTTCACTTCTTATCTTCCTCCTGCACTTTCTTTTCCAGTTGAGTACTTCTTTGAGGTGGCCATTTCTGACCACTGCTCCTATCGCCTTCGGAAAAGGGAGTTTGACCAGTTGAGGAGGAGAGATGAAGCTCTCCTCGACCCTGCTGGTGATCTCCCCCCTCTTCACCATCTCTACAGGGTGGCTTAGTTCCAAAGCCAGCTGGCTCGGGGCGCTCCAGCAGTGATCCCAGGCAGAAATCGCGCATGATCGTGGATTCCTGCCTGCCGCTGAAGCTCTGCAAACCGGAAGTCCACTGCAGAAGCAAAGTTTTTTGCATATTGCAAAGTGTGGACTCAAAGTTTTATTCACCTTGAGTTCAGAACATAATTCAGTAGTCAGCCGCCTTTTCTCAACTCGGCTCATATCAAAAATGTACAGAATTGGCTAAGAAAGCAAAACAAACTCTGTCTGAAGGCCCTATTGGATATGAAAATTAAATCTTTAATCATTGCTGCACAAGAAGAATTATGGATTTGGCATTCTGGGAAGGTTATTTGCAGTATGATGTTTTTCCCATTTTGATCATTTTTTTCTCATAAATTGTCTATATTTTTCTCATAAATTGTTTACACCATTTTCAGTGAATTTTGTAGACTTCTATGGCTTTCTGCAAGTACACCCATCAACAATTTAACTATAAAACATACTTAAAGTGTTGCCAGCAGTTCGACAGTTTGATTCTCAGTGGCTCAAAGTTGATTCATCCTTCCATCCTTCCAAGGTCAGTAAAATCAGGACCCATATTGTTAGGGCAATATGATGACTCTGTAAACTGCTTAGAGAGGGCTGTAAAGCACTGTGAAGCATTATATAAGTCTAAGTGCTATTACTATAGTTGATTCACCTTTGTTAGGGTAGCTAGGTGTAAGGAAGACTATTTTCAGTGCAACAATTTATGCAGAGGAAGTAAGTAAGCAAGTAAGTTGCAGAATGTATTTTTATATGAAGATTTAGAATTGTTATCATTATGTAAGAATGTATCTGCATCAATTGCAATATTGTTCAGAAGATACTAGCCCATGCTCTTGCTAGAACATCCCAGGACTATGTCAAGTTGTCTCTGTACACTACTGTTGTTCATTTTGATGGACAAATTCTCTCTATATCTAAACTGTAAATCTTCCCCACAATCTATAATCAGATCCTTTTAAATATGGATACCAGCAAATGAAATTCTGAATGTAAAGTACAGGCTTTGTACTGAGAAAATGCCCTTCTCCTACGTTCACACACAGATAGTTCGTTGCCTTGAACTACAAAAGAAAAAAAAATCTAGAAATTGATGTTGGCCATATTTCTTTCATTTTTGAGGCTGTATCAACATATTATTTAAAAGCATTTTATGATAATCCACCATATATGATAGAGCAAAGCTAGAAGGAATTATAAGAGAAAGCCAAAAGAAGAAATATTTGGGACTCCAGATATTGATCTCAATTCTCAGCATTCTTATGTAATCATACTTGTTGGAGTTACAGTCAAATCAAAAACATTTGAAGAACAACAGTTCTGCGGTTGTTCCTGGATTAAGCAGGAGAGATAGCCTGAAGATGCCCTGAATACACATTTTACTTCTGCAATATATTCTACAATATTCTTATTTGCAATTAGTATGAAGCAAAAGGCAGGTGGAGCTGCATTTACACAGAAGGCTATTTCCCCTGTTCTGAAGAAGGATTATCATTTAATAGGATTTCCTCTGCAAGCTCTGATGTTTTCCCAGTTGCAATCTCTGGTTTGTTTGTTTGTTTCCTAGAACATCTTAAAACAATGTTCAATCTAAAGCATTTTTGCTGACTGGGAATCACAACTTGCTGTTTTGATTAGAACAGCAGCATTGCAGGAAGACCAGAACAGAAGTTTTCTTCAAAGTGTGATCTTGAGTGTAGGAATGGACATAGGAATACACAAGAAGGCAAGTGGCTGCTATTTCCCTCACTCTTTTTTTGTAAAATTAATTTTGTTTCATTTCATTAATTTCATTTATACCCACCCTTTCTTCTCTGCTGCTTTCCACAAAGCCCCTAGTTCCTTTTTTGGGAGAAAATTTGCCGATACATTTAGCCCCAATCACCATATCATAAACATGGTCTTCAAAACACTAAGACAATTGAATGAAGTGAAAAGCTCATTTTCCACTTACAATTCCAAATGCTTATATGAGGGAATGGAGCAGTTTAGGGAGTGCCTGTACTATTTCTGTTTTGTCATAGTACTTACCTTTTGCTGTTTTATCTGATGAAGGTTTAGCATGTAAAAATAACTGAGTGTTAGCATGTGCGTCCCAGTAATCTTTATTGAAATAGAGACAAGGATATTTTGGACCCCGGATGCCTCCTAGAAATGCCTAATGAACTAGGACAAATTTTTAATCAATAATCTTGCATCAAAAATTAAAAAAAAAATCAGGTATTTCCTAGCTTTTAGAAAGTAGGCCTGGCATCTCCTCCTATTCATTTCTTAAATGTGGGGGGAGATGGGCAATTACAGGTAGTCCTTAACTCACAACAGTTCATTTAGTGACTGTTCAAAGTTACAACGGCACTGAAAAATTCAGTTATGACCTTTTTTCACACTTAAGACCATTGCAGCATGGTCATGTGAACAAAATACGGATTGTTATGAACCAATAAAGGCGTTTAATAAAGTTTTAACAACCTTAAGAAAAAGCAGGGTTCTAATCCTGCACATCTGATTGGCCGATAATAGTGATATCGGATTGGTCCTTTCTGGGAAATCTGATTGGCTGTTAATGGGCCAACTCTCAAGGGTTTAACACTTCCATGTTTCTCATTGGCTAATAGGTCAGCAGCCTACCCTGTAAAAGGGCTGCTGCTGCCCTAGGGTTTTTGCTCTGTTCAGGATGATTAATAAAGAGTTGAAGTTCACTGTTCACTGCCTTGTCTCCGTTCCTTGTACCCATGCGCAGAACTTAACACTGGCGACGAGGATGGGATGCGGAGACATCAGAGCTGACTGAACACTACAGAGCACCAAACAGAGCATGTGGCTGAAGGCGCATCGACAATGGAAACCATGTCCAGCGGTGCCATACCACCCGCTTCATTTGACCCGGCACAAGAAGACTGGGACTCGTACATAGAACGGTTCCAGATGTTTCTGGAGACCAACAACTTGAAGGATGCCACTATGGGGAAAAAGTGAGCAGTGTTCCTGACCCATTGCGGGCCTGCCATCTTTAAGATGGCCAAGGCACTAGCGAAACTGGCTGAGGTGAAATCCATGGACTGGGACATCCTCGCGCCCCTTCTATGGGCCCATTATGCACCCGCAGTACCAACGCTTGTCCGAAGAGATGAGTTTTACCAGAGGGACCAATGGAAAGGAGAGAGCGTTGCAGATTTCATCGCATATCTCCAGAACCTGGGAGGCCTCTGTGGGTTCGCAGACCTCGAAAAAGCTCTGAGAGACCGAATAGTTCTGGGATTAGATGACCAGACAGCACAGAGCAAGATCATGGCCAAAGGGGACATCGATCTTGCTGATGTCATCAAAGACGCTACTGTAGCAGAAGCAACCAGGAAGTCGGCCGCCCGAATGCACCGCACCAACACACCGCTCTGTCAACTCGCCAGCGATACATCACCTCGCCTAGAGGGGCACACAACAGCAACCCACCACGAGGACCTCGAATCGCCATCAGAAAGTGATGAGGAGGTCAACTGGCTCCGGTCTGAATGTGACCAATGCCACCAACAGAATCAAAAACTACCGCACCAATGTACGGGTTGTGGGGCAAACCACCCACGATCAGATTGCAAATTCCTCGACGCACTCTGCCATTTCTGTGGGAAAAGAGGCCACATCGGAAAGGTCTGTAGAAGCAAGCAAGGATCCAGCCCAATTCAGAGGGGAAACAACTACCGCCAGACCACAGGGAATCGTCCTGTGAGTCGGGAACATTTGAACCACCAATGGAACAACCACTCCTACAGAAATAAAACACTGACCACTTCAACGAGACAGGAAGAGGCACACCACATCATTACAATCAGTCACACTTCATTGTTAGATGCAAAGAAGATCCGAGTGAAGGTCGCCATCGAAAACCAGCCTTGCGTGATGGAAGTCAACTCAGGATTGTCCCTCTCGATGGTTTCCTGGAAGACCCTTAAACAATTAATCCCTGCCGTCCTGCGTCAAGACCTCAGAGCCCAAAGAATCATACTCAAATATTATCAGGGGAACCGAATTCCGGTCATTGGATCCAGCCAAGTCCAAGTATCATTCAAAAATCGTACTGCATAGATGACTTCCGGTTTGCGTGGCTTCGGGGCAGCAGGAATTCGCGACAGCTCGCGATTCCTGCTGGGCTAGCCGTCGAGGTACCCCCGATCCAGATGGGTCAGGGGGATATGGCTGCCCTGTAGGGACAGCTGAAGATAGAGGGGAGTCGGAAAGGGAGGTGGGGGCATCGCAGACCCCCCCTTTCTCCGGGAAAACCCCTTTTTCCCAAGGCGGTGGAGCGGCGGTCAGCAATGGCCGCCACGAAGAAGCCAGCAACCGGGTAAGAACTGTGCTGGAGGAAGTGTGAAGAGTGAAAGTTCTGTCTGAGCCGGGTCAAGTAACACCTTTTAAATTGCCTGGAATTGAGCTGTTTGTTGCTGGAGGATACATTGTGTCCCTAAGAAGAGCGAAAAGTGGCGGAGAAGCTGTTAAAGGGATTTTTTTTTTTTTTTTTACTCTCCCACCCCACGGAAAAAGCAGAAATATTTGGATATATTAGACATTGAAAGTGGATTGTTTTGAAAGCTAAGATAAGAGACAAAGGGATTTTTGGACATTGAAAAATGTGAGAAATTGGAAAATCTCTGCTGGAGGTATGGATTTTTGATTATTAAAATTCTCATTGCAAGTGGGAAGGGGGAAAAAAAAATTGGAGCAGAAGCTGAAAAAGGAGGAGATTGATTAGAACGTCTTTGTGGATCCCAAAAGAAGATATATGGTAATTGGACCTCTTTGATTAAAAATTAATTCAGAAAGAGAAAGAGAAGAAGGAAGAAAAGTATTAACTTTTGGAACTTTTTTTCTTTTTTTAATTGCTTTTGATTGTCTTTGATTAAAAATTCTTGTGGTTGTTTTGGAAAAAGTTTCCCTTTTCATAATGGCATCGTCTGTGGATGAACTAGAGATTGAATATCAAAAATATAAAAAAGAAGATACTTTGGGCGCTTTGTTTCAATTCTTAGAAATGGCGTTATGTTCCTTTGAAAAGTTGATTACGCAGCAGAAGGACTGGGACAAGGAAGAAGAGGAAGAAGAAGCCATCTTTGATGAACAATGGGTCCCTTCTGGAAAGGAGGACAAAAAGGATAAGAAAAAAGGGATTTTAAGAATTATAAAAACAACCAAAAGAGAGAAAAATGAGCGAAAAGATGGAGGCAAGGTTAGAAAGCAAAGGAAAAGGAGCAAGAAAAGCGAAGAGAAAAAACAAAGGGGTAGAAAGGGCAAGGAGAAGAATAAGCAAGAGAGAAAGGGGGGGAGGAGAAGCCTTAATGTGGGGAAGCAAGACCTAAGGAAAAAAAGTTTATTTAGAGATAATGGGTGAATTTAATTTAGATTAAAAGAGGGATTCTGGAGGGTATATAAGAGTGTGTTTTTATATGTATATTTAGAATATAAAATTTATTATGTAATTTTAGAATTTTTTTTTAAACAGAATCCCAAGAAAGATTGCTATATGTAGTATTTCTAAGTTAGGGTAATGAGTTATAGATGTTACTCCAATTGGTGTACAGGAGAAGTATAGTAAAAGAAAAAAAAGATGAATGGATAATTGGAAATAGAACAGACAAAGAATGTTATTGAAAATGGTAATAAGATATGGAAGGATATATATGCTTTTTTTTTTGGATTTTGTGTATTGATAAAAGGCAATAAAATTTTAATTAATAAATAATTTGGATGGAAAAGAGAAGTAGGGACAAGATATGAAGTTAATATTATATGAAATATTGATATTATAATCTGGAAATGTTATGCTTTATTGGTCTATTATTATTATTTTTTCTTAGAAAAGAATTTATAAGCTGCTATGCCTTGATTTTTTGTGCATTGTTTTTATAAAACTGATAAAAATGGTTTTTATATATATATATAAAAAAGAAAATGATAATAAGATTTGGAAGGAGATATGGGTTGAATATGATGTTTGAATTTGTGTCTGTGTAAAGAGTTTTAACCCGGGAACAGACAACCTTCAGAAAAGATCTTTTAGTTTTGTTTATGTTTTGTGTTTGTATGTTTGTGTATTGTGTTTATGGTAAAACTAACAAAATTTGTTTTTTATAAAAAAAAAAAAAGGAAAGAATCAATAAAACCTTGGAGGAATGCTAGACGAGAATAATTTATACAAGCCAGAAAGAAAAGAATATGATGACTATAAAATGGATAAATATGGAAGAGAAATGAAATTGAATAGGAGTAAAGAGAAAAAATGAGAAACTTGCTGAAAGATGTTTGTGTGTCCATATGGAGATGGGATAAATTGGAATTATGCTGTATAAAAATAATGTTTTGTTTGACTTGTAAGGATTTACAATGTTAAGAGGTTTTATGTGTTTATGTATTTAATGGTTAATGATGTGTTGTTTTATCTTTAAAATTAATAAAAATTTGTTTCAAAAAAAAAAAATCGTACTGCATCATTACCACTGACTGTCGTCGACCGCGACCGGTCAACTTTGTTAGGCCTTCAATGGTTCGCCCCACTCGGGATCGAGGTAGCCAGCATTCACCAAACCAGAAGCGATGACTGGGAAGAGCCCTCATCCAGGAATTCCAGGACATTTTTGCAGACAAACTAGGCGAGTACAAGGGGACCCCGATATCATTTAACCTTAACCCTGAAGTAGCCCCCATCCGCCTTAAGCCTCGTCGGGTACCTTTTGCCCTTAAACCAAAGATTGACGAGCAGCTCGATAAAGTAATAGCCCAGGGTGTTTTAGAACCAACTGACCACGCCCGTTGGAAAACCCCAATCGTAACACCCATCAAACCGGATGGATTGTTAAGGATTTGTGGGGACTACCGAGCCACCCTTAATCATACCCTTCAACAGAATGCTTACCCGATGCCGGTGGTGCAACAACTTCTCCATTCCCTGGGGGGTGGAAAAATCTTCGCTAAATTGGATTTAGCACAGGCGTACCAACAACTGCCTGTAGATAAAAAAACTGCGGAGGCACAGATGATCGTTATGCACCGAGGCGCCTTTAAATGCAACCGACTCCAATTCGGAGTGAGCGTATCCCCAGGGATTTTTCAAAGTCTGATGGAGAGACTCTTGCAAGGGATCAAGGGGGTCATGCCATACTTTGATGACGTTTTAATTGCGGCCCCGAATAGAGAAGTACTAGAAAAGCATCTTAAAATGGTTCTCCAGAAATTTAAAGACTCCGGCCTAAAGGTTAAAAAAAATAAATGTTAACTGTGTACAGATAAAGTAGAGTTCCTGGGGTACCTAATCGATAAGCAAGGCATTCACCCCACTAATAGCAAACTAAAAGCAATCAAAAATGCCCAAAGACCCAGGAATAAGACTGACCTCCAAGCTTTCCTGGTGCTCATTAACTTGTACAACATCTTCTTGCCCCAGAAAGTGACCATAGCTGAAGGGGGGTTATGAACTAATAAAGGTGTTTAATAAAGTTTTAACAACCTTAAGAAAAAGCAGGGTTCTAATCCTGCACTTCTGATTGACTGATAATAGCGATATCGGATTGGTCTATTCTGGGGAATCTGATTGGCTGTTAACGGGCCAACTCTCATTGGTTCAAGGGTTTAATACTTCCATGTTTCTCATTGGCTAATAGGTCAGCAGCCTACCCTATAAAAGGGCTGCTGCTGCCCTAGAGTTTTTGCTCTGTTCAGTATGATTAATAAAGAGTTGAAGTTCACTCTTCACTGCCTCATCCCCGTTCCTTGATACCCATGCGCAGAACTTAACACGGATGGTTGGCAACCGGTTCATATTGATGACAATTGTAATGATCTGGGGTCGTGATCACCTTTTGTGACCTTCTGACAAGCAAAGTCAATGCTGAAGCCAGATTCACTTAACAACCATGTTCCTAACTTAATAAAATGTCATGATTCACTTAACAAACATGGCAATAAAGATTATAAAATGGGGCAAAATCCACTTAACAAATGTCTCACTTCGCAACACAAGTTTTGGGCTCAATTGTGGTTGTAAGTCAAGGACTACCTGTATTTTTCAGGAACTCCTATTTTAAAAAGTGCTTGCTTCTAGAATCCTGGGTCATCTCCATAAAGAGACCCAGTTTGGGCTAGGAGCTAAGGCAACAGGATAAAAAGACAGACACTATGGGTTCTAGTCCCACTTTAGCTATGAAATTCAGTTGGGTGACCTTGGGCCAGTCACTCTGTCTCAGCCTAACTTACCTCACAGGTTCATTATTGTGGGGAAAATAGGAGGAGGAAGATGTGCAGAATTTTAATAAAGGCAGGAAACAAACAAACAAACAATTAAATGTTTGGTGAGGTCTTCCAGCTATCTAGAGTCTATTTTTGAATCTCCCATCTTTCACAGCAACCTTCTGCCTAGGGAAAGATACACTTTAATCTTAAAACATCAGAACACTTTGCTATGTCTTTCTTTCCTTCTAGAAACTAGGAGACTATGACTTTTAGACCTGCCTTAGGCACAAAGCCAGCTGGGTGACCTGAGACCAGCTAGTCTCTTTGTGTCCAAGGAAAAAAGCGAGGCCAAATCACTTCTGAAAACCTTCCCAAGAAAACTGCAGGGTCTTGTTTAGCTGCTCATCAGGAGTCAACACTGACTCAAAGATCCAACAGAAAAAAAAAAGGGGGGGGGGAGGGGGAGTTGAGAAATCTATTGCTCTTTTTTATTTTACCTTAATTCATTATAGATCAGGCAAAGAACTTTTGTTATTCCTGATTGCACTTTTCTTTAATGATCTTTCAACTTATTCCTTTCCTGGATCTTTCTGCATTCTTCCCCCTGCCCCACAATTTGCTGTTGCCTAATTGCTATCTCTTTGTTGCTTTTATTTGGAAATACAGTTCTGTAACTGACTATGATTCTGTCTTTTATTGACTTTGCAAGACAATTATTTTTCTGGATTAAGTCCTAAAGTTTCATATCTGGTTCCTCCTTTAGGAATATAGGACAGTGTTCAATCATAAAGACCAACATTCCTAAATTGCTTGTGCTAAGATCGTATTTATTTGCTAAACACAAAAGTTTTAGTCAATCCTGCTCTGTCATATTCTATTTCACAATTTTTGCAACACCTGTGTTTCAGTCTGATTCTGTACATGTTAGAAATCTTTAAAAAAGAAGAATGTTCAAATAAAATTATATTTGCATTCTTTTGTAGATTTTATATATGCTGTTTTAAACATTATGACTCTTTTTGTGTCTTACTGTGTGGTAGAAATGCAAAAAATGAGTTGATTCGGGAATGATATTAAGCATCACATGTTAGATTTTTCACCTCATTATTCAGTGTAGGATTTCCTTTTCAGGAGTCCCCTATTGTTATTCTGGGGTACATCAGGAGCTCTTGGACTAATACAATTTCTCAGCTGTAGTTCAAGGTTAGTATCATAGTTGGTTTTACTCTCACAGTTGGCATTACAGCATGCTCCACTGGAATTAGAAACTAAGTAAGGTCAGTCCAGGTTAATACATAAATGGAAGTCTGCTAGGAAATCTCCATGCTGTATAATAGAATAAGAAATAAAATATATGCTGTAAAAAAATCAACACTTCTACATTTTTGACAAGAAAACAGCACGGAATAGCCCCTGAAATACTGGGAGTTAAATTCAACTCAATACATTGCTTTACTCTGTTTATGCAGTTGTCCTTCAAGCCTCATTTTGCAATCTATTCCAGCTTTGAGATGACTTAGTTATTTTCATATCCAATACAACCAATAAGAAGCCACACTCACCAAAGCCAATAGGAACCAAACAGGATTTCAAACTCTTTATTATATTTCATCAGCTTCTATAAACTTATTCTGTACATGGGGTTTAGAAATATACTTAGTTTTCTCATATCTTGATGTAAATATGAGTCAGTCAAGCAGAAAGACAAGGAAAGTGAAAGAACAATAATAAACTTTGACAAATCTTATTTATTTATTTATTTATTTATTTATTTTTGTCAATTGCTTACAAGATAGGTATAAGTAAAAACATAGTTATGAATACATGGATACAGATAAGAAAAATAAAAAATAAAAGAAACAATAGGACAGGGATGGTAATTTTTAGAATTATGTAAGAGGGCAATCGGCATTATAGTTGTTTGGGGATAGAAAAGAACTATTCTTCTCCATATTCTCCTTCTCTGTACATTCAAGAACTGGTCCACATATAATTTTAAAAATGCCCAACATATAATTTCAGCATTAAAATGCTGAAGTTTTTTTCCCATTATACAAAAGCATGGATTGGGATTTTCATGAATTCTTTGTAATATCCAAAAGTAGGGTTGAACTAAAATAAATTAATCTTCTGTGTACATGAATGCAAAAATATTTTATTTTACAAGACTTTTAAAAAGTGATTTTTAAAAAGATTGTATAAGGTTAAGGTTAAGTTTGTAAAAGTTAATAGGTGATAAGCAAGAAAAATAACAACCAACGAAGCAATATAACAGTATGGTGTAGTAGAGGTTTTTTTGTATATTTTGGAGATGAGGGAGATTAATACTTCACCTATCTGAAGTTCCTGGAAATGTTACATTTATAACTGCAATAAACTTCTTTTTGCTTCATGTACCTCAGTTGTTAAAGGTACTGCATCAATAGATGTTGACTGTAGAAAAGTTTTTTTTTAGAAAGATTTGTATGTGTGTGTGTGTGTGTGTGTAAAAACCCTAAAAGTAATGTTGCTTAGATAACAAACAGCTGCATTATTTTACTGTTTTCTTTTTGTGTCTTACTGTGTGGTAGAAATGCAAAAAATGAGTTGATTCGGGAATGATATTAAGCATCACATGTTAGATTTTTCACCTCATTATTCAGTGTAGGATTTCCTTTTCAGGAGTCCCCTATTGTTAAAAGCAGCTCTGCCTTTAACACAATTATCCCAGGAATACTGGTTAAAAAACTGGACATATTAGGTTTGCCTTCCCTTACATGTGCCTGGATAAAAGACTTCCTAAGCGATCGGCCCCAGACTGTGAGGCTTGGCCCCCACCTCTCTTCCACTTGTACACTCAGCACTGGCTCCCCACAGGGCTGCGTGCTGAGCCCACTCCTGTACTGCCTCTACACCCACGACTGTAGTCCACGGCACGACAGCAACCTCATTGTGAAGTTTGCTGATGACACCACAGTGGTTGGACTCATTTCGAAGGGAGACGAGGCAGCTTACAGGAAGGAGGTCCTGATGTTAACAGCTTGGTGTTCGGACAACAACTTAGTTCTGAACACCAAGAAAACTAAGGAACTCATTGTGGATTTTAGGAGGCATAACACCGATTTGGCTCCCCTTTACATCGATGGAGAGCAGGTGGAGAGGATCCACACCTTCCGGTTTCTGGGTGTCATCATTGCTGATAAAATCTCTTGGACGGAAAATACCACGGCGGTCATTAAGAAGGCCCAGCAGAGACTCCATTTCCTGCGGGTGCTCAGGAAGCACAATCTGGACTCTAACCTGCTGATTACCTTCTACCGTGCGTCCATTGAAAGTCTGTTGACATACTGCATCACAGTGTGGTATGGCAACTGTACCATGGCAGACAGGAAGAGATTACAGAGGGTAGTCAAAGCAGCTCAGAAGATCATCGGCTGCCCTCTTCCCTCCCTGTCGGACATTTATTCCTCCCGCTGTCTTAGTAGAGCTGTGAACATCATAAAAGACAGCTCTCATCCTGGTTATGGACTGTTTGACCTGTTGCCCTCAGGGAGGCGTTACAGGAGCATCTGGTCAAGGACAAACCGCCTTAAAAACAGTTTTTTCCCGAAAGCCATAACTACCTTGAATTTGCACATGCACTGATTTTAAATACTGCCAGATACACTGTAAATAATTGTGAACAAATTTTGTGCAATATGATCACTATTGTTGTTGTGTTGGCGGGCATGTGCAATAATTCCTACTGGGACAGGCACAGTAGGGTATTTTTATTCTTTTATTCTTTTATTCTTTTTATTCTTTTATCATAATTTTTTTAGAGATTTTATGTATATTTCTGGTGTGTATGTTGCACTGAAGGACGAGTCGCTTAATTTCACTGTGTATGCGTATGATGCAAATTGTACACGTGGATGGTGACAATAAAGGTATTCTGATTCTGATTCTGATTCTGAGTTGCCATATTTTTCATAAGTCTTTAAGACATCTCATTTCAGTTTCCTCAAATTTCAACAGGACATCTCTAAACTGTGGTGGTTTCTGATCTAGAAATAGCTTAACATTGTGGTGCAGCTGTCATAATAATAATTTAAAAGAAAAACATTTTTAAAGTGCTACAGATATATAAAATATAAGACTGACATCCAAAGGTCCCTTTCCTCCTAAGTAACATATTTTTTTTGCCAAGTTCCCATGATATTGCCTTCATCTCTTCCGCAGACCATGACTGACACAATACTGCATTTCCTCTTTAAAACATATACAGCACTTGCAAGGTATGAGAACATTCATTTAATCAGTGGTGAAATCAGGTGATGTCTAGATCATGAAGGGATGTCCATGTGACACTACTTGAGGGAATTGCTCAGGCTTGAATGGGAATTATATAAGACAAGGGTGTCAAATGGGCAGCCCATGACCTGGATGCATCATGCAAAGGCCATGTCCATCACAGCTCCGCAAAGGGAAAAAAACATTGCAATACATCATATTAGTGCCCAGTTTAATTTCAGTCTACAGCTCGAGTGAACTATAAACCATGTATATTGGTTGGGTAACATTTTCTGTAATTGTGAATGGTAAATTATTGTGCATAATCTAAGCCATTGCCTTTCTCTCATATTTGTGGGAGAAAGCAATATGTTAGTGGCAGAAATGGTCAGATAGGGATGTCCAGTATGACTTGGATGTTGCTTAATTCCTTTTTAAAAATAATTTCAAGGTAAGGACATCTTAGAAGATTATATGAAGCTCACTTCCTCTTATTCAAGATACTGCTTATAAGTGCTATGTGCTTAGAGCTTGAAGCATTGTTAGAGACTCCACACAGCCACTTCATGGCCTCTATCAATTGCCCCCCTCTAGGAAGAGGTTTTGAAGTAGAACTACTATATTCTGTAACAGCTTTGTTCTTCATGCCATCCATCTTATAAACTCAAAGGATTCCTTTTTTTGCCATGTATATGTGTACATTCAAACTAGACTGTGATGATTCTGTGTCATATATGTGTGTGCATGTGGGTATATGCAAATGATTATCTTTTGAGAGTTGAATGCAATGAAATTTCATTTTAATGTATACTGATTAGTGCATATTTAAAGTGACAATAAATTTTCTATTCTGTTCTATTCTATTCTATTAAATTTGTATTAAGGTAAAAAAGATAAAGCTAAAAATTTAATACAAACCAGGAAAAATAAAATAAGCACCAACAGAAAAAGGTAAGAAAAGACAAAAAATAAAGGAAACATATTGTATATAAAAAGTAATGATTTCCCTTTCATGAAGATAAGTAACAACTGTTTCAGCAACTTATTGCCTTCTCTAACATTTTAAACAAAAACCTATTCATCCCATATATTACCCTTCATTTTTTAGCAAAAATAATTTTTCATCATTCAATCAGTAACAGTCCATTAAGAATTACAAAAAATAAACTCACTCTCTGTCTTAATCAAGTAAATTAGTTTCATATTTCTTTCCTTTATATGGTAACTTATGTTCCCTAAATATAAATTTATTCCCATTTCTTATATCTATAAACAAATCCATAGCCTCATCTTTCAAACTTAATCAAGAAAAATTTCATTAAGAGTTACTGAAATAACATATCAAAAATCTTTAATCCCTTTAAATAATATACAATAATTCAATTTATGACTTTCTCCTTCTTTTCTCTCAGAAACCATAGTTGATCACTTTCTCTAAAAATTACAACAAAAATATATTATCTATAAACAAATCATTAAAAACCTCGGTCGTAATCAAGAAAATACCATTAAAAACTACTAGAAAAAACATGCCATATATTTTAACTTTGATTGAATAAGCTGACTTTATATTCCTTCTTTTTGCTTTTAACAGTCTTGATGTTTAATTCTTTGAAGTAGTGTTCCAAAGGCTGACTTTTTCATTCTCTTTGCAATATCTTTTCTTAGAAACTCTTTTATAAATATAACAAATCTGTTTTATAAAACCAAAATAAGAAAGTTATCCAATCATTCTTCTGAACTGAAATCCATACACCCAAATCACTTTTCTGATTATTTGTGTGTTTCTTTTAGCTATTAAAATATCAGCCAGTTTTATTTGTAAATCAAATTTAAGTCATATCTTTGTCAATATTTTTCTTTTAGCCTATTATTTTTCAATCCACATCTCAGTTGTTTTCTATCTCCTTGTCTAAACTCCTTTTTATAGTAGCAGAAATCTAAAGAGAACATTCTAAGTATTGTTGCCAAATATTCTTGAATTTTTCCAGAATTAAAATGCTTTTCTCTATTCTGTTTTAGAGGACTCTTCTATTTTAATTATAATATTTAGTTCTTTTTGGTTGCCTCTGGTAACCAGCCTTCAAGGTTTCGTCTTATTGTGTTTTTCAATAATCCATAACATTTTTCAATTGAATGATTTCTTAAATTCATATATTTGCATAGAACATTAAACAACCATGGGAAGGATTCTTATAAGTTTCAAAATCTTATTTCCAGTCAATCTCTCCCTTTGTCCATGTATACAAACTTTCTAGAAATAAACTTTCTAATCACTCTTTTGCTACTTAAAATCTTTTATGTTCTTATATAAAACTTCTTTCACTGGGGAATCACCCAGTGTAAGGAAATTGCCCTCCTAAAGGTTCTCAGTATCCAAAAATGAATTAACAAGATATTTACTGAATTGATTAAAAGAGTAAATGGCAAACCCAGTGTCTGTTTTAAAGCTCTAAATCACAGCTTGGGCAAAGCTGACTCTCATACTTCCCAGATCATTACGATCTACCAGAGACTACTATTTTATGGTTACATCATGGGCAGAATCATTCTATATGGAACACTGTGGGTGATCTAAGGTCCTCTCCTTTAACTGGAGAGGAATTTCAACCTATCAATTTGCTCATCAGCTCCTTTTCTGCTGTAGTTGTCAGTTTGTTAAAAGCAAAGCCTTCTTCAGTCTTATGTTGCTTCCCCAGAAGTGGAGGTTACTTGTTTCCTGAGGGCTTTGAGACATGGTCCAGTTGATGCAAACCCTGAAAACTGCAGAGCAGTGTGCTGTTATAATTTGTTTTTGATGATATTTCCTGTGTTCATGGATTTCTCACTACACAGTGCTTACTCTAAAAGGGCACAGAAGCTCCCAGTTGTCAGACCCCGCCAGCTAATGACATTTGGAGAGTAAAAGGGAAGCATTGACAGTCAGATCAGCTAATTGCCTCTCTTATAGACACCACAGGTACACAATCAGAACACCAGCATTTGCCAGTGAATTTGTATTAAATTAAAAATGGATGGATTGCATTTAGCTAGCAATGGGGAAAGCCCAAAGATATATCAAACAGAATTAAGCCATAGCTGGAATCCAAGCACAATGATTACGAAGGAAATGCTCTTTTATTAAGAACAATGAAATAAGAGATTATCACCTATGAATCTGACCAATCATCTATAGAGCTGTAGCACAGATTTCCAAATTCTAATAGCTGGAAACAGTGCACTTATAACTTTCTCTGAATGCTATAAATGTTGAGAACTGGGCCAAATAACCTTTCCAAATTAGGACTATTAATATAGAGACTGGACAATCTATGTTTCAACATTTATTTAGTGGCAGAGAAATTCTCAGCTCCTTAGAAGAGGCTAGAGGTAGAGTTTCAAATAGCCCTCCAGCTTCATCAGGTCACCATTTTGCATCCTGATAAAATGGCAGAATCTTTCTTCAAATTTGACTCAGCACTTTTTGTTACTATTGTTTCATTATGTTCACCTTCATAGCCATAAGCTTCATTTATTCTTGCTGCCATTTAATTCACTTTTATGTGTTTCTCCTGTAAAAGAAATCAATCACAGATTTCTTTCCAAGTGAAATAATGTGATCTGACAAAATGGAATACATTATGTCAGGAATAGGCATAAAATTCAAAGTCTGCTGGCTTCCAGCTTGAAATTGCAGATAAAAATCAGTGACTCTTTGGCAGATGTGTGTGGTGTGCATAGGGATTTTGTGTAGGGAATAAAAGAGTTTTGGAGAGAGCCTCAGAAAAGATGTTTGCACCAGAGAGAATGTATGCAAAAATGTGTTTTATTGAGGAAAATATAGCGAAATATGGCTACATTTCCTTCTGAAATAATCTTACTTTACTTAGAAGAACTTGTTAATTATAGTTTCTCCTGAGAATCTCCTGAGAAGAACTTGTTAATTGTAGTTTCTAATTCTTTGTAGAAGCATCTTTCTTTGGGAAGCAGGTGGTAAAAAAAACAGCCAAGGTAGGTGCTATGACTAGACAATCGAAAACCACCACCTTTTAAATATATTATGTGTGTTGTTGTATGTAAAACATGGATGAAACTTCAATTGTGCAAAAGCAGCCACCATCTTGAATTTTTTTTATTCCTTCTCTTCTCTCCATGGATGTCTATGGAGATTCTCAGTCAGCCAGGTCACGGTTGTCCCATCGGTACTTTTTTCAAGGTGCTTTTTTGAGAAGCTTCTTTGATTAGAAGCGAAACATCTTCAAAGAAAAACAAGAAAGTCCAGTTGCCTCTTGAAAACCATGTTTGGGTCTCTCCATGGATGTTTCTGCTTTCTTGGAGTCTTAAGATTTGGAAAGAGCCAATTGGAGGGGATCTAATATTGGATCAGACCAGGAAGTGGAACTGTCTTCTGTTCACTGAATTGAAGGCAAAACAAAAATCACTATAAAAAATTATCTTCATACATCCAAATCTGCATATAATTGTACAGAAAGCAGGAGAACAAATGAATCATGTAAAATATTCTTTACCAATTACTATTATTTTTCTCAACAACTCCAAGGGTTAAATATTTTCAAACACAAGGACACAATTTTCAAAAACTGTCCTAAGATACCTTTTGGCAGATTGGGTTTTTTATTAGCCATCAAGTGAGTTAAACTGGAAAATTGGGAAAATTACAAAGTTGTTCTCAAGAGAGTGAATTTGATTTGAATTTAATTTCTATAACTACCCAAAGAAGCAATTAGCAAAAATGTTTTCAAAATTTAATTGAAACTGAGAGAGTTTGTCTTGGATATATTCAAGAATCACTTTTTCTAAATACATTGGTTAACATACAAAAGTTTTCATGAGCCACAGTTCACTTCATTAGATGCAGCTCACAAAAGTTTATGCCTTTTAATACAATTTGTTAGAAAAAAATATGACTTTATTTGCCCTCTAGGCTGTTCTCATCCTCCAATATCTATAGTACTTTCTCATGTACACCCAAAGTACAGGGTTATATAATTCTTTATACATAATTGCTACTCATAATCAATAAATCTAAGCAAAGCTTTTTAGTTCTGCTTGGAGTGAAGCCAAATTGAACTTATCTATGTCCTACTTCTTCCAAGCTTACTTCTCAATAGATAGGTATATGGTTGAATTGTAATCTAGTCACACTTAGATCCTGTAGAAATCAATCGACCTAAAGTCTTATTTGTTCCATTGATTCAAATTAAATCTAAATGCATTTAACAGTTATTAATAACAAATTCATTCATCCATTCTCTGCAGATTGTCCTTAATATTTATGAGGGAGAAGTGCTTTATAGCAAACAAAATGTTATAGCAAACAAAATGTTGGCATTAAGATGCCACAAGATTGAAGGTATCAATAAGATATCAATAACTCTCAAAAATATTGCTAAGTGCTGTAGATTTGTACCTCACATGGAGAGGGAGTAGTAGAGGTCTTTTGTTTTGCCCCAGGTGATATTTAGCTCTGTTATTAGATAGCACAATGACAAAAAATGAATGAAATTTCAGTACCTCAAGTAGTTTATTAAGTACAGAAAGTAGCAGGAAAATCTTGGGTCCCACACAAACTTCAATTCCCAGAATGAATTTATCAAAACATATGTCTCTGCTCTAACTTTCAGACACATTTCCAAATACTCTATGTGTCCTTCTTATATAACTTGTATAAATAATTACACAAATAAATAGCAAAGACTTGTGGTCTATAAATTCTACCTCTGTCGTGTCCGTCGCGGGAAAGGAGACTCGGAGCCAGTGACTTAGTTTCAGCTCTTTATTAGGTCCCTAGATCAGCTCGGGGTTTAAAGGAAAAAACAGCAGCTTTTATTCTCTGGCTGCAGCGGCCGCGGCCAATGGCACCGCTTTGAATCTCCCACGATTAGTTCCCACCAATTGCAGGAGATTCGCTACGGGCCAATCAGCGCGGCCTGCTTGGCCAATGAGATCGCCGTGCACTTTGGCCAATCACAGTGTGGCGCTTCCAAGTATGTTAATGTCTATACAGAACACCCCTCCCCTCTTGGTACGTCCTATGTAACGTAGTCCCGTAAGTAGACGGGGCTCCGTACTTGCCTACTTGACCTGCGCAGGTTAGTTGTTGTTTGGCTCCCGGCCGGTTCGGTCGGGTTCTGTGTTGCTCTCTGCCTTGTTGATGGAACTGCCTGGAAGGAATCACCGGGCCTTTCATTGCAGCTCCCTCCCGGTCTACTCGGGCTGGTTGAGCTGTGGTTGTTGCCACTCCCGCCTGGTCTTTCTGGGCTGGTTGAGCTGGCCTGGCTGCTTCTCCCTGGTGAGGCTTCAAGCTGGCTGCTTTCCAGTGAGTATAGCTGGTTCCTTTCTTTTGTTTTCTGGTTCCCGGGGTATTCCCTCCCCTCTTGGTCTGTGTTGTGGGGGCTGTCTGTGTCTGTTTGCATGTCAGTTGTGTTTCCCGTGGTTGTCCTTGATCTTATTTGATCGATGTGGCATTTCCATGCTCGTCCGTCGGTTGTTTGCAGACGGTACGAGTAGGGACCTGTCAGCTGGGTTATAGTTGCCGGTACCCAAAGTGGATCTCCGGTAAGGTTCTTTGCATAGACTGCGTCACCTGGGGAGAATGTTCGGTTTTTGGTTGAGGAGTTTGGGGTTTTTTCTGGGTTGTATGTGGGGTGCAGCCTTTCTAGTGGGGACCTTAATTTTCTCCCCATTAATAGTTCTGCCAGGCTTTTGTTGGTAGTTGTGTTCCGGGTTATGTGTTGTATAAAGAGCATTTTGTTTATTTTTTTCTTGGATTTCCCCGTGTTCAATTTTTTGGATGGTTTTTTTCGTGAATTGAACCATCCATTCCGCCCTCCCGTTCGCCGCTGGATGTGCCAGTGCTGTCAGTGCATGTCGTATGCCCCGTTCCACTAGGAATTTTTCAAATTCCAGTAAGGTAAATTGGGGCCCGTTGTCTGACCTGATGACATCTGGGAGGCCGTGGGATGCGAAGAGCTTGCTGAGTTCCTTGGTCACGGCTTCCTTGGTGGTAGTTTTCATGTTGCTTACCTCCAACCAGTTGCAGTAAGCATCTACCGTGATAAGGAATATATGTCCTTTCGTGGGCCCGGCAAAATCTATGTGGATCCTGGACCATGGACCCCTGGGGGTTTCCCATTCCAGGATTGGTGCTGCGGGGGGGCTTGGTCTGGTTTCTTGGCAGCGTTTGCATTTTGCCACCCAAGTCTTGATTTGCTTATCCATCCCTGGCCACCAGGCATAACTCCTGGCCAGGGCTTTTCTTTTAACTATGCCCGGGTGCCCCTCGTGTAACAACTCCAATACCTTCCCTTATAACCTTTCCGGTATAACAACTCTATCCCCCCAAAGTACACAACCTTTTTGTAATGAGAGTTCTGTCTGCTGGTTCCGGAATATCCTGAATGACTTGTCGTCGTCCTTTTCCGGCCACCCCTTTTCTACCCAATGTAACACCTGTGCCAGACGTTTGTCTTTATTAGTCTCGTGGGCAATGTCTGATGTGGTTATGGGTAGATCGGGCAAAGTCTCTATGCTGAGGGTGACTGTCATAAGTGCTGGGTTAATGTCTAGGTCAGGTAATGGTGTGCGGCTCAGGGCGTCTGCGTGGATGATCATCTTACCGGGTTGGTGTGTGAGCCGGTAGCTGTAGGCGGCAAGGAATTCGGACCACCTTGTCATTCTAGGAGATAGAATGTTTGGGGTGGCCCTGTTCCCTGCCAGGATTCCCAGCAGTGGCTTGTGGTCGGTGATGATGGTAAACGTGCGGCCTTTGAGGTACTCGTGGAACCTCTTCACTGCGGCGACGATAGCCAGGGCCTCTTTGTCCAGTTGACTGTAATTTCTCTCTGGTTTGGTGAGTGTCCTTGAAAAGAAAGCGATGAGTGCTTCTTTTCCATTGGGGAGTGTGTGGCTGGGGACAGCGCCGATGCCAAAAAGTAAGGCATCGCATGTGACGGCAAGTGGTAGGGTCTTGTTGTATTGGATTAGGACGGCATCCGAGGTGAGCAGGTCCTTGGTTTTGCTGAAGGCGGCTTCCTCACGTTTCCCCCAAGTCCATGTGGCCACCTTGTCCAAAAGCCTATGCAAAGGCTCCGCTGCGGTTGCCTTTGGGGACAGGAAAATATTATAAAAATTAAGCAGTCCCAGAAATGCCTGCAGTTCTGTTTTATTCCGTGGTGTTGGGGCTTCTTTGATGGCTCTGATTTTTTCTGTGGTTGGGTGGATGCCGTGTCGGTCTAGGAGGTATCCCAGGAACTCGACTCGTTCAGTGTACAGCTGGCATTTCTCTTTTTTCACCTTAAGCCCAGCCTCTTTGAATTTGGTTAGGACCTCCCTTAGACGACCCTCTAGTTCTTGTTGGTTGGCCGCTGACACTAGTACATCATCGAAGTAGGGCACCACCCCCTTAATTCCTTGAAAGAATCTCTCCATGAGGCTCTGGAAAATTCCCGGAACCATGCTGACTCCAAACTGGAGTCTGTTACAGTGAAATGCTCCCCAGTGGGTGACTATGGTCTGCGCCTCAGTGGTTTCTGCGTCGACCGGCAACTGTTGATAGGCTTGTACCAGGTCGAGCTTCGCAAAGACCTTGCCCCCCCCCCAGTGAGTGCAGAAGGTGCTGCACTACTGGGACGGGGTAGGCGCTTTGTTGTAAGGCGCAATTTAGGGTGGCCTTATAGTCCCTGCAGATTCTCACCGACCCATCGGGCTTGACTGGGGTGACTATGGGGGTCTCCCACCAGGCATGATCGATTGGTTGTAGGACCCTTTGTTTGACGAGCTTGTCAATTTGCTCGTCGATTTTGGGCCAGAGTGCAAAATGTACCCGCTGTGGTTTTAGGCATATTGGGGGAATGCTGGGGTCTAGGCTGAAGGAAATGGGGGGCCTCGGTACTTGCCTAGGGTGCCGTCGAACACTTCCTGGAAGTCCCGTGCCAGTTGCTCCTCCCAGTCAGCATCTGCGATGTGGTCGACACCCGTAACCTCGATTCCGAGTGGTGAGAACCACTGTTGTCCCAAAAGGCTGGGGCGGTCTCGGTCCACGATCATCAGGGGAAGCTTTGCTGAGTGGCCCTTGAAGGTTACCTTGAAGTGTCCAGTTCCAACTACCGGGATGTGGTTCCCCTGGTAGCCTCTGAGGATTAGTTTCTGGGTTTCCAACCTCCTCTTGTGGATTTCTGGCACCAATCGCCTGATTTCTCACCAGGCAACCATGGAGAGGTAGGACCCGGAGTCCACCTCCATTTTGCATGGTTCACCTTCAATGCCCACTTCTACGTACACCTCCTGGGCATCTGTGGTGGATGAGTGGCCGATGACGACCGTCTGGTGGGTTTCCTCTTTCTGCCGGGTTTTGCCACTTCGTCGGTTCCCTCTGTCTCAGTTCCAGCGATTTTCAGCTTGGCGGTCTCTGGCCCGGGGGGGGTGCTGTCTCATCTCCTGTTGCTGTGGTCTCGCCGACGGGGGCTGTAGGCTTTTCTCAGTCAGCAGACTCGGGTGATGTGACCTTTTTTATTGCAGTGCCGGCAAATCATGTCAAAAAACCGGCACTCCGATTAAGGGTGGTCGCCTCCACAACTGGCACAAGTGGTCCCCGACTTACGACTTCGCCGATCACGCCGATCTTGTCCCGTCTGGAGCCGATGTATTTCTTCTTCCTCGTCCGTGGTGTCGGAGGTGGAGTGGAAGTCACCATGATGGGTGGTGGTCTCCCGGTGGCTTGCTTCTGGGTGAGCCTTGGTCACCCGGCCCATCTCGGTGGTTGCTGTGCATTCCCCGGTGTCCGGTCTCCGCATTCGATTCGCCGATTTCTGGGTTGCCTCGGCTGCGGTGGCTTCAACGAGGGCGTCGGTGAGGGCAATGTTGCCTTTTGCCATCAGCCAGCTTTGTAGACTGGTTCTATGAGTCCGAGCATGACATGGTCCCGCAAAGCCTCGTCCATATCCGAGAACCTGCACGTGCCCCCTAGGCTCCGCAGATCAGCCACGAAGGCACTGATGCTCTCACCCGATCTCTGGTCCCTCCGGTAGAAATTGTGCCACCTGATGAGGGTGGGCACGGCGGGGGCATAGTGGTTTCGGAGCAACGGCTTGAGGTCGGCTCAGTCCATCTCCTTCACGTCCCCAGGTTTCGCGAAGGCTTTAGCCATCTTGAACGCTGCGGGCCCGCAGTGTGTTAGGAAGACGGCTCTTTTCTTCTGCCTGGTTGCATCCTTCAAGTTGCTACTTTCAAGGAACATTAGGAATCAGTCTGTGTATGATTCCCAGTCCTCGGTAGCTGGGTTGAAGGGTGCGGGCAGTGCGATGCTGGCCATCTTGTTGGTCTAGTTTCCTCAGGACACGTGCTTGATGGGGTTAGTCTCGGGATCCCATCCTTGTCGCCAGTGTCGTTTCCGTTGTGGGAAAGGAGACTCAGAGCCAGTGACTTAGTTTCAGCTCTTTATTAGGTCCCTAGATCGGCTCGGGGTTTAAAGGGAAAAACAGCGGCTTTTATTCTCTGGCCGCGGCGGCTGCGGCCAATGGCACCACTTTGAATCTCCCACAATTAGTTCCCACCAATCGCGGGAGATTTGCTACGGGCCAATCAGTGCGGCCTGCTTGGCCTATGAGATTGCCATGCGCTTTGGCCAATCACAGCACGGCGCTTCCAAGTATGTTAATGTCTATACAGAACAACCTCCTTGGTTAATTTCTGGTTTTCCAAATACCAAAAAACTTGATGAATCTTTGGTGCTCTCTAAGCTTGGTAATACAAGTTAGGTTACCTAGTTTGGATAATGAAATGCCTGCAAGAAAGCAATTCAGAAAGTACTAAGGATCATCATTTCAACCCTGAGCAACAAATATTATCCTTTATAAGTCTTTTCTTATATATTAAAGCAGTATTCAAATACTAAGATGCCTATGTGAAAGATATATTCTAAGATGTTAGGACGTTATAATTGTCCCACATGACAGTATGAATATCATCTACTTCATGAAAATATTGCCTTGGAAGGGTTGATTTCAAAATTACACTTCAAAATTTAATATGGGGCAGAAATATTCTGCATGAACTAAAAAAACCGGAATGAACAAGGGTGGACAAATTGAAATGTGTAATTGGCTTTAATGCTTGAATCTTCACTAAAGGTAAATCCTCCTCAGCCTTGTAGAACAAAGACCACAAAAGCAGATTTCACAAAGTTGGGAACATAAATGGCCGTTTCAAGAATATTATGATCATGGGCAATATACTTACATAATCCTGTCACAGACAGTGCTGGGAAGAGAAATAGTAGCATATTGTACCTCCCAGGGCACTAAATGGCTTTCCCAATACTTCAATTTCTAACTGTTTGCTCTGTTTCCTCCATGCAGAAGTCAAATGTAATTTATTTCTCTCTTTGGACTAAAACTGACCAAAGAGAAGATGAGGCTTCTTCCCTGACAGCCAAGTAATAGTCTCTGGTCTAACTTATGCTCATATTGTATATAGCTGAGATTCTCCAAATGTTGTATAAGGGACTGAGAGGTCAAAGCATTCTGAGGGTGGAATGAATTTGATTGATATACTGGGAAGGGTGTGGCAATAATTGTATTGTCATCAAAGCTGCATTCCATCCTTTAGGATTAGTAGAGAACAAGTTGAATTAGCTCAAAAGTGGAAAGGTGCTGTTGTAGTTTGCCAGCAGCCTGTGCAGACGGCAGCAGAATTGGACAGTGGGGAAGAAAGGGGATCAGTCCGGAAGTCTGGAGAGGACTCTGACAAGGGTCCTGTATCCAATGCAGAGATGGCGCTATCTGGGAATGGGGTTCTGCCACCAGAGCCTTCAGAGTCTGGTAGCAGAGAGGCAAAGGACCCAGGGGAGCCTGTTCCCAGTCCGCATGTGCACAGAGCTACTAGAAGGCAAGAGCAGCTGAAACAAAAGGGGTGACTTGGGAATAAGGCTGGGAGGTGATTGCCCCTCCCATAAGGTATAAAAGACAGACAAAGATGACAAAACCTTTGCAGGAAGCAAAGTCATTCATTCAGTTCAGATTCATTCCTGAAGCTCTTTGTACTTTGGTTGGGTTTGTTTTTTTTTTCCAAGTTCATCGGACACTTCTGTTATTGGCAGCACTTCACAGAAAAGAAAGGTGGGTGCTTATCTCGAGGGACTGTTTGGGAATTCATTACTGGCTTGGAATGAAAATAATTCCCAATATTGCAATAAAACAAGACTTGTTTTTAAAATAAGCATGCATGTAATTATGGTCTTGGAAGCTTTGGTCAGAACAGGTGCCCTGATACTTTTGCCTTTTTTACTTCTGCTTTACTTCATATATATTGGGGTATCACAGTATCATGGTGCATCATGTGACATATCAGGACTTTTCCCCCTTTGCTAAACCAGGTGGGAGTGGGGCTGGCATGTGACACATTGGCCTGTGGGCTGCAAATTTGAGATGTATTATCTGGCTTGAGTCTATGTTTGTTTCAAGCGATAAATAATAGAATAAAGGAACTATGTTAACTGTCCTTGAATTGTTTATTCATTTGTCATATTTATAGCTTGATAATATAGTTACTGCACTAGTGGTGGGATTCAAAATTTTTTACTTCTGGTTCTGTGGGCGTGGCTTGGTGGGCATGGCAGGGGAAGGTTACTGTAAAATCTCCAGTCAGAGATGGTATTTGCCAGTTCTCCAAACTACTCAAAATTTCCGCAACCGGTTCTCTAAAACTGGTCAGAACTTGCTAAATACCACCTCTGTACTGCACTGATTTATGTGGTTCTCTTCCGACCAGTTCCAAAGTCTGAAGCATTACAATGATGAGTTACTGGTTGGTGCAATGAGAAACAAGGAATAGTGCTAATGAGCCAGTACCATTGAAAACAACTTCCTTAGATCTGCCTTACAAAACTATTAATCTTGATAAGCTAATCATAGGTGTGTGATGTGATTTGGCTGGGTCTCTTTCAGCATTTCAGTAAATGAATATATTGTTACGTACCAATTCTCTTAATTGCTCCTCAGCCATAATGAATAAATTCTGCAGAGAACCTGGTTGCAGTACTCATGATTCCTATGTGGACATAAGCTACATGGATCTAGTCCCATCATTCAAGCACTGTAGCTCAGCTCAGTTTCTCCCAATGGTGAATGCTCAACTTCTCCATTGAGGATACCAGACCTCACCATCCATTTAAATGGCACTCTGCAGAACAGCTGCTATTGGACAGAGTTGAACTGGAAGCAAACCATTTTTTAATTTAATTTAATTTTATGTGGTTTTTATTTTCAAAATGCCTGCATCCTGTCCAGGCATATGTTACAAAGAACAGTGTTCCAACCAGTACATTAAGAATGTGGATTGCTTAGAACTTCAATGTGACACTTGGCAAAATAGCTCTCTTTCAGAAGTTAGGTAAAGAAAAAGAGACTACTCAATGATATTTTCAGCTCTTTCCAGAATACCAGAATACCTTTATTGTCACTATCCACGTGTACAATTTGCATCATACGCATACACAGTGAAATTAAGCGACTCGTCCTTCAGTGCAACATACACACCAGAAATATACATAAAATCTCTAAAAAAATTATGATAAAAGAATAAAAAGAATAAAAGAATAAAAGAATAAAAATACCCTACTGTGCCTGTCCCAGTAGGAATTATTGCACATGCCCGCCAACACAACAACAATAGTGATCATATTGCACAAAATTTGTTCACAATTATTTACAGTGTATCTGGCAGTATTTAAAATCAGTGCATGTGCAAATTCAAGGTAGTTATGGCTTTCGGGAAAAAACTGTTTTTAAGGCGGTTTGTCCTTGACCAGATGCTCCTGTAACGCCTCCCTGAGGGCAACAGGTCAAACAGTCCATAACCAGGATGAGAGCTGTCTTTTATGATGTTCACAGCTCTACTAAGACAGCGGGAGGAATAAATGTCCGACAGGGAGGGAAGAGGGCAGCCGATGATCTTCTGAGCTGCTTTGACTACCCTCTGTAATCTCTTCCTGTCTGCCATGGTACAGTTGCCATACCACACTGTGATGCAGTATGTCAACAGACTTTCAATGGACGCACGGTAGAAGGTAATCAGCAGGTTAGAGTCCAGATTGTGCTTCCTGAGCACCCGCAGGAAATGGAGTCTCTGCTGGGCCTTCTTAATGACCGCCGTGGTATTTTCCGTCCAAGAGATTTTATCAGCAATGATGACACCCAGAAACCGGAAGGTGTGGATCCTCTCCACCTGCTCTCCATCGATGTAAAGGGGAGCCAAATCGGTGTTATGCCTCCTAAAATCCACAATGAGTTCCTTAGTTTTCTTGGTGTTCAGAACTAAGTTGTTGTCCGAACACCAAGCTGTTAACATCAGGACCTCCTTCCTGTAAGCTGCCTCGTCTCCCTTCGAAATGAGTTCAACCACTGTGGTGTCATCAGCAAACTTCACAATGAGGTTGCTGTCGTGCCGTGGACTACAGTCGTGGGTGTAGAGGCAGTACAGGAGTGGGCTCAGCACGCAGCCCTGTGGGGAGCCAGTGCTGAGTGTACAAGTGGAAGAGAGGTGGGGGCCAAGCCTCACAGTCTGGGGCCGATCGCTTAGGAAGTCTTTTATCCAGGCACATGTAAGGGAAGGCAAACCTAATATGTCCAGTTTTTTAACCAGTATTCCTGGGATAATTGTGTTAAAGGCAGAGCTGTAGTCCACAAAGAGCATCCGGACATAGCTCTGCTGCTGCTCCAGGTGGCTCAATGCAGCGTGCAGAGCTATGGCTATAGCGTCCTCTGTAGACCGGTTTGTACGGTAGGCAAACTGATGAGGGTCGAAATCCAGGGGGAGATGATTAATGATGTGCCGGAGCACCAGCCTCTCAAAGCACTTCATAACTACAGGAGTAAGCGCCACTGGACGATAGTCATTGAGGCTGGAGATGGGGGATTTCTTCGGCACAGGAATAATTATAGCAGATTTCAGACAAGATGGTATAACTGCCTGGGCCAAGGAGAGGTTAAAGATGTCTTTGAAGATGGAAGCGAGCTGGGGAGCACATGCCTTGAGCACCTTGCCAGGAACTCCATCTGGACCGGCTGCCTTCCTGGGATTCACCGCACAGAACACCCGTCTGACGTCATCCTCCGTCACAGAATATGTACTGGGTGGAATAGTGGAGCTGGGTATAGTTGAAGGTGGGAATAGGGCTGGTACAGCTCTATGATGTTGAGGGACTTCAAAACGAGCAAAGAAGTTATTCAGCTCCTCTGCTAACGCTGCACTCAGATGTTCTGTTGTCGCATGACAGCCCCTGTAATTAGTAATGTCATGTATGCCCTTCCACACCTCCCGTGTGTTATGGCTGGACAGATGGAGCTCTATGCTCCTCCTGTGGTCTATCTTGGCTTTTATGATCCCCTTCCTCAAGTCGGCTCGGGCGGCTGTATACAGGACTCTGTCACCTGACTTGAAGGCTACATCTCGGGCTTTGAGGAGTCTGCGGACTTGAGTAGTCATCCAGGGTTTCTGGTTTGGGAAAACCCGGATGTTTTTATCTACAGTCACATTTCCGATACAGAACTTGATATAGTCCAGCACCGTACTCGTATACATTTCCAGCTCCTGATGTTGAAACGTATTCCAGTCTGTCTGCTCAAAGCAGTCTTGTAGTCTGCTAAGTGCATCCTCCGGCCAGGTCGTAATAGTCTTTATAATAGGCCTGCCCCTACATCTGAGGGGGGTATAGGCTGGGGGTAACAAGAGGGAGAGATGATCTGAAAGCCCAAGATGGGGGAGGGGTATGGCTCTGTATGCATGTTTGATGTTGGTATAAACGTGATCCAGAGTATTTCCTCCCCTCGTAGCACACTTAACATGCTGGTAGAATTTCGGGAGTACAGTTTTCAGATTGGCCTGATTAAAATCTCCTGCAATGACGTGAACACCATCGGGATGAACCCGTTGCTGTTCATTTATGGTGTTCAGCAGGAGAGAGAGTGCCTTATCCGTGTTTGCACCGGGTGGAATATACACCGCCGTGACAATCACGACAGTTAGCTCTCTCGGTAGAAAAAAAGGCCGACATCTTACAGACATATACTCAAGATCAGGGGAACAGTGATTATCTATAATTGTCCCGTTATTACACCAATTCTCATGTACATACATACAGAGCCCCCCCCCTCTACTCTTACCAGAGTCCCTCGTTCTATCCCAGCGTAAAAAAGTACGACCTGCAAGCTGCATGCTAGCGTCAGGAATCCCGGGATGTAACCAAGTTTCGGTAATTACCATAACGCAGCAGTCTCGAACGTAGCGATTACCAGCGAGTTGTAAGTTCAGATAGTCCGTTTTATGCACCAGGGATCTGGCGTTGGCAAGATACAGACTCGGGAGAGGTGGCTTGTATGGATGTTTCCTCAGCCTTAGCATAACACCAGACCTACAGCCTCGCCTCTGCTTCCTCTCCCTCCTCCGTCTGCGCCGCCTCCTAGTCCCGACAACAATCCACGGAGAGCCCGCTGGTCTCGCTATCTCGTCAGGGATGTTATGTAAACGATGAAAAGCACTCGAAGCAGACGTCTGGTGTCGGTTTCCTATGCCTATGATGTCCAGTCGTGAGTATAATTGGATCGTAGAGCCAAAAGTCCACAGATAAACAGAAAAAACGTATACAAACAACAAAAAAGAGCACCGAACAGGAGAGCCATAAGCCGCTGCGTCTGTGCGCGCCGCCATTTTCCCCATCCTGTTGAGACAGATTCAGTGACCTGAAAGACATAGTGCTTTATGGTAGAAAGGAAGGAGGGTAGAGAGGGAGAATACATTTTCTTATAAATCTGAAGGATTAGGATAGGAAGCAAGAGATGATAAAATGAAGTAAAAATTAAGATTAATTCTGGTCTGAAAATGTAAAAAAAAGTTTTTTTTAGATTTGTCCATACACTTCTTTATATACTGTATCTGCAAAAAAGCAAAACATACTTGATTAGAGTTTATTTAGAATCACTCATAACCCTTAGCTATTGGAAAAGAAAATAATTTTTTGAACTGTATAGAAAAACATGAAGAAAACTGGTCTTTCCATTATAATGGTGTGCCTAAAAAAGAGGGAAATTTTTAAAAGAAAAAAATAGTTCAACAGAGAAAGAAGAAGCATTCAAAATAACATAAACAAGGAACTTCTGGTGGTGAGATCATGGCGGAGCAGAGCAGAGAGGTTTCCGAGAGGTGAGAAAAGAGTCCTGTGAAAGACTTTGACAGAGGGAGTCTCCGGAGAGAGTGAATACAGTGGCTAATTGGTGGGGGATAGTGGAGCAAAAGGGAGAGGAGGAAATAGAACAGTTTGACAGCTGAGAGAGAGTGCCGCAGAAGAAAAGATCGAGACTGTGTGAATAAAAACTTAATTTTTTTACAATTTGGATTGATTACTAGCAGAGCAAAAAAGAGACATTAGAGAGAACAACTGGAACTTTAATGGAGGACTGTAGTTGAATGGAGAGTGGAACCATTTTGATAGAAAGCTGTGACTGTGCAATTTGAGAGTGAAAGTGACTAAGTAGTTAAAGATGACTAAGGAAACAGGAAATGAGGAAAGTGTTGTGACGGTGTGCAGAAGAAAGGGAAAAGAAGAAGGAAGAAAGAAGAAAACTGAATAATTTCTAAGTATTAAATTCAAAAGTGTATATTGAAAAAAAATCTAAAGATATATATATATATATATATATATATATATATATATATATATATATATATATATATATATATATATATATATATATATGTAGCAACGTTTCAGCTGAATCTCATCTGCCATCATCAGGCTTCTGTATGGTGTTTGTCTGGGAGTCAGACTTTTACAGTGGTTTCAGATTTAAATTTGGGGCAGCCTATTGCTGTGTCAGAATGGTTTTTTCTTCCTCCTGATTGGTTGAGAGTCTTGGTCTGTGTTTATTGGTCTTGGAGTTTGCTGTGTTCTGCTACTAGTATCTTCTGTCTGTTTTTTTTTTTTGGGGGGGGGGCTCTTTTTGTATCTTGATTGGCTGGCAACATTGTGTTACTTTATTGGAGGCCTTTAGTGCAGCTTGGCTTCGGGTAAATGGACGGCTATCATTGGTTAGGAAGCTGGGTTTCATCTGGGTGCCTGGTTGGGGTGTGTTTGAGCTGGAGGTATCAGGGGGGATCTGTTTGTGCCCAGGTGTTTGCCTGGCTTGCGGCGTGGAGATTTTTTTGTTTGTGAGTGCAGGTTTCCAAATGATTGACAGCCTGGTGGAATCATCTCTTCTGTTCATGCTTTCTGGTCTTTTTTCAATCTCTATGGCTTCTCTGATGATTCTGTGGCTGTGATTTTCTATGGTGGCTAGGGTTTTGGTGCCATTGAAGTTGATGTTATGACCTGTGGCTTCCATGTGTTGGACGAGTGAGGAAGTGTGTTCCAGCTTTTTGACTGCATTTTTACTAGAACCAAACGCCTGGCAGACAAGACACACTTTAAGACTGAACTATGCACCCTGACTAAAATATTGACAGCCAACGGCTTCCACAAAAGCAAAATCATCAACTTGATCCACAAAAACACACTGAGACATAATAGAGACCCAGAAGATGAACAGACCCATGGAACAGCTGTCCTGCCCTACATAAGAGGCACTACAGACAAAATTAGTAAGATTCTATACAGACACCACATCAAGACTGCCTTCAAAACAGACAGAAAAATAGCAGCCATCCTCAGGAACCCCAAAGACAAAATTGACCTGGAAAACCAAGGCATATATGAAGTCCCCTGTGCATCATGCCCGGCCACATACATTGGACAGACCAATAGAAGAATAAGCACCCGCCTGGATGAACACAAAAATGCAGTCAAAAAGCTGGAACACACTTCCTCACTCGTCCAACACATGGAAGCCACAGGTCATAACATCAACTTCAATGGCACCAAAACCCTAGCCACCATAGAAAATCCCAGCCACAGAATCATCAGAGAAGCCATAGAGATTGAAAAAAGACCAGAAAGCATGAACAGAAGAGATGATTCCACCAGGCTGTCAATCATTTGGAAGCCTGCACTCACAAACAAAAAAATCTCCACACCACAAGCCAGGCAAACACCTGGGCACAAACAGATCCCCCCTGATACCTCCAGCTCAAACACACCCCAACCAGGCACCCAGATGAAACCCAGCTTCCTAACCAATGATAGCCGTCCATTTACCCGAAGCCAAGCTGCACTAAAGGCCTCCAATAAAGTAACACAATGTTGCCAGCCAATCAAGATACAAAAAGAGCCCCCCCCCCAAAAAAAAAAAACACAGACAGAAGATATTTGTAGCAGAACACAGCAAACTCCAAGACCAATAAACACAGACCAAGACTCTCAACCAATCAGGAGGAAGAAAAAACCATTCTGACACAGCAATAGGCTGCCCCAAATTTAAATCTGAAACCACTGTAAAAGTCTGACTCCCAGACAAACACCATACAGAAGCCTGATGATGGCAGATGAGATTCTGCTGAAACGTTGCTACAACTTTAAAAGCACCACGTGGGAAAATACCCGAACAAAGCTGAATGCCAGATATATATATATATATATATATTTTCTTAAGTTTTCGCGGGTACTTACATATCTGGCATTCAGCTTTGTTCGGGTATTTTCCCACGTCATAGTAGTGGTGTATACAGACAAACACCATACAGAAGCCTGATGATGGCAGATGAGATTCTGCTGAAACGTTGCTACAACTTTAAAAGCACCACGTGGGAAAATACCCGAACAAAGCTGAATGCCAGATATATATATATATATATATATATTTTCTTAAGTTTTCGCGGGTACTTACATATCTGGCATTCAGCTTTGTTCGGGTATTTTCCCACGTCATAGTAGTGGTGTATACAGACAAACACTATACAGAAGCCTGATGATGGCAGATGAGATTCTGCTGAAACGTTGCTACAACTTTAAAAGCACCACTACTATGACGTGGGAAAATACCCGAACAAAGCTGAATGCCAGACACACACACACACACACACACATATATATATATATATATATATATATATATATATATGTGTGTGTGGATCTTTGGTTATTCGGGTTTTCTCCCGCGTAAGATTGGAAGTATCTAGGCAATGTTTCGATGAAGTCTCATTCATCATCTTCAGGCTTGGTCTTCAGCTCTGTGCTTCTCAGAGTGATGTGAGCTTGCAGCTGCTTCTTCCTTTTAACTGCTAGTGGGGGTGTGACTTGATTGGCTGGGGGCTTGGCTGTGTTCTGATTGGATGGGGGGGTGTTCTCATTGGTTGGGGGTTTGGCTGTGTTCTGATTGGTTGGGGCGTTGGCTATGTTCTGATTGGCTGGAGGCGTGTTCTGTTCAGGTGGGGGCTTGATTGTGCTCAGGTTAGTCTTAGTTGCTGGAGGGCTTGAGCTGGTGAGCTGTGATCTTGCTGTTTGGCTTTGAGTTCATGGTCGTGCTGCATCTTCATGGTGGGGGTCAGTTCACTTCATGTATGGCTCAGAGGGGTTTGAGGTGGGTAGTGATGCAGCTGCAGTGCGGCTTCTGGTCCATGGTCATGTTTCATCTTCTGTGTGGGTGTGAGTCTGCTTTCTACCTGGAAGTGTGGTGGTGGCATCTTGTGTGGCTCTCAGGGGTGTGGGTCTGGTGTCATTCTTCATGTTAGGTACGCATCTGTTCATGAGGGTGGGTTTCCAAATGGCTGGTAGGTGGGAGGCATATTGGTTTTCTGAGGTTCTCATGGGTATTTGTATGTGGATCTTTGGTTATTCAGGTTTTCTCCCGCGTAAGATTGGAAGTATCTAGGCAACGTTTCGATGAAGTCTCATTCATCATCTTCAGGCTTGGTCTTCAGCTCTGTGCTTCTCAGAGTGATGTGAGCTTGCAGCTGCTTCTTCCTTTTAACTGCTAATGGGGGTGTGACTTGATTGGGTAGGGGCTTGGCTGTGTTCTGATTGGGTGGGGGTGAGTTCTCATTGGTTGGGGTTTTGGCTGAGTTCTGATTGGTTGGGGGGTTGGCTGTGTTCTGATTGGCTGGAGGCGTGTTCTGTTCAGGTGGGGGCTTGATTGTGCTCAGGTTAGTCTTAGTTGCTGGGGGATTTGAGCTGGTGAGCTGTGATCTTGCTGTTTGGCTTTGAGTTCATGGTCGTGCTGCATCTTCATGGTGGGGGTCAGTTCACTTCATGTATGGCTCAGAGGGGTTTGAAGTGAGTAGTGATGCAGCTGCAGTGCGGCTTCTGGTCCGTGGTCGTGTCTCATCTTCTGTGTGGGTGTGAGTCTGCTTTCTACGTGGAAGTGTGGTTGTGGCATCTTGTGTGGCTCTCAGGGGTGTGGGTCTGGTGTCATTCTTCATGTTAGGTACTCGTCTGTTCATGAGGGCGGGTTTACCTCCTCCCATATATAGCCCTCCTCCCATATATAAAAGGCACTGCAGACAAAATCAGCAAGATCCTCCAAAAATACAACATTGACAGCATTCTGCACAAATGGAAAGATATCCACCATCCTAAGAAACCCTAAGGACAAAATCGAGTTAAAAAATCAAGGAGTATACGAAATCCCTTGCACTGCCTGCCCCAACACATACATTGGACAAACTAACAGAAGAATAAGTGCATGCATTGAAGAACACAGGAACTCAATCAAAAAGGAAGAACTGACCTCTTCCCTGGTCCAACACCTCAAAGCCACAGGACATGAGATTGACTTTAAAAATACCAGAACTATCACCAAAACCGAACACTTCAGCAGCAGAATAATCAGAGAAGCCATAGATTTAGAAAAACGCCCACACAGCATGAATAAAGGAGATGATACCTCCCGCCTACCAGACATTTGGAAACCCGCCCTCATGAACAAACAAGTACCTAACACGAAGAATGACATCTGCATGGGTATATGCAGATGAGGAGGGTAGAATTTTGATGTTAGAAGTTTATATAAATTATAAGAAAAGGTTATTGACAGTGATATATGCACCGAATGAGAAACAAGAAAAGAATTATACCAAACTATACAGAAAATTAGTAGAACATATGCCTGCTAGGTGATTTCATTGCAATAGCAAATTTAGGAAAAGATTACAATAATGAAAATCCAGGGGAAAAAAGGAAAAGGAAAATATTACCAAAAGTATTCTATCAAATGGCAGAAGAATTAGGATTAAAAGATATATGGAGAGAAAGAAATCCAAACAAAAAACAGTATAATTACTATTCAGCACCACACACATCATGGTCAAGATTAGATATGTTATGGACAAATCGAACATAATATAAAAGAAATAGAAATTGAATCTAACACATGGGTGGACCATAATTCTATAAAAATAATTTGGAAAGGATTGAAAAAGAACAGAAGATGGATGCTAAACAAGGAGATCCTTAAGAAAAAGAATGTGTTAAGATGATGGAAAAAGAATTGGAGTTCTTTCTAAAAGAAAACAAAAAACAACAAACATCAATTCCAAACCTATGGGACACGACTAAAGCATACATCAGGGGCCTAGCAATTTCATATAATACATGTTGATGCAAGGAAAAAAAAGGAGAACAATCTAAACTACTAGATACTGTTAAGGAATTAGAAAAAACACTAGAAAAAACACCACAGACACCAAATACAAAGAGGATAATGATTAGACATAAATTGAATATGTTAACACAAGATGAATGGTTACAGGACATGAAAAAGATAAAACAGAATTATTTTGAACACATGAATAAGCCGGGAAGGTGGCTAACCTAAAGACTTAAGAAAGAAAAAGAAAAAAGAGCAATCCAACAATTGAAGGATTCTGATGGTACGCTACAACATCAAACTGAAAAGAAAAAAAAAATGTTAAAAGCTTTTTTGAGGAATTATATAGTAGGGAAGATGTACCAGAGGGAAATATCCAACATTACTTAGAAGGAAAAGGGCAACCAATGATCCCAGAAGAGGATAAAGAAGGGATAAATGGAAATAATCTTAAGAGAACTGCAAGAGGCAATCCTGAAACAGAAAAACAATAAAACACCGGGATTGGATAGTCTCCCAGGGGAACTGTATAAAACACTCCAAGAAAAATTAGAAATACAATTATTAGAACTCTATAATGAGGTACTGATGACAGCAAAATTATTTAAGTCATGGGCGGAGACATCCATAGCACTTATCCCAAAAGAAGATTCGGACCATCAATTAATTTAAAATTATAGGCCCATATCCCTTTTAAATGTTGATTATTAAATATTTATGTCCATAATGGCAGAAAGATTGAAAAAAAAAACTTAATCAGATCATTCATAGCGACCAAAACAAATTCTTACTGAATAGACAAATTAAAAATAATACTAGAATGGTATTGAATATAGTAAAATATTATGAAGCAAACCCAGGAAAACAATTGGCAATGGTCTTCCTTGATGCACAAAAGGCATTTGACAATGTTAATTGGCAGTTCATAATACAACAATTAAAAGGCATGCAATTTGGCAATAAATTTATGAAATTGATTTTGACAATTTATACAACACAGACGGCCAGTGTAATAATGAACGGTGACAGAACAGAAACATTTAAGATCAACAAGGGAGTAAGGCAGGGATGCCCACTGTCACCCCTTCTCTTTATTCTTACCATGGAAAACTTATTGGAAAACATTAGGAAAAATGTAGAAATCAAAGGGGCTTTAATTAAAAAGGAGCATTATAAGGTACAGGCATTTGCCGATGATATAGTATTTTTTCTGGAAGATCCAGAGGATACAGGAGTAAAATTAATAAAGGAAATAGAGAAATTTGGCAAGGTCACAGGCCTTAAGATTAATATAAACAAAACAAAATTATTAACTAAAAATTTAAAAGATAAGCAAAAAAAAAAAAAAGAATTAGAAGGAAAATTGGGAATGTAAAGTGTGAAAAAGGTAAAATATTTAGGCATTTGGTTAACAGCAAGATGCTCTTCAATCAAAAAAGATAACTATGACAAATTAATAATACAAATCAAAAAAGAATTGGAAATGTAGGGGAAATTACAGCTATCATTACTGGGAAAAATTGTGGCAATTAAAATTTTTACCTTACCAAAAATACTATATGTTAAGTTTGAGAATGGGTGAGGAGGAATGGAGACAAGCCTCTGAATGGTGAACTTCAGCTCTTTATTTACATAGTGACTTCTCAATAAAACAACAGTAACTCTCGCCTTATATAGGCAACCTTGTAACGTTTTAACCAATAACAGGCTAGGAACGCTTGCTTTTATGACCAATAGGAACTCTCTGTTAAGGGCCAATCGGATTCCCCGGAACGGGCCAATCCGGTACGGCAGCTTAACAGCCAATCAGAAGTGCAGGGCCAGAACCCTGCACCTCCTCCAAGCTCACACTTTATTACTTATATACATACACAACACCCCTTTCCCCTGGTTCCTTAGTCCAAGTCATAGTCCCTTAAATAGGACGGTTGTTTTTTCAGTCTTTTGGATTTCCTTTGTATTGGCTGGTTGCAATCCAGCTGAGGTAGATCGCCGCTTGGTGGTGGGGCTGCCTCTGGTTCAGAGTTCACTTCCAAGTCATTGCCCAAATTTTCCACAATTCCCTGAGGTGCAAACGTTTCTCCCTCCAGCTCCCTTCTTGAGTTACATTTAAATCGTTGTTTCCTTCGAGCGGGTTCTCTAGGATTTCCACATCTTCCGTACCTCCCCCCCCCTCAGTTTGGTCGTAGGGGAGTTGTGGACTGGCTGCTGCAAGTCGTGACCGTAATTGGTCGATTTGCCATTTCCAAAGTTTATTGTCAAGGCATTGCACAAGATAGGATCTGGGGCAAGTTACACGTACTACTGTCGCTTCCACCCACAACGGGTCGCCCGATAAGTTCTTTGCATACACAAGGTCTCCTACCTGGAAGGTGCGACAGCGGCTGCTGGATCCTAGTGGTTTCTCCGGTTCATAAGCAGGGTGCAACCGGTTGAGGTGGGAGCAGAGCCTTCATCCCATAAGCAGTTCGGTGGGAGTTCTGCCAGTGACGCTATGTGGGGTGATGTGTTGCAAGAAGAGGATTTGATTGACGTTGTCATCAATGTTGTCGTTGTCTACATGTTGTAGGTTCTCTTCACAAATTGGACCATGCGTTCTGCTCAGCCATTGGTCGCAGGATGCGCAGGCGAGGTGAGTGCATGGCGGATGCCGCGATCAGCAAGATACAGCTCGAACACTAGTGCCGTAAACTGTGGCCCGTTATCGGACACCAGGACGTCTGGTAGTCCGTGGGTTGCAAAGAGTCTGTTGAGAACCTTGATGACTGGCTCGGAGGTCATCGTTGTCATACGATGAATTTCGAGCCAATTTGAGTAGGCATCGACTGTAAGCAGAAAGGTGTGGCCCCTGGTTGGTCCCGGTGAATTCGGGACCAGGGTCCGCGAGGTGTCTCCCATTCAGTAGGCATGGCTTTTGGTGGGGCGTTGCTGACTTCTTGGCACCGGGGGCAAGCTTTAACCCACTGTTCGATTTGCTTGTCAATGCCTGGCCACCATGCGTAGCTTCGTGCAAGTGCTTTCATTCACACGATGCCGGGGTGGCCCTCGTGCAACGTTCTCAGCAACGTTTTATGGATAACGACTCTATCACCCCAGATGATACAGCCCTTCTGGGAGAAGAGTTCAGTCTGCCTAGACTTGAACGGTGTGAAGTCATCTGATACTTGGTCCAATGGCCATCCACATTCTACCCAACCCAGGACACGTGCTAGGGTGTGGTCGTGCTTGGTTTCTCTCGCGATGTCTCGTGCAGTCAGTGGTGGCAAGTTGAGTGTCTCGATTTGCAATGTGGTTACCGTTGGTGCTGGATCGTCGAGAGTCTCTGGAAGCGGTGCTCGGCTCAATGCGTCGGCATGGGGAATGGCTTTCCCCGGCCGATATTGTAACCGATAATTATAAGCAGCTAAGAATTCTGACCATTGGGTCATCCTAGGGGATAATATATAGGGAGTCGGCTTATCCCCGGCTATTATCCCTAGCAACGGTTTGTGGTCAGTCACAATGGTAAAAACCCTCCCATACACGTATTCGTGAAATATTTTCACAGCTGAGATGATTGTGAGTGCTTCTTTATCAATTTGTCCATAGTTCCACTCTGTTTTCGAAAGAGTCTTTGAAAAATATGCAACAGGGGCTTTGTTCCCATTAGGCAGCACGTGGCTCAAAATGGCGCCCACCCCAAAAGGCGATGCATCGCAGGTTATAACTAACAGCAAAGTCTCATTATACTGCATGAGTACAGAGTCAGATGTGAGCAGTTTTTTAACATTTCGGGAACGCCTGTTCTTCTCGGTGACCCCATAACCACATTGCTTTTTTATCTAACAATCGGTGCAACGGTTCAGCGATGGTTGCTTTGTGCAGTAAAAATACATTATAGAAATTGATGAGGCCTAGGAACGCCTGGAGATCACCCTTGCTTCGTGGCCTGGGAGCATTTTTGATCACCTTTAACTTATTCTCGGTAGGGTGAATGCCCTGGCTATCAATCAGGTACCCCAGAAACTCAACACTGTCAGTACATAATTTACATTTGTTTTTTTTTAACCCTAAGACCAGCTTCTTGGAATTTTTTTAGGACTAATTTTAACCGATCTTGTAAAAAATTTTTTGTAGGGCTGCTATTAAAACATCGTCAAAATAAGGGACCACGCCCTTAATTCCTTGCAAAAACCTTTCCATGAGGCTCTGGAAGATCCCCAGGGCTACACTCACTCCGAATATCAGCCAGGTACATTTAAAGGCACCGCGGTGCGTCACAATAGTTTGGGCCTGTGCCGTTTTTTCATCTACTGGTAATTGTTGATATGCTTGAGCTAAATCCAATTTAGCAAAAACTTTCCTGCCCCTCAGGGAATGGAGGCGGTGCTGCACCACCGGGACTAGATATGCGTTCTGCTGCAGGGCGTAGTTCAAGGTGGCCTGGTAGTCCCCACAAATTCGGATTGACCCATCTGGCTTGATGAATGTTACAATAGGGGTTTCCCAAGGGGAGTGATTGATGGGCTTCAACACCCCCTGAGCTATCAGTTTGTCGAGTTGTTCATCGATTTTCGGTTTTAAAGTGAACGGAACTCGACGGGGTTTCAAACGAATGGGAACGACCTTGGGATCTAAGCTGAATGAGATCGGGGTCCCTTTGTACTCGCCTAAGCTGTCCTCAAAGATGTCCCCGAACTCAGATATAAGGTCTTCCTCCCAGTCACAGTCACCGACTCGGTTTATGCCGGCCACTTCAATGCCGAGTGGCACGAACCATTGGAGGCACAGTAGGCTAGGCCTATCTCTATCGATGACCGTTAAAGGTAAGTACGCTGTGTGCTTCTTGAAGGAGACTTGGACTCGGCAGGACCTGACGACGGGGATTCGATTCCCCTGGTAGTCCTTGAGGATGAGGCGTTGGAACCGTAGATCTTGGCGTTGAATTGTGGGGATGAGTTGCTTGAGTGTCTTCCATGACACCATCGAGAGGGATGATCCCGAGTCAACTTCCATGTGGCAAGGCTGGTTCTCGATGGCTACCATGACTCAGATTTTCTTAGTGTCCAAGACTGAGGCGTGACCGATAGTAATAGTATGGTGAGCCTCTTCTCTCTGCAAAGCTCGATTTCTGTAGGAGTGGTTTACTGGCTCTCGCCTTACAGGACGGTTTCCTGTCGATTGGCGATAGTTAGTCCCTTTTGAGGCCTGGCTGGGTCCTGGCAAGCTGCGGGAGACCCATCCGATGTGACCTCATTTCCCGCACTCGTGGCAAAGTGCGTCGCGGAATTTACATTCGGATCTGGCATGGTTGGCTCCACAACCAGCACAAGGGCGTAATGGCTTCGGGTGAGGGTCCCGGTCGGACCGCAGTCGATGGACCCCTTCTTCGTCGCTGTCTGACGACGAAGAGAGGTCCTCGTGGTGCGTTGTTGCCAGCTGCTGTTCTGAACTAGGTGAGATTTTGTTGGCCGGTGGTGGTACCGGAGTGCGGTTCCGCCATAGTTGTGCAGCTGACTTCTTGGTCGCCTCTGCTGCCGTGGCTTTGGCGATGGCGTCTCCTTTGATGATGTCTCCTTTTGCCATCAGCTTGCTTTGCACGCCTGGTGCATCTAATCCCAGGACTAAGCGATCTCGTAGTGCCTCTTCTAAATCGGCGAATTCGCAGAGACCTCCCAAATTTCGGAGGTCTGCTATGAAGTCGGCCACGCTTTCTCCCTTTCGCTGGTTCCTCTGGAAAAACTTGTGCCGTCTCACCAGCGTAGGCACAGTTGGGGCATAGTGACCTCGCAGGAGAGGTTCGAGGTCATTCCAATCCATTGCCTTTGCTTCTTGGGGTTTGGCTAGTGCTTTAGCCATCTTCAATACAGTTGGACCGCAATGCGTTAGGAACACTGCCCGTTTTTTCCTGGTGTGGCATCCTTCAAATTGTTCATTTCTAGGAACATTTGGAAGCAATCCATGTAGGACTCCCAGTCCTCTTGGCTTGGATCGAATGGAGCGGGTGGTACGATGCTGCCAGACATGGTTCCGTTGTTGACGTCGTCTGTCACGTGCTCAGTGTTCTTTGAAGTTTCGTTGGTTCAGATGTCTCCAAATCCCATCCTCATCGCCAGTGTTACGTTTGAGAATGGGTGAGGAGGAATGGAGACAAGCCTCTGAACGGTGAACTTCAGCTCTTTATTTACATAGTGACTTCTCAATAAAACAACAGTAACCCTCGCCTTATATAGGCAACCCTTGTAACGTTTTAACCAATAACAGGCTAGGAACGCTAGCTTTTATGACCAATAGGAACTCTCTGTTAAGGGCCAATTGGATTCCCCGGAATGGGCCAATCCGGTATGGCCGCTTAACAGCCAATCAGAAGAGCAGGGCCAGAACCCCACACCTACTCCAAGCTCACACTTTATTACTTATATACATACACAACAGTATATCTTTTTTCAAACTGTACCAATAAGATTGGATAAAACCCTTTTTAGAGAATTAGATTGAATAATTAGTAAATTTGTTTGGGATGGGAAAAAAGCTAGGATAAAAATGAAATTGTTTCAGGACAAAAAAGAAAGGAGTAGCTTTGGACTCCCTGACTGGGAAATGTATTATCAGGCTGTGGCTATGGTATGGATTAAAGATTGGATCAACCTGGAAAATAGAAGAGTATTGTCGATAGAGGGTCACGACTTGCAGAGAGAATGGCATAGTTTCCTATGGGATGGGAAATGTAAACAGCATGCATATTTTCAGAGACATATGATTAGAGATTCATTAATTCGGACATGGAACAAGATTAAAAAGAATCATTATACTAAAATACCGAACTGGTTGTCAACTATGGAAGCATAAATCTACCCAAATGCAATGGATCTGGGAAAAAAGAGGAATTACAAAGACCTATTAGACACACAAGGAAGATTAAAAATGAGACAAGAACTACAGCAACAAAATATAAAGATAGATTGGTGGCCATACATGCAAATTCATGTGAGATACCAGAAGGACAAAGAACAATTTGGTTTCTGTATGGAAAAGCATCAATTAGATAAAATTCTACAAGAAATGGAAAAGAAAATGATTTCAAGAATATATTACTTTCTACTAGATTTTAAAATGGAAGAGGGGGTGGTCAAAGAGATGATGGTAGTATGGGTGAAAAATGTTGGCCACAATATAGACCTGGAAAATTGGGAGAGAATGTGGGGATCAAATTACAAACTAATTACATCCACAGCATACAAGGAAAATCAATACAAAATGTGCTACAGATGGCACCTTCCCCCTGCTAGATTGGCAAAAAAAATTAGCTCAGACCCAAATTGTTGGAAATGTGGAAAAGAAAAAGGCACTTATTTTCATACCTGGTTGACATGCCAGGAAGTGAAAAAATATTGGAATACAATTAGACAATGGATAGAAGAAATCACGAATCAGAAAACTGAATTTAATCAGGAAACTTTTTTCTTAGGTATAGTAACACAAAATGCAATAAAACAGATAGATATATTAAGTTACATATATTAACAGCTGCAAGGATTTCGTACACACAACTCTGGAAGGAATAAAGGGTTCCACCGGAAGGCATGGTTATAAAAAACAATCATAGATTGTATAGAGCTGGACAGGCTAACAATGAAAATAAAAGATAGAGAAGATTCAATTTATTATGGGGCCTGGGATGCCTGGTATGAGTGGTTTAGAAATAAAAAGAAAATAAAATGGCAATTAGGAAAAGAATGAGAGAATATGTAAATATGCAAAGATATTATGGAGAAGATTGAGATGTAAGGATAAAAGATATTGATTTATAGTAAGAGTAAGATGTAATGGTAAAGGAATAAGTAAATACATATACTGAAAAATGTGAGGAGATGCAAAAGATGTCTTGATATTGATAACAATGTATAAAGTATTATTTTATGTTTTCAAAATTTGGAAACTTAATAAAATTTATTTTAAAAAAACAAAATAGCATAAACAAGATCTGGTTTTCACTTCTATACAGAAAGACTGTACAGAAAAATTGAATCTGAATGTGAACAGTCAAAACAGTGAAATTAGTAAAATGAAACTCAATTTAAGATGCTAAAATGTCATGCTGACATTTTATACTCTGTGATTTAGCAGTCTCAAGGTGAGACATACACTAAGAAAATGACATCTGATTAACTTTCATTTATTAATTGGACAAAAATCCAACTTCCTATTGAAAAAATGCACCATGGCCCCTAAAATGTCAATTTTACCTTTCTTTCCCAGCAAAATCAGCCTGTGTACAGATACCTGTGTACAGAGGTAGCCATATGAACCTTTGCAGCACTTTTTGGAATGGCCAAATGGCTATGCAAAGGGAAATCAGATGAAAGAATTACAAAAGGAAAGCCATTTTCAGTGGAAGCTGGTGTGAATGCGTAGAACATTTTTGCTCTTAAAAGAAAGAGGGGAGGGGAGCTGAAAAGCTGATTGTGCCATACATTTTCAAATGCAGCTAAACCTGCCTTTTGTTCCTAAACAAATCAGCAAATTTATGTTCGGTTATTCCATTAAAAATTAACACATAAATCTATTGGAACTGAAATATGCTCTGCAAAGCAAAACACAAAAGGGGCCTGATTTATGCCAATCTGAAAAGCCCTCTGGGCAACAAGTGCTATGCATTGTAGCACCTTAGCAGTGCCCCAACAGAACACTGTTTCAAAAGCACCCATAGAAAGCACTGTGCCTCAGGGAATATATTTCAGTTAAAGGATTTACTAATGAAATTTCTGCATTTTTGTCAATAGAACTCACTTTGATTTAACTCTAAGTGGAGGTGAATGGAACTCAGCCAGTGGTCCTATTCAGGGTGCATTTTAAAATCACAGTTTGGCAAAAGAAACTTGTCCTGGACTGGTTTACTACATTTAAAAATATCTATAGGTGTGTGCATAAGCACCTGAAATTACATAAGTGGTTCAGTGAATGTGGTAATGTTTTCCATAAGCAATTCTCTGAAGTTTTGCCATTATTATAAATCATCTATACTTCATGTCCTTCTTTTACTTTCTGGCTAATTTTACAGGTTTACACTTCCTCCTACCCCCTTTTCGCTTTTCCTGGAATTCTCTTTTAATTTTGCTTTAGGAGAATCTGACAAACTGCATTCATGTGAACCCTAAAGAAATGGCATCCTTATAATTTTTAGTAGTGGTGAAACCATGTGAAGAGAGCACACTTGAAAATACCTAAAGATTTTAGTACCATTTTATTGAAATAACAATAACAACATGACCAGTAATAGCAATAGACATCATGGTACATATGTGCTTTCTCCAATAACAAATCTCTCAGATTATATTTTGTCTTGGCAGGCATCTTTACTTTTAGTTAGAGGTTCATATTAAGCAATTTGCAAGCAATTTTACAATTTATAAGAAATTTGCAGTTACACAACCCCACCTCAAGAAATGTCAATATGCCATACAAAATCAACTCACTTCCCTTCAAAGGGCTGTTTTCTTCTCAGCTGTGTTTGACTTCTGAAGAAATCCAGTGACAGTTTAAATGGGGATGGCATCCCAATATATCAGTAAAACCTACATTTATTTGAAATTAATCAAATATGGTATATGAGCAAGAAATTCAGAGTTTAATAGTATACTCCTCTTACCCTTTTTGTCTTACTTCAGCACTGCCAAAGGTCATATCTATTTAGAACTGAGAACAATTGACATCAACCCATAAGCCCTCCCTTCTAAAGTATTTAATTCATTGTTATCAATATCAATGGGAAAGCTTTTGATCCAATTTTTTTAAATGTTGCTAAAAATAATTGTGATTTATTAACATTTCAAGGACATTGTTTCTGATTGAGCCGAGCAGAGAGAATAATTTTATAACTATTGCTTGCAACCCAATATTAGAGGCAGATCTTCAAAAGTTGAGGATTCCCATTGAATAGTAAAAGTAAGCATGCCTCTATGACTGATAAACTGAGGCTGGTAAAACAGGAGAAACTTCCACTGCCTTGAAAATCCAAATATATCAAGGGATCTTGGAAATTTTGTTTTTAAAATATCATGTCTTTTAAAAATATAATATTTTTATTAAACATACACACACATAAACAAAGATAGATAGATAGATAGATAGATAGATAGATAGATAGATAGAGATAGAAATAGATTTGTATGTATATCCAATTCTGTTATGTCATCATTATCTGAAGAGGCAGGTTTATGTTACTGGCTATTATAAATTCTATGTTAATATTTCCTTGAACCATGAGAATAACAATAGGGTCATCTTAGAGGTGGGATTCAAATTTTTTAACAACTGGTTCTGTGGGTGTGGCTTAATTTGTGGGGGCGGCTTGGAGGTCACATGACTGAATGGGCATGGTTTGGTGGTCACGTGACCAGGTGGATGTGGCTTGATTATGTGAATATGTGACTGGGTGGGCATGGCCAGGTGGCCATGTGACTGGCAAACCAAATACAAGTGGTTCTCGCTTAATGGCCGGTTGCTTAGCATGTGTTCTAATTTATGACTGACCTCCCCAGAGCTACTTGACCTATTTTTGGAGTTTTGACAATCATGCACACACACATATACACAAACTCTCTTCTAACCCTGCTATTCTGATTCTCTAAGAATCTCCTGCTGGAGCACGAGGTTGGACAAAAATATGACCTCTGAGATCCCTTCCAGGCCAGCCCTAGATTGCTGTGCTATTTCAAAGAGTCTTCTGAAACCAGGGTTTATGTCCTTCGTCTCTTTTTTTCCCCTCTCCCTCCTTCCCCTCTGCTGTTCGCATCGCCCCTCTGCCAGCTGCCCCTCCCTCAGGCCAAGCATTTTAGCTGAGTGCAGGTGCCGCTGTGCAAGCTTCATGGCCTGGAAGATCTGATCTTGCGAGGCTTGACTCACATCAGTCTCACAGTGGTGGCCCATATTCAGCCAAAGTGCACAGACCAGTGGGTGTCAGAGGGAAGGATTGGCAGGCAAGGCGTGATGCAGGTGGCACAGCATCATGCTCCCTGATCACCCCGCCAACCCTAGCAGGGAAGGCCCAGCAGCTGCGGAGAATCTAGGCAGGACCCAAGTGGTGACGGGTCAGCCTTGGCTCACCTTCCTCTCAGCCACCAGCAAGCCAGGCAAGTGGGGTGGTGGGGAAGTTTGCTAGGCCATGTGTGCCACATGGTGGTACATGCTGGTGCCTGAGCAAGCCAGGCAAGTGGGAGAAGCTTGCTAGGACGTGAGTGCTGAGGGAAGCAGCGGCATGGCAGTGGGCCAGCCCAGGAATCAGGACTCAACTGGGGCTTGTGGGAGTGGTGGTGTCAAGGACAAGGGTGGCGGTGGTGGCACAATGGTGTGGCCCAGGAGTTGGGACACAACTGGAGCTGGTGGTAGCAGGCAACCAGGGCTTTCAGAGCCTCACTCACCTAGGGAGATCAGATGGTGGGAGGTAGGCAGCAATGGCTGGCTGCCTGGCTGCTGCTGCTGGAAGTGATGGCAGCAGGCGGGAAAATGTGGGAAGCGATGTAGCACACATGCAGTATAAGGAGTGACTGGGTGGGGCAGGGGGATAATGCCATCAGCGATTGTTGTGCATGTGCATGATGTCACACATGCATAATAAGGACTGACTGGGGAGGGAATGGAGGAGCAGGCAGAAAAGGGTGGGGCCAGCCAGGGGGCCATTTTACCAGTTCTCAAAACTACCAGGAATCATAATAACCAGTTCTACTGAACCAGTGTGAACTGGTAGAATCCCACCCCTGGGTCATCTGGAGTTAAGGTGACCAGCCACTATTTCTTAATGAAGTTGCAGCTCAATTGTCAATTTTCCTATTATATGACTATTGGTAAACAAGACAGAAATTGGCAATAGATGAATTAGTTCTGTTTTGTTATAAGGTTACATTAAAACAGTCTTGCAAATCTGAAAGTATAAAGTTTCCACCTCCATCACCCCCACTTTTAACTACTTGATCCATGGGGGAAGGATTCTTTCCTAAACAAGTCTGTCTGTTAAACTACTGGGGGACTCCTCTTCTCTTGCTTCCTAGGCAGACACTATTTCCCTCTTTCCCCAAGGTCATCCATATACATTCCATTACAGCTGTTCAGGCTAAACCATGATGTACTTTTTGGGAATAGCAACAATACAAATTGTTTAAGATATAAACTAATGCAATTTTATTATGCTGGCATCTTGTACAGATCTATTTCAAAGAAAATCAATGCAACTTATTATCAGGTAAGACTACATAACAACCTGACTCTGTTTCATGACTTCTAGATGTGTCTAGACTACAAATCTTAAAAAAAAAAAATCAAAACAGTGTAGATAATCATTAGTTTGGGTAGATATGGGTTAACAGTTGTATTCTTAGTAATCTACTGTATATAGCAAATCTTGGAATGGATGAATATATATTTGTTTTATTATTTGTTTTATTGTTTGGACTGTAGCCCATACTAAGCACACAAGATGTACAACTACACACATAAAGTAAAAATAGGACAAAATTAGCTAAATTAATGGGACATAGAATCTCACTATGCATATTTTTTTTTTAATAAACTCAGCACTCTGTACATGAAGTATTCACATCCTCCAAGCTCAGATATTCCTATTGAAGAGGGTGAAATGTATTCACTAAAATGTTTTTTTAAAAAGCGAAAAAAAAACAAAAAACCAGGCTTCTGTTACTGAAGAGTTATACTAAAACAGGATTCTTTGAATTTCCTTCCTTTGAGGAAGGGAGTGAGTGAGTAGGAGAATGAGAGAGAAAGAGAGATATTTTACAGCATAGTCCTTGCTTTAAAGAAGCAGCCAGCAGAGATATTTTAGGGAATACAACTTAATTCAGTAAGACTTGAGTATCTGATGTTAGTCTGTTGTTATGGTTGATACTTTTTAGCATATATCCTTTTTTCTCCATGAGAAATGGTCCGGCAAAATAATCTAAGAAATTAAACAATTCCATCAAAAATTAAATATTATTCTGATACAAAATCTCTCTCACTTGCTCCCTCCCTCTCTCCCACCCATCTCTCTCTCTCTCTCTCTCTCTCTCTCTCTCTCTCTCTCTCTCTCTCCATCCATTTTTGATGGTGCTCCCCAATGAGATATAATGAATTCAAGGCTGTCATTCTTTTTTCTTTTCTTTTTTTGCCTATTTTGATCAATTATACTGCATGACCAAACAGAATGACTTAAGAACTTGATAAGTTTCTGAATTAAGGTCTCATTCATGGCCTTGATAAATAAAGGACATTCTTGCATACCAAGGCTACGATCATTCTTCATAGTAGAGGTCCTGAACAGTGGTGGGATTAAAAAAAAAAAAACAACTGCAGGTTCTGTACTGGTTCATGCCTCCGGTTGGTGGGCATGGTGTGGCATGGCTGGCATGGCTTAGTGAGCATGGCAGGGAAAGGATACAGCAAAATCTCCATTCTCTCCCGACTCCTGGGGGAAGGTTACTGCAAAATTCCATTCCCTCTCCACCCCACTAACCTGCTTTCCAGCTCCATTCTCCTGTGCAAATCACAAAAGAAGACCCAGCCAATCAGCTGGGACTCAGGAGATAGAGAATAGATGGGGGTGAGGCAGTCAGAGGTGGCATTTGCCAATTCTCCGAACTACTCAAAATTTCCACTACTGGTTCTCCAGAACTGGTCAGAACCTGCTAAATACCACCTCTGGTCCTGAACAATATTTAGGTTGGGGGATGAAAAGGCTCTAAATTCTGAATCTAATTTTCGAAATATTTTAAAGACTATTTTTCTATTTTCAAAATAGCAGTTATTCAAATAATTACACATAATTTGTTGAAGAATACCAATTTACTTACTCCAATATACTTAAATGAGTCTGTATTACCATCATGATCCATCAGCAGCTTCCTTTTATTAATTCTCATCTTATTCTCCTCCTCTCTCTTTTTAAAAACAGATTTATGATATTATCTTTGAAATTTTCTGATTTTGTTAGTTTGTGACACAAGTTTATTAGGATTAAATAATCTGGTTCTTCTCTATGCACTGTACACAACTACTTCGCAGATGCAGTTTTCTGTCTGCAATCAATTTAAGGTTCTCAAATCTCTCAATTTAGCTAGTAAAATGGACCTTTTCACACTGCCATCCTTTATGGGATGGAGTCATAAATGATCTCTTGCAGTAATTCCATTTAATTTGATGTCCTCATTAATCAGTTTTTGGACCTGCAGATGGTACTTCAAGGAAAGATATAATAATATGGACACAAATGCTTTATAAATCCTCGTAGTAAAGTACAAAGCATCTATTGAAACAATGTAACTGAATGCAACCTGTCACTTTCATTCAGTAAAACTGAAAATGTTATTGAATATGTGTGCCCAGCGAAAAATATAACTTTATGCTTTAAAAAACCTTGTACAATAAAAACATGAGATATTTTATGTTCTTTGGTTAGAATAACAAAGGAAGATCTTCAGGAATAAAACATTTTCAGTCTGGAAACAACCTGAATTTTATTCTCAAAATAAAGTGAAATCTATTTCTATTGAGTTGCTTATTTTGAATGACTTTTCTTCTTATTAAATTACTTTGAATAATACTTCAAGTCAGGATGAACTGAACTATTTTGTTCCACAGTACATGATGCTGATAATTACAGTTACTTTTTCAATTATCAGCTGAAGGCAACAAAAATAATTAGATGGCCAGTATTTAATAGACACTATTTTAAGCAACTTTCAAAGTACAGTGAACCTCATCATATACTGTAGTTAGATAGATTTGTTTCCAACTACTCACTCAATGCTACAAAAGTAATTAAGACATTTTCCCTTTATTCTTTGGGATAGATGCATCTCTGTGTGGGTTTTCACACGGCTAAGTAACTAAACTTTCAATAAAGCTAAGACCATAAACTGGAAATATCACTTTAAAGTTGAGTGCCAATGCAGCAGCAATCACCTAAAAAAGAGATAATAATATCTTCCTAAAACAGCAATCTTTATGAAATATTAGAAAATAATAAAATAAGATGCCACAAAATAATTTTGGAAAATTAGATAAATAAATTAGATTTAAATCAATTAGGGAAGTAAATTAGGTCTGGAAAATGAACATTAACATCAACATTTTTTGATAGCATGAAACTTTAACACCAGCTGAACTTCTCTGGAAACAGCATCCTAAATTTGGTCAGAAAACTGATTTATAGATCTTCAATTTTTTGTTTCCAGTAGCTTCTTCTTAGGTTATGTAAGCATTCGGGATTCAGAATCTTTATGTGTACAGCTTTGCAATTATTGTATGGTCCCTTGACTCTTGTCTAAATTGTCTAAAATTGATGAATGAGTCATAAGGCATTCCTAGAGCAGAAATGATATGGGAATATCCACATTATTTGTCAAGCTCATATTTTTTTCTTTTTAAGGTATTTATTTAACATAATTAATTCAGTTGATAAGATTGTCAGACTACTGATCTAGGCAATCCTTTCCTTAAAACTTATCATCTCAAAAATACAACATTTCAAGGAAAAAGCATGGAGAAGTTTTTGCATTTTTTAAAATTAGAGTTCTTAGGCTCAGCAGATGGGAGAACATCAAGGTAGTTTGATGGGATTGCTGCCCACTCAGAATCAGTGGAGGAAAAGACAACTGTTCCCTTTGCCCTATTGTCCTCTTCTCTTTTGTTCATATCCTGCTATTAGACATTAGTGGGATAGAATGTGGTCAGCCCATACAGAAATGATGCATATGCTCTGCAGAAAAACATTAGAATTGGCCTTATGTGTATAAGATTATACAGTGTCTATGGAGATTCTCAGTCATCTAGGACATGGTTGTGCTAAAGAGGCAACTGGACTTTCTGGTTTTTCTTTGAATATATTTCGCTTCTCATCCAAGAAACTTCTTCAGCTCTGACAAAGGGTGTTCTTCCCAAAGTGTATCACTAAATGTTTATGGAGATTTTCAGCCATCCTGATCCCAAAGGTGCTTTTTGAAGAGGCATCTAGAGTGAAAAAGAGCTGAAGAAGCTTCTTGGATGAGAAGCAAAATGTCTTCAAAGAAAAAACAGAAAATCCAGTTGTCTCCTGAAAAAAGCACATTTGGGGACAAGATGATTGAGTTTCAAGGAGTTCAAGGAAAATTGAAGATAAAAGAAAAGGTTACCATGTCAAGTACAGAATCTTGTAAAATATCCAAACATTGTTCCATGAAATAAACAAACAAATGACCAATGAATCATTTATTTCAATCTCAGTCTGTGTTCTTTAAATAGACAATCATGCTTTCTGGCTTCTTTAAATGGCCAGGTGAATTCTCTTGTTCAGACCAATTAGGCAATCAATTTTAAAGCATTATTTTGACTCCAAACCAATGAAGAAAGTCCTCAACCTTTTTTATTTATTTATTTATTTTTATTATACATTTTCCAACATTTACACCACATTTCCAATCTTTACAGTGCTTCAGTATCAGTATCATTCATAATTACATATTAGTATTTTCTTTTTTCTTCCTTTCCTCTTATGTATTATTCTTATAATAATATTCTTACATATATATTTGCCTTTTCACAAATACATACATACATACATACATACATATATACATACATACATATATTTCCTGTCATTCTTGAGTAACCTTTATGTATAGTCTTCACGTCTATTCTCCAATCACTCATACCATGTGTCCCAAATCATATAGTATTCCATTTCTCCCTTATTGAAAGTCCTCAATCTTAAGGCAATTCAAAAATCTAGCATAATGTGAATCAAATACAAACATCTAAATAGGGATGTTGTTGGAAGTGAATTTGCAATAAATCAGTTCACCAAAAGTACTATAGATTAAAAGAAATGTAAATCAAACCAGGAATTTTGTATAGTTTACTCAAAAAATATACCCTTGGACTGCAAGGTGATCAAACTGGTCAGTCCTAGAGGAGATCAACCCTGACTGCTCTTCAGAAGGCCAGATCCTGAAGATACAATTCAAATACTTTGGTCACCTAATGAGAAGAAAGGACTCAGTGGAGAAGAGCCTAATGCTGGGAAGGATTGAGGGCAAAAGAAGAAGGGGATGGCAGAGAATGAGGTGGCTGGATGGAGTCACTGAAGCATTCAGAATGAACTTAAATGGACTCCAGGAGATGGTAAAGGACACGAAAGTGTGAAAGAATGTTGTCCATGGGGTCATGATGGATCGGACATGACTTCACGACTAACAACAACATTAAAAAAATTTCCAGTTGGGGATAAGAATAGTGTGAAGAACATTTTTTAAATGAAACTCACTGTAAGTAGAAATATTTTTATAGGAAGAGATACTTTTTGAGATTCAGATTATTGAGAAGATGGGTAAGAAAGTGGCTCCTATACTCTCAACATATTTTTACCCTTGATTGATAATATGTCATCAAATGATCATCAATTCTTAGCAATCATTTCTTTAAAAATGAAGTTAGATGGATATTTTCCCATGATAATCTGTCCATAACCTGGTTTTTCAGGATTGCTAATTGTTAGGGATAACATTGTTTACCCTAACTGGTTTAGGTAAAATAATAAATATGTAATCATAGTTTATAAGTTAAAGTGTCTGCAACTTTAAATATGGGAATGTAATTAGGGGAGGGGTTGGGGGTGTCGCAGACCCCCTCCTCGTCATGAAAAACCCCTTTTTCCCAAGGCGGTGGAGCAGTGGTCAGCAATGGCCGCCACGAAGAAGTCTGCAACCGGGTAAGATCGTGCTGGAGGAAGCAAGAAAAGTGAAAGTGCTTGCTGAGCCGGGTCAATCAACATCCTTTACATTTGCTGGAACTGAGCTGTCTGAATTGCTGCAGGATACATTGTATCCCTAAGAAGACCGAAAGCGGTGGAGAAACTGTTAAAGGGAACTTTTTTTTTTTCTTCACTCTCCCACCCCATGAAAAAAGCAGAAGATTTGAAATTTGTTTGGGCACTGAAGGTGAAATATTCTGAAAGCTGCTTGGACATTGGACTTAAAAATTTAAGAAATTGGAAAACCTTTATTAGAGGTATGGATTTTTGATTATTTAAAAATTGATGTTGCAAGTGGGAAGGGAGCGGAAAAATATTGGAGCAAAAGTGGAAAAAGGAGGAGATTGCCAAGAATACTAAAAAAAGAAATATGGTAATTGGACTTCTTTGATTAAACAGTAACCCCAGAAAGAGAAATAGAAGAAGGAAGAAAAGTATTAACTTTTGGAACTTTCTTTTTGAATTACTTTTGACTAAAAATACTTGGGTGGTTGTTTTAGGGAAAGTTTTTCTTTTCAGGATGGCATCGCTTGTGGATGAACTAAAGATTGAATATCAAAAATATAAAAAGGAAGAACAAGATGGAAAAGATACTTTGGGCACTTCATTTCAATTTTTAGAAATGGCATTATGTACTTATGAAAAGTTGATTACGCAGCAGAATGACTGGGACAAAGAAGAAGAGGAACAAGAAGCCATCTTTGATGAACAATGGGTTTTTTCCGGGGAGGAGGAGAAAGAGGATAAGAAAAAGGGGATTTTAAGGTTTGAAAAAACAACCCAAAAAAAGAAAAATGAGAGGTGCTGTGTTCAAAGACCAGCAGCAGTCCTCCTTCCGGTCCGCTGCCAATGCGGGAGCACTGATCGCTCCCATTGGTTGATGCCGTTTGACAGCCGGCTATAAAAGGGAGCTGTCAAATGGCATCAGCTGTCACCGCCAGCTGGCTGTCAGATAGCCTCGGCAGCTGCGGCAACTCTTTATTTGCTAGAATAAAGTTGTTAGCCTTTAGCCTGGCTCCGTCTCCCTTTGTAACTGCCGCTCCACAACACTGGCAACGAGGGCGGGATACAGCTAAGACGACCAGGCAGGAAATCGAGCCGAAGTCACAACAAGAAAGAGCCGAAGCCGCTATGAGCTGATCACTGCCACTGACGCTCTCCAAAGAGCGCAAAATTTAAAAGCCCTCTCAGCTGAGGAGCCGAACGCCGCTGACAGGCGCAGCCAGAAACGCTTTTCTAAAAGCGAAGACTCTATTTTTCCTCAGCTGAGGAAACCAACGCTGCCACTCTAATGGCCTCTAATCCGACATTCCCGCACTTCCAACTGGGGACAGAAACATGGGAATCATATATGAATAGGTTTGAATGCTTTTTAAATGCCATTGAGCTAGATGAAGCCATGGATCTAAGGAAAAGCGCCTATTTTTTAAGTTTCTGTGGGGCCACAGTTTTTGACACAGCCTCTGCGCTAGTGTCCCCAAGTTCTATAAAGGCTATTCCCTGGGATGAGTTAAGAGAAATCTTGTCAAATCACTACTCCCCCAGACCCTCTAGGATAGCCAGGAGATTGGCTTTTAGAAGAAGAACTCAGGCTGAAGGGGAGACTGTGAGTCAGTACATGGCAGCATTGAGATCGGCTGCCATACACTGCGGTTTTAGGGACTACCTTGAGGACATGCTGCTCGATCAAATTGTGGGAGGAGTAAGGGACCTAAAACTGCAAAGGAGGTTACTGGCTAAAAAAGACTTAACCCTAGCCTCAGCTATTGAGGAAGCTCAGGCTGCTGAATTGTCAGAATTATCAGCAGCTGAAATTCAGGGGAACACCCCTAAGCAAGGGCAGGCTACAGTCCACTATGATGAGGTCTCCCAAGAAGTGGAAGAAGAACCTCTGGAGGTAAACCGCCTCACGCATCCAAGCCCCCCCCCTCCCAGGGCCACCTAGGAAATACAACAATCAGACAGCCAAACAGCAAACCCCTTGTATAAGCTGTGGGGGCAACCACCATAGATTAACCTGAAGATTCAGAAACGTTATCTGTCTGAACTGCCAGAAGAAAGGGCACATAGCCAGGGTTTGCCAAGCTGAGCAGGCCTCCATACAAAGACCTCAAGTTTCTGCCTCCTACCAAAGGCAAGTGGAACACTGTTACACTTGTTACCAAGCAAACACCACCACCTCTAGGCCTAACAAATTAAGCATTTCTCTTTTTATAGAAGGTAAGCCCTGCCGAATGGAAGTAGATATCGGGTCAACCCTCTCCATCATTTCGTGGGCCTCCCTGAAGAAGTTGCTGCCTTCACTCTCAAAAAAGAAACTGACCAACTGCCACCTGACTCTTCGGGATTACCAGGGGAAGACCATTCCAGTCCTGGGTAAGGGAAAATTCCTCATTCAATTCCAAAACTTTAGGGGTCACTTGCCACTGGTGGTCGTAGATGGTGCCCTTCCTAGCTTGCTAGGATTAGATTGGTTTCCTGCCCTAGGCCTCAATGTTACGGGAATTCACTCTGTGGAAAATTCTGATGTAGATGTCCTTTATAAAGACTACTCTGATGTTTTCAGTAGTGAACTAGGCTGCTATTCAGGCACCCCCATATCTTTTGATGTGGGTCCACAAGCCACCCCAATTCGTTTGAAACCTCGGAGGGTACCTTTCGCCATTAGGCCTAAGTTAGATGCTGAATTAGATAAACTTATCAAACAGGGGGTGCTAGAACAGGTAGACTTCGCCAAGTGGGAAACCCCCAAAGTCACCCCTTTAAAAAAAGATGGCAGCGTGAGAATTTGCGCTGACTATAAGACGTCCCTCAACCGTTTCCTACAAATTAGTGCATACCCAGTACCTGTAATCCAACACCTGCTCCACTCTTTTGAGCCAGGCATAATTTTTGCAAAGTTAGACATGTCCCAGGCATACCAGCAATTTCCCGTTGACCAACACACTGCTGACCTACAAACTATAGTTACTCACAGGGGCACATTTAGATGTAGACACTTGCAATTAGGAGTTAGCGTAGCCCCTGGCATTTTCCAATCACTCATGGAAAGAATCCTCCAGGGCCTACCTGGGGTGGTTCCATACTTCGATGACATTTTAGTTTCTGCCACCAACAAAACACAACTTTTACTCAGAGTGAGATCTGTCCTTGACAGGTTTAGGCAAAACGGGCTTAAATTGAAAAAAGACAAATGCACCATTGCCACCAAACAGGTAGACTTCCTTGGTTATCGAATTGATGCATCTGGAATTCTGGAATAGAGACTAGCAGCAGTCCTCCCTCCGGTCCGCCGCCAATACGGGAGCGCCGATCGCTCCCATTGGTTGATGCCGTTTGACAGCCGGCTAAAAGGGGAGCTGTCAAACGGCATCAGCTGTCGCCGCCAGCTGGCTGTCAGATAGCCTTGGCAGCCGCGGCAACCCTTTATTTGCAAGAATAAAGTTGTTAGCCTTTAGCCTGGCTCTGTCTCCCTTTGTAACCGCCGCTCCACAACAAGAGGAAAGGTGGATGCAAGGTTAGAAAGCAAAGGAAAAGGAGTAAGAAAAGGGAAGAGGAGAGACAAAGCGGTAAAAAGGGCAAGGAAAAGAATAAGCAAGAGAGAAAGGGGGGGAGGAGAAGCCTCAATGGTGGGAAGCAAGATCCAAAGAAAAAAAAGCTTATTTAGAGACAATGGGTGAATCTAATTAAGGATAAAAGGGGGATTCTGGAAGGTATATAAGATTGTGTTTTTATATGTGTATTTAGAGTATAAAATTTATTGTGTAAATTTAGAATTTATTAAACAGAATCCCAAGATAAGTATTATATGAAGTACTTTTAAGTTAGGGTAAAGGCGTCACTCCAAATAGTGTATAGGAGAAGTATAGTAAAAGAAAAAAGATGAATGGTTAGTTGGAAATAGAACAGACAAAGAATGTTATTGAAAATGGTTATAAGCTGTTATGCTTTGATTGTTTGTGCACTGTTTTTGTAAAATTAATAAAATTGGTTTATAAAAAAAAAGAAAAGAAAATGATAACAAGATATGGAAGGATATATAAAATGAATATGATGTTTGAATTTGTGTCTATGTGAAGAGTTTTAACCCAGGATCAGGCAGCCTTCAGAAAAGATGTTTTAGTTTATGTTTTGTGTGTTGTGTTTGTAAAATTAATAAAATTTGCTTAAAAAGAAAAGAAAAGATACATTCGTCAAGAGTAAAAAATCATAAGGTACAAAACTTAATAATAGTTATAGGGTGCAATAAGCAATCAAATCATACTAGGAAACAGTCAATATAAATCATAAGGATACAAATGACAAAGTTACAGTCATACAGTCACAAATGGGAAGGGATGGGTGATAAGGAATGAGGAGGAGATTAATAGTAATAGTAGTGCAGGCTTTGTAAATAGTTGGACAGTGTTGAGGGAATTATTAGTTCGCAAAGTGATGGCACTCGGGAAAAAACTGTCCTTGTGTCTAGCTGTTCTGGTGTCCAGTGCTCTATTATGTCATTTTGAGGGTAGGAATTGAAACAGTTTATGTCCAGGATGTGAGGGATTTGTAAATATTTTCACAGTCCTCTTTTTGACTTGTACAGTATACAGATCCTTGATGGAAGACAGGTTGGTAGTAATTGTTTTTTCTGCAGTCCTAATTACTCTCTGAAGTCTGTGTCTTTCTTGTTGGGTTGTAGAACCAAAACAGACAGTTATAGAGGTGCAGATAACAGATTCAATAATTCTTCTATTGAACTGTATCAGCAGCTCCTTGGGCAGTTTGAGCTTTCTGAGTTGACGCAGAAAGAACATTATTTGTTGTACTTTTTTGATGATGTGTTTGATGCTAGGTGTCCATTTTAGCTCTTGTGATATGATGGAATCTATAAATTTGAAGGTCTCTTCTGTTGATGCTGTGTTGTCTAGTATTGCAAGAGGAGGTAGTATGGGAGGGTTTCTCCTAAAGTCTACCACCATTTCTACAGTTTTGAGTGTGTTCAGTTCCAGATTGTTCTGGTTACACCACAAGGCAAGTTGTACAACCTCCTGTCTGTATGCAGATTCATCACTGTCTTGAATGAGACCAATCACTGTTGTATCATCCGCAAACTTCAGTATTTTAACAGATGAATCATTTGACATGCATATATAGGGAGAAGAGAAGTGGAGAAAGCACACAGCCTTAGGGGGGCCCTGTGCTAATTGTACAGGTATCAGATGTGATTCTACTCTGCTGCTTTCTGTCTGTTAGGAAGCTTATGATTCACATCTAAGTGTGTTCAGGTACCACTAGCTGGTTTAGTTTAGTTAGAAGAATGTCTGGAATGATGGTATTGAATGCTGAACTGAAGTCTACAAAGAAGACCCTTGTGTAGGTATTTGGAGATTCAAGGTGTTGTAGGATGTAATGCAGAGCCATGTTAACAGCATCATCTGTTGATCTACTTGCTCGGTATGTAAACTGCATGGGATCTAATAGCGGATCTGTGATGGTTTTCAGGTGGGACAGCACTAGCCTTTTCATAACTACAGATGTTAGAGCAACTGGTTTATAGTCATTCAGTTTCCTGATGGAGGGCTTCTTTGGCACTAGAATGATAGTAGAGTGTTTGAAGCAAGAAAGAACATAGCACATCTCTCGTGATTTATTGAAGATTCAGGTGAAGAAGTGGGCCAGTTGGTCAGCACAGACTTTAAGTAAGAAGGAGTTGTCTGGCCCTGGTGCTTTTCCTGGCTTTTGTCTGTGAAATAGATCTTGCACTTCTTTTTCTGTGATCACCAGAGGTTGTAAACCCAATGGGTTGGGGTCAGTTGTAGGAGGCTTGGCTGTTGTTGGTGTGCTTGAGATGAGGATTGTGGAGATAGGTGGCTGTAGTTTCCTTTCAAACCTGCAGTAAAACCCATTCAGGTCATGTGCTAGTTGTTGATTTCCTTCTGCCGGGGAAGGAGGTTTGCTGTAGCCAGTGATGTTTTTAAGAGTTTTCCACATTTGCTGGTTCATTTATTGAGAACTGATTTCTTAACTTTTCAGAGGAGCTTCTTTTTGCTGTTCTGATGTCTTCCTTTTTCGGTGCATCTGCTTCTTTCCTTTGTTTGTTGTAATCCATAGCACTGGGGAATTAGTTAGAATCTCCGCCGCATTTGTAAAGACAGGGGAGGTGAGAAATCAGAAAGCTGCTCCTTAAAGAAACATTTTCCAATTCTTAGCATATGGTCTCATGAGTATAAAATCCATAGAGAATGGCAGAGAATAATTAAGAATAAAGAAACCATTAGAGAGCATTTCACTGAGGCAGCCATTGTCAGTGCCATCTTGGATCCCATATATTTAAAACAATTTATTTATCCCATGTATTTAAATTTTGATATCATATTTGATAATTTGATATCAAATATCAGTCAGTCCAGTTAAGAGGAAGGGGGGAGGGAGGGAGGATCATTCTAGTTTTTGGGAAACAGCATTGAACTTTCATGAATAAATTGAATGACAATATACTCTGACCAAAGCCAAAATGAAATTTGGTCACTAATGGTACTAGTATTAAAAGTGGAATTCTTAGACCAAATAAGGGAGATTTGGGAGAATGTCTAAATTGCCAAATCATTGCACTAATATACAATGATGTCCAAGCAAGGTTTTTCTTACAGACAAATAGAGACACATACATGGAAAAAGAAATACAAGATGAATAGGATCTCAGACATACTCGAGGGACATGAGATCAGTCAAATGCAGCATGTATTTGAAATATGGGTGTAGATTGATTGATTTTTTTCTCTTTTCTCTGTGAAGTAAGATGAAGGATTTTAGTTCTCAATATTCTGGGATCAACAAGACACTTCAACAGCAGATTTGAGAAAAAAAAACTTTGGAAAAATTGGAGAATAAAATTAGGGTCATGTGGAAGTATTATCTGACTCCTTGTATATTTATATTTGTCTACTGTTTCAGCCACACTTTTAGCCTTTCTATCATCTGATGCATGATGTGGACATTATCCACATAGCACCCACTTCTTCCAAACAAGAAAGGAAATGATAACATCTACCTACTCTTATATTTGTGACTTCTAGAAACATCAGTCCACAAAGGTTCCAGGCATGATTTTCACTGATCTCATGGCTGAGCTGACCCAACAATTGAGCTACTGTATTTTATGGAAAATGAAGACCAGTAAGTTTGAGATCCATCTTGATACTTCTGCCATGACTCTGGTAATTAGTTTCTTTCATATTCTGCAAAAAAATGTCCCAATTCATTTACAAATGCTGCACTACCCTTGTGCAAAACACACCCTGCATGAAATTTAACATGGATATTCCCTACTTAAAAGTATTTTCACTGCACACTTAACAATGTTCTGTCTGGTAGCAATTCTTACAAACATCTTTTTAAAATATGAATTCAAAGAGAAGCTTGACTTCTGGTTCTTTGTCCTCTTCTAAATTGGCCTATTCTTCTGGGAAAAGAAGTACAATGCATGTCTTTCTGCATCTGCCTTTGTACTGAATTACAGTCTGTTCATGCACTGAATTGGAGCTGACTGTTCTGGAATATTTCAAGCTGATCTGGCATTTCTTCTTGCTTTAGCAAAAGGGTGGGACCCAGAGGTGGTATTCAGCAGGTTCTGACCGGTTCTGTAGAACTGGTAGTGGAAATTTTGAGTAATTCATAGAACCAGTGGTAACTTTCACCCAAGAGTGGGGATGAAGACTTTTCCTTCTCCTGCCATGCTCACCAAGCCACACACACCAAGCCATGCCATGCCCACCAAGCCACACCCACAGAACCTATAGTAAAAAAATTTTGAATCCCACCACTGGTGGGACCCCTACATTAAGGGAAAGCAGGAATGGATAATGTGTTCTCAGCCATATTCTACCCTACAGGGAACTTATCTTCTACCCAGTTTTTTTTATGCACATAAAAAGGTGTTTCTTTTAATCCCTTCCTTGGTATAGACAGGGAAATTTAATCTATCTCCATCTCAAAAAAATGCCTCCATTCCAATTAGTTCTGCCTTTAACGGCCATTTCATACCAGCAGTTGTCTTTCATGAAAGACTATGTGCATCCATTTAATGCTGGATGGACCTTCCTTCCTTCCTTCCTTCCTTCCTTCCTTCCTTCCTTCCTTCCTTCCTTCCTTCCTTCCTTCCTTCCTTCCTTCCTTCCTTCCTAGGTTTCTCCTTCTAATCCAAGTTTCAAAGGAACAATTGCTTTTTAGCAGTTCTAAAAAGAAATACAGAAATAGAAGTGGGAGAAGCAAAGAATGGGTGGAAGCTTCCACTCTGTTAAGCCTGCTATACCCAATATTTTTTCTTTGTTGCATGCCCACTATAAATGATGAAAAGTCTCTTCTTTATTTTTACATTTCCAATAGTCAATTGAAATATCTTTATACATTCTTGACAACTTATCTGGTGTTAAACACCAATGATTAAAAAAAACCTTTTAAATTATAATTTAATATAATTTTTAAACCTTTCATCCACATATTCTCCCACATTATATCCAAAGTCCCTTGCTGTCTGTGTCATGCAGTGCTTTACATATTCATTCTCCAAATTAAAATTCAATAACAGTTTATAAACTTTTGCAATAATATGTTCATGACCACCACACAGTAGGATTTCCAAATTGTTTTTCACAAAATCAAACCCGTAACTCTTTTTGTTGGATTTAATTTTTTTTTCAATTGTAAATAGGTAAACCAATGGCAGACATGTCCTTCTGATTCTAACTCCTCCTTAGACTTAACACTAGGACCACCAAAGTTAAAAGATATTATTTGATCATAAGTCCACCAGCTTGCCTTCACTACCATTTCTTTTCCATGTGTAGACATGCCAATGCTCCATAGCTTATGTCTATCTGAAAATCTGGAAATCAAGATAGCAACACATAGATTTAAAACCAGATATATTTTTGTTGGGCATCTTACTGGAAAAGTATAACAAGGGGAAACATATTTGATTTTACACATATTAACTGCAGCTAGAATTGTATATGTAAGCTAGAATTTTATATGTAATAAAAAATTTAAAATTAAAGACAAAAAAGCTGGCAAGTTCACAATACTTGAATTTTTAGGAGAAAACAACGCAAAAAAGAAACATTGCACACAATTTACATGCATTTCTTATACAGTTTGCATAGCATATTATTATTTTAATAAATATGCACATTTTTGTGTACTTTTCTAACATATTCGTGTGTGTGTATGTATGTGAATAGAATAGAATAGAATAGAATAGAATAGAATAGAATAGAATAGAATAGAATAGAATAGAATAGAACTGCTTTGATGAATTTGAAAGTCACTCTTAACTTACAGAGCAATATTTAGGGGAAATGTACCATATTGGGTAGAATATGTGCTGAAGGTACAGATAGTCCTTGACTTATATCTGTATCTGTAACAGTGACTTACAATAATTGTTCAAACTTACAACCATTGCAACATCCCCATGGTCACCTGATCAAAACTCAAATGCTTGGCAACTGTGTCTTATTTATAACAGTTACAATGTCCAGGGGTCATTAGATCACCTTTTGTGATCTTCTGGCAAGCAAAGTCAATAGAAAGCCTGATTCACTTAACAACTGTGTTACTAATTTAATAAATGCAGTGATTCACTTAACAACTTTTTGTCTGATTTTGTCATGCCTCTGCCGGAATCTGATTCCAAGTGGGAGGCCGAGCAGCTGACAGGGAGTGGGTGTGCGGCTCCGTTGGCTGTGAAAGAAACTGGGGAAAGGCACAGTCCAGCTGGACAGAGCAGGGGAGAGGTAGAGCAAGGCAGAGGGAGTTCAGAAGATCTTCCCTGCTCTGCCCAGGGAGTGGGAGTGTGGCTCTGTTGGCTGTGGAAGTAACTGGGGACTTTGCCCTTCCCAAGTTACTTCCACAGCCAACAGAGCCACACTTGCACTCCCTGTCAGCTGCTCAGCCTCCCCACCAGAATCAGATTCCAACAGGGGCATGATAGATTTAAGGAAAGGTTGTAAAATGGAGCAAAACTCACTTAGCAACTGTCTTGCTTAGCAACAGAATTTTTCAGTTGTGGTCGGGGGGTTTCAAAAATTTTAACAACCGGTTCTGTGGGCGTGGCTTAGGTGGTGGGTGTGGCTTGGTGGTCATGTGACTGGGTGGACATGGCTTGGTGGTCATGTTATTGGCTGGGTATGGCCAACTCAATATCACTCACATTGAGGCATGCATCTCCTCCCCTGGCCTCTCGTGACTGTGGGGATGCTGCAATAGTCATGAGTGTGAAAAATGGTCATAAGTCACTTTTTTCAGTGCCAATGCAACTTTGAATGGTCACTCCACACAAGCAAAGTACCAGCAAAGGGGGGAAAAAACTCCAGAGACGTTCCTGAGACAGGAAGTCTAGTCCTGCCAAGAATGTAATAAGGGTTAACAGAGAGGCAGTTTCTGTAAGCAACACCAGAATGTTTCCTTCCTGCCTTCCTTACAGGATTAGGACAGTAATTTCTTCTAACAACCAGTTCTCCGAACTGCTTAGAATGTTAACAATCAGTTCTAATAGGTGCGAACTGGTAGAATCCCACCCCTGGTTGTGGTCCCAAGTCAAGGACTACATGTATTGTTTTTCAAATGATCAGATCACCCAACCAGACAGAACAATATGCTTGAGTTTTGCCTCATGTATATTTTCCCAGAAGTGAGAGTTCACATATGCAATTCCCACACATAGACAAAATGATATGGTCTTGCAGAGGTTTTCACCACTTGATTTTCCTCTCCCTATAAATAATATCTGAGCTTCCTGTGCTTAATGCATTTTCCCAGAAGTGGAGAAAAAGTAGATTAAGATGAATATGACAGTTAGCATTTCTTGGAATATCGTTTTGTTCACAATTTTTAAATAAAGCTTCATAAAAATTAACATTTTTTCACAACAGGATAGTTTTTTTTTAACAAAAAAGCAAATGTGAAAGAAAACAAATATAACTTACATATCCATTGCCATCAATTTCATTTTTTCTACCTTCATCGTTTTAATGCAGAAGAGGATTGACTCACATTTTTCTGTCATCACATGTTATGTGTCTTCTTTTGTTGTCTCCCTTCACCCTTCTTCTGCTGGTCTATTTTAATCATTGAGCATTTCCATAATACTTTGAATGCCATTACAGACAAAAAACTAAGCAACCAATTCCCATAATTGCTGCCTTCAGACAGTCACCAATAAAGAAAGCCTCAGCAAATATCTTGTACAAAATAGGAAACAGCTCTACAGCAGATAAAAGCATCAAGGAACAAAAGTGAGAATTTGACTAATAGAGAAATTAAATATTAAGCCAAACTATGCATGTTAAATTCAAAAGGGAGGTAGGAGTAGCAGGGTCATCATCCAGCGTACATTGCAGCTAATTCGCATAAAATAAATAGGAGCCATCATTCCAGATAATTGATTCCAAACTCTGAAATTGTTCTGACTCTTAGAAAGTTTCTTTCCTAATTTTCACATGGAATCCGCCTTTAAATCTATTATTTCATGCCTTGCACTTTGGAATGATAATCAGTCTTGAACTCATTTGCTTGAATACTATATTTAGATGCAGGAGTGGGCTGCTGGGGGCTTGCAGGGGTTCAGGAGAGCCCCTAGCTAAGAATTTGTAAAGTTCGGAGAATCCCAAATACCACTCCTGGCTGTTCCCAAATACCCTGCCCTGCCCCTCCCAAGAGTCACCACATGGTCCATTTTGGATGCAGGCAACTGTCGTGTCCGTCGCGGGAAAAGAGACTCGGAGCCAGTGACTTAGTTTCAGCTCTTTATTAGGTCCCTAGATCGGCTCGGGGTTTAAAAGGAAAAACAGCAGCTTTTATTCTCTGGCCGCGGCCAATGGCACCACTTTGAATCTCCCGCGATTGGTGGAAACCAATCGGGGGAGATTCGTTATGGGCCAATCAGCGCGGCTTGCTTGGCCAATGAGATCGCTGTGCGCTTTGGCCAATCACAGCGTGGCGTGTACAAGTATGTTAATGTCTGTACAGAACACCCCTCCCCTCTTGGTACGGTCCTCCATAACGTAGTCCCATAAGTAGGCGGGGCTTCGTACTTGCCTACTTGACCTGTACAGGTTAGTTGTTGCTTGGCTCCCGGCCGGTTCGGTCAGGTTCTGTGTTGCTCTCTGCCTCGTCAATGGAACTGCCTGGAAGAGCTCGCCGGGCCTTTCGTCGCAGCTCCCTCCCGGTCTACTCGGGGTGGTTGAGCTGCGGTTGTTGCCGCTCCTGCCTGGTCTTTCTGGGCTTGTTGAGCTGGCCTGGCTGCTTCTCCCTGGTGAGGCTTCAAGCTGGCTGCTTTCCAGTGAGTATAGCTGGTTTCTTTCTATTGTTTTCTGGTTCCCGGGGTATTCCCTCCCCTCTTGGTCTGTGTTGTGGGGGCTGTCTGTGTCTGTTTGCATGTCGGTTGTGTTTCCTGTGGTTGTCCTCGATCTTATTTGATCGATGTGGCGTTTCCATGCTCGTCCATCGGTTGTTTGCAGGCGGTATGAGTGGGGACCTGTCAGCTGGGTTATAGTTGCCGGTACCCAAAATGGATCTCCGGTAAGGTTCGTTGTGTAGACTGCGTCACCTGGGGAGAATGTTCGGTTTTTGGTTGAGGAGTTTGGGGTTTTTTCTGGGTTGTATGTGGGGTGCAGCCTGTCGAGTGGGGACCTTAATTTTCTCCCCATTAATAGTTCTGCCAGGCTTTTGTTGGTTGTTGTGTTTCAGGTTATGTGTTATATAAAGAGCATTTTGTTTATTTTTTTTTTGGATTTCCCCATGTTCAATTTTTTGGATGTTTTTTTTTTTGTGAATTGAACCATCCATTCTGCCCTCCCGTTCTCCGCTGGATGTGCCGGTGCTGTCAGTGCATGTCGTATGCCCCGTTCCGCTAGGAATTTTTCAAATTCCAGTGAGGATGGTGCTGACGCTGAAAGGTGAGGCGTCGCATGAGACAGGAAGTGGTAGGGTCTCGTTGTATTGGATTAGGACGGCATCCAAGGTGAGCAGGTCCTTGGTTTTGCTGAAGGCGGCTTCCTCACATTTTCCCCAAGTCCATGTTGCCACCTTGTCCAAAAGCCTATGCAAAGTCTCCGCCGTGGTTGCCTTTTGGTGCAGGAAAACATTATAAAAATTAAGCAGTCCCAGAAATGCCTGCAGTTCCATTTTATTCCGTGGTGTTGTAGCTTCTTTAATGGCTCTGATTTTTTCTGCGGTTGGGTGGATGCCGTGTCGGTCTAGGAGGTATCCCAGGAACTCGACCCGCTCTGTGTACTGCTAGCATTTCTCTTTTTTCACCTTTAGCTCGGCCTCTTTGAATTTGGTTAGTACCTCCCTTAGAAGACCCTCTAGTTCTTGTTGGTTGGCCACTGACACTAGTACTTCATTGAAGTAGAGCACCACTCCCTAAATTCCTTGCAAGAGTCTTTCCATGAGACTCTGGAAAATTCCTGGAGCCACGCTGACTCCAAACTGGAGTCTGTTACAGCGAAATGCTCCCCGGTGGGTGACTATGGTCTGCGCCTCGGCGGTTTCTGTGTCAACCGGCAACTGTTGATAGGCTTGCGCCAGGTCGAGCTTCGCAAAGACCTTGCCTCCCCCCAGTGAGTGCAGAAGGTGCTGCACTACTAGGACGGGGTAGGCGCTTTGTTGTAAGACGCAATTTAGGGTGGCCTTATAGTCCCCGCAGATTCTCACTGACCCATCGGGCTTGACTGGGGTGACTATGAGGGTCTCCCACCGTGTGTGATCGATTGGTTGTAGGACCCCTTGTTTGACGCGCTTGTCAATTTGCTCGTCGATTTGCGCCGGAGTGCAAAATGTACCCGCCATGGTTTTAGGCGTATTGGGGGAATGCTGGGGTCTAGGCTGAAGGAAATAAGGGGACTTCGGTACTTTCCTAGGGTGCCGTTGAACACTTCCCAGAAGTCCCATGCCAGTTGCTCTTCCCAGTCAGCATCTGTGATGTGGTCGACGCCCGTAACCTCGATCCCAAGTGGTGCAAACCACTGTAGTCCCAAAAGGCTGGGGCGGTCTCGGTCCACGACCGTCAGGGGAAGCTTTGCTGTGCGGCCCTTGAAGGTTACCTTGAACTGTCCAGTTCCGACCACTGGGATGCGGTTCCTCTGGTAGTCTCTGAGGATTAGTTTCTGGGTTTCCAACCTCCTCTTGTGGATTTCCGGCACCAACCGTCTTATTTCTCACCAGGCAACCATGGAGAGGTAGGACCTGGAGTCCACCTCCATTGTGCATGGTTCGCCTTCGATGCCCACTTCTACGTATACCTTCCGGGAGTCTGTGGTGGATGAGTGGCCAATGATGACCGTCTGGTGGGTTTCCTCTTTCTGCTGGTTTTTGCCACTTCATTGGTTCCATTCGTCTCAGTTCCAGCGATTTTCAGCTTGGCGGTCTCTGGCCCTGGGGGGGGTGCTGTCTCATCTCCATGTGCTGTGGTCTCGCCGACGGGGGCTGTAGGCTTTTCTCAGTCAGCAGACTCGGGCAATGTGACCTTTTTTATCACAGTGCCGGCAAATCACATTGAAAAACCGGCACTCCGATTGAGGGTGGTTGCCTCCGCACCCAGCACAAGTGGTCCCCAACTTACAACTTCGCCGATTGTGCCGATCTCGTCCCATCTGTACCCAATGTATTTCTTCTTCCTCGTCCGTGGTGTCGGAGGTGGAGTGGAAGTCTCCATGATGGGTGGTGGTCTCCCGGTGGCTTGCTTCTGGGTGAGCCTCAGTCGCCCGGCCCATCTTGGTGGTTGTGGTGTGTTCCCCAGTGTCCAGTCTCTGCATTCAATTCACCAATTTCCGGGTTGCCTCGGCTGCGGTGGCTTCAGCAAGGGCATCGGCGAGGGCCATGTCGCCTTTTGCCATCAGCCAGCTTTGTAGGACTGGGTCTCTGAGTACGAGCATGACACCGTCCCGCAAAGCCTCGTCCATGTCCGAGAACCCGCACATGCCCCCTAGGCTCCGTAGATCAGCCACAAAGTCGCTGATGCTCTCACCCGGTCTCTGGTCCCTCTGGTAGAAATCATGCCACCTGATGAGGATGGGCACAGTGGGGGCATAGTGGTTTCGGAGCAACGGCTCGAGGTCGGCCCAGTCCATCTTCTTCATGTCCCAGGGTTTTGAGAGGGCTTTTGCCATCTTGAACACTGCGGGCCCACAGTGTGTTAGGAAGACGGCTCTTTTCTTCTGCCCAGTTGCATCCTTCAAGTTGCTACTTTCAAGGAACATTAGGAATCGGTCTGTGTATGATTCCCAGTCCTTGGTAGCTGGGTTAAAAGGTGCAGGCGGTGTGATGCTGGCCATCTTGTTGGTCTCGCTTCCTCAGGACACGTGCTTGATGGGGTTAGTCTCGGGATCCCACCTTCGTTGCCAGTGTCGTGTCCGTCACGGGAAAGGAAACTTGGAGCCAGTGACTTAGTTTCAGCTCTTTATTAGGTCCCTAGATCAGCTCGGGGTTTAAAGGGAAAAACAGCGGCTTTTATTCTCTGGCCGCGGCGGCCGCAGCCAATGGCACCACTTTGAATCTCCCGCGATTTGTTTCCACCAATCGCGGGAGATTTGTTACGGGCCAATCAGTGCGGCTTGCTTGGCCAATGAGATCGCCGTGTGCTTTGGCCAATCACAGCACGGCGCGTCCAAGTATGTTAATGTCTGTACAGAACAGTAACTGCAGGGCCCACATGGAGGCTCAGGGAAGGTGAAAAACAGGCCTCCTGGAAGTTCAGGAAGGCCAGAAATGGGCCTGTTTCTGGCTTCCAGAGAGCTTCCAGAGCCCGGGGAGACTGTTTTTGCCCTCCAGGAGACTCGAGGAAAGCCTCCAGGGGGCCCCAGAGGGCAAAAACACCCCTCCACTATTGTGCAGGAGGCCAACTAGGCCACCCTCACCATGGCCATGCCCACCCAGTAACCGGGCAGATAACCCTTTGCAAAAAATTTTGCAGCCCATCCTGTTTAGATGCCTCTTACTTTGCAAGGGTCACAAAATAAAAATGTCAAACAAACTTCATCAACATAAAAACATTTAAACCAAAACTGCCAGATGCAAGCAGCAGTGTATCCACCAAAGGCTTAGGGAAAGAAGATAGTTTTTCTAATTATGGTCTTCACTACTTGAAAATGAAGCAGCCATTGATATTTTGAATATCTCTGGTCTTCACCCAGACCTTTGGTGTGGATGGTTAATGCCTTTCTTTCTATTCCTTGGTTTCCTTTCTATGCCAAATCTGCTATTTTTATTTCTGTTGCATCACTTTGTGTTTTTGTATTCCTTGTCTTTAATTTTTTTTAATAATTTAGGAAGGGATTTAGAACAGAGCTGTTGTTGCACAATGATTAGACTGTAGTACTGCAGGCTAACTCTGCCCAGAGCCTGGAGTTTGATTCTGATGGGCTCAAGTTTGACTCAGCCTTCTATCCTTTGGAGGTCAACAGAATGAAGACCCAGATTGTTGTGGGCCATATGCTGACCCTAATAAATCACTTAGAGAGAGTTGTAAAACACTATGAAGTAGTAGATAAGTCTAGGTACTATTGATATTCCTGTTTGTAAATTGTCCAGAGTCACTGGCAGTGAGGTGGTATATCACTTTAATATATTAGTATTTTGCACAGAACAATGTGAAATACCAGCTTTCAGTTCATTATCAGGAATCAGTACTTCCTAGGAACCATAGATAGATAGATAGATAGATAGATAGATAGATAGATAGATAGATAGATAGATAGATAGATAGGCAGATGTGTGTGTGTGTATGTGTTTTAGAAAATCAAATTTACATCGTCTTCCTCTAAGACGAAGGGAAGTTACCTACAGAATATAAAACAGCAGAGTTAGAAGGAAATTTGGATTTTTTTCTGGCCGAACCCCCTGCTCAAGCAAAAGACCCTATACCATTTGGGACAAATGGTGGTCTAATCTCTTTTTTAAAACTTCAGTGTTGGAGCACCCACATCTTTGGAGGCAGTGATTAATTGTTCTCACTGGCAGGAAATTTCTCTTTAATTCTAGGTTGGATTTCCCTTAATTAAACTTTTATCCATTACTTCTTGTCTTGCCATTCAATGTTTTGAAGAATAGATTGACCACCATGTCTCTGTGACAGGCCTTCAAAAATTAGAAGATTGTTATCATGTCATTCCTAGTCCTTGTCTTCGTTAGAGTAGACATTCCTTGTTTCCACAACCATTCATTATACAGTTTAGTCTCCTAACCATCCATGTTGCTCTTCTCTGCATTCTTTCTATAGTCTCAAGATCTTTTTTGATATCATGGTGACCAAAACTCGAAACAATGTTTGTGTGTTCTTACCAGTGCAGGATCTTAATACTATCCCTTTGTTGATGCAGCCTAGGACAGCATTAGGACCTAACGAATACAGGAAAACTGAAGGATGTCATCTGAAGGATCTTAATCTCTTAATACAACAATATTTTTTTAAAATCCCAAAGGTAATTAAGAAATGAGGCTCAATCATCATGTCTGTAGAAGACTGTATTGCAGGAGTGGATTTGGTGGAATCCCTCCTTCATGCCACCCAACTCATAAGTCATCCACAAAATGGTAGTTTCTATGGTTTACTCATAAGCAGCAGTTCTCTGGAATCATGTGGATGGTCTCAGTGATCTTGTCTTTCTTTGGAAAAAAGTTTCTGGCTCAGATCCTCCATCTCAGGTGAACTTTCCTTCAAATTAGTAGGATGTCAGATAGCCATGGTCCTCACCAGGAGTGTTCTATATAATTTACGAGATATTTTAAATAGAGTATTTATTTATCTGTTGATGGAATACTTTTTTTCTCCCACAGAGACAGTACTTGGATAATGTAATCACAGATGAATATAAATTCAACAATATAGACAAGCGCACAAGAATAGTGGCAGTCATTTGTGCATGCATAATCACCCATGTTCAAAAATCAATTTATTTAATAGGTTCCTATGAAGAAAACCTTTGAATAACCCAGGTACATCACTTCTTAATGTTTTTTTAAAATCATTTTAAATGTTTAAACTTGAAGTTTCTGTTAAGTCCTGAGCATGGGCGCAAGGAACGGAGACGAGACATCGAACGGTGACTTCAACTCTTTATTATAAAATAAGAACAGAGCAAATACTTGGGCAGCAGCAGATCTTTTATAGAGCTGGCTGCTGTCAAAACAACCAATGATTTGAGTTTACCGCTTTCACAAGTGTCCAATCAGAGGGGCCCGTTAACAGCCAATCAGACTGGCCAGAAACAACCAATCACGACTCGCTATTAGGACATCGTCAAAATAAGGCATGACGCCTTTTATGCCTTGTAAAAGTTTCTCCATTAAACTTTGGAAAATGCCAGGCACCACGCTTACTCTGAATTGGAATCTATTGCACTTGAAGGCGCCTCTATGTGTAACTATTGTCTGGGCTTCTGCAGTTGTCATGTCTACAGGTAGTTGCTGGTACGCCTGAGCTAAGTCCAATTTCACAAATATTTTTCCACCACCCAGGGAATGAAGGTGTTGGACCACCGGTACTGGGTAAGCGCTCTGTTGAAGAGCATGATTTAGGGTGGCCCAGTAATCCCCACAAATTCTTAACGAACCATCTGGCTTCATGGGCGTTACTATTGAAGTTTCCCAGTGGGCATAGTCAATCGGTTCCAATACGCCCTGGGCTATCAGTTTATCAAGCTGCTCGTCAATCTTTGGCTTTAGGGCAAAAGGCACCCGATGAGGCTTAAGCTGAATGGGAGCTACATTGGGGCTGAGATTAAATGATATAGGGGTCCCCTTGTACTTGCCTAATGTTCCTGTAAACATGTCCTGGAATTCCTGGATGAGAGCCTTTTCCCAGTCGTCACTTCAGGTTTGGTGTATGCCGGCTAGTTCAATCCCGAGTGGGGCAAACCACTGTAACCCTAACAAACTGGGTCAGTCACGATCGACAACAGTCAGGGGAAGCATCGTGGTGCGGTCCTTGAAGGATACTTGGACGTGGTTGGAACCGACAACTGGAATTCTGTTTCTCTGGTAGTCTTTTAAGATGATTCGTTGAGTGCTGAGGTCCTGGCGGCAGATGGCAGGGATCAGCTGTTTGAGGGTTTTCCAGGATACCATCAATAGGGATGATCCCGAATCGACTTCCATCACGCACAGTCAATTCTCAATAGTAACCCTTACGCGGATCTTTCTTGCATCGAATGATGAAGTGTGGCCAATAATAATGGTTTGGTGGGCCTCTTCTCATCTCGTTGAAGAGGCAGGTGCTTGATTTCTGTAGTAGTAGTGGTTGTTCCATTGGTGGTTCAGATGGTCCCGATTCTCAGGAGGTTTGCCTGTCTCTTGACGGAGGTTGTTCCCCCTTCGGCTGGGACTGGACTCTCGCTTGCTTCTGCAGACTTTCGTGATGTGGCCTCTTTTCCCACAGGTACGACAGAGTGCGTCGAGGAATTTGCAGTCTGATCGCGGGTGGTTTGCCCCGCAACCAGCACATTGGCGCGGACGTCTCTGGTTCCTTTGCTCTCGTTCCAAGTGGAGCCGGTTAACCTCCTCTTCCTCACTGTCTGAGAATGACTCGAGGTCTTCATGGTGGGTGGTGATAGCATGCTTCTCAGCGGTGAGTGGGCTATCGTTAGCGAGTTGGCGAAGCAGTACGTTCGCTCGGCGCATTCAAGTGGCTGACTTCCTGGTTGCTTCTGTGGCAGTAGTGTCGGCGATGACATCTGCAAGGCTGATGTCTCCTTTTGCCATAAGTTTACTCTGCACATGTGGTGCATCTAATCCCAGAACTATGCTGTCTCTCAGGGCTTCCTCGAGGTTTGCAAAACCACAAAGGCCTCCTAGGTTCTGGAGGTTGGCTACAAAATCCCCAACGCTCTCGTTCTTCCGTTGGTCCCTCTGGTAGAACTCGTGTCTTTGTATCTGTGTAGGTACTGCGGGTGCATAATGGGGCCGGAGGATTGGGGCGAGGGTATCCCAATCCATGGTCTTCACTTCCACTGGTTTTGCCAGTGCTTTAGCCATTTTGAAAATGGCAGGGCCGCAATGAGTCAGGAACACTGCTCATTTCTTGCCAGGCGTGGCATCTTTTAAATTGTTGGTCTCTAGTTACATCTGGAAGCGATCTATATACAAGTCCCAGTCTTCGATTGCTGGGTTGAATGGAGCAGGTGGTATGGCGCCGCTGGTCATCTTGCCGTTTGTTGTGTGCGCTCTTCAGCCACGTGCTCTGTCTTGTTCAATGCGTACTTAGTCAGCTCTATCGTCTCCGCATCCCATCCTCGTCGCCAGTGTTAAGTCCTGAGCATGGGCGCAAGGAACGGAGATGAGACATCAAACGGTGACTTCAACTCTTTATTGTAAAATAAGAACAGAGCAAATACTTGGGCAGCAGCAGCTCTTTTATAGAGCTGGCTGCTGTCAAAACAATCAATGATTTGAGTTTACCGCTTTCACAAGCGTCCAATCAGAGGGGCCCGTTAACAGCCAATCAGACTGGCCAGAAACAACCAATCACGACTCGCTATTCATGGGCCAATGAGGAGTGCAGGATTACAAGCCTGCTGTAAAGTAAAGCTGTATAGGGTTGTACCGCTGCGTTGGCTTAGTCCATAACAGCTTCTATAATAATTATTTTTTTTTTGAAAAAGATTTTGTTAATTTTCTACAAACAAACAAGACAAACAAAACATAAAAACATCAACTCTCATATGTACATCCAGTGTGTCAGTTGGTTCATCATTTTTGTGCATTCATTCTGTAGTCTCAATCACAATTATGTTACATAACAACTCATATTGTCAATCCAAACTTATATATCCTAATATCACTAAAAAAAGAAGTTTTTGACTATATTTTTAATCATTCATGCTTTATGAGCTAAGAATACTTTAAACCAGTTTACTCTGTAACAAATCATATAATCATATCAAATCAATCCTAAAAAACCCTTTATAAATATGTCAAATAACAAAATAATAGCAAAATAAAGATATTCCTTACTATCTAACATTCTAAATATTCTATTGTCGTATTTTATCATCTAGCCATTTATAAAAAAGATCCCAAATTTCATAAAATTGTTTATCCTCTTGCTCTCTAATTTCAAATGTCAATCTGCTCATCTCAGCACATTCCAATATTTTCTTAATAATTTCTTCCTGTAATGGTATTTTCTCATTCTTCCAATTTTTAGCAAATACAATCCTGGCCGCTGTTAATACATTTACAATCAGATATTTCAAATCTTTACTATATATATCAGGTAAAATTCCCAATAAGAAGATCTCTGGTTTCAAGTCTATATGTTTCTTTGTCATTTTTTCCAACCACATGCGAATTATAGTCCAATATTTTCTAGCGTCCTCACAAGTCCACCACATATGGTAATACGAGCTGGGTATCTGATGACATTTCCAGCATTTTTCAGATTTGTTCTTGAACATTCTTGCTATTCTTGTCGGAGGAAAGTGCCACCTGTAAAACATCTTATACAAGTTTTCTTTATATGCTTTTGACATTGTCATTTTATAATTTTGAGACCACAATTTCTGCCATTTCTCTAAATCAATCCCATATCCAAAATTCTTCCCCCAAACAATCATAGTTTCTTTGACTTGTTCTTCCTCTAATTTCATTCCCAGTAAATAACCATATAATTTTTTAATCACCTTCTCATCAGTACCCATCAAGATCTTACCTAAATCAGTCTGCTTATCATAAAATCCCTCCGTTTTGGAATCTTCATCATACCTTGAATGTATTTGTGCATATGAAAACCAATTCATCCTTACACCTTGTTCCTCTAAGTTTTGGATCGATTTAAGTTCACCCTTTTCATCCAAAATTTCCCCATATCTAACTGTTTGTTCCTTCTTGTAGATTATAGGATAGGAAAATGCTTCAATGGTCGATAACCAAACTGGAATTTTCAAATAACATTGTCTTTTTATCTTCTCCCAATTTAACCACAAAGACTCCCGTACATAATGTCTTCTAAAATAACCCTGTGTTTTAGTTCCCTTATACCATAAAAAAGCATGCCAGCCCAACAGCAAGTCATGCCCTTCTAATGTCAACAACCTATGTTTCCTTAATGTTATCCATTCTTTGACCCACATCAAACTTGCAGCTTGATAATACAATTCCCAATTAGGCAGGCCAAAACCTCCTCTAATTCTAGCATCTTGCAAAAGCTTTAGCTTTATTCTCGCTTTTTTACCTTGCCATATAAACTTCAACATAATTTTATTTAAATCTTCAAAATAGTCTTTTCCAAGCCTAATTGGTATACAAAAATAAAATTCTAGGTAAAATATTCATCTTGATTGTTGAAATTCTCCCTATTAATGACAATTGCAAGTTTTCCCACTTCTTCAAATCTGTAATTATCTGTTGTTTAAGTTTAATATAATTATTCTCCTTTAATGTGCTACATCTTGTTGTCAAATATATCCCCAGATACTTAACCTTATTTGTAACTTGAATTTTCAAAAGGTCTGCCAGTTCTTCTCTCTGTCTCAATAGCATATTCTTTGTCAAAATCTTTGTTTTATCTTTATTTATTTTCAAACCAGCCACCTCTCCATATGCCTCTATTCTTTCCAATAACTTTGGGGCTGTTTCTAGCGGGTCTTCCAAAATAAAAGCTAAATCATCACCAAAAGCTTGTAGCTTAAATTCTTCCTTCTTAATTTTCATTCCTTTTATGCTTTTATCATCCCTAATATTTCTATTCAACACTTCCAAGGTCAACACAAATAGCAAAGGAGATAGGGGGCATCCTTGTCTTGTGCCTTTCCTTATATTAATAAAATCTGTAAGTTCCCCCTCCATCATTACCCTTGCTGTCTGTTTATTATATATGGCTTCTATTGCTTGAATAAATTTTTTAGCAAAACCCATCTGCTCCAATAATAATAACATAAATCTCCAGTTCACGTTGTCAAATGCTTTTTGAGCATCTAGGAATATCAAAGCCATTTGCTTTTCAGGATGAGCCTCATAGTATTCCAAAGTGTCCAAGATTACTCTCATATTGTCTCTAATTTGTCGCTTTGGCAGAAATCCATTTTGATCTGGGTGAATAAAATTATTTAAATATTTTTTAAGTCTTTCTGCTAAGATTGAAGCAAAGATTTTATAGTCTGCATTCAATAAAGAAATAGGTCTATAATTCTTAATTTGCAATGGGTCAGTCTCTTCCTTCGGTATGAGTGTAATATAAGCCTCTGACCATGTTTTAGGTATCATCTTTTTTAACATAACTTCATTCATAACTTCTAACAATGGGATGCTCAATGATTCTTGAAATGTTTTATAGAATTCTGATGGAAGCCCATCTGGACCCGGTGCTTTCCCATTATTTTGTCTGTTAAATGCTTCATTTAGTTCCATCATTGTTATATTGCTTTCTAGCATTTCTTCAGTCTCTTTAGGTATCTTTGGTAAATTAGCTTCCTGTAAATACTGTTTGACTTTTTCTTCATCAATATTCTCTTGCTTATATAGTTGCCCATAAAAATCTCGAATAATTTCTTTTTTCTCCTTATTCCCATAACAAACTTGGCCTTGTTCATCTATTAACTTCAATATTTTTCTTGATTCCTTCTCTTTTCTCAATTTATATGCTAGCCATCTACCTGGTTTATTTGCATCTTCAAAATAATTCTGTTTAGAGTTTCTGATTTTCTGTGCCAGTTCTTCTTTCTCTATTAATTCCATTTTATGTTTGATTACATCCAGCTTCAATTTAATATCCTTTTTCTGTGGCGTTTTCTGTAATTCTTTTTCAAGAATTTTATACTCATCTTCCAAGGCCTTAGAAGCTTGCCTTTTCCTAATATTCTTTTTTCTTGTATAATCTATTATCAAACCTCTAGCGTATGCCTTCATTGTATCCCACACATTTTGGGTTGAAGTATCTTCTTTTTTATTTTCTCTAAAGAAAAAAGCCAATTCCTTCTCCATCCATTGTATAAAATCTTTCTTCTTTAAAATAGTATTATTTAATGTCCATCTCAATCTTTTTTTTTGTCCCTTCCATTTAATTGTCATTGGGCTATGATCTGCCCAAGTACTTGTTTCAATATTTGTTTCTTTAATATTGGATATTAATTCTGTTGAGATCCAAATCATATCTAATCTGGACCATGATAAATGTCTATTTGAATAAAAAGTATATTATTTAGCTTTAACATTTCTTTCTCTCCAAATATCTTTTAAAGTTAATTCATCTGTCATTTTAAAAAAAGACCTTGGGAGAGCCTTTCTATTTTGCTTTGTTGTTGTTGCTATATAGTCCAATTTATTGTCCACAATTCCATTAAAATCTCCCATCATAATTATATTAACATAGTCCAGTCCAATTATTTTCATGCGTAGCTTTTTATAAAACTCTTCTTGTTTATCGTTCGGAGCATAAATTGCAATTAAGAGTATTTTTATATTATTGTCCATTATTTCTACCATTAATACTCTTCCATCTTCATCCGTGTAAATCAATTTTGCTGGGATAGCCTCTTTAATATATAGAACCACTCCTCTTTTCTTACATTGAGTCAAAGAAGTAAATATTTTCCCCAATTTTGGCTGTAATAACAATTGTTCATGTTGTTTTTTAATATGAACTTCTTGTAAACAAATTATATCAAATTTTAATTTCTCTAATTTATGAAAAGTTTTCCTTCTTTTAACAGCTGAATTAAGTCCATTTATATTCATTGTAATCAATTTTTTTTCTTCCATGATTATGCTTTATATTTAGGTCTAATCGCTCTCGTGAATCTCACTTCACGCTGTTCTTTGCTATCCATCTGTCCCCCTACTGCTCCTTTCTCTTTTTCAGTCTCCAGTTGTTCATCTTGAAATTCAGTTAATGAGACCTCTTTCTCTGCTTCCTCTCTTCTTTCTCCAAAAAATTCTGCATGGAAAAGTTCTGCTTTCTGAATTGAATCAATTCTATATCTCTGCTCTTGCCACCTAAACATTAGTCCTTCTGGAATCAGCCATCTATAATTCACTTCCTTTTCCAATAGCATTTTGGTCAGGAATCGATATTCTCTTCTCATCTCTCTCACTCTTCTGGGTATTTGTTTTAAAACCACAACCTCTTTACCTTTGTATTTCAGTGTTTTCTCTCTTGCTACTTGTAATATTTGCGTTTTAATGGATTTTTTGGTAAATCTAATATGGACTTCCTTGGGTAATTTATTTCTCATCGCATATCTTGTATAGACTCGATATATCTCATCTATTCCATCCATCATCTTTTCCTCTGTAATTTCCAAAGCATCTGCCAAAATTTCTATCATTACCGCTGCCAAGTTTTCTCCTTTTTCCTCTTCTATATTTTGAAATCTGAGGTAAAATTCTGACCTTTCCATCTCCCACCTCAACATCCCACCTTTTTCTTGTTCAACCGCTGTTAGTCTACTGTCAATATTTCCAATCTTCTTCTCTCTTTGTTTTCCTTCTTCCTCAATTTTTTGGAATCTCTCCTCATATTTAATCATCATTTGTTTAATGTATTCCACTTTTTCATCAGTCTTCTCTATTCTTTGTTCAATATTTTCTGTTCTTTGTTCAATATATTCTGTTCTTTGTTCAATATTTCCTGTTCTTTGTTCAATGATGTCTGATTTTGTCTTGAGATCTTGGATTCCTTGCATAATCATCTGTAAAGTTACTCTTTCTTGTTCCTTATCTTGCTTCAACATTGTCTGAATTAAACGTTGTCCTCCAGCTGGTGGGGAAGCAGAGGTAGAAGCAGAAATGCCAGATGTTATTGGTTTCCTGCTCATTTCAATGCTTCCAAAGCTTCAAATTCTTCTTGACTTTTAATCCAACTGGTAATGCAGCCAATTATAATCCAAAATGGAAAACTCCAATAGTAAAAGACACGAAACCAAAGAAAAAACAGGAAAAAAGGAAGAAGAAAGATCTTCAGGTTCTTCTAGACCCTAATCCAATTACGAAATAGTCCATCATAAAAAAGGAAAAAATAGAAAGGAAAAAAAACAAACAAATCCAAAAATAATAATATTGATTAAGAGCAAAAAAAAGAAAAGCAAAAAGAGAAAAAATAAAAAGTTCCTTCAGATTCTTCACACCTTAATCCAGTTAAGAAGTCTCAATAATCCAAAAAAAAAAACAACAACAACAAAGTGGTCCAAAAACATAAATAGGAAAAGCAAAAAAGTCCCAATAAAAAAGAAAAGAAAAATTAAGAAAAAACTCTGAGGCTTTCCCTTTAAAATAAAAGGCAAAAATAAGAATATTACTGGAATTGAAATTTAGAAAAAGTCTAGCAAATGGGGTATATATAAAAAAAAACACACTGCACTTTGTTTATTTATCCAAGGCTCTTGTTATGACTCTCTTCTCCAGCAGCTTCAAAGCCAAACCTCAAGTGTTGTTGATAACAGTCCAGGAAAGCACCTGCAATAATATTTTGCTGTGCTCTCCCTCTATCTTATCACATTAAAATGTCCTTGAGAAGAGGTCTTTTTGCAATTCTCTCCAATTCAAATAAAATACTTTCAAGCCTCTAGTTGGCAGTGTTGCAAAGTTTCTTAATACTCTTCCTCCCCCCCAGCCAGAAAAAAGGAGTAATATATACAGAAACAAAAAAAATAGCCAAAGGGAGCCTCTATCTTAAAGAAAGTTAAAAAATCAAAGGGAGCATAAAAATATATATAAGAGAAAATTCAATCCGGTTACCTACAAAGTCACACTAAAATCCCCCCCCCAAAAGTATAAAGAAAACAAAAAAAAACCCCAAGCCTCAATTTGACATCACTTTAAAAAACGCCGCTCAGATGATTTCAGTCAAAAAAAAAGTCTCACAGATTTCTTCTTTGTTCAGGATGAACTTTCCAACCTCAACGGATTTACAACACAAAAGAGTTTCTCTCACCCAGCCGACACACTTTCACTCCAGCCACTTTCTTTCCGGAGCTGTCCCGACTTCAGCAGCTATGGGGGCTGCCTCTCCGCCGCCAGCAAAAGGGCTTCTTCCGGATCGAACCAGAGATTTTGCGATATCTCTGGGATCCTGGAACAGTACCCTTCTCAATCCCCGTCTCTACGGGACGGTTTAGGTCCATTGGGACCGACCAGGGGCGAAAATATCGGCTGCGATCTCAGAGCCCCGAGATTGCAGCTGTATCGCCGAAACGAAGCTCCGCCTTCCTTTTTCAACAGTTTCTATAATAATTTTGACCTGAAAAATATTTTTAATTGTGACATCAGAATTATTTGGTTTCATGTCTTCTTGTCTGGTTTATACTACAGATGGTTGTTGTATGAATTTTGTAACAACCATGTGGTGCCCAAATTACTTTTTCTCTGTATCTCAAACTTTCTTTTGATATGTCATATGTCCTGAAATCGGTGTTTAGTATTGATTTCTTAAACTGTTTCGGGAGTTTAATATTCTTTTTATGAAAACCAGGGGGAAATGTTTTGTCTCCAAAAATCCATACAAAGCAGTAAAAAACAGTTGTACAATCTATATGGTACAGTTGCACATAGAATTCTCATAAGCCTGTTCCTTTTTTATTTCTTTCCATTTCTGTACATGCATTGGGGACATTCATATTGTAGCAAATGTAATGAAGCTTATGGAATAAAAGTTTTGGAGGTGCCTCTGTTATCCTTGTTCAATCTTTCTTTTATATTTGATAGACTTTATTCATTTAGGGTCCTATGACACCAAATAAGACTGGAATGAAGAAAAAAATGGAGAGATTCAAGTCCCCCTCTTTTATAGATGTCACATATGATTCTGTTTTTTTAAAAAAAAAATCAGCATTTTTTCCATTCTTCTGTTCCATATGATAGGGTTGATAAATATCTAATATCAGCAGGTACAGATACAGCAGTGCAGTTAGTGATAAATGCTGATGTTATAACAGAAGTGTTGTAACAGAAGTGTACACGAAGTCAATCACCTAGGGAAAAATATTAGATATTATTATCAAGCCTCACACTTATGTGTTGTAGCCTCAAGCTGTGGGTAATAGAATGTAAACACAAGTTTATGACATAAATCCAAGTTAAAAGCATTATGCACTGTAGCCTGGATAAAAACTTAATTTTAAAAATAACAGATCCAAGTGGCAATGGATTGCATTAAAGGCAGATTTGAATATGGGATTCCACTACTTTATTCCCTTATATATAATACTGCTAAATATCCTAAAAAAGAAGTTAATGACAAAAAAAGGAAAAAAAAATATTGTCTTTTGTCCTAAATGCATCTCCAACTTAAATAAAAAAGACAACCACACCGTCAACAATGAAATGCGATGGTAGACCTGTCCTCAACAAACCTACAGGAGCTAAAGCTAATATTGATACACTTTCACAGAACTGTCTAGAAGTTTTCAATGGATGACAAAATTTAAAAAAGCAAATTTTCTTTTGCTGTTAATGTTCACACCACAGTGACATGGATTGCAGAATTCCAGAAACAGGGGATAGGCAGGCTCAGGACTTAATACCAATGTTGTGTTCCAACCCCTGTGTTCAACCTCAAGACATAACATCCTGGATCCTGGACTCAAACTGCTATTTAATGTTAGGTTGACTTGTAACAAAGCTTACTTTGTCCATGAATTGGTCATTGCTGAGAGAATTGCTCTGGCATGCATAACCAGATTCCAATAATTCCCAGTCCAGCAGAAGGAGTATACTATAGGCAGTCAGAGAATTTCAGTTGGTAGAGTCTAGAAGGAGAACATTTTCTATTATCACCCCCATTCTTTAGAATGTCTTCTGGTCTAAGGTGAGGTCTGTGTCCTTCTGAGTTTCAAGTGTGCCATTAGCAGAGGTGATATCCAGCAGGTTCTCACCAGTTCTGGAAAACCAGTAGAAATTTTGGGTAGTTCGGAGAACCAGTAGAAATTTTGGGTAGTTCGGAGAACCGGCAAATACCACCTCTGACTGGAGATTTTACAGTATCCTTCCCCTGCCACACCCATTAAGCCATGCCCACAGTACCAGTAGTAAAAAAGTTTTAAACCTACCACTGGCCATTAGCCTTTACACTGGAGCACTGGTGGAGGTATGGCTGGTATCATCTAGAATATAGAATAGAATATAGAATATATCTATATGTCTATAGAATATAGAATGTGCATAAGCGCACCAATCATGCCTACTGCCCCTGTCCTATTGTTTTTTTTATTTTTCTTATAAGTATCTATCTCATGTATTCAAAACTATATTTATTCTTATACCTATATCTTGTAGGCAATTGACAAATCAAATAAATACTAAAAATACTAGAATGGTTAGTCTGTTTCTGCTGATTGCTGGCTGCCAGCAGAATTTGGCAGTTCAATTCTCATTGGCTCAAGATTAACTCAGCCCTTCTATCCTTCTGAGGTCAGTAAAATGAAGACCCAAATTCTTGGGGGCAATATGCTGACTCTATAAACATTTAAAGAAGGCTGTAAAGCACTGTGAAGTGCTATTACTATTTCTGTTGAACTTTGGGCACCGCCCCAGTCATAATGAGATGCCCCAGACATAACGGGAAGTGACACCCTCTTTGTGGAAATCACAAATATGGTAACTTTATCTAGTTTTTCCCAAACTGAATGACATAGACTTATAGGTGGCATGCATTTAAATTGACTGATGCAAATTGGTCTACTTTTCTATTAAGAGTAGATTAATTTGCACCAATGTATTTAGGTATAACAATAAGTGCCTATTAAGTACATATTGCACAATTTGTTCTATTGATTGTTAGTAAGTGGAGCTGTAAAGTGAAGATTTGAATTATGGATTTTCTATTGTGCAGTACTCAGACTATTGGCATCCACCTTCCTGAAGTTAAATTAACTCTTCCAATCCTGTTTTTTACCAACTTCCTTGTGTAAGATTCTTAAGAATAAAGGGTGGGATTCTATCTATTTCCCATATAAACATAAGATATCCAAAGATCTACTAATGGAGATACTTCCTCATTATTCCTAACTGTTTTTCTGTGAATTGGGACAAAAATGACACTTCATTGATAATGCATGGGCAATTGGTTATTAATAGAACTTCTCCTGAATCTTTATCAGCCTGAGAACTAATCTTTATAGCATTATTTTAGGAAATTTACATGCCTGACTTGCAGTATAACATCCCAATTAAAGACAACTCCACTGTCTTCGATGAGGTGACTGTTTAGACAGTGAGAACATGACACACCTACAGTTTTTGTGGAAGCAACATCTACAGTGCCAGTCTGATCTAGTGGTTAAGGCACCAGGATAGAAATCAGGAGACTGAGAATTTTAGTTCCATTTAATCATAAAGCCAATTGAGTGACCTTGATCAACCTAGGGCTGTCTCCAATCTAGGAAGCAGGCAATGGCAAACCACTTTAGAAATCTTGCCAACAACACTGTAGAGATTTCTTGAGGCAGTTACTGGAGGAAGAATTTGAGGGTGAACCTCTGTTTTCCAAACATCCAATTTAGTAGAATGGAATATAATATCAGCAATAATACATAATATTGGCATATAATGTAATACACATATATTTCTTCTGCCTTTGGAATTGTAGCTCCTAGTGCAAATGTCTGGAAAACAAGAAGAATGAGAAGACTAGAAATTCAACCCATGTGTCCAGCCAACACACTTATGAACATGGGAACAAATCACATACACACAGTTGAAAGTATTAACATATTTGAAAAAAAAAATATTTTAAAAAATGGTCCAGACACTGAACATATTCTTCGGAGTCTACTTAAGCACACTTTCACAGTAACCAACAAGTTATTTCTTAAATAAGGGATTAAACATCAGATTGGTTATAATTCAACAAAGCCCTTGGCTTTTTAGTTACCATTGTTATATAGCAAGATTTGATGGACAGAAGAATTTAAAGAGTATGCTGTGTGTTTAAAAACCAGAAGGATTTTAGGGAAGGGTTTAGGAAAATGATTTGCCAATTACAGATCAATAGGAAACATTGCCAAAAGTATTATAACAACTTCATTCTCTTAAGACATATCAGCAGCTGGCTGGGGCTGTGAAGTAGCTTAGTACTTAAGTGAGATTTACTTATTATTTTTTATTATACAAATTTATATGGCTGTCCAACTCATGCACATATCAATTTATGTCAATTCTTAACATAAAACCCCATAAAACCCTTCCCTTCCCCATGAGACACTTTCCTGAGAATTCCAGAGCTGGAATTCTCAGGAAAGACTTATCCATACTGCAAAGAATCTGCTCCCATGAACTCCGCGCAGAACTCAAAAACCATCTAGACAATGGAGAAAAGGATCTATACATTGACTACCGTGCTGATTGCATCAAAAGAAAGTCACACAACCCACAACTCCGCATCCAAGCCCATCCCATCCAGTCCAACATCACACAAAAGTAGGCATGCATGCCCCTAACTACCTCTATTCCAACCACAACTGGCCTTAAATGCAAGCTACTCAGTGCAAGAAGCCTTGTAAATAAAATACCTGAATTTCTCCTCTTATTAAATACAGCTAAATTCAACATTATATGTGTCTGTGAAACATGGCTCAACACATCTCTCCCTGATTCCATTATCACAGTAAGAGACTATCATGTTTACCAATTAGATCGAGAAATCCATAGAGGAGGTGGTGTTGCTATCTTCTATAAAAAGTCCCTACATCTAAAAAACATCCAAGTTACCCAGGAGCTTGCTATTCCTGAAACCATCATCTGTGAACTGTCCTTAAATATCACATTTTGGTTCTTACTATGATACAGAGCCCCTGATTATGACATCAAATATGCAAACAAGCTAAATACAGCACTAACATGGGCAGCATTCTAGTTCTCTCTTGACTTCAATCTACCTCATATTAACTGGACCCTTAACAAATGTACAACTGAACCCACACATGAAACCTTCTACAATGCAGTAACAAATCTGGGACTAGAACAACTAGTAACCAACAACACTAGACTTAACAACTGCCTCAATCTCGTCTTCTGCAATAGTTTGAATTCAATTTATGGAATACAAATTAAAGAACATTTTTCCAACAGTGACCACAACATGATTGATTTTTGTCTCAACATACGTCCACACAAAAATCATCACAATGATGGAATCCCCAATTATAACTTCAAAAAAGGCAACTATGATCTTACAGACAATGATTTCTCATCCGTTGATTGGCAATTTCTATTCACTGGATACAATACTGTAGAAGACCATTACAACATATTTTTACTTGAAGTCAAAAGAGTCATCAAACTATATGTACCAATAACAACTCCCAAAACCAGAAAAAACAGATTACCCATAACAATAAGGAAACTTCAGTCCAAATTTTTGGTGGAAAAACAAATCTGGTCATGTTGCCAACTTCCAAAGCCAATACAAAAATTTATGCTACCAGATAAAGACTGAATGCATCAATTATCACATTAAACAAGAAGAAAACCTTCTATGCACCAATTCTACCCATGCTTTCTACAATTTTGTAAACAACAAACTAAAAGACTCAAGGTCCATCCTACCCCTGAAAGGGCCTAATGGTAAAGATTGCAATGACAATACTATTAAAGCCAACCTCTTTAACACGTTCTTTGGCTCAGTATCTTTAAACAGCAATGGATCATGCCCAGTATTTCCTAGTCGAACCACAGACAACTACAATGATCTAATACATATAGATTTTATAGAAGACAATGTTGAAAAAGCACTACTCAATCTAAAACCATCTCTATATATTGGACTGGACGGAATATATGCCTCCTTCTTAAAAAAGCTATCCACTGCCATAGCTGAACCTCTAAGCATAATCTTTGAAAAAAATTTTCAGGACCACTCCTTGCCAAAACTATGGTCACAAGCCACGGTCATCCCCATCTTCAAAAATGGAAACCCTAGCCTCGTTGAAAATTACAGCAGGACAAACTAATTATATACTGCTGCTAAGAGAATTGTATTAATATGTTTACTAAAAAATCTCAAGTTGAATTTAGTTTGAAAACATTCACCTCTAGGAAAGATTGTTTTCTTACCTTGAAAGTATTTAACCAAACACTCCGTTCTACATTTCATCCTTGTTACTTTGCATATATAATCTTAAAACATTTCCATCCAATTTTCACATAAAATTATCTCTGTTTGGTTCCCAACTATTCCTAACATATTTTAGTAAGAGTTTTTCCTAATGCATGAACTTTTGAGTCAAAAACTGCACTAACAAACCCAGAAAATTACAACATCTGAGGGATAATTGTATTCTAATTTACACAGAATTGCAAATTAGATCATTACCTTTAACTATGTAGATAGATCAAATAAAATTTTGTTCACTATTAGTCCTATGAGAACTTTGCATCTGAAAAACAGTTTACTAGTTTTAGTCTTGAAGGAAAGAAACACATTAACATTTCCTAGTCCACCAAGGATTTTTATTTCCTGCATTGGGGAATAACAATCATTGTATTATATCTGTATTATCTAAAACTATCTGAAATAAATGAGCTCAAGGCACATATGTAATGGTGATTTTATATTCCAGATTTCATAAAATTGCCATTATTAATTATGAAGAAATTGAAAATGTGCAGCCTTTTATCTTATTCTTGTTCACTTCTTTTTCAACAGGAGGTATGAGCTGCTTTCTGATGATTGATTAAAAAGGATGTACATTGCATTTTTTTTTACTTTGCCATCTCAAAATTAAAATGCTCACAGAAAATTCTTCTGCCTTTCATGCAAACTGTGCAAAAAATCTAGCTAATCATCTACTACTAATATCATTTATACTTAAAAAAAGAGAGAGAGAGAGAGCTCCCAATCTACAAGAATCTATGGAGATCATCCATGGAGTCATCCAGGTCATGTTTATTCCAAAGATGCTTTTTCAAGAAGCAACTGACAAACCAGAGAGGACCACTGTTTCTAAAGAGAAGTCAAAGTGGCCATCTATGTCAAAATTGAACAGCCCCTTTTCAACACAGGAGGAGGCATATGACATCATCTATCTCCAGTCTACAAGTCCTCCACATCCATTTGCACTGCTCAGGTGATTCTGAGGACACATATACATCCAAATAGCCTCAATCACCCTCGAAAAGAGTGCAAATGACCAGCTGTTGGCAAGGAATGTAAAACCTTCCATTCCCTACCATCTAGTCAGAGCTGAAGAAGTTTCTTGAAAGAGAAGTGAAATATCTTCAAAGAAAAACAAGAAAGCACAGTGTCCTCTTGAAAAAGCACCTTTGGGCCAATCTACAAGATTTTTCAAAGAATTTTAACAATAGACACCTAATAGGTAAGGCTTAGAAACTCTTGATTATCTAAGAGTCATTGGACTGTAGTTACCAATATGGCCTTTGAATGACTCATGAGGGCTGAGGTAGGTAAATATTATAATCATGTTATTATGACATTCATGGAAAGAGGAGCTCCAACAGATATTGGAAAGCAACTGGGCAAGAAGAAAATATATTTGTGTGAATCTGCTTGTTGTGGATACATATCTTTTGGAGTCAAATAGCTTATGCCTTGGATACATTAAGATTGATGACATAGTTATCCAGATATTTAGACTAGATTTTGCATTTTATCCATCTATTAAGTCCTTCACAATGACCTGGGATAGGCAGGTGTTATTGTTTGATGGTGTTAAAGGTTTTATTGCAAGATGTAAGCTATCCCAAGTAAATCTGTTTTGAAATTGCATCCAATGAGCTTTATACTACTGGTACTCTATCTTTGCTTTCTTTTGCCATATTTGTTTCATTGCTATTTGCAGAGCTTTGTATTTTGTTATTTTCTTCATTAATTATTATTATTCATAGTAGTAATTGTTGCTGCTTTAATTTTGGATAAACAAATTCAATATAATGTAAGTTCATGCATGTGAAAGGGTGAGTGTGTGGTTGTGTGTGTGTGCATATGCGTGTCCTCACTTAAAGACCACAACTGAGTTCAGAATTTCCATAGTAAATTGCATTTACTTACCTACTTACCTACTTACCTACTTACCTACTTACCTACTTACCTACTTACCTACTTACCTACTTACCTACTTACCTACTTACCTACTTACTTACTTATCTTCCCTGGCTGGACTACAGTTTTGGGATTTCATGGAGATATCATTCATGTGTTAGGAAGGTCCAAGCAGTTTTATAAGATCAACCAAAGTCATTGAGTTACTGCCACCTCTCTGGAATCTCTCTCTCTCTTACATCTTTACTAAAACATTACAATGCATAATATATCTTAAAGTATTTTTACTTCTTGGTTTTGATCCTTCTTGTAGACATCTACTCACTTTTCTTCCATGAGTAGAACATCCTACCAGTGCTTTTACTGTGGGGAATTTATTAACTTTTTATCTTTCAGTATGGAATTTGCTTTTAAGCTGAACGACTTTGGCCTCTCTGAGTTCTCTTTTTTTCTGGCTCATTATATCATGCTTTTTTTTTTTTGTCCACATATTTCTAAATGATGATGGTTAAAGGCATGTCATTTCATAGTGCAAAGAAGGCAATGTATTATAAGAATGCAAAAGGCATATTTTTTGTTGGTTCAATATTTCATTTCCCATGCTACATGAAGAGTACTCACAAATAGCCCTTTTATTCTAAAGAGCCTCCCTACACCATTTAGAAATGTGTTCTATAATTATTATTCTTATTTTTTTTTAAAAAAAGGCTCTCAAAACTAAAGATTTTAAATAGCAATTAGTCTGCCCAAAAGAATTTATCAACTGGTATACTCCCAGAATGCACTGTATTGTTTTCTTAATTTCTGCTTTTGTCAAGCACGTCCTTGATTTTAATTGTATGTTATAATTGAACCTCTTTCCTTTTAAAATTGCTAAATTATTCTTGTAATTATCTTCATATTTCTCCCCCCCTTTCCAAGGAAAAGCATTCTTTAGAAACTCAGGATTGCTACAGTTTTAAGATGCCCACCCCACTTTTTGCAAATGGCTAAGTAGCTTATATTCAGTTCAACGCTCTATCTTCTGCCCCCTTTTAATTATTTGCTCTTTTTAAAAGCTGCTTGATATAAGTTCCATTCAAATGACATTTCAGGGTGGATTCACTGATATTGTCTGAAATGGGTGAGAGGCTGGAAGTGGGAGTGTGCTTCAGCAACAATGCACCTTATGCTAAAGCTGGTGATTCATGTGAAGGTTAATGGCTAGCATTGCAGGCACATCAATGTACAGCCTGTAATTAGGAATGTCTGTTGGAAGCTCACAGTGTAATATAAACACAAAACATCTGCATGTTTGTGGTAATGGCTGTCCTCAAGTCTCATCATTCTATTTTTTTTTTTTCTTTTGTGCCTTAATGGCATGTTTTCCACTTGTTCTCACAATCCTTTGTTCTTGCAAGACATTTTTTATAAAAGGAGCCTAAGGCTATCTGCCAATGTAAGTCTACCACCATTTGTGTTCTTTTGCTTGCCATTTACCCATTTTGTGATTTCTGCCTTATGTATCTGCAAGTACCCAGTACAATGCAAACACAAAATAGGTTGATCAGCATCCTGGTCTCAAGTTTGCTTGAGTATTGCTCATTAAATCATTCAGTGTGCAAGATGCAAAACAAGATGCAATTATGTTGATATGGTTTCAGGCATAGGTGAAATGAATGGAGACAATCTTAGTTAGTGAACTTTCAGCTCTTCATTACATAGTGACTTGAGAGCTTGAACAACAACAACTCTGCCTTATATAGGTAACCTTAATGTGAAATAACCAATAGGGAGCTGTAAGACGCCAGCTCCAGAACCAATAAGAGTCCTTCATTAAGGGCCAATCGGATTCTCTGAACTCAACCAATCCGATCAAGCCGCTTAACAACCAATCAGAAGTGCAGGGCCAGAACCCTGCACTTTACCCCAAGCTTGCTTTTATTTAAACTATTTACATACATAACACCCCTTCCCCCTGGCTCCTCAATTATGGTGTGGTTATATAGTCCTTCAAATAGGACGGTTGTCTTTTGGGTCTGTTAGATTTTCTTTGGACTGGCTGTGTGCAGTCCTGTTGAGGTAAAATGTTGTTTTGCAGCGGCTCAGCTTCTCGTTCTGGTGTGATTTCCCTTGGAGTGTACGATTCTTCCTCCTGCTCCATTTCCTGAGTTTCACTAGATTCATCGCCCCCTTGGAACAGGTTCTCTGGAATGTCGTCTTCTTCCATTCCTTCCCCCCCCCCTCAGTTTGGTCGCAGGGGAGTTGCTGGCTGGCCGAAGGGAGTCGTGACCGTAATTGGTCAATATGTCGTTTCCAAAGTCTTTCGTCAATACATCTTACAATATAGGATTTGGGCCCAGTCTCGCATATTATTGTTGCTTCAATCCAAACTGGGTCGCCCGATAAATTTCTTGCATAAACGGGGTCGCCTACCTTGAAGGTACGGTAGCGTCCGCTAGATCCTGCAGGCTTTTCTGGCTCATAAGCAGGGTGCAGTCGGTTGAGGCGGGAATGGAGTTTTCGCCCCATGAGAAGTTCTGCGGGAGTTCTGCCGGTTATGCTGTGCGGAGTGATGTGTTGTAGAAGTAGAATGCGGTTTATTTTTTCATCAATATTATCATAGTCCACTTTTTGCAAAGTCTTTTTTACAAATTGGACCATGCGTTCCGCTCGGCCGTTGGTAACAGGATGCGCAGGCGAGGTGAGCGCATGGTGGATGCCATTATCAGCAAGGTACTGTTCAAACATCAGCGCTGTAAACTGTGGTCCGTTGTCAGACACCAGGACGTCTGGCAATCCATGAGTTGCAAAGAGTCTATTGAGGACTTTAATGACAGCTTCGGAGGTTGTATGGGTCATTTGATGAATTTCCAACCAATTAGAGTATGCATCAACAGTCAATAGTAACGTATGTCCTTTAATCGGCCCTGCGAAATCCAGGTGGATTCTGGACCAGGGCCCGCATGGTGTCTCCCATTTAGTCGGTGCAGCTTTTGGCGGTGCGTTGCTCTTTTGTTGGCACTTGGTGCAGGCCTTGACCCATTGCTCGATGTGTCGGTCCATGCCTGGCCACCAAGCGTAGCTCCGTGCGAGTGCTTTCATCCGCATGATCCCAGGATGTCCTTCGTGCAAAATTTGTAACAGAGAGTTTTGGAGTCGTTCTGGAATGACGACTCTATTGCCCCAGATGACACAGACTTTTTGCAAAAAAAGTTCAGTCTGTCTTGTTTTAAAAGGCGCGAAGTCATCTGGGACCTGGTCCAATGGCCATCCACGTTCTACCCAGCCTAGGACTCGAGCTAGGGTGTGATCTCATCTGGTCTTTCTCGCGATATCTCGAGCGGTCATAGGAGGCAAGTTGAGCATCTCGATTTGTAACGCCGATACTATTGGTGCCGGATCGTCGAGAGTTTCTGGTAGTGGTGCTCTGCTGAGTGCGTCGGCGTGGGGAATGGCTTTCCCCGGGTGATGTAATAATTGATAATTATAAGCAGCTAGGAACTCTGACCATCGAGTCATTCTTGGGGACAATATATAGGGGGTTGGTTTGTCCCCAGCGATTATCCCCAGTAAAGGTTTGTGGTCAGTTACAATGGTAAATGTTCTTCTATATACATACTCAAGGAATTTTTTTATGGCTGCCACAATTGCAAGAGCTTCCTTATCTATTTGTCCATAGTTACGTTCTGCCTGGGAAAGAGTCTTCGAAAATTATGCAACGGGGGCCTCGTTTCCATTAGGCAGCACATGGCTCAGAATAGCGCCCACCCCAAACGGTGAGGCATCACAAGTTATAACCAATGGTAATGTTTCATTATATTGCATAAGTACAGAATCAGATGTAAGTAAATCTTTTACATTTCGAAATGCTTTTTCCTCCCGGTAACCCCAAACCCACAATGCTTTCTTATCTAATAACCGGTGTAACGGTTCAGCCACAGTCGCCTTATGTGGTAAAAACACATTATAGAAATTAATAAGGCCTAAAAATGCCTGGAGATCTGTTTTGTTATGGGGTCTGGGAGCATTTTTTATCGCCCTTAATTTATTCTCAGTAGGGTGGATACCCTGACTATCAATGCGATAACCTAGAAATTCAATACTGTCGGTATATAGATGACATTTATCCTTTTTTACTTTCAATCCCACTTCTTGGAATTTCTTAAGAAAACATTTTAAACGATTCTGTAGAATTTTTTTACTAGGAGCTGCAATTAACACGTCATCAAAATACAGAACCACGCCCTTGATTCCCTGCAATAATCGTTCCATTAAACTTTGGAATATTCCCGGGGCTACACTTACCCAAAATTGCAATCGGGTACATTTAAAAGCACCTCTGTGCGTTACTATCGTTTGAGCTTGGGCTGTTTTATCGTCCACGGGCAATTGTTGATAGGCTTGAGCTAAATCTAACTTAGCAATAACCTTTCCGCCTCCCAGGGAATGAAGGAGGTGCTGTACCACCGGCACTGGATACGCGTTCTGCTGGAGGGCGTGGTTTAGAGTGGCCCGGTAGTCCCCACAGATTCGGATTGACCCATCTGGCTTAATGGGGGTTACAATAGGAGTTTCCCATGGAGAATGATCAAGGGGTTGCAGTACCCCTTGTTTAATTAGTTTGTCAAGTTGTTCATCTATCTTGGCCTTAAGGGTGAACGGAACTCGATGGGGCTTTAAATGGATCAGGGCGACCTTAGGGTCGAGGCTAAACGAAATTGGGGTCCCCTTATACTCGCCCAGATGATCTGCGAAAACATAGCTGAATTCAGTAATAAGGTCCTCCTCCCACTCACAATCACCGACTCGGTTCACGCCGGCTACTTCGATGCCGAGTGGCGCGAACCATTGGAGGCCCAACAAACTAGGCCTGTCCCTATCGATGATCGTTAGAGGTAAGTATGCTGTATGCTTTTTAAATGAGACGCGGACTTGACAAGACCCAACCACAGGGATCTGATTCCCTTGGTAGTCTTTAAGGATGAGACGTTGCATTCGAAGGTCTTGGTGTTGGATGGTAGGAATGAGTTGCTTTAATGTCTTCCATGACACCATCGAGAGGGACGATCCGGAATCGACCTCCATGTGGCAAGGTTGGTTCTCTATGGCTACTGTGACTCGAATCTTCTTAGCGTCCATGGCTGAGGCGTGACCTATAGTGATAGTATGGTGGGCCTCTTCTTTCTGCAACGCTTGATATCTGTAGGAGTGGTTTGCTGGATCTCGCCTTACAGGATGGTTTCCTGCCGATTGGCGAGAGCTGGTTCCCCTTGAGACCTGACTTGGTCCCGGTAAACTGCGACAGACTCGACTTATGTGGCCTTGTTTTCCGCACTCATGACAGATCGCATCACGGAATTTGCAGTCTGCCCTGGGGTGGTTTGACCCGCAACCAGCGCAAGGGCGTGAGGGTTTAGAGCGAGGGTCCTGGTCGAACCGCAGTCAATGGACCCCTTCTTCGTCACTGTCTGACGACGAAGAGAGGTCCTCGTGGTGCGTCGTAACAAGCTGCTCTTCTGACTTGGATAAAAGGTCGCCTGTCTGTGGGGTCGTTGGGTTTCAGCTTCGCCGTAGTTGCGCCACGGACTTTTTGGTCACCTCAGCAGCAGTGGCTTCGGCGATGGCGTCAGCAAGGTCGATGTTGCCTTTCGCCATCAGCCTGCTCTGCACGCCTAGCGCATCTAATCCCAGAATTAAGCGGTCTCTCAGTGCTTCATCCAAGTCTGCGAACCCGCAGAGGCCTCCCAAGTGTCAGAGGTCTGCCACGAAGTCAGCCACACTCTCTCCTTTTCGCTGGCTTCTTTGATAGAATTCGTGGCGTCTCACGAGTGTAGGTATGGTTGGTGCATAATGGTCTCTCAGGAGAGGTTCGAGGTCGTCCCAGCTCATTGCTTTAACTTCTCGAGGTTTCGTGAGTGCCTTTGCCATTTTAAAGACAGCCAGGCCGCAGTACGTCAGGAACAGCGCCCGCTTCTTGGCTGGTGTGGCGTCCTTCAGGTTGTTTGTTTCAAGGAACATTTGGAAGCGATCCATGTAGGATTCCCAATCCTCTTGGTTCGGATCGAATGGAGCGGGTGGTACGATGCCGCTGGACATGGTTTCCGTTGGTGGCGTCGTCTTGGCACATGCTCTGTTTTTCTTCCCGGTTCCTTAAGATCAGATGTCTCCAAATCCCATCCTCGTCGCCAGTGATATAGTTTCAGGCATGGGTGAAATGAATGGAGACAATCTTAGTTGGTGAACTTTCAGCTCTTTATTACATAGTGACTTGAGAGCTTGAACAACAACAACTCTGCCTTATATAGGTAACCTTAATGTGAAATAACCAATAGGAAGCTGTAAGACGCTAGCTCCAGAACCAATAAGAGTCCTTCGTTAAGGGCCAATCGGATTCTCTGAACTCAACCAATCCGATCAAGCCGCTTAACAACCAATCAGAAGTGCAGGGCCAGAACCCTGCACTTTACCCCAAGCTTGCTTTTATTTAAACTATTTACATACATAACATATGTCATGGTTCATTGTAGGGATAGTCTGTTCACTAGTGAAAATTTCAGTTTTGCCAGATCCAAATGTGTCTTCCTGATCTAAGACAATTTGCTTCCCCCCCCCTTAAACATTCCAAAGCTTGAACATTAATGAATCCTGACCAAAATTATGCTCAGGGTTCTGGCCTTATTTGTAGAGCAGAGGATGCTACAGTAGTTTTGTTAGCATAAACCATCCTGTATGCTATTGCTATAGGGGAATAACTAAATTATCTTCATTGATGTGTTTGTTTATTTATATTTGTATCCAACCTTTAATATTTTTACAAGTAACCCATGGTGGCAAACATATCAAACATTGCTTCTTTGTGTTTTCTCCACAACAAACCTATGGGTTGGGTTGGCTGAGAGAGACTGGAGCAAGGTTGCCCAACTGGCTAAGGCAGGACTAAAACCCAGGGTCTCTGAATTTCTAGCCTGATGCCTTAACCACTAGACCAAACTGGCTTTTAAATTTGTTCTCAGATTTGGATTTCTTGACATGATATAAATGTGAATCATGTTACACTGGAGATGGACAACATATGTATTTGTTTTTGCATTGGTCTCCAGCAAATGTTTCTACTTCTTAATTACTATATGAAGATATGTGCATATCTCTCTTAACTTCTAAAGCCAAAAAAAAGCTTTTTAAACAATAACTTCTTTATCTTTAGAGGTGTTGCCAACAAAAACTGAACCTCAAAAGAGGGGAATATATATATATGAAATTTATTGCTAATCATTTCCTGTCACCCCATTTTTGATGTGTTTAGGCAGTGAAAATATCTGTATTATGTTTGGCTTGTTTCAAGAGTTTTGACAGGGACAAAAAGATAGTACACATACGCTTTTATAAATTAAGCAACTACTCTTCTGCAATCCAACAAGACAGACAGAGACTTCAAGAGTAATTAGGACTGCAGCGAAAAACAATTACTACCAACCTGCCTTCCATTGAGGACCTGTATACTGCACAAGTCAAAAAGAGGGCTGTAAAAATATTTAAAGACCCCTCACATCCCGGATATAAACCACCCTCAAAATGATGCTATAGAACACTGCACACCAGAACAACGAGACACAAGGGCAGTTTTTCCCCAAATGCCATCATTCTGCTAGACAAATAATTCCCTCAACACTGTCAAACGTTTTACTAAGTCTGCATTACTATTACTATTAATCCTCCCATCCTTCCTTTCACCGATCTCCTCCCACTTATGACTGTATGACTGTAACCTTGTTGCTAGTATCCTAACAAATTTTATTGACTGTTTCCTAGTATGATTTAATTGCTTCTTGTAAACTATGAGTATTATTAAGTGTTGTACCTTATGATTCTTGACTCTTGACGAATGTATCTTTTCTTTTATCTCTCATCCCTTGATTGGCAATCTCTATTCACTGGATATAATACTGTTGAAGACCATTACAACATATTTTTACTTGAAGTCAAGAGTCATCAAACTACACTGCTCAAAAAAATAAAGGGAACACAAAAATAAGACATCCTAGATCTGAATGAATGAAATATTCTTATTAAATACTTTGTTTATTACATAGTTGAATGTGCTGACAACAGAATCGCACAAAAATTGTCAATGGAAATCAAATTCAACAACCCATGGAGGTTTGGATTTGGAGTTACACTAAAAATTAAAGTGGAAAAAACACCACAGGCTGATCCAACTTTGATGTAATGTCCTTAAAACAAGTCAAAATGAGGCTCAGTAGTGTGTGTGGCCTCCACGTGCCTGTATGACCTCCCTACAATGCCTGGACATGCTCCTGATGAGGATGTCCATGGCAGATGGTCTCCTGAGGGATCTCCCCCCAAGTCTGGACTAAAGCATCTCCCAACTCCCGGACAGTTTGTGGTGCAATATGGCATTGGTGGATGGAGTGAGACATGATGTCCCAGATGTGCTCAATTGGATTCAGGTCTGGAGAATGGGCGGGCCAGTCCATAGCATCAATGCTTTCATCTTGCAGGAACTGCTGACACACTCCAGCCATATGAGGTCTAGCGTTGTCGTGCATTAGGAGGAACCTAGGGCCATCCGCACCAGCATATGGTCTCACAAAGAGTGTGAGGATCTCATCTTGGTACCTAATGGCAGTCAGGCTACCTCTGGTGAGCACATAGAGGGCTGTGTGGCACCCTAAAGAAATGCCACCCCACACCATTACTGACCCACTGCCAAACCGATCATGCTGGAGGATGTTGCAGGCAGCAGAATGTTCTCGTTGGCATCTCCAGACCCTGTTAAGTCTGTCACATGTGCTCAGTGTGAACCTGCTTTCATCGGTGAAGAGCACAGGATGCCAGTGGTGAATTTGCCAATCTTGGTGTTCTCTGGCAAATGCCAAACATCCTGCACGGTGTTGGACTGTAAGCACAACCCCCACTTGTGGATGTTGAGCCCTCATACCACCCTCATGGAGCCTTTTTCTGACCATTTGAACAGCCACATACACATTTGTGGTCCACTGGAGGTCATTTTGCAGGGCTCTGGCAGTGATCCTCCTGTCCCTCCTTGCACAAAGGAAGAGGTAGCAGTCCTGATGCTGAGTTGTTGCCCTCCTATGGCCTCCTCCACATCTCCTGATGTACTGGCCTATCTCCTGGTAGCGCCTCCATGCTCTGGACACTACGCTGACAGACACAGCAAACCTTCTTGCCACACATCACATTGATGTGCCATCCTGGATAAGCTGCACTACCTGAGCCACTTGTGTGGGTTGTAGACTCTGTCTCATGCTACCACTAGAATGAAAGCACCACCAGCATTCAAAAGTGACCAAACCATCAGCCAGAAAGCACAGGAACTGAGAAGTGGTCTGTGGTCACCACCTGCAGAACCACTCTTTTATTGGGGATGTCTTGCTAACTGCCTATGCTTTCCACCTGTTGTCTATTCCATTTGCACAACAGCATGTGAAATTGATTGTCAATCAGTGTTGCTACCAAAATGGACAGCTTGATTTCACAGAAGTGTGAAATCAGAAGACACAGAACACTTGGAGTTATATTGTGTTGCTAAAGTGTTCCCTTTAATTTTTTTGAGCAGTGTATATGTAGCAATAACAACTCCCCCCCCCCAACAAAAAAAAAAACCAGATTACCCATAACAATAAGGAAACTTCAATCCAAAAAAAGATCACTCAGGTGGAAAAACAAATTTGGTCACGTTGCCAACTTCAAAAGCCAATACAAAAATTTATGCTACCAGATGAATGCACCAATTATTACATGAAACAAGAAGAAAACCTTCTATGCACCAATTCCACCCGCGCTTTCTACAATTTTGTAAACAACAAAATAAAAGACTCAAGATCCATTCTACCCCTGAAAGGACCTAATGGCAAAGACTGCAATGACAATACTATTAAAGCCAACCTCTTTAACACGTTCTTTGGCTCAGTATTTGTAAACAGCAATGGATTGTGCCCAGTATTTCCTAGCCAAACCACAGAAAACTACAATGATCTAATATATATCGATTTTACAGAAGACAATATTGAAAAAGCACTACTCAATCTAAAACCATCTCTATCTATTGGACCCGACGGAATATGTGCCTACTTCTTAAAAAAGCTATCCACTGCCATAGCCAAACCTCTAAGCATAATCTTTGAAAAATCTTTCAGGACCAGCTCCTTGGCTAACCTATGGTCACAAGCCATGGTCATCCCCATCTTCAAAAAGGGACACCCCAGCCTAGTTGAAAATTACAGACCAATCTCCTTATGCTATGTCACCTGTAAAGTCATGGAATCAATTATTAACGAATCCATTATCCTCCACTTAGAAACAAACAACCTACTCTCTAATAAACAATTTGGTTTCAGAAAAAGACTATCCTGTAATCTGCAACTCTTACACTGCAAAAACATATGGACTACACAACTCGACCAGGGCAAAACAATAGACACAATCTACATAGACTTCTGTAAAGCCTTTGATTCAGTGGTATATGAAAAACTATTCCTAAAACTAAAATCTTATGGTATCTCTGGACAACTGCATAACTGGATAGAAGCATTCCTGTCAAAGAGACAAGAAATGGCCAAAATTGGGAGTGTCCTATCAAATTCTGTACCTGTCAATAGTGGTATCCCCCAAGGCAGTGTTCTAGGACCTACTCTCTTCATACTCTACATAAATGACCTCTGTGATCATATTAAGAGCAATTGTGTTCTCTTCTCTGATGATGTAAAGCTGTTCAATACCACAGACAATACTGCTACCCTTCAAAAAGATCTTGACTATGTATCAGAATGGTCAAACAAATGGCAACTTCAAATCTCAACAAATAAATGCTCTGTCTTACATATTGGCAAAAACAATCAGAAAATAAAATACAAGAATAATCAAGACCTTGTTAATGATCCAAGTTCTGTAAAGGATCTTGGAATACTCATCTCTAATGATCTAAGTGCTAGAGCCCACTGTAAGTACACAGCCAAATGGCATTAAGAGTTGTTAACCTAATCCTACGTAGCTTTTTCTCTGGTAATATCACACTACTAACTAGAGCATACAAAACATTTGCTAGACCAATACTCAAATACAGCTCATCAGTCTGGAACCCACATTACGTATCTGATATTAACACAGTTGAGAAAGTCCAGAAATATTTCACAAGAAGAGTTGTCCATTCCTCTACTCATTGTGGAATAACTTATGCCACCAGACTTGAAATTCTAGATCTAGAAAACCTTGAATTACACTGTCTTCGGTCTGATCTAAGTATGGTACATAATATCATACATTGCAATGACTTACATGTCAATAAATACTTCAGCTTCAACCATAACAACACAAAAGCACACAATAGATACAAACTCAAGGTTAACTGCACCAAACCTGATTGCAGGAAATATGACTTCAGCAACAGAGTGGTCAATGTCTGGAACCTCTGTGGTTTCTTCCCCAAACTCCAAAAACTTTAACCTTAGACTGTCTACTATTGACTTCACCCCTTTCCTAAGAGGTCTGTAGGGGGCATGCATAAGTGCACCAACATGCCTACCATCTCTATTCTATTGTTTCTTTTATTTTTCTTATATGTACCCATCTCATGTATTCATAACTATGCATATACTTATACCTATTATCTTGTAAGCATTTGACAAATCTAAATAAATAAATAATAAATAAATAAATATACACCAAGACAAATTCCTTGAGTGTTGAATCACACTTGGCCAATGAAGAATTCTGTTCTGTTCTGTTCTGTTCTGTTCTGTTCTGTTCTGTTCTGTTCTGTCCTACCCTAACCTACCCTACCTATCCTACCCTACCCTACCCTATTCTATTCTATTCTATTCTATTCTATTCTATTCTATTCTATTCTATGCTATTGGAGCAGACTTCAGAAAGTCACAGATAACAATAAGAGGAAGATATGATATGGAAAGGTGAAGGTTAAGAATGAACAAATTTGAAGTTAGTAAAAGAGAAAAAACTACCACTTAGCTATAGAGAATGATCACTTTTAATCTGCATCATATTATGATAAAAAGGAGGGCTAAACTTTTCCACGCAATGCATTAACATGAGAATTCAAATCAAGGACAGAACATATGAATGGAAAGTATGTGGTTTCCATTCACCAGATAGAGATGCCTGGAAATCTATATTAAACCCCCAAACTATTCCTATTTTTATGCAAAGTTTCCAATTATTTTATTTTTGGCTACTTTACATATTTGTGATCCATTGTGCTTAATTCATGAATTTTCAGAATTAAAATATATTTTTTTTAAAAAAAATGAAGCTGAAGACCAAGACTGTGAGCAGCAGAAGAAACAGTAACAATAGAGGAAAACTAGTTGAGGGAGTTTTCTATTCCAAAATAAATTATCCATGCATAGAGCTTTTTTTTTCAAGGAATAATACTATTTTACAAATCCAGTAAAATGATTGTGAGATTCTGAATTTTATTTATAAACAGTTCTAACCTTGGGTAATGCTATATTCAATGAACCATGCAGCACAATATTTTCTGTACTTGCAAAACATAGTTTATTGTAAATGCTTTAACCTGGGACTGGAAATCTAACATAAAGCATGAAGAAACTTCTGAAACATTTCAAATTGTAGCAAGGACACTCAATCGGGGTATAGCCACAGAAAATGCAATTTTACTTCAATAAAAACTAACAATTCAGATTAAACAAACATTTATTCGTAGCTTGTGTATCCAAATCTCACCTTATTCACTCCTGCACATATTTTGTAAAGTAGAAATGCCCCCCCCCCCCACACACACACATGCATTAGTGGTGGGATTGTACCAGTTCAGCCCAGTTCTGCTGAACAAGTAATAAAAAGTGTGACTGTTCGGCTAGACTGGTAATAAAAAGAACAGCTACTGGTTTGGCCAAGCTGGTTTTTTTTTTCCTTCTGATGATCAGTTGTTCTGATGATCAGCTGTGCCAGGATCTCCCTCGCTGTCTTATTGCTTTGCCCAGAAGGCTTCCCTTAGGCCCAGGAGGCAAAAAGGGACATGGGGGTAGTGGCTGCCTTGCCTGCCTATGCTCCTTTTTTTTTTTTTTTGTCTTTCTGGGCCTCAGGGAAGCCTCCTGGTCTCCCAAGAGGCTTCTCTGAGGCCCAGGAGGCAAAAAAAAAAGGAGCATTCTGCCCCCCCAAACCCCCACAGAAGCCACACCCATCCAGTTACATGGCCATGTCCACCTAGCCACACCTACAGAACTGATTGTAAAAACATTTGCATCCCACCCCTGACATGCATGCAGGTTTGTGTTTATGTATTAACAGAATACCAAAGTTGGAAGGGACTTTGGAGATGATCTAGTCCAAATCTCTGCTTGAGCAGGAGACCCTATAACATTTTGGACAAATTGTTTATGTAAATCATGTTTTGATTATTATTCTGCATCTTTCAGATAATCAATTTCCAACATTATACCACAGGGGCAAAAATAGTAGATCATTGTGAGAAATTGTACTTAAAATACATTCTGTAAATAGAATTGAACGGCAAAACAGTTTTGGATCAACATATAGTTTCATGATAAATCAAAAGTAGAATCTATTGTGAATACATGCATTCTTTTACGACTTATACTAACTATGGCATTATGTTATATTTGCACATCTGATTGTATGGATGAATGAATGCATAGACACTTTCTTCACAATGCTCTGAAAACATGTTTGTGATCCCAGGTTTTCAGTTCAAATTTCAGTTCAAATTTCTGGGATTGCTATTTTAATAGCTACCTGATAGATCTGGCCGCAGGCTGCATATATTATTTTGCTGAGGCTTTTGTTATTAATTATTGTTAGCCATCCAGAGTCACCATGGTAAGATGGCCACTATGTAAATTGCATAAAAAAAAAACAGTTTAATTTCAAAGCAGACATAAGAATTCATTATACATTTTTCCCAGAGCCCATTGAACTATTGGCCATTTAATTTTCCATAGGCTTCTTTCACCATGGTTGTTGCTTACTTTTTCAATAGTATGCCTGATGCTTAAATGAACTATGTGATTTGTTTCCCAATTTTAATCCTTATTTTATTGACTCTATAAGTGCTTCTCACTTAACAACACACTACTCACCACAAATACACAATGCATTAATATCTAAAATTTATTTAATCAATTGCCTATTCTTTTTTCACACAATTCTATAAACTCCATACATCAACCAGGCCATTTCCTAAGCACATCTATAAACCAGTTGCCAATCCTTATGGCTCTTTGTCCTTGTGCCAAAGAGAATCCTAAATAGTTCAGTGCAGACATCAGTGAATGGAAAGCAAACAGATAGTTGTGATATATAAGATCTGTGGAAGTGATGTTTGTAAGCTCTATGCTTTCATCCATATCCATTATTGTTGCAAGCAGACAATTTTTTCATAATCATTTATAATTACTCATTGCCAGATAGCAATTCACCTTTTTCCACCGACATTATTAAGATCACAATTTTTCCTTGTGAATAAATGTTAATGGCACTCCTTAAACCATACCCTATAGTATGCTGTCTTTTAAATGTTTACAATGGAGGAATTCTTCACCTTCTCATCTATATATTACTTAATTCCTTTTTAAATAACTAGCAAATATGTGTGGGTCACGCCACATTTTAAACAAAGCACGGATTCACTTTGGATACTTAAAATTATCTGATTGTCATTAACACATTGAATATTTGAGTCAAGACAACTTTTCAGAAAGACAATTTTGCATGCACCCAAAGCCATCAGTTTGTTGTGTTGGTTTGGTAATGACCAGATTGATTCGACACAGCTTGATCCAAACTATTGATCTAATCAAAATAAAAATTCAGTTGGGATTTTCAATTTTTATCACCTAGTCTACAAAACTAATATTATTAGCATATCTCCAATAATTAGAAGTGGCTTAATATTCCACTGAAAATTGATATTCTGAATAGATAAAAGAGACCAATGTTTCACATATTAGCCTTATTAAAATTTATTATCTCAACTTTTAATCTATCTAGTTTTAAACATTTACTGTTCATAATGCAATGAGGAAACATGAGAAATAATCTTAGCCATTCTCTCCTGTATAAATTTGACAAGCTTTGTCACAACATTATAGTTTTTCATCATTTGCATTTCCAGTAAGTATACAGATTGATATCTGGCATAGAATATGAATCAATTTTCTCAGATTATAATTAACTATGTATATGTTAATAAACTTTCCTTTGAAGACGAGGGAAATTTGTCAGAAGGCAAGGAAAGAGAAAACAAGAAGATCAGCAACAAGTAGCTGGATTCAATTATAAGAACAGATAATCATGGTGATTTTTTTTTTTAAAAAAATCACATCCTAGTTACTTCCATGCATGTGCCTCCCTGATGCTGCATCCATAAACTAACTAGATGCCTAAGCAATTATAAGAAGCTAAACTTTCTGTAGCCTGCATATCAGAAAGAAGTAATGAGTGAAGTACACTGATTATGATTAATTAGTATTTTCAAGGATTCCCTACCATACATTCTTACAAATCAATTATTTTGTAGAAATTGAATTCTAGTATTGCTGGCTGAGAGAAAAGAAGTATACAAGGATTAAAATACCAAAAAAATACAACGGTCTGCAGTTTTCAGAATTTGGGTTTTCTGACTCTCTCTATCGATTTTGGTTGGAAGAACTGCCTTGTTGGATCAGGCTAAAAGCTGTCTTGTCCACTATTCTCTTTTCTATACTTTTTGAAATGTAAGAAATAGAAATCAAAGAAGCTTCACATCACACTGTTTGGCTCTCGAGCTTATGCTGAAACTTCTCAGTTTTAGCTGAATGGTTTTTATTTTCTTTTTTTTTACAGCTGACTTTTTCAAAATATTTTCTATTGTATTTTACTTAACGCAACCATCACTACTAGCCATCACTACTACTACTCCACCCACCCATTGTTTAAGAATCTTGTTAGGTCTGACCTGAGGCACTATGGTGGATGTACTATACAACTATTCATATCTTCATGACAAGAAATCCTCTAGAGAAAAACTTTTGATTCTAAATTCTAGGAATCAGTAACTTTCTTCATAAGAAGTTTTTTTTTTGTTTTTTTTTATTAAACCTTCCAGAGACATATCCTGAAATAAGATGTTAATTTAAGAGAAATGTATTATAAAATGTATTATGAGGAGTCTCGGTGGCACAGTGGTTAGAGTGCAGTACTGCAGGCTACTTCTGCTACAGCCAGCTGCCTGCAATTTGGCAGATCAAATCTCAACAGGCTCAAGGTTGACTCAGCCTTCCATCCTTCTGAGGACCCAAATTGTTGGGGGCAATATGCTGACTCTGTAAACAGCTTAGAGAGGGTTGTTAGGCACTATAAAGCAGTATATAAGTCGAAGTTTTGCTAGAAGCTTTTAGAAGAGGAACATATCTAACTACACAAGCAACTAGGAAAAGTCATTCAGATATGAGAAAACATAATAAAATGTAATATGTCAGATAAATTCAAACTCCAAAGGCTTAGCTTGATTGGCAAGAGGTATAAAAACAAGGTATTGTAAGAGGAGACAGAGCTGTAATGACTGAAGTTCTACCAGAGGGATGTTGTCTCAGTGAAATTGTGGGATGATTGCTATTAATCAGGCTATTGTACATGAACCAGATATAATCTCAAAGTCTTCTATCACAATACTGAAGAGATATTCTTTAGAACTTAAGTATTGAAGAAAAGCCACATGTGCAGTTTGGAAGAAGACAATGCAGTTTTAGTCCTCCAAGGGACATCAATGTACTGCATCTCAGTAATTTTGCTCCATGAGCCTCATTAGATTCAATTGCACTTCCAGATGAAATTTAAGTGTTGGTAGTCATCAATAAAATCTGTAGTCACCATGGCATCAAGCTAGGTTATTTTCATGTCCTTGGCTGCTTCTACTCTTCCTATTAGAAGGCAAAAGTGTATGGTGCAGATCCTATCAATTAAAAAAAAATCAGTTAAAAAAGTCATCTTATGGAAACTAGGAAGAAAATTTTATCAATTGCTGACCTTGTCCTATGTAGCCCCATTCTCTCTGAAACTAAAAAGCCCCCAATCTCACTAGTCTTTCAGTAGACTGTGAATACATATATGTGTTCCCAGGCATTGTGGTTAGTGGGAGCCTGTTCAACTGGTTTCATTCCTTGGCTGCTATGTGTGCTGCTGTACTTTATATGATGTCATGCTTTTGAATTATTTTTAATGCTGTAAGCCACCCAAAGTTTCTATTTAGAAATGGGCAGCCATTCATCCACATCTTTCTTGAAGTAGAATAGGGGCCTGGATTGAGATTAAGGTGAAATGTTATTAAAATTATTATGTAAAGTAGGGTTATTTTCCATCAATAATCCCCAAACTGGCTAAAATGATCATATTTAAGGTATTAAGAAAAAATGTATAAATGTATTAAAATGTAATAAATGAAGAATAATTTTGCTGACTGAATTGATGTAATTTAGTTGCAATAAATTACTTGTTTTGGAATGCCAATTAAAAGCATGCCAATTAAAAGCCAAATACAATCCACAGCCAAAAAAAGAGTTATGAGTGTTATGACCCAGGGCAGCGCATGCAAGCAACAGCGGCAATGTGAAAGAAGGATTGAATCCCCTTTTATTGAACTAACCTTCCCCCAAATCCTCACAGCTCACTGTAAGCCCAAGGGCAAGGCTCTAATATGTACTCACACCTCAAGCAGTTCCTTGAATCCAGAAGTGTGTGAGAGAGAGGGCAGCACAGTTCTGTGAACAAAAAGAGCTCAGGACACTTGGTCATGTGTGTCATCGTCCTACAGAGAGTTCACTGAGGCCACAGCACAAACCAGAGCTCTTAGCTGGGTCGCTGCAACACCCACCCAGTAAGGCTAGGCAAGATGAGGCAATGCAAACAAAGCCAAGAAAGGATGAGCAAGACAGCAAGGCAAAGCAAAACAAGGCAGCAAGTCAGGGGTAATATCAAGGCTTCTTGAATCATGGAAAATGTTGCTGGCAAATACCACACTTGTTCCCAACAAAAGTTCCTCCCCCTGGCATCTCCTCAAATCCTATTCTTCAGGTGAGCCTTGTGAAGAGGGGCAGGATACTCTTCTCCTTAGTAGTCCGATTCTGCCTCCTCTCCATTCTTTGTACTCAGGGATTAGGTGGGCAGTTGTTCATCTGGACTCCGATCCTCCTCTGCTCCACTACCTACCTTTCCATCCCCTCCCCATTTTCTCAGTCATGTTGCACCCTCTCTTCCTCTCTGGCAACTCTTTTGAGGGCCAAGGGATCCAGGACTGCCTCTTTCTGATCCTCTGGTCATTCTTCCAGGACCAGAGAGGCTGTGCCCTCTTCCTCCAATGGCCCCAGCTCTGATCTGGCCTAGGCTTCCCCAACAGCATGAAGCTGACTCCTAATCCTGATAAACTCATTTTAGTTAGTTTACAGTGAATTCATCTCCAGCAAAGCCTCAGCCAACAGTCTTTTAAGATATTCCACAATTACTGACCTTTATCAGAATTGGAGAATTGCCAGGCCAATATCTTGCAAAAGCCAAATAATTAGCAAGAATGCAGGAACAGATCTTCACCTAAATGAACTAATTGTCTCTTGCAAAACCCCACTCCCCTTTCACTCCTCTTTTATTCTCTCTGGGAGGGACCATTCACTGTCCACCTGTGGCTTTACTCCCAAGTCGACCCTTGTTCCATAGATGTTCCCTTCTTTTGGCAGCTCTGCACATGTGCACACTGGGAACAGGCTCCAGCTGTTCTTTTGCCTCACTGTCCAACTCTGAAGGCAGCTGATAAATGTCAGATGGCCCTGGCCCCATCTTTGCCTCTGATGCAGAGCACTTGTCAGAGCCTTCCCCAGACTCCAGGACTGGCCAATGTTCCTCCCCAACCTCCTCATTGTCTGAATCTGCTGCGTGGGCCACAACAGGCTCCATCTCCTCCTTCTCATTGGAACCAGGCTCCGATGGGTCCATGGCAATGAGCTTATGCTATTTGTGTTGCACAGTTGATCCTTATTTCAGTTTCTTGAGATTGGGAGAAGTGCCTAATCATCCAGATCAATGCGGATTTTTATACTTTCCCAAGGAATGCTATTTTAGGAGATTGATGAGCATTGCATATGTGGAGAGAGGGGGAGACATCAGAAATATATTGTTGAAGTACTTGACTCAAGTACATAGAGCATTCCATCCAGCCATACTGGAATGCCTGTACATTAAGGTTAAAAAAGTGAAGATATAACTGCAAATGTGTGATCAAAGCCTCTTTTCATGTATTGTATATATAAAATACAATTTTAATAATGGTACATCTTTGATTACCTCTTTTCAGCTACCATCTTCAGTTGTCAAGCACACGAAGTGGACAGCCCTGTAGCCACAAATTCAGTTTTTATATTAAATGAAATTTCAGTTGAAGCAGTGATCTAATATGTTTGCGTATTTGGGAAACAGGGTATCTGAAGCCTATTTTTTCAGTTACTATAGCACTTTAAAAATAATGGGAAATGAAAAATAAATGCATTGCAACAAAATTTCAAAAATTCTCATTCATTTGAATGCAACAAAATCACTGGCAATATTAAAAGTAGTGTTTTATTGACAATAATGAAATAATATAAGTAAAGGACACCATTGGATGGGCGGGGAAAATATTTTCATCATTTTTTTAAAGAAGTAATTGAATGTACACTATTAATATTCTTTCCCTTCTATTATAGCTATAGGGAATGGAAAATATTGGCCATTTTTCAACATTAATTACATTCAAGGGCAAAAATAAATCTATATGAATATAAATGTTAACAGTTTCACTAATAACTAAGTAAAACCTGTGCCTACAGGGTGGTAATAAGAATTAATTAATCTTTACAAACAATTTACTAAGTGTATTTCAACAGAATATTTTGTATTAATTTATAGCCATATTATTTTCCTTAGAAAATTCCCATTAATTTTAATATCATAATAATGCTATTCCATTATTTCCTGTCCTTGTTGAAATTCTTCCTTAGCATAGACTAGAAACCAATTAAAACATTTAACCTGTTTGGAATAGTGCTTGAGGTCATTATATATTGATATCAATTTTTTCAATATCTATTATACTTATATCTATAAACCCAAATGAGTTTTAATTGATGAACTAGAATCTACCAGTATCAACTTCATAGGATAGCTTAGATGCATCAAGAGCTGATATAGTACACTAGTATGTTATTGTCCTAAGAATGAGATATGATGATCCATGAGAATGTTCTTGAGAGGCATAAAAACAAAGAGAAACCACAGACTAGACAAAGATCAAATAAAAAGCAGCTCAGCTCACAGGAGAACTGAGGCATGGCAAACTTCTCACAAGAGACCTTTCCTAGCTTTTGGAAGTGAGGGAGGAGAAATGTCAGATTTGCAAGATTCTATTACTGCAACCTTATCATAAAATTTGTGTAAATTATTTTAGTTGGTGCTTCTTGTCTGAACTATCCTGAATGATTGACAAGGGTCATCATTTGGAGAGATGGGCAGGAAATAAATGTAATTAATAAATAAAATAGTATGGTGGTTAATGTTCTGAACTGCAAAGACCCAAGTTCCCTTAGGTTCTGAAACCAGGTAGGTGGCATTGGACTTGTCACTCTACTTATTTCTACAGCATTTTTCATTCACAGTCAAAAGACAACCTGGAAGAAGACAATGATAAAATGCTTCTGCAATTACTTTCTTGCTAAGAAAATTGCATAGAACTCTTCTATAAATTGCCAGAAATCACAAATGGTATGACATCCTACATAAAGAACTTTGGTGGGGCAGTGGTTAGAGTATTGTACAGCAAGCCACTTCTGCTGACTATCGGCTGCCTGCAATTTGGCAGTTCAAATCCCACCAGGCTCAAGGTTGATTCAGCCTTCCATCCTTCTGAGGTGGGTAAAATGAGGATCCAGATTGTTGGGGCTAATATGTTGACTCTTAGAGAGGGCTGTAAAGCACTATAAAGCAGTATATAAATCTAAGTGCAATTGTAATTGCTATAAAAGTATATTTCCCCCAAACTATTATATGAGCCTATTTTATTCAGAAAAAAAGCAGCAGGCAAGAGGCTCGAAGAACAGAGTTATTGTCAGTCTTAATAAGTTATATTATGGAAGTGCAGAGTGGAGTGGCAATTCCATATTTTATGTTAATAATTATGGGCAGTAGAGCTTTGTGAATGATCCAATGGGAAATTTTGATATTTTCTTTTTAATACATCAGCAGAAAGGTTCTTCAAAACCCAGGTGGAAAGGTTTTTAACAAATCTTTTTCATTACTCTAATAGATGATGACCCACCATGAACTGCCTATTATCATTCTGGCCTACCATATTGTCCACTTGAAGAATGGGAAAAGAAAATGTGAATGGAGGTGGGAGAGAAATAATATCTATCCTTCATTTTACAATTCTGAAGTGCATTATTACACTTAGCAGGCAAATTGAAATTGTTTTATGATCCTGAAGGGGGAAGAAGATGGATAATAAAATGGTCTTTTCCATGGTATAAAAGAGGGTTAATGTTGGAATACAATAAAGATCACTGTTTACATAAAGGCAGTGGTGGGATTGAAAAATGTTTAGTACCAGTTCTGTGGGTGTGGCTTGGTGGGCATAGCAGGGGAAGGATACTGTAAAATTTCCAGTCAGAGGTGGGATTTGTCGGTTATCCAAACTACTCAAAATTTCTGCAACCGGTTCTCCAGAACTGGTCAGAACCTGCTGAATACCATCTCTGCATAAATACTACCAGTAAAATGATGGACTTAGACCTTTCTTTGAAGAGCAAAATGTAGTGAGAGGTCCAAGACCAGTGCATAGTAAGGTGTTCCCCTGTCATTGTCAGTCTGCATTCCTAGTACCAAGATCATGTTAAAATTTTTACTGCCTTTATAAGTCTTATACATTATTTCAGAGAAAATTAGGCATTGGGATTCTTCTGAGTTCCTTTGGCAAGGAATCTACTGATTACTGTTATTGGGCATGCCAATAAAAGATGGAACTGTGCTGCCTCTATTACCAAATACTTCATCTTTAAGGCCTGGTCACACTGCAAGAACTTTGCTATAGCGGTCCTTGAACGGTAGGAAGAGGGGGACAAATTTCGACACCGCTCGTCACCGCGCACAAAATTGGAAAAAAATTCGAAAACACGGGCGTTGCCTTAGCGGTGCACCGCTGAAGCTGGCGTTGCTTTAGCGTTGGTTTAACGGTAGGGAACGTTGGTTTAGCGGTGACGCGAGCGTTGATAAAGCGGTGTTCTGCGCATGCGTGCGTTGGCTTGGCGGGGGTTTGAAGTAATTGCGACATGCCGCTTTGGACTACCGTAACGGAGCTGTACGGAAGTTCTCAAAGAGTTTTGATAGAAGTTCATCATGGGACGTGGACAAAAGAAGAGGAAGGCTGGAGGAGGAAAGGCAGCAGCCTCCAAGAAGATGCAGGCAGCAGTGGAGTCAGGTAAATATATGTGGCCCACTGGTTGCGTCAAGAAATATTTAACTGTGAAAAAAATACTGTAGTGTTATGTATTTTACTTCAACATTTTGAAATAGAATGAGGAGTACTTGCAGAAGAACCAATTATTTTCCCCAAAATTAGTTAAAAACCAGTCTTCATTGTTTAAAATATTTAAGGAAGAAAATATGATATAAGATCTTTCTAATTTTGTAGTGAACTTTGTTTGTAGAAAACAAAATAACCTTATAAAGCAGCATGCTGACAGAAAGCTTACACAAAAATGTATATATATGTGGGACTATGCTATTATCACATGCTGACCACGTGGTATCTCATACATACAATGTTAATTTATAGAAATATGAGCTTAATTTGAGGCGTATCATTTTCAGTACACACTCGAAATATAATGTCCTTTCAACATGAACAAGTACAAAAACGAATAAAGAAAGAAAAATTTGAAACCTCAACCATTCTCTTTAATTTATTATTCCATTGTTATATTTTGCAGAGACCAGTCAGACCACACCAGAAGCCACTGCTAGCACAGCCACTGCGAACACAGCCACAACCACTGCTACCATCGCCCAGGCAGGGGCAGCTGCTGTTGAAGGTAATCACCAATGAAAATGTATGAAATTTAATATAATTATGATGATAATAATAATAATAACCATAATCTTTCTTTCACGTTAATTGTCATTGCTCATTTATTATTCATGTTGTATATTTTGCAGACTCTGATGATGAGCCCGAGGAGGCCCTGACACAGGACCAGCCTGATGGTGAGGAGCTACCCCCTGGTGATGACCAACCTGAGGAGGGCCGTGCTGCTGCTGAAGGTAATTATAATGTGATGAATGCAATGAAAAACTAGACTTTCAATAGAGGAGTTTTGTAATGTAGTCAAATTTATACATGTTTTCCCCAAGACAAAATATGTATTCACCTGTCAAAAGACAACCACATCACAATAGTTAGAAGGCGAATTGCATACATTAGTGTTGCTAAGTCGGACAAACATTGTAGCTTGTCCGACCTAGCAACAAGGACTGCGAGTGATGATCATTCCATCCATTACAATGTTTGAATGTTACTGTTTGTTATCAGGAGAACAACTATTTTCTCATTGAAAATTTAACAAAGATGTGTGCATAAAATGTGACTACATCACGAAACCCCTCTATTCGTCAAGTCGGACAAATTAGGTGATCCGAAGGATATTCGATTACGTAATCAAATTGTTCTAAATAATATATGTTTAATTTATTTATTTATTAATATTATTTTTATTCAATTGCTATATTTTTCAGACTCTGACTCTCAGCACCCATACTTGGAGAGGGACGATGAACAGCGTCAGCCTCAGAAGAAGTCTTGCTGCAAGGCCCTCCTGCTCGACGATGACACTCAGGAGCAACTCATCGAGTGGATCCGGGAGCACGAACTTATTTGGAGGAAGGGGGGCACCGACTACAAGGATACAAAGAAGAAGATGGAGCTTTGGACCAGGAAGGCAAGAGAGCTGGACATTGAGGAGGGAGCTGAAGCTCTCAGGACATGGTGGAAGTCAGTCCGGGACCTCTACACTAAGCTTCTCACCAAAAAGTCTGGCCAGGCTGCAGCGAACTTGATGGACAGAGAAGTGTTCATCCAGAGGAACTGTGCCTTCCTGCACAAGGAGGTGAAGCCCAGGAAAGGTCAGCCACTTAGAAGCATACTCCTCACACCGGAACCTGTAGCCAGCCAGCCTCCAGCAGCCCAGCCCTCGGCGTCGGCCAGCACCTCTCGCCAGCCTTCCCATGACGTCGAGGAACAGGAAGGGGACGAGGGCTCACTCTCGCTCATTGAAATGCAAGCGGCAGTCTCGAGGTCCATGGGCACCCCCTCACCAGCTCCCGCCTCCACCACCACCAGACAACGCCGTGGCACCACAAAGCCGAGCCTGAAGACTCCCCTGCAATGCTGGAGATGAGAGATTGTATGAAGGCCACCAACGCCCTCATGGAGAGACTGGTCCAAGCCCAAGAGATCAGCCATGCAAGGCAGCCCTTCATCACGTACATGTCCCAGTCTCTCCAACGACTACCTGAGGCCCAGTACTAGTTCACAGTTGAGAGGATGACGGCCATCCTCCACGAGATGCAGCGACCCATGTCCCACCCCATTCCTCCAGCTCCACCACGTCCAGCATTCGCACTTTCACCCACACACACATTCTACCAGCAGCAGCAGCCGCATTACTTCCAGCCTCAGCATCACGGCTTCCAACAGGAGCCTTTCCACTTTTGGCAACAGTCTCAGCCTCAGCATCAGCCTCAGCTCTTCCAGCAATTGCAGACACCCAGAGTCAGCCAGCCATCCTCCACCCCAAGGAGCTCCAACGAAGGCCTCATGTTGTCAGACATGCCGAACCTTTCCTCTAGTAACCACACCAACATGAGCACCATCAGAGAGGGGGTATTCTCCAGGACCTCCAGAGGCAGGAGATGAACGCTCCACCCTTACAATCACCACCTCATCTCAAGGGACTGCTGATGTACTTGCAGAGATAAGGGCCACCACCGAGGAGAATTGAGACTGCTTGAAATGTGTTGAAGAGACTGCTCAGATATTTCATGTGATTTTTGTTTAAGGGTTGAGCTGGTCAGCTGTTTTGATGTTTGTTGTTTATTGTTGTTCACTTTTGTGTTTGGGTGGTCTCAAAAGCTTTGATCTTTAATAAACAGCATTTTTATTAAACTATTCTTGACTACTTTACTTAATAATGAAAAAAACCTTTGTAGTTGTAGAATTCTGAGCCAGAGTTAGGAGGAGCTTTACATGCCACGTGCTTGCCATCAATGGCACCAACTGTGTGGGGAAAGTTCCATCGCTGGTACCATTGTTCAGCCAGGTATCTACATCCTTGTTCAGTTGTTGGGCAAACCAAGAGTTCATCTGTGTACTCCTCAATGATGGCCTTTACCACTTCTTTGACTACCACACTGATGGTGTTGTGATGTTGTTGGTGTTGTGACTCAACGGCTATTCCAAAAGGGCTACTGGTCCATTTCTCCCCGTATTTATAGCCAAATTCTGGTTTCGCTCCAACACCTCCATACCAACGCCAAACCAAAGTTCATCACCGCAATGGATCGCTGCTTCAATGCCTGACACCGTTCCAGGAATCCCGTGTCCGCTCGTAAAACTCTTACAACCGCTCCACCAAAGTTAGTGCAACATTTAATCACCGCCCGGGCAAAGCTTCCAAAACAGCGGTGGTCCAGCGTTGAAGATTTCTGCGTTGGCCTAGCGGACCCAAGCATCCACGAACTTGCATCTAGCGGCACCAAACTTTGACCGGGCGTTGTTGGAGCAGTGGTGAACTTTGCCGGAGTGGAAAATTGTGCGCTCCTCACCGCTTGCAATATTTTGTGCAGCTCAAAACTTTCAGAGCGGTAGGAGGGACCATCAGCGGAGGCCGAGCGTATATGGCGTTGCCTTAACGGAGGCCAACTTCTGTTAAACGGTGGTGAACGGTTACGAGCGGTGATGATTTTTTTTCACCGCTCCAGGACTGCTATAGCAAAGTTCTTGCAGTGTGACCGGGCTTTTACTTTGCATGGTTATGCAAATGAAAATGGATTGTTCTTATTCCTTTACCATTACATCTTACTCTTACTATAAATCAATATCTTTTATCCTTACATCTCAATCTTCTCCATGGTATATTTACATATTTACATATTCCCTCATTGTTTTCCTAATTGCCATTTTATTTTATTTTTATTTCTAAACCACTCATTGGTTTAGAATAAGTAAATACATATACTGAAAAGTGTGAGGAGATGCAAAAGATGCCTTGATGTTGACAACAATGTATAAAGTTTTATTTTATGTTTTTAAAATTTGGAAACTTAATAAAATTTATTATATATAAAAAAAGAAAATAGATTGTTCTCAGGGGGAAAAAATCCACCTCCCAGTGCTACTTTTTGTCAAAAACTGCACCCAGTATTCTTGGTGAAGGATTTTGACTTTTAAATTGGCCATTCCAGAGGCTTAATGTAAAAGCCTTACTCAGGATTTGTGTTCTACTTCCCATCACATTAGTGATGTCATACACACAATGATTCTTCAGTGGTCAGTTACTTTGCTTCTAATTAAACAAAGACTGTCTTGTCTTTTGACAAAATTTCTGCTTGAATCCAAATTATGGTTGGAATGGCTTTAGCTGTCAGCTATCTTAGTATCTTTTCTAAAGGAGTTTTTAGTCAGCCTATGAACAGCTCAAAGGTAAAATTGCAGCCTTTGAGATCAATGATTGTGACTATTAAACAGGAAATTCAGGGTTGTTGTTTTTTAAGATCATAAACACATGCAATTGTTTATATTTGCCACAATCATATCCACAACTAGAACTGAAAATCAAGACAGTCATCTTCCTTTAGCACATATTTCTAGATGTTAGAAAGACACATCTTTTTTCTTTCTTTTTCCTTTCCTTTCCTTTCTCCTTTCTTCTCTTCTCTTTTCTTAATAGATAATTCAAACTGTTCATACTTCATTTCAAGATATGACATGTGCTGTTAGACTTTAAGAAATGAATTGAAGTCACTTTTTGTATTTAAAGTTTCTGGCCTCTATTTGGGACACAGCAATGGTTATTTTGCTGTTCTATTAACAATATATTTCATAAACTAAATATACAAACTAAAAAAATCCAAACTAAAATTCTCTAGCAGATTATTGTTCTTCTGTTTGAATATATCAGTGAGGAAGAATATGCAATTTCTCAGGTCCTTAGCTCTCCTCTCAAGTTACCTTTAATTACAATATGGCTTTTTGAAACTTCAAGTTTATTTCTTTTTGGAAGGGAGAATAATAGAGAAAACCATGTGATCTTACTCCAAATGACAACCATCGGAGGGTTCCGACTCTATCTCCCAAGCAATATCCTTAATTAATAGTACATTATAAATTAACGATATAGAAATATAACCCTCCAATTCCCACATTTATTCTGTTTTCAATAAAGATCTGTTTCAAGTTGCCAGTTGTAAGTTCCCCAGAAAATCATATCTGGATAAGATCGCATCATATTACTTTGATGTGTTGGTTCACAGGTTTGATTTACTTCGACTTTGCATTTTCATTAAAAAAGAGGAGAAAGCTGGAAGTTTCCTCATCCATCCTTCATCCATTTCTTTTTTCTCTAAATCCGTCTATTTTGCTCATTTGCGTTTTTTTCAGCCTGATATCTACACATATCTTTCCAGGATTTAGCCTGTTAACTGTCATTAATAGTCATCTTTCTTATATCAATATCTCATCCATTGTTAAGAGTGGGGTATGATAACCTTTCCCTTCTATCATGTAAAGAGTCCTCTGTTTATACGTACACATTTTGAATTGGAATGATTGTCTGAGTTATTTCTTTTTTGCTTTCTAATTATTTCCTAATTAGAAATAGTATTAAAATTAGTGTTTTCAGAGTGGTACGATGACTAGAGGTGGACCTCTTGCCTCACAATCAGGAGGCTGTGAGTTCAATCCTAGGTAGAGGCAAATATTTCTCTCTCTGGGCATGCTGAGAATATATTTGCTGAAAAAAAACTCTGCATTGGCAACAGGAAGGGCATCTGGCCAGTAAACACTCAGCTCCATTCAATTGCCCAAACTCCACCCACAAGGGATTATGGGGTGAGGATGAAGATGATGATGATGAAAATTTTTGATTTCATGAATAAATCTGTTGCATACTCCTATATGAGAAATGTTCTTGTTATGCATATGCATGTGTGTGTGTGTGTGTGTGTGTGTGTGTGTGTGTGTATGTATGTATGTATATATGTATGTATGTATGTGTAGGTGTGTTTGGCTCTTTTCCCATGTAAGATTAAGAGTAGCTTGGCAACGTTTCAGTGAGGTCCCACTCGCCATCCTCAGGCTGGTGCTTTCAGCTTCGTGCCAGTGCAAGCAGTACGTAATCGGAGCTGTCATCTCTTTATAAATACTGGGGGCGGAGGGGTGGTGGTGTGCTGGGCTGGTTGGCTGTGCTGCTACCTCTTGATTGGTTGATGGAATTGATGTTGGTATAATGGGCTTTGTGATGGCCTTGTGAGTTTTGTTGTGGAGATATCCTGGATCTTGTGCTGTAATCTCCTGAGTCGTTTCTTTTTTAGTGATCTTTTTTTCCATTAGCCTCCTGTGTTGTAACAGCTTGGATAATGGGTTGTGTGATGACCTTGTGAGATTGATCGCTGTGGTGTCCTTGGTCTTGTGCTGTGAATTCCTGGGTCATTTGCTGTGTTGCAACTTCTTGAGTTCTTGTGGTATAATTTCCTGAGTTTTCTGATGTGATATCCTGAGCGGGTGGCTGTGATGCAGCATTCTAGGTTTTGGTCTGGCTTCGAGTTTGGGGTCTGGGTCTGTGTTCTTGGCATGTGTCAGCTTGTTTGGTTTTGGGGTCAGGGGGCGCGACAGCTGGCAAAGCAGCCGTGGTCTGGTTTCTGGGCGGTGGTTGTCCTTCGTTTATAGGATGGGTCTGGGCCTGGGTCTGATGAGGGGGATTGGTGGTGGTGTCCCATGTTGTTTTGGGTCTGGTGTTGGTTTTCGTGGCTGGGACTTGTTTGTTGGTGAGGGCTAGTTTCCAGATGTCTGGTAGGCAGGAGGTATTGTCCCGTTTTATTCATGTTATGAGGGTGTATTTCGATGGCTTCCTTGATTATTCTCTTGCTTGTGTGATCAGTGTTGGATATTAATTTGGTTCCTTCGAAATTAATTTCATGTCCTGTAGCTTTAAGGTGCTGGAAGAGGGAGGAAGTATTTTCTTCTCTTCTGACTGTATTTTTGTGTTCTGCGATGCATGCATTTATTATCCTGTTGGTTCGTCCAATGTATGTGGCTGGGCAATTGTTGCATGGTATTTCATAAATTTCTTGGTTTTCTAGCTGGATATTGTCTTTGGGGTTTCTTAGGATGTTGGCTATTTTTTGGTCAGTGTTGTTAGGGATAACATTGTTTATCCTAACTGGTTTAGGTAAAATAATAAATATGTTATCATAGTTTGTTAGTTAAAGTGTCTGCAACTTTAACTGTAGGAATGTAATTAAGGGAGTGGTTGTGAAAGCAACATAAAAGAAGCAAGGAACATCAGCTTGCTCTCTCTGACTTGATGATCCCTAATTACTGGATGAAGACTGTGTTTTTCCCTACTGGAACGGGAGAGAGATAAAAGACTGATTTATTGTAAGTGAACTGACATTGGATATTCTACACGGACTTTGCTAATTGAATATCCTTGAATGGACTGACTAAACAATACATGACTAATGGACTGTTATTTTGACTATGCTATAAACTCTAAATGGAATAAACTATATTTTGATAGCACAAGCGTATCTGTTATTTTTACTGTATGTTAACAAATATACAAACTTATCTCACTCATTTATCTGTATGCCTATCTGACTAATGCTGCACATTCTGTTTAGCTTGTCTCCTTAACCCTGGTTGGGGAACACAGGCTTAACAAGTGTCGAAGGCTGTCCTGATGTTGTGTTTGTGGAGAATTTTGCTGATTTTGTCTGTGGTGCCTTTGATGTATGGGAGGATATATATATGTATGTATGTATGTGTATGTGTATGTGTATGTGTATGTGTATGTGTATGTGTATGTGTATGTGTATGTGTATGTGTATGTGTATGTGTATGTGTATATGTATATGTATATGTGGGTTTTCATATACAATACTTGTGAAAGGATAAAAGCTGAAGGTATTTATTTTCTCTTCTTACAGTTTTTATTAAAAAACATTTGAAAACATGTTTTGAAGTTAGTGGTGATTAAATAAATAGGGGAGAAAAGATATTTGATCTTACAAACAAAATAGACTTATGAATAGTGTCACAGAATGTAGTCTATAAGTAAGGGACTTACTAATATGTTTGTAGGCAGATTAGTTATACAGAATATATATTTTCTGCAGGCCTTCCTTCTAATCAATCTTTCTTTCTTTCTTTCTTTCTTTCTTTCTTTCTTTCTTTCTTTCTTTCTTTCTTTCTTCCTTCCTTCCTTCCTTCCTTCCTTCCTTCCTTCCTTCCTTCCTTCCTTCCTTCCTTCCTTTCTTTCTTTCTTTCTTTCTTTCTTTCTTTCTTTCCAAAAACACCCAAATTCACTCTACTTAGCTAGAAGAATAGATCTGTGTAACATGGGTTATAACATATGCTGACTTATTGTACTATAGAAAATGCAAGGTAGCTGCCATGTCACAGATTGGGTTCAAAGTAGGTCTCAGATCTGAATGGGCTGTAACTACTGATGTCAAACCAATAAATATTACCTGGTAGTTTTTTCCTTCTCTTTTTCTTAGTTTAGAAAATATGAGTAGACCAACATACTCATGTCTAGAGCAATGAAATTGTGTGAAATCCTTTTTTTTCTCTAATCAGTTAATCATTGTATAACAGTGGTGGGATTCAAATTATTTTATTACTGGTTCTGTGGGCGTGGCTTGGTGGGCATGGCAGGGAAAGAATACTGTAAAATCAGTCAGAGGTCGTATTTGCTGTTTCTCCAAACTACTCAAAATTTCCGCTACCGGGTTCTCCAGAACTGGTCAAAACTTGCTGAATACCACCTCTGTTTTATAAGCAATTTTATTTCATAAGCTAGAGTAATAGCATCTTCTATCAGAATCATAGGGAGAAAAACCATAAGGTGGATCATGTAATGCAGATTTATTTCTTCAAAATAATTTTATGCCAAGTTTTGAATCCACTAATACCTTAAAATGTGAAAATCTCAGTATGCTGGAATATAAACTGTATTAAAAAATAGTAAATCAGAAACATTTTGTGGAAGGCTGCTCCCATTTTAAAATTGATTTGGAAAATGGCATTTAGATTTCAACAGGACATTAGAATAGTATTTCTTTATGATTATTGAAAGAAATGTGAGAGTTTTTTAAAAAATTCTAGGAAATCCTAAAAAGGACCACAGTTTGAAGTTTGCTTCAGTGAGAAATCTCTTTACATCATTGCTATTTTCCCCTAATAATGTGAATATCTGAAAAAAATATGTTTTTTAGAATAGAAAAGAGGTGTTTTCTTCTTGAAATATTCATAGCATTAATATTTTACAAGTGTATAACATTCTTGTAGAATAAAATCAGTTTCGCCAGCTTTTAAACTACAACAGAAAAGGGGGCAGAATTACTATGCTTTGTCAGGTATGGGGCATATTGGGATCAGTCTTAAACCATTTCTTCCAACCAAATTTAGCTCTTTTTTTCTAAGCAAGAAGGATCTCCATACAGAGGAATGAAATTTCAAATCATGGGAGCAAAAACTGGCCCTGTTCTAATTGGATGAGCAAATGAATAAGAAGAAAGCAGCTCCAAAGATTTTCAGGTTTAGAGCCATTTGGTACATTATTTTTCTCATTGCATCACAGCATTGCAGCATTTGAACATGTCTAAAATTATGTCCAATGAGTGAATCTGGATATGACAAAAATATTACATCTGCTTTGCATATTTCTAAGATAACACAGTATAGAGGTGAAATTCTAAACATTATTCTTGACCTGCATTGTCAGCAATAAGTTATATATTTTCAGTAATTACCTCTCTGCCCAAGTGAAATATTAATCAAGCTTTTGCAAAGTCATGTCTCACATTGTAAAAGAGGAACATTTATTGCATTTAAGGAAGTAAGGTGTTGGTAAATGCTGCAAATACCTATTTTGTTACATAAATATTGTGAGCATTCTATGCAACAGGCACTGTATAGCAGAATATATGTTTATAAAAGAAAGAAAAGAAATGCTTGCAACTGTGTCAGGACGAATTGAACAAAGTTTTATTGACTAAATGTATAAGTATTTTTTCCACATTTGTTTGTCAAAACTAAGACTTGCAATGAGATATTATCATGTCTCATAACTTTGAGTTTAAAAGTTGGACTTCATCATCTGTGTGACTGAATTTGTTTTATTTGTTCACTGTCAGAGAACAAAGGGGCATTTAAATGATGACTTCAACATTTCCTTGTTTTTGATTGGTTACATGAACGAACGTTGATGCATTGACTAAATTGCATCTAATGTCACCTATTGCATCTAATGTCACCTTTGTCATCTATGAGAGATTGTCAAATATTAATGACTACTGGATATTGTCTGTCAAATCTTATCAAACATGCTCAATTGTATTTTGGAAACTGCCAGAAAGTGTCTGTTGTTGCAAACCAGCCTATTGACACTTTCAGCTGTTGACTATAACATCAGATTCTGACATATTTCTGATAGCAGCAATGTATCATCAAATATCAGCTCTTCAAGGACACGTATAAATAGGAGATGCTAACATTTCACTGAATATTCACAAATTAAATGGAAAGAACAGTCATATCATTCTTTTTGACAGAATAATTTTCCAGCAAAATTGAATTACCCATGTTCATCTTTCTCATTAATCTTGTAAGAACTGGCTACTTTGATGCTATAAAGAATTATCTTTCCCCTCCAAAAAAAGAGCCTCAATTAAAAATGAACATAATAAAATAGTTACATAATATCAAGGAAATGAAGGAAAATAATACATTCCACACAAGCTGAAGCATTAGGCCATTGTTTCAAACTTTGTTTGGTTTACATTGTAATGTGTGCAGACAAAATAGATTCATGCCTATCAAACTGCATCATAATGTAGCCATTAGCCAATGTACTAAAAGTTGTGGCAATTGTTTTCCTATTGCAATAAAATTCAGTGCTTAAAAAAACTTTTTGACATAATGAAAGCAAATTAGTCTTCATTTTTTGCCAAATTAAAAGGATGAGAATTTGAAAAATGAGGCCCTCTTGTGGAAGATTTACCTATGTTTACAAAAGTATTTTGAAAAAAAAGAAACTGATGATGATAATGATAATGATGATGCCTTTTTAAAAAAGTGTCAAATTCTTACTTATTTCCTTCAGTGTATTTATGCATAGTGGAGTACCTTCAAAACTGAAGCAGAGGCGGGTACCAATTTTTGAAATAAAAATCATGAAATACATGCTAAATAGAATGTGTTCAAACAATTCCTTTCCCCACTCAAATAAATATTCAAAATTATTGAATAAATCAAAATGATACATGACACATGGTAGACTAATTGTTACTTGCATACAAAAGTGCAAAAACACATATACAGTTTCCTTCTCCTCTATGATCTGTAAGATTTTCTGAGTATTATAAATAATCTGAAATTACAGGTGTAAGTGCTTTTCTTTGAGAGAAAAAAAGCTTCTGAGATATGTTACAAAAAAACCAGAAGGACATGAATGGATCTGCAGATACAACTGCCTTGTAACAATACTAACTTATCAGAAAAGCAGCAGCAGCAGCAGCAACAGTTTGAAGAACTGTTGAGAGATAATTTAAATCCCCATTTTTCCCCACACTGGTAGGGTAATATTTCAGTCCACACATGGGAGGGTTTGCACAAAAATAAATGCATTAAAACAACATGTTTCAGTTCACAACTTCTTCTATACAGTGTTCCAATATCTCAGGGGATGCTACCTATTACCCAAAATACCTGAAAGCTGGACAAGAAACAATGGATGGAAACTAATCAAGAGGTCAAGAAACATAAAACTAAGGAGAAATTTCCGAACAGTTAGAACAATTAACTGTCTTAACAACTAGTTTTCAGAATTTGTGAATGTTCCAATACCTGAAGCTTTTAAGAAGAGATTGGACAACCATTTGTCTGCAATGTTATAGGGCTTCCTACCTGAGCAGAGGTTGGACTAGAACAGGGGTCCCCAACCTGTGGGCTATGGCCCACTACTGGGCTGCAGCCTATTCAACAGCGGGCTGTGTGACTGGTGTGCAACTGCTTGACTGGTGTGTGCGTATGGCAGTGCATTGTGCGAGCAGCATAGGGGCTTGCTGCCCCACTCGCACAACCATTGCAGGTGTGAGGGACCTCACATGCGTGAGAATCTTGGTCTACTCACACATGTCATGGGAGCTTGGGTCCTCAGTTACATGAGTGTCATGGATGCCCCGCTATCATGAGCATTGTGGACCCTCAGGGCCTCAGTTGCATAATCATCACAGGCACTCTCCACCCCACTTGTGTGAGAAACAAGTGCTCATGTGTCCACAAAACCGTTCTCCTTCCCCCCCCCCCGCCACCTGCAACCTGAAAAGGTTGGGGAATTATGGACTAGAAGATTTCCAAGGTCTCTTCCAACTCTTCCCTTCCCTTCCCTTCTCTTCCCTTCCCTTCCCTTCCACTCCACTCCATTCCATTTCAGCTTCCCTAACACAAATTATTGTTAATTTAAGTTCCCTGAGAAAATATTGTGATGCAAATTTGTCTGATGCAGCCTTTGAAAGGTAAACATTACCTGGATAAACTGCTTTTGTATGCAACTCTTCTAAATGTTTTTTTACAAGCTCACATTTCACAAACAGATGTGAGGGTGGGTGTTGAATTGAATTTTAATCACTCAGGAGTTGGAAGTTCCTTTTGGTGAATCTTTAAAATCTTTTCCCATAGAAATACACTGCAGATTTCATTTACATTATTCAATTAAATAAGTTACTATTCATTAGCTCCAAAACATTCAGGCTCACAGAACATCTTCTGAAAACTGAGAAGTTAGTCAGTCATGTCTTCTAGCATTGTTTTATTGCTGTAATTGTCACTTTTGATCTCCTTTGAATTTCCTGATTGGCCTCAGTTAAATTAGCAATAGCACTTAGACTTATATACTACTTCACAGTGCTTTACAACCATCTCTAAGTGGTTTACAGAGTCAGAATATTGCCTCAACATCTGGGGTCCTCATTTTACAGACCTCAGAAGGATGGAAGGCTGAGTCAACCCTGAGCTTGGTGAGATTTGAACTGCCAAATTGCAGGCAGCCGATAGTCAGCAGAAGTGGCCTGCTGTACTGCATTCTAAACACTGCACCACCTCAGTTGTTGTTGTTGTTGTTGTTGTTGTTGTTGTTGTTATTGTTATTGTTATTGTTATTGTTATTGTTATTGTTATTGTTATTGTTATTGTTATTGTTATTGTTATTATTATTATATTTGCTGCCTATTTCACTATGGGGGTCCTTTAGGTGGCTTACAACAAACATCAAGTAATAAAACAAAAGTTTAAACAAGACAAAAGTAAAATAAAAGAACAATAACATAAACAAAGGAAAGGAAAACAAAGAAAATACATCAATATGACTTAGTAAAAAGATGGGCAACTGGAGAGTGGGGAGGGAGAGGGAGTCTGCTGTTAATCCAGAGGTCTACCTAGCAGACTGGTAATTGAGTGATCATGATGATATGAGAATGCAGATGAAGATGATCTCGGTGATAGATCTATTAACTTCAGCCATGTAATCTTGGCGTTGACCACCAAGAGAAAGCTTGATGGTGCTATATATTAGCCCTGGACAAAATATTTAGTTTTATCATATCGGTATACCTGTTTCCAAAGGAAATGTTCATCTAGCTCTTTCCCCTTGGTGCTACAAGTCCCCTTTTTCCTTTTGTTTCTTCTGGGTGCAAAAACTTGGAATCTCTCTTCTACCATCTTTGCTCAGGTATTTTCAAAGCTGATAGAATTAAATAAAGCTGAAAAATGGGATGATGATAGAACCCTGTGGTAATGTAAATGCCATTCAGGGTTCAAATTCAATAGAACCTTTATTCATTCAGGACATCACGTTTAACAGCTGTCATCCACAAGGAGGCAGTAGAGTGCAGATAGAGAAATTCTTACCCCACCTCAATCTTTGCTATCATTCTGCTTACTTTTTGTCTAAGACACTGTTTCTTAAACTTTTTGAACTCAGAACTCTTTTTCATTTTTTTCGCAGAAGAGTTTTTTTTTGTTTGTTTGTATGAGTTATATTTATAAATAAATATGGACACATTGGTAAAATATTTATTTGCCGAATCATACAAAAACAACAATATTAAATCCATTAGATATTAACATATTTTGCATGACTTTTTTATACTTTTTAATAAGTAAAAATAATAATGATATATTTTTTTTCTTTTTGCAAATGTTTGGCAATTTTTTGTTTTATTTTGTGGAACCCTGGAAGGGCCTTTGGGGACACACAGGAATCCTTGGACCACATTTCACAGAATCCTGGTCCAGAGGCAGTATTCAGCAGGTTCTGAGCAGTTCTGGAGAACCGGTAGCAGAAATTTTGAGTAGTTTGGAGAACCGGCAAATACCACCTCTGACTGGAGATTTTACAGTATCCTTCTACTGCCATGCCCACCAAGCCATGCCCACAGAACTGGTAGTAAAAAAATTTGAATCCGACCACTGCCCTGGTCTAAGAAATTGCCAATTTGAGATTATTTCTTCCTCAGCACATATGCACAGACCAAATGTAACTAGGTGCTAGGCTTTGCTTGTCTGTGCATTTCCTATAAATTAATCTCTTTTCTGCTATAGGAATTTTGGTTTGAGGATTTGTAGATACATTAGTAGAAACATAATTTGATTTGTGTGACCTGAGCAGAAAGAGAACCAAATAACCACACAACTAACAAACCAATTAAAACAATTTCTACTATATATTGAAGAATCCAGAAGTGTCCAGAATTTTTCAGAGCATTCAATCTCTGAGTTTAGCATTTATAAGATTTTGAAAAGTCAGTAATTACATACAATGGTATTTTTGTGGAATCTCTTGTTTTTATCAGGATAGACTTTGCTATTTAGGGAGGAAAATGTGTGCTGTATTCTTCCAAATGGTAGATTTATTGGGATTATGACTATAATTCTCATTGTAGCAGAAAATAAAAGGGATTAACATATGCATCTACACAAATAGTATTTGAGTTTAAGATTTGTGTTAACTTTTTTTGTTTTGGGGAAAAACATTACTTTCAAGGGATGCTGTCATTGCTGGAGTAGAAAAAAAATGATAGGAATAAGTTAGAACTTTGTAACATGAAAGCCTTTCCTAAGAGGAAAAAGCCTAAAACTTTGGAACATGGAATTGCAAGATTTTCCTGAAGTTTTATTTCACAAAATGAGCATTTTTAAACAATTTAAAAAATGGCAAAAAAAAAATATTATAAAGATTGACTTCTAAATATTTTAATTAAATTACTCCCAAATTGTTGTCCAAAATTCCATTAAACCAATCCTACTGTTTTAATGAAGTGACTTTCTCTGAAAACATTTACAGCTTCAGGGTAATAATCTCCAGAAAAGAAGGTATGTTGGTTAAACCAACTTGGTTTCCATTGGATCAGGGACATGCAAAGCCAGGAAAAGCCAGGGGCTTTCTTACTGCAAACTTTCATGTTGAATGTGCAAAGCTGTAGGAAAGTAAATGCCAATGAGTAACAATAGCAAGAGGTCTCAACTGCATTATTTCCTAAAAAAATTAGCATTATATCATCTAGAGCAATTCTATAGGAAGTCATGTGTTCAAGCACCAGATTTTTTTTCTATGCTTCTCCAGTATAACTGACATGAAGGAGGGAGAGCAACAAAGAGAAGTCTTTCTGGTATGAGTTAATGGGAGTAATCCACTGTCATAGCATATTTTAATGCCCATTATTTTGATGATAATTGAGCTCCAACAGGAGGGAGCTTTTAGGGGGAAGTAATAGGACCACATACATATATCTACATGAATCCCCACTTTGTTTATTTTTTTTACAATGGCCTAGAGATAGAGGGAGGGAGAAAGGGACAGTTGGTGAGGCATCTAGTCATCAGTGCATCAATGGAGAAGAAGACAAATATTAGCAGAGCATTTTGAGGTTTCTTCATTATTGACCCAGCAGTAGCCTGAGGCATGAGCAATTAACATCCTTGCCTGTCAATTTATATAACTATAAAAGAAGGATAATTCTTTCCCACCTCATCACAAGGTTGTTATAAAAACTAATTAGTTAATGTTTGTAAAATATTTTGAAACTGTAAAGAGGTATGTAAGTACTAAGTACTATGATTATTATATCTTAATAGAATTGTATGCCTACGCTGGCATAAAGTCACTTAGTGGAACTCATTAATTTCCAAAATTCAATGTACTTTGTATTCACATCCTTCTCTGTCTGGCTGATTAGGACCAATAAGTTGTCTATTTTCAGATGCTCGTACAGAATATATTGCTGAGATGAAATCCAGCATCTCCAGTCAGATTCTGGGAAATTTTGGTCTTCTTCATTCAGTTATTAATTAAGAAATATCTAAAACTGGTTATAAATTGTGGCAGCACACAATCTTCTCACTACACATATAGGTGGGTTGAGAAAATCATTTGTACACACACACACACACCAAACCATCAAGGGACAGAAGAGGAAAGGGATGAAAACTTGGTGCCTTTCATTATAAAGGATTTTTTTTTCTTTAATTAATTACCATTGCAGTTTATCAGGATAATTGCTATATAACTTGTAAAACAATAAAAAAATTATTTTAAAAAATCCTATGTAAGCCTCTCAGGGACTTTTAGCTGAAAAGCGGGATAAAATATGCTAAATTAATGAATACTACATGTATCTTATTCTCTTAAGCAAGTTCATCTGGGTTCATAATATAATGTGTAATATGGAGAAATTAAAAGAAAAGTTTTCCACTCTCTGGCATATTATAAAACCTTGGGGTCATTCAGTACAACTGATGTGAAGGAGGAAGGGCAACAAATCAATGTAGTCCACTACCATAGCATCTTTTAATAGTCATTATTTTGATGATAATTAAACTCCATGTCAGAGTTGAACAAATTAATGGAAATGAAGACTATCATTTTGTGGTATTACCTCTAGGTGAAAAGACAGTAGACCTTTGAATCTCAGTGGCAAGCAACCAGAAATAGAGTTGCCTTAGACCTTGAATTTGTAGTAGATGTTGTTTGTGAGTTTGTGGAATTGACAGCACAGAAGATGAATTCTTTATTGGCCAAGTGTGATCAGACATACAAAGAATTTTTCTGGGTGCATATGCTTTCAATATACATAAAAATACATAAAATAAAAGATACATTCATCAAGAATAATAAAGTCCAACACTTAATATAGTCATAGGGTACAAATAGGCAATCAAATCATACTAGGAAACAGTTGATATCAACCATAACAATACAAGCAACAAAGTTACAGAAGATTGTGGGAAAACAAAGTATTGGTTCAGATGCATCTTTACTACTATCCATCAGAGATTTCTCAGGATCAGCCTAAGATGTTTGGGTATCTTATATGAGAAGATGATTTGCCTAGTATTAGGGCAGTGATAGATCTAATCTTGACTTACATCTAACTGCTGATTCAGCTATGGCAAAATATAAGTAATATGAAGGTTGGCAAAATAAAGGAGATATCAAAAAAGCTCCCCTTGTATTTGCAAAACAATTTAATATTGGAAATAAGATAGATGTAGCACCTATGAATGCAAGGCTACACATATATATTTTCTGTACAGCATTATGCTGGACCATTTTTAGAAACATGTGAATTGATGTAAAGCATTATCATTGCTGATTCCCAATCTGGAAAGTGGAAAAGTGCATTCTCAGAGTATAATGAAATTTCATAAGGAAGTCAATGCTCCAGGCTACAGAGGGTCTTAAGTATGGAGGGAGCAAATAATGAGGATAAATAACATCTGCAATGGTTAATATATGCAAATTTAATAATTTGGACAAATATACTTCAACACATGTAGAATTGACCAAGTGACACAATCTAGCTAGATCTCCAAGTCATATGATTAGTCCAATATTTTCAAGCACATAATCTAGTATAGAGGATAATATTACCTGTCTTCAGCTACTGGAAAGAAAATCTGGTCTGTTTGGACATTCTCTTCATTTGATACGTACCAGTAGTGAATAAAAATGCAGGTAGCATCAACAGAAATAATACAAAAAATATTAGAGAACTGTATATCTCTAAAGGTTGGGCTGTGGAAATATTGTCTGAAAGATAACATAATACACAACAGTTCTGATTATTCTGCTGCTCATTCAGTTAGTCTTCAGAAAAAGCAATTCAGGAAAATTTCAGCTTTTTCTACTGTGGGTTCTTGGAAATTAAGTTACAGCAAGACTCCAGAATGCGTGGTGGAATATGCTATGGGCACAAATCCACATCTTTATAAAGTATGTGGTCCATATATTATAGTTTCTACTGGCAGTTTTTATTTAACTTCAAATGCTTTTCTTCTGTAAAAGAAAAGAAAAGAAAATTAATTCAGTAAAATACTTTCAGTATAGAATATTGGACTTGGCAGACTCAGTTCAAGGAATTAATAATATACAACCCTGTTCACACATATTACTTTTCACAAAAGTCATATAAAGCTAATAGGAGGAACTGGCAAAGTACTTTTGATTTTTAAATGGCTCATTTAATAAACAACTTAAAAGAAAGACTACAATAGTTGCAAGATCAGACTGAGCAGAAATCACCAGACTTCAGACTTAATAACGAGCACATCATTCTATCAAATGTTTGAGCAGTAGCTGTCCAGCTGAGCCAAAACCCAATTAGACTACCGATTGCACAAAATAATTCATATTTCATGGATGAAAGATCAATAAATATGAGTTATTCCATGCCTTTGGAAATAAACTATAATATTTATAAATCTGCTATACCCAAGCAATTTTTAAAGATGGTTCATATATGTTTCTAAGCTAAGTATCCTAATTTGATAAAATGTTAGCAAGATAATATAATTTTACTGAACATAAATATGCTTTGCCCTTTATGTATGTAATACATCATAGATGAACGTAAATACTAGTCCATAAAAAGTCTAATTTGTCAAAAGTGAAACTTCCCATTTAGGGAGCCAAGTAAAATAAGATAATATTTTGAAAAATTAATATTTTTTTCCTATTGTGTACATACTCTGTTACATGATCTTAAACATTTACTTTTTTTCCCTCTTACCTTAGTTATAAAAGCCATATTATAAAATATTTTTACTCAATTGCACAAAATAGAGAAAACTAGCATCCAAAGATGATATTTGTGTTCAAGTAAATTCCTCCATTACAAGATAATTTTTTACTGAAAAGAGTTACCTTTTATATTTTGACAGCTTTTTGCTTAATTAATGAGAATGGTTCATTTGTATTTTAAATGTATGTTACTCTTTTAACATTAACAATGGGTCTAAAGTCAAAAAGGCAGAGAAACTGGGCTCTTTTATGTCTCCTGGGGGAGAGCAGATACCAAATGAGCTGAAAAATGAAAGATACTTTGCTGAATTTATTTTAGACCTTTAAGAAAAATTAAAGAAAATAACTGGGAGAAAAGTAGGATTGTTTAAAAGTTCTTTCCCACAATTTAACAAATATGATGTTCAAAATTACAGTGTACAAAATGAAGCAGAGCCTCTGGGAGTTTAAGTAGAGATTAATGTGTTAGGTGAGAAATTAGTAGAACCTGAGTGATTAATTAACATGAAACAATGATTATTTAGAGTACTTCTGTGGAAGAAATGGTGAACTGAAGACAGCTACACTAAAAGTAGAGCCAACAATCATGGTGGAAAGAAGAGCTGATTCCAACATGCCTAATTTATGGTAGAGTCAAATAGCTCAGGAATTCATATCTATCACAGTAGCCATTAACTTGACCTAGGTCACTGAAGGCCTGACATATAATGGTGGCTACTCTTTAGACCTGATCTTCCTGTTGGTGCAGTGATGATATGATCTGGAATTGGAGGAAATTGTCACCGCTCAATTTTCTGGCTGCTTGGAGTATTCTGCTGCCCCAAAATTTTGATGGATCTATCTGGATTCTAGAGAGAGAGCAAAGGGTTGTACCTGAATGGTTTCTTCATGGTGAATGGCTCAGCTGAAGCATAGTTCCACTTGGAATGAGAGGGAAGACTTCAGATTGGGTCATGCCTATGTAGCCCCATGGATCCTGAATTACCCTTGGTTTATGGAGAAGCTAAGGGGCACATTTAGATGGCCATGAAGTATGAACCTAAACAAACACAAGCTAAAACCATTGTTAATGCATTGTTAAGGCAATCAAGCACCAGTACTATTCTGATATTATTACATCCACAGATAGCTTCTCTATAACCTTGTTCAGTCTCTCTGTTACCTTCTGGAAAGGAGGAGCCAGTGATACATTTCTAGGGCCACTATGAGAAATATGCTATGCATTAATTGCACAAGTCATTTGGATTTATTCCAAAGTTGAATTCTGTCCTTGATGGTGCTATGGATTTTATGAAATTCGGTCTTGCAAGGTTATCTGAAGTAAAATTGATCCTGTGATCCTGAGAAAGTGGACAACACTCTTGGTTGGCTAAGGCCTCCTGGAAGATGATGAGTGGATGGGTGCTGGTGCTGGTAAATGCATCATTAAGATATGGGGTGGCCATTTGACACTTAAGGAGACAGTGATCCATCTCCTCTTAGTTAGCAATAGTTAGACTCCATTATACTTTTGTACAATTTTAATGTGATATTCTGTATTCTTTTTCTAAGGAAGACTGTTGAGAAAGTTGTAATATACTGGGGGAAGCAAATTATCTGGACCCCTTTCAGTCAGGTTTCAGACCTTGGCATTGGACCAAAATGACATTGATTACACTTGTGGATAATCTCTGCTTGAACCTTGGGATAATGCAGAAATCCTTCCTCTGTTTAAACCCTCAATAGCCTTTGATAGATTTACTCAAGGCATACTCGTAGCAAGCTTTAGGTTTTAAATGTTAGGAACACAAGTTTGAGCTATTTCTCTGTTCTGAGTCATTGTTGATAAGAGGAGAAAAGCTTCTACTTAACATCTGTCTGAAGTCACTAAGTGAAGTAATCAAATGGCATGGGATGCAGATGATACCATGCTACTATATCTATGCCTGGCTGACCAAATGGTGCAGTGTAGGTTACGTTTCAATGACTGAAAGATTCAGGTGACTGAAGCTCAATCCCACTAAGACTGGGCACCTAAGGAATTTGTGGCCCCTTTACCTAGTGATATTTAATTTCTAGTTCTATGTGATAACTTCCCTAGATGTTTTCCCAGATGCCTTTCCAGATGTCAGCTCAGAAGAGGTTGAACCAATTTCTAGCCTTTCAAGAGCTCAGTTGATTGATGGCTCCAAGCACCTGGCTGTGAGGGAGTTGGCTGAAGCGCAGCTGCAGCAGGCCAGTCCTAAGGATTCACTAGTCAGTCAGTGATGAGGAAGAGGAACTGCTTCTACATCTGATCCAAGAGCACATAAAGTAGAGAAAAGGTCAGAGCAGAGAAGGTCAGCCAGATTATTTGCAAAGAGAAAACCTTGCCCTTCTTGATGGGCTGCATCAGAACCTGGCTCTTTAACACAGCAGATAGATGAAGACAATGCTGAGAACAATATGTTTATTTCCTAGCTCTGTATTTTCTGGTCATTGTAATTCCTGCCTCACTTTGGATTCACACTGTGCCTTGACTTAGACTATGCCTGGGAAATTCTGGAATTTTCTTGCCTCATGAATTCTCTTGTGTTATGGATTTAAGTTTGCCTGGTGGATTTTTTTTTTTATTGAGAAACTTTCAAGTGCCTTGTGGTCTCGTTAGCCATTTCACTGTGGACTAATATTGGTCTGCTTGTTGCTGGACATAATTGGGACAGTTGTGAAGAATAACAAGGTTACCTAATGTAGTTTGGGTAAAATAATATATATAAACTATGATAGTGAGTTTAAGTGTGTCACTTTAAACTGCAAAGCATGTAATTTTGGGTGTTGTTGTAAAACCACCATAAGAGGGAGCAAGAGAACCTGTTGGATTGACTGACTATGCTGGATTGATGGTTTGCTAACTGTGTGTTTCCTGCTGCTGAGTTTTTGAATGTCGAAGGAAGAAAGGAGATTTGATTTCTTCATATCTCTACTGCAAGGAGATATATTACTGGACTGATATTTGTAAGTTTACTGACCTCTTTTTCGACACTGGACTTTGCAACTAAGTAATCCCCAGATGGACTGAACTAGTAAATGATATATGGACTGTTTTGACTATGCTAAAACTCTTACTGGAATAAACTATTTAACTAGCACAGTGTATCTGTTTTACTGAGTGTAAGCTACAAAAAACTTTTATCTCACATATTTGCCTGACTGCCTGACTGCCGTGCAGATTCTGCTAGGGTGTATCCCTAACACTGGCTATGGGCCCAGCTGCACAGTCAGACTAACCAGGATATAACAGGCTTATATTAAGTGAGAGTTAGTGTAGTTACACAATACTGTAAACAGACAGCTGTGTTTTATTAATTATAGTTTAATATCCAGAGAAAGATGGCACAAGTCAAGTTTGTCTCTAATATCCAAACTGGATGGAACAAACTATGTTTCATGGTCTATGAAATGCAGCCTACTTCTACGCAGAGAAGGTTTGTGGAGTATGATTCAAAACCCACCAGAGGTGGATGCTTGGGATCCGGAAGATGAGGATGATGCCCAGAAAATACAAGAATATAAACTGAAGAATGAGCAAGCTCTCTGTATAATAGGACTGACACTCTGTGACCAGCAGCTGGTCCATATTCATGGAGAAGAAACAACTGCGAAATGTTGGGAGAATTTAAAGAAGATTTATGTTTGAGACAGTGTAGGAGCACATATAAATCTTACATGGAAACTGTTCAGAACACATCTTCAAAAGAATGGAGACATGTTGACTCATATAAACACTATGAAGAAGATTTTTCAAGAACTGCATGAAAAAGAACTTATCTTCACAGAACTACATCAGGTTTATATAATTTTGTCTTCGTTAGATGAGAGCTATGACGACTATGTAACTTCACTGGAAGTACTGCCAAAGGATAACCTCACATTAACTGATATTACTGGCAGATTAATTGAAGAAGCAAGGAGAAGGCTTGAAAGGGATCAACTTAGAAGGGAACAACCACAAGAAGATAAAGATCTTCGACAGCCTATACAATTAGAAAATGTTTTAATTGTGGAGGAAAAGGACATTTGGCTAGATTCTGCAAGAAAGGAAAACGCCACAATGCCAGCCAGAATGCTAAAAGGCATCAAAAGGATAAAAAATGCATAGAGTTAGCCATGTATAGCAACAAAACTGTGAATAATAATTTATGGGTTGTAGATAGTGGAGCATCGCACTGCATAACGAAAGGTAAGAAAAGGTTTGTTAAGATGTCCACGAGTTCACAACAGATATCGTTAGCTAATGGCTGGAAAATGAAAGCAAAAGGTGAAGGTATTGCACATTCTTCTTGCATAAAAGAAAATGTAAAAATGTTATATGTACCACAACTTAAATTTAATTTGCTTTTGGTTAGAGTTTTGGTTAAACTAGGTTATGTAGTTACCTTTAGGGGAGAAAACTGCATAATAGAAAAGGAAGGTAAAAAAGTGACTGCAACTTTAAAAGGTGAATTGTATGTTTTAAAAGATAATCAATTAGAGGTGGCTAACACAGTGTATAATAACGTTAAACCTCATGATGAATGTATACGTTTGTTACACAGAGGTTTAGGGCATATAAATTTTAAAATGCTCAAGCAAACGGTTGAACTGTCTAACGGTATAAAACTGAAGCCTTGCAGTAAGCAAATGCCAGCAAATAAAGTTAATGGATTTAAAACTAAAGAGCCTCTAGAGGTCGTATTTGCTGGTATTATAGGTCCTAAAAAACCAAGTGTGGGAGGTGCTCATTATATATTAAGTATAATGGATCATTATTCTAGATATGGTTTCTGTTATTTAATGAAGAGTAAAACGGAAACATATCAGAATTTCTTTAATTGGTTGAAGTTTTCAGAAAGAAAAACTAAAAGGAAACTAGTAACTCTTGTAACTGATAATGGTATGGAATTTATAAATAATAAATTCCAAAATAGACTGAAGATGGCAGGTGTTGAACATAAAAAGTCTGCACTGTATAGGCCACAACATAATTCCTTTATAGAAAGACAAGGCCAAACAATACAGGCAATGGCTCGTACTATGTTGTCGGATTCAGGATTACCTGAAACTTTGTGGGGAGAAGCAATAATGTGTGGTCATCATATATTGAATAATGTTGTTAACTCAACAACAGGTGAATTACCATTCACACGGTGGCATGGTAGAAAACCTGACCTAAGCTGCATGCACACATTTGGAGCACCAGCATATTTGGTGCATATTCCTACACAACTGAGACATAAGGGGCAGCATAGGGCTAAAAGGTTATTCTTTGTAGATTATGAATCTAATCACAAATCATACAGATTCTGGGAAAAAGGTACATCTAGCGTTTACTGTAGTGCTAGTGCACAATTCCTTGAACATGTAGGATGGGAAAAACTGGAGCAAGATTCAAGTAAGAAACCTACAAAAGACCAAAACAACATATCAGTAATAAGAAGAGTACAATGAAAGAGGAAGTACAGGAAGAGCACATCAGACCAGAAGAGGAAGAAATAGGTGAACAAGAAAAAATATATAACCAGGAACAGGTAGTACATGAAAGTCCACCTGTAAGCCCTGTAATACCTAGACATTCAACACGTAAAACCAGACCACTTGACAGGTACCAAGCAAGTGTAGTTTGCAAAGTTAGTAAAGTTCCAACCACTGTTGAAGAACTTTGAATGTATCCTGCAAAGGAACAAGAGAATTGGCATAGAGCGATGGAGAAGGAACTAAATTCATTGAAACAAATGGAAGTTTATGAAAATGTTAAATTACTTCCATGTGAAAAGTCCATTGGCTGTAAATAGATATTTAAATTAAAAACAGGTAAAAATGGGACTGTTACCCATAAGGCTAGGTTGGTAGCTCAAGGATTTAATCAAACTGCATGTGATTATGATGAAGTATTTGCACCGAGTCTAAAAGCAACAACGTTGAGAGCAGCTTTAGTGTGGGCAACTAAGAAGAATTATATTATCAATCACTTAGATGTAGAAACTGCCTATCTGCAAGCACCACTGCAGCACACTATATACCTAAAGAAACCTATAGGAATTAAGGATGATAAAACAAATAATGACTGTTGGAAGCTTAAAAAGAGTCTCTATGGATTAAAACAATCTGGTTACGAATGGAACCAATATATTGTTAAGGAGTTAAACAATATAGAATTTAAAGCAGGTTTAACTGATCTATGTGTATTTAAGAAAGAGACAAATGGAACAGTGTCATTGTTATTGTTGTTCACTGATGATATTGCCTTAATTACAAAAACTAACAATGAAGCTACTGAAATAATATCATTATTAGGTAACAGGATAAAATTAAAGCAATTAGGAGAGATAAAACAGTATCTAGGATTAACAATAAATAAAATCAAAGGTGGCTATAAGATATCTCAAGAGGATAAGATTTATCAATTACTAAAAACATATAAGATGGAACTTTGTAAACCGGCAAAAACTCCAATGAGTCAGGAATTTGGCCAGACTGATGTTCAAGTCCAAAATTTGATAAGACTATCTATCAATCACTAAGGTAGTTTATCGTACATTAGTAATTGGTCAAGGCCAGATATTGCCTATAGCGTTAATCAATTGGCAAGATTCAACACTGAACCCACTGTACAACATTGGTAAGCGACAAAGCGTATCTTCAGATATCTTAAAAGGACAATGCACTATGCATTGTATTTGGAGCCAAAAGATGATCTGATTTTAAGTGCATATGCTGATGCAAGTTTTGCAACAGACATAAACACTAGGAAATCAACTTCAGGTACGGCCATACTGTTAGGAAAAGCACTGATTGGTTGGAGGTCAATTAGACAGCAACACATAAGTATGTCCACAATGGAAGCAGAATTTTCATGTCTATCTTTATTATGTACTGATTTAATTCTATATAAACAGTTGTTATTAGATATGAGAATAACTGCTAATGATTCCATTGTAGTATATGAGGACAATCAAGCAGCCATATAGATGGCTACAAATATTGCTGTGAAAACGAGATCTAAGCATACAGATCTTAGATATCTGAATGTAAGACAATCTGTAAAAAATGGTTTGATAAGACTGGTTCAGTCAAACACAAAGAAAGTTGTGATGACTATGGGTTAAAGTTGTAAATTTATATATATATATATATATATATATATATATATATATATATATATATATATATATATATATATATATATATCTTTGGTTATTCGGGGTTTCTCCCACGTAAGATTGGAAGTATCTAGGCAACGTTTCGATGAAGTCTCATTCATCATCTTCAGGCTTGGTCTTCAGCTCTGTGCTTCTCAGAGTGATGTGAGCTTGCAGCTGCTTCTTCCTTTTAACTGCTCCTGGGGGTGTGACTTGATTGGCTGGGGGCTTGGCTGTGTTCTGATTGGATGGGGGGGTGTTCTCATTGGTTGGGGGGTTGGCTGTGTTCTCATTGGTTGGGGGGTTGGCTGTGTTCTGATTGGCTGGAGGCGTGTTCTTTCAGGTGGGGGCTTGATTGTGCTCAGGTTAGTCTTAGTTGCTGCAAGGTTTTTGCTGGTGAGCTGTGATCTTGCTGTTTGGCTTCGAGTTCGTGATCATGCTGCATCTTCATGGTGGGTGTCAGTTCGCTTCATGTATGACTCAGAGGGGTTTGAGGTGGGTAGTGATGCAGCTGCAGTGCAGCTTCTGGTCCGTGGTCGTGTTTCATCTTCTGTGTGGGTGTGAGTCTGCTTTCTACGTGGAAGTGTGGTGGTGGCATCTTGTGTGGCTATCAGGGGTGTGGGTCTGGTGTCATTCTTCATGTTAGGTACGCGTCTGTTCATGAGGGCGGGTTTCCAAATGGCTGGTAGGCGGGAGGCATCATCTCGTTTTTTCATGCTGTGTGGGCGTTTTTCTATCTCTATGGCTTCTCTGATGATTCTGCTGCTGAAGTGTTCGGTTTTGGCGATAGTTCTGGTATTTTTAAAGTCAATCTCATGTCCTGTGGCTTTGAGGTGTTGGACCAGGGAAGAGGTCGGTTCTTCCTTTTTGATTGAGTTCTTATGTTCTTCAATGCGTGCACCTATTTTTCTGTTAGTCTGTCCAATGTATGTGGTGGGGCAGGCAGTGCAAGGGATTTCGTATACTCCTTGAAGGAGTATACACCATGAAGATGCAGCACGATCACGAACTCGAAGCCAAACAGCAAGATCACAGCTCACCAGCTCAAACCTTCCAGGAACTAAGACTAACCTGAGCACAATCAAGCCCCCACCTGAACAGAATACACCTCCAGCCAATCAGAACACAGCCAACCCCCCAACCAATCAGAACACAGCCAAACCCCCAACCAATGAGAACACCCCCCCATCCAATCAGAACACAGCCAAGCCCCCAGCCAATCAAGTCACACCCCCAGGAGCAGTTAAATGAAGAAGCAGCTGCAAGCTCACATCACTCTGAGAAGCACAGAGCTGAAGACCAAGCCTGAAGATGATGAATGAGACTTCATCGAAACGTTGCCTAGATACTTCCAATCTTACGCGGGAGAAAACCCGAATAACCAAAGATCCACATACAAGTACCCGTGAGAACCTCAGAAAATATATATATACATATACATATATCTATCTATCTATCTATCTATCTATCTATCTATCTATCTATCTATCTATCTATCTATCTATCTGGCATTCAGCTTTATTCGGGTATTTTCCCACGTCATAATAGTGGTGCTTTTAAAGTTGTAGCAACGTTTCAGCAGAATCTCATCTGCCATCATCAGGCTTCTGTATGGTGTTTGTCTGTGAGTCAAACTTTTACAGTGGTTTCAGATTTAAATTTGGGGCAGCCTATTGCTGTGTCAGAATGGTTTTTTCTTCCTCCTGATTGGTTGAGAGTCTTGGTCTGTGTTTATTGGTCTTGGAGTTTGCTGTGTTCTGCTACTAATATCTTCTGTCTGTTTTTTTGGGGGGGCTCTTTTTGTATCTTGATTGGCTGGCAACATTGTGTTACTTTATTGGAGGCCTTTAGTGCAGCTTGGCTTCGGGTAAATGGACGGCTATCATTAGTTAGGAAGCTGAGTTTCATCTGGGTGCCTGGTTGGGGTGTGTTTGAGCTGGAGGTATCAGGGGGGATCTGTTTGTGCCCAGGTGTTTGCCTGGCTTGTGGTGTGGAGATTTTTTTGTTTGTGAGTGCAGGCTTCCAAATGATTGACAGCCTGGTGGAATCATCTCTTCTGTTCATGCTTTCTGGTCTTTTTTCAATCTCTATGGCTTCTCTGATGATTCTGTGGCTGGGATTTTCTATGGTGGCTAGGGTTTTGGTGCCATTGAAGTTGATGTTATGACCTGTGGCTTCCATGTGTTGGAAGAGTGAGGAAGTGTGTTCCAGCTTTTTGACTGCATTTTTGTGTTCATCCAGGCGGGTGCTTATTCTTCTATTGGTCTGTCCAATGTATGTGGCCGGGCATGATGCACAGGGGACTTCATATATGCCTTGGTTTTCCAGGTCAATTTTGTCTTTGGGGTTCCTGAGGATGGCAAAATCCACCCTCTACTTTGGGACAAGATAAAAGTAATACTATGTGACCTCCAATTCCTACGCAGCTGCAGAGACAACAATACTACACCAACCTGCTTCAAATTAACATTTCATCAAAGCACAGCAGCCACTAAACATATCCTGAAAAGAACTGAAATGGCTCTACTAAGGAACCAGCTCCACAGTAAGAGATTCCAATTAGATCAATTAAACAAAGATTTGCTAGCACTACACCTGGAATTGAGCAGCAAAATCCACCCTCTACTTTGGGACAAGATAAAACAACTTACAACTTGGAGAGCTGAATCTGCAAACATTTACAAACAGGAAAAGCTCTTGAACAAATTAAAGAAATTAGAACATGACAAGAAAACCCCCAACAACTCACAACAAACCTGAAACAATTCATGTACAATGTTTCCAACAGAGAACTCACCAAAACAGAAACAGAAGTTCTAACCAAAGGATTCAATTATGCTAAAGCACCCAAAAAATCCCCACAGAATCCATCATATGTGCAGTAGAATCCAGCCTAACTAAATTAAATACAGATGAAGCTGATAAAATAAGACACCAAGTTACCAACATTCTATGCACAAGCAAACCACCCAAAAGCAACTTACAGCAAAATGAAATTAAAGCGCTACAAACCCTGAAAAGAGACAGCGGCATAATCATCCTCCCAGCAGATAAAGGGAATGCCACTGTAGTAATGGACAGAAAAGACTATGAAACTAAATTGACAGACCTACTCCAAGACTCTACATACAAACCCATAAACACAGACCCAACCACATATCTGGAAAAATTAACCAAGAAGAAAATTATAACCAGCCACATAAGCAAAGAGATCCAACACACGATCATACCCAGAGAGAAATCTTCCAGATGCCCCAAACTATACGGCCTCCCAAAAATACACAAAGAAGGCATACCTCTCAGACCCATAGTCAGCTCCAGAGGAGCACCACTACAAAACCTGGCTAAACACCTAGCAAAAGAGCTACAGCCCCATGCTGAAACAGCAGCTTCTCATGTACAAAACTCATACCACTTCTTGGAAATGATCAAAGATCTACACGTGGAGCAAGAAGATCTGCTTGTAAGTTTTGACGTGGTTTCACTATTCACTCAAGTCCTGATAAAAGAGACCCTCGAAATCATCAAAAATAAATACCAACCAGCTAAACACCTCATGGAACTAACAGAACACTGCTTAACCAACACATATTTCATATACAAAGGACAAAGATACAAACAAATTGAAGGAGCCCCCATGGGATCACCACTGTCACCTGTCATTGCAAACCTGTTCATGGAAGAATTCGAATCCAGAGCCCTGGCTAATGCCATACTCAAACCCAAACTATGGTTAAGATATATCGATGACACATTCGTGATTTGGCCCCATGGACAAGAAAACCTAAACAACTTCCTAACACACCTAAACAGCGCACACCCCAAAATCAAGTTCACCATGGAAACAGAACCAAACAAACAACTACCATTCCTAGATGTACTAATCTACAAGAAAACAGATGGCACACTAGGACACACCATATACCAGAAGAAAACACACACCAACCGCTACCTCAACGCCCAATCCCACCACCACCCAGCACAGATAAACTCCGTGGCTAAAACACTAATTACTAGAACCAAACGCCTGGCAGACAAGACACACATTAAGACTGAACGATGCACCCTGACTAAAATATTGACAGCCAACGTCTTCCACAAAAGCAAAATCACCAACTTGATCCACAAAAACACAGTGAGACATAATAGAGACCCAGAAGATGAACAGACCCATGGAACAGCTGTCCTGCCCTACATAAGAGGCACTACAGACAAAATTAGTAAGATTCTATACAGACACCACATCAAGACTGCCTTCAAAACAGACAGAAAAATAGCAGCCATCCTCAGGAACCCCAAAAACAAAATTGACCTGGAAAACCAAGGCATATATGAAGTCCCCTGTGCATCATGCCCGGCCACATACATTGGACAGACCAATAGAAGAATAAGCACCCGCCTGGATGAACACAAAAATGCAGTCAAAAAGCTGGAACACACTTCCTCACTCGTCCAATACATGGAAGCCACAGGTCATAACATCAACTTCAATGGCACCAAAACCCTAGCCACCATAGAAAATCCCAGCCACAGAATCATCAGAGAAGCCATAGAGATTGAAAAAAGACCAGAAAGCATGAACAGAAGAGAGGATTCCACCAGGCTGTCAATCATTTGGAAGCCTGCACTCACAAACAAAAAAATCTCCACACCACAAGCCAGGCAAACACCTGGGCACAAACAGATCCCCCCTGATACCTCCAGCTCAAACACACCCCAACCAGGCACCCAGATGAAACCCAGCTTCCTAACTAATGATAGCCGTCCATTTACCCGAAGCCAAGCTGCACTAAAGGCCTCCAATAAAATAACACAATGTTGCCAGCCAATCAAGATACAAAAAGAGCCCCCCCTCCCCAAAAAAGACAGAAGATATTAGTAGCAGAACACAGCAAACTCCAAGACCAATAAACACAGACCAAGACTCTCAACCAATCAGGAGGAAGAAAAAACCATTCTGACACAGCAATAGGCTGCCCCAAATTTAAATCTGAAACCACTGTAAAAGTTTGACTCACAGACAAACACCATACAGAAGCCTGATGATGGCAGATGAGATTCTGCTGAAACGTTGCTACAACTTTAAAAGCACCACTATTATGACGTGGGAAAATACCCGAACAAAGCTGAATGCCAGACATGTAAGTACCCGTGAAAACTTAAGAAAACATATATATATAATTATATTACCCAAAAGGGGGTATGTTAGGAATAACAAGGTTACCTAACGTAGTTTGGGTAAAATAATATATATAAATTATGATAGTGAGTTTAAGTGTGTGTCACTTTAAACTGGAAAGCATGTAATGTTGGATGTTGTTGTAAAACCGCCATAAGAGGGAGCAAGAGAACCTGCTGGATTGACTGACTATGCTGGATTGATGGTTTGCTAACTGCGTGTTTCCTGCTGCTGAGTTTTTGAATGTCGAAGGAAGAAAGGAGATTTGACTTCTTCATATCTGTACTGCAAGGAGATATATTACTGGACTGATATTTGTAAGTTTACTGACCTCTTTTTCGACACTGGACTTTGCAACTAAATAATCCCCGTATGGACTGAACTAGTAAATGATATATGGACTGTTTTGACTATGCTAAAACTCTTAATGGAATAAACTATTTAACTAGCACAGTGTATCTGTTTTACTGAGTGTAAGCTACAAAAAACATTTATCTCCTAACTGCCTGACTGCCATGCAGATTCTGCTAGGGTGTATCCCTAACAACAGTGTCGGGGTTTTGGTGAAGGAAATTGCTGGGGAATATTACATGAGTATGTGAGTGAGCAAGACAGCATATTCTGAATCAGCAGTCGCCATTTGATGGGCCATGGCCCACTGGTGGGCTGTGAGAAAATGTTGGTGGGCTGCAGAGAAATCTCAACCCCGGAGCACCCTCCCACAAAGCAATTAATCCAGGCTGTGCAGAAACACAAGGCTGTGCCGCCCACATAGCTCATGGGAATCCTCCCTGCCCACTCCTCCCTACCCGGCAAACTTGCCTGCTAAATTGCTATTTTTTTCCTTTTTCCGACCATCAGCTATTCTGCTGTGTTGGGAGATTTAGATTAGCTAGGAAGCAGGAAATGGTTGGATTTCTTGCTTTCTAGCTAGTCTTTAGATCTTCGGGTCTGCTTTTAAGCACAGCCGAACCTCCCTTAGGACTGAAGGTTCTAGTATTCAGTGCAGACTCACAGCAAGCAAATTTGAAACACTGAGCTAACCGATGGCAGATAGATGGATCACTGAATGATTCTGTGAACAACTCAATTTCCCTGCCTGCTTTGTCTGATTTTGGGTAAAAGTTGCTCTTTTTTTAATAAAAAAATCAATATTTACATACATGGTGTGTTGTGAGTTAATTTTGTGAGTTTGCTTGCTAACAAATTTTATATGACAGACTAGCCAATGGCAGATAGATAAATTTCTGAATGAATCTGTGATTCTGTTAGCAGCTCAATCTGCCTGCCTGCTTTGCCTAATTTTGGGTAAAAGTTGCTCTTTTTTATAAAAAAATACTATATATATTCTTAAGTTTTCACGGGTACTTACATGTATGGCATTCAGCTTAGTTCGGGTATTTTCCCACATCATAGTGGTTGTGCTTTTAAAGTTGTAGCAACGTTTCAGCAGAATCTGTTTCAGCTTCTATATATTCTGTATATATATATATATATTCTGTATATATATATATATATATATATATAGCACCAGCCTGAGGATGGCGAGTGGGACCTCGCTGAAACGTTGCCAAGGTACTCTTAATCTTACATGAGAAAAGACCCAAACACACCTAGACCTACATACCTGTAACCATGAAAATCTATGAATACATATGTATATGTATATGTGTATGTGTATGTGTATATGTATAGGTATAGGTATAGGTATAGGTATAGGTATAGGTATAGGTATAGGTATAGGTATAGGTATAGGTATAGGTATATGTGTGTGTGTGTATGTATGTATGTGTGTATATATATATATATGTATGTATGTATGTTGTGACTCTGAGATTTGAACCTGATCAGTCAGCAGATGTGGGTTCGAGCGATGAAGATCTGGCACTGAGATTCAAGCCTGCATTATTAAGTGACTTAGAGGACAGTCAAGTAGAGGGAGAGGAGTTGGATCTGAGATATGAACCTGATTTATTGGAGGTTTCAGAGTCCACTCCCTCCCCTGAATCTACTTCCCTGATTGCACCTCAGGTGTTAACTGTTAATTAGGAAAGTGTATCAGAGGCTTCAAGTGGTGATGAAACTGCCGGATGCTGGCTGGATGTCAGAACTAGGTGAAGATTGAGACATCAATCTCAATTAGAAAAGAGACATCCAGCAAAGGATTAATTAATGAGACTGACACGCCCTCTCTCAGAGGATAAGGGAGCATACAAGTTCGTAATCTTTGCTGGAAACGAAGTGGATTTTGCCTTGGAAAGAAGTGTGTCTGACTACAGTGTTGTGATTTACGAACTGTACAGAATTGCCAGACAGATTCTAGGAGACTGTGAAAGGTCAGATTCTAGGATACTTCCAAAGGACTGTGAAAACAGAGCAATTGAATCTTCTTTCTCTGGTTTTGTTTGCGTAAAGTATTTGAACTCTGTAACTTGAAATTTTTATCTGTGGATACAGGTGGGACATAACATTATTGTTTCCAGCCAAACTAATCCATCTTATAACCAAGATAGACCCAACCCTATTGAAGCAACTGGTGGAGCAACAACAGCAACAAATTGACCAACTCTTACAGAAGAACCAGGTTCTACAACACCAGGTAACACACCTTTCTCAGCTACAGGCTCCTGTTCCTTCCCCAGTTCCTTTCATTAAGAAATGCCCGGTATCTGTGCCAGATAAATTCTCAGGACAGACTGATATGTTCCCGGCATTTATGGGACAATGCCAATTATTTATGTCCTTAAGGCATGAAGATTTTCCGGATGACCAGGCTAAGGTGGGGTTTTATATTAGCTTCTTATCAGGTCCGGCTGCTAGATGGGCTACTCTTCTGCTGATACAAGATAGCCCTTTACTAAATGACTACCAGGGTTTCCAGCAGCAATTACGTGTCATGTTTGAGAATCCCATTAAGAGCCAAACTGTGGCCAGACACTTAATGGACATTCATCAGGGGAAACGTCCTTTACAATAATTCATTGCGGAGTTTCATCTGCTCTGCATGGACTCTACTTGGAATGAGCCAGCCCACATGGATGCCTTTCAGGAGGGCTTGGCTGACAACATCCAGGATGAGTTGGTGCATGCAGAGGGGGCTCTAACCCTGGATCCCTTGGTCATACAATGTCTACGTATTGATGCCCGGCTTCCTCAATGCAAGAGCAAACAACCAGTTCCGGAACTGCCCTCTCACTCATGGCCACAATCTCCAGTACAACTTGCACCCTTGGCATCCCGCAATACTGTGACCAAGACCGAGGAGCCGATGGAGTTGGGTGCACTCCGCCCGTGGTTGATGGCTCAGGAACGCTCGCGAAGGTTCCAGGGAGGTTTGTGCCTTTATTGTGGGGGGCCGGGACATTTTGCCAATTCTTGTAAATGAAGGGGGACACGAAGACCAGTGCCAGAATCGAATCCTGGGCCATTGGAAAAATGGGGTAGACCCAACCTCGGGGAAACCTTAGGTCGGGCATGTATCTCATCACCACCCGAAGTGGCTGAGGTGAACCCTGGCCCTCCCTGGCATTAACTTTTGGACACACAGGTTTTCCTACAGTCCTGGAAGGAGGGGATTCCTGCGATTTCATTAGTAGACTCAGGGGCTACAACTAGTTTTATGGACTGGGTTTTCACAACTCACTTTGATGTCCCTTTGGTTGCTTTGGAACCCAAGGTGGAAACCATTGATGGGCATGAGTTTAGGTCAGGGCCCATTCGCTTTGCTACCCAGCCACTGGGTTTGGTTATCGGAGACCATGAGGAGGCGATTAGCTTCTATATCACCTCGGATCTCCATTTCCCTTTGGTTCTTGGCATGTCCTGGCTACGAATGCACGATCCTTTGGTGGCTTGGCTGCATAATGCCATTTCCTTCCCAAGTCTCCAGTGCATGGATCATCTGAGACATATCTGCGCTGGCCAGGACATCGCCGCCCCCACTGTTTCCATACCACCGGAGCTATTGGACTTCTCCGATGTTTTCAGCGAGAAGGAGGCGGATCAGTTACCACCGCATCGAGCCTATGACTGTCCTGTGGACCTTCTACCTGATGCCCCACTACCCAAGGGTCGCCTTTATTCCATGTCTGAGCCCGAATTGGCTGCTCTCCAAGATTTCCTGGATAAGAACTTGGCCCAGGGATTTATCAGACCATCGTTGTCTCCTCTTTCTGCTCCCGTTCTTTTTGTGAAAAAGAAGATGGGGGAGTTGCGTTTGTGCTGTGACTACCGCCGGTTGAACGCCATTAGGGTATGGAATAGTTATCCCTTGCCCCTCATTCTAGAGTTGATGGAGCGGTTGTGGGAGGCCACTATTTTTCCGAAGCTCAATCTTCGAGGGGCCTACAACCTGGTGCGGATGCACAAGGGGGACGAGTGGAAGACGGTGTTTGGCACCCGATACGAACATTTTGAATACACTGTAATGCCATTTGGGTTGACCAATGCTCCCGCAGTTTTCCAGCACTTAATGAACAACATTTTACAGGACATGCTGGATCGGTTCGTGGTGGTGTACCTGGACAACATTTTGATCTACTCTCAGTCCAGGGATAGCCATCTTCGCCAAGTCCGTCAGGTATTACAACGTCTTCGGAAGCATAAACTCTATGCGAAGCTGGAGAAATGCCTCTTTTTCCAGACTTCCATAGAGTTCTTGGGGCATATCATCTCTCCCAAGGGCATTGCCATGGACCCGAGGAAAGTAGAGGCCTTGTGTAGTTGGAAACCCCATTATCGAGTAAAGGATGTGCAACATCTCTTGGGGTTCGCTAATTACTAGAAGACCTTCATCCCGGACTTTGTCAAGCTGATGGATCCCGTCACCCAGCTCCTTTGCAAGAAGTTCCCATTCCAGTGGGGGGCCCTGCAGCAACGGGCTTTCGAGGCTCTAAAGAAAGCCTTTGTTGCCGAACCTATATTGAGGCATCCTGATCCGAATCGTCCATTTGTGGTCGAGACAGATGCCTCCAATGTAGCTATTGAGCCGGTATTGCTACAAGCCCCAACGGATGGCACACCTTTTTTCCCGTGTGCATATTATTCAAGGAAGCTCACAACTTCTGAGCGCAATTATACCATTTGGGAAAAGGAGTTGCTGGCTATCAAGGCTGTGTTAGAGACCTGGCAACATCATCTGGAGGGGGCTCGGCACAAAGTGGAGGTTCGGACGGATCACCGTAACCTGGAACATTTGTCCATTGCCAAGAAGTTGAACCAATGACAAATCCGGTGATCGTTGTTGTTCGCTAGGTTCAACTTTTCAGTCACATACATTCCCAGTGGACAAAATCAGAGAGCAGATGCCCTATCTCGTAAACCCGAGTACCATAGTCCCGAGGACCCTCTTCCTCCATGTACAGTCCTGCCACTGGAAGCTTTGGCTGTTATTCAGGACCCAGTGGATTTGAGGGCTCGAGTAAGAGAGGCGCAGTGCGTAGACGCTTGGTCACAACAAAGAATGGGGGAAATTGGACCTGACTCCCCATGGAATCTAGAGAAGGGCTTGCTACGGCATCGAGGATTATTGTACGTACCCACCAGGAAGCTTATAGCCCTCATCATGACTCAATGTCATGACAATCCTGCTGCTGGCCATTTTGGCTTCTTTAAAACTCTTCACCTCATCACACGGACTTTTTGGTGGCCGCGAGTCCAACATGACGTCTTTTCTTACATCACCTCTTGTATTACGTATCAACAAGTGAAGGCTGCATTGGGTGCACCTCCTGGATTCCTTCAACTGCTGCCGACTCCAGGTAGACCATGGGGGACGATCTCCATGGACTTTTTGATGCACTTGCCCTCATCATCGGGTTATACCATGGTACTCATGGTGGTTGACATGCTCACCAAGATGGCTCATTTTATCCCTTGTCGGAAGTTGCCATCGGCCGGCACTACCGCCCAGTTATTTCTGAAGCATGTTTTTCATTTACATGGTCTGCCGGACAGGGTGGTTTCGGATCATGGTGTCCAGTTTACCGCTCAGTTTTGGAAGAACCTCATGATGGCATTACAAATGCAGGTGTGTTTGGCATCGGCGCACCATCCAGAGACTGATGGTGGGACTGAAAAAGTTATTGGCATCCTCACTCAATATCTGAGATGTTTTGTCAATCATCGGCAGAACGATTGGGTGACTTACCTCCCTTTGGCGGAGTTTGCCTTTAACAATTCGCAGCATACATTTACTCGCATAACGCCATTTTATGCGATCGTGGGCTACCATCCAAGATTTTTTCCATTGTCAATTGTGGACTCCCCGGTCCCAGAAACGTGAGAATTTCTCGAGGAGTTGCAATCGGTTCAGCTATTAGTGGCTCAACAACTGGAACGTGCGAAGGAGGACTACAAATGGTTTGCGGATCGTTCACGTCGGGTGACGCTTCTGCTAGCTGTGGGTGACAAGGTGTGGTTATCCACAAAGCACCTTTGGGTCGATTGCCTGATTAAGAAGTTGGACCACCACTTCATTGGTCCATTCCCTATTGAGGCGGTCATCAATCCTGTCGCGTATCAACTCACCCTGCCATGCTCCATGTGCATTCATCCTGTCTTCCACTGTTCCCTTCTGGTTCCTGACTCCCCATCGTTTACACTCCGTTCTCCCAAAGGTGCAACTTCTCCATCGGTACCCAGCAATGAGACCGCCGCTGATGACATGGTTGTCAGAGTTCAGGATTCTTGCTGGTTGAAAGGACGCTTTCAGTGCCTCATTGGGAGGATGGCAGATGGCTCGGAGATTCTCTCTTGGGTGGATGCTTCCACGGTTCATGCTTTGGATCTTATCTGGAGGTTCCATGAACACTTCCCATTGAAACCGCATCCAACTCATCAGACTCGGGCGAAGGGCCCTGCGGTGAGGGATAGTGTTGAGACTCCAAGATTTGAACCTGATCAATCAGCAGATGTGGGTTCGAGCGATGAAGAAGATCTGGCACTGAGATTCGAGCCTGCATTATTAAGTGACTTAGAGGGCAGTCAAGTAGAGGGAGAGGAGTTGGATCTGAGATGTGAACCTGATTTATTGGAGGTTTCAGAGTCCACTCCCTCCCCTGAATCTACTTTGCTGATTGCACCTCAGGTGTTAACTGTTAATCAGGAAAGTGTATCAGAAGCTTCAAGCGGTGATGAAACTGCCGGATGCTGGCTGGATGCCAGAACTAGGAGAATATTGAGATGTCAATCTCAAGTAGAAAAGAGACGTCCAGTAAAGGGTTAATTAATGAGACTGACATGCCCTCTCTCAGAGGTTATAAGGGAGTGTACGAGTTCGAAATCTTTGCTGGAAACAAAGTGGATTTTGCCTTGGAAAGAAGTGCGTCGATTTACGAACTATACAGAATTGCCAGACAGATTCTAGGAGAATTGCCAAAGGACTGTGAAAACAGAGCAATTGAATCTGCTGCTCTGGTTTTGTTTGCGTAAAGTATTTGAACTCTGTAACTTGAGATTTTTATCTGTGGATACAGGTGGGACAGAACATTAGATAGATAGATAGATAGATAGATAGATAGATAGATAGATAGATAGATAGATAGATAGATATGTTTTCTTAACTTTTCGCGGGTACTTACATGTATAGTATTCAGCTTAGTTTGGGTATTTTCCCATGTCATAATAGTTGTGCTTTTAAAGTTGTAGCAACGTTTCAGCAGAATCTGATGATGGCAGATGAGATTCTGCTGAAACGTTGCTACAACTTTAAAAGCACAACTATTATGATGTGGGAAAATACCCGAACTAAGCTGAATGCCATATATATATATATATATATATATATATATATATATATATATATATATATATATATATATGTATGTATGTATGTATGTATGTATCTATCTATCTATCTATCTATCTATCTATCTATCTATCTATCTATCTATCTATCTTTGGTTATTCAGATTTTCTCCCACGTAAGATTGGAAGTATCTCGGCAACGTTTCGATGAAGTCTCATTCATCATCTTCAGGCTTGGTCTTCAGCTCTGTGGGGGGGTGTTCTCATTGGTTGGGGATTTGGCTGTGTTCTGATTGGTTGGTGGTTTGGCTGTGTTCTGATTGGCTGGAGGCGTGTTCTGTTGTGGTCTGATTGGCTGGAGGCGTGTTCTGTTCAGGTGGGGGCTTGGTTGTGCTCAGGTTAGTCTTAGTTGCTGGGGGATTTGAGCTGGTGAGCTGTGATCTTGCTGTTTGGCTTTGAGTTCGTGGTCGTGCTGCATCTTCATGGTGGGGGTCAGTTCGCTTCATGTATGGCTCAGAGGGGTTTGAAGTGGGTAGTGATGCAGCTGCAGTGCGGCTTCTGGTCCGTAGTCGTGTCTTATCTTCTGTGTGGGTGTGAGTCTGCTTTCTTCGTGGAAGTGTGGTGGTGGCATCTTGTATGGCTCTCAGGGGTATGGGTCTGGTGTCATTCTTCATGTTAGGTACTCGTCTGTTCATGAGGGCGGATTTCCAAATGGCTGGTAGGCGGGAGGTATCATCTCGTTTATTCATGCTGTGTGGGCGTTTTTCTATCTCTATGGCTTCTCTGATGATTCTGCTGCTGAAGTGTTCGGTTTTGGCGATAGTTCTGGTATTTTTAAAGTCAATCTCATGTCCTGTGGCTTTGAGGTGTTGGACCAGGGAAGAGGTCGGTTCTTCCTTTTTGATTGAGTTGTTCATGTACAGCAGTGGTTAATTATTTATTCTCCATTTCTGTTAAAGATAACTAAAGTAGAGATATTCTAGCCTCACTGAATGTAACATAATTCCAATTATTCCTCCAATTATGAACAGTGAACTTGTTATTAAATTATAAAAATATCATCTTAAACTGCACTTCATCAAGAGTTATGAATTTCAACTCCTAGATTCTCGGGAAGGACCCTGACATTTTCCTATATTTTTTTCTTCATTTCAGTACAGGAGGATGGAATGCTGAAATTGATGCAGGACTGCATTTCTCAAATACTCAGTACCCATCAGTTGGCAAATTCTGAGATGTAAATGGGAAAGAGTTCAATGATTGCTCTTCACGTATATGTTCTGTCTTAAAATAGTATTTCTGAAATCAATCAAACAATTATTTTCTACAGCTGTACACAGTGCATACAGCCTGCATAGAAACTAAATTATTGAGAATGGGGAATCATCTCAATGATTGAAATCATCTTATCACTTCTGTTATATACATCAGTGTGGTTTTATTTTTATATGCTTCCTTGGTCTGGTGCCTATAATAAAATATTCTGATATGGTACTGTAATTCAAAAACTCTATATTCTGTTTATTAGGGAATGATATAATCAAATCAGTATATCAAGCTCTACAAAGCCATATGGTTCTAATGTTGGCCTTTTGGGATCAAGCAGATCAGGCTTTATTCAGATCACTTTTAACTTACACCTAATCAATTGAATTTATTAAATCATTGAAACTGATAGCATCTGTTATCAAGATTAGTGCCATCAAGCAGACTTAAAAGCAGGTTTCAAAAATATTCTCCATAATTCATCCTTTTGTAGGTATATGACAAAAGTAACTTGAACCAATTATATAATTCCCTATTTCTACAAAGCCCTGGAAAAAACTCTCTCACCTATCTTGCAGAACAAAATTATTGGCTAGCCGATTACATAATCATTTTTCTTGTCTTGTACTAAAGATAATGTTCTTGGGCAATGGCCAGATTTCAGTGCAGCTATTTCAAGGAAGAAAATTATTCACATTGGTGTTAGCTGATATGATATCAAGCAAGAATATGCTTTAGTCTTACCTTGTCTCATCGTTTTCTCTATTTCTCATTTTTGTTATTTGATTTTGCTTTTGTAATTTGGTTTGTTATGGTGTAAATGGTACCCAGATAGAAAAATTACATTTACTACTAATAATAAAAGTTGATTTATGCTGTAGAATGTGTTAGATAAGGTAAAGTCAATGCCTGTGCATTGTCATCAACACAGTTTATAACTCCTTTGCTGACCAGTTAAGATCAAATCATAATAAAAGTCTGCTACTTAGGTGAAGGAAGGAAGGGAAAAAATAGAAGTCAGTGAAAAAATTGGGCTCTTAGCTTATTCAGTCGTTACCTCATCCACAATACAATTTAAAATTAATTACTGATGAGGATATACTTTCCCTGAAATAAGAAAAAAAGTTTAGTTTGTTCTAAATCTCAGCTTGTGTTTGAAACATTCTATAATCTGAGGAGAATATCTGATTTGGGAAAGCAAAATATGCCTTTGTTTTTAAAAAGTTATTAAATCTTTGGCTTGTGGTCCTCTGGAATCCAGTTTTTTTTAAAGAAAAAGAATGAAAGATTTGAGCATTTTGAATTATTTAGTTCAAGCAGAACTAGTGACATGAATATAAACACTAGGCAACCATCAAAGAGCAGTGATAATGGTTTAATTTATATTACATTGAATTATATCTGTTCACCTCAACACTTAGTTTGAAATGGAAAAAAACATATCCTAAAATTTAAAACTACTTTTTCATATTTTTAATTAATGAATCTGAATGTTTAAATACCCAGATCAGTTCCCCAATATCAATTCCTTTCTATTAGAAACAATTTTTTAAAGCTACCGGACAATTCAGAAAACTTCAGAATTTTTTTATTCTTTATTGGCCAAGTGTGATTGGACACACAAGGAATTTGTCTCTGATGTAAGTTCCAGTACATATGAACAGCAATGTGATAAGTCATAAATCATAGTTACAATCATTAATCATAAGCTACAAACCAGTGATAAATCATAAGATACCAAAAGGAGAAGATAGTAGGAAAGATGAGAAGATGAGAAAAGCTTGGAGATGAGATGAGAACATGAGAAAGCTGAGGAGCTGAGAAGGATAATAGCAATATAACCTACTATATGGCTAAATATCTTTAAGCCGAAGACAGGAAATAGGTTTTCAGCAGATGGCCCGGGGGGGTGGGGGGGGAGAGACTATTTTTGTGTCTAGTTGTTTTGGCATGCAATGCCCTAGAGCAGCATCCTGAGGGGACAAGTTGAAACCAGTTTAAGTTCAGGATGTGATGGGTGTGTAGATATTTTCTCAGCCCTCTTTTTGGTCCATGCAGTATATGATCCTCAATGGAAGGCAGGTTGGTTGATATTGTTTTTCTGTGGTCCTAATTATCCGTTGAAGTCTGTACCTGTCCTGTTTGGCTGCTGTGACAAACCAGAGAGTAAAAAGGACAGATTCAGTCAAAAATAAAAACTGTAAATTCTAAATAAATAAAAGATGAAACTACATACAATTGTGATATTTCCTACATGTCATATTCAGTTAAATGAATATTCTAAGGAAATAGAGAAGGTACCAGATTAGTTGGACAATTTAAAAACCATTATTGTAAATTCTTTTCAATGATGGTTCTCCAAAAATGAGTAGTTGTTTTCTTCAAGATTTGATGGCAAGCACTCTGTGATCTTTCTAAGGTCGGTATGTTGTTGCTTTACCAGAATACAGCTGGAGAACCTGTAGACTTCCTGATTTTGCAGAACTTAACTCCTAACACCCAGAAAAGTCAATATTTGGATGTCAATGTAGTTGCCAATATTTAGAGGACAATACTATAATCACCTGTGAAGGGAACATTTGTGCCCAAAAGAGATTCCAATGTTAGAATAATGGCTTTCAGTTTTGTTTTGTTTATTTTTATCATATTGTCATAGATTAATTTATAACCTTCTTTATTCAACTAAATTTAACACTTTTTAAAATCCAGCTAAAATCCTCTGTTTATTCCTTCATCCCAGTGGTGGGATTCAAATAATTTAATAACCAATTCTCTGCCCTAATGATTTCTTCCAACAACCAGTTCTCCAAACTGCTCAGAAAGTTAACTACTGGTTCTTCTGAACTTGTGCAAACTGGCTGAATCCGCACCACTGCTTGATCTCTAGTTTCTAAGAATGACTCTGATCCCATATAAATTGCCTCAGGGTAATTGCAGAACAGTTCTTTGCTTGAAAGTTTAGAAAGAAATCAAGGAAAAATTAAAAGGAGAAAGAGTGGTGACACAGAGCATTAGCCTTAATTTGAGCCATTCTGCTACTTGTTTCAGTGCTTCAATTTGGGTGTACATTTGGCCTTATATTTATCTTCATGATTGGATGTCCATACTTCTGTAGGTCTGCTACAGATTCATACTGCTGGGCAATTGTTCCATTTTACTGAATTGTTCTTGATTTCTCTATTATTGGTGGGTGGAGGAAGGCAATTACTCATTGCTGGATGGCCATAACTGATCTGCATCATCAAAAGACTTGTAAGGTTCTTTGTTAGGCTTTGCTATTTCTCATTGTAGCTGTGTCATATTTAGAATTTCATTGTTCACTCACCCAAACTGTTTATGTTTAATTTCACTTCCACCACATACAACTGACTGTTCTTCCAAGTCTCTAATTTCAGCCTCAAATCCTGTGCCTTTAGCATTTCTGTTTTATCTCTCTGTCGTGCAGTTATTGTCCTCTACTCTCTTGTGTTCTAAAATAATAATTTTGATGAAAAACTCCTATAGACTTTGAGGCTTCCAAAGAGAGAGCCATCAGAACAAAGTATCATGCCCTTGATAGAGTCAGACTCTGAGGGAGAGGAGGAACAGCTGACTGGGCAGTCAGAGGAAGAACCAGGAACATCCCCTCTGCATCCTAGGACACACAGGGAAGAAAGGAGAAGGCAACAACTTGGCTTGTGAGATAGGAAGCAGCAATGATCCTCCTCATTGGTTACAGCTGCGGAGGCGAGTATACAAGAGGGACGGTTAGAACACAGGTTGCCAGAAACAAGCATGTTTTATTTTGGTCTGAAGTTATCTTGGTTGGTGTCCTTCCAACAGACTGTGCTTTGTTATTTTCTTGAATTTGGTAAACACTTCACCTGTTCTGTTGTGGACATTTCCTCATGGTAGTTTGGTTTATTATTTCACTTCTATCTGCTCAATAAATTCGGACTGTATTGCTTTCTTTTGAAGACTATTTTTGAGTATGTTTTATTTCCAACTGAGTATTATTGAACAGTGGGGCAAAGTTGGAGGCAATAAAGGACATTTATTTACGTTTTGGATTTTGTTACATTTGTGTTATACCCTGAGTCATCACACAAATATAGTGTGAGGTTAACAACTATTTTATAAGGGACTTCCATAGTATATTATGAGAGTATGGACATAATGTAGCTTCAGCAAATCATTTGCATTCTGATTAACAAACTAGTCAGGTATATTAAGTGAGTCTAACAGCTAGCTTGAATGTTCATCAATGGTTCTGCATCTGCCTGGAATGAGATACCAAGTGAGATGCTGAAAGTTCAACCATGGAACTGGCACTTTCCAACCTTTTTACTAATGGTGTGGATGAAAAAGAATAACTACTTATCAATAGAATGAAACAGGGTATGGAAAGGAAAAAAATAGCTGTTGTATCATACCCTCTGTGAAATCAGTATTATAAATGTGGTTGATCAGAATCTGAATACCCTCCAGCAATGTGTTATGGTTAATAAAAAAATGCGATGTTAGTCTGCATCAGTTGAAATGTCATTTCTAATCTGCAGAAACTAATAGATTCTGCATTGACTGAACTTCACCTTAAGAACACAGTCCAATTCTGGGCATTACATTTTAAGTAAATTCAGAGAAATCAGAAGAAGTGCAATGGAGGAAAAGGAGATAAGAGTCTGGAAAGCAAACCTTAAAAGAGGACATGAGGGAACTAATTAGCTTTGAGAATAATAAAGTCCAATTCTGGGCATCACATTTTAAGTAAGATTCAGAGAAATCAGAAGAAGTGCAATGGAGGAAAAGGAGATAAGAATCTGGAAAGCAAACCTTAAAAGAGGACATGAGGGAACTAATTAGCTTTGAGAAGATGGAGTAGAAGGAACAACCATACTTTAAAGTACTTGAAAAAAAGTACCATACAAAAAGAAAAATCTCTATTTTCTATCACCCTGAGTGCAGGGCATGGAACAAAGTCCTAAAGATACAAAAGATGGCTTTCAAATGAATCTTAAGAAAGAGAACATTGACTAATTAGTGAGGGAGATGGCAAGCTCTGTTTTATTGGATTTGTTCAAGAAAAGACTCAACAGACATCTCTAGGTGATGCTTTCCTTTGGATTCCTGCACTCATCAGAAGGTTAGAAGAAAGAAACCAGGTTTCTGGCTCCATCTTATGGCCATTGGAGGAACCTTAGCCAATCACAATTTCAGCATTCTTTTAAAGATACAGTATTAAATTACTATCCTGGTTTATATATTTCCAACCCAACTGTTAGGTGACTATCATTCCTAACATTTTCTTTCTTTTATCATTCCAAATTGGCTTCTTATCAGCATGTTAATTGGATATTATGATAGATTAACAAGTTATTTCCATCCTAGCAAGCTATAAATCAATTTAATTTGCCTACTGTCCAGAAGTTTGCTCTTCAATATGCCTGAAAAAGCCATACTTTTGAATTCTTAATCACTTAAATGTTAATAATCCATTTATTGCACCATGATTTGATCTCTTCTATATTTTTAGTATGTTCAAACAATTAGTATAAAACTATTTTTTTATTTTGTCTGCTAAGGAAAAATAAGCCTATTTATTGATAAACTTAGATAATGTAAATCTTTAGAAACGTAAGAGGTGTAGGAGACGATCAGGTGGAACCCAAGGGTGGGGTCAAATTCACCATTAGTTTGAAGTCATTATGTCCACACAAGAGACCTAAGTCCACACACCCCACCACCCCAAACTCAATTGACCCTTATCTAGTGCTAATTTGGTTTGACTATAAGTAGATCAGAATCTTGGTTATAGATTTCAGGAAATAAACTTTTAGTGCTTTCATTTTTACTTCTGTCACCTGTTTTTGTTTTTTGTTTTTTTGCTTTTAAAATGAACAGTATCAGTTAAGTAAATAATTAACAGCTCCTTTAGCAGAGTTCTATGGAATCCTATGTGGCCCTATAGAGAGCAAGTGATGAGTGTTGTTGGGTTCAAATATATATATATTAGACATATATCTTGGTGTAAGCAAAGACTTATGGAGAGTGTGCTATGAATTCCATCCTGACCTCCTTGAGAAAGAAAGACCTAAAGCTAAAAAAGAAACAAACAGAATGAAAGTTCTGGACTAATCTTGCTTGCAACAGAAATATATTTTCAAATCCATGTTGAAAATTTGCTTTAATCTTTCACTTGACACCACTTGACATGGTGTCAAGCAAGTTGTAGACTGGATTGGTATCCTTTGTATTTATGTGAATTACATTAGCATTAGGAGTATCATCTTTCTAAACTTTTTGCATGACTATACATGCACTTGATAATCATCTGATCTGCCTTTTTTCATGATTAATAAAAAATAAAAGTTTGCCATCATCATTTAGATCTGTTCCTTCATTCTTTCTGTTTTTTCTGGATTTTCTATATAATTCTAGCTAAAATTCTTTATTTGTATTGTTTGTCTGATCTTCTTATTTATCTTTGAATAGTTTTCTCTTCCCCCACAAACCAACCCAGATTTATTATTTATCCAGGAATTAGTTCATTTTCTTCCAGGAACCTGACTACTATTGGATTTATAGGGATCTATTCTTCAGTACTCTGAGTTAAACTGCAAATCAAGATGCTAGTTACCACCTTTAAAACCCTGCACAATACAGAGCCAAGTTACCTGTGGAACTGCCCCAGGTTCTCTATTAAATAGTGCCATCTTGCAGGACTGAGGTGTGGTCTTTTCTAACACATTGTGTACCCTCTGCAATAACTTTCCTCTGAGACTTACCGTATTTGCCAGTGTATAAGATGACTTTTTTGCCCTGAAAAACATGCCTCCAAGTGGGGGGGTCGTCTTATACACCGGGTCATCTTATATGCCGGCAAATAGTAATTGGGAAGCACTGCGGCTGCCCACGGCTGAGGCACTTTTGCACACCATGGAAATGAATCCCGTGAAGCTGAAAGGAACAGCCAGCCTTCAGGCCGATGTAGGTGGGCCTCCTTCTCCCAGCTCCCAAGGAAATGAGGTGCTCAGCGGCCTCTGCTCACACTGCCCAGGCTCCGCTCACACTGCCCAGGCTCTGCTCACACTGCCCAGGCTCCGCTCAGGTATCCAGGGGCTGTCAGGAGTTGTTACCACTGGCGTGGCTCCCCGCAGCTCCAGTCCCGCGTTGCCTTAGGAAGGGAAAGGCAAAACCAGGAGCCGCTGCTGCCGTTGCAAAGCACTGCCGCAGCTCTTCCTTTTTGCCTTTCCCTTCCCAAGGCAATGCGGGACTGGAGCCGCATGGAGCCATGCCAGCAGTAACAACTCCTGACAGCCCCAGCCGGATACCTGAGCGGAGGCTGGGCGGTGTGAGCGGAGGCTGGACAGTGTGAGCGGAGGCCACTGAGCACCTCGTTTCCTTGGAAGCTGGGAGAAGGAGGCTCGCCTACATCGGCCTGAAGGCTGGCTGCTCCTTTTGGCTTCACGGGATTCATTTCCACGGTGCACAAAAGTGCCTCAAAAAAAAAAAAGTGCAAAAGTGGAAGGTGTGCGGGAGAGGGGGTAGTCTTATACGGCGAGTACATAACAAACTCTATATTTTGAGTGGAAATGTTGGGGGGTCGTCTTATACGTCCAGTCGTCATACGCCGGCAAATACGGTATATGTCTCAGTAAAAGTAGTTGTAGCCTTTCAGTTAAGTTTTTGTATGTGTGGGATCCAGCAAAAAAACAACAACAACAGTGCAGACAGAAAGGCCAATGTCCTCTATAGGGAAGAGATCTTCATCATATATGTGGATATTTGCAGTTAAGTTCAGAACTGTGATCTTTAGGCTACTTTCTGTTTTTAATGTGCTGGATTATAGTCAATATAGAGAATGTGAAGTCCCAATTTTAAGTTTAATGGAATAGAATTCTTTATTGGCCAAGTGTGATTGGACACACAAGAAATTTGTTTTGGTGCAAATGCTCTTGGTGTACATAAAAGAAAAGATATGTTCATTAAGAGTCAAGAATCATAAGGTATAATACTTAACAATAATCATAGGGAACAATAAGCAGTCAAATTATACTAGGAAACAGTCAATATAAATTGTAAGGATGCAACAAAGTTACAGTCATACAGTCAAAAGTGCGAGGGGATATGGGTGATAAGGAGTGATGAGAAGATGAATAGTAATTGTAGTGCAGACTTTGTAAATAGTTGGACAGTGTTGAGGGAATTATTTATTTAGCAGAGGCTTGCATTCAGGAAAAAACTGTCCTGGTGTCTAGTTGTTCTAGTGTACAGTGCTCTATAGCATTGTTTTGAGGGTAGGAGTTGAAACAGTTTATGTCTGGGATGTGAGGAGTCTGTAAATATTTTCACAGCCCTCTTTTTGACTTGTGCAGTATACAGATCCTCGATGGAAGGCAGGTTGGTAGTAATTGTTTTTTTCTGCAGTCCTAATTACCCTCTGAAGTATGTGTCTGTCCTGTTGGGCTGCAGAACCAAACCAGACAGTTATAGAGGTGCAGATGATAGACTCAATAATTCCTCTGTAGAACTGTATCAGCAGCTCCTTGGGCACTTTGAGCTTTCTGAGTTGGCACAGAAAGAACATTCTTTGTTGTGCTTTTTTGATGATGTTTTTGATGTTAGGTATCCATTTTAGGTCTTGTGATATGATGGAACCTAGAAATTTGAAGGTCTCTACTGTCGATACTGTGTTGTCTAGTATTGTAAGAGATAGTAGTATGGGAGGATTTCTTCTAAAGTCTACCACCACTTTTCTACAGTTTTGAGTGTGTTCAGTTTCAGATTGTTCCGGTTACACCATGAGGTAAGTCGTACAACCTCAGATATATTGTTTTCTAATATGAGACCAAACACTGTTGTATCATCTGCAAACTTCAGTATTTTAACAGATGGATCATTTGAGATGAAGTCTTTGGTATATAGGGAGAAGAGAAGTGGAGAAAGCACACAGCCCTGTATTCATTGTACAGGTATCAGATGTGATTCTGCCTAGTTTCACCTGTTGCTTCCTGTATGTTAAGAAGCTTATGATCCACTTACAAGTGTGTTCAGGTACCACTAGCTGGTTTAGTTTAGTTAGAAGAATGTCTGGAATGATGGTATTGTATGCTGAACTGAAATCTACAAAGAGGACCCTTGCATAGGTATTTGGAGATTCAAGGTGTTGTAGGATGTAGTACTTCTAATTTATAGATGTAGGTCTTCATACAAATAGGACTTAGCCAGGAAACTGTAAAACCTTTTGGAAGAGAATATTTGCAGCTCAGGATTGTATCATGGTGTCTTGTTTGCTCTCTTAGATTGGTTGTTTTCTTGCAGATATTTCATTACCCAACCAGATAACATCTTTAGTGGTAGCTATGTGCTGTGTAAAGTATTTGACATCTGTATGAGGTATCAGTAGAAGAGATTATAGATCAGGGTTGAGCTGAGAGGCCATTGGTGGTCTCTGGGCTTGGTTGTTTTATCATTGCTAGCACTGATGATGTTACCTAGCTGGGTAATGAAATATCTGTAAGAAAACAGCTAAGCTCAAAGAGCATCACGGACTCCACAGTAAAATCCTTTGTACGCTTACTCTAAAAAAAGTTGTGTCATGTTCAGTGATACTTCCCAATATGTACACTTAAGATTTCAGACCAAAAGTCCTAGCATTACATCAAAGTCCACTCATATTTACTCCTTAGAAAGTTCAGTTGAGTTCACCTGGGCCCTGCTTCTGAAGTGAAAATCTAAAGTACAGTATCTCCTCAGATATAGTTTCTGTTGAGTTCCATAAAATCAGCTATTGCTTAAATGGATTCTGCAGGATTAAAATTGTTGTGAATCAATAAATACTTGAATAAAGATTATTAAGAGCTTGAAGCAAAGTGCAGGGTTCTGGCCCTGCACTTCTGATTGGCCGATAATAGCAACATTGGATTGGTCCGTTCAGGAGAATCTGATTGGCTATTAACGAGCCTCTCCCATTGCTTAATCGAGCTAGTGCTCCCCGTGTTTCATTGGTTAAATAAAGGGGCCCATTGCGGCCATTGAGCTGAGCTGTTTTCACATGTAAATAAAGAGTTTGAAGTTCACTGTTCACCGGCTCGTCTCCTCCTTTGCGCCCATGCACAGAACATAACACTGGTGACGAGGATGGGATGTGGAGACGTCAGAGCTCACTGAACGACGAAGAACTATAACCGAGCACATGGCTGAAACGCACCAACGGCGGAACCATGTCCGGCAGCATCATACCACCAGCTCCATTCGACCCGGCACAAGAAGACTGGGACTCATATATGGATCACTTCCAGATGTTTCTGGAGACCAACAATTTGAAGGATGCCACTACTGGAAAGAAACGACCGGTATTCCTAACTCATTGCAGGCCAACCGTATTCAAGATGGCCAAGGCACTAGCAAAACCAGCAGAAGTAAAGTCTGTGGACTGGGACGTCCTCGAACCCCTGCTGAGGGCTCACTATGCACTGACCATGCCAACGCTCGTTAGAAGGCATGAATTTTATCAGAGAAGTCAGCGGAAGGGCAAAAGTGTTGCTGATTTCATAGCAGATCTCCGGAATCTGGGAGGCCTATGCGAGTTTGCCAACCTAGAAGAAGCCCTAAGAGACCGAATAGTTCTGGGATTAGATGCACCAGGCACTCAGAGTAAACTAATGGCAAAGGGCGACATTAGCCTTAAAGATGCCATAGCTGAAGCTACTGCAGCAGAAGCAACCAGGAAGTTGGCTGCCCAAATGCGCCTCACCCACGCCTCACTTTGCCAATGCGCCCGCAAAATTTCACCTCAGTCAGAGGGACAGCTTGAAACAGCCCACCACAAGGACCTCGAATCATCATCAGAAAGCGATGAAGAAAAGGTCCATCGACCTCGGTCCAAACGAGACCAATGCCAGAAATCGCAGTACCAATGCGCTGGGTGTGGAGCAAGCCACCCCCGATCAGAATGCAAATTCCTCGACGCGCTCTGCCATGTGTGCAGGAAAAGAGGCCATATCGGACGGGTCTGTAGAAGCAAGCTAGGACCCAGCCAGCCCTCGAGGGGGGCTAACTATCGCCAACTGACGGGAAGTCGTCCCATGAAGCGAGAACCCATGAACCACCAATGGAACAACCACTCCTACAGAAACAAAACCCTAAACCACCCAACGAAGTGAGAAGAGGCTAACCAAATGATCACAATCGGTCACACCTCATCTCTTGACGCCAAAAAGATCTGAGTGAAAGTGGCCATCGAAAACCAGCCCTGCCTGATGGAAGTCGATTCAGGATCGTCCCTCTCGATGGTTTCCTGGAAGACCCTCAAGCAGCTCATCCCCACTATCCGGAGGCAAGACCTCAGATTCCAAAGACTCATACTCAAGGACTATCAAGGAAATCGAATCCCGGTCGTTGGATCCAGCCGAGTCAGGGTATCGTTTAAGAACCGTACAGCATTCCTACCCCTGACTGTAATCGACAGGGATCGGCCTAGTTTGTTAGGCCTCCAATGGTTCGCTCCACTTGGAATTGAAGTAGCCAGCATTCACCAAACCTGCAGCAGCGATTGGGAAGAAGACCTCATCCACTAATTCCAGGACGTCTTTGCAGAAAAATTAGGTGAGTACAAGGGGACCCCGATATCATTTAACCTCAATCCCGAAATAGCTCCCATCCGCCTTAAGCCTCGTCGAGTTCCATTTGCCCTTAAACCAAAGATTGATGAGCAGCTTGATAAATTAATAGCCCAGGGTGTGTTAGAACCAACCGATCACTCTCCCTGGGAAACCCCAATCGTAACACCCATCAAGCCGGATGGATCGATAAGAATTTGTGGGGACTACTGAGCCACCCTGAACAACGCCCTTCAACAAAACGCTTACCCGGTACAGGTGGTGCAACACCTCCTCCATTCCTTGGGGAGCGGAATAGTCTTCGCTAAACTAGACTTAGCCCAGGCATACCAACAACTGCCTGTAGACAGAAAAATGGCAGAGGCCCAAACAATCGTTACACACCGAGGTGAGTTTAAATGTAACCGACTCCAGTTCGGAGTGAGCGTAGCCCTGGGAATCTTTCAAAATTTGATGGAAAGGCTATTACAAGGGATAAAAGGTGTTGTCCCATATTTTGATGATGTGTTAATTGCTGCCCCAACTCGGAAAATACTAAAGGAAGGCCTGAGGTTGGTTCTCCAGAGATTTAAAGACTCAGGTCTCAAAGTTAAAAAAAACAAGTGTCAATTATGTACGGATCGTGTAGAATTTTTGGGATATTTAATTGATAGTCAAAGCATTCACCCCACCGATAACAAACTTAGGGCAATCAAGAGCGCCCCAAAACCCCAGAACAAGGCCGACCTCCAGGCTTTTCTAGGCCTTATCAATTTTTATAACGTTTTCCTGCCTCACAAAGCAACTGTAGCTGAACCCCTACATCGTTTATTGGACAAAAAAGCAACCTGGGTATGGGGAGACAGAGGAGAACAGGCGTTTTGACATGTGAAAAATTTATTGACTTCTGATGCTGTTTTGATGCAGTATAACGAGACTTTGCCTTTAACAATCATGTGTGATGCATCCCCATTTGGAGTGGGTGCCATTTTAAGCCAAGTTTTGCCAAATGGTAGTAAAGCTCCTGTTGCCTATTTCTCAAAGACGTTATCAAAAGCAGAACGCAATTACAGTCAAATTGATAAGGAGGCCCTTGCTATTGTGTCTGCGGTTAAGAGATTTCATGAATACGTGTATGGCCGAGCCTTTACCATATTGACTTGCTGGAAATAATAGCGGGAGATAGGCCAACACCGTATATATTATCTCCCAGAATGACTCGCTGGTCAGAATTCTTGGCGGCATATAATTACAAGTTGTAACTTCACCCGGGGAAGGCCATTCCCCATGCCGACACATTGGGCCGTGCACCACTTCCGGAGACCATTGATGACCCCGCTCTGACAGTTACAACACTGCAGATTGAGACACTTCGAACGCCGCCATTAACAGCCCGAGATATCGCGATGGAAACGAAACGCGACCCCATTTTAGCACGAGTCCTCAGTTGGGTCAAGCGGGGATAGCCATTGGACCAGATACCTGACAACTACACCCCATTCAAGAATCGACAAACGGAACTATTTTCCCAGAAGGGCTGCATTATCTGGGGTGACAGAGTTGTCATCCCAGAGCGGTTGCGACCAGCGATACTAAGGACCTTGTACGACGGCCACCCCGGCATCGTGTGTATGAAAGCCCTTGCATGAAGCTACGCGTGATGGCTGGGTATCGACAAGCAGATCGAGACATGAGTAAACGCTTGTCACAAATTCCAGGAAGTAAGCAACGCCCCTCCAAAAGCAAACCCGACTGAATGGGAAACACCGAGGGAACCATGGTCCCATATTCATCTGGACTTTGCGGGACCTACCAAGGGACAAACATTTTTATTAACAGTGGATGCCTACTCGAACTGGCTTGAAATCCATGAGATGAGGAATACAACAACTGAATCAGTCATCAGAAAACTAGACAGACTCTTTGCGACACACGGATTACCAGATGTTCTAGTATCTGACAACGGGCCCCAATTTACCACGCTGTCCTTCGAACAGTACCTGGCAGACCATGGTATTCGCCATGCGCTAACTTTGTGGGTGCATCCTGCAGCCAATGGAAGGGCCGAGTGCATGGTACAATTCATCAAGAAACCCTTGCATAAAATGGACTATGGCGATATAGAAGACAAGATTTACTGGATACTCCTTTTGCAGCATATCACTCCGCACAGCATCACCAATAAAACTCCCGCCGAGTTGTTAATGGGACGGAACCTCCGCTCCCACCTCGACCGTCTGCATCCATCATATGAACCTGAAAAACTACACAGTTCCAGCGGGAAATGCCGTAACTTTCAGGTAGGCGACTTGGTTATCGCTAGGAACTTTTCGGGTGATCCGTTGTGGGTCGAGGCAACTGTAGTCCAATTAACCGGCCCTAGATCGCACCACATGAAATGTCGTGACGATAGAATATGGAAGCGCCATATTGATCAGCTGCGTTCAAGGCTACAGTCGGGGATCTCTGAATCTCCTGATTTCCAAACCAAGGGGGGAGGAGATACTGAGGAAGCTGAATTTGAAGCGGCAGAAAGTTTAAGTGGAAGTAATGACCGCTCAGAGGCAGCACGTGAAGGATCTGGAATGGGGGTGGCCTCGCCTCAAAGAGATGCCAAGAGCATTAGCGGCAGTGAAAATTCAAATACAGGATGAGAGGCACCCTCTTCACCAGATAACGTCCTACCCCAACAAGACTGTAGCCAAATACCGGGAGGACAGCATAAATCAAATAGACAATCAAAACAACCTGCCTACCTCAAAGACTACATGACGGCACCCCTTAAATGAAACCCGGGGGGAAGGGGTGTTGTGAATCAATAAATACTTGAATAAAGATTATTAAGAGCTTGAAGCAAAGTGCAGGGTTCTGGCCCTGCACTTCTGATTGGCCGATAATAGCGACATCGTATTGGTCCATTCAGGAGAATCTGATTGGCTATTAACAAGCCTCTCCCGTTGCTTAATCGAGCTCCCCGTGTTTCATTGGTTAAATAGTTAAGAGTTTGCCTATATAAAGGGGCCCATTGCGGCCATTGAGCTGAGCTGTTTTCACATGTAAATAAAGAGTTTGAAGTTCACTGTTCACTGGCTCGTCTACTCCTTTGCGCCCATGCACAGAACATAACAAAAATGTTATCCATTAAATTATCTCCAGAAGTAATGTTGTTACCTGTTTATCTTTAAAGAAATGCAGATCAAAATAAAGACAAGAATCTTCTTGTTGAAAGAAACTAAGAAACTGTCAGCTATTCAAAGAATAGCTGATCGGATGGGAGTGAGTAGCAATAACTTTTTTATTTAAAAAAGTGTCTTTGGACTTTCTTGTACAAGGAAGTTTTATTTCTCCATCTTGGGTGACCAATTTTCTGTTAAGATTAGATATGCATCCCTTGATGTTATTTCAAAAGTCCTTTGTAGGAGATAGCTCAGATATCTGGGAAAAGCTGTTTCTTTCTTTCTGGATGTCTTTGATTCTCTGTTCTTAGAGAAATGCCATCTCTGATTTGAACTTTTTTAAGGTTGCACACCTCTACATTATAAGATATGAAAACAGATTTTCCTTTAAAAAACCCTTTATAATAATTTTGTGTGTGATTGGTTTAATGATAGACATTGAAAAAATTGTACTTTTCAATAGCTTTTAGAATCTTTTTTTGATTGCATCCCCTGATATTAGATTTCCCTGATATTAGACCTGGGTTTTCTTGTTTCAGTTTCAAACTGGAATTCTAACTTTTATGATTCCAAAGAAAAGCACTGTTTCAAAAAATGTCTTATATTCCAGATGTGTAATTCTTTAAAAAATATTTGAGATAGGTTAAAATTACAGATGAAGACTGCTTGCCAAAAAAAACACCTCAATTTAATTGGGAACAGAAATGAAAGTTTTTTTTAAAAAAGATTTCTGATTCAGTGTTCACTCTCTGAAAAAATGCCATTCAACCTCTTCCTCATTTTGATGGCTTAACTGAATTTACTTAATCTTATTGCAAGTCATTTATCTAACACTGTCACATAATAATTGCTCATGCATACGAAGTGTCAGATACTATAAAATGGCTGGGTTCTGCTATGAAATCTTTAAGTGGCAAATGCTTCTGCCGAATCCCTTTTATGACAAAGTTAAATGCTTATAAATGCCATTGATTTTAACAAAAGAATTCAAACCCATACTTAATCGTTCTGTGAAAATCACTGTGAAGTTGCTGCTTATTTGTGCTTGATCATGACACATAATAATAATTAAATATCTAGCAAATACCCTCCCAATCAACAAAACTGGAGAATATTTATCAGGAAAATTCTAATAGAGGAATTCTGAAGAACCGTATGGATGGCACAATCTGCACCACATTTTGCAAATTTCCTAACAATCAGAAAGAATCACCTTTGCATAATGGGTTTTGTTAGATCTGGAGCGTGGGCACAAGGAACGGAGACGAGACAACGAATAGTGACTCCAACTCTTTATTAGTGACTTCAGAACAGAGTAGCACTACTGGGCAGCAGCAGCTCCTTTTATAGAGCTGGCTGCTGTCACAATCACCAATGGTTTGAGTTTGCTGTGCTGGTAGCAGCCAATCAGCGGTGACCTGCTGTCAGCCAATCAGATTAGCCAGAATCAGCCAATCACAATCCGCTGTTCGCGGGCCAATCAGAAGTGCAGGATTATGAGCCTGCTGTGGAAACAAAACTATTAGGATTTTAAACTAAAGCGTTTGCTTAGTTCGTAACACCCCTCCTCCCTAGGTTCCGTCTGAGGGGTGGGGTGATGTATTCTCGCAGGTAGGCAGGTCGTTTCACCTGTCTACCTGATCTGTATTGCTCCACCAGTCCTTGCCCTGACTCTGGTCTTGGTGGGCTGCTTGCTGTGCTTGTTGGCAAAGATGTTCCGCCCTCTCCGTTGGGTGACTCAGGGTTGTCATCTCTGCTTTCGTTAAGGCTGTCCTCCGGATCCCTTGGATTTGCTGCTGTCACAGTGCTGCTCTGTGGTGAGGCGATCATCTGGCCCGGCTCTCCTTCAGAATGTGAATATCTCCGGGTTGGTTGTGCTGATTGCTGGTTTTCACGTACTGGGTCGTATGCTAATTCTTCTCTGGTCCCCTCGATTTCCCTTCCCCCCCAGGTTTGAGGTTCGGGGTTTGTGACAGGGGTAGATGCCAGCCTAGAGCACAGTTGATCGATATGTCGCTTCCACATTTTTCCGTCAGCAGTTTGTAAACGCTGGGAATGTGGACCCATAAGTTGAGTTATGGTAGTGGGGACCCACAATGGGTCACCGGAAAAGTTTTTTGCGAAGACTGGGTCGCCTACCTTGAAGGTGCAATACCTGCTGCTGGACCCCACAGGCTTTTCGGGTGTGTAGGTAAGGTGCAAGCAGTCAAGATGTGAGCGAAGTCTCCAGCCCATTAGAAGTTCGGCCGGGGTTTTGTTTGTAGTGCTGTTTGGGGTAATATGTTGGAGGAGAAGCATCTGGGTCACCTTGTCGTCGATGTCCCCTTGCTCCATCTTTTGTAAAGTTTTCTTTACGAATTGGACCATTCACTCAGCCCTGCCATTGGCCGCAGGGTGAGCTGGCGATGTCAACGCATGGTGTATCCCCCGCTCTGCCAGGTACTGTTCGAATGCCAGAGTGGTGAATTGGAGGCCATTATCCGAAACTAGGACATCTGGCAACCCGTGCGTAGTGAATAGTCTATTTAGTTTTTTAGCGATGGCTTCTATGGTGATGCTCTTCATTTTGAGGACCTCCAGCCAGTTGGAGTAGGCATCCACTGCTATAAGAAATGTATGTCCCTTGGTAGGTCCCACAAAATCGATGTGAATATGGGGCCAGGGACCTCGGGGTGCTTCCCATTCAGTTGGTGGTGCTTTTGGTGGAGATGAATGAGTGTCCTGACACTTGCTGCAAGTGGCCAACCAGGTTTCTATTTGCTTGTCTATACCTGGCCACCAAGCATAGCTCCTTGCTAGTGCCTTCATTTGCATGATGCCCAGATAGCCATCATGCAATAGTTTGAGGACTTTATGATGTTATCTCTCTGAGATGATGACTCTGTCTCCCCACAAGACGCATCCCTTTTGGGAGAAAAGTTCTGTTTGCCGATTTTTGAATGGCTTGAAGGTGTCATTTGGTTCGTTGACAGGCCAACCTCTTTCTACCCAGCTGAGGACCCGTGCCAAACAAGGATCCTCCCTTGTTTCTGAGGTGATGTCTCGTGCTATCAGCGGTGGTGAAGGAAGAGTTTTGATTTGTAGCGTAGCGAGGGTTGGAGCTGGGTCGTCCATAACTTCTGGTAACGGAGAACAGCTCAAAGCGTCAGCGTGGGGAATGGCTTTCCCCGGGTGGTGTAGCAGTTGGTAATTGTATGTGGCTAGAAACTCTGACCAATCTGTCATTCTCGGTGATAAGATGTGGAGAGTTGGTTTGTCTCCTGCTAAAATGCCAAGTAATGGTTTGTGGTCGGTAATTATGGAGAAAGATCTTCCATATACATACTCATGGAATCGTTTAATCGTAGACACAATAGCGAGAGCCTCTTTATCAAGTTGGCTATAGTTTCTCTCAGTTTTAGATAAAGTTCTTGAAAAGAACGCAATAGGTGCCTCAGTACCATTTGGTAGGACGTGTCTCAGGATGGCTCCTACTCCAAACGGTGAGGCATCGCAAGTGACAGTTAAAGGCAAAGTCTCGTTATATTGAATCAATATAGCATCTGAAGGGGTGGACCCTCGCCTGCTTCTGCAGACCTTTGCGATGTGGCCCCTCTTTTGACAGGAATGGCAGAGTGCGTCCAGGAACTTGCAGTCTGATCATGGGTGGTTTCCCCCGCATCCAGCACATTGACTCGAAGGCTTACAATTTCACTGATCTCGCTGGTCGCGTTCTGATCTGAGTCTGTTGACCTCCTCTTCCTCACTTTCTGATGAGGATTTGAGATCTTCATGGTGGGTGGTCGTTGTGTGCCTCTCGGAGAAAGGCGTAGTGTCACTGGCAAGTTGGTGGTGCGGTGCATTCGCTTGGTGCATTCGAGCGGCTGGCTTCCTGGTTGCTTCTGCTGCAGTAGCATCGGCGATGACATCTGCGAGGCCAATGTTTCCCTTCGCCATAATCTTGCTCTGGGTCATGGGGTCTTTTAGGCCCAGAACAATTCGATCTCTTATGGCTTCCTCGAGGTTTGCGAAGCCACAGAGTCCCCCTAGGTTTCTAAGTTCAGCGATGAAGTTTCCAACATTTTCACCTTCCTGCTGGTCCCTCTGGTAAAACTCATGTCTCCTGATGAGTGTTGGCACCGCAGGTGCATAATGAGCCCATAGGATTGGGGCGAGGTTGTCCCAGTCCATTGTCTTGACTTCTGCTGGTTTCACAAGTGCTTTTGCCATTTTAAAAACGGCGGGCCCGCAATGGGTCAGAAATACAGCTTGTTTTTTGCCAGGCATAGCATCTTTCAAATTGTTGGTCTCCAGGAACATTTGGAACCTGTCCATGTATGAGTCCCAGTCTTCATTAGCCGGGTCAAATGGAGCGGGTGGTATAGCGCTGCTGGTCATTCTGCCGCTTTTGGTGCTTTCTTAGCCACGTGCTCTGTTAACGTTCGGTGAGTGTTCAATCAGCTCTATCGTCTCTGGATCCCATCCTCGTCACCAGTGTTGGATCTGGAGCATGGGCTCAAGGAATGGAGATGAGACATCGAATAGTGACTCCAACTCTTTATTAGTGACTTCAGAACAGAGCAGCGCTACTGGACAGCAGCAGCTCCTTTTATAGAGCTGGCTGCTGTCACAATAACTAATGGTTTGAGTTTGCTGTGCTGGGAGAGGCCAATCAGCAGCGGCCCACTGTCAGCCAATCAGATTAGCCAGAATCGGCCAATCACAATCCGCTGTTCGCGGGCCAATCAGAAGTACAGGATTACGAGCCTGCTGTGGAAACAAAACTATTAGGATTTTAAACTAAAGTGTTTGCTTAGTTCGAAACAGGTTTTCTCCAGGATTCCTTGGAAAATTGAGATATATAGGCTGATTCTAGATTTTATAGGATGATTCTAGATTTTAATAAATATGGGCTTCAAAAACTCACACCTCTTAGAGGTTACTTTGTCTCTTAGTTCTTAGTTCTGTTGGAATGGTTTTGTGTGTGCAACCTAAATATGAAGTTTCACACAATCACCTGCTCTTTTGGAGGCTTGGTTGTCAAAGGGCCTCAGCCTAATAGCAGGCTGAGGCCCAGAGGTTGGGGATTGCTGCAATCCCCTCTACTCTGTAACAGTCTCTCAAGTACTGGAAGATAATTATCAAGTTATTCTAATCATTTTCTTTGATAGGCTAGGCATACTTAGCTCCCTCAATTATTCATTATATGATTTAGCCACCACAGCCTTTATCATCTTTGTTGTTTATCTCTCCATACTTTCTAGGATCTCAGCATCCTTTTTGAACTGTGGTGACCAGAAATGTATGCAGTATTCTAAGTGTGGTCTTATACCAACCAGTTTCTTACCAACCAGTCGAGAACTGTATAAGCATTGGCTGATTGACTGATGCTTTTCAAATGAACACAACAGACTTTTATGCATGAATACAGTACAACAACTAGATGATGAAAGAGCACTCTCCTTCAAACACATTAACAATTATATTCTCACTAAATGATTAGCATCTGCTAGGAGTTAGGTAAGAGTTAATGGAATTCAAAGAGGGTTGAACTTTGTTCACTTGTCACTATGTAGAGATTCTACACTGATTCCTCTTTTAACTCTGACCCTGGGTTTTGCCACTGCTTCTCCTACAATACCATAGTGAACATTTTGTTACTCTGACCAAACCACCTATTTCTATAGATGCTACTTGCTCTGAATTGTTTGATTGCGCTCATATGTTTTCTATACATAAAATTACATTCAGTTAATTTTCTTTAGTGGCTCAGATGAAAGGTTTACTGATATCAAAGTAATTGTCTTCCACCAAAATGATTTCTACAAGAAAAAGTGAAGTGGGAGAGGGAAAATTGCTATCCTAAGGTAGACAAAAAGCAGCAAGAGAAGACTTGGTAAGGCAATTAAAGGGGACACAATGTAAGGTAATGCAAAAAATGATAAGACAGCATGTAAGAGGACCTATAGCATATGTATTTGTAAAATTGGTTAATCAAAGATTATAATATTTTGGGAATGAATGGAAGTGATTTAGTGAAAGATCAAGAGAGTACATGAGAGTTGAAAGAGCTTAGACCTTACTGTAAACATACAGTTTGACTCCTGAAAAAAATCTGTTTATAAAATATTTAGAAAACTTTATAAAACTACAAATATTGCAATTTAATGTAAATTTGAGCTGTAAATTCCATTATCTAATATATTTGTAAATAAAATAAAGAAAGGAACAGGAGTGTTCCTTGTCCTGTGCTTGAACAGGAATGCCCCCTGTGATCTATGACTTTTAAAAATTGCTTAGTCTTCTTTCTGCAGACTTCCTGTAAGTTCACAATTTGTGAACAGTGACAGCACAGATTCCCATTCTGAGACAGAAATATATGCAAATTGTAGGATTAAAATAAGCATGTTGGGAAAGGAAAGGAAAGGAATAGAAAAAAAGAATTTGTTCAATTTCAGCTCTATTCCACAATTGTGTTGTGGTTCCATCCTCTTTTTCTATCTTAGTGGCCTGCCCCAGAAATTTAAATACAACTTTTGATCATCATCAGGTTATCTATTATTACTCTGACAAATAATAATAATCCGAAAAAAAACATGTTAAAATTAGAGAAATCATTCCTTTGTTTCTGTTGGTTAAGAGAATACCTATATGAGTTATTGATTGATGTGCATTAGGAGTGGATTGTACAATGGATCATATGTTATTATTGTTAATTTTTTCGAGTTCGTCTTATTTGAAATGCTTGAATTATCCATACTGTTGTGTATTCAATAAGATTAATAAAGTGTGAGCTTGGAGTAAGTGCAGGGTTCTGACCCTGCACTTCTGATTGGCTGTTAAGCGGCCGGACCAGATTGGCCCGTTCAGGGAATCTGATTGGCCCTTAACAGAGAGTCCTTATTGGTTATAAGAGCTAGCGTTCCTAGCTCGTTATTGGTTAAATGTTACAGGGTTTGCCTATATAAGGCGGGTTTTACTGCTGTTGAATCGAAGAAGTCACTATGTAAATAAAGAGCTGAAGTTCACCGTTCAGAGGCTTGTCTCCATTCTTTCTTGCCCATGCTCAAAACATAACACTGGCAACGAAGGTGGGATATGGAGATATCTGAACCAACGAAACTTCGAAGAACACCGAGCACGTGACAGACGATGCCAATAACGGAACCATGTCCGGTGGCATCATACCACCTGCTCCGTTCGATCCAACACAAGATGACTGGGAGTCTTACATGGATCGTTTCCAAATGTTCCTAGAGACAAACAACTTAAAGGACGCCACAGCCGGGAAGAAACGGGCGGTGTTCCTAACGCATTGCGGTCCAACCATATTTAAGATGGCTAAAACACTAGCCAAACCCCGAGAAGTGAAGGCCATGGATTGGGACGACCTCGAACCTATCCTGCGAAACCACTACACCCCGACCGTGCCTACGCTTGTGAGATGCCACGAGTTTTATCAAAGAAGCCAGCAAAAGGGAGAAAGCGTGGCCGACTTCATAGCAGACCTCCGAAATTTGGGAGGCCTCTGCAGATTCACCGATCTAGAAGAAGCACTAAGAGATTGCACAGTTCTGGGATTAGATGCACCAGGCGTTCAAAGCAAGCTGATGGTGAAAGGCAACATCAGCCTTGCCGACGCCATTGCTGATGCTACTGCAGCAGAAGCAAGCAGGAAGTTGGCTGCACAACTACGCCGAACCCGCACTCTGGTACCACCACCGGCCAGCAAAATCTCACCTAGTTCATAAAGGCAGCTCGCGACAATGCACCACGAGGACCTCTCTTCATCGTCATACAGCGACGAAGAAGGGGTCCATTGACTGCGGTCCGACCAGGACCCTCGCCCGAAGCCTTTATGCCCTTGTGCTGGCTGTGGAGCCAACCTTGCCAGGTCCAAATGCAAATTCCGTGATGCACTCTGCCATGAGTGCGGGAAATGAGGCCACATCGGATGGGTCTGCCGCAGCTTGCCAGGACCCAGCCAGGCCTCAAAAGGGGCTAACTATCACCAATCGACAGGAAACCATCCTGTAAGGCGAGAGCCAGTAAACCACTCCTACAGAAATTGAGCTTTGCAGAGAGAAGAGGCTTACCATACTATCACTATCGGTCATGCCTCAGCCTTGGACACTAAGAAAATCCGAGTCATGGTAGCCATCGAGAACCAGCCTTGCCACATGGAGGTTGACTCGGGATTGTCCCTCTAAATGGTGTCTTGGAAGACACTCAAGCAACTCATCCCCACATTTCAACACCAAGAACTCCATTTCCAATGCCTCATCCTCAAGGACTACCAGGGGAATCGAATTCCCGTCGCCGGGCCCTGCAGAGTCCGAGTCTCCTTCAAGAAGCACACAGCATACTTACCTTTAACAGTCATCAATAGAGATAGGCCTAGCCTACTGGGCCTCCAATGGTTCGCGCCACTCGACATTGAAGTGGCCGGCGTAAACCGGGTCGGTGGCTGTGACTGGGAGGAAGACCTTATCTATGAGTTAAGGGACGTCTTCGCGGACAGCTTAGGTGAGTACAAGGGGACCCCGATCTCATTCAGCATAGATCCAAAAATAGCTCCCATTCGCCTAAAGCCCCGTCGAGTTCCATTTGCTTTAAAATTGAAAATCAACGAACAACTTGACAAAATGATAGCTCAGGGGGTGTTGGAGCCCATCGATCACTCCCCGTGGGAAACCCCTATTGTAACACCATTAAGCCAGATGGGTCAACCTGAATTTGTGGGGACTACCAGGCCACTTTGAACCACGCCCTGTAGCAGAACGCGTATCCAGTTCCGGTGGTGCAGCACCTCCTCCATTCCCTGGGGGGCAGGAAAGTTTTCGCTAAATTGGATTTAGCTCAGGCATATCAGCAATTACCAGTAGATGAAAAAACGGCACAGGCCCAAACTATTGTGATGCACCGAGGTGCCTTTAAATGTACCCGGCTGCAATTCGGAGTGAGTGTAGCCCCGGGGATTTTTCAGAGCCTTGTGGAAAGGTTATTGCAAGGAATTAAGGGCGTGGTCCCCTATTTTGATGATGTATTAATTGCAGCCCCTACAAAAAAAATCTTACAGGACCGGTTAAAATTAGTCCTAAAAAAATTCCAAGAGGCCGGTCTTAAGGTTAAAAAAAACAAATGTAAATTGTGTACTGACAGTGTTGAGTTTTTAGGGTACCTGATTGATAGCCACTTTCACTCTACCGAAAGTAAATTAAAAGCGATCAAAAATGGTCCCAGGCCACGAAACAAGGCTGATCTCCAGGCGTTCCTAGGCCTCATCAATTTTTATAATGTATTTTTAACACACAAAGCAACTGTCGCTGAACCATTACACCGATTGTTAGATAAAAAAGCATGAAGAACAGGCATTCCGAAATGTTAACAAACTGCTCACTTCTGACTCTGTACTCATGCAGTATAATGAGACTTTGCCGTTAGTTATAACCTGGGATGCATCGCCTTTCGGGGTGGGTGCCATTTTGAGCCACGTACTGCCTAATGGGAACGAAGCCCCTGTTGCATATTTTTCAAAGACTCTTTCAAAAACATAACGGAACTATGGACAAATTGATAAAGAAGCCCTCCCAATTGTCTCAGCTGTGAAAAGATTTCACAAATACGTGTATGGTAGGGTTTTTACTATTGTGACTGACCACAAACCTTTGTTAGGGATAATAGCCAGGGAAAAGCTGACTCCCTACATATTATCCCCTAGGATGACCCGATGGTCAGAATTCTTAGCTGCTTATAACTATTGGCTGCAATACTGCCCAGGGAAAGCCATTCCCCATGCCGATGCATTGAGCCGAGCACCGCTTCCAGAGACTCTCAACGATCCGGCACGAATGGTAACCACGTTGCAAATCGAGGCACTCAACTCGCCGCCACTGACCGCCCGAGATATTGCGAGCGAAACCAAATGCGTTCACACCCTAGCACGAGTCCTAGGCTGGGTAGAACGCAGATGGCCATTGGACCAGTTATCAGATAACTTCACACCATTCAAGTCTTGACAGACCGAGCTCTTCTCCCAGAAAGGCTGTGTCATCTGGGGCGATAGAGTCGTTATCCCAGAACGGCTCCAAAAAGTGCTACTGAGAACTTTGCATGATGGCCACCCCGGCATCGTGTGAATGAAAGCCCTTGCGCGAAGCTACGCATGGTGGCCGGGCATTGACAAGCAAATCGAACAGTGGGTTAAAGCTTGTCCCAAATGCCAAGAAGTCAGCAACGCCCCACCAAAAGCCATGCCTACTGAATGGGAGACACCACATGGACCCTGGTCCCGAATTCACCTAGGGGTCACTTCATGGGGTCAACCAAAGGCCACACTTTCCTGCTTACCGTTGATGCCTACTCAAATTGGCTCGAAATTCATCGCATGACGACTATGACCTCCGAGGTGGTTATCAAAATTTTAAACAGACTCTTTGCAACCCACGGATTACCAGACGTCCTGGTATCTGATAACGGCCCACAATTTACTGCACTAGCGTTCGAGCAGTACCTCGCTGACCGCGGCATCCGCCATGTGCTCACCTCACCTGTGCACCCTGCAACCAATGGCCGAGCAGAACGCATGGTCCAATTTGTTAAGAAAACCTTGCAAAAGGTAGACTACGACAACATTGATGACAAAGTCAATCAAATCCTCTTCTTGCAACACATCACCCCACATAGCGTCACCAACAAAACTCCCGCTGATCTGCTAATGGGACGAAAGCTCCGCTCCCACCTCGACTGGTTGCACCCGGCTTATGAACCGGAGAAACCACTAGGATCTAGTGGCCGCTGTCACACCTTCCAGGTAGAAGACCTGGTTTATGCAAAAAAACTATCGGGTGACTTGTTGTTGGTGGAAGCGACAGTAGTACATGTAACTGGCCCCAGATCCTACCTTGTGCAATGCCTTGACGATAAACTTTGGAAATGGCATATCGACCAATTACAATCGCGGCTTTCAGCAGCCAGTCCACAAATTCCCCTTGACCAAACTGAGGGGGGGGTACGGAAGAAGATGAATTCCTAGGAAAGCAGTTCGAAGGAAACGATGGTTTAATAGAAATTGAGGAAGCGGAGCTGGAGGGAGAAACGGTTGCACCTCAGGGAATTGCAGAAAATGTGGGCAACGACGTAGAAGTGAACTCTGAACCAGAAACAGCCCCACTGCCAAACAACGATCTACCTCAGCATGATTGCAACCAGCCAATACAACAAAAATCAAAGAGACTAAAAAGACAACCGTCCTACCTAAGGGACTATGTAACTGTGCCCTGAAATAAGAAGCCAGGGGGAAGGGTTGTTGTGTATGCAATAAGATTAATAAAGTGTGAGCTTGGAGTAAATGCAGGGTTCTGACCCTGCACTTCTGATTGGCTGTTAAGCGGCCGGACCGGATTGGCCCATTCCGGGGAATCCGATTGGCCCTGAACAGAGAGACCTTACTGGTTATAAGAGCTAGTGTTCCTAGCTCATTATTGGTTAAACATTACAAGGTTTGCCTATATAAGGCGGGTTTTACTGCTGTTGAATCAAAGAAGTCACTATGTAAATAAAGAGCTGAAGTTCACCGTTCAGAGACTTGTCTCCATTCTTTCTCACTCATGCTCAAAACATAACACATACCATGTGAGAAAATATAGAAAAAATGATGTAAGATTCTTTATTGAAGGTGCATTTCTCAGGTTTCATTGCTAAAATGAAGAGTAGTTTTTCTGAAAATTTGGAGATTGTAAAACCAATGAAACTCAACAATTTGGGAAACAATTTACTTATCCAATAAAACAAATCCTATGAACTGAATTCCATTCTTAGCCTGCAATTTTAAAAATTACTACTGAACTTCCTATTTGTACAAAATGTGCTAAAGTGTCTTTGTATGTGGTAACTCCTTCCTTCTAGAAACTACACATAGGTTTCTTTTATGGAAGAATGGCTAATTAAGTTGTAAGAGTACATCTCAATGTCTGAGATAACTTTGCATTTGGTATAGAATTTAAGTCAAATTTATAATTGTATGTAGGGGCATGTAGACATCCAACATTTGGGTTTCTTTCGCAAAGTCTTAATATTTTAACTCTCAATTAAAGTAAGCTAGATCTAGATTTTTCAATTGTTCAAACATAATTTACTGTAATTATTTATGTTATGATTCATACTCTGTTGATTACTCCCATTGATATTCATATATCATTTGGAGTTTAACAATGCTCTGCAGTTTTCAAAACAATATAATACATTCAGTTTTCAAAAATGTTAGTAAAATGTAATTGAAGAAAGAGGTCTGATTTATTACTGATAACATCTCACCTAGCAAAATCAGTGTTTTTTTGTTTTAAAGGGGGGGTATGTGCTGATGTAACTGGATACTAGATCTAGGTCAAAAAATTGTAGACAGCAAAGACACCTATGAAAATCTAGCCCTTTGCGATGGTAATTGGGAAATTTGCAGCACCGGTCTGGGAGCTTTCCTGATAATACCACCAAGAATAACAAGAAGGTTGAAAGCTTCTGTTCTAAATCAAAGGGAAGTTGATTGATACAAAAACAAACACTAAAAGTATAAACCATAATGATATTATGATGAAATAAAAGAGTATGGATTGTTTCCCTAGAGCAAGAGTGTCAAACTGGTGGCCTGCAGGCTGGATGCATCATGTGCAGCCCATGCCCACCCCAGCTCCACAAATGGGAAAAATCATGAAACATCACATGATGGCAACATAATATATTGCATTTGACACCCATGCCAAACGCCCTAGAGGATTTTAATATGTGAAATATGTGGATGTTAAACATGACCAAGAAATAAACCATATTAGAATAATTGATCTTCAAAGAACATGCCAACACAAAAAGAGTTGTCTTGCTAATGGAAATTGCTATCAGAAATGCAGCTACTATACATCTTCAGAAGTAAAGTTAAAAGCTTCTAGGGACTATCAGACAATACCTTCTATGTTCATTAAGTAGTTTTACCTCACCTAAGTCATGATTGCTAACTTCCTTTAACTCCCTTTTCCAAGCCAGTGCAACCAAACTCCCTCTTTCTTAAACCTTTCTTTAGCAGACTCTGTAATTATTTCTCTTTTATAATTCATTAAAGTATCCCAGGGGTTGGATTTCTTCCAAGTCTCTATTTGGCTTCCACGTTACTAGCAAAAGAAATAAAAGAGAAGAAAATTATTCTGGAAGAATGCCAGCAGTAACTTATTTAATCAAAATCATTTATTAGTGCATTGGCTATTACCAAGTCATAGCCTTCTACTAAGTAATAATTAACTGGTAATAAAGAAATCTAAAACTGAGAGAGTGCCCTTGAATTGTACAAAGATTTTGATTTGTTTGCTCAGTTGCCCAATTGATCCTCATTGTATGCATGAACAAAAGACATATCTATATGGGTATTATTTCTATGTAATAAGTGCAGAAAACAACTCATGTATGTTATGACAATGAACCTGAAGTGTTGCAAATAAAATATGTATTTTCAAGGATTCTGTGCAAAGTCTTCTTATTATAATGATCATTATGTCAGAGCATTGATTTTTTTTTCAATATATGATCACTAATTTTGTAAGAAGATAAGAAACTTTAGAGTCAAACTGAAGTATAAAACCTTTAACATGATAAAGGTATCTTACACTTTTGTAATTTCTTTGAATAGAAATTAACTGAGTTAATTTAATTGTAAAAATGTTAATTTCATTGAGAATAATACATCATTCTATTCCAGTTTTGTGATTTTGACTCTATCACTTTTGAGTTTTGGGATATTTATGATGCACTGGACCCAGACTATGAAAAAACCCCTGAGGTACCACAATTATTCAGAAATCATATGATCTTTGAAAGCTGAACTTTAATTTAAACAAGTTTTGCTTCACTGAGCTACTCTTTTCTCTCTTTCTTATGCTGTGTATTTCACTACATTCCACAGCTGAATCCAATGACCCAGAATTAGTTGAAGAAATCTAGGTCTGTTCAACTATGGCTCATTTTGAATAATTCCTGATTCTGAAATGTAATCTAGGAAAATGAAACTCCATTGGTTTGATGAAATATTAAATCTAAAGTTAACCAAGAGTACATATATCTGAGAGAATTGGTAGAAAGATATAAACAGAACATCTTTTTATCTTGTTCATCTCAGGAAGCTGTCTACAGTTTTGGTAGTTACAGAATGTAACCCTACCTCTCTTTCTCTGGATATGTGTATTTGGTTTGTCTAAAGATATCTTGCCACCTTATCATTTTTGCAAACTTTCTGGATGCAGATTAAAGTAATTCAATTTTTGTTTTCTCTGAGGTAAATTAATTTTCTTTTTTGCCAATGATTTGGGTTGTTGCTATTATTGTTATGATGATAATTGAAAAAAGTTCATGCTTTTTATATTGGCATTTCATAATCTGAAAACCGTAGAATGCAAATAAGCTGAAATTATCCCCCTATTCCTTCCATATTTTGCACTTTAATTTTAAGTCCCTTTGCAGACATTATTCTATGCTTACTTCTGACTTGCCATTTGTGTGAGTGTGTGTGTGTGTGTGTGTGTGTGTGTGTGAGAGAGAGAGAGAGAGAACTCTTCTAAAAGCTCTCTTCCTCTAAACATACTTACAGTTTATACATTAAAAGGTTTTAAAAACATCCTTCATTATCTGACTATGATAACTGTCTATGAAAACAATTGCAAGGTTCATAGAATATTTTTTGCTTGAGGCCTTTTCTGTCTCTAATGTTCATTATAGTTGTATTCTTTCATATACATCCCTGATAATAAATTATGATATTGAGACTGGGGTTTGGTAATCACAAAATCATCAGTGTTTAATTACCAGATATACAAAAATTGTGGTTATTATTTACATCAATCATAGAGCTGACATAGATCATTTATTTACCATGGATTTCAATGAGAATAAATTAAACAAATGTAAAAGAAAGTTCTTGCTTTGAAAGAAAAAAAAATAGTGGGAAATATTGCTTCTATCATTCTTCTGCCCTGCTAAGCTCAGACTGATAAGGATTCAAAATTTATTGAAAGTTCTGATACTAGATATCTTCAAATGTCAAGTGATATTAGTCTGTCAGATTACTCTCATCACACAAGAGAATCTTTACAAAAGGAAGAATGATTAATGTTCTGTACCTTCATTAGCATTCTTGAAACCCTGCGTTTTGATTGGTCAAAGCGCGGGGTGATCTGATTGGTTCAGCAAGCTGCGGTATCTGCCATCCCGCATCTGATGGGCGGCTCATGAAAGGGAGCGAAGGGAAGAGAAACGACAGGAAGCGAAGTTTCCTCTTGATGAGCGCGCCCCGAATGTCTTGGCACACGCTCTTTTATTGTGCTTTTTTACAAGAAAATGATTTAATCAAAAAGCTCAAGTCAAACATGGTAATCTCATCAGGATGTGCATGTTTACAAAGCTGCATACCGGACAGATTATTTACAGTGTGGATAAGCTTATTAACAAAACGTCTAGCTCCTTGTCTCTTGTACGTGCCTTGCAAAGGTCACTGAAGAGACAGAAGTTAATGATTACACGTGAATGATACAATGTTGCAAACGCATGAATGATACATAGTTGCAATGATACATAGTTGCAAACACATGAATGATACATAGTTACAACAGCAAGCTGCGCTGATTGGCCCGCTAAGAATCTCCCGTGATTGGTGGATACGAATCGCAGGAGATTCAAAGCGGTGCCATTGGCCGTGGCCGCCACGGCTTGGGAATAAAAAGCCACAAGTTTTCCCTTGGAGCCAGATCGGTTCCGGGGGCTAATAAAGAGCTGAAAGCACAATCACTGCCTCCTGGTCTCCTTGCTGAATGGACTCGACACTGGTGATGAGGGTGGGATCCCAAGGCTGAACCCCATCGAGCACGTGTCCGACAGAAGCAAGACCGACGAGATGGCCAGCATCGATCCGCCCGCGCCCTTCAACCCCACTAGCGAGGACTGGGAATCCTACATGAACAGATTCCTCATGTTCCTCGAATGCAGCAATATGAAGGACGCCACCTGGCCGAAAAAATGAGCCATCTTCCTGACACACTGCGGGCCCGCAGTGTTCAAGATGGCGAAAGCCCTCGCGAAACCCGCTGACATCAAGGCGATGGATTGGGACGACCTGGAGCCCTTGCTCCGCAACCACTACGCCCCCGCCATGCCCACCCTTATCAGGCGGCATGACTTCTACCGGCAGGACCAGAGACAGGGCAAAAGCATCAGCGACTTTGTTGCCGAGTTGCAGAACCTAGGAGGCATGTGCGGATTCTCCAACATGGACGAGGCCCTACGGGACCGAGTCATGCTCGAACTTCGGGATCCAGTCCTCCAGAGTCGGCTGATGGCCAAAGGCGACCTCACCCTCGCCGACGCCATCGCTGAAGCCACAGCAGTCGAGGCTACCCAGAAGCCGGCAAACCGCATGCGGAGATCAGACACAAGGGACCACACCACCACCACCGACTCGGGATGGGCGACCAAGGCCCAATCAGAAGCAAGTCACTGCGAGACCACCACCCACCATGGCGAATTCCATTCTGCCTCCAACACCTCGGACGAGGAGGAGGAAATCCACCGGCTCCAGGCGGGACGTGACCAGCGCAATCAGCAGGGTCGTAAGTTGGGGACCACATGTGCTGGTTGTGGAGGCGACCACCCAAGATCGGAGTGCCGTTTCTTCGATGCAGCCTGCTGGCACTGTGACAAAAAGGGTCACATCGCCCGCGTCTGCTAACTAAAGAAAGCCTACAGCCCCAGACGGCGGGACCACAGTGAGCGGAGATGGGACAGCACACCCCCCAGAGCCAGAGATCGCCCAGCCGACAGCCGATGGGACCAGAGCGGGCGAACCCGACGAGGTGGCGAGACCTGGCGGAAGGAAGAAACCCACCAGACGGTCATCATCGGCCACGCATCAACCACCGACTCCCGAAAAGTCTACATGGAGGTACGCATCGAAGGCGAGCTATGCAAAATGGAGGTGGACTCCGGGTCCTACCTCTCCATGGTCGCCTGGCAAGAAATCAAACGTTTGGTGCCTACCATCCACAAGAAGGAACTGGAGAACCAGAGACTAATCATCAAAGACTACCAGGGAAACCGCATCCTGATAGTCAGAACCGGACAATTCAAAGTGACATTTAAGGTCTGCACGGTGAAGCTTCCCCTGACAATCGTGGACCGAGACCGACCCAGCCTCTTGGGACTGCAATGGTTCGCGCCGCTCAGCATCGAAGTCATGGGGATCAACCACATCGCCAAGACCGATTGGGAGCAGCAACTGGCACAGGACTTCCAGGAAGTGTTCAATGGCACCATAGGCAAGTACCGAGGGCCCCCCATCTCCTTCAGCCTAGACCCTAACATTCCCCCGAGACGCCTAAAGCCACGGCGGGTATCTTTTGCACTCCGACCAAAAATTGACGCGCAAATTGACAAGCTCGTCAAGCAAGGGGTCCTACAACCAATTGATCATGCCCGATGGGAGACCCCAATAGTCACCCCAGTCAAGCCTGATGGGTCGGTGAGAATCTGCGGGGACTATAAGGCCACCCTAAATTGCGCCTTACTACAAAGTGCCTACCCCGTCCCAGTAGTTCAGCATCTTCTACACTCACTGGGGAGAGGCAAGGTTTTTGCAAAACTCGACCTGGCCCAAGCATACCAACAGCTGCCGGTCGACGCAGAAACCATGGAGGCGCAAACCATAGTCACCCACCAGGGAGCTTTCTTTTTCTTTTCTTTTTTTTTTTTTTTGAAACAAATTTTATTAATTTTAAAGACAAACAACACATCATTAACCATTAAGTACATAAAACCTCTTAACATTATAAATTTTTACAAGTCGAATAAAACATTATTTTTATACAACATAATTCTAATTTATCCCTTTTCCATATGGACACATAAATATCTTTCAGCAAATTTCTCATTATTTCTCTTTACTCTTATTCAATTTCATTTCTTTTCTATATTTATCCATTTTATAGTCATCATATTCATTTCTTTCTGGCTTGTTTACAATTATTCTCATCTAACATTCCTCCAAGGTTTTATTGATTCTTTTTTTTTTTTTTATAAAAAACAAATTTTATTAGTTTTACAAAAAACACAATACACAAACATACAAAACACAAAACATAAACAAAACTAAAAGATCTTTTCTGAAGGTTGTCTGTTCCCGGGTTAAAACTCTTCACACAGACACAAATTCAAACATCATATTCATCCCATATATCCTTCCATATCTTATTATCATTTTCTTTTTTATATATATATATAAAAACCATTTTTATCAGTTTTATAAAAACAATGCACAAAGAATCAAGGCATAACAGCTTATAAATTCTTTTCTGGGAAAAAATAATAATAAAAGACCAATAAGGCATAACAATTCCAAATTATAGTATCAATACTTCATATAGTATTAACTTCATATCTTATCCCTACTTCTCCTTTTCATCCAAATTATTTCTTATTAATTAAAATTTTATTGCCTTTTATCAATATACAAAATCCAAAAAAAAAAAAAGCATATATATCCTTCCATATCTTATTACCATTTTCAACAACATTCTTTGTCTGTTCTATTTCCAATTATCCATTCATCTTTTTTCTTTTACTATACTTCTCCTATACACCAATTGGAGTAATGTCTATAACTCATTACCCTAACTTAAAAATACTTCGTATAGCAATTTTTCTTGGGATTCTGTTTAAAAGATTCTAAGATTACATAATGAATTTTATACTCTAAATACACATATAAAAACACAAACTTATGTACCCTCCAGAATCCCTCTTTTATCCTAAATTAAATTCACCCATTGTCTCTAAATAAACTTTTTTTCTTTAGGTCTTGCTTCCCCCCATTAAGGCTTCTCCTTCCCCCCTTTCTCTCTTGCTTATTCTTCTCCTTGCCCTTTTTACCCCTTTGCTTTTTCTCCTCGCTTTTCTTGCTCCTTTTCCTTTGCTTTCTAACCTTGCCTCCACCTTTTCGCTCATTTTTCTCTTCTTTGGTTGTTTTTATAATTCTTAAAATCCCCTTTTTCTTATCCTTTTTCTCCTCCTCTCCGGAAGGGACCCATTGTTCATCAAAGATGGCTTCTTCTTCCTCTTCTTCCTTGTCCCAGTCCTTCTGCTGCGTAATCAACTTTTCATAAGTACATAACGCCATTTCTAAGAATTGAAACAAAGTGCCCAAAGTATCTTCTTTTTTATATTTTTGATATTCAATCTCTAGTTCATCCACAAACGATGCCATTATGAAAAGAGAAACTTTTTCCAAAACAACCACAAGTATTTTTAATCAAAGACAATCAAAAACAATTAAAAAAAAGTTCCAAAAGTTAATACTTTTCTTCCTTCTTCTCTTTCTCTTTCTGGGGTTAATTTTTAATCAAAGAGGTCCAATTACCATATATCTTCCTTTGGGATTCTAGGCAATCTCCTCCTTTTTCAGCTTCTGCTCCAATTTTTTTTTTCTCTCCCTTCCCACTTGCAATGTCAATTTTAAATAATCAGAAATCCATACCTCCAACAAGGGTTTTCCAATTTCTTAAATTTTTCAATGTCCAAGAATCCTTTTGTCTCTTAGCTTCAACTCTCAAAGCAATTCACTTTCAATGTCCAATATATCCAAATATTTCTGCTGTTTCCATGGGGTGGGAGAGTAAAGAAAAAAAAAAGTTCCCTTTAACAGCTTCTCCGCCGCTTTTCGCTCTTCTTAGGGATACAATGTATCCTCCAGCAATTCAAACAGCTCAGTTCCAGGCAATTTAAAAGATGTTACTTGACCCGGCTCAGACAAAACTTTCACTCTTCACACTTCCTCCAGCACAATCTTACCCGGTTGCTGGCTTCTTCGTGGCGGCCATTGCTGACCGCCGCTCCACCGCCTTGGGAAAAAGGGGTTTTTCCGGAGAAGGGGGGGTCTGCGACACCCCCACCTCCCTATCCGACTCCCCTCTCTCTTCAGCTGTCCCTACAGGGCAGCCATATCCCCCTGACCCATCTGGATCGGGGGTACCTCGACGGCTAGCACAGCAGGAATCGCGAGCTGTCACGAATTCCTGCTGCCCCGAAGCCACGCGGAACCGGAAACCCGAATTCCTGCTGCCCCGAAGCCACGCGGAACCGGAAACCCAGGGAGCTTTCTGATGTAACCAACTCCAGTTTGGAGTCAGTGTGGCACCTGGAATTTTCCAGAGCCTCATGGAGAGACTCTTGCAAGGCATCAAGGGGGTGGTGCCCTACTTCGACGATGTGCTGGTGTCAGCAACCAACCAGTGAGAACTAGAGTGCCGGCTAAGGGAGATGTTAACCAAATTCAAGGAAACCGGGCTAAAATTGAAGAGGGAAAAGTGCCAACTTTACACAGAGTGGGTTGAGTTCCTGGGGTACCTCCTAGACCGGCATGGCATACACCCTACCATGAGCAAAATCAGAGCCATTAAGGAGGTCCCCACACCCAGGACTAAAATGGAACTGCAGGCGTTTCTGGGACTGCTTAATTTTTACAATGTTTTCCTGCCCCAGAAGGCGACCGCGGCGGAGCCTTTGCATAGGCTCTTGGAAAAGGCAGCTACCTGGACTTGGGGGAAATGTGAGGAAGCCACCTTCAGGAAAACCAAGGACCTGCTCACCTCGGATGCCGTCCTCATCCAATACAATGAGACCCTACCACTCGCTGTCACATGCGACGCCTCACCCTTCGGCGTTGGCGCCGTCCTCAGTCACACAATCCCGGATGGAAGAGAAGCACCCATCGCTTTCTTCTCCAGGACACTCACCAAACCGGAGCGGAACTACAGCCAGCTGGACAAGGAGGCCCTAGCCATCATCGCAGCAGTGAAGAGGTTCCCCGAGTACCTCTATGGCGGCACCTTCACAATCATCACAGACCACAAGCCATTACTGGGCATCCTGGCAGGGAACCGGGCCACCCCGATCATTTTATCTCCCAGGATGACAAGATGGTCCGAATTCCTTGCCACCTACAGCTACCGACTCACACACCGACCCGGTAAGACCATCACACATGCAGACTCTTTGAGCTGCTCGCCGCTACCCAATCTAGACACCAATCCAGCACCCACAACAAGCACCCTCAGCATGGAGACTCTGCCCGATCTACCCATAACCACGTCAGACATTGCCGAGAAACCAATAAAGACAAACGTCTGGCACGGGTGTTACATTGGGTAGAGAAAGGGTGGCCGGAAAAGGACATCGATGAAGCATTCAAAACATTCCGGAACCGGCAAACGGAACTCTCACTGCAAAAAGGATGTGTACTGTGGGGGGATAGGGTGGTTATCCCAGAAAAACTGCAAGGGAAGGTATTGGGTTTGTTACACGAGGGGCACCCAGGCATAGTTAGAATGAAAGCCCTGGCCAGAAGTTACGCTTGGTGGCCAGGGATGGATAAGCAAATCGAGGCCTGGGTGGCAAGGTGTCAACGCTGCCAAGGAACCAGACCGAGCCCTCCCGCGGCACCGATCCTGGAATGGGAAACCCCCAGGGGACCCTGGTCTAGGGTCCACATAGACTTTGCCGGGCCCACCAAGGGACATACATTCCTAGTAACTGTAGATGTTTACTCCAACTGGCTGGAGGTAAGCAACATGAAATCCACCACCACAGAGGCCATAACCAAGGAACTTTGCAAACTGTTTGCAACCCATGGCCTCCCAGATGTCATCGTATCAGACAACGGGCCCCAATTCACCTCACTGAAATTTGAAAAATTCCTAGCGGAACGGGGCATACAACATGCACTGACAGCTCCGGTGCATCCGGCGGCGAACGGAAGGGCGGAATGGATGGTTCAATTCACGAAAAAAACCATCCAGAAAATCGAACACGGGGAAATCCAAGACAAAATAAATAAAATGTTTTTTATCCAACATATAACCCCGAACACAACAATGAACAAAAGCCCGGCAGAGTTCCTAATAGGGAGGAAAATAAGGTCCCCACTCGACAGGCTACACCCCACGTACAACCTGGAAAAAACCCCAAACTCCTCCAGCAAGCACCGGTCTTTTGTGCCAGGCGACGCCGTCTATGCAAGAAATCTAACGGGAGACCCACTATGGGTACCAGCAACCATAACCCAACTGACAGGTCCCCGCTCGTACCGGCTGCAAACAACTGACGGACGTGCGTGGAAACGCCACATCGATCAAATAAGATCGAGAACGGTCACAAGAAACACAACCGACATGCAACCAGACACAGAAAATCCCCTTAACACAAGCCAAGAGGGGAGAGAATACCCCGGGAACCAAAACCCAGAAGGAAACCAACCATACTCACTAGCAAGCAGCTAGCTCAAAGCCTCACCAGGGAGAAGCAGCCAGGCCAGCTCGACCAGCCCGGAAAGACCGGGCGGAAGCGGTGAAAACTGCAGCTCAACCAGCCCGGGTAGACTGGGAGGGAGCTGCGACAAGCGGCCTGGCAAGGCCTACCAGGCGGTTCCATCAACGAGGCCAAGAGACACAGAGAACCCAACCGAACTGGCCGGGAGCCAACCAACGACTGACCTGCACAGGTCCAGTAGGCAAGTATGGAGCCCCGCCTACTTACGGGACTACGTTACATAGGACCAAACCAAGAGGGGAGGGGTTTTCTGTACCTTCATTAGCATTCTTGAAACCCCGCGTTTTGATTGGTCAAAGCGCGGGGTGATCTGATTGGTTCAGCGAGCCGCACTGATTCTCCCGCGATTGGCAGATACGAATTGCGGGAGATTCAAAGCGGTGCCATTGGCCACAGCTGCCGCAGCTTGGGAATAAAAAGCCGCAAGTTTTCCCTTGGAGCCAGATCGGTTCTGGGGGCTAATAAAGAGCTGAAACCACAGTCATTGCCTCCTGGTCTCCTTGCCGAACGGACACGACAATTAACATGCAGCTGACATTGGGGAGATCCTTTATTGATATTGGACAGAAATGTATACTCAATGGCCAGAAAGGACTCTTGCTTTGCCTAATTAGTTCTCTTGAGAAATAACTTTCAGCTGGATAACCACTTTCCAGTTTTTCACTTTTGTCATCCCAGCTGTACAAGTATGAATAAAAAAATTAAGATCCTTATAATACATTTTATTTCTGTGAAAGGAACTGATTCCATGCTGTACAAAGTTTGTCTTGGGATACAAGACAAGGTATGATTCTAGATGCATAGTGTACAAGACTGAGAAGCAGGAGGAGGATGGGGGGAGGAGGAGGAGGAGGAGGAAGAAGAAGGAGGAGGAGGAGGAGAAGAAGGAGGAGGAGGAGGAAGAAGAAGAAGGAGGAGGAGGAGAAGAAGGAGGAGGAGGAGGAAGAAGGAGGAGGAGGAGGGAGGAGAAGGAGGAGGAGGAGGAAGAAGAGGAGGAGGGGGAGGAGGGGGAGGAGTTGCTGATCAGGGGAAAGAATGAATATGGTTCTACATCATTTATTTTTTTATCTATTGTGTTTCCTTCTGTTTATATCAAAAAATATCTCCAGTGTATTCAGGATCACTGTCAAAAAGCTTCATTCGATAAGGGTATTGTACTCATAAGTAAACTTTCTCAATTTCAGTTCCAGTTTTTGCAATATTTATCCCAAGCAATATATTTAAACACAGTCCAATGTTTCATAAAATCTTCAAAAAACTGTTTGCTACTGAATGAAAAATAAAATTGTAGTAAATCACCCTCAATTAGTAGGCTTGTGATCTTCCCATTGCAATGTAGCTGTGGGCTTTAAATATGCTCCTACTAATACTTTGAAAAATTTTATGAGTGTACATTCATAAATGAGTGAGAATTAAATTATTATGCAAATGATGTATATCACAATATATTGGATAGGGAGTGTGAATCTATTTAACTGAGGATCAAAGAGCAAAAATTTTCTCTTCTCTGTATTTATATTCGTAGGAATATGCACACATACATGCATATATAATAAATAAACTTCTGTCTTTTTTGAGGGAGAAAATTGGTAATATTTGTACATGCTAATCTTCATGAAAATAGAATGAATTGAACAAAGTTTATATTAATTATTAGAAAATACCTCTATGTGAATATCTAAACATGCTGCTTTGGTTCCTTCTTTTCTAAAGGAATGCATCATCATGAAGATAAGCAGCAGGTGTAAGATGAAACTTATTCTTGAAACAACTGTTGCTTAGAAGCTTTCTCTTGCTGGGAATCATGGAAACTGACCTCAGGCTATTGCTGTGGATTGTCTTATGAGGCCCCTCCATTATCAAAACTGAAATCAGATGGTGTGTATCTGCTGTCCAGCTTCCAAGTTGTCCAACGGACAACTTCAAAGCTCCTGTTTTTCTTTCTTTCACTCTATCAATATGATATTTTATCTTTATATTAGATTTGCAATAAACAGTGTTCAAATGTTGCAAGGATTCATTGGTGGATTAAGTAAAGGCCCCTGAGTTATTTCTGTAATGCCTATGCTTTAAAAAAGTTTCAATTGGATTAAGGAGAAGTTAATAAGGACTATAACACTTTAATATTGTGAATTATCTGGATGGAGATAAACAGCATTTCATAAAGAGTTATGGATAAATTATTGGACTTTCCATATAAAAATAGGTATCTCTCAGAAATTGCAATGAGGTAATTTCCCCACTTAAAAATAGGATGTCTCAAAAAATATTCAAAATATTTAACATTAAAAAAGGCAAACTATCAAAAAAAATTCTGATTTAATGGACAATTTGGAACATGGTGATGTATGAAGATATAAAAATGGTGGCTCAAAAATATTATTCTGAAAGACATACATCTTTTTTCAAGAACAGATATTATTTAGATCTCTTAGACATTGGACATTAATGTTCAGACCACAACTTCAATTTTTTGAAGGAAAAATGGCTCTTAGATGATAGAAGGAGATATTGTTAGAAAATGATAGTGGATAAATAATGGAGGATAATTACTAGAGAAGTTAATTATTTTTGATAACAATAATAATAATCATAATAATCACAATCATAATCATAATTATTGTCATAATAACAACAAAAACAACACAAAAGTAAGAATGATTTGCAATGCAAACAAGGCTTTTGTTAAAAGGTATTAATGCAATATAACCAAGAATTTAAAAAGAAAATACAAAAGGAAATACAAGTGATTTTTTTAAAAAAGGAAAAAAAATAGAAAATCCCCAGAGTGCACAATTATTACCCACCAATTCAAATTTCTACAGAGGCAATTATATACATATATATATTCTTAAGTTTTCACGGATACTTATATGCATGGTATTCAGCTTTGTTCAGGTATTTTCCCACGTCATTATAGTTGTGCTTTTAAAGTTGTATTAACGTTTCGGCAGAATCTCATCTGTCATCATCAGGCTTCTGTATTGCGTTCGTTTGTGAGTCAGACTTTTACAGTTCTTTTAGTTTTAAATTTGGGGCTAGCCTACTGCTGTGCCAGAATGTTTTTTTCTTCTTCATCCTGATTGGTTGGGAGTCTTGGTCTGTGTTTATTGGTCTTGGAGTTTGCTGTGTTCTGCTTGATTGGTGTTTCTAATATCTTCTGTCTGTTTTGTGGCTTTTTTTGTCTTGGTTGGCTGGCAACATTGTCTTCCCTTATTGGAGGCTTTTAGTGCAGCTTGGCTCTGAGTAAATGGATGGCTATCATTTGTTAGGAAGCTAGGTTTCATCTGGGTGCCTGGTTGGGGTGTGTTTGAGCTGGAGGTATCAGGGAGGATCTGTTTGTGCCCAGGTGTTTGCCTGGCTTGTGGTGTGGAGATTTTTTTGTTTGTGAGTGCAGGCTTCCAAATAATTGACAGTCTGGTGGAATCATCTCTTCTATTCATGCTTTCAGGTCTTTTTTCAATCTCTATTGCTTCTTTTATAATTCTGTGGCTGGGGTTTTATATATATATATATAAACAGTGACAGAGATGGAAATAATGATGAATTATGCAAAAGAAATTTTGAATTTGCAAATAAACTAGGGAAACAGCTCATATATAAGTTGCAATTATATTTGGATCATTTTAATACTAAACCACATCCATCAATAAAAAAAATATAATATTTGTCCGGTCTTGCATCGTCACATACTTTTGTAAATATATCCAATTTATACTCCTTATAACACAAATTCATTTGAATCCAGAGTATATCTAAGAAAAAGCTTGTTTGAATGTTATTACTGACTTGAAAGAAAATAATTATTTTTTGCCTAGGTTATCCATCTAGTGGTCTAGCAATAGATCTTGAAATCTCATTGGAAGTAATTTAATGACAATCTCAGTCAGGGAGCCTGGGAATGGATGGATGGAAAACAAAGTGAGCTGCAGCCATACAACTGAAGTTCTGTTCCTTTGTGTGCAACACAGATAAAAATGGAGCAGAGCTTTAATTGTTCACTGATTATTTATTCACTGTTAATCAGATGGCTCTGATCCCCAAATCCCATTATGAAATATGAGTTTCCCAAATTTCTAAGTATAGTCTCTCCCAACAGATAAAAATAAAACTGCAGGAACCTTGGGTGAGAGTGACCATGTCATATTAGAATTCAATATATCACAAACACAAGCAACAGAACATAATGACACCAGAGTCTTGGATTTTAAAAGAGCTGATTTCAATAAACTCAGAACTTGGGAAAGATTCCATGGATGAAAATCCTAAAGGGGAAAACAACTCAAGAATCTTGGGAAACTGTAAAAAGTATGATCATAGAAGCCCAGACCAGCACATACCACTGAGAAAGAAAAACAAGAAATCCAAGAAGAAACCATCATGGCTACACAAAGATCTCTTTGGCAAATTGAAAGAAAAAAAGAACAAGTACAAAAAATGGAAAGAAGGACATACAACTAAGGAAGAATATCAGCAGATAGCCAGAATCTGCAAAGATGAAGTCAGGATAGCAAAGGCTCAGAATGAACAAAGACTTGCAACAAAAGTCAAAGATAATAAAAGAAGTTTCTTCCAACATATAAATAACAAGAAAAAAATCAAGGAAACAGTCCGTCCACTAAAGAGAGAAGATGGCAAGGAAGTAACGGAAAACAGAGAGAAAGCAGAACTGTTTAACTCATTCTATGCCTCTGTCTTCACGCAAGAAAAAACTATAGCTCAACCTACCAAAAACATAACTGTAAAAGACAGACCAGAAATAAAAGTTAAAATAGGCAAAAAAAAATAGTAAGAGAACATCTGTCTGATCTTGATGAAAACAAATCACCGGGGCCTGATGTATTACATCCCAGGGTTTTAAAGGAGGTGGCAGAGGTCATCTCAGAACCACTGCACCATATCTTTCAAAAATCCTGGAGCATCGGGGAACTACCAGAGGACTGGAAAAGAGCTGATGTGGTTCCCATCTTCAAAAAAGGGGAAAAAAACAGACCCAGGAAACTATAGACCAATCAGCCTAACATTCATACCTGGAAAGATACTGGAAAAGATAATAAAAAAAACAGATCTGCCAACATCTAGAAACAAGTAAAGTAATAACTAGCAGTCAACAAGGGTTTGTTAAAAACAGATCATGCCAAACCACTTAGTTCATTCTTCAACACAGTGACTAAATTAGTAGACCAGCACAATACTGTGGACATTCGATAAAGTAGATCACAACCTACTTCTTAGTAAGCTAGAAAAAAAGTGGAATAGATAGCACCACCACTAGATGGAGTCGCAACTGGCTGGCAAACCATACTCAATGAATAGTCCTTAATGGGTATAAGTCTACATGGAGGGAAGTAAGCAGTGGGATGCCACAAGGTTCCGTCTTAGGCCCAGTACTCTTCAATATCTTCATTAATGACTTAGATGAGGGAATAGAAGGGGAACTTACCAAATTTGCAGTTGATACTAAGCTGGCAGGAATAGCTAACACCCAAGAAGATAGGCTCAAGATCCAGATGGATCTTGACAGACTAGAACACTGGGACATATCTAATAAAATGAAATTCAATATAGAGAAAAGTAAAGTCCTACAATTAGACAAGAAAACCCAAAAGTATACATGTAGACTGGGTGAAACCAGGCTCAATAGCAGTAACTGTGAGAGGAGTCTTAGTGGACAACCAGCTAAATATGAGCCAGCAGTGTGCAACAGCCGCCAAAAAAGCTAATGCAATCCTAAGTTGCATTAACAGAGGGATACAGTCAAGATCAAGGGAAGTACTAATACCACTCTATAAAGCCTTAGTAACACCACACCTAGAGTACTGCATCCAGTTTTGGTCACCACATTATAAAAAAGATGTTGAGACTCTAGCAAAAGTACAAAGAGCAACCAGGATGATTAGGGGACTGGAAACTAAAATATACAACGAACAGTTGCAGGAACTGGGCTTGGTTAGTCTAGTAAAGAAAAGGACCAGGGGAGACATGATAGCAGTCTTCCAATATTTGAAGGGCTGCCACAGGGAGGAAGGGCTCAAGCTATTTTCTAAAGCTCCTATAGGCCAGACAAGGAATAATGGATGGAAATTGAACAAGGAGAGATTTAACCTGGAAACAAGGAGAAACTTTCTGACAATGAGAACAATCAACCAGAAGTTGTGGGAGCGCCATCAGTTGAGACTTTCAAGAAGAGATTGGACTGTCATTTGTCAGAAATGGTGTAGGGTCTCCAACTTGGGGGGTTAGACTAGATGACCTACAAGGTCCCTTCTGTATCTATCTGTATAAAATTATATCAGACTTAGAAAATGAGTCCATGGGAATGACCAATAGTTCTTTAGGACTCTCAACATTCCCCACCGTATTATAGATTAGTAAACTGGAAGAAAAAAATTTCATCAAAAGATCCAAAGAACACACTTATTTTTAGCAGTGATAGTAGCATTCCTCCTCCCTCCCCCCATTTATGTATGTATGCATGTATGTATGTATGTATTATGTTTTTATTTATTTATTTTATTTTTGTCAATTGCTTACAAGAAAATAGGTATAAGTAAAAACATAGTTATGAATTCATGGATACATATAAGAAAAATAAAAGAAAATAAAAGAAACAATAGGACAGGGACGGTGCACTTATGCACCCATGCACACAGACCTCTTAGGAAAGGAGTGAGGTCAATAGTAGACAGTTTAAGGTTAAAGTTTTTGGGGTTTGGGGAAGAAACCACAGAGTCAGGTAGAGTATTCCAGACATGGACCACTCTGTTGCTGAAGTCGTATTACCTGCAATCAAGTTTGGTACGATTAACCTTGAGTTTGTATCTATTGTTTGCTCTTGTATTGTTATGGTTGAAGCTGAAGTATTTATTGACAGGTAAGTCATTGCAATATATGATTTTATATACTCTACTTAGATCGGACCAAAGGCGGTGTAATTGTAAGTTTTCTAGGTCTGAGAATTTTGAGTCTGGTGACATAAGGTATTCTTCAATGAGTAGAGGAGTAGAGAACTCTTCTTGTGTATGTATGTATTTTCTTTCTTTCTTTCTTTCTTTCTTTCTTTCTTTCTTTCTTTCTTTCTTTCTTTCTTTCTTTCTTTCTTTCTTTCTTTCTTTCTTTCTTTCTTTCTTTCTTCATCCTTCCCCCCACCCCTCCAATTTATGTTTCTGATTCCTGACAATCTTTGTAATCATCACTGAATTCTGGACACTATTCTGCAGCATTATCTCCACAGTGCCCTGAACATAATCTTAAACTTTTATCCAAGAAAGGTCATAATGACTCAGTAGTTAAATATGCTGAACTTGTCAGCTGGAAAGATGATAGCCCATATTCGATTCTGAAGTGCTGCATAATGGGATGAGTTCGCAATAGTTGTCCCAACCTGGCCACCTAACAGTTATAAAGCATGCAAATGCGACTAGATAAATAGCTATCACTTCAGTGGGAAAGTAGCAGTGTTCCATGTATCTTGGCATAAAGTGAAGCTGGACATATAATCACCGAAAGGATCTTCAGACAACACTAACTTCCTTTCTAAGAAATAGAAATCAGGACAGCCCTGTAGAGTTGGATATTACTGGGCAGGGGAAATTTTTACCTTCACCTTTTATCCAATAAATTTTAGCTATATTCTAAATGACTTTCTAGAATAGGAAATTAGACTCAGGTTTCACACAATAACTCTAAGGATTTTTTTCTTCCTTTCATTAGACCTTGAAATTCTCCCTGGGTGACCAAAACCTGAAATTAATGAACATGGACAAGAGTCCAAATGGAGCCCATTTGAAGCTTTATTCATTTTCTGTCATTCATGAGGGAAAAAAGAGTTTCTCTACCACTCTCTCAGCTATATATTGCATCAAGCTAATCTATTTAGAACTGTTCATTGATTAACACTGTTGTGATTGAGAGAACAGAAGCCGTAATTGTTTGTTATTATAGAACAACTTTTTTAAAAAAACCTGAAATGAAACATCTTGTCTTTATTTCAGGGGGGACTTCATGACTGATTCAGAATGAAAGAGATTCAGTTTGGTCTAATTGATTAACACACCAGACTAGAAACCAGGAGACTGTGAATTCCAGTCCTGCCCTAGGCATGAAAGCCAACTTGGTGGTTGTGGGGCAGTCGCTCTCTCTATATACCTAACCCACCTCATAGAATTGTTGTTTTAGAATAATAGGAGGAGCAAGAAATTTAAACTATGCTCCCCTCCCAATTACTTATAAACATAATAAAGGTGGGATAAAAACAATAAAATAATAAATAATAAAATAAATAAAATAATATTGTAGTAAACTTCAGAGTGACATGATAGTGTAATAGTGAAGGTGCTCATCTCCCACTCAGAAGGTTGAGAGTTAAGGGCACAAAGTCAAAATAGGTGCTGCAAACTCTGCATAGGCATCAGAAAGGGAGTCCAGCCAGTAAACATTCGGCTCCATTCAGTTGCTCTAACTGTACCCTGAATTAAGGGATTACAGGATCATAAAAAGAAAAAAAATATATAGCAAGCTTCAGTGACATCAAAATGTTGACAGATGCATCTTGATATCTTTGTGCAAATGGATCACTAATGTGATGAAGCCACTGATGCAAACATATGAATCCTGACATTTGTGTCCTATTGCTCCTTTCAACTGGCCATTCCCTCCATGCATTACATTCTCTTCCAAAACATTGATTGATTAGGGTTTCATTGGTGTCCTGAACTCATGGTATGAAGAAAATATATTGAGCACTTTTTTCTTACCAGTTTGATGGAATAAATTTTGCTTTCAGGATGTATTTTAGAGAAAAGAATTATGGTTCAATTTTCATGAGCAGATGATATTATGAGGTAGATACAATAAATACTTGGAGGTCCCATCTTTGTTGTATGTATAATCATCTCTCCAACCTCTCCAAACTCATGGCTTCTTATATTTTAATAACATTCCAAAGACATTATTAGGACACCCCTCCTATGAGTTTTCCCAGATTAGGAAGTTTCAGCAGCTAGGAAATCTTTAGTGTGATGAACTGATGGGCAGCAAAATTACAAGTTGTAACATCCATTGCATGTCCAACAATAAAGTCACTCAAATAAACTTGAACTTTTTAACATCACAAACTTATATTTTAAGCTTCAAATATAAGCTTATTTTGCAGAAGAAGAAAGAAGGCATTTGGTCTATAAACCTGCACAGGGATGAACATTCACAGCTCTATATCATTTTATCATTAGGTTCATATAGCCCGCCACTATCAGTAATACAGATTTCTAAAACTAAGGTAACTGCACATAAGTGATGGCACAGATAATGGTACAGTAGTTCAATTTCTGTGGTTCAAACTCCAAAAAGATACACAGATAATTATAACCTACGGGTAACTACAGATAGTCTCCAAATTACTAAGGTTCATTTAGTCACTGTTCCAAGAAAGTGTTACAACGGCACTGAAAAAAAGTGATTTACGACCATTTTTCACACTTATGACCATCCCCATGGTCACATGATCACAATTCAGACACTTGGCAATTGACTCATATTTATGATGGGTGCACTAAACAACTGTGGCAAAAAAGGTCATAAATGAGGCAAAGTTCACTTAACAAATGTTTCGCTTAGCAACATAAATGGTGAGTTCAGTTGTGGTTGTAACTTGAGGACTACCTGTACAACCTATCTTCTTCACACACACATACATGGCAAATAAACATAATTACATAGCAATTGTTAACATGTAATTTGCCACTTCATGTGATTGAATGATTCCTTATCTTTAAAAGATCTATTTTAGTTTTGGTGGTTGTTATTGTTTTCAAAAAGATTGTCTAATGGGAAGAGATTTAACTTAGTTTTCTCTCCACTTTTCTATTGGCAAGAAGAGCTTCCACTTGTACAGGATGATATTCCAGGCACATTTTTTTTACCACCTGAGAGAAAAGCAGGACTGAAACTAAGTTCTCTCCCAGTGCATAAAGATACTTTAAGAGCAAATCTAGATCTGTTTTTTTTAAAAAAAACTGAAGGTAAAATGTGATGGGAAATAATGAGAATTCAGAATCAATTTAAGTAAGTACTAGGCAGAGTAATGAGAAAGAAATGCTATTAAATCTCTGTCTCCATGAGGAATTATCCTCCAAATATTCCATTCTACAGTCAGCAAGGTGACTTTGCAGGCATCTGGTTTATTACATGTATGAGAAGCTCATTTGATTTCTTCATCTTGATTGTACACATATTTATCCATCCAACGCTATAATTTTGGTTTGTTTTTCATAAAGGTTTTGTTGTTGTCCTTCCTTATGTAAAGTTTATGCCCTTGATACACTGGCAATCCTATCAAAGTCGTGGCTTTAGACAAAACTTTCTATGGGATCTGAAGACACAGTTTCTCATCTCCCAAGATGACCTCTTTCTGGATGCTGGTCTTTCCACAACCTATTAATAAGAGCAAGAGTGGTTAAGGCACCATATAAGAAATGGGGAGTCCATTAGTTCTAGTCCTACCTTAGGCACAAAGCTAGTTGGGTGACCTTGAGACAGTTGTTTTCTCTCAACCCAAGGAAGAAGGCAATGGCAAACCATTTCCAAAAGCATGCTAAGAAAACTGCAGGGACTTTCCCAAGCAATCATCAGGAATCAAGACAAATTCAAAGGCACACATATATAAGCCCACCCACCCATGCATACAAACATATTGTATATACTTGTTCATTCTTTCTTATCCCAGCCCTAAAATGTTTCTTTTTTCTTTAGCTTGAATGCATGCAAAGCAAAGCTGGGCATTGAGAAGGAGGGGGAAAGATGAAGATGAGAAATCAGGCCAAGGTAGTATTCAATTTAAAATTTCTGAAAGGAAGGATATACAGGATGTGTTAAGTTCTGTGCAAGGAATGGAGACGAGACAGTAAATAGTGAACTTTAACTCTTTATTAATCATTCTGAACAGAGCAAAAACCTAGGGCAGCAGCAGCCCTTTTATAGGGCAGGCTGCTGATCTAGTAACCAATGAGAAACACGGAGTGTTAACCCCTTTAACCAATGAAAGTGGCTCGTTAACAGCCAATCAGATTCTCCTGAATGGACCAATCCGATATCGCTATTATCGGCCGATTAGAAGTGCAGGATTAGAACCCTGCTTTTTCTAAAGGTTTGATAAAACTTTATTTAAGCGTTTTATTAGTTCATAACACCCCTTTCCCCTGGGTTCCTTTTAAGGGGTGTGGTGATGTAATCCCTGAGGTATGAAGGTTGTTTTGACTGTCTATTGGATTTACGCTGTCCCACCGGTTCCTGTCTGTAACCCGGTTTCGGAGGGAGGTTTTTGGGCAAGTCAGGTACCAGTAGTTCCGTATCCTCATTGGATGACTCGGTGCCGCTAATGTTCTTGTTGTTGTCCTCTGATCTTTGCGGGCTTGCTTCTGTTGAGGTGTTCCTCTGTGGCGAGGACACTCTCCTCCCTGATTCTTTTTCATTCGTCACGCCTGATTGCTGACTTCTTTTGCTCCTGATTTCCACCATCTCGAATTCGGTTTCTTCAACATCCCCTCCCCCCTCAGTTTGGGAGTTACCGGAGTCGCGGAAACTAGGTTGTAGCCTTGAGCGAAGCTGATCTATATGGCGTTTCCATATTTTTCCATCGCAGGTTTTCACACGGTACGACCTGGGTCCAGTGGCTTGAATTATGGTTGCCTCGACCCACAACGGTTCGCCAGAAAGGTTTCTGGCGAAAACTAAGTTGTTTATCTTGAACTTGCGGCATTTTCCACTAGATTCACAGGGTTTCTCTGGCTCGTAAGATGGGTGAAGCTGGTCGAGGTGGGAACAGAGTTTGCATCCCATCAATAGTTCAGCTGGAGTCTTGATGGTGATGCTGTGCGGAGTGGTGTGGTGGAGAAGGAGTATTCTGTTTATTTTATCTTAAATGTCCCCATAGTCTATTTTGTAGAGGTTTTTTTTAACAAATTGTACCATGCGCTCGGCTCTTCCGTTAGCCACAGGTACACTGGCGAAGTTAGCACATGGTGAATACCCCGGTCCGCTAAGTATTGTTCAAAGGGTAGAGCGGTAAACTGGGGTCCGTTGTCGGAGACCAGAACGTCTGGCAGTCCATGCGTCGCGAATAGCCTGTTCAACTTCCGGATGATGGACTCGGTTGTAGTACTCTTCATTTCGTGGATCTTGAGCCAGTTGGAATAGGCATCCATTGTTAGGAAGAACGTATGTCCCTTAGTAGGTCCCGCAAAGTCAATGTGGATGCGGGACCACGGTCCCCGGGGTGTTTCCCATTCTATTGGAGTTGCTCTAGGTGGGGCACTGCTAACTTCTTGGCACTTTAAATAAGTCTTTACCCAGGCTTCGATCTGTTTGTCGATGCCCGGCCACCACGCGTAGCTTCGTGTGAGCACTTTCATATGCGCAATGCCGGGGTGACTCTCATGCAGTGTTTTTAATACTGCTCGTTGTAACCGCTCTGGGACGACGACTCTATCACCCCATAGAATGCAGCCCATTTGTGAAAAAAGTTCTGTTTGCCGGTTCTTGAAGGAGGTGAAGTCATCAGGGGTTTGTTCTACTGGCCATCCCCGTTCGACCCAGCTAAGAACTGGCGCTAAGATAGGATCGTGTTTTGTTTCGATCGCAATATCTCTAGCTGTTAGCGGCGGTGAATGTAGCATTTCAATCTGGAGTGTTGTAAGGGTTGGAGCTGGGTCTTGACGGTTTCCGGAAGTGGTGCATGGCTCAGTGCGTCAGTGTGGGGAATGGCTTTCCCCGGGCAGTGTTGCAGTCTATAATTGTACGCAGCCAAAAACTCTCACCAGCGAGCCATTCTAGGTGATAATATATAGGGGGTTGGCTTGTCTCCTGCTATAATCCCCAGCAAAGGTTTGTGGTCAGTAACAACAGTAAAAACTCATCCATATACATATTCATGAAACCGTTTCACAGCAGATACAACAGCAAGAGCCTCTTTATCGATTTGACTATAGTTACGTTCAGCCTTTGATAGGGTTCTTGAAAAATAGGCAATAGGGGCCTCACTACCGTTTGGTAACACATGGCTCAAAATGGCTCCTACTCCAAATGGTGACATGTCACATGTAATTGTTAAAGGCAAAGTCTCGTTATACTGCATTAAAACAGCATCTGAGGTTAATAAGTTAACCTGAGGTTAATAAGTTAACCTCCTTGTTGGAACGCGTGCTCCTCTCAGTGCCCCCAGACCCAGGTTGCTTTTTTGTTGAGAAGTCTATGTAGGGGCTCAGTTGCTTTGTGGGGCAGGAAGATGTTGCAAAAATTAATGAGCCCCAGAAAAGCTTGGAGATCAGTCTTATTACTGGGTCTTGGGGCATTCTTGATTGCTTTTAGTTTGCTATTGGTGGGGTGAATGCCTTGTTTATCGATTAGGTATCCCAGGAACTCTACTTTATCTGTACAAAGTTGACATTTATTTTTTTTAAACTTAAAGCCGGATTCTTTAAATTTCTGGAGAACCAATTTAAGACGCTCTTCTAATATTTCTCTATTTGGGGCAGCAATTAAAACGTCATCAAAGTATGGTACGACCCCTTTGATCCCCTGCAAGAGTCTCTCCATCAAACTTTGAAAAATCCCTGGGGCTACGCTAACTCCAAATTGGAGTCGGTTGCACTTAAAGGCGCCTCGGTGTGTAACGATCATTTGTGCCTCTGCTGTTTTTTTTATCTACAGGCAGTTGTTGGAACGCCTGTGCTAAATCCAATTTAGCGAAGACTTTTCCGCCCGCCATGGAATGGAGAAGGTGTTGTACCACCAGCACCAGGTAAGCGTTCTGTTGAAGGGCGTGATTCAGGGTGGTTCGGTAGTCCCCACAAATCCTTAACAATCAATCCGGTTTGATGGGTGTTACGATTGGGGTTTCCCAACAAGCGTGGTCTGTTGGTTCTAAAACACCCTGGGCTATTAATTTATCAAGCTGCTCGTCAATCTTTGGTTTAAGGGCGAAAGGTACCCGATGAGGCTTAAGGCGGATGGGGGCTACTTCAGGGTTAAAGTTAAATGATATCGGGGTCCCCTTGTACTCGCCTAGTTTGTCTGCAAAGACGTCCTGGAATTCCTGGATGAGGGCCTCCTCCCAGTCATTGCTTCTGGTTTGGTGAATGCTGGCTACCTCGATCCCCAGTGGGGTGAACCGTTGAAGGCCTAACAAGCTAGGCCAATCATGGTTGATGACGGTCAATGGTAAAGATGCAGTACGATTTTTGAACGAGACCTGGACGAGGCTGGATCCAACGACCGGAATTTGGTTTCCCTGATAATCCTTGAGTATAATTCTTTGGGTTCTGAGGTCTTGCTACCAGACTGCAGGGATTAATTGTTTAAGGGTCTTCCAGGAAACCATCAAGAGGGACGATCCTGAATCGACTTCCATCACGCAGGGCTGGTTTTTGATGGCGACCTTCACTCGGATCTTCTTTGCATCTAATGACGAGGCGTGACCAATTGTAATGGTTTGGTGTGCCTCTTCTCATTTCATTGGCCAGTGGTTTATTTCTGTAGGAGTGGTTGTTCCATTGGTGGTTCAAATGTTCCTGACTCACAGGACGATTTCCTGTTGTTTGGTGGTAGTTGGTCCCCCTCTGAAGTGGGCTGGATCCTTGCTTGCTTCTACAGACCTTTCCGATGTGGCCTCTTTTCCCACAAACATGGCAGAACGCGTCGAGGAATTTGCAGTCTGTTCGCGGGTGGTTTGCCCCACAACCTGTGCATTGATGCTGCAGTCTGATTATGCTGGTGGTGTTGGTCTCATTCAGACCGGAGCCGGTTGACCTTTTCCTCATCACTTTCTGATGACGATTCAAGGTCCTTGTGGTGGGTTGCCATTGTGTGTCCCTCTAGGTGAGGTGAGGTTTCACTGGTGAGTTGGAGCGGTGCATTGGTGTGGCGCATTCGGGCAGCCGACTTCCTGGTTGCTTCTGCTGCAGTAGCGTCAGCGATGGTATCTGCAAGGATGATGTCGCCTTTCACCATCATCTTACTTTGCACGTGTGGTGCATTTAGTCCCAGAACTGTTCAGTCTCTCAGAGCTTCTTCGAGGTCGGTGAACCCACAGAGGCCTCCCAGGTTCCAGAGATCCGCGATGAAATCTGCAATGCTTTCTCCTTTCCACTGGTCTCTCTGGTAAAATTCATATCTTCGGACAAGCATTGGTACAGTAGGTGCATAGTGGGCCTGTAGGAGGGGCTCGAGGACGTCCCAGTCCATGGATTTCACCTCAGCTGGTTTCGCCAGTGCCTTAGCCATCTTAAAAATGGCAGGTCCGCAGTGGGTCAGGAATACCGCTCGCTTTTTTCCTGTAATGGCATCCTTCAAGTTGTTGGTCTCCAGAAACATCTGGAACCGGTCCATGTACGAGTCCCAGTCTTCTTGTGCCGGGTCAAATGGAGCGGGTGGTATGGCGCCGCCGGACATGGTTTCCACTGTCGATGTGCCTCCAGCCACTAGCTCTGTTTGGTGCTCTATAGTGTTCAGTCAGCTCTGATGTCTTAAACCTAGAACTAAGGAGAAATTTCCTAACAATGAAAACAGTTAACCAGTGGAATGGACTGACTTCAGAAGTTGTGGGTGCTTCATCACTGGAGACTTTTAAGAAGAGACTGAACAGCCACTTGTCTGGAATGCTATAGGGTCTCTTTTTTTTTAGCAGGGGATGGACAAGAATCCCTTCCAACTCTGTTATTCTGTTATTCTATCTCTGAAATTATGGACATCAATTTGGGACTGGCACTCAGGAATCAATGTGTCAGTAGTTCCACAGGGATGGAATATTATCTCTTTTGTAAGTTATTTGAAAGGTAAATGACTATGCTGTACACTATCCTGAACCAAGATATGTTGTTGTTCAGTTGCTATGTTCTGTCCAACTCTTTGTAAACCCAGGAAGCATAGCATTCCAGGACCCAATGTCTTCCACTGTCTCCCTTAGCTAAATTCATGTTCGTTGCATCAATGATACTCTCTAACTATCTCATCCTCTGTCTTCTCCTTCTCATTTTGCCTTCAATCTTCCCCATCACCAGGGTCTTTTCCAATGAGCCCTCTTTTTCATTAGGTGGTCAAAGTATTTGAGCTTCCACTTCAGGATCCAAGATACAGTGAAAACTAAATATTCCAAGAATATCATTACAGTGAAAATTATTCAAAGAATAAGCAAACAGCAAGTGTTGAAAGAATAATAGCCTAATGAATACTAATAGAATATAGGCACAAGAAGATAAGCTACAGAAGAAATAATTAATAAACCTAAACAAGCATTCCTAATACACAGTGGTTTTCTACCCATTAGCTATCATGTCAAGCCTTCTAGTATCTTTGTAGAATGTCTACCAATTAGTGTCAAATACAACCCTACACTTATCTAGAATGAAGCTCTTTACACTGAGATTCTCTTAAAACATATTTTTTTAAAGTTAAATGATTTCTTTAAGACAATTCTAGACAAGAAAACAATTCAGCTTCATTATTTGGAACTGTTTTAGGGTATGCATTTTTATTTGCAAGCCAGCCTTCCTAATTTGTTGCAAAGCTAGTTTCCAATCAGCCAGATTTAAAAGACAAAAAAAACCCCCACACATACATGGGGGGGGGTATAGATATATATGAGATAGATATATAGATATGTGTGTATCACGCACATGCACACACACACATACACACCTCCTGTGTAGCAGACAATACATAACCAAAACCTGTCTTGCAGTTGGACTTTTAACTTCAAACTTTAAGAGTGAAAGAGATACATATCATTTTAGTTCTTACAGTTCTTGTCGTTTTGCAGGAGACTCTATAGCATCTGGTGCTGGCAACTGTCAAATAATGGAGGTTGGGACATTCAGTCTGAAATCAGCTGGGCTGATTCAACTCCTATTAAATTTAGTTGGGGGACAGGTTCTACTGGCCCTGACAGAATCATAATAGCACCACATTAGTATTGCCAGCAAATGAGATTTGGTCACCAGAGCATGAATGCTTTTATAATGCTTTTACAGAGTGCATCTAGTGCATTTAACATGTACGTTGAGATGCCAATGGCATTCTAAGTATCTTGACATTAATCATAAAACACATTAAAACAAAATGGTTTAGCTAAATAAAATATCCAGACTAGGCTTTTATTATCAATTTCTGTTTTCATTGCAGATACGCACATGTCTATTCCTCATTTTGCTTGACTGTCACCAATCTCTGTCTTTATCTCCCATAACTGGCTTATTTACAGTGACATCACTTCTAGGATAACTATCACAATCCTTCACTTTTCCCCTTGAACTTTAGGCAATCTCTCTTTTTGTGTCTCCTTCAAAATACAAGCAGATTCCTTGGGTATTAGCCAATGTGGTTATATATTAACACAAATTGCAGAGTTAATTGGGCTATTAGAATAAATTGTGCATAATGTAAATTGTAGAGCTTTTCTTATTGTCCTACGTGTGAACTCCCCAGAGAACTATCTTCAACACTAATGATGGAAAGATTACCTCCCACCTCAACTGGGGCCATGTTTGACAAAACTGTTCTGTCCTGGAGAGTGGGCGCGATAATGGAGACGAGACATCAAATAATGACTTCAACTCTTTATTGTGACTTCAGGAAAACAGAGCAAAGAGCCTGACAGCAGCAGCTCCTTTTATAGAGCTGGCTGCTGTCATAGCATCCAATGGTTTAAGTTTGCCATGCTTGGAGCATCCAATCGTGGCAGCCCATTAACTAGCCAATCAGATTAGTCTGGAATGACCAATCACGACTCGCTGTTCATGGGCCAATCAAATATGCAGGATTACGAGCCTGCTGTGTAAAGGGCCAGTCAGGTTTGCAGGCTTATGAGCCTGCTAGTTCGGAACACCCTCCCCTCTAGGTTCCGTCTCAGGGGTGGGGTGATGTATTCATGCAGGTAGGCAGGTCTTCACACCTGTCTACCTGACAGATTGTTCCACCTGTTCTTACTCGGCCGCTGGCTCTGGTGGATTGCCCGCCGTGTCCCGCTGTAAAGGTGACTTGGCTTTTGTGCTGGGTAACCTCGAAGGTGACTTGGGGATACCTTCAATGTTTCCTTCACTCCTGTCATCTGGATCCTCTGGACTCGCTGACCCCGCCCAGCTGCTGCTGCCTGGAGAGACGATCATCTGCCACGGCTCCTCTTCAGCTGGTGTATATGCTGGGCTTGATTGTGCGGACTGTGGGTTTGTGTGTCTAGGACCAGGTGTTAGTTTGTTTTCAAAATCCTTGGTTTCCCTTCCCCCTCTGGTTCTGAGTTCAGAGTTTGTGGAGGAAGTAGTTGTCAGCCTGGAACGCAGCTGGTCTATGTGGCGTTTCCACAATTTTCCATCTGTGGTTTCTAATCGGTAGGAATGGGGACCCATAATTTGTGTTATTTTGGCGGGGACCCACAATGGGTCGCCAGTAAAGTTCTTTGCAAATACGAGGTCTCCTACCTGAAATGTGCAATATCTGCTGCTGGAACCCAGGGGCTTTTCTGGGGTGTAGGCAGGGTGGATACAGTCCAAATGTGATCTAAGTTTCCTGCCCATCGGGAGTTCGGCTGGGCTTTTGTTTGTGGTGCTGTTCGGTGTAATATGTTGGAGGAGGAGAATCCTGGTGACTCTGTCGTGGATGTTCCCTTGGTCCATTTTGTGTAAGGTTGTTTTAGTGAACTGAACCATTCGTTCAGCCCTGCCATTGGCCACCGGGTGAGCAGGTGATGTCAAGGCGTGGCGTATCCCTCAGTGTGCTAGGTATTGCTCAAAAGCCAAGGCGGTAAACTGAGGGCCATTGTCGGAAACCAAGACATCTGGGAATCCGTGTATTGCAAATAGTCTGTTCAATTTTTTGATAACCGCATCTGTGGTGGTGGTCTTCATCTTGTTCACTTCTAGCCAGTTTGAGTAGCTGACTACTGTTATTAGAAAAGTGTGTCCTTTTGTAGGTCCCGCAAAATCGATGTAGATATGGGACCATGGACCCCTGGGCATTTCCCATTCCGTTGGTGATGCTTTTGGTGGAGCTGAACGTGTTTCTTGGCATTTGCTACAGGTGGCAACCTAGGCTTTGATTTGTCTGTCCATACCTGGCCACCAGGCATAGCTCCTTGCCAATGCTTTCATTCGCATGATGCCCGGGTGTCCATCATGCAGCACTTTTAGGACTTTCTTTTGTAGTTTTTCTGGGATGGCTACTCGGTCTCCCCACAACATGCACCCTTTTTCTGTGAATGCATAAGGTTTAATAAAGAGAACTTGAGCTTGGAGTAAAGTTCAGGGTTCTGGCCCTGCACTTCTGATTGGCTGTTAATGGCAGGATCAGATTAGCCCATTCCGGGGAATCCAATTGGCCATTAACAGAGAGTTCCTATTGGTTAAGGCAGCTAGTGCTCCTCGATTGTTATTGGTTGATAGTTATTGGGGTTGCCTATATAAGGAGGGTTATAACTGCCATTGAGTTGAGAAGTCACTATGCAAATAAAGAGTTGAAGTTCACCGTTCCAGAGGCTTGTCTCCATTCTTTCTCGCCCATTCTCCAAACATAACACTGGTGACGAGGATGGGATATGGAGACGTCTGAACCGACGGAACTGAGAAGAAACACTGAGCACGTGGCTGACGACGCTAAACAATGGAACCATGTCCGGCGGTGTCGTACCACCCGCTCCGTTCGATCCAATGCAGGAGTCCTACATGGATCGCTTCCAAATGTTCTTAGAAACTAACAACTTAAAGGACGCCACAGCTGGGAAGAAACAGGTGGTGTTCCTAATGCATTGCGGTCCAACCGTATTTAAGATGGCTAAAGCACTAGCAAAACCTAGAGAAGTGAAGGCAATGGATTGGGACGACCACGAACCTCTACTAAGAGATCACTATGCATCGACCGTGCCTACACTCGTGAGATGGCACGAGTTCTATCAGAGAAGCCAGCAAAAGGGAGAAAGCGTAGCCGGCTTCATAGCAGACTCCGAAATCTGGGAGGCCTCTGTGGATTCGCCTATTTGGAAGAGGCACTGAGAGATCGAATAGTTCTGGGTTTAGATGCACCAGGCGTGCAAAGAAAGCTGATGGCGAAAGGCGACATCAGCCTTGCCAATGCCATCGCCGATGCTACTGCAGCAGAAGCAACCAGGAAGTTGGCTGCACAACTAAGCCGCAACCGCGCTCCGGTACACAAACCGACAAGCGACATCTCACCTAGGTCAGAAGGGCAGCTTTCAACGACGCACTACGAGGACCTCTCTTCATCATCAGAAAGTGACGAAGAAGAGGTCCATCAACTGCGGTCCGACTGGGACCACCACCCGAAGTCCCTACGCCCTTGCACTGACTGTGGAGCCAACCATGCCAGGTCTGAATGCAAATTCCGCGACGTGCTCTGCCATGAGTGCGGGAAGAGAGGCCACATCGGACGGGTCTGCCGAAGTTTACAAGGACCCGGCCAGGCCTCAAAATGGGCTAACTATCACCAATCGACAGGAAACCATCCTGTAAGGTGAGAACCAGTTAGCCACTCCTACAGAAACCGAGCCTTGCAGCGAGAAGAGGCTCACCATACTATCACTATCGGTCACGCCTCTGCCTTGGATACCAAGAAAATCCGAATCACAGTAGCCATCGAGAACCAGCCTTGCCACATGGAAGTCAACTCGGGATTGTCCCTCTTGATGGTGTCCTGGAAGACTCTCAAGCAAGTCATCCCCACGATTCAGCGCCAAGACCTCCATTTCCAAAAACTCATTCTTAAGGACTATCAAGGGAATCGAATCCCTGTCGTTGGTTCCTGCCGAGTCCGGGTCTCCTTCAAGAAGCACACAGCGTACTTATCGCTAACTGTGATCGACAAAGATTGGCCTAGTCTGCTAGGTCTCCAATGGTTCGTGCCACTTGGCATTGAAGTGGCAGGCATAAACCGAATCAGCGGAAGTGACTGGGAGGAGGACCTCATCCATGAGTTCAAGGACATCTTCGTGGAAAGTTTAGGCGAGTACAAGGGGACCCCAATTTCATTCAGCCTTGATCCAAAGATAGCTCCCATTCGCCTTAAGCCCCGACGAGTTTCGTTTGCCTTAAAGCCGAAAATTGATGAACAACTCGACAAACTAATAGCTCAGGGGGTGCTAGAACCTACCGATCACTCCCCCTGAGAAACCCCAATCGTAACACCCACTAAGCCAGATGGGTCGATCCGAATTTGTGGGGACTACTGGGCCACCCTGAACCACGCCCTATAGCAGAATGCATATCTGGTGCCGGTGGTACAACATCTCCTCCACTCCCTGGGGGGCAGAAAAGTCTTCGCAAAATTAGACTTAGCTCAGGCATATCAGCAACTACCTGTTGATGAAAAGACGGCACAGGCACAAACGATTGTGATGCACCGAGGTGCCTTCAAATGTACCCGGCTCCAATTCGGAGTCAGTGTAGCCCCAGGGATTTTTTCAGAGCCTGATGGAGAGGCTACTACAAGGGATTAAAGGTGTGGTCCCCTATTTTGATGATGTATTAATTGCTGCACCTACAAAAAAAATCTTACGGGATCGTTTAAAATTAATCCTACAAAAATTTCAAGACGCCGATCTTAAGGTAAAAAAGAATAAGTGTAAATTGTGTACAGATAGTGTTGAGTTTTTAGGGTACCAAATTGACAGTCAGGGTATTCACCCTACCGACAGTAAACTAAGAGCAATAAAAAACCCTCCCAGGCCTCAGAACAAGGCCAATCTCCAGGCGTTCCTAGGCCTCATCAACTTTTATAATGTATTTCTACTGCATAAAGCAATGGTCACTGAACCATTACAGCAGTTGTTAGACAAGAAAGCAAACTGGTTATGGGGTCATGGAGAAGAACAGGCATTCCGTAATGTGAAAAAACTAGACTTCTGACTCTGTATTCATGCAATACAATGAGACTTTCCCTTAAATATCACATGTGATGCTTCGCCTTTCAGAGTGGGCGCCATTCTGAGCCATGTACTACCTAATGGTAACAAAGCCCCTGTTGCATATTTTTCAAAAACACTTTCAAAAACTGAGCGAAATTATGGCCAAATCGATAAAGAAGCCCTCGCAATTGTATCAGCCGTTAAAAGATTCCACGAGTACGTGTATGGCCGGGCTTTTACTATCGTGACTGACCACAAACCGTTATTGGGGATAATAGCTGGAGATAAGCCAACTCCCTACATATTATTCCCCAGGATGACTCGCTGGTCAGAATTCTTGGCTGCTTATAATTATCGGCTGCAATACTGCCCGGGGAAAGCCATTCCCCATGCCAACGCATTGAGCCGAGCACCGTTTCCAGAGACTCTCAATGATCCTGCACCAATGGTAACCACATTGCAAATTGAAACACTCAACTCGCCGCCATTAACGGCCCGAGATATCGTGAGAGAAACCAAACGTGACCCCACCTTAGCGTGAGTTCTGGGCTGGGTAGAACATGGATGGCCATTGGACCAATTATCAGATGACTTCACACCATTTAAGACTCAACAAACGGAGTTGTTCTCCCAAAAGGGCTGTGTCATCTGGGGCTATAGACTCCAAAAAGCGCTGCTGAGAACCTTGCACGATAGCCACCCCGGTATCATGCGAATGAAAGCCCTCGCACGAAGCTATGCATGGTGGCTGGGCATCGACAAACAAATCGAAAATTGGGTTAAAGCTTGTCATAAATGCCAGGAAGTGAGCAACACCCCACCTAAAGCCATCCCTACCGAATGGGAGACACCACGGGGACCCTGGTCCCGTATTCACTTGGACTTTGCGGGGACGACCAAAGGCCACACCTTTCTGCTAACTGTCAATGCCTACTCGAACTGGCTCGAGATTCACCGCATGATGAACACAACTACTGAAGCGGTTATCAAAAACTTGGAAAGACTATTTGCAACCCATGGATTACTAGACGTCCTGGTATCCGACAACGGGCCCCAATTTACAGCGCTGTCATTTGAGCAGTACCTGGCTGACCGCGGCATCCGACATGCGCTCACCTCGCCTGCGCACCCTGCGACCAATGGCAAAGCAGAGCGCATGGTCCAATTTGTTAAGAAAACCTTGCAGAAGATAGACTACGATAACATTGACGACAAGATCAATCGAATCCTTTTTCTACAACACATCACACCTCATAGCATCACCAACAAAACTCCCACCGAACTGCTAATGGGAGGAAAACTCCGCTCCCACCTCAACCGGTTACACCCAGCTTATGAACCGGAAAAACCACTAGGATCCAGCGGCCGCTGTCGTGCCTTCCAGGTAGGCGATTTGGTATACGCCAAAAACTTATCGGGCAATCCGCTGTGGATGGAGGCGACAGTAGTTCATGTAACTGAGGCCTGAGATCCTACCTTGTACGATGTCTTGACGATAGACTATAGAAACGCCATATCGATCAATTACAATCACGGCTCCCGTCGGGCATTCCTGAACTCCTTTATGACCAAACTGAGGGGGGGGAGATACGGAAGAAGATGAGTCCCAAGTAGAAGAAAACCCGTTCGAAGGGAATGACGGCATAATAGAGACACAGGAAGTGGAACCAGAGAGGGAAACAGATGCACCTCAGGGAATTACCGAGAATAATGGCAACGACGAAGAAATGAATTCTGAACCAGAGGCGACCCCGTTGCCAAACAACGATCTACCTCAGTGTGATTGCAGCCAAATGATACAGCAAAAATCAAAAAGACTAATAAAGCAACCGTCCTACCTAAAGGACTATGTAACTGCACCCTGCAAACAGAAGCCAGAGGGAAGGGGTGTTGTGAATGCATAAGGTTTAATAAAGAGAACTTGAGCTTGGAGTAAAATGCAGGGTTCTGGCCCTGCACTTCTGATTGGCTGTTAACGGCAGAATCGGATTGGCCCGTTCCGGGGAATCCGATTGGCCATTAACAGAGAGTTCCTGTTGGTTAAGGGAGCTAGCGCTCCTCGATTGTTATTGGTTAACAGTTATTGGGGTTGCCTATATAAGGAGGGTTATAACTGCCATTGAGTTGAGAAGTCACTATGTAAATAAAGAGTTGAAGTTCACTGTTCCAGAGGCTTGTCTCCATTCTTTCTCACCCATGCTCCAAACATAACATTGTTTTACCCTAACTGGTTTAGGTAAATAATAATATTTAATCATAATTTATATGTTAAAGTGTCTGCAACTTTAACTGTGGGATAGTAATTAAGGGAGTGGTTGTGAAAGCACTTTAAAAGAAGCAAGACGACAGCTTGCTCACTCTCTCTGGCTTTGATGATCCCTGATTACTGCAAGGACACAAGACTGCATTGCTCGAACGGGAGAGAAAACAAAGGACTGACTTGTAAGTGAATTGACATCGGATATTTCTACACGGACTTTGCTAACTGAATATCCCTGAATGGACTGACTAAATGATACATGACTATTGGACTGTTATTTTGACTATGCTATGAACTCATAATGGAATAAACTATATTTTTGATAGCACAAGCGTATCTGTTATTTTTACTGTATGTTAATAAACATACAAGCTTAACTCACTCATTTATCTGTGTGCCTATCTGACTAACGCTGCACATTCTGTTTAGCTTGTCTCCCTAACCTTGGTTGGGGAAATCAGGCTTAACACTGGTTATGGGCCCAGAGGCTGCAAAGTCAGTTTAACTAGGATAAAACAGATTTATGTTAAAAGTGAGAGTTTGTGTTGTTATACATTACAGTAAACAGACAGCTGTGTTTTATTAATTATATTTTTATATCCATATAAGAAAACATGGCACAAGTCAATTTACAAAGTTTGTCCCTTATATCCAAGTTGGATGGAACAAACTATGTATCATGGTCTATGAAATGTAGTCTGCTTCTACGAAGAGAAGGTTTGTGGAACATAATTGAAAATTCACCAAATGTAGAAGAATGGGATCCAGAGGATGAGGAAGATAAAATAAAGATAGAAGAATTTATGCATAAAAATCAGCACGCTATTTGCATTATTGCTTTAACCTTAACTGATCAGCAACTTGTTTATATCCATGGAGAGAAAACAGCTGTTGGGTGTTGGCAGAAGCTGAAGAGGATTTATGTTCGAGATAATGTTGGTGCTCACATAAATCTAACACGGAAACTTTTCAGTACACATCTCCATAAGAATGGTGATATGCTGAGTCATTTAAAAACTATGCAAAGCATTTTTCAAGAACTGCATGAGAAAGAGCTTATTTTCTCTGAACTACACCAAGTCTACATAATTCTATCTTCCCTTAACGAAAGTTATGATAACTACGTAACTTCCCTTGAAATATTGCCAAAGGAAAGCCTAACTTTAACTGATATAACTGGCAGATTGATTGAAGAGGCCAGAAGAAGGCTTGAAAGAGACGAATTTAGGAGGCAGCAACCTCAAAAAGAAGATAATGAAACTCCTACTGCATACGCAATTAAAAGGTGCTTTAATTGTGGAGGAAGAGGACATTTGGCAAGATTTTGTAAAAAAGCAAAGCAGCAGAACGCTGGCCAGAATATAAAAAGTCATCAAAAGAAAAATAAAAATCCAGAGTTAGCCATGTATACTAACGGAGCTGTAAAAAATAATTTATGGGTCGTTGATAGTGGAGCATCACATTGTATAACAAATGATAAGAAAAATTTTATTAAAATGTCCCAGAGTACACAGCAGATATCGTTAGCCAATGGCTGGAAACTGAAAGCTAAAGGTCAAGGTATAGCATATTGTTCTTTTATAAAAGAGAATGTAAAAATGTTATATGTACCACAACTTAAGTTTAATTTAATTTCAGTTAGAATTTTGGTTAAACTAGGATATGTAGTTACTTTTAAAGGAGATAACTGCATAATTGAGAAAGAAGATAAGAAAATTACTGCATCTTTAAGAGGTGAATTATATGTGTTAAATGATAATGGTTTAAAGGTGGCTAACACAGTTTATGAAAATAAGAAACCTCATGATGAATGTATTCACTTGTTACATCGAAGGCTAGGGCATTTAAATTTTAAAATGCTTAAGAAAACTATTGAATTATCTAAGGGAATAAGTTTGAAACCTTGTAATAAGTATTTGCAATGTAATGTCTGCAATCAAAGTAAGGCCAGGGTCACACCTGCTAATAGAGTTGATGGATTTACTACTAAAGAGCCTTTAGAGGTAGTATTTGCAGATTTAATAGGTCCGAAAAAACCAAGTGTAGGAGGAGCTCATTACATATTAAGTATAATGGACCACTATTCTAGATATGGGTTTTGCTATTTAATGAAAAGCAAAACTGAAACATATCAAAATCTCTTTAATTGGATTAAATTTGCTGAAAGGAAAACTAAAAAGAAATTAGTAACTCTTATAACAGATAATGGTACGGAATTTACAAATAACAAATTCCAGAAGAGACTAAGAATGTTAGGTATTCAACATAAAAAGTCTGCACCATATAGGCCACAACATAATGCCTTTATAGAGAGAAGAGGCCAAACATTACAATCAATGACACGAACTATGATGTCTGATTCAGGATTACCTGACAATTTGTGGGGAGAAGCAATAATGTGTGGTAATCATATATTAAATAATGTTGTTAATTCAACAACAGGTGAATTACTATTCACATTGTGGCATGGTACAAAACCTGATTTACGTTACATGCACACATTTGGAGCACCAGCATGGGTGCATATCCCTACACAACTTAGACACAAAGGACAACATAGAGCTAAAAGATTATATTTTGTAGGATATACATCTAATCATAGATCTTATAGATTCTGGGAACCAGGTACATCTAGAGTTTACACCAGTGCTAGTGCTAAATTCCTAGAACATGTAGGATGGAATAGATTAGAGCAAGATTTAAATAATGAAGTAATTATTGAACCCTACAAAAGGCAGAAAGATCAGATTAGTTATAAGAAGAGTCCAATTAAAGAAGAAGTCCACGAAGAGCAAATAGGACCAGAACAAGAGGAAACAGTTGATCAGGAAGAGTTAGATAATCAAGAAGAGTTAATAAATGAAAGTCCACCTGTAAGTCCTGTTATACCTAGACGTACTATACATGTAACTAGACCTGATAGGTATCAAGCAAGTATAGTTTGCCAAGTAACTAAAATTCCAACTAGTATAGATGAACTTAGGATGTATCCTGCTAAGGATCAGGAGAATTGGCAAAAGGCAATGGAAAAGGAACTAAATTCATTAAAGGTAATGAAAGTTTATGAAGATGCTAAATTACCTCCAGGAGAAAAATCCATTGGATGCAAATGGATATTTAAAGTAAAAACTGGAAATGATGGGACTGTTACCCATAAGGCTAGGTTAGTAGCTCAAGGATTTAATCAAACTGCATCTGATTACGATGAAGTTTTTGCACCAAGCCTTAAAGCAACATCTTTAAGAGCAGCATTAGTATGGGCAGCTAAGAAAAACTATGTCATTAACCATTTAGATGTAGAAACTGCTTATCTACATGCACCATTGCAGCACACTATATATTTAAGAAAACCAGTAGGTATAAAAGACAATAAAGTAAATAGTAATGATTGTTGGAAACTCAAAAAGAGTCTTTACGGGTTGAAACAATCTGGGTTTGAGTGGAACCAATATATTGTGAAAGAGTTAAACAATATAGGTTTTAAATCTGGTTTAGCAGATCCATGTGTGTTTAAAAGAGAAAATAATGGAACGGTGTCATTATTGTTATTATTTACAGATGATATTGCTTTGATAACTAAGACTAATAATGAAGCTAATGAAATTATATCATTATTAGCCAAAAAGATAAAATTAAAGCATTTAGGTAAAATTAAAAAGTATCTAGGATTGACAATTAACAAAACAAAAAATGGTTTTAAGATATCTCAAGAAGATAAAATTTGCCAATTAATTAAAACGTTTAAAATGGAACTTTGTAAACGGGCAAAGACTCCAATGAGTCAGGAAGTTTGCCAAACTGATGATCAAAGTCCCAAATTTGATAAGTCCATATATCAATCTTTGATTGGTAGATTATCATATATAAGCAATTGGTCTAGGCCAGATATAGCTTATAGTGTAAATCAGCTGGCACGTTTTAATTCAGATCCACATCAATGTCATTGGCAATCATTAAAGAGAATTTTAAGATATCTTAAAGGAACAATGAACCATGCATTGTATATAGAACCAAAGGGTGATTTGAGTCTTAGTGCCTATGCAGATGCAAGTTTTGCAACTGATATAAACACAAGAAAATCAACATCTGGGATGGCTATATTATTTGGTAAGACACTAATAGGGTGGAGGTCAATCAGACAACAGCATATCAGTTTGTCCACAATGGAAGCGGAATTTTCATGTCTGTCATTACTATGCACTGACTTGATTTTGTACAAACAGTTATTATTAGACATGGGTATAACTGTAAAAGATTCCATTATTGTGTACGAGGATAACCAAGCAGCTATAAAATTAGCTACTAGTATTGCTGTAAAAACTAGATCAAAGCATACTGATTTAAGATACTTAAATGTTAGAGAATCTGTAAAGAATGGGCTAATTAAATTGGAATACTGCGTGATGGAAGAAAACATTGCAGACCAATTTACAAAAGCTCAAGGAGTAACTAAGTTTAAAGAGAGTTGTAACAAATATGATTTAACGATGTAAATAGTTATATTTATTATTATTTCCTAAAAGGGGAGAATGTTAGGGATAACATTGTTTTACCCTAACTGGTTTAGGTAAATAATAATATGTAATCATAATTTATATGTTAAAGTGTCTGCAACTTTAACTGTGGGATAGTAATTAAGGGAGTGGTTGTGAAAGCACTTTAAAAGAAGCAAGATGACAGCTTGCTCACTCTCTCTGGCTTTGATGATCCCTGATTACTGCAAGGACACAAGACTGCATTGCTCGAACGGGAGAGAAAACAAAGGACTGACTTATAAGTGAATTGACATAGGATATTTCTACACGGACTTTGCTAACTGAATATCCCTGAACGGACTGACTAAATGATACATGACTATTGGACTGTTATTTTGACTATGCTATGAACTCATAATGGAATAAACTATATTTTTGATAGCACAAGCGTATCTGTTATTTTTACTGTATGTTAATAAACATACAAGCTTAACTCACTCATTTATCTGTGTGCCTATCTGACTAACGCTGCACATTCTGTTTAGCTTGTCTCCCTAACCCTGGTTGGGGAAACCAGGCTTAACACACTTTTTGTGAGAAGAGTTCTGTTTGTCTGTTTTTAAAGGGTTTGAATGTGTCATTGGGTTCAATTTCTGGCCATCCCCTCTCCACCCAGCTGCGGACTCGCACCAAACAAGAGTCTTTTTTTGTTTCCAATCCGATATCCTGCGTAGTTAGTCGAGGTGAGGGAAGCGTCTTGATTTGTAGCGTGGATAGGGTAGGAGCTGGGTCATCTAGGAACTCCGGTAATGGCGAACGGCTTGAGGAGTCAGCATGGGGAATGGCTTTCCCCGGTCGATGTCTTAACTGGTAGTCGTAGGTGGCTAGGAACTCCAACCATCATGTCATTCTTGGTGATAGGATGTGGGGAATTGGTTTAGCCCCTGCCAAAATGCCAAGCAATGGCTTGTGGTCTGTGATTATGGAAAAGGATCTTCCATACACGTATTCGTGGAACCTTTTAATTGTGGATACAATAGCAAGGGCTTCTTTATCTAACTGACTATAGTTCCTTTCAGTTTTAGATAAAGTTCTTGAAAAGAATGTGATAGGCGCCTCCGTACTGTTTGGTAAAACATGGCTTAGGATAGCTCCTACCCCGAAAGGTGAGGCGTCACAAGTTACAGTCAAGGGTAGTGTTTCGTTATATTGGATTAACACTGCATCTGATGTTAAATGGTCTTTGACTTGCTGGAAAGCCTGCTCCTCTCGACGTCCTCAAAACTAGGAAGCCTTCTTGTTGAGGAGCCTATGCAGGGGTTCAGCAACAGTCACCTTCTGGGGTAGGAAGATGTTATAAAAATTAATGAGACCCAAGAAGGCTTGGAGGTCTGTCTTATTTCTAGGTCTTGGAGCATTTTTAATAGCAGCCAATTTCTTTTCGGTGGGGTGAATTCCTTGTTTGTCAAGAAGGTAGCCAAGAAACTCAACCCTCTCAGTGCATAATTGGCACTTTTCCTTCTTGACTTTGAGTCCTGCGTCCTGGAACTTTTGTAGGACAGTTCCTAGGCGCTTTTCTAACTGACTTCTTGTAGGGGCAGCTATCAACACATCATCGAAGTAGGGTACAACTCCCTACTCCAGGTCAGTCTCTGTCGATGACGGTGAGAGGTAGAGTTGCAGTGTGGTCTTTAAACGAGACCTGAACGTGGCTGGAACCAGCAACCGGAATTCAATTGCCTTGGTAGTCCTTTAATATGAGTCTCTGAGTACTGAGATCCTGGTGGTGGATGTCAGGAATCAGCTGTTTGAGGGTTTTCCAGGAGACCATCGATAGGGAAGACCCAGAGTCGACTTCCATGATGCACGGTTTATTTTCAATGGTGATCTTTACCCAGATTTTTTTTGCATCCACTGATGAAGCATGGCCGATGGTGATGGTCTGGAGTGCCTCCTCTCATCTGGTAGTGGTAGCAAACATTCGGTTTCTGTTGTACTGGCTCCAGTGGTGGTTTGGGCAGTCCCTGTTTGATGGGTGGTTGCCTGATGTCTGCTGGAAGCTATTTTCATTTCTCTTGGGGCTGGATCCTCATTTGCTCCTGCACACTTTGGCAATGTGGCCCCTTTTATCACAGGAATGACAGATGGCGTCTAGGAACCTGCAGTCTACTTGTGGGTGGCTTCCCCCACATCCAGCACATTTAAAATTGGTTTTACGACCTCGCTGGTCTCGCTGATCGCGCTCTGATCTGAGTCTGTTGACTTCTTCCTCTTCACTTTCTGATGAAGACTCAATGTCTTCGTGGTGGGCTGTTGTTGTGTCTCTCTCTGTGGGAATTGTAGTGTCGCTGGTGAGTTGGCGGTTGGCCCCATTCGCTTGGCACATTCAGGCTGCTGACTTCCTGATTGCTTCTGCTGCAGTAGCATCCGCTATGGCATCTGCGAGGGCGACGTCTCCCTTCGCCATAATCTTACTTTGGGTGGTGAGGTCTCTTAGACTAAGGACAATCTGATCCCTCATGGCTTCTTCCAGATTTGCAAAACCACATAGTCCACCCAAATTCCTTAGGTCAGCTACAAAGTCCCCAATGCTCTAGCTTTCCCATTGGTCCCTCTGGTAAAACTCATGTCTTCTGATGAGGGTTGGGACTGCTGGGGCATAATGAGCCCTGAGGATGGGAGCAAGGGTGTCCCAATCCATGGTTTTGACTTTAGTCATTTTTGCTAGCACTTTAGCCATTTTGAAAACGGCAGGTCCGCAATGCGTTAGGAAAACCGTGTGTTTCTTGCCGGGCATAGCATCCTTCAGATTGTTGGTTTCCAGGAACATTTGAAACCTGTCCATATACAAATCCCAATCTTCGTTTGCTGGATCAAATGGAGCGGGTGGGATAGAGCTGCTGGCCATTCTGCTGATATCTGCGTGATGTCTGCCACGTGCTCTGTCAATGCTTTGCGAGTGCTCAGTCAGCTCTATTGTCTCTGCATCCCATCCTCATTGCCAGAGTTCTGTCCTGGAGAGTGGGCACGATAACGGAGACGAGACATCGAATAGTGACTTCAACTCTTTATTGTGACTTCAGGAAAACAGAGCAAAGAGCCTGACAGCAGGAGCTCCTTTTATAGAGCTGGCTGCTGTCATAGCGTCCAATGGTTTAAGTTTGCCGTGCTTGGAGCATCCAATTGTGGCAGCCTGTTAACTAGCCAATCAGATTAGTCTGGAATTGTTAAGCCTGTGTTCCCCAACCAGGGTTAAGGAGACAAGCTAAACAGAATGTGCAGCGTTAGTCAGATAGGCACACAGATAAATGAGATAAGTTTGTATGTTTGTTAACATACAGTAAAAATAACAGATACGCTTGTGCTATCAAAAATATAGTTTATTCCATTATGAGTTCATAGCATAGTCAAAATAACAGTCCATTAGTCATGTATCATTTTAGTCAGTCCATTCAAGGATATTCAATTAGCAAAGTCCATGTAGAAGATCCAATGTCAGTTCACTTACAAATCAGTCCTTTATCTCTCTCCCGTTCGAGTAAGGAAAAACGCAGTCTTCATCCAGTAATTAGGGATCATCAAGCCAGAGAGAGCAAGCTGCCGTGCCTTGCTTCTTTTATGGAGTAATTACAACCACTCCCTTAATTACTATCCTACAGTTAAAGTTGCAGACACTTTAACTAACAAACTATGAAAACATATTTATTATTTTACCTAAACCAGTTAGGGTAAACAATGTTATCCCTAACATTCTCCTCTTTTAGGTAATAATAATATAACTATTTACATTTTTAAATTATAGTAGTTACAACTTTCTTTAAACTTGATTACTCCTTGAGCTTTTGTAAATTGGTCTGCAATGTTTTCTTCTGTCATGCAGTATTTCAATTTAATTAGCCCATTCTTTACAGATTCTCTAACATTTAAGTATCTTAAATCAGTATGCTTTGATCTAGTTTTTACAGCAATACTAGTAGCTAACTTTATGGCTGCTTGGTTGTCCTCGTACACAATAATGGAATCTTTGACAGTTATACCCATGTCTAATTATAACTGTTTGTACAAAATTAAGTCAGTGCATAGTAATGACAGACATGAAAATTCCGCTTCCATCGTGGATAAGTTGATATGCTGTTGTCTGATTGACCTCCACCCTATTAGTGACTTACCAAATAATATAGCCATTCCTGATGTTGATTTTCTAGTGTTTATGTCAGTTGCAAAACTTGCATCTGCATTGGCACTAAGACTCAAATCACCCTTTGGTTCTATATACAATGCATGGTTCATTGTTCCTTTAAGATATCTTAAAATTCTCTTTAATGATTGCCAATGACATTGATGTGGATCTGAATTAAAACGTGCCAGCTGATTAACACTATAAGCTATATCAGGCCTTGACCAATTGCTGATATATGATAAGCTACCAATCAAAGATTGATATATGGACTTATCAAATTTGGGACTTTGATCATCAGTTTGGCAAACTTCCTGACTCATTGGAGTCTTTGCCGGTTTACAAAGTTCCATTTGAAACGTTTTAATTAATTGGCAAATTTTATCTTCTTGAGATATCTTAAATCCATTTTTTGTTTTGTTAATTGTCAATCCTAGATACTTTTTAATTTCACCTAAATGCTTTAATTTTATCTTTTTGGCTAATAATGAAATAATCTCATTAGCTTCATTATTAGTCTTAGTTATCAAAGCAATATCATCTGTAAATAATAACAATAATGACACCGTTCCATTATTTTCTCTTTTAAACACACATGGACCAATCACGACTCGCTGTTCACGGGCCAATCAAATATGCAGGATTACGAGCCTGCTGTGTAAAGGGCCAGTCAGGTTTGCAGGCTTATGAGCCTGCTAGTTCAGAACAATAACCAGTATAGTTTTGTATTTCAGCAGAGGTGACTTTTAACACTAACCAAAGTGGGGCAGTTTTTTCATTCTGGCTTTGTTCTTTGGTAAGGAATATAGTACAATCTGTATGACTTTGATGAAACACTTGTTCTAAAGTTAACTTATTCTTTCCTTTTTTAAAAGTAAAGTAATCTCCACCAATTTTTGCCTTGAGAGATAGATGTTTTATGACTGGCAAATCTTACCCGTGGCAGTTAGATATCGATGATCAGTAGATAGATACAGTGGTGGGCTCCAACTACTGTAGTTTAGCAACCAGTTCTTCCTAAAGATTGGGTGGGTGCAGCTGGGGGGGGGATTTCATGTGACTTAATGGGTGTTGCCAACTCAATGTCACTCAAAGCAAGATAGGACAGCACAGGTGGGCTGAAAGAGTGGTGGCCAAAGCCTTAGACTTATCTTTGTGCAGCAACAGCAAACAGTGATTCTCCAATGCCTCATCTGTTGCTGGGTCTTGCTGTCTGACAGTCAGGGTTTTTAAAAAGGTTTTTGCAACAGGAAATGGAGGGCAGCTACTTCCAGCCTTTGTTGCTGTAATTGAGCACACAACCCTGCCCTGAGACATTGGCCTACAACTGCCACCAGTTTTTTTAAGTGCGAGAAGCCTACAGCAGCCACTCTTTTTCAGTGTGAGAAACCTGTAGCCGCCACTCTTTTTATCAGCACAAGAAGCCTGCAGCCACTGCTTTTTGCCAGCAGCTGCCTCTTTGTCATCTGGAATTGAGCCTGGAGTGACAGCTGGAGGTTTCTTGTGCCAGCAAAGATTGGCGGCTGCAGGCTTCTCACACTGGCAAAGACCGGTGGCTGGAAGATTCTAATGCCAGCAAAGATGTGGTGGCTGCAGGCTTCTTGGTGGAGTGAGGCTTGGCCACCTTTCAGGCCCTGCTCTGGGCTGAGCAGGTGACATGCGGGTGGAGGCACCAGGGAAGGAGCAGCCAGGGACTGATGCATCCCCTGACCAGAGGCGAAGGCTAAGAGGGTGACATGCAGGTAGAAAGTTGGTGAAATCCAGGCCTGAAAGGCAGCCAAGCCTCACCATGTCCACTCTGAGGTGGCCCTTTGGACAAACACTTTACCTTTGCAGGCAGCCATAGTGAGCAAAGTGGGTGAGGCACAGAGATCAGCTGGTCCACGTGGTCTGGGCAAGTGAGCAAAGGAGCCAGAAAGTAGCTGGATGAGAACATGATTATAGCCACTGACCAAAGCGGGTGAGGTGAGATAGGATGAGGCGGGCCCAGCCAGTGGTGGGATTTGCCGGTTCTCCGAACTCAGTAAGAATCTTAACAACTGGTACGCCCAAAATGGTGTGAACTGGCAGCAGCCCACCTCTGGATAGATGATAGATAGATAGATATTATTAAAAAGATAAAATGGAAGATAAAATACTCTTCCTTGTCGTTAACATTTGAGCTACTGGACCAAAAAAATTAAAATGTTTGATCCAGTCCTTGCAATCTGGATATTGAAGCTACCATCTTTTTAATAAGTGTATATGTATGTGTCTGTTATTTATATGTATTATATGTATATGTCTCTGTGTGTATATATACATACATGATTCATGATTTATCACTTATACAAAACAGCTTCATTACTGTTTCCTATTTCTTTGCTCTACTGAAAAAAACAAAAACAAATTTACCCTCTGATGCTCGTCCAGCTTATTGCAGCCCAAATATAAAAGCCCTGACAGAAAATAGTCCCTTCTATTTGGAAAATTGCAAAATATGAGACATTCCAGCTTAGTTTGATCCTCCCTTATAGGCTACAATGTACCTTTGTGCTTCCGTCCAGAAGATTTTCTTGGCAGTTCAACAGAAAATGATTGAAGCAATGGTCGTTGCCAAGCAACCATGGAATATACTCTTCACCCCTAAAATGAATGCTGAAGGCAACAATATAAGTTCTAATTTTCTCTGCCCCTTTTTCCTCCAAAGATGCAAAAAGATAAAATTGAGGGAAAGTGTTAAAATGTGAAAAAATTACAAGGCCCAGTTCTGAAAAGACTTTCCTTCATTTGAGTGGATGTTTAAATGTTCCCCTAACCTTGGTTTCAACATGGCTGAATACTATAACCCAGTCTGCTCTCTTCAATCAATAAAAATAGAGCTACAAGGGACCTTGAAGTCTTTTAGTCCAACTCCCTGCTCAAGCAGAAAATCCAAGCAGAAGACCCAGACAGTAGATCCAAATAGGAGACCCAGACAGGTAGTTGTTCAGTCTTTTCTGACATTCAGTGATGAAGCACCTAACGATTTCTGAAGGCAAGCTGTTCCACTGGTTAATTGTCTTCACTGTTAGGAAGTTTCTCCTTAATTCCAAGTTGCTTCTCTTCTTGATTAGTTTCCATCCATTGTTTCTTGTCTTGACTTTTGGTGCTTTGGAAAATAATTTGCTCCTCTCTTCTTTGTGTTGGCCCCTCAAGCACTGGGATACTGCTATCATATCATCCCTAATTCTTTTTTTCTTTAGGCTAGCCAAACCCAAATCCTGCAATTTTCTACATTTTAGTCTCCAGGCCTTTGATCATTTTTGTTGCTCTTGTCTGCACTTTTTCCAAAATCGCAACATCTTTTTTGTAACATGGTAATCAAAACTTGTTGCAGTATTCTAGGTGTGGTCTTACTAAGGATTTATAAAGTGGAACTAATATTTCATGTGATTTTGATTCTTTGCAGCTGTTTATACAACCAAGGATTTTATTAGCTTTTTTGGCAGCTGCTGTGCACTGCTGGCTCATGTTTAATTGATCGTCCATTAAGATGCCAAAGTTCCTCTCCCAGTTACCGTTTTTGAGCCAGGTTTCACCTAATCCAGGAGTGTCAAACTTGGACCAGATGTGTTATGTGCTGGCCCTGCTCCCACCCAGTTTAGTGAAGGGGAAAAAAGTCCTGATACATCATGTGATGATGCCGTGACAATGCGAGTTTGACACCCCTAATTTATCTGTACTTGTAACTTTGGTTTTTTCCTTCCTAGATGTAAAATCTTGGTTTTCTCCACATTAAATTTTATATTGTTGGATAGCCCCCCCCTTGTTCAAGTTTGTCAAGATCTTTTTGGATCCCGAGTTTGTCTTCTCGAAGAATTCCATGTTATAAAGGGAATACTAGTATGTTTGCATGTATATAAGTCCTTGGGTAGCATCCACATTTCTAGCCTTCTATAATAGACATAGAAGAAGGGAGCCCAAAAGACATATCGATTAACTTGGTTTTTATTCAATTTATCATGTTTGCATGTTTATTCCATGCTATTTTAATATAAATTTCAATGTATTTCAATGTTCACATGAATCTCTACATATATTTTCTTTTATTTCTTCCTAATAAATATATTTTGGGTTCAATTTTGTATGTACACAATAGTATTATTTAAGTTGCAAATTGAATTACAAAATATGCAGTCTACCTGGCATATAGGGACAAAGAAAAAAAAACTCCCTTTCCAATTTTAGCTTGTTTCCAATTTTCTCTTTACCTCTGCTCAAGAATTTCAAGATTGGTTTCTAATAGTAAATAGGATATTTTTAATAACGGCTTACACTTTCTATGGAATACTTATTTCTAGAGTACACATTAGTACAGCTCAAATTAGTTTATGGGCAATAGTTCCTAAATTATCCTACTGCTCAATCTGAAATTTGAAACATTTTATAGTTTGGGGATATGTACACTTATGTATTATACTAAAGCTTTATATACATAAGATGGAGCATCTACAGTTTTGTAGACTGTACATGTTAGTTGTAAGTTGATTTTTTTTTTTCATTTTATGACCCTCTGATCCCTTTTATCAGGATGGAATCAGGGTGACACCTATGTGGAGTTCACAGCAGATATTTTTCTCTTTGTACCCTAATAGAGAAAAACCTGTCACTACCTAGGATTGAAGTCTCAACTTGCAACTGGGAGGCAAGCATCTTCACTCACAGTATATAACATAGATATCAGTTCAAATATGTGAAGGACAGGTGCCCAAAGAAGGAAAAGGCAAATAAATATGATAATGCACTTTATTTTCATTAGGTCTATATCTCAAACAAACACTTAACATCTGCAAAGAGTTGAACATTAAAAGCTTATGTTCACCAAAGCAGAGTTTATTATAACTGTATGACAATGAAAAAATAAGCAAAAACACATTATATGCAATGTTTTCAAAGCTATGGAAGCGAAGGTCTGTTAAACTTCCTTAATTAGTGATAATTTATTAAGTACATACTTCATAATTTTCAGAAAACCACTTTTACATAAGTAAAAAGAAAGTATCCAAGCAGATTAATAATTATGCAGATTTCTGTCAAGTTTCCTTCTTAATTAAAGTGTTATCTTTTGCATACAGGGAAAGAAAGAGGGAAATCCAGTGTAATGCTTTTTTAAAAAAAAAGTCAGACTAATGTTATTTGACAGTAATAAAAAAAAGGTTTATTATCTATATTTCTACCTAATCATAACTTTCCTTGTGGAAAATTTCATTTTTTTTTCAACTTCTGACTGGTGTCACCTTCTGTTCTATTTTCCTTATTGTAAATGAAAGAGTGTGACTGATAGCAATCTGCCAAAGGTCACTTGGTGGTTCCTGGTGAAATGGGAGACATGTGACTGATAGTGATTACATAAAATGCAAACTCATATTCATAAATACCTTGTACTGGATATATAAAAGTAGGTTTTACAGAAGAAGATTAGATGACACTAGACTGGATCTTTTTGATACCTAATTGAACAGAGAGGGGTTGTAGAATGTTGGAGCTCTCTTTGTTTTTCTTTTTTTTTAAAAAAACAAATTTTATTAATTTTTTACAGAAAACACAATACACAAACATACAAAACACAAAACATAAACAAAACTAAAAGATCTTTTCTGAAGTTTGTCTGATCCCGGGTTAAAACTCTTCACACAGACACAAATTCAAACATCATATTCACTTTGTATATCCTTCCATATCTTATTATCATTTTCATTTTTTTATATATATATATAAACCATTTTTATCAATTTTATAAAAACAATGCACAAAAAATCAAGGCATAACAGCTTATAAATTCTTTTCTAGGAAAAAATAATAATAAAAAACCAATAGAACATAACAATTCCAAATTATAGTATCAATACTTTATCTATTTAACTTCATATCTTATCCCTACTTCTTTTCATCCAAATTATTTCTTGTTAATTAAAATTTTATTGCCTTTTATCAATATACAAAATCCAAAAAAAAAAAAAACCATAACAAAACCTTTATATATCTTTTCATATCTTATTACCATTTTCAATAACATTCTTTGTCTGTTCTATTTCCAACTATCCATTCATCTTTTTTCTTTTACTATACTTCTCCTATACACCAATTGGGGTAACGTCTATAACTCATTACCCTAACTTAAAAGTACTTCATATAACAATTTTTCTTGGGATTCTGTTAAAAAGATTCTAAAATTACATAATAAATTTTATACTCTAAACACACATATAAAAACACAATCTTATATACCCTCCAGAATCCCTCTTTTATCCTAAATTAAATTCACCCATTGTCTCTAAATAAACTTTTTTTCTTTAGATCTTGCTTCCCCCCATTGAGGCTTCTCCTCCCCCCCTTTCTCTCTTGCTTATTCTTCTCCTTGCCCTTTTTACCCCTTTGTTTTTCCTCCTCCCTTTTCTTACTCCTTTTCCTTTGCTTTCTAACCTTGCCTCCACCTTTTCTCTCATTTTTCTCTTCTTTGGTTGTTTTTATAATTCTTAAAATCCCCTTTTCTTATCCTTTTTCTCCTCCTCTCCGGAAAGGACCCATTGTTCGTCAAAGATGGCTTCTTCTTCCTCTTCTTCCTTGTCCCAGTCCTTCTGCTGCGTAATCAACTTTTCATAAGTACATAATGCCATTTCTAAAAATTGAAACAAAGTGCCCAAAGTATCTTCCTTTTTATATTTTTGATATTCAGTCTTTAGTTCATCCACAAGCGATGCCATTATGAAAAGAGAAACTTTTCCCAAAACAACCACAAGTATTTTTAATCAAAAACAATTCAAAAAAAAGTTCCAAAAGTTAATACTTTTCTTCCTTCTTCTCTTTCTCTTTCTGGGGTTAATGTTTAATCAAAGAGGTCCAATTACCATATATCTTTCTTTGGGATTCTAGGCAATCTCCTCCTTTTTCAGCTTCTGCTCCAATTTTTTCTCCTCTCCCTTCCCACTTGCGATATCGATTTTAAATAATCAGAAATCCATACCTCCAACAAGGGTTTTCCAATTTCTTAAATTTTTCAATGTCCAAAAATCCTTTTGTCCCTTAGCTTCAACTCTCAAAACAATTCACTTTCAATGTCCAATATATCCAAACATTTCTGCTGTTTCCATGAGGTGGGAGAGTGAAGAAAAAAAAAAGTTCCCTTTAACAGCTTCTCCGCCGCTTTCGCTCTTCTTAGGGATACAATGTATCCTCCAGCAATTCAAACAGCTCAGTTCCAGGCAATTTAAAGGATGTTACTTGACCCGGCTCAGACATCACTTTCACTCTTCTCCTCCAGCGCAATCTTACCCGGTTGCTGGCTTCTTCGTGGCGGCCATTGCTGACCGCCGCTCCACCGCCTTGGGAAAAAGGGGTTTTTCCGGCGAAGGGGGGGGTCTGCGACACCCCCACCCCCCTATCCGACTCCCCTCTCTCTTCAGCTGTCCCTACAGGGCAGCCATATCCCCCTGACCCATCTGGATTGGGGGTACCTCGACGGCTAGCACAGCAGGAATCGCGAGCTGTCGCGAATTCCTGCTGCCCCGAAGCCACGCGAAACCGGAAGCCAGAGCTCTCTTTGTTTTTCAAAAGAATGTTACTTTTTTCCTTATATTTTTCCTTTTTCTTAATAAACAAAAATAAGGAGACAGGAATCTGTGGGCCTTATCTCTGGACAAATATTGACCTTCCATATATTCCATGAGATTAAAAGACTGAGATTCCTCTAAAAATAAAGAAGCAAATATTAAAAATTTAGCCTTGAAATTTTTTTTAAAAAAAACCTCTGAAACCCTGCATGTGGCTGGAAGCATGCCATATATTTTGCTTCTGACTTGAGGATGAGAGGAAAACGTACTAATATGCTTATCTGGATTTTAGTGCTAGAATACTCCTTTTTAGCATTTATATTATAAGAAGCACAGTCATTTCCATTTATTCACAATGGATCGTTGCAGGAGGCCTTAAGTGTTAACTTGACTGGGAGATGTCAATTATTTGAGGAAAGCCAATTCTTCCTTACTTAGCTTGAACTGGACTCCTTCCTTTACCAAGTCCTGTTTATATATGGACCCCAAAATACAATGTATATGCACATACGCCGATATACACACATCCTTATCCAATATTAAGATCACAACAAGGTGACTAAAGAAAGCCAAAGTAGCAGAATAATTAAAGGTAAAAGTATTTTGCTGTTATAGGTGCTAAATATTATGAACTAAATCCAGTGTTACATAAACAATCAAGTTTCTCTTCCCAAAGTTTGATTTTATACAGTATCTCCATCCCAATGAAATCTATTCAAATGAGACAAAAAAGTGTTTATTTTCTAGCTTTGCTGGCCTATGTATAAGTGTGTCTGTGTGCGTGGATTTAAAAAAAAAAATAAGATATGCAATAAAAGCCAACTGTTCTCTCTCTAACAGGCTGCTTCAATTCAACAAACAACTCAAACATATAGATGTAATAAGACTTATAAAACCACATGGTACCACGAGCCCTATGAACATAAGTGGACGATATTGCCTTCTATGCATGCTCCTTTGGATTGAACAAAGTTCATATTTTCTTTCCTTTTTGTTGATTTTCTCAGGTCAAATCTCTTTCTGAGAAGATATAGAGATCTTATCATCATAGATCTGCAGACTGTTGTGAACACAGAAGAAGGGATACCAGGCTTAGAAGCATTCTGTGGCATACTATCTGTGCCTCAGTGAATCAGGTACTCATATGATACAATCTAGCAGAGAAAATTAAATATCTAGCACATGGCTTCTACTTGTAAAATCCACAGACTTTGTTAAGAATATAATATGGAACCATAATTTAGGACAATGCCAATTATCTGGTTCCTCAATCCCTTATATCCTTTTGTTTAAGACGACAGATTGAAATATAAATGTTTAATGGGAGATTGCATTAATTAGTATTAAAAAGAGTTTTACTTGTAAACAGTTAATATGGTTGGTCCTTGGCTGTAATAAAGATGACTTGAAACTGAAGATGAAAATTCACAACTTGATCAAACTTAGGTGGTTTAAACCGTAAATGAGTAATCCACAGGCTGAAAGATATATGTAGCACCCATTCCCCCATTTTGGGACCATTGCATCTCCCTTCCTTCCTTCCTTCCTTCCTTCCTTCCTTCCTTCCTTCCTTCCTTCCTTCCTTCCTTCCTTCCTTCCTTCCTTCCTTCCTTCCTTCCCTCCTAAAAAACACCTATGATATCCCAGCAATGAAGGATGTTAAACATTAGCCATTATGTCCTCTACTAACTCTTTATTATTTATTTCTAATAAATCTACATATTCTGTTATGAACTAATAAAGGCGCTTAATAAAGTTTTAACAAACCTTAAGAAAAAGCAGGGTTCTAATCGTGCACTTCTGATTGGCCGATAATAGCGATATCGGATTGGTCCTTTCTGGGGAATCTGATTGGCTGTTAACGGGCCAACTCTCATTGGTTCAAGGGTTTAACACTTCCATGTTTCTCATTGGCTAATAGGTCAGCAGCCTGCCCTATAAAAGGGCTGCTGCTGCCCTAGGGTTCTGCTCTGTTCAGAATGATTAATAAAGAGTTGAAGTTCACTGTTCACTGCCTCGTCTCCGTTCCTTGCACCCATGCGCAGAACTTAACACTGTCAACGAGGATGGGATGCGGAGACATCAGAGCTGACTGAACACTACAGAGCACTAAACAGAGCACGTGGCTGAAGGCGCATCGACAATGGAAACCATGTCCGGCGGCGCCATACCACCTGCTCCATTTGACCCGGCACAAGAAGACTGGGACTCGTACATAGACTGGTTCCAGATGTTTCTGGAGACCAACAACTTGAAGGATGCCACTACGGGGAAAAAGCGAGCAGTGTTCCTGACCCATTGTGGGCCTGTCATCTTTAAGATGGCCAAGGCACTAGTGAAACCGGCTGAGGTGAAATCCATGGACTGGGACGTCCTCGCGCCCCTTCTACGGGCCCACTATGCACCCGCTGTACCAACGCTTGTCCAAAGACATGAGATTTACCAGAGGGATCAATGGAAAGGAGAGAGCGTTGCAGATTTCATCGTGGATCTCCAGAACCTGGGAGGCCTCTGTGGGTTCGCAGACCTTGAAGAAGCTCTGAGAGACCGAATAGTTCTGGGATTAGATGACCACACTGTGCAAGGGCAAGATCATGGCCAAAGGGGACATCAATCTTGCCGATGTCATCAAGGACGCTACTGCAGCAGAAGCAACCAGGAAGTCAGCCGCCCGAATGCGCCGCACCAATGCAGCGCTCTGTCAACTCGCCAGCAATACCTCACCTCACCTAGGGAGGCACACAACAGCGACCCACCACGAGGACCTTGAATCGCCGTCAGAAAGTGATGAGGAGAAGGTCAACCGGCTCCGGTCTGAATGTGACCAACGCCACCAGTGGAATCAAAGACTACCGCACCAATGCGTGGGTTGTGGGGCAAACCACCTGCGATCAGACTGCAAATTCCTCGATGCGCTCTGCCATTTCTGTGGGAAAAGAGGCCACATCGGGAAGGTCTGTAGAAGCAAGCAAGGATCCAGCCCAATTCAGAGGGGAAACAACTACCACCAGACCACAGGGAATCGTCCTATGAGTCGGGAACATTTGAACCACCAATGGAACAACCACTCCTACAGAAATAAAACACTGGCCACTTCAACAAGACAGGAAGAGGCACACCAAACCATTACAATCAGTCACACTTCATCATTAGATGCAAAGAAGATCTGAGTGAAGGTCGCCATCGAAAACCAGCCTTGCTTGATGGAAGTCGACTCAGGATTGTCTCTCTCGATGGTTTCCTGGAAGACCCTTAAACAATTAATCCCTGCTGTCTGGCGTCAAGACCTCAGATGTTGTTTTAATGCAGTATAATGAGACTTTGCCTTTAACAATTACATGTGATGCATCACCGTTTGGAGTAGGAGCCATTTTGAGTCATGTGTGACCAAATGGTAGTGAGGCCCCTATTGCCTATTTTTCAAGGACCCATTCAAAGGCTCAATGTAACTATAGCCAAATTGACAAAGAGGCTCTTGCTGTTGTATCTGCTGTGAAACGGTTTCATGAATATGTGTATGGACAAGTTTTTAATATTATTACCGATCACAAACCTTTCCTAGGGATTATCGCGGGAGACAAGCCAACCCCCTATATATTGTCACCTAGAATGACTCGCTGGTCGGAGTTCTTTGCTGCGTACAACTATAAATTACAACACCGCCCGGGGAAAGCCATTCCCCACGCTGATGCATTGAGCTGTGCCCCACTTCTGGAAACTGTCGACGACCCAGCTCCAACTCTTATGACACTCCAGATTGAAACACTACCTTCACCGTCACTAACAGCCAGAGACATTGCTATCGAAACAAAATGAGATCCTGTCCTGGCGTGAGTTCTCAGCTGGGTTGAACGAGGATGGCCAGTAGAACAAACCCCTGACGACTTCACCCCTTTCAGAAACCGGCAAACAGAACTTTTTTCGCAAAAAGGCTGCATCCTATGGGGAGACAGAGTTGTTGTCCTAGAGTGGTTACAACAAGCAGTATTGAAAACATTGCATGATGGTCACCACAGCATCGTGCGTATGAAAGCGCTCGCACAAAGCTACGCATGGTGGCTGGGCATCAACAAACAGATTGAAGCCTGGGTAAAGACTTGTCTAAAGTGCCAAGAAGTCAGCAGTGCCCCACCTAGAGCAACTCCAATGGAATGAGAAACCCCCCAGGGGCTGTGGTCCTGCATCCACGTTGACTTTGCGGGACCTACTAAGGGACATACGTTCCTCCTAACAGTGGATGCCTATTCCAACTGGCTCGAGATCCACAAAATGAAGAATACTACAACCGAGTCCGTCATCCAAAAATTGAATAGGCTATTCGCAATGCATGGTCTGCCAGATGTTCTGGTCTCTGACAACGGACCCCAGTTTACCGCCCTGGCGTTTGAAAAATACTTAGCGGACCGGGGTATCCGCCATGCGCTAACTTCACCGATGCACCCTGCGGCTAATGGCAGGGCCGAGCGCATGGCCCAATTTGTGAAAAAAACTCTCCACAAAATGGACTATGGGGACATTGATGACAAACTAAACAGAATACTCCTACTCCAACACATCACCCCGCACAGCGTCACCAACAAGACTCCAGCTGAACTGTTGATGGGACGCAAGCTCCGTTCCCACCTCGACCAGCTCCACCTGTCCTATGAGCCAGAGAAACCCTGTGGATCTAGCGGAAAATGCCGCGAGTTCATGGTCGGTGACTTAGTTTTCGCTAAAAACCTTTCCGGCGAAACATTATGGGTCGAAGCAACCGTAACTCAAACTACCGGGCCCAGATCATACCGTGTGCAAACATGGGACGGAAAAATATGGAAACGCTATAAAGATCAGCTTTGCTCTAGGCTACAATCCAGTTCCCATGACTCCTGTGACTCTCAAACTGAGGGGGGAGGGGATGTCGAAGAACCCGAATTCGAGATGGTGGAAAGCAGAAGTGAAGGAAGTCAGCAGCTGGGCGCGATACATGAAGAAGAATCAGGGAGGGGGATGGCCTCGCCACAGAGGAATACCTCAACGGAGGCAAGCCCGCAGAGATCGGAGGACAACAACGACAGAATTAGCGGCACTGAGTCGTCCAGTGAGGATGCGGAACCGCCTGTACCAGATATATCAAAAAACGTCCCGCCGAAACTGGACTACAGACAGGAACCGGTGGGACAGCGCAAATCTAATAGACAGTTGAAACAACCTGCATATCTTCGGGATTACATCACTGCACCCCTCAAATGGAACCTGGGGGGAAGGGGTGTTATGAACTATTAAAGGCGTTTAATAAAGTTTTAACAAACCTTAAGAAAAAGCAGGGTTCTAATCCTGCACTTCTGATTGGCCGATAATAGCGATATCGGATTGGTCCTTTCTGGGGAATCTGATTGGCTGTTAACGGGCCAACTCTCATTGGTTCAAGGGTTTAACACTTCTATGTTTCTCATTGGCTAATAGGTCAGCAGCCTACCCTATAAAAGGGCTGCTGCTGCCCTAGGGTTTTGCTCTGTTCAGCATGATTAATAAAGAGTTGAAGTTCACTGTTCACTCCGTTCCTTGCACCCATGCGCAGAACTTAACACATTCAATAACTGAAGATGACAACTTTCTTATTGATGACAACTTTCTTATTGATTAGTGTGATTGCCTATAAGTTTTGTTTCTGCTGTTTTTCTTTCAGTGTAGAAAGATACCTGTGTTTTCTAGACTTATATATTTCTCTAAATTGTAACCTGAACCAGTTTATATGAGCCTCAGCTGAAACAATGGATAGGTATTTAAGATAGCTATAATGTGTAATATTTTTAATGTTATACTTATTTATGCCTTACTAAAAATATGTACTGTGATTATGACAGAAAACTTAACATATATATACCCACAATAATGTAATTTTATCGGTGCTAAATCTGTAGCAGTTAATATACACAAAATATATTTTTCAGCTGCACAAGCAGACTTGGCCATTTCTGAATAGCTGCATACATTAGAATCACATGATTGAATTTAGCTGCTCATAGATTTAGTTGGCAGCAATGTGATTGCAACTACATTTTCTCAAATCGTTATAAACTCAAAAATTGCTTCTGGCCATATTTTGAAATAACCTTCTCCAGACATATACATAAATTCATGCAAGGGTATACAATTTATGTGAGTACAAACATCTACTATGCAGATTTGTCCTGAAAGGGATTTCTTAAATCCTGAAACATGATTATAATAAGTTAACTTCATACTTGTGGAATTCGCTCACAATATACCACATGTGAACATTGTACTTGTCATAGCACAGAACTGTGTGATTGCATGAAGAGAACCAAAACACTGCAATGTCTTAATGATCTCTATGAGATGTCAGCAGGTGAAGAGTACATTGAATTGTAAGCCATAAATATTAGTTTTGGGGTTTTTTATTTATGTAGTTTTTCCATTGTCCATGCATATCAGCCAATATTGAATAATTAATTATTCCAAACAACATCACTTGACAAAAATGTTTTATTCAACTTGAGAAGGCGGAGCTTCGTTCCGGCGATACAGCTGTGATCTCAGGGCTCTGAGATCGTAGCCGATATTTTCGCCCCTGTTCGGTCCTAACGGACCTAAACCGTCCCGTAGAGACGGTGATCGTGAAGGGCATTGTTCCAGGATCCCAGAGATATCGCAAAATCTCTGGTTTGATCCGGAAGAAGCCCTTTTGCTGGCGGCGGAGAGGCAGCCTCCATAGCTGCTGAAGTCGGGACAGCTCCGAAAAGAAAGTGATTGGAGTGAAGTGTGTCGGCTGGGTGAGAAAAACTCTTTTGTGCTGTAAATTTGCTAAGGTTGGAAAGTTCATCCGATATAAAGAAGAAAGCTGTGAGATTTTTTTTTTGACTGAAATTGTTTTGAGCGGCGTTTTTTAAAGTGATGTCAAATTGAGGCTTGGCTTTTTTTTTTTTTCTTTATACTTTTTGGGAAAGATTTTACTGTGACTTTGTAGGTAACCGGATTGAATTTTCTCTTATATATATTTTTATGCTTCCTTTGATTTTATGCTTCTTTTGATCTTTTAACTTTCTTTAGGATAGAGGCTCCCTTTGGCTATTTTTTCTTTTTTTTTCCTGTATATATTATTCCTTTTTTCTGGCGGGCGGGGAGAAAGAGCATTAAGAAACTTTGTAACACTGCCAACTAGAGGCTTGAAAGTATCTTTATGTGAATTGGAGAGAACTGCAAAAAGACCTCATCTCAAGGACTTTTTAATGTGATAAGATAGAGGGAGAGCACAGCAAAATATTATTGCAGGTGCTTTCCTGGACTGTTATCAACAATACTTGAGGTTTGGCTTTGAAGCTGCTGGAGAAGAGAGTCATAACAAGACCCTTGGATAAATAACAAAGTGCAGTGTGTTTTCTTATATATACCCCATTCGCTAGCCTTCTTCTAAATTTTAATTTTAGTAATATTTTTATTTTTGCCTTTTATTTTAAAGGGAAAGCCTCAGAGTTTTTTCTTCTTTATTTTTCTTTTCTTTTTTATTGGGACCTTTTTGTTTTTCATATTTATGTTTTTGGACTACTTTGTTGTTGAGGTTGTTTTTTTTTTTTTTTTTTTGGATTATTGAGACTTTTTAATTGGATTAAGGTGTGAAGAATCTGAAGGAACTTTTTGTTTTTGTTTTTGTTTTTTCTCTTTTTGCTTTTTCTTTTTTCCTTTTGTCTTTTGCTCTTAATCAATATTATTATTTTTGGATTTGTTTGTTTTCTCCTTTCTATTTTTTCCTTTTTTATGGTGGACTATCTCATAATTGGATTAGGGTCTAGAAGAACCTGAAGATCTTTCTTCTTCTTTTTTTCCTGTTTCTTCTGTGGTTTCGTGTTTTTTACTATTGGAGTTCTTCATTTTGGATTATAATTGGCTGCTCTACCAGTTGGATTAAAAGTCAAGAAGAATTTGAAGTTTTGGAAACATTGAAATGAGCAGGAAATCAATACCATCTGGCATTTCTGCTTCTACCTCTGCTTCCCCACCAGTTGGAGGACAACGTTTAATTCAGACAATGTTGAAGCAAGATAAGGAACAAGAAAGAGTAACTTTACAGATGATTATGCAAGGAATCCAAGATCTCAAGACAAAATCAGATATCATTGAACAAAGAACAGGAAATATTGAACAAAGAACAGAAAATATTGAACAAAGAATAGAAAAGATTGAACAAAGAGCAGAAAATATTGAACAAAGAGCAGGAAATATTGAACAAAGAGCAGAAAATATTGAACAAAGAATAGAGAAGACTGATGAAAAAGTGGAAAATATTAAACAAATGATGGTTAAGTATGAGGAGAGATTCCAAAAAATTGAGGAAGAAGGAAAACAAAGAGAGAAGAAGATTGGAAATATTGACAGCAGACTAACAGCGGTTGAACAAGAAAAAGGTGGGATGTTGAGGTGGGAGATGGAAAGATCAGAATTTTACCTCAGATTTCAAAATATAGAAGAGGAAAAAGGAGAAAACTTAGCAGCGGTAATGATAGAAATTTTGGCAGATGTTTTGGAAATTACAGAGGAAAAGATGATGGATGGAATAGATGAGATATATCGAGTCTATACAAGATATGCGACGAGAAATAAATTACCCAGGGAAGTCCATATTAGATTTACCAAAAAATCCATTAAAACGCAAATATTACAAGTAGTAAGAGAGAAAACACTGAAATACAAGGGTAAAGAGGTTGTGGTTTTAAAACAAATACCCAGAAGAGTGAGAGAGATGAGAAGAGAATATCGATTTCTGACCAAAATACTATTGGAAAATGAAGTGAATTATAGATGGCTGATTCCAGAAGGACTAGTGTTTGGGTGGCAAGAGCAAAGATATAGAATTGATTCAATTGAGAAAGCAGAACTTTTTCATGCAGAATTCTTTGGAGGAAGAAGAGAGGGAATAGAGAAAGAGGCTTTATCAATTGAGTTTCAAGATGAACAACTGGAGACTGAAAAAGAGAAAGGAGCAGCAGGGGGACAGATGGATAATAAAGAACAGCGTGAAGTGAGATCCACGAGAGCTGTTAGACCTAACTATAAAGCATAATTATGGAGGAAAAAAAACTGATTACAATGAATATAAATGGACTTAATTCAGCTGTTAAAAGAAGGAAAACTTTTCATAAATTAGAGAAATTAAAATTTGATATAATTTGTTTACAAGAAGTTCACATTAAAAAACAACATGAACAATTGTTATTACAGCCAAAATTAGGGAAAATATTTACCTCTTTGACTCAATGTAAGAAAAGAGGTGTGGTTTTATACATTAAAGAGGCTATTCCAGCAAAATTGATTTACACGGATGAAGATGGAAGAGTATTAATGGTAGAAATAATGGACAATAATATAAAAATACTCTTGATTGCAATTTATGCTCCGAATGATAAACAAGAAGAGTTTTATAAAAAGCTACATATGAAAATAATTGGACTGGACTATGTTAATATAATTATGATGGGAGATTTTAATGGAATTGTGGACAATAAACTGGACTATATAGCAACAATAACAAAGCAAAATAGAAAGGCTCTCCCAAGGTCCTTCTTTAAAATGACAGATGAATTAACTTTAAAAGATATTTGGAGAGAAAGAAATGTTAAAGCTAAACAATATACTTTTTATTCAAATAGACATTTATCATGGTCCAGATTAGATATGATTTGGATCTCAACAGAACTAATATCTAATATTAAAGAAACAAATATTGAAACAAGTACCTGGGCAGATCATAGCCCAATGACAATTAAATGGAAGGGACAAAAAAAAAGATCGAGATGGACATTAAATAATACTATTTTAAAGGAGAAAGATTTTACACAATGGATGGAGAAGGAATTGGCTTTTTTCTTCAGAGAAAATAAAAAAGAAGATACTTCAACCCAAAATGTGTGGGACACAATGAAGGCATACGCTAGAGGTTTGATAATAGATTATACAAGAAAAAAGAATATTAGGAAAAGGCAAGCTTCTAAGGCCTTGGAAGATGAGTATAAAATTCTTGAAAAAGAATTACAGAAAATGCCACAGAAAAAGGATATTAAATTGAAGCTGGATGTAATCAAACATAAAATGGAATTAATAGAGAAAGAAGAACTGGCACAGAAAATCAGAAACTCTAAACAGAATTATTTTGAAGATGCAAATAAACCAGGTAGATGGCTAGCATATAAATTGAGAAAAGAGAAGGAATCAAGAAAAATATTGAAGTTAATAGATGAACAAGGCCAAGTTTGTTATGGGAATAAGGAGAAAAAAGAAATAATTTGAGATTTTTATGGACAATTATATAAACAGGAAAATATTGATGAAGAAAAATCAAACAGTATTTACAGGAAGCTAATTTACCAAAGATACCTAAAGAGACTGAAGAAATGCTAGAAAGCAATATAACAATGATGGAACTAAATGAAACATTTAAGAGACAAAATAATGGGAAAGCTCCGGGTCCAGATGGGCTTCCAGTTGAATTTTATAAAACATTTCAAGAATTATTGAGCATCCCATTGTTAGAAGAGATGAATGAAGTTATGATAAAAAAGATGATACCCAAAACATGGTCAGAGGCTTATATTACACTTATACCAAAGGAAGAGACTGACCCATTGCAAATTAAGAATTATAGACCTATTTCTTTATTGAATGCAGACTATAAAATCTTTGCTTCAATCTTAGCAGAAAGACTTAAAAAATATTTAAATAATTTTATTCACTCAGATCAAAATGGATTTCTGCCAAAGAGACAAATTAGAGACAATATGAGAGTAATCTTGGACACTTTGGAATACTATGAGGCTCATCCTGAAAAGCAAATGGCTTTGATATTCCTGGATGCTCAAAAAGCATTTGATAACGTGAACTGGAGATTTATGTTATTATTATTGGAGCAGATGGGTTTCGCTAAAAAATTTATTCAAGCAATAGAAGCTTTATATAATAAACAGACAGCAAGGGTAATGATAGAGGGAGAACTTACAGATTTTATTAATATAAGGAAAGGCACAAGACAAGGATGCCCCCTATCTCCTTTGCTATTTGTGTTGACCTTGGAAGTGTTGAATAGAAATATTAGGGATGATAAAAGCATAAAAGGAATGAAAATTAAGAAGGAAGAATTTAAGCTACAAGCTTTTGCTGATGACTTAGCTTTTATTTTGGAAGATCCGCTAGAAACAGCTCCAAAGTTACTGGAAAGGATAGAGGCATATGGAGAGGTGGCTGGTTTGAAAATAAATAAAGACAAAACAAAGATTTTGACAAAGAATATGCTATTGAGACAGAGAGAAGAATTGGCAGATCTTTTGAAAATTCAAGTTACAAATAAGGTTAAGTATCTGGGGATATATTTGACAACAAGATGTAGCACATTAAAGGAGAATAATTATATTAAACTTAAACAACAGATAACTACAGATTTGAAGAAGTGGGAAAACTTGCAATTGTCATTAATAGGGAGAATTTCAACAATTAAGATGAATATCTTACCTAGAATTTTATTTTTGTTTCAAACAATACCAATTAGGCTTGGAAAAGACTATTTTGAAGATTTAAATAAAATTATGTTGAAGTTTATATGGCAAGGTAAAAAAGCGAGAATAAAGCTAAAGCTTTTGCAAGATGCTAGAATTAGAGGAGGTTTTGGTCTGCCTAATTGGGAATTGTATTATCAAGCTGCAAGTTTGATGTGGGTCAAAGAATGGATAACATTAAGGAAACATAGGTTGTTGACATTAGAAGGGCATGATTTGCTGTTGGGTTGGCATGCTTTTTTATGGTATAAGGGAACTAAAACACAGGGTTATTTTAGAAGACATTATGTACGGGAGTCTTTGTGGTTAAATTGGGAGAAGATAAAAAGACAATGTTATTTGAAAATTCCAGTTTGGTTATCGACCATTGAAGCATTTTCCTATCCTATAATCTACAAGAAGGAACAAACAGTTAGATATGGGGAACTTTTGGATGAAAAGGGTGAACTTAAATCGATCCAAAACTTAGAGGAACAAGGTATAAGGATGAATTGGTTTTCATATGCACAAATACACTCAAGGTATGATGAAGATTCTAAAACGGAGGGATTTTATGATAAACAGACTGATTTAGATAAGATCTTGATGGGTACTGATGAGAAGGTGATTAAAAAACTATATGGTTATTTACTGGGAATGAAATTAGAGGAAGAACAAGTCAAAGAAACTATGATTGTTTGGGGGAAGAATTTTGGATATGGGATTGATTTAGAGAAATGGCAGAAATTGTGGTCTCAAAATTATAAAATGACAATGTCAACAGCATATAAAGAAAATTTGTATAAGATGTTTTACAGGTGGCATTTTCCTCCGACAAGAATAGCAAGAATGTTTAAGAACAAATCTGAAAAATGCTGGAAATGTCATCAGATACCCGGCTCGTATTACCATATGTGGTGGACTTGTGAGGATGCTAGAAAATATTGGACTATAATTCGCATGTGGTTGGAAAAAATGACAAAGAAACATATAGATTTGAAACCAGAGATCTTCTTATTGGGAATTTTACCTGATATATATATAGTAAAGATTTGAAATACCTGATTGTAAATGTATTAACAGCGGCCAGGATTGTATTTGCTAAAAATTGGAAGAATGAGAAAATACCATTACAGGAAGAAATTATTAAGAAAATATTGGAATGTGCTGAGATGAGTAGATTGACATTTGAAATTAGAGAGCAAGAGGATAAACAATTTTATGAAATTTGGGATCTTTTTTATAAATGGCTAGATGATAAAATACGATAATAGAATATTTAGAATGCTAGATAGTAAGGAATATCTTTATTTTGCTATTATTTTGCTATTTGATATTATATTTATAAAGGATTTTTTAGGATTGATTCGATATGACTAGATGATTTGTTATAGAGTAAACTGGTTTAAAGTATTGTTAGCTCATTAAGCATGAATGATTAAAAATATAGTCAAAAACTTCTTTTTTTTAGTGATATTAGGATATATAAGTTTGGATTGACAATATGAGTTGTTATGTAATGTAATTGTAATTTGAGACTACAGAATGAATGCACAAAAATGATGAACCAACTGACACACTGGATGTACATATAAGAGTTGATGTTTTTATGTTTTGTTTGTCTTGTTTGTTTGTAGAAAATTAATAAAAACTTTTTTCAAAAAAAAAATGTTTTATTCAACTTGAATAATCAGTGACATATCATGCATGGATCACTGAACTCTAACTGGTTTGAATGCATTTTAAGGAAAAAGATTGAATTCTCAAGAGACTACTGTAGCTGATCTCTTGCCAAGCAAGTAACTAAACCAAGAGGATAAAAAAGTTTGCTCCTCTACAAACAAAACAACTATTAAACATCGAGGCTTCTTACTAAAATAAAAATAAGGCAATTTATATAATACATCATCCTGCTTGTCTCCGTAGAAAATCCTCCCAGGTCAAAGTTTTCTTATAATGGTCATCCAGTTTGCAATATTTCCTAATTAAAATGAAGCTGTTTCTGAGTTGTTAGAGAATTTTGGTTAGGCACAGCAAGCTATTCTTTACAGATCCACACATGGCAAATACTCTTAGAGACTAATCTGAGGAATATATGATGCCAGGGCTCACCTATCAAAAACACAAACAAAAAACAACAACATCAGAGGTGGTATTCAGCAGGTTCTGAACAGTTCTGGAGAACCAGGAGCAGAAATTTTGAGTAGTTCAGAGAACCTCTGGAGATTTTATAGTATCTTTCCCCTGGCACGCCCACCAAGCCACACCCACAGAACCGGTAGTAAAAAAAATTGAACCCCACCACTGAACAACACCCTTTCTGAATAAAAATTTGGATCTTGAAAATAATATTGCTTTTTTCTGTTGGTAGTGCTATCTCATGTTCTAAATGTATTTCATTTATTTTTAATGCAGTGACTTTATGACTCAGATTCAAGTGACAGCCTTTGCAAATATCCAAAACAGGAGTCGATAAATTATCTGACACTTCAAAATGATAAAAAATACAAGCCAATGAGGTTTTATTTTATTAATTGATTTTATTTATTTATTTTTCAAAAGCTTACAATACAACAGAAACAAGAATAAACGTAAGTTTAAATACAAGAAATAGGAACTAATAATTTTGGACAATAGGACAGGGACGTAGGCGCGATTGTGCGCTTATGCACACCCCTTACAGACCTCTTAGGAATTGGGTGAGGTCAAACTCAAACATGTATGCCATCCACATCTAGTTTTGGATAGAATATGAAATTAATGAATATGCAGTAAACGAGAATGTTTCTATTTACTGACTATATCTCAAATGAATTTTAGCTAGCATGCTGATCTAGTAGGAAGGAATAATAATAAAAGGTCACAGGAATGTATTTGTCTAAAATAGTCATCATCACACTGTAATTTTCACTGAACCTACCATTTTGTTTTGTTTGTTTTGTTTGACACTTGCCTTGCTTTGCTGTTGGTGAAAGAAATAGTGTTGAAACTTTAAGGAACAGAAGCAGAATACCACTATGCAATCTTTCTTGGAAGAGAAAGAAGGTAGAGAAATCAAAACACCTCTTTCAATATCTTCATGGTGCCATAGAGAAGTATGCCTAATACAATGTTTCTCAACCTTAGCAATTTGAAAATGTGTTACTGTTAACTTCCAGTATTCCCCAGCTGACTGCAGAAGTTGGTGGTTGGTTTCTAGATGAATTGTTTTGATCAACGCAATATGCATGACAGGAGTAAATAAGATAATAATGTTCTTTATGTGTTTAAATCAAGAAAAAAATCACCATTTTCCTTAGTGGCAGATTAAGGCTCACTGATGCCCTAAGCACTGACAAATCTTGGTGCCCCCCTCCTTTGTACATACAATACTTTTTTTTACAAATCTTCATTGTTTTTTTTCCTTTCTCAACTTTATGGTGCCCCCTTTGGGCCTGGTGCCCTAAGCATATGCTTAGTCTGCTTAATGATTAATAAACCACTGATTTTCCTCATCTTATATTGTGGTACAACTATGCCAGAATGGATAACTTAAGCTCCCACTGGTCATTTTTTACTGTAGTTTACAGGTAAAGCAAAGACAAAAGGTTGTTGGGTTTGTTGTCCAAAGCGAACACAAAATTTACTAATTCTGAACTATTTGTTCAATTTATAACTTCCAATTTTTAGAGTATAATTGAAATATATGGCCTAATTTTGGGAAGTGTCTTTCTTAAAAGTTGCACATTACATAAAAATAAAACCTGCCTTTGTTGATCTCAGTTCTGATTGCTACATAAACAGTTATTTGTATGGTTTTTTTTTTTTTTTGTTTTGTTTTTTTAAAAAGAAATCGGTTTGTCATTCATTTCTTTTAGGGTAATTTTTAATTTCAGTCTAGTCTGCAATCCTAAGATTTCTTGGTGAACTTAATACTTTTTGTTAAGCTTTTCTAAAGTTCAGCCAGGATCAGTTTATTGCTGCACCCTGATTTTATTGGTCTTAATAAATATATTAACCAGCTATGGATTCTTCTTTGTGAACCAACAGAATTATGATGGCTTTTTATTTGTTTCATATTATTCATCTCTTTCATCCCATCAATATATATGATAGCTTAATATTGCCCAACTTGGCACTTCCCAAGATCATTGAAATTGACACTATGACTTTCAAATGTTGTCCTATTGACTGGAAATTCTAGGAGTTACAATTACACATCTGGTTGACATGCAGTTGCCACAGGATATTAAAGTTCAGTAGATAATCAGAATTTGCCATTTGCCCACAATACAAGTAGGTTGAAATGAAGGTGGAGATTGTCAAAGAGGTGGCAGACCCTTATATATAATCTACAGGCTGCATTTGACTTGACAATTTTTCTGCCACATTTAACTCATTGAAAATGTGAAGGTACTCATGTTATGGAAGCTTGATTGACTGAGAATGTTACCTCTCAGGAATATGAATGTTGGAACAAGAACAGCATTCTTAACACCAGCTGTTATATCTTTCTCCTGTGCCAGTTCTGTTAGATGATCTAACCATCCAAACTAAATGGGGAAATGTGATAAATGAACAATATGGGAAAACTGGAAAGATGTTATCCTTTTAAATTTGATCCAAATATACCGTGTTTCTCCAACAATACGGCCTCCACCAATAGGAAGGTCCAGCATGTTTTTGGGGCATAAAATCAAATTAAGCCCCTCCCCCAAAATTTAGGCCTATCTTAAAATATGCAAAATAAGGGGGAAGGGCGGGAGACTTGCTGTTAGGAGTGCCCAGTGGGCAGGAATTCCTTGCCACCAGCTGCTCCTAACTGGCAATCATGGCGAAGCGCGGAGAGCTCCCTACTCCCACCAAATACCTTTGCTGCAGACACCTAGGGCACCCGCCACTGTTGCTTTCACTTCTGCCCATTCCGCTGCCACATTTGGAGCTGCCGCTTCCGTGTTTGGAGTTCCACCGCCATTTGGAGCTCCAAACGTGGAAGTGGCATCTCCCAACATGACGGCGGGCGATCTTTTCATTTTGGTCCACACGAAGTTCAGAGCGAGCGAGAGGGAGACTGCGATGCCTCCATCCGAGATGGCAACCTCACTAGTGGATCACAACGTGGCTGGAAGCCTGAATCAGTGGGATACGATGGCGATCTTTTTGGAGCGAGAGGAAAGGGAGAGAGGAGTTGCGAGGCATAATTTGCAGGAGGAAGTCCCCACGGCAGGGAGCCCAAGGAAGAAGGGCTGGTAGGCAACGGAGAGCATCCCGTAGCTCCGGAAGCAGCCTAGAGACGCGCCCAGGAAGAGGCGCAGATGCTGCCTTGTAATCCCCAAACCAACTGCGTGTACCGCCTTTAGTTATGTGCGCTCTGCTCTTTGGGCATCTCCGTGTGATCGCGACCCTGTCCTTTCTACCTGGCACCCTTGCTGCTTTCTGGCTCTTTAGCAACCGGGTTCACCTTTGGAGCACTGCCAAATGAAGCTCCAAATGCGGAAGCTTCAAACATGACGGTGGGCGATCTTTTTATTTTGGTCCGCGTGAAGTTCAGAGCAAGCATGAGAGGGAGACCGCGATGCCTTGCTAAAGAGCCAGAAAGCAGCAAGGGTGCCAGGTGGAAAGGACAGGGTCGCGATCACACGGAGATGCCAAAGAGCAGAGCGCACATAACTAAAGGCGGCGCGCACAGTTGGTTTGGGGACTACAAGGCAGCATCTGCGCCTCTTCCTGGGCGCATCTCTCGGCTGCTTCCGGAGCTACGGGACGCTCTCCATTGCCTACCGACCCTTCTTCCTTGGGCTCCCTGCCGTGGGGTACACCCACTTCCTCCTGCAAATTATGCCTCGCAACTCTTCTCTCCCTTTCCTCTCGCTCCAAAAAGATCGCCATCATATCCCGTTGATTCGGGCTTCCAGCCACGTTGTGATCCACTAGTGAGGTTGCCATCTCGGATGGAGGCATCACAGTCTCCCTCTCGCTCGCTCTGAACTTCGCGTGGACCAAAATAAAAAGATCGCCCGCCGTCATGTTTGGAGCTGCCACTTCCGCGTTTGGAGCTCCAAATGGCGGCGGAACTCCAAACACGGAAGCGGCAGCTCCAAACGTGGCAGCGGAATGGGCAGAAGGGAAAGCAACAGCGGCGGGTGCCAAAGGTGTCTGCAGCAAAGGTGGGAGTAGGGAGCTCTCTGTGCTTCACCATGATCACCTGGTAGGAGCGGCTGTTGGCGAGGATGCAAGGGGGGGAATTAATTAACCCCAAAAAAAGACGGCCTAGCCGTTTTTTCGGGGCTCAAAAAAAAATAAGGCCCAGCCTTATTATGTGAGAAACATGGTATCTTTTCTTTTAATTTTTTTAACATACTTATTAAAAGTATTTTTAGGAAACATACATAGTAAAATTAATACTTAATTTAGCATTGGTCTCTATCAGAGGTGGCATTCAGCAGCTTCTGACCAGTTCTGGAGAACCGGTAGTGGACATTTTGAGAAGTTCAGAGAACCGGTAGCAAAAATTTGGAGTGGTTTGGAACACAGGTTCTGACCAGCTCTGGAGAGCCAACTGGTAGCAGAAATTTTGAATTCAGAGAAGCACCAAATACCTCCTCTGACTGTCCCTGCTCCATCTATTCTCTGCCTCCTGAGTCCCAGCTGATTGGCTGGGTCTTCTTTTGTTGCCCTGCATAAGAGAACGGAGCTGGAAAGCAGGTTAGTGGGGTGGGAAGGGAATAAGGATTCCATAGTATCCTTCCCCTGCCATTCCCACCAAGCCATGCCCACCAAGCCACACCACACCCACCAAGCCTTGCCCACAGAACCGGTAGTAAAAATTTTTGAATCTCACCACTGGTGGGGTAGGAAGGAAATGGGAATTTTGCAGTATCCTCTCCCTGCCATGCCCACCAAGCCATGCCCACAGAACCAGTAGTAAAAAATGTGAATGCCACCACTGGTCTCTATGGAAGAATGCATTTCTTTCACATTAGAAAAATAATCTTAACCATATTGTAATAATATATTCTCTGACAGTATTTCCTTCAAGAGTCAAGGTATGATTTATGACATTTAATACTGATTCACACTTTCTTAGGTTAAGGCATCAAAGGAAATGTAAGAGTTACTTGATTAATAAGGAACCACATCTCTTAGTGTATGCCTTGGAAATAAGTACTTGCTTTAAATTTAATACAACACAAAATATGTATGAAAGTTTTTGTGAATAAATATCCATCCATGAAATTCAGGGAGGCAAGAATAGTAGTATAATGAAAAATTTGGGTAAAGATTACCTTGAGAATGAATGCCATGTCTACATGGATGACATTTCTGCTGCCATTACAGTAGAAGTCCCAAGTTCTGCATATCAGAATGTTCAAAATGTACCATTCTATACCATTGTATACTATATATTTGAAAATATAATTTACGAGACAGTATTTTTAACAATTCAACATAGTTTGTTCTACATAATCTATCAATTAATACTGAACTTAAACTTTCTTGACAATTTTAAACTCCATTTACTTAGTAATATTTAATTTTTTAGTTTCTTTTCCCTCCTTTCTTCCTTTTGTACTTATTTATTCCAGCCCTTTCTCTCTGCATGTACACACACACACACAAACACAGAAACAGATATAAAGAAACAGTATGTGTCATAGACACCCTGTTCTCACCATACACTTAACTTAATCACTAAGGGATTAATGTGCTATAGAAGCAACCAGTTAATCCCCAGAAGGTTAAATTTGGCTCAAAGCAGTCCCATTTATGCCTAGGGTTAAATTATTTCCACAGAGGCAGTTGTATCACAGGCACACATAATCCATTTAAAGCAGTGATTGGCTGTAATGGCCAGACCATGCCTATTGCAACCTGCCCATTCTGTAGTATTCATTGGAGAGCTTACAATATTTGGATCTGTCCATACCTACTGTGACTACCCAGTGTTTAAGCACTAAGTTATTGTTATTGTGAAGATAGTCTCAAGATATTTCTGTATGAAGTATTGATAGATGAGAAGGAACATATGTATAGATATTGTTGCTTTCTTCTCTGTATTTCTGTATCTTATATTCATATACAAAGTGTTCTCCATTCCTTTGTTGCCACCTAAAGTTCATCCAGCTTTATACATTTTAGATCTAGTATCCTTAATGGAAGGTTTATTGGAAAAAGGAATCTAATCCACAGTATCTTTTGCTGAGTTGCAATATGATCAGACAGTATTAAATAAAGTTATTGATTTCCCTTGAGGATTGCTTTGCCTGTTAAGTAAATCTTTAATTCAGTTTAAGTGAGGTCGCTTGTCATTAGAAAAGAATTTACATTTCTGTTTCTGAAGGTTAAGTTTTTGCTAAGGACACAGAAAGAGAAAGGCATATCTCTGGTCAACTGGCAACACTGCAGTTATAAATGGCTAAAATTTACATACATATTTACGTACTTACATATTCTTTTATATTTTACTGAAGAAAATGATGGATTAAATTCCATTTAAATACAGATAATACGATTTAGAGTTCTAATGAATGAATAGCTTTTTTTCAGGATTATACCACAAAATATTTTAAATTAGGTGGCAATGGAAAATGAACCCAACAGCTCTAAGAGGAACAACTGGAGACTGAAAAAGAGAAAGGAGCTGTAAGTGGGCAGGTGGACAATAAAGAACAGCGTGAAGTGAGATCCACGAGATCTGTTAGACCTAAATATAAAGCATAATCATGGAAGAAAGAAAACTGATTACAATGAATTTAAATGGACTTAATTCAGCTGTTAAAAGAAGGAAAACTTTTCATAAATTAATGAAATTAAAATTTGATATAATTTGTCTACAAGAAGTTCATATTAAAAAACAACATGAACAATTGTTAGTACAGCCAAAATTGGGGAAAATATTTACTTCTTTGACTCAATGTAAGAAAAGAGGAGTGGTTCTATAAATTAAAGAGGCTATCCCAGCAAAATTGATTTACACAGATGAAGATGGAAGAATATTAATGGTAGAAATAATGGACAATAATATAAAAATACTCTTGATTGCAATTTATGCTCCGAATGATAAACAAGAAGAGTTTTATAAAAAGCTACATATGAAAATAATTGGACTGGACTATGTTAATATAATTATGATGGGAGATTTTAATGGAATTGTGGACAATAAATTGGACTATATAGCAACAACAACAAAGCAAAATAGAAAGATTCTCCCAAGGTCTTTTTTTAAAATGATAGATGAATTAACTTTAAAAGATATTTGGAGAGAAAGAAATGTTAAAGCTAAACAATATACTTTTTACTCAAATAGACATTTATCATGGTCCAGATTAGATATGATTTGGATCTCAACAGAATTAATATCCAATATTAAAGAAACAAATATTGAAACAAGTACTTGGGCAGATCATAGCCCAATGACAATTAAATGGAAGGGACAAAAAAAAAGATCGAGATGGACATTAAATAATACTATTTTAAAGGAGAAAGATTTTACACAATGGATGGAGAAGGAATTGGCTTTTTTCTTCAGAGAAAATAAAAAAGAAGATACTTCAACGCAAAATGTGTGGGATACAATGAAGGCATATGCCAGAGGTTTGATAATAGATTATACAAGAAAAAAGAATATTAGGAAAAGGCAAGTTTTTAAGGCCTTGGAAGATGAGTACAAAATTCTTGAAAAAGAATTACAGAAAATGCCACAGAAAAAGGATATTAAATTGAAGCTGGATGTAATTAAACATAAAATGGAATTAATAGAGAAAGAAGAACTGGCACAGAAAATCAGAAACTCTAAACAGAATTATTTTGAAGATGCAAATAAACCAGGTAGATGGCTAGCATATAAATTGAGAAAAGAGAAGGAATCAAGAAAAATATTGAAGTTAATAGATGAACAAGGCCAAGTTTGTTATGGGAATAAGGAGAAAAAAGAAATTATTCGAGATTTTTATGGGCAATTATATAAACAAGAGAATATCGATGAAGAAAAAGTCAAACAGTATTTACAGGAAGCTAATTTACCAAAGATACCTAAAGAGACTGAAGAAATGCTAGAAAGCAATATAACAATGATGGAATTAAATGAAGCATTTAAGAGACAAAATAATGGGAAAACACTGGGTCCAGATGGGCTTCCAGCAGAATTCTATAAAACATTTCAAGAATCATTGAGCATCCAATTGTTAGAAGTTATGAATGAAGTTATGTTAAAAAAGATGATACCTAAAACATGGTCAGAGGCTTACATTACACTTACGCCGAAGGAAGAGACTGACCCACTGCAAATTAAGAATTATAGACCTATTTCTTTATTGAACGCAGACTATAAAATCTTTGCTTCAATTTTAGCAGAAAGACTTAAAAAATATCTAAATAATTTTATTCACCCAGATCAAAATGGATTTCTGCCAAAGAGACAAATTAGAGACAACATGAGAGTAATCTTGGACACTTTGGAATACTATGAGGCTCATCCTGAAAAGCAAATGGCTTTGATATTCCTAGATGCTCAAAAAGCATTTGACAACGTGAACTGGAGATTTATGTTATTATTATTGGAGCAGATGGGTTTTGCTAAAAAATTTACTCAAGCAATAGAAGCCATATATAATAAACAGACAGCAAGGGTAATGATGGAGGGGGAACTTACAGATTTTATTAATATAAGGAAAGGTACAAGACAAGGATGCCCCCTATCTCCTTTGCTATTTGTGTTGACCTTGGAAGTGTTGAATAGAAATATTAGGGATGATAAAAGCATAAAAGGAATGAAAATTAAGAAGGAAGAATTTAAGCTACAAGCTTTTGCTGATGACTTAGCTTTTATTCTGGAAGACCCGCTAGAAACAGCTCCAAAGTTATTGGAAAAGATAGAGGCATATGGAGAGGTGGCTGGTTTGAAAATAAATAAAGATAAAACAAAGATTTTGACAAAGAATATGCTATTGAGACAGAGAGAAGAACTGGCAGATCTTTTGAAAATTCAAGTTACAAATAAGGTTAAGTATCTGGGGATATATTTGACAACAAGATGTAGCACATTAAAGGAGAATAATTATATTAAACTTAAACAACAGATAACTACAGATTTGAAGAAGTGGGAAAACTTGCAATTGTCATTAATAGGGAGAATTTCAACAATTAAGATGAATATTTTACCTAGAATTTTATTTTTGTTTCAAACAATACCAATTAGGCTTGGAAAAGACTATTTTGAAGATTTAAATAAAATCATGTTGAAGTTTATATGGCAAGGTAAAAAAGCAAGAATAAAGCTAAAGCTTTTGCAAGATGCTAGAATTAGAGGAGGTTTTGGCTTGCCTAATTGGGAATTGTATTATCAAGCTGCAAGTTTGATGTGGGTCAAAGAATGGATAACATTAAGGAAACATAGGTTGTTGACATTAGAAGGGCATGATTTGCTGTTGGGTTGGCATGCTTTTTTATGGTATAAGGGAACTAAAACACAGGGTTATTTTAGAAGACATTATGTACGGGAGTCTTTGTGGTTAAATTGGGAGAAGATAAAAAGACAATGTTATTTGAAAATTCCAGTTTGGTTATCGACCATTGAAGCATTTTCCTATCCTATAATTTACAAGAAGGAACAAACAGTTAGATATGGGGAACTTTTGGATGAAAAGGGTGAACTTAAATCGATCCAAAACTTAGAGGAACAAGGTATAAGGATGAATTGGTTTTCATATGCACAAATACATTCAAGGTATGATGAAGATTCTAAAACGGAGGGATTTTATGATAAGCAGACTGATTTAGATAAGATCTTGATGGGTACTGATGAGAAAGTGATTAAAAAATTATATGGTTATTTACTGGGAATGAAATTAGAGGAAGAACAAGTCAAAGAAACTATGATTGTTTGGGGGAAGAATTTTGGATATGGGATTGATTTAGACAAATGGCAGAAATTGTGGTCTCAAAATTATAAAATGACAATGTCAACAGCATATAAAGAAAATTTGTATAAGATGTTTTACAGGTGGCACTTTCCTCCGACAAGAATAGCAAGAATGTTTAAGAACAAATCTGAAAAATGCTGGAAATGTCATCAGATACCCGGCTCATATTACCATATGTGGTGGACTTGTGAGGATGCTAGAAAATATTGGACTATAATTCGCATGTGGTTGGAAAAAATGACAAAGAAACATATAGACTTGAAACCAGAGATCTTTTTATTGGGAATTTTACCTGATATATATATAGTAAAGATTTGAAATATCTGATTGTAAATGTATTAACAGCGGCCAGGATTGTATTTGCTAAAAACTGGAAGAATGAGAAAATACCATTACAGGAAGAAATTATTTAGAAAATATTGGAATGTGCTGAAATGAGTAGATTGACATTTGAAATCAGAGAGCAAGAGGATAAACAATTCTATGAAATTTGGGGTCTTTTTTATAAATGGCTAGATGATAAAATACGACAATAGTATATTTTAGATAGTAAGAAATATCTTTATCTTGTTATTTTGCTATTACTTTGTTAATCGATATTATATTTATAAAGGTTTTTTTTTTCTAGGATTGATTTGGTATGATTATATGATTAGTTGAATAATTTGGTTAAAGTATTGTTAGCTCATAAAGCATGAATGATTAAAAGTATAGTCAAAAAAAATTTTTTTTTTTGTTTAGTGATTATAGGATATATAAGTTTGGATTGATAATATGAGTTGTTATGTAACATAATTGTAACTGGGACTACAAAATGAATGCACAAAAATGATGAACCAACTGACACGCTGTATGTAAATATGAGAGGTGTATGTTTTAATGTTTTGTTTGTCTTGTCTGTTTGTAGAAAATTAATAAAAAAAAAATTTTCAAAAAAAAAAAAAAAGAAAATGAACCCAACAGCTCTAATGTAACACTAAAAGTCTGTAATTTCTGTATTTATTTACTTTTCATTGATCTCCAGGGGGATTGTTTGCAGATGTTTATTTTGAAGAATAATGGCAATGACTTTTACAGCAATTACATATAGTTTACTGTACTTTATAACATACTGTAAAGAGCACTCTGTTTTGTTTTCAACTTTATTCAGGACAATTCCAGGTAGAAAGATTCAAATAAGAATCATATAAAAACACGGTTAATTGGTGGGTTCAAAAAACTGAACAGATTGAGAAAGTTCATTAACTTAATTCATGCTATAGACTTCAGAAAGATATATAATGGTTGATGATCTGATGATCTATTCAAACTATAATTTACTCAAATAAGAGTTTATCTTTTAAAAAAGCAATACAATTCTGACCTGAAACCTTGTTTCTACCCCCAAACCCAGATACACCTGACACAAGGCTTTTTCCACACAACCAATAATTCCAGATTAGTATAATATTCAAAAGTTACCTAATATTCACTCTTTTTCAACAGCCCAAAAAATAGTATTTCTATACTTGTCTGCTGAATTATCCAATGGTAATTATGGTCATAGAACCCAAGGTCTATAAAGCTACTAAGCATATACAAAAAAGAGATATATTACATAAATTTATTGTTATATAGTAGAGCATATTTATTGTATGCAATACATTACACATAATTCAAATAGCTCTATTGGACAATCTTTGTGGCCTATAATTTGAAGCATGCAAAAAACATTACTCTGGAATCTAACCCCAATACTCCCTAACCCCTACTCTTTAGTAATTATTATTTTAACAAGAGTTTGTTTCACTGGATAGGAAAATGGAGTTAGAAGAGGTCTATAACCTGAGACCCCCATGGCTACAGGTGGATTCTGAAAGACTAAGGTGCTATGACTTCCAAAAGTTGTTATCAAACATTATTATTTTTTAATATGTTAAAAGCGAGAAAATATTTAATAGTTGAATGGAGTGCAATTTCAGTTAATATTTAATATCTAATTACTTGTAAAAAAAATGAAATGACCTCCCAGGGCTTTTCTTGGAGTATGTTCCTTGTTCACAGTTTACAGAATAAATTGTAGATTCCTATTATAAAATATAAACAACTAACAGAATATTAGCTTTTCCATGAGTAAGCGTTTGTTTTAATGGTCTGGCAGGCTTTATCAATGAAATACATTATTCCAGATGTAGTTGCCATCAATTCTAAAGAAAGAAGTTGTGTTTAATAATCTTCTGCTTTTTAATTATTGTTCCAAACTAAACAAAATATGTTGTTTTTTAAATCAACATTTACTTTAATTGATTGTAAATTTCCTAGGCCACTAATAGCATTGATAGGGTCCATAGGAGTTAATAACTGGAATATAAAAGTCAAAAATGATAGACACTTTATTTTATTTACTGTCTGTTCCCCCCCTCCACAAAAAAGATCAAAATCTTCTTTAGTGAGTTGACCAATATACCCTTCTGCTGTCTGTTACCTAACCTGAGGATTCTATGATTAAGAAAAGTATGGATGAATACTAATCATTAACAAATCAGTAATCCAGAGGCATGATAAATTCACATCATTCACAAATTATCACAATTCAATGCATTTTTTTGACTATTACTATTTCATATTTTGGGAGCCAAGTCAAAGAAACAATCCTGCCTAAGTGTACTTATCTGTGGGAAGGGGCAAATAAGGAAAAAAATGTTTATTTATTTCATCCATTAAGCATTCAAGGAACACAAATCAGTCTTATCAAATTCTCACAAAACACCACCACCCAATGTCAAATACAAAGTTAATCGGTCTAATGGAATTATCAACAAGAAATTACAGAGTGGCCTCTAAGTTTTTATTTTTAAAATATTTTTATTAATCTTCCAAAGTTTAAAAACAAAAAATAAAACTATATGCTTTGTTAGCAATATCAAGACAACTTTTACATTTCCTTATATTTTTCAATATCTGATTACTTATTCCATTATAATTACATCTTACTTACTCTTGTTACAAATCAATATATTTCATCTTACACTTCAATCTTTTCTATAACATATATACTGTATGTATGTGTGTGTATGTGTATGTATATATATATATATATATATATATATATATATATATATATATATACACATACATATACATATATATATATATATATATATATATATATATATGTTTTCTTAAGTTTTCGCGGGTACTTACATGTCTGGCATTCAGCTTTGTTCGGGTATTTTCCCACGTGGTGCTTTTAAAGTTGTAGCAACGTTTCAGCAGAATCTCATCTGCCATCATCAGGCTTCTGTATGGTGTTTGTGAGTCAGACTTTTGCAGTGGTTTCAGATTTAAATTTGGGGCAGCCTATTGCTGTGTCAGAATGGTTTTTTCTTCCTCCTGATTGGTTGAGAGTCTTGGTCTGTGTTTATTGGTCTTGGAGTTTGCTGTGTTCTGCTACTGATATCTTCTGTCTGTTTTTTTTTGGGGGGGGGGCTCTTTTTGTATCTTGATTGGCTGGCAACATTGTGTTACTTTATTGGAGACCTTTAGTGCAGCTTGGCTTCGGGTAAATGGACGGCTATCATTCGTTAGGAAGCTGGGTTTCATCTGGGTGCCTGGTTGGGGTGTGTTTGAGCTGGAGGTATCAGGGGGGATCTGTTTGTGCCCAGGTGTTTGCCTGGCTTGTGGTGTGGAGGTTTTTTTGTTTGTGAGTGCAGGCTTCCAAATGATTGACAGCCTGGTGGAATCATCTCTTCTGTTCATGCTTTCTGGTCTTTTTTCAATCTCTATGGCTTCTCTGATGATTCTGTGGCTGGGATTTTCTATGGTGGCTAGGGTTTTGGTGCCATTGAAGTTGATGTTATGACCTGTGGCTTCCATGTGTTGGACAAGTGAGAATGTGTTGGACACATGGAAGCCACAGGTCATAACATCAACTTCAATGGCACCAAAACCCTAGCCACCATAGAAAATCCCAGCCACAGAATCATCAGAGAAGCCATAGAGATTGAAAAAAGACCAGAAAGCATGAACAGAAGAGATGATTCCACCAGGCTGTCAATCATTTGGAAGCCTGCACTCACAAACAAAAAAACCTCCACACCACAAGCCAGGCAAACACCTGGGCACAAACAGATCCCCCCTGATACCTCCAGCTCAAACACACCCCAACCAGGCACCCAGATGAAACCCAGCTTCCTAACGAATGATAGCCGTCCATTTACCCGAAGCCAAGCTGCACTAAAGGTCTCCAATAAAGTAACACAATGTTGCCAGCCAATCAAGATACAAAAAGAGCCCCCCCCCCAAAAAAAAAAACAGACAGAAGATATCAGTAGCAGAACACAGCAAACTCCAAGACCAATAAACACAGACCAAGACTCTCAACCAATCAGGAGGAAGAAAAAACCATTCTGACACAGCAATAGGCTGCCCCAAATTTAAATCTGAAACCACTGCAAAAGTCTGACTCACAAACACCATACAGAAGCCTGATGATGGCAGATGAGATTCTGCTGAAACGTTGCTACAACTTTAAAAGCACCACGTGGGAAAATACCCGAACAAAGCTGAATGCCAGATATATATATATATATATATATATATATATATATATATATATATATATATATATATATATATATATATATATAAAAGCACAACTATATAGCACAACTATTATAGCACAACTATAATGACGTGGGAAAATACCCGAACAAAGCTGAATACCATACATATAAATACCCGCGAAAATATATATATGGCATTCAGCTTTGTTCGGGTATTTTCCCACGTCATAGTAGTGGTGCTTTTAAAGTTGTAGCAACGTTTCAGCAGAATCTCAGCTGAATTTCAGCTGAAATGTTGCTACAACATTAAAAACACCACTACTATGATGTGGGAAAATACCCGAACAAAGCTGAATGCCATACATGTAAGTACCCGCGAAAACTTAAGAAAACATATATATATATATATATATATTCTTAAGTTTTCGCGGGTATTTATATGTATGGTATTCAGCTTTGTTCGGGTATTTTCCCACGTCATTATAATTGTGCTTTTAAAGTTGTGGCAACATTTTGGCAGTTTCTCATCTGCCACCATCAGGCTTCTGTATAGTGTTTGTCTGTGAGTCAGACTTTTACAGCCATTTCTGTTTTAAATTTGATGCTAGCCTACACTGAGCCAGAATGTTTTTTTCTTCATCCTGATTGGTTGGGAATCTTGGTCTGTGTATATTGGTCTTGGAGTTTGCTGTGATCTGGTTGATTGGTATTTCTAATATCTTCTGTCTGTTTTGTAACTTTTTCTGTCTTGATTGGATGGCAACATTGTGTTTCCTGTATTGAAGGCTTTTAGTGCGGCTTGGCTCCAAGTAAATGGATGGCCATCATTTATTAGGAAGCTAGGTTTCATCTGGGTGCCTGGTTGGGGTGTGTTTGAGCTTGAGGTATCAGGGGAGTCTGTTTGTGCCCAGGTGTTTGCCTGGCTTGTGGTGTGGAGATTTTTTTATTTGAGAGTGCAGGCTTCCAGATAATTGACAGTCTGGTGGAGTCATCTCTTCTATTCATGCTTTCAGGTCTTTTTCAATCTCTATGGCTTCTCTGATAATTCTGTTGCTGGGGTTTTCTATAGTGGCTAGGGTTTTGGTGCCATTGAAGTTGATGCTATGACCTGTGGCTTTCATGTGTTGGACTAGTGAGGAAGTGTGTCCCAGCTTTTTTACTGCATTTTTGTGTTCACTACCCACCTATATGACAAGATCCAAAGACAAGATCCAGCTAGAAAACCAATGAGTTTATGAAATACTATGCAACAACTGCCCAGCCACATACATTGGACAAACCAATAGGAGAATAAATGCACGCATCGCAGAAATCAAACATGCATTCAGTAGAGAAGAAAATAGTTCCTCCCTCTTCCAGCACCTTAAAGCCACAGGACATGAAATTATTTTCAAAGGAGCCAATTTACTATCCAACACTGAACACTCCAGCAAGATAATAATCAGGGAAGCCATTGAGATAGAGGAACACCCCCATAACATGAATAGATGGGACAATACCTCCTACCTAGTAGACATCTGGAAGCTAGCCCTCACCAACAAACGAGTCCCAGCCACGAAAACCAACATCAGACCCAAAACAACATGGGACACCACCGCCAATCCCCCTCATCCAACCCAGGCCCAAGCCCATCCTATAAATGAAGGACAACCACCATCCAGAAAACAGACCAAGGCTGCTTCACCAGCTGTCAAACCCCCTGACCCCAAAACCAAACAAGCTGACACACACCAAGAACACAGACCCAGACCTCAACTCGAAGCCAGACTAAAATCCAGAATGCTACACCACAGCCACCCACTCAGGATATCACATCAGAAAACCCAGGAAATTACACCACAAGAACTCAAGAAGTTGCAACACAGCAAATGACCCAGGATATCACAGCACAAGACCAAGGATACCACAGCAATAAGTCTCACAAGGTCATCACACAACCCATTACCCAAGCCGTTACTACTCAGGAGGCTAATGGAAAAGAGATCAAAACACAAACGACCCAGGAGATTACAACCCAGGACCCAGGATACCACAACAAAAGAACTCACAAGCCCATCACACAACCCATTACTCAAGCCATTAAAACACGAGTAGCTAATGGAAAAAAGATCACTACAAAACAAATGACTCAGGAGATTACAGCACAAGATCCAGGATATTTCCACAACAAAACTCACAAGGCCATCACACAGCCCATTATACCAACATCAACTCCATCAACCAATCAAGAGGCAGCAGTGCAGCAAACCAGCCCAGCAAACCAGCCCCCCCCCACCAGTATTTATAGAGAGATAGCAGCTCTGATCACACACTGCTTGCACTGGCATGATATCATTCAGCTTTGTTCAGGTATTTTCCCACATCATTGTAGTTGTGCTTTTAAAGTTGTAGCAACGTTTCGGCAGAATCTCATCTGCCATCATCAGGCTTCTGATTGTGTCACAATCAGAAACACACACACACACACACACACACACACACATACTTCCTCATTCCTTTCTAATTGCCATTTTCTTTTCTTTTTATTTCTAAACCACTCATACCAGACAGGCTCTATAATATATTGAATCTTCTTTGTCTTTTAATTTCAATGATAGCCTGTCTATCTCTATACAATCTATTATTTTCTTTATAACCATGCCCTCTGATGGTATCCTTTTCTCTTTCCAAAGTTGAGCATACGAAATCCTTGCAGCTGTTAGTATATGTAATATAATGTATCTATCTTTTTACTACATTTCTATGTTATTATACATAATAAAAAATTCTGGATTAAATTCAATTTTCTGATTTATAACTTCCTCTAGCCATTGTCTGACTATATTCCAACATTTCTTCAGTTCTGGGCCTGTCCACCAGATATGAAAATAAGTGCCTTTTTTTTCCTGCACTTATTATTATTATTATTATTATTATTATTATTATTATTATTATTGTTGTTGTTGTTGTTGTTGTTGTTGTTGTTGTTGTTATTATTATTATTATTATTATTATTATTATTATTATGTTTTTAACTAAAAGGAAAATAACTTCCCATGTATAGTGCATGATGACTAATTGTGTTCCCTTTCCATTAAGGTTTACAAAATTACAAACTTATAAAAGATGCAAGTTTTTTTTCCATACTGGATCTCAGATGAGCTCATAGTATATGATTTGTATAAAAGCTGGTCATGAATATTTAACTTCCTTTTGGACTGCATAACAAACCCGTGGTCCTTTGAAGATTTATGTATCGTATTTTTCATGATTTTCTGGATATTTCCTTGGCAAGGTATTTAGATGATGTGCTAATTAAGGTGATGTGCTAATTTAATCCTGCAATTCATGACATTCAAATCTGAGCAGCTTTTCAATATATTTATGAGAACAACACTGTGCTAAACATCACTGAATCTGCCTATGTTAACTGTTTATATTACTGTATTTCCTCAAATGTAAATCAGATGGCTGGGATTGCCAATTTTTATGTAAGTGTATTCCTGATTTTGCAGCCCTAATTAAAGTGTTCTCTTTAAAGGGGTTTAAAGGAAAGGGGTACTCTTTATATAAATACTAAAGGCCATGAAGTCTTTTGTCATTTCAGTCATATTTGTAGCACATTCTCTGACATTATGATCTGGCCCACACTTATAATGTGCTTTTGGTTTTACCTTGGGAGTCATTCTTTTACTGTTCATTTCAGAATTTTCAGTTAGTCTCTCCCCTGCATGTTCCTTTCTTGGCAGTTACAGTTGAAAAATACTATGATGCTTTCACTAAGGAACTGTTGGGCATCAAAGAAGGTTTTCAGAAGACTTTGCTGTCTAAAAAGGCATGTGAAATCATATAGAAATTCAAATTAACCACCTGCAGATTTCTGGCAGGATTGCACAGTAACAGGTCAAATGGGCACTTTAAAAAATGGCTTTTGAATCTCTTTCATTCTGAGAATGTAGAACAAGCAATAATATTGTACAAGACAGAATACTTTTTTTACTATCTAATCTTTCTCAAGTTTCCCTACCACTCCCCCAAAACCTGTCCTCTTCTTCTAGCTCGTTTGATGAGACTCTTTGACTTGGAAGTGAGTTTTTTTTTCATTAATTGATAAAATCCATATAAAAATCCAGAGTAGGGCTTTTATGTGCAACTCAGATAAATGATCTTCAAAGCATCCCTTGATCTTTTTCTTCCTTTTTTTTCTGCAAACAAGAACTGTGAAATAATAACTGGCTACTTGTTTTTTTTTTTTTCCTTGAAGGAGGAAATGTTGAAACTCTGTCAAAATTCTGAGCTATTTAGAATTGCTCAGCTACTTTTTCCTGCTTTTTTGTGGTCTGGCATCAGAGTAGATGTCAAGAATTATGCTTCTTTATACACCTCAGTTGTTACCATGCCAAGTTTGAGACTTGCTTTACCTGATTATGGGTAAAAGTTGCTCTTTTTTAATAAAAAATTCAATATTTATATAAATATCTATAATATTTATATACAAGCCATGCCCAGCCAGTCACATGACCACTAAGCCACACCCACAAATTAGGCCACACCCACAGAACTGGTTAGTGGTCCCTGGGATCACAAAATATGAGTTTGGTGGTCCCTGAGATCCAAATGGTTGGCGACCCCTGGTCCAGAACACCCACAGGAATGTAAGGACTCTTGGCCAGTTCAAACATCAGCACCCACACTTCAGAAAGTCAGTGTTTGTTCTGACAAATGCCCCTCCCCACAGCATCTCCTTAAGCCTCATTACCCCTAACTCAAGAGAAATTAATGGATGGAATAGATGAGGTTTATCGAGTTTTCACAAGATATGCGATGAGAAATAGCTTACCAAGAGATGTTCACATTAGATTTACAAAGAAAGCCATTAAAACGCAAATATTGCAAGTGGCAAAAGAGAAAACATTGAAATATAAAGACAAGGAGATTATGGTCTTGAAACAAATACCCAGAAGAGTGAAAGAGATGAGAAGAGAAGAGAATTCTGATTCCTGACTAAAATGCTACTTTAAAAAGAGGTGAATCATAGATGGCTGATTCCAGAAGGTTTAATGTTCACATGGCAAGAACAGAGGCATAGAATTGACTCAACTGAGAAAGTGGAATTATTTTATACAAAAAAATTTTTGGAGGGAAAGAGGAAGAGGCAGAAAAAGAGACCTCACTAATTGCATTCCAAGAGGACTGCCAAATGGCGACTGAAAAAGAAGAAGGTGAACTAAGATCTACAAAAGCTGCTAAACTTAACTATAAAATATAACTATGGAAGAGAAAAAAATTGATTACAATTAATATAAATAGACTTAACTCAGCCGTTAAAAGAAGGAAAACCTTTCACAAATTAGAGAAATTAAAATTTGATATAATTTGTCTACAATAAGTACATATTAAAAAATAATATGAACAATTGTTGGTCCAGCCAAAATTAGGGAAAATATTTACTTCCTTGACACAATGTAAGAAAAGAGGAGTGGTTTTATATATTAAAGAGACCACTCCAGGAAAATTGATTTATACCGATGATGATGGAGGAATTAATGGTGGAAATAATGGACAATAATACGAAAACACTCCTGATTGCAATTTATGCTCTGAATGACAAACAAAAAGAATTCTACAAAAAATTACATATGAAAATAATCGAACTTCACTATGCTAATATAGTTATGATGGGAGATTTTAATGGAATTGTAGACAATAAAATGGACTATACAGCACAGAAAACAATAAAGCAAAACAGAAAGACTCTCCCTAAATCTTTTTTTTAAAATGGTAGATGAAATAAACTTAAACTAAACAATACACCTTCTATTCAAATAGACACTTATCATGGTCCAGAATAGATATGATATGGATGTCAACAGAATTAATAATTAATATTCAAGAAATAAATATTGAAACAAGTACTTGGGCAGATCACAATCCAATGTCAATTAAATGGAAAGGACAAAAAAGAAGATCTATATGGATGTTAAATAATACTATTTTAAAGGAAAAAGACTTCATACAGTGGATGGAGAAAGAATTGGCTTTTTTCTTTAGAGAAAACAAAAAAAGAAGATACACCAATTCAGGATGTATGGGATACAATAAAGTCATATGTTAGAGGCTTGATAATAGACTATACAAGAAAAAGGAATACTATGAAAAAACTAGTCTCTAAGGCCTTAGAGGATGAGCATAAAAGACTTGAAAAAGAGCTACAGAAAATGCCACAGAAAAAGGAAATCAAGCTAAAATGGATATAATTAAACATAAAATGGGTCAAAGAGAAAAAGAAGAATTAGCACAAAAAATTAGAGGTGCTAAACAGAACTATTCTGAAGACGCAAACAAACCAGGTAGATGGTTAGCATACAAATTGAGAAAGGACGCAAATAAACCAGGTAGATGGTTAGCATACAAATTGAGAAAGGAGAAAGAATCAAGGAAAATATTACAATTAATAGATGATCAAGGCCAAATTTGCCATGGTAGTAAAGAGAAAAAGGAAATCACTCGAGACTTCTATGGGAAATTATATACGCAAGAGAATACTGATGAGGAAAGAGTTAAACAGTACTTACAGAATGCTAATTTACCTCAGGTACTTAAAGAGACTGAAAAAATGTAAGAAACCAATATAACCATGATGGAGTTAACTGAAGCACTCAAGAAGTAAAATAATCGAAAGGCACCAGGCCCTGATGGACTTTGGCAGAATTTTATAAAACATTACAAGAATCACTGAATCTCCCATTGCTAGAAGTTATGAATGAAGTTATGTGAAAGAAGAAGATATCTAAATCATGGTCAGAAGCCTATATTACATTTATTCCAAAAGAGGAGACCGATCCATTACAAATTAAGAACTATAGATCCATTTCTCTACTAAATGCAGATTATAAAATTTTTGCTTCAATATTGGCAGAAAGACTTTAAAAATATTTAAATAATTTTATCCATCCTGATCAAAAGGATTTCTGCCAAAGAGACAAATTAAAGACAATATGAGAATAATTTTGGACACCTTGGAATACTACGAGGCACATCCTGAAAAACAAAAGGCTCTGATATTTCTAGATGCACAGAAGACATTTGACAATGTGAATTGGCAATTCGTGTTATTACTGTTGGAACAGATGGGTTTTGCTAAAAAATTTATTCAAGCAATAGAAGCTATATACTATAAGCAGACGGCAAAGGTAATGACAGAGGGACTCTATTAATATAAGAAAAGGAACAAGACAAGGTGCCCACTATCACCTTTGTTGTTTGTGTTAACTTTGGAAGTGCTAAACAGAAATATTAGAGATGAAAAGAATATAAAAGGAATGAAAATCAAAAAGGAAGAATTTAAGCTGCAAGCATTTGCAGATGATCTGGTTTTCATCTTAGAAGACTCTTTAGAAACAGCATCAAAATTGTTAGAAAAGATAGAGACATAGGGAAAGATGGCTGGTTTGAAAATAAATAAAGATAAGAGAAAGATCTTGACAAAGAATATGCTATTAAGACAAAAGGAAGAACTGGCAGACCTATTGAAAATTCAGGTCACGAATAAGATCAAGTACTTGGGGATATATTTGACAGCAAGATGTAGTACATTAAAAGAGAATAATTATATCAAACTTAAACAGCAGATAGCGCTAAATCTGGTGAAATGGGAAAATTTACAACTGTCACTAATAGGGAGAATTTCAACAATCAAGATTGAAATATTGAATATATTACCCAGAATTTTATATTTGTTTCAAACAATTCCAATTAGGCTTGGAAAAGATTCGTTTGAAGATCTAAATAAAATTGTATTGAAATATATATGGCAAGGTAAGAAAGCGAGAATAAAGTTAAAACTTTTGCAAGATGCTAGAATTAAAGGAGGATTTGGTTTGCCTAATTGGGAGTTGTACTATCAAGCTACAAATCTGATGTGGGTTAAGGAATGGATAACACTAAGAAACACTAGATTGTTGATACTAGAAGGACATGATTTGTTGTTGGGCTGGCATGCTTTTTTATGGTATAAAGGAACTAAAACACAGGGGTCTTTTAGAAGACATTGTATATGGGAGTCTCTGTGGTTAAACTGGAAGAAAATTAAAAGACAATGTTATTTGAAAATTCCAGTCTGGTTATCGACTATTGAAGCATTTTCTTATCCTATAATATACAAAAAGGAACAACAGTTAGATATGGTGAAATATTGAATGAAAAGGGTGAACTCAAATCTACACAAAAACTAGAGGAACAAGGTATAAAGATGAATTGGTTTTCATGTGCGCAAATAGATTCAAGGTATGATAAAGATTCTAAAATGGAAGGTGTTGTGTATGTACCATAGTTAATAAAGTATGAGCTTGAGGTAAAGTGCAGGGTTCTGGCCCTGCACTTCTGATTGGCTGTTAGGTGGCCAGATCGGATTGGTTAGTTCTGAGGAATCCGATTGGCCCTTAACAGAGAATTCTTATTGGTTAAAAGAGCTAGCGTTCATAGCTCGTTATTGGACAATTCTCACAAGGGTTGCCTATATAAGGCAGAGTTCACTGTTGTTGTTTTGAGAAGTCGCTATGCAAATAAAGAGCTGAAAGTTCACTATTCAGAGGCTGTCTCCATTTACTCTGACCCATGTTCAGTACTTAATACTGGCGACGAAGGTGGGATGTGGAGATGTCTGAACCAAAGAAGCCAGGAAGCAATACCGAGCACGTGATGGACGACGCCAACAACGGAACCATGTCTGGCGGGAACCACCCGCTCCGTTCAATCTGAACCAAGAGAATTGGGAATCCTACATGGATCGCTTCCAAATGTTTCTCAAAACGAATAACTTGAAGGATGCCACACCAGCAAAGAAAAGGGCGCTGTTCCTGACACATTGCGGTCCAGCCGTATTTAAGATGGCTAAAGCACTCGCCAAACCTCGAGAAGTGAAGGCCATGAGCTGGAACGACCTCGAACCCATCCTGAGAGACCATTACATGCCAACCGTGCCTACACTCGTGAGACGCCACGAGTTTTATCAGAGGAACCAACGAAAAGGGAAAAGTGTGGCCGATTTCGTGGTGGACATCCGAAATTTAGGGGGCCTCTGCGGGTTCGCCGACTTAGAAGAGGCACTAAGAGATCGAATAGTTCTGGGACTAGATGCACTAGGCCTGCAAAGCAAACTGATGGCAAAAGGCAACATCAGCCTTGCTGATGCCATCGCCGAAGCCATGGCTGCGGAGGCGACCAAAAAGTCGGCTGCACAACTATGGCGAAGCCGCACTCCGGTACCACCACCAGCCAGAGAAATCTCACCAAGCACAGAAGGGCAGCTATCAACAATGCACCATGAGGACCTCTCTTCGACATCAGACAGCAATGAAGAAGGGGTCCATCGACTGCAGTCCGACCAGGACCCTCGCCCGAAGCCCTTACGCCCTTGTGCTGGCTGTGGAGTCAACCATGCCAGGGCCGAATGCAAATTCCACAACGCACTGTGCCATGAGTGCAGGAAACAAGGCCACATCGGCCAGGTCTGCCGCAGTTTACCAGGACTCAGCCAGGCCTCAAAAGGGGCCAACTATCGCCAATTGACAGGAAATCGTCCTGTAAGGCGAGAGCCAGTAAACCACTCCTACAGAAATCGAGATTTACAAAGAGAAGAGGCTCACCATACTATCACTATCAGTCACGCCTCAGCTTTGGACACTAAGAAAATCTGGGTCACGGTAACCATCGAGAACCATCCTTGCCACATGGATGTCAACTCGGGATCATCCCTCTCGATGGTGTCTTGGAAGACAGTCAAGCAACTCATCCCCACAATTCAATGCCAAGACCTCCAATTTCAACGCCTCATCCTCAAGGACTACCAAGGAAATCGTATCCCCGTTGTCGGGTCCTGCCGAGTCCGAGTCTCCTTCAAGAAGCATATAGCGTACTTACCTCTAACGGTCATCGATAGAGATAGGCCTAGCCTACTAGGCCTCCAATGGTTCGCGCCACTCGGCATTGAAGTGGCTGGCGTGAACTGAGTCGGTGGTTGTGAGTGGGAGGAAGACCTTATCTCTGAGTTCAGCGATGTCTTCGCGGACAGCTTAGGCGAGTATAAGGGGACCCCAATCTCATTCAGTCAAGATCCAAAAGTAGCTCCCATTCGCTTGAAGCCCCGTTGAGTTCTGTTCGCTCTTAAAGCAAAAATCAACGAACAACTCAACAAATTAATTGCTCAAGGGGTGTTGAAGTCCATCGATCACTCTCCATGGGAAACCCCTATTGTAACACCCATTAAGCCTGACGGGTCAATCCGAATTTGTGGGGACTACCGGGCCTCTTTGAACCATGCCCTACAGCAGAATGCGTATCCAGTTCCGGTGGTGCAGCACCTCCTCCATTCCTTGGGGGGCAGTAAGGTTTTCACTAAATTAGATTTAGCCCAAACAATTGTAATGCACAGGGGTGCCTTTAAATGTACCCGATTGCAATTCAGAGTTAGTGTAGCCCCCGGGATCTTCCAGAGCCTTATGGAGAGGTTATTACAAGGAATCAAGGCGTGGTCCCTTATTTTGATGATGTATTAATTGCAGCCCCTACCCAAAAAATCTTACAGGACCATTTGAAATGCGTCCTTAAAAAATTTCAAGAGGCCAGACTTTAGGTGAAAAAAAAAAAATCAATTGTATACTGACAATGTTGAGTTTCTAGGGTACCGGATGGATAGCCAGGGCATTCATCCTACCGAGAGTAAATTAAAAGCGATCAAAAACGCTCCCAGACCACGCAACAAGGCCGATCTCCAGGCGTTCTTAGGCCTCATTAATTTCTATAATGTATTTTTACCACACAAGGCAACTGTCGCTGAACCATTACACCGATTATTAGATAAGAAAGCATTGTGGGTATGGGGTTACCGGGAAGAGCAAGCGTTGCGGAATGTTAAAAAACTGCTCACATCTGACTCTGTACTTATGCAGTATAACAAGACTTTGCCGTTAGTTATAACCTGCGATGCATCGCCTTTCGGGGTGGGCGCCATTTTGAGCCATGTACTGCCTCATGGGAACGAAGCCCCTGTTGCATACTTTTCGAAGACTCTTTCACAAGCAGAGCGGAACTATGGACAAATTGATAAAGAAGCCCTCGCAATCGTTTCAGCTGTAAAAAAATTTCATAAATATGTGTATGGAAGGACATTTACCATTATAACTGACCACAAACCGTTGCTAGGGATAATAGCCGGGGACAAGCCAACCCCCTACATATTATCCCCTAGAATGACCCGATGGTCAGAATTCCTAGCTGCTTATAATTATCGCCTGCAATATCACCCGGGGAAAGCCATTCCCCATGCCGATGCATTAAGCCGAGAACCGCTTCCAGAGACTCTCGACGATCTGGCACCAATGGTAACCATGTTGCGGATTGAAACACTCAACTCGCCGCCTATGACCACCCAAGACATCGTGAGAGAGACCAAATGAGACCACACCCTAGCTCGAGTCCTAGGCTGGGTAGAACGTGGATGGCCATTGGACCAAGTACCAGATGACTTCGCACCATTCAAATCTCGACAGACTGAACTTTTTTCCCAAAAAGGCTGTATCATCTGGGGCAATAGAGTCATTGTCCCAGAGCAACTCCGGAAGATGCTACTGCGAATTCTGCATGAGGGCAGCCCGGCATCGTGCGAATGAAGGCGCTTGCACGGAGCTACGCATGGTGGCTGGGCATGGACCAGCAAATTGAGCAGTGGGTTAAAGCGTGTTCCAATTGCCAACAAGTCAGCAACGCCCCACCAAAAGCCATGCCTACTGAATGGGAGATGCCACGTGGACCCTGGTCCAGAATCCACCTGGATTTCACGGGGCCAACCAAGGGCTATACCTTCCTGCTGACAGTCGACGCATACTCCAATTGGTTAGAAATTCATCATATGACGGCTACGACCTCTGAGGCGGTGATCAAGATTCTAAACAGACTCTTTGCAACCCACGGATTGCCAGATGTCCTGGTGTCCGATAACGGGCCACAGTTTACGGCACTAATGTTCGAGCAGTTCCTCACTGACCACGGCATCCACCATGCACTCACCTCGCCTGTGCACCCTGCGACCAATGGCCGAGCTGAACGCATGGTCCAATTTGTTAAAAAGACTTTGCAAAAAGTGGACTATGACAATATCGATGACAAGGTCAACCAAATTCTCTTTTTGCAACACATAACTCCACATAGCGTCACCGGCAGAACTCCCGCTGAACTACTGATGGGACGAAGACTCTGCTCCCACCTCGACCGGTTGCACCCTGCTTACGAACCGGAAAAGCCAATAGGATCCAGCGGCCTGTGGAAATGGCATATCGACCAATTACGGTCGCAACTCACAACAGCCAGTCAACAACTCCCCCATGACCAAACTGAGGGGAGAGGAGGTACGGAAGAAGATGAAGTTCCAGGGAATCTGCTCGAAGGGAGCAACGAACTAAGTGATACTCAGGAAATAGAGCAGGAAGGAGAAACATTTGCACCACAAGAAATTGAAGCTGAGCAAGAAGCAGAACCACTGCCAAACCACAATCTACCTCAATAGGATTGCAACCAACCAATCCAACGAAAATCCGAAAGAGTGAAAAGACAACCGTCCTATCTAAGGGGCTATATAACTACACTGTAATTAAGAAGCCAGGGGGAAGGGGTGTTGTTTATGTACCATAGTTAATAAAGTATGAGCTTGAGGTAAAGTGCAGGGTTCTGGCCCTGCACTTCTGATTGGCTGTTAGGCGGCCAGATCGGATTGGTTAGTTCTGAGGAATCCAATTGGCCCTTAACAGAGAATTCTTATTGGTTAAAAGAGCTAGCGTTCATAGCTCACTATTGGACAATTCTCACAAGGGTTGTCTATATAAGGCAGAGTTCACTGTTGTTGTTTTGAGAAGTTGCTATGCAAATAAAGAGCTGAAAATTCACTATTCAGAGGCTGTCTCCATTTACTCCAACCCATGTTCAGTACTTAACAGAAGGTTTCTATGATAAATTGACTGATTTAGATATGTTTTTGACAGGTACTGATGAAAAGGTGATTTAAAAATTGTATGGATATTTATTAGAAATTAAATTAGAAGAAGAACAAGTTAAAGAAACTATGATTTCTTGGGGAAAGAATTTTGGATATGAGATCGATTTAGAGAAATGGCAAAAATTGTGGTTTCAAAATTATAAAATGACAATGTCAGCAGCATATAAAGAAAATTTGTATAAGATGTTTTACAGGTGGCATTTTTCCCTGACAAGAACAGCAAGAATGTGTTAAGCCTGGTTTCCCCAACCAGGGTTAAGGAAACAAGCTGAACAGAATGTGCAGCGTTAGTCAGATAGACACACAGATAAATGAGTGAGCTAAGCTTGTATGTTTATTAACATACAGTGAAAATAACAGATACGCTTGTGCTATCAAATATATAGTTTATTCCATTATGAGTTCATAGCACAGTCAAAATAACAGTCCAATAGTCATGTATCATTTAGTCAGTCCATTCAGGGATATTCAGTTAGCAAAGTCTGTGTAGAAATATCCTATGTCAATTCACTTACAAGTCAGTCCTTTGTTTTCTCTCCCGTTCGAGCAATGCAAACTTGTTTCCTTGCAGTAATCAGGGATCATCAAAGCCAGAGAGAGAGCAAGCTGCAGCCTTGCTTCTTTTAAAGTGCTTTCACAACCACTCCCTTAATTACTATCCCACAGTTAAAGTTGCAGACACTTTAATTTACAAACTATGATTACATATTATTATTTACCTAAACCAGTTAGGGTAAAACAATGTTATCCCTAACATTCTCCCCTTTTAGGAAATAATAATATAAATATAACTATTTACATCTTTAAATCATATTTGTTACAACTCTCTTTAAACTTAATTACTCCTTGAGCTTTTGTAAATTGGTCTGCAATGTTTTCTTCCGTCATGCAGTATTCCAATTTAATGAGCCCATTCTTTACAGATTCTCAAACATTTAAGTATCTTAAATCAGTATGCTTTGATCTAGTTTTTACAGCAATACTAGTAGCTAATTTTATAGCTGCTTGGTTATCCTCGTACACAATAATAGAATCTTTTACAGTTATACCCATGTCTAATAATAACTGTTTGTACAAAATCAAGTCAGTGCATAATAATGACAGACATGAAAATTCCGCTTCCATTGTGGACAAACTGATATGCTGTTGTCTGATTGACCTCCACCCTATTAGTGTTTTACCAAATAATATAGCCATCCCAGATGTTGATTTTCTAGTGTTTATATCAGTTGCAAAACTTGCATTTGCATAGGCACTAAGACTCAAATCACTCTTTGGTTCTATATACAATGCATGGTTCATTGTTCCTTTAAGATATCTTAAAATTCTCTTTAATGATTGCCAATGACATTGTTGTGGATCTGAATTAAAACGTGCCAGCTGATTTACACTATAAGCTATATCTGGCCTAGACCAATTGCTTATATATGATAAGCTTCCAATCAAAGATTGATATATTGACTTATCAAATTTGGGACTTTGATCATCAGTTTGGCAAACTTCCTGACTCATTGGAGTCTTTGCCGGTTTACAAAGTTCCATTTTAAACGTTTTAATTAATTGGCAAATTTTATCTTCTTGAGATATCTTAAAACCATTTTTTGTTTTGTTAATTGTCAATCCTAGATACTTTTTAATTTCACCTAAATGCTTTAATTTTATCTTTTTGGCTAATAATGATATAATCTCATTAGCTTCATTATTAGTCTTAGTTATCAAAGCAATATCATCTGTAAATAATAATAATAATGACACCGTTCCATTATTTTCTCTTTTAAATACACATGGATCTGCTAAACCAGATTTAAAACCTATATTGTTTAATTCTTTCACAATATATTGGTTCCACTCAAACCCAGATTGTTTCAACCCGTAAAGACTCTTTTTGAGTTTCCAACAATCATTACTATTTACTTTATTGTCTTTTATACCTACTGGTTTTCTTAAATATATAGTGTGCTGCAATGGTGCATGTATATAAGCAGTTTCTACATCTAAATGGTTCATGACATAGTTTTTCTTAGCTGCCCACACTAATGCTGCTCTTAAAGATGTTGCTTTAAGGCTTGGTGCAAAAACTTCATCGTAATCAGATGCAGTTTGATTAAATCCTTGAGCTACTAACCTAGCTTTATGGGTAACAGTCCCATCATTTCCAGTTTTTACTTTAAATATCCATTTGCACCCAATGGATTTTTCTCCTGGAGGTAATTTAGCATCTTCATGAACTTTCATTACCTTTAATGAATTTAGTTCCTTTTTCATTGCCTTTTGCCAATTCTCCTGATCCTTAGCAGGATACATCCTAAGTTCATCTACACTAGTTGGAACTTTAGTTACTTGGCAAACTATACTTGCTTGATACCTATCAGGTGGTCTAGTTACACGTGTAGTACGTCTAGGTATTACAGGACTTACAGGTGGACTTTCATTTATTAACTCTTCTTGATTATCTAACTCTTCCTGATTAACTGTTTCCTCTTGTTCTGGTCCTATTTGCTCTTCGTGGACTTCTTCTTTAATTGGAATCTTCTTATAACTAATCTGATCTTTCTGCCTTTTGTAGGGTTCAATAATTACTTCATTATTTAAATCTTGCTCTAATCTATTCCATCCTACATGTTCTAGGAATTTAGCACTAGCACTGGTGTAAACTCTAGATGTACCTGGTTCCCAGAATCTATAAGATCTATGATTAGATGTATATCCTACAAAATATAATCTTTTAGCTCTATGCTGTCCTTTGTGTCTAAGTTGTGTAGGGATATGCACCCATGCTGGTGCTCCAAATGTGTGCATGTAACTTAAATCAGGTTTTGTACCATGCCACAATGTGAATGGTAATTCACCTGTTGTTGAATTAACAACATTACTTAATATATGATTACCACACATTATTGCTTCTCCCCACAAATTGTCAGGTAATCCTGAATCAGACATCATAGTTCGTGCCATTGATTGTAATGTTTGGCCTCTTCTCTCTATAAAGGCATTATGTTGTGGCCTATATGGTGCAGACATTTTATGTTGAATACCTAACATTCTTAGTCTGTTCTGGAATTTATTATTTGTAAATTCTGTACCATTATCTGTTATAAGAGTTACTAATTTCTTTTTAGTTTTTCTTTCTGCAAATTTTATCCAATTAAAGAGATTTTGATACGTTTCAGTTTTGCTCTTCATTAAATAGCAAAACCCATATCTAGAATAGTGGTCCATTATGCTTAATATGTAACGAGCTCCTCCTACACTTGGTTTTTTAGGACCTATTAAATCTGCAAATACTACCTCTAAAGGTTCTTTGGTAGTAAATCCATCAACTCTATTAGCAGGTGTGACCCTGGCTTTGCTTTGATTGCAGGCATTACATTGTAAATACTTATTACAAGGTTTCAAACTTATTCCCTTAGATAATTCAACAGTTTTCTTAAGCATTTTAAAATTTAAATGCCCTAGCCTTCGATGTAACAAGTGAATACATTCATCATGAGGTTTCTTATTTTCATAAACTGTGTTAGCCACCTTTAAACCATCATCATTTAACACATATAATTCACCTCTTAAAGATGCAGTAATTTTCTTATTTTCTTTCTCAATTATGCAGTTATCTCCCCTAAATGTAACTACATATCCTAGTTTAACCAAAATTCTAACTGAAATTAAATTAAACTTAAGTTGTGGTACATATAACATTTTTACATTCTCTTTTATAAAAGAACAATATGCTATACCTTGACCTTTAGCTTTCAGTTTCCAGCCATTGGCTAACGATATCTGCTGTGTACTCTTGGACATTTTAATAAAATGTTTCTTATCATTTGTTATACAATGAGATGCTCCACTGTCAACCACCCATAAATTATTTTTTACAGCTCCGTTAGTATACATGGCTAACTCTAAATTTTTATTTATCTTTTGATGACTTTTTGTATTCTGGCCAGCGTTCTGGCACTTTGCTTTTTTTACAAAATCTTGCCAAATGTCCTCTTCCTCCACAATTAAAACACTTTTTAATTGCGTATGCAGTAGGAGTTTCATTATCTTCTTTTTGAGGTTGCTGCCTCCTTAACTCATTTCTTTCAAGCCTTCTTCTGGCCTCTTCAATCAATCTGCCAGTTATATCAGTTAAAGTTAGGCTTTCCTTTGGCAATATTTCAAGGGAAGTTACGTAATTATCATAGGTTTCGTCAAGTGAAGATAGAATTATGTAAACTTGGTGTAGTTCAGAGAAAATAAGCTCCTTCTCGTGCAGTTCTTGAAAAATGCTTTGCATAGTTTTCAAATGACTCAGCATATCACCATTCTTATGGAGATGTGTACTGAAAAGTTTCCGTGTTAGATTTATGTGAGCACCAACATTATCTCGAACATAAATCCTCTTCAGCTTCTGCCAACACCCAACAGCTGTTTTTTCTCCATGGATATAATCAAGTTGCATATCAGTTAAGGTTAAAGCAATAATGCAAATAGCTTGCTGATTTTTATGCATAAATTCTTCTATCTTTAATCTATCTTCATCATCCTCTGTATCCCATTCTTCTACGTTTGGTGGATTTTCAATTATATTCCACAAACCTTCACTTCGTAGAAGCAGACTACATTTCATAGACCATGATACATAGTTTGTTCCATCCAACTTGGATATAAGGGACAAACTTTGTTGATTGACTTGTGCCATGTTTTCTTATATGGATATAAAACTATAATTAATAAAACACAGCTGTCTGTTTACTGTAATGTATAACAACACAAACTCTCACTTTTACATAAATCTGTTTTATCCTAGTTAAACTGACTTTGCAGCCTCTGGGCCCATAACCAGTGTTAAGCCTGGTTTCCCCAACCAGGGTTAGAGAGACAAGCTAAACAGAATGTGCAGCGTTAGTCAGATAGGCACACAGATAAATGAGTGAGCTAAGCTTGTATGTTTATTAACATACAGTAAAAATAACAGATACGCTTGTGCTATCAAAAATATAGTTTATTCCATTATGAGTTCATAGCATAGTCAAAATAACAGTCCAATAGTCATGTATCATTTAGTCAGTCCATACAGGGATATTCAGTTAGCAAAATCCGTGTAGAAATATCCTATGTCAATTCACTTACAAGTCAGTCCTTTGTTTTCTCTCCCGTTCGAGCAATGCAGACTTGTTTTCCTTGCAGTAATCAGGGATCATCAAAGCCAGAGAGATAGCAAGCTGTCGTCTTGCTTCTTTTAAAGTGCTTTCACAACCACTCCCTTAATTACTGTCCCACAGTTAAAGTTGCAGACACTTTAACATACAAAATATGATTACATATTATTATTTACCTAAACCAGTTAGGGTAAAACAATGTTATCCCTAACACAGCTATCCATTCATCTTTTTTCTTTTACTATACTTCTCCTATACACTAATTGGAGTGACGCCTTTAACTCATTGCCCTAACTTAAAAGTACTTCATATAATACTTAATTTATCTTGGGATTCTTTTTAGTACATTCTAAAATTACACAATAAATTTTATAAGAGAGGTTAATAACTAAAGAAAAAGCCTATATAACCACTATCCATATCATTTAAAAAGAAGAAAAAAAAACTAATCATATATATTAATACTCATTTATATCTTAAACATTCTACTCTAGATACACATATAAAAACACAATCTTATGTACCTTCCAGAATCCCCCCCTTTTTTTCCCCAATTAGATTCACCCATTGTCTCTAAATAAGTTTTTTTTTCTTTAAATCTTGCTTCCCACCATTGAGGCTTCTCCTTTCTCTCTCGCTTATTCTCCCCCTTTCTCTCTTGCTTATTCTTCTCCTTGCCCCTTTTACCCCTTTGTCTCTCCTCCACCCTTTTCTTACTCCCTTTCCGTTGCTTTCTTACCTTGCGTCCACCTTTCCTCTCATTTTTCTCTTTTTTGGTTGTTTTTTCAAACCTTAAAATCCCCTTTTTCTTATCCTCTTTCTCCTCCTCCCTGGAAAAAACCCATTGTTCATCAAAGATGGCTTCTTCTTCCTCTTCTTCTTTGTCCCAGTCATTCTGCTGCGTAGTCAACTTTTCATAAGTGCATAACGCCATTTCTAAAAATTGAAATAGAGTGCCCAAAGTATCTTTTCCATCTTGTTCCTCCTTTTTATATTTTTGATATTCAGTCTTTAGTTCATCCACAAGCAATGCCATCATGAAAAGAGAAACTTTTCCCAAAACAACTACCCAAGTATTTTTAATCAAAAGTAATTCCAAAAAAGTTCCCAAAATTAATACTTTTCTTCCTTCTTCTATTTCTCTTTCTGGGGTTACTGTTTAATCAAAGAGGTCCAATTACCATATACTTTGCTTTGGGATTCTAGGCAATCTCCTCCTTTTTCAGCTTCTGCTCCATTTTTTTTTCTCTCCCTTCCCCCTTACAACAACATTTTTTTTAAAATGATCAGAAATCCATGCCTCCAATAAGGGTTTCCGATTTCTTAAATTATTAAATTCAATGTCTAAAGAGTCTTTTGTCCCTTGGCTTCAACTTTCAAAATAATTCACCTTCAGTGCCCAAATAAATTTCAAATCTTCATCTGCTGTTTCTATGGGGTGGGAGAGTGAAGAAAAAAAAAGTTCCCTTTAACAGCTTTCTCCGCCGCTTTCCATCTTCTTAGGGATACAATGTATCCTCCAGCAATTCAGACAGTTCAGTTCCAGAGAGTTTAAAAGTTGATTGACCCGGCTCAGCCAGCACTTTCACTTTTCTTGCTTCCTCCAGCACAATCTTACCCAGTTGCAGGCTTCTTCGTGATGGCCATTACTGACCGCCACTCCACCACCTCGGGAAAAAGGGGTTTTTCTGGATGAGGGGGGGTCTGCGACACCCCCAACCCCCTTTCCGGCTCCCCTCTCTCTTCGGCTGCCTCTACAGGGCAGCCATATCTCCCTGACCCATTTGGATCGGGGGCACCTCGGCGGCAAGCGCAGTAGGAATCGCAAACAGTCGCAAATTTCTGCTGCCACCGAAGCCATGTGGAACCGGAAAAACTGAAACCAGAGAAATTTTGGGGGGGAATTTTTACCTGAAATATATAGTAAAGACTTGAAATACCTGATTGTAAACATGTTGACAGTAGCTAGGATTGTATTTGCTAAAAACTGGAAAAATGAGAAAATACCATCACAGGAGAAAATCATTAAGAAAATATTGGAATGTGCTGAAATGAGTAGATTGACATTTGAAATTAGAGAACAAGAGGATAAACATTTTTATAAAATTTGGGATCTTTTCTATCAATGGTTAGATAATAAAATACAGTAATGAAATATGTAGACTTTTAGAAAATAATAAATATATAAAGATGTATTTCTTTCTTATTATATCTACAAAATGATTTTAGGATAGATTTGGGATGATAATATGAACTAAATAAACTAAGTAAATTATGATTATCTTGTAAAACATGAATGAATTGAAGTATAGTCAAATGATTGATTAATAATGATACCAAGATACTTAATTTTTGATTGAAAATATGAGATTATATGCAATGCAATTGTAATTGAAGACTACAAAATAGAAGCACAAAACAATTTATAAACCAACCGGCACACTGTATGTACACGTATGGAAGATAGCTTGATGTTTTTATGTTTTGTTTGTTTATGTTTGTTTTTAAAAACTAATAAAAATGTCTTTTTAAAAAAAAGTCTCATTACCCCGGTGTGCCTTATGAACATGGGCGGGGAAGTCTCCTACTGCGTAGACTGCTCCATCTGTGCTGATTACACCTGCTCTTGCCGAGTTTTTGGATCAGGAAAGGATGGTCCTGCCTTCTCACCTGAACTCTGTCCCTCATGTTCCTCCTGCCTCTGTTCCTCCCTACCTGCAGGCCTCACTACTTCAGAAAAACCTTGCCTGGACTGACTCTGCCCTTCCCCAGTTTCCTCCAAGGCCAACGAAGCCGCCCTCTCAATGTCTGGCATTTCTTGTTCCAAATCATCTTCCCCAACAGATTCAGACTCTGACTGGGGCATGACAATGTCTCTCTCTCTGTGTGTGTGTGTGTATGTATGTACTGTGTGTATATGTATACACACACACTTGTTTAGAACTGGTATTAACTACTTGGTAGATCACTAATAATGAGAATAGATTTCTGCCATCCTTGGAAGAATAAATGATGTTTTAAATCTTCTTCATTGACTTGTAGATTGTTATTACGCTATGTATCTCTAATAGTTTTCCAATATGGCCTATGATTTTTCTCAGTATAAAAGAGCAGCACCTTTCTTACTGGATGTGGTTTGTCTTTGGATATCTTTATTGTTGTTAGATTGCATAGCCTGCAATTTCAGCAATAGAGTTTCCATTAGTTTGTAGACTATTGTAAAGATATCACAACTCATCTGTAGTATATCTGGCTGAAAGGATTGAAATTGACATGATATTATAAGTGAAACAAGTCTTCATATAAAATAAGTAGCATTGCTGTAGGACTCAAAAAAAAAATATCCAGAATGTATAAGGGACTTCAAATTTCCTTTAAAAATGCAGGCATAACAAAGAATCATTTTATCATGTCCAGTGGCCTTAAAAAATCAGAAAGTTTTGGATTACAATATATACACTGCTATAAAGAATTTTAAAAACTAGATACAACTGAAAACAGAATTTTGTTGCACAGATAACTAAAAAAAGAGACATGGGAGACTATTTTTAATATATGATCAATTCTTTGAGACTAATATATCAACCAGGGGTAGGATTCTACTGGTTTGCACCTATTCGCTAGAACCGGTTGTTAACTTTCTAAGCAGTTTGGAGAACCAGTTGTTGGAAGAAATCTCCTTTTGTTTTTGTTTTTCCACTTTACACTTACAGAAACTTCCTCTCCGTTAATCCTTATTACATTATTGGCAGGACTAGACTTCCTGTCTCCAGAGCTTCTCTGGAGTTTTTTTTTTCTCCTTTGCTGGTACTTTGCTTATGTAGAGCCCAAAATATGTGTAGCCATTTCACTTGGAAACCTGACAGCTTGACTTTCTTAAAGGGGAAGGGTTGTTTTAAGCTTTTTACACTGCTGTTGGGAGGAAATACTCCTCTGTTGAAGTTAGCACTTTGAAGAAATAATTGAATAACGAAGCAGAGCTGCTGGAAAGAACCTTTTAATGACAAGGAACCAAGAGGCTCCTTCAGCAAGGCTTCTTGGCTAGCTAGAAAGATTGACATTCAAACATGAGTTAAAATACCCTTTCTGAGTTTTGGTCTAAAACTGGTTTTGGGTGAAGTTTAATTAGGTGTTTGGTGACATTTAATCCTGTGTTTATTGATGTGATAATTTTCCCTGTTCAGCTTTGTTTGGTAGGAAAAGGGTTAATCTCTGTTCCTGAAAAGAAACTTGGTTGAGAAATCTGATTAGTTCCAGTGTCTATTTGTTCTGGTGATTGATTTAACAAGCAACAGCTACTGTAGTAATTTAATTATTTGTATTGTGTTTGAATTTTTTTTGCCTCATGGTTTCTTTTTCTATCTGGGGAAGGGGTCTTCCTTCACTGCTTTAGTGATATCTGGCACTGTCCTTTTGGGGTATACTTCCAAGAAGCAGGATGCAAGCTTGGCACTGATTTTTTACTGCCTTTCTGGGGGGCAAGTGATCTTTTCTTAAATCTGGATGATTTTCTTAGGATATCTTGTGAGGTGAATGAGACCAGCTGGTGTCTTTAAGTGGTGCAAATGGATCTAAGGATTGCTTCTCCTGGGTGTGCTCTTTCTGGAGAGCTTAAATGACCTCTCTGCTAAAGGGTTTCACTTTATGAGCAAGAATTGGCTGCTGATAGTTATCATTGCATTTTAACTATTTTCATTCCTCAAGGTGCTCTGGCACCTTGCCTGATTTGTAACTCCAGCTTGCAGGTCTTTTTAATCTAATGATTGGTATTTAGGGCAGCTTTTTGCAAGCAAAGAAGCCTTTTGTATTTTTGTAGAGGTAATCTTTTACTTTCAACAGTTCATTTAGTGACCATTCAAGGTTACAATGGTACTGAAAAAAGTGATTAATGACCATTTTTCACATCATGGGATTGCTATTTGTGACTTTTGCAGGAGGCTTCTGACAAGAAAAGTCAGTGATGGAAACCGGATTCACTTAAGAATGAGGCAATTTGATTAACAACTGTGAGAGAAAAGGTCATAGTAATGGGAGCACTCACAAGAGCAATCACATTGTCATCCCTGTGTAAGCCTTACTTACAAAGAAAGTTCCAGTCCCAATTGTGATTAATTGTCAAGGACTATTCTGTAGGGCCTTCTCTGAAAATGACAGAAACCTCTCTAAGAGCAGCAATGGCCTTTTTGTCTCTATGTGATTAAAATTACAGCAAGGTTCAAAAGTGCATTTCTCTAATATTTCTGTAACAAAATTATCAGTGATACTCAACTTATAATTAGCAGGTACATCCATAAGCATTTCTCTAATATTTCTGTAACAAAATTATCAGTGATACTCAACTTATAATAAGCAGGTACATCCATAAGCCTAGAAATACACACACACACACAAAATTTGATTTGTTTTGCAATCCAACCATCCTTTCAATTTAATCATGTTAAAAGGTTATTTTCCTTCAATATTTGTATTCATATATTGGCCAGGATCGTAAGGTGGAGGAGAGATTTTTAAGCCACTGTCATTGAAACAAGTTTAGCATTTTCATTATTTCTTCTATTAATCTGCATTCTAGTATTTTGTAGGCAATACTGCATTCTAGTATTTTGTTCTTCTCTTTTTCTACTTCAAAATGTCTTTGCTTGAAGCAAAATTAGATGAAATATTTCAAAATCTAACAGTATCTTTTTCTTTTACTAGATCCAGATATGATTGCTTGCTTGAGAAAACATTTACAATGAGTGGTGGAGAAAACTGACAGTAATGTTGGGCACAGAAAAATCCATGGAAATGCCTAGCACTGAGATTACATTCACTTTAAAAAGAAATTCTCTTTTTTCCTCTGCATAGCATTCCCTCACAAGGAATTTTTAAGTAGAAGTTATGACCCAGCATAAATCTGAATCAGTGCACGTTAGTTCATCAGGTACATCCATCACTTGAAAATCTTATTTATGCTTTGTGCTTCCAGTTATACCATTTTATTGTGCTTGGAGAATCATCCTTGAGGATTCTGGGCTAAAGGAAAATGCTGCCAACTCCTCAATGGAAAGTTTATCTATCAATCTTAGATACCTATTCATATCTAAGTTGGATTCAAGGTGCTAGGTCTGACCTTGGAAGTTCTACTTTTCTAAGTTTCCTAAGGAATGTGAAGATTACTTCAGGTAAATTAGTCATTGATGATGTAGTCATAAATTTGTCATTAGTTATTTTTTGATGATGATGTTGATGAAATGTGACTCTTGGCACAGCTATGTTTAGGACTGATCCTCTCTCATGCTGATTGGAAGGAAGTCTTACAGAAAGTTCTTTTCAAGGTTTCTAAAAAGAACTGCTCTTCCAAGAAATCATGATCTCGTTCAGCTGTAATTTTATGCAACACCAATTTGGCATATAAATCTGCTGGGTCTGGTTTTGGAAGTCCTTGAGAAGATCTGGTGTTTCCAGAGTTGACTTTAGGTGGAACAGTAACTGGAAGAGGAAAATGATGGAGATTAGTTTGTCAGGAATTTTCGATATAGACTCAAACCTATGATACGTGCTTCTGAACATCCAGCAAGTATGGGAGCTAAGAATCATGTCATATGACATGATTCTGATATAAATATAGTGTTGTGTATATACCATAGTTAATAAAGTATGAGCTTGAGGTAAAGTGCAGGGTTCTGGCCCTGCACTTCTGATTGGCTGTTAGGCGGCCAGATCGGATTGGTTAGTTCTGAGGAATCCGATTGGCCCTTAACAGAGGATTATTATTGGTTAAAAGAGCTAGCGTTCATAGCTCACTATTGGACAATTCTTACAAGGGTTGCCTATATAAGGCAGAGTTCACTGTTGTTGTTTTGAGAAGTCACTTTGCAAATAAAGAGCTGAAAGTCACTATTCAGAGGCTGTCTCCATTTACTCCGACCAATATCCAAGTACTTAACACTGGTGACGAGGATGGGATGTGGAGACGTCTGAACCGAAGAAGCCAGGAAGCGATACTGAGCAAGTGATAAGACGACGCCAACAATGGAACCATGTCCAGCGGCATCGTACCACCCGCTCCGTTCGATCCGAACCAAGAGGATTGGGAATCCTACATGGATCGCTTCCAAATATTTCTTGAGACAAATAACTTGAAGGATGCCACACCAGCAAAGAAGCGGGCACTGTTCCTGACGCATTGCAGCCCAGCTGTATTTAAGATGGCTAAAGCACTCGCCAAACCTCGAGAAGTGAAAGCCATGAGCTGGGACGACCTCGAACCCATCCTGAGAGACCATTACGCGCCAACTGTGCCTACATTCGTGAAACACCACGAGTTTTATCAGAGAAACCAATGAAAAGGGGTGAGCATGGCCGATTTCGTGGCGGACATCCGAAATTTAGGGGGTCTCTGCGGGTTCGCTGATTTAGAAGAGGTACTAAGAGATCGAGTAATTCTGGGATTAGATGCGCCAGGCGTGCAAAGCAAGCTGATGGCGAAAGGCGACATCAGCCTTGCTGACGCCATTGCCGAAGCCACGGCTGCGGAGGTGACTAAAAAGTCGGCTGCACAACTACGGCGAAGCCGCACTCCAGTAACACCACCGACCAGTGAAATCTTACCCAACTCAGAAGGGCAGCTCTCAACAACACACCACGAGGACCTCTCTTCATCGTCAGACAGCGATGAAGAAGGGGTCCATCGACTGCGGTCTGACCGGGACCCTTACACCCTTGCGCTCTCTGTGGAGCAAACCATGCCAGGGCCGAATGCAAATTCTGCGACGCACTCTGCCATGAATGCGGGAAATGAGGCCACATCGGCCATGTCTGCTGCAGCTTACCAGCACCCAGCCAGGCCTCAAAAGGGGCCAACTATCGCCAATCGACAGGAAACCGTCCTGTAAGGCGAGAGCCAGTAAACCACTCCTACAGAAATCGAGCTTTGCAAAAAGAAGAGGCTCACCATACTATCACTATAGGTCACGCCTCAGTTTTGGACACTAAGAAAATCTGAGTCACGGTAGCCATCGAGAACAGCCTTGCCACATGGAGGTCGACTCGGGATCGTCCCTCTCGATGGTGTCTTGGAAGACACTCAAGCAACTCATCCCCACAATTCAACGCCAAGACCTCCAATTTCAACGCCTCATCCTCAAGGACTACCAAGGAAATCGAATCCCCGTTGTCGGGTCCTGCCGAGTCCGAGTCTCCTTCAAGAAGCATACAGCGTATTTACCTCTAACGATCATCGATAGAGATAGGCCTAGTCTATTAGGCCTCCAATGGTTCGCGCCACTCGGCATTGAAGTGGCCGGTGTGAACCGAGTCGGTGGTTGTGAGTGGGAGGAAGACCTTATCTCTGAGTTCAGCGACGTCTTCGTGGACAGCTTAGGCAAGTATAAGGGGACCCCAATCTCATTCAGTCTAGATCAAAAGGTAGCCCCCATTCGCTTGAAGCCCCGTCAAGTTCCATTCGCTCTTAAAGCAAAGATCGACAAACAACTCGACAAATTAATTGCTCAAGGGGTGTTGAAGCCCATTGATCACTCTCCATGGGAAACCCCTATTGTAACACCCATTAAGCCAGACGGGTCAATCCCAATTTGTGGGGACTACCGGGCCACTTTAAACCACGCCCTACAGCAGAATGCATATCCAGTTCCGGTGGTGCAGCACCTCCTCCATTCCTTGGGGGGCGGAAAGGTTTGCGCTAAATTAGATTTAGCTCAAGCTTATCAACAACTACCAGTGGATGAAATAACGGCCCAAGCCCAAACAATTGTAACGCACAGAGGTGCCTTTAAATGTACCCGATTGCAATTTGGAGTTAGTGTAGCCCCGGGGATCTTCCAGAGCCTCATGGAAAGGTTATTACAGGGAATCAAGGGCGTGGTTCCTTATTTTGATGACATATTAATTGCAGCCCCTACTAAAAAAATCTTGCAGGATCGTTTGAAATGCGTTCTTAAAAAATTCCAAGAGGCCAGACTTTAGGTGAAAAAAAATAAATGTCACTTATATACTGACAATGTTGAGTTTCTAGGATATCGAATTGATAGCCAGGGCATTCATCCTACCGAGAGTAAATTAAAAGCGATCAAAAATGCTCCCAGACCACACAACAAGGCCGATCTCCAGGCGTTCTTAGGCCTCATTAATTTCTATAATGTGTTTTTACCGCACAAAGCAACTGTCGCTGAACCGTTACACCGATTATTAGATAAGAAAGCATTGTGGGTATGGGGTTACCGGGAAGAGCAAGCATTCCGGAATGTTAAAAAACTGCTCACTCTGACTCTGTACATATGCAGTATAACGAGACTTTGCCGCTAGTTATAACCTGCGATGCATTGCCTTTCGGGGTGGGCGCCATTTTGAGCCATGTACTGCCTCATGGGAACGAAGTCCCTGTTGCATACTTTTCGAAGACTCTTTCACAAGCAGAGCGGAACTATGGACAAATTGATAAAGAAGCTCTCGCAATCATTTCAGCTGTAAAGAAATTTCATGAATATGTGTATGGAAGGACATTTACCATTATAACTGACCACAGACCGTTGCTAGGGATAATAGCCGGGGACAAGCCAACCCCCTACATATTATCCCCTAGAATGACCCAATGGTCAGAATTCCTAGCTGCTTATAATTATCGCCTGCAATATCACCCGGGGAAAGCCATTCCCCATGCCGACGCATTAAGCCGAGAACCGCTTCCAGAGACTCTCGACGATCCGGCACCAACGGCAACTACATTGCAGATCAAAACACTCAACTCGCTGCCTATGACCGCCCGAGACATCGCAAGAGAAACCAAATGAGACCACACCCTAGCTCGAGTCCTAGGCTGGGTAGAACGCGGATGGCCATTGGACCAAGTACCAGATGACTTCGCACCATTCAAATCTCGACAGACTGAACTTTTTTCCCCAAAAGGCTGTATCATCTGGGGCGATAGAGTCATTGTCCCAGAACGACTCCAGAAGACGCTGCTATGAATTCTGCATGAGGGCCACCCTGGCATCATGCAGATGAAAGTGCTTGCACAAAGCTACGCATGGTGGCCGGGCATGGACCGGCAAATCGAGCAGTGGGTCAAAGCGTGTGCCAATTGCCAACAAGTCAGCAACGGCCCACCAAAAGCCATGCCTACTGAATGGGAGATGTCATGTGGACCCTGGTCCAGAATCCACCTGGATTTCGTGGGGCCAACCAAGGTCTATACCTTCCTGCTGACAGTCGACGCATACTCCAATTGGTTAGAAATTCATCGTATGACGGCTACAACTTCCGAGGCAGTGATCAAGATCCTAAACAGACTCTTTGCAACCCACGGATTGCCTGACGTCCTGGTGTCCGATAACGGGCCACAGTTTACAGCACTGATGTTCGAGCAGTACCTCGCTGACCGCAGCATCCGCCATGCGCTCACCTCGCCTGTGCACCCTGCGACCAATGGCCGAGTGGAACGCATGGTCCAATTTGTTAAAAAGACTTTGCAAAAAGTGGACTATGACAATATCGATGACAAGGTCAACCAAATTCTCTTTTTGCAACACATAACTCCACATAGCGTCACCGGCAGAACTCCCGCCGAACTACTAATGGGACGAAGACTCTGCTCCCACCTCAACCGGTTGCACCCTGCTTACGAACCGGAAAAGCCAATAGGATCCAGTGGCCGCTGTCGCACCTTCCAGGTAGGAGACCTCGTTTACACATGAAACTTATCGGGTGATCCGTTATGGATAGAGGCAACAGTAATACGAGTGACCGGCCCCAAATCCTATGAAGTGAAATGCTGTGACAATAGACTGTGGAAACGGCTTATCGACCAATTACGGTCACAACTCACAACGGCCAGTCAACAACTCCCCCATGACCAAACCGAGGGGGGGGAGGTACAGAAGAAGATGACATTCCAGCGAACCTGCTCGGAGGGAGTGACGAACTAAGTGATACTCAGGAAATGGAGCAGGAAGGAGAATCATTTGCACCACAAGAAATTGCACCTGAGCAAGAAGCAGACCCACTGCCAAACAACAATCTACCTCAACAGGATTGCAACCAACCAGTCCAACGAAAATCCGAAAGACTTAAAAGACAACCGTCCTATTTAAAGCACTATATAACTACACCGTAATTAAGAAGCCAGGGGGAAGGGGTGTTGTGTATGTACCAAAGTTAATAAAGTATGAGCTTGAGGTAAAGTGCAGGGTTCTGGCCCTGCACTTCTGATTGGCTGTTAGGCGGCCTGATCGGATTGGTTAGTTCTGAGGAATCCGATTGGCCCTTAACAGAGGATTCTTATTGGTTGAAAGAGCTAGCGTTCATAGCTCACTATTGGACAATTCTTACAAGGGTTGCCTATATAAGGCAGAGTTCACTGTTGTTGTTTTGAGAAGTCACTATGCTAATAAAGAGCTGAAAGTCACTATTCAGAGGCTGTCTCCATTTACTCCGACCCATGTCCAAGTACTTAACATATAGCATGTACCAGTCACCAATCAATGTTTTCCCACAGCATGACCTTAGTTATAAATTGTGCCAAACCATAATATGGTTTGTTTGGCTTTGGCTTAGAGTGTTTGTGATAGTTAGTGTTATCTGTTCTTTTATAGTTTAGTGTTATTTCAAATTCAACATTGTGTGTCAGAACCGCCACCTCACCTCCAGTCTGCAATGTACCCTGGGGGGAGGCTGGAAGGAAGGCTGACAGCTTGTGGGAAAGTAAAACTGAACAGAGAGAACAGTTCTTTGTGAGAATCAATGAAGTCTTCAAGGTTGTTTTCCTGGGAGAAGATTACCAACACATAGTGTAACTGTGTCCAAAAAAAAACTCTTTTAAAATTGATTGGACAATGAGAGACAAACAATGGGAAGGGACTAAGGGAGGAAAGTTAACTGGGAAAATTTGATGCAAACCCTTAGTTCTGGCTTTGCACTACTGTCAATCACTTGACTTCTAGTAAAATATACCTTCTCAACAAATGGATTTTAGGATAATTTTTACTTAAAGACCAGGTTGGGGCAGATCTGACATTGTGCCTTATTGAATCAACCATTTAAACAAACAATTTAGTATGATACATGAAGCCAGTCATTATTATTAGCTTGACTAGTTAGCCCAGACCAGGAAATCAACTCCATAGGAAGGCTAAGATTACTTTTTTTGAGAACGGCCATAATATCAGAATCTTGTAATTCTGGTTGTGTTGTACTCATTCATTATGGAGGCCTCTGCCTAAGCCATTTCCCCATATTTTCTTTCTGTTGTGAACTTAAGATATGTTTACCCCTCATTGATTTAATAACAGAGCTTGTTACTCCATCACGATAATCTGGCTTACTCTCTACCCTGTAAAAATGGTTTTCATGGATATATATGGATAGATAGATAATACTATTTAATTCACTCAATGGGCAGATAATAGATTTTCTTTTATTTGTTTGTTTTGGCTTTTCTAATCAATACTGAAATTGGTTGAAAGTTTTTTACAGTTCCCTTTATGTATGTGCTGAAATATTTTTATTAGTTTTACTGATTCTTTTACAACCACTTTGTGGTGTTATGGTTGAAAAATGGTTGAAAAACATTGCAAGGAAGCATTGCATAATTTATGTGTGATACAAAAAAATATATCAAAGTGCTACAAGTCAAGATAAGGCACCCTACTATTAAGGACTTGTTGCAACAGGATATTAACATGGTAGGGCTTTTAAATATATGGATTGAAATCCTGACTCTGGAATTTAGCTTCCTTGAGCTTCCTTTCATTCTCGTATATCCTTACATCTTTTCTCAGCCCACTTCAAAATGAATAGTTCACATGGATATATTTGTCACTGGTAGTGACTGTAACCTGAGGAAAAAGGTGATTAGAAGATGCTGATAAATTAGCAACTCAAATAAGAACAGGCTTTTATACTGAGGTTTTTAAACAACATGGTATCCATCACGCAAAATCACCATGTAAACTTGAGACCTTAAAGGGTTTAAATATATTCTTCATATTAAACTGATAAATGTCAAAGAGATAGAAGGGAGAGATTGGCTATCCACTGAGTCAGGTTTCATTTCTCCATATAATGCTATTTCAATTACCTTTCCTTATATTGCTAGAATATTGGTGTCAGGGACACAGATAGCACAGGCTGTCAAGCTCTCTTCCCCAGTACATCATTTTTGACAAATCTGCAATCAAACTCTGTATTTTAAGAATTAATGCTAGCACTAACAAGAGACCAAAGCAAAACATGGACAGCTTCCAGCAAAGCTATTTCCTTTTTCGATAGACCATAAGGTTATTTACTGCTATGACATGTTGTATACCATTCAGATAGTAAATCTGCTGATTCCATGAGAGAATAATGGGTGCTGTGTACCAGAAGGAATTCTGTGAACATTCTTCCTACTGAGAACACGGCAGTGAAAAATTAACAAGCTTTAGAAAATATATTTTTGAATAAACTGAATAAGCTTTTAAGAGCAAAGTAGAAGGATAGAAAAATTAGATTTTCCCTCTCTTGAAAACCCATTGGGTTTTACACTAGAAACAAAAGAAACATGGAACATATTGTACATATATTGCATTTCACTTCTTCCATGGTCATGGGGCCAACATGCCTGTATGCTGAGGCTCAGAGAATGCTATTACCTTCTCATAGAAGTGGTACCTATTTAGCTAGTTGCATTTTCTTTTGAACTACTAGGTTGGCAGAAGCTGGAGCAAGAACAGAGCTCACCTCATGCATAGTGCTTGGGTCACAAACTACCCACCTTCCGGTAGACAAAGCCCAGCATCTTAACTATTATGAAATTGGAATTATGGAAACTTAACATATCTACATGATTTCTTTCATTCCCAATTTTCAACAAGTTTTCCTCAGTTTATACAATGCAAAGGAAAAAAAAATGGATGTAAGAGGAGGGCCCGACTAAACTCTTCTGTTGGCTTAGCAAAAGATAATCTGCCTGGAAATTCCTACAGTATCAGGAGATGTGACAAGCATTATAATATGACAACAAACCTACCGTATAGAACCCACCTACTTGAAGAAAAAGAAAGAAAACAATTTGTCTAAGTTTCTATGATGTTGTGGGATGAGGGAATGCTTTGAGGGACAAGATCAGGGTGTCAAACTCAAGGCTGGCCTGGAGATATCAAAAGACTGAAAATGGGCCAAAAATGGGCCAAAACCAAGGCCAAAACCAGGCCAAAATATGGGCTGAAAATCACCAAAAATGGGCCAAAAATGGACTTAAAATAGCCAGAATAACAGCCCAAAAAGAGTGCTACAGGATCCATTGAGAAAATGAAGCATGGGGGGCTAGGTACTGTTTTGGCGAGCAAGAGCATCCTTCCCCTCCACTCCTCCTCCTGCAATCCCTGCCACCTCCCCCTGCTCCCCCAGCCAGCAGAGAATTACAATGCTAATCCAACCCTCAAAGAAGAAATCCAGTTTGATACCCCTGGACTAGAGGAAGAGCTGCTATCAAGACATCTTTCAGATTAAAGAAGCTAAAATCAGGGAAAGAACTGTAACAAAATGTAGACAAGACCTTCCCTAGCTCTTATAAAAAATAAAGGTGTGTCTGTAGCAGATCTCTACATTCCTGTATCTTTATAGGTTAAAAAAAAAAGTCTGGTATGGCTTCCTAGAGTGGTCTACTTGAAGGCTAAAACACAATCATCCACTTACCATAGTTGGAAATTAATCAGAAAGTAATTTTTGTACAATGCTTGTATTTTTGCTCCACTAAATCCAAACAGAATATACAACTACAGGCACTTTGAAATGTTTATTTCAGTGGTTGAGATTTAAGAAATAGTTTCAAGACAAGAAACAAAATACAGACATACAACCATTATTAATGCATACAAACACATGGACTCCTGCAATATATGTTGATGTCTGAGTTTAAGGTATTTCTGGATTATATAGATTCAGAAGAACCATTTCTACATGGCTAAGGGACAAGGACTGCTATAGTGACTTTGAAAAATGAATTATGTTAGGAATTTGATATGAAAGTCCCTGTGGATTATGCTGGATTTCAAGCTCTATTTTGAAAACTGAAGTTTTCAAGTGGTCTTCAAGAGTAACCTCATGAGAGCACACAATAATCCAAACAGGAGATGATCAAAGTGTGAATGACAGACAGAAAATCCTCCTGATCCTGGAAAATCCAATGCCTATTATATTATATGTGTCTAGCTACAATTGTCAACCACCCATAAATTATTTTTTACAGCTCCGTTAGTATACATGGCTAACTCTAAACTTTTATTTATCTTTTGATGACTTTTAGTATTCTGGCCAGCATTCTGGCACTTTGCTTTTTTACAAAATCTTGCCAAATGTCCTCTTCCTCCACAATTAAAACACTTTTTAATTGCCTATGCAGTAGGAGATTGATTATCTTCTTTTTGAGGTTGTTCCCTCCTTAAATGGTCTCTTTCAAGACAGAAGTCTTGCCTCTTCAATCAATCTGCCAGTTATATCAGTTAAAGTTAAACTTTCCTTAGGCAAAACTTCAAGGGAAGTGACGTAGTTGTCATAACTTTCATCTAGTGAAGATAGAATTATACAGACTTGGTGTAGTTCAGAGAAAATAAGCTATTTCTCATGCAGTTCTTGAAAAATGCTTTTCATAGTTTCCAAATGACTCAGCATATCACCATTCGTCTGGAGATGCGTCCTGAAAAGCTTCCGTGTAAGATTTATGTGAGCACCAACGTTATCTCGGACATACATCCTCTTCAGTTTCTGCCAACACCCAACAGCCATTTGCTCTCCACGGATATGAACAAGTTGCTGGTCAGTTAATGTTAATCCTATTATGCAAATAGCTTGTTCATTTTTCTGCATAAATTCTTCTATTTTTAGTCTATCTTCATCATCCTCTGGATCCCATTCCTCTCCGTTTGGTGGATTTTCAATGATGTTACACAGACCTTCTCTTCGTAGAAGTAGACTACATTTCATAGACCATGATACATAGTTTGTTCCATCCAGCTTGGATATAAGGGACAAACTTTGTAGATTGACTTGTGCCATGTTTTCTTATATATGGATATAAAACTATAATTAATAAAACACAGCTGTCTGTTTACTGTAATGTGTAACAACACAAACTCTCACTTTTTACATAAATCTGTTTTATCCTAGTTAAACTGACTTTGCAGCCTCTGGGCCCATAACCAGTGTTAAGCCTGGGTTCCCCAACCAGGGTTAAGGAGACAAGCTAAACAGAATGTGCAGCGTTAGTCAGACAGGCACACAGATAAATGAGTGAGCTAAGCTATGTTTGTTAACATACAGTAAAAATAACAGATGCGCTTGTGCTATCAAAAATATAGTTTATTCCATTTATAGCATAGTCAAAATAACAGTCCATTAGTCATGTATCATTTAGTCAGTCCATTCAAGGATATTCAGTTAGCAAAGTCCGTGTAGAATATCCTATGTCAGTTCACTTACAAATCAGTCCTTTGTCTCTCTCCCGTTTGAGTAATGCAGTCTTGAGTCTATGCAATAATTAGGGATCATCAAAGCCAGAGAGAGCAAGCTGACGTTCCTTGCTTCTTTTATGGTGCTTTCACAACCACTCCCCTAATTACATTCCCTATATTTAAAGTTGCAGACACTTTAACTTATAAACTATGATTACATATTTATTATTTTACCTAAACCAGTTCGGGTAAACAATGTTATCCCTAACATATAGAACCAGTAGCTCTGAAGAGCAGCAGACACCGAACTGGTTCACTGCAACAATCTTTTGTTCATCTGTTTGGCCTACCCACCTGCCCGGGCTCTTAGCTATACTTTATTTCCTCAGCTGCTTCTCGCAGCACAGCTGAGGTTGAAAAAGCAGGAAAGAAGAGGCTTTTCAAATGTCCAATTCTCAGTGCCCAGAGATAGGAAGAATCATTCAAATGCAGTCTAGGCCAGTGGTCACCAACTGGTGGGCTGTGAGAAAATGTTGGTGATCTGCAGAGAAATGTCACCCCAGGGCACCCCCCAAAGCAATTAATCCAGGCTGTGCAGGAACACAAGAATGTGCTGCCCATATGGCCTGTGGGAACCCCCTTGCCCACTCACTCCTTAACTGGCAAACTTGCCTGCTTAGTTGCTATTTTTCCTTTTTTTTTTTCTGACCATGAACTGTTCTGCTGTGCTGGGAGATTTAGATTAGCTAAAAATTAGGAAACCGTTGAATTTCTTGCTTTCTAGCTTATCTTTAGATCTTCAGCTCTGCTTTTAAGCAGAGCCAAACCTTCCTTAGGACTGAAGCTTGTGCAGACTCAGGTAGCTGATGGCAGAAAGAGAGATTTCTGAATTAATATGTGATTCTGTGAGCCACTCAATCTGCCTGCCTGCTTTACCTGATTATGGGTAAAAGTTGCTTATTTTTAATAAAAAATTCAATATTTAAATAAATATTTATAATATTTACATACAAGCCATGCCCAGTCAGTCACATGACCACCAAGCCACACCCACAAATTAAGCCACACCCACAGAACCCATTGTTAAGAAATTTGAATCCTACCCCTGGCTATATTTGTTCAAATTCCAGGTTGCCAAGACAGGTGAAAATTGTCACATCTATATTCCAACTTATCTCCCACGCAATTTAACCTTTATGCAAAACTAATGCCAGTAGATTCAAGACTTATAACACTAACTGTGCTTCAGCTAGAGCTTAATTCAAATAAGATATGAGAGACCATGGAGTGAGGCTCTGGCTAAAATGAGGTTTGCTTCAGTTGCTCTCCTAGATTCAGTCTTGTTCCTTTTCTGGCAAGAACTATGACTGAGCTTGCAGTTAATTAGAATGCTAGCTGTACCTTTTCCTGGAAAAGTTGAATCTGAGCAGCAATAACATATGCCTTAATTGCATTCTGTTTAGTACACTGTAAAATTATTTATGTAGGAATGACATCAACAAGAAATTTCAGGTGATCCATAATTCTGCAGCCAGGCTGTTGTCTGGAACTGGTTATAGAAAATATTGTGATTAATTTGATTCCTTGCACTAAAGGCCAGTTATGCCCTATAAAGTCTTATAAAATTTGTCTTCTAAAATATTTTTTAAATATTCTCCATTATGACCATGACTATACATCAAGATGTTTTAAAAAGCTTCTGCAGTTTTGTCTCATCTCCCTCTATTGTTCATCTAGTAGAAATATCATAGCCTTTCTTGATGGCTATTCCTAGGTGTGAGAATTCACTGACAGTTCCCACTCCATTTTTTTCTACTGGCAAGCAAGTGTGTTTTCCTTAGAAAAGACTGTTAGCAGTAAACTAGATTGAGGACTGAGCCAGGTTTTAATTGGTTAGTTCTATTTTGGAGTTTGCTTTTTTTTTTTTTTTGGTTGAACTTCTAAAAATTGGGATCACTCTGATATTTGGCTTGTATGTATTCCAGACTTGTCAGCTTTATGACTGGGTCATTCTGCAATCTCTACACCAATACAGTAGTTCCTATAAGCAGCATCTCCAAGGGCAGAAACTGAATTTTAATGTGAACTAAAGGGCGCTAGTGGTCTGGATATACTGGACAATGTTGAAGATTAGGATGTGTAGTACTGACTGCTCTTTTTGATTTTCTAGTTATATCTATTGGGGAAAGCAAATATTTCTGTGGTTTGGGGATAATTTTGTCTTTCACATATTGGCCAAAATGAAAAACTGTTACTCTTGTATATCCAAGAGAACAAATGGTCTGTCCTACACATCGGTAAAAAAAATCAATACACCAAATACAAGCTAGGTGGATATGACTTCATTGATGACTTTCACTCTGTCAAGGACCTCGGAGTACTCATCTCTAATGACCTAAGTGTCAGAGCTCACTATAACAGCATTAACAAAAAAGCATTAAGAGTTCTAAATCTAATCTTACGAAGCTTCTCCTCCAGAAATATAGAATTGCTAACTAGGGCATACAAAACCTTTGCTAGACCAATACTCAAATACAGCACATCTGTCTGGAATCCACACTGTATATCAGACATTAATACAATTGAGCGAGTCCAGAACTATTTCCCAAAAAGAGTACGACATTCCTCTGCTTGCAACAGAATACCCTATATCACCAGACTTGAAATTTTGGGCTTGGACAACCTTGAATTATGCTGCCTATGGTTGGACTTAAGCATAGTACACAAAATTATTTGCTACAATGTCCTACCAGTCAATGAATACTTCAGCTTCAATAAAGGAGCACATAACAGATACATACTCAATGTTAACCACTCCAAACTTGATTGCAGAAAGTACAACTTCAGCAACAGAGTGATCAATGCCTGGAATGCACTACCTGACTCTGTTGTTACATCCTCTAACCCCCACTACTTTAACCTTAAACTATCCACTATTGACCTCACCCCATTCCAGTGGTGGGATTCAATTTTTTTTACTACCGGTTCTGTGAGTGTGGCTTGGTGGGTGTGGTATAGCTTGGTGGGCGTGGCTTGATGTGCATGGCAGGGGAAGGATACTGTAAAATCCCTATTCCCTCCTCACTCCTAGAGAAGGTTACTGCAAAATCCCATTCTTTCCCCACCCCACTAACTGGCTTTCCAGCTCCATTCTCCTGTGCAGGGCAACAAAAAAAGACCTAGCCAATCAGCTGTGACTCAGGAGGCAGAGAATAGATGGGGGTGGAGCCAGTCAGAGGTGGTATTTGCCAGTTCTCCAAACTACTCAAAATTTCCACCGGTTCTCCAGAATTGGTCAGAACCTGCTGAATACCACCTCTGCCCCATTCCTAAGAGATCTGTAAGGGGTGTGCATAAGTGCATAATCATGCCTACCATCCTTGTCCTATTGTCCGCATTTATTCGTACATATTTCCTCATGTTTTTACTTACTCATATCTTACTCATGTTTATACTTATACCTATTATCTTGTAAGCAATTGAGAAATCAAATAAATCAAATAAAAATAAATAAAAATTATTTCTTAGGACTAAACAGGGTTTTTTTAATTATGAAAGCAGTCTATATTGTGTCTTTTTCAACATTTTAACATTGAAAGATAAAAAAAAATGGATAAACTCAGCTGTTTATACCTTCCACTATTTATTTCCATAATTATTCAGCATTTAGCTGAACAGTTCTAAGATAACCAAGCAATTATGCAGTGTTTCATTCATATCACAAAACAATCTCCAAGGTCACTTCAAGGATGGTTTTGAAGGTGTTCAAAATGTTTAAATGTTGCAAATTGCTGATACGTGCATTTTCTTAAATGTTCTTAAAATTCTTTCCATCTATATTTGACCTTGACTGTATGGTTGAATATTTTAACAAACTAAACTAAATTAAAGTGTGTTATATTTTGAGCTGAGCAAGATTTTTTTATGTATGTGTTTTGCTTTAGTTGCCATATGCACATTTTTCAGGTTCACTGATGAATTAGAGAGAGCATGGAAATAAATTTGATAGGACTTTCATGAATTTATATGCTGTTATGATCTTTCTGCAAATGTGTCAACTACAATTCTAATAGTATCAGTTATTTTGTACTCATTCTATATAAACAAAATTATTTCAGCAGAATTATATCATCACCATACACCAAGGCTGAGTGAGTAGCCAAGATTTGATTCACATGCTTGATTTGAAAGTAGCAAGACTAAATTTCAATTTAAAATTAGATATTCAATTCACTCTGAAGTTCTTCCCCAGTGTCAACATTTGATTTATTTTGTTTGAATTTAGGTCCTTTCTGAATGTTTTGGAAATTATGGTATATATATTTCCTTAAGATATTAATATTTGGTGGACCTTTATGTATCTTTTAATACTCAATTCAAAATTGTATTAATGTACTGTTATTAAGATGTGGTTTCTTTTCTATTTTGTTATCTTTTTAGTACCTTAAGAACTTCACTTAAAGTTTCCTTATACACTGCATGTATCTATTTTACAATTACTTTTGGGTCTTAATTTCCTTGGTGCTTCATAATTTTAGATTTACACATTATTGTTGATGATTGTAATAAACCTGAACTAAACTGATACTTATTTCAAACTGATGTGCAATCCAATAAAAGATTTGAGCAAAACTGTAATGGGAAGATATTGAATCATATGCAGATGCTTCATATTATGACAGAAGGGGTGAAAACTAATTGGACATTTAGGAGGATATTGACTCTGCAAAGTTTTAGCCATCATTAAAAAAAAATCCATCCATACCTATTTTAGGTCAAAGCTTTAATGAGTGAAATAGGAACAGCATAACAGGCACTAAGTAGTCCAGCAATGAATCTAGGAAGATATTTGCTGAGTTAGCATAGCAAGTTTAATAGGACATAATTTTCCTGCCCCAATTGAAAAAATAAGGTCTTTCTAAATTTCGAGATGATTTGCATTTCTAGGTTGGTAGGTTAATTGACCTGGTTTATGGTTAAAGATAACATCTCATCTTCTGGGAGTGATGTGTTCTGCTTGTACAATTTAAAAAGCACAGTTTCGGAGCTACACACCTTATTAATATGGAGCACTTTGAAGGGATTACAATGTTTTGAATTCAGTTCCAAATAGATCCTCTGGAACTGTGGAAGCAGAAACTCGTGCCCATAACTCATTCAAGTATCCATATCTTGTTCTAGGATCATGTGACTTCTATAGCTACATGATGCTAGAAAATGATGTAGTTGCTTTAATAAGACAGGAACTTATTCCAGTGCATCCTGAAGCACCTGTTCTGAATCAAATCAATCTGATTCATAGTTTATTTCCAGTTTATCAAATTAGGCCAACTTTAACAATAGGAAGTAGCCTATGACACCAAGAACTGCATGTGGTATTCTGTGAAATTTGACTTTATTATTCCTCTTTTATTTTGGCTGAAGTCCTTAAACATTCTGCAAGAAAGCTCTTTTGCATATCTGGGACACTATATATGAAAAAAAAAAAAAGCTGTGGAAATATAATTTGAACTCAGTGGGCCCTAGAAGGTATAGCTGCACCTCAAGAAAATGGAAGTTAATAAGATACTGGACACACAGAGAGAGAAGGAGAGAAAGAGAGAGACACAGAGAGAGAGAGAGACACACACAGACACAGACACAAGCTATCAGGGTTCCAAGTAATATGCCCATAGTCAACAGAACTCTGAGACAAGTAGGTTCCTCAAAGAATAACTTTATTGGACATATTGGCTATTTCTATTCCTCCCTCCTTAACCCTCAGCTCAGCTTCAAAATGGCTTCGGTCAGGCCAGCTTCAGGGTTGACACAAGCATGCACACACACACACACACACACACACACACACACACACTTACTTACAGTGCATTTATTTGTTTGTTTGTGTTTATAAAATATATTGGCCACCCATCTTACCAGAGGACAACACATACTAGAATGTGAAGAATTGAACAATAAATTGATGTCTGTTATTGTTTTTCAAAATAAAGAAAACTGTCTAAAATTTAATTCAGAAACATTTTTTCTGGTAAACATATTTTAATTTTAAAAAAGTGCTACTAAGACTTTGACAAATAGCAGTGTCAGCAAACTGCATGCAACTCTTTCACTAGTAAGTGAATCTAATTAAATATGCCTATAAGTAATTACTTATTTAGAGAGTCCAGAGATACTTTTCTAGGTGGTTTTTAAAAAACCTGTTCTACCCAATGCATGATGTCAGCAAAGGGCAACTAAAGCCCCAGTGATCTTGGATATGGAACATCTCCTATTAGAAAAAGGGGTTGGAACACTAAGATTATATAGGTTAAGGGAGAAAAAGGACAAATAAGGATAAATATATAAAATTGAGTGTACTGTGAACCGAAAATTGAATCTAGAATCATGTATTAAAACTGAATGCTGGAAGATTTGGGATAGTAAAAGCACATTTATAAACTTAAGCATTTACTGACAGAAGTCAATTGAAAATCGGCAACAAAGACAGTTTTAAAGGGGCATTAGATAAATTCTTGAAGGCTATCAGTGGTTACGACTCTTGATGGATTTATAGTACAATTCTAATATTCTAGTATTACAAGCAGTAGTTCTGATTGATATGAATTTGAGCAAGAAGAAGCTACTATTCTAATATCCTCCTTTCAGGATTCCTATAAGCATTTGTCTGGCTGTCGTGACAACAGAGTATTATATTAAATAGGCTTTGAGGCTGATCTGTTATGGCTTTTCACTGTTTCTAATAGTTGTGAAGAGGGAAGGAATAGCTCACTTCCTTCCCTCTTTCCCTTCCTCCCAATGGGTGGTCTCTGTATATTATATGAAAATAACTGGATGAAATTATAATTAAAGTTTGTAAAGATTGTGATTGAGGCTAATCAACATTACTAACCCCTCAGGATCCCAGTGTGGCATGCAAAAAGGGAAGTGGCTTGGAAGCTTTCACTGCATATCTGAGAAATGAAATATTTTGAGTAAAATATGAAAACAGTGGACTGCTGAATAAATTTAAATGCTGAACACAGTCCAAATAGCTTTAGCCAATGCAGCTTCATATAAGATTGCAGAAGTTTGACTGCTTGCTATATAGTTTTCAAATCAATGGGACCTCTTCGTTTTCCTTTTGAAAATTTGGGCAAGACTGGGTATACATTAATTCTACTAGGCTAAATCCTGTCATGAAATGTGGGGTTCTACAATGCATGTTGGACATCTGAATAAAAAACAAGTGATGGTAATTTGGGACCTTCCTTCCTTCCTTCCCTCCCTCCCTCCCTCCCTCCAGTATAATTAATTACATCACTTGTCTCTTCTCACAGCAGAAATAAATATTTGGAGGTGGAGGCTCACATATTAATACATTTTTATCCCATTCTAAGTATTTTCTTGAATTTTTGTTTTTCATTTGGCAGACTGGCATGGATATTATCAGCAAGGCCGAAGAATACAGTGAATCCTAATACAGAGGATAAACAAACTTATTACAATCACTAACAGTTTAATTCACTTGGATTTTTCAAATCTGGCTAATACAACTAAAATTATTGTGGTTTTATAACAGACTCTGGTATTCTGTATTTTTGAGATTGGAAAAAAAATGAATATTCAGTTGATTGCTATATAATTCTTTTATGTGAAACTGGAATTTGAGACAAACAATGGTCAGGTTGTTTATATAAAGCATACTAAGGGGGAACAAAGAGGTAAAATGTGCAAATAATCATATATGTCTTTCACTGATAACTTAATGCCAAAATGCAGAAGAAACTGTATATAGTATATATTACTGAATATATCTTGTTGCTTGAATGCTTTTTTGGTTGTTTATTTTTATCTATCTATCTATCTATCTATCTATCTATCTATCTATCTATCTAACAAGCTTTTGTAATAATTGGTGAAAACACACCTTTTTTCTAAATGTTCAAGATATGTAAAATTATCTCTTTCGAAAATTTTATCCTCACATTGACCCTCCAGACTAAATTAAGAGGTAGTGGCGGTACAAGGTTATTTGGAGTATACCATTACATTTTGCTAAATCTCAGATCACAAATCAAACTGAGCTCTTTTCAACCAATTTTGTGGCTTTATGGAGTGAAGTAGGATTCTCACCTTACAAAAAGTACAGTTTCTGTATCAAAAGCAAAATCAATATAAAGAATGGGTAATCATAAAGCTTTTTATGTAACTGTATGATTACAGATTAACAGAGTTGGAAGGGATCTTGTAGGTCATCTAGTCCAACCATCGACCCAAGCAGACCCTTCACCACTTCTGACAGATGGGTGTCCAATCCCTGAGGGCATGCTGTTCCACTGGTTGATTGTTCTCACTGTCAGAAAACTTCTCCTTATTTCCAGGTTGAATCTCTCCTTGTTTAGTTTCCATCCATTATTTCTTGTCTGTCCTTCAGGTCTTTGGAAAATAGTTTGACTCCCCCTCTCTGTGGCAGTTCCTCAAATATTGGAACACCGCTATCATATCTCCCCTGGTCCTTCTCTTCACTACACTAGCCATGCCCAATTCCTGCAACCATTCATCATATGTTTTAGCCTCCAGTCCCCTAATCATATTGACGCAACCACAGATAAAATGCTATGTTTTGTTCTGGTCATGATTTTTCAAAAAGAATATTACAATGTTGAAAAAACTCAGAAAATAGTTCAAAATTATTGAGGTACTTTAGAAACTCATTATTGAAGAAATTTTGCAACATATGATATTTGGTTTAGGACAAAAGGATGTCACTGTGTGGAGAAACATTATATAGGCATATAAAATTATGCATATATAAAGAAAGTTGGTGAAGAAAAAAACAAGCTTCTTTAACAATGAAGTATAAATTCACTAAAATAACAGTCAACTTACAGAGCTTTAAGTGGGCTGCATATATGATTGTTCACTATCCATGTTGACACCACATTAATGGTTTGTGTTAGCTAGTTGACAAGAGAAGCTAATATTAGTTCAGTTTATGACATGAAAATATTCTCATAACATGTAGAGTCTTTAACATAACAGTGGAAATAATTCTGGGAAGAGAAACAAAGACTTTTGATAGAGAAGGACTTTTGATAGAGAACTCTAGCAGAATTTAAGCATATCTAGTAGAACTTAAGATGGGTCTAGATAATAGTGCTGGGGGAAAAAACTGTTGATTTAGTGAACAATAATGATGAATTCTTAATTCTTCTTTTTTAGAAAATTTATTCAAAGTTTTAAAATTTTAAAAAAGAGAAACAAGTTCTCACATTTTACAGCAATATTGTAGCAGTGTACATGTCCTTAAATAACAGGTTCATTTACCACAAGTATATCTAACTAATTTACTAGTTCCTTACTTACTATATTACTGTTAAAGTCCAATACTTATTTATCTACATTTACTTTACATATATACACATAAGTCATATATCATATTCTTTTTTTGAAATAGTTTTTTTTATTTTTTAAAAAAATATACAAAACATAAAACCATCTTTCATTTTATATACATACAGTGTGTCAGTTGGTTACAAATCTTTTGTGCTATCCTTTTGTAGTCCTTACTCACAGTTTATATCAATTTTCACATTGTCAAACTAACATATGCTTATATATTTATCAGTTATTAATCATCCATGACTAAACTATTCATTCCATCAGTTTATACGAGATATTCCAAATTTTATCTTAAAATTTATGTTATACTTTCAACCAGTGGTTTTATATGTCTATATTATGTTTTATATCAGAACAGTGCTGGGCAAGATCTAGAAGTAGGCTCAGTGAAGTTGCAGATGAAATCTTGTCTACCTTTCACAGGTGATCCCTCAGAAATTGAAGATAGCTACAAATAATGCTTTCTGCCTGCTAGAACTAAGGGAGGGAGCATGGACTATTTTGAGGCTGAGAAGTATCTGGATATATTTATTACTACCCTTGTTTCTAAAATAGCAGATGAGTAATCATCCATGTGCACATTTATATTAGTTCAACATTATAGCTTCAGAATGCATGCCATTAAAGTAAACTTATACTGTAATCTTGTGTACAGGGGGAAAAAGGCCTTCTGTTGCAATGTCTTTTTAATCTCAGGCTGCAATGTAGAAAAGAAAGAATAGGGAGTATAGATGACCTTATTTTGCCTTACAGTAAATAATCCTTGCTAATTCTTGCTAAGAAATGTAATTATATCAAAAGTAGCATGCTTACTTTGATGCATTTTGTTAATAAAAGAACTGGGGGAGGAATCCAAAGAGTGACCTTCGTACTATCTTTTTTATAAAACCCAATGATCCCACAGGCAGCCTTGGTCATGTATTGCACATATTTCTATCAATGACATTTGGCCCATTAATTACAATGTGCTTCTCATACCATGCCCAGTATTCATGAACACAAAGAAAAAAATACTATGTTGTAAAGTCCTTTTTGGAGACTTTGAGAAGAATCCTGTTAGCTTCTGTGGTAATGACTGCTGGAAGATTAACTCTTAAGTTTCATTAGGTATTTCTTATGTTCATATATTGTCTTTGTATAAGCTGTGAAGACATTTCTACATTGGTGTATTTTTGCAATAATTATTTAATTTGATACTTTAAAAAAATGTATTCTTATATAAAACTAATATGTTCCTATGTATTGGAATGCATAATACATTTTTAAAAGTTTTTTATTTTTCTAAACAAAAACAGACAAAACAATACATAAAAACATAAAAACATCTTTCAATTACATACAGTGTGTCAACTGGTTGCAATTCTTTTGTGCTACGTGTCCATAGTCCTCCTTCACAAGACACATAAATTTTCATATTTTCCATTTTATATATGTATGTGTGTGTGTGTGTGTATGTGTGTATATATATATGTATATATATATGTATATATATATGTATATGTATATATATATATATATATATATTTGTTTTCTGAGGTTCTCGCGGGTATTTGTATGTGGATCTTTGGTTATTCAGGTTTTCTCCCGCGTAAGATTGGAAGTATCTAGGCAACGTTTCGATGAAGTCTCATTCATCATCTTCAGGCTTGGTCTTCAGCTCTGTGCTTCTCAGAGTGATGTGAGCTTGCAGCTGCTTCTTCCTTTTAACTGCTAGTGGGGGTGTGACTTGATTGGGTAGGGGCTTGGCTGTGTTCTGATTGGGTGGGGGTGTGTTCTGATTGGTTGGGGGTTTGGCTGTGTTCTGATTGGCTGGAGGCGTGTTCTGTTCAGGTGGGGGCTTGATTGTGCTCAGGTTAGTCTTAGTTGCTGGAGGGTTTGAGCTGGTGAGCTGTGATCTTGCTGTTTGGCTTCGAGTTCGTGGTCGTGCTGCATCTTCATGGTGGAGGTCAGTTCGCTTCATGTATGGCTCAGAGGGGTTTGAAGTGGGTAGTGATGCAGCTGCAGTGAGGCTTCTGGTCCGTGGTCGTGTTTCAACTTCTGTGTGGGTGTGAGTCTGCTTTCTACATGGAAGTGTGGTGGTGGCATCTTGTGTGGCTCTCAGGGGTGTGGGTCTGGTGTCATTCTTCATGTTAGGTACGCATCTATTCATGAGGGCGGGTTTCCAAATGGCTGGTAGGCGGGAGGTATCATCTCGTTTATTCATGCTGTGTGGGCGTTTTTCTCTCTCCATGGCTTCTCTGATGATTCTGCTGCTGAAGTGTTCGGTTTTGGCGATAGTTTTGGTATTTTTAAAGTCAATCTCATGTCCTGTGGCTTTGAGGTGTTGGACCAGGGAAGAGGTCGGTTCTTCCTTTTTGATTGAGTTCTTATGTTCTTCAATGCGTTCACCTATTCTTCTGTTAGTCTGTCCAATGTATGTGGTGGGGCAGGCAGTGCAAGGGATTTCGTATACTCCTTGATTTTCTAACTCGATTCTGTCCTTAGGGTTTCTTAGGATGGTGGATATCTTTCTGTTTGTGCAGAATGCTGTCTTAATGTTGTGTTTTTGGAGGATCTTGCTGATTTTGTCCGTAGTGCCTTTTATATATGGGAGGAGGGCTTTGCCATTCTCTTGTTCTTTGTCTTGGATTTTGGCTGGGGTTTCTTTTTGGATTAGGTGGGTGATCTTCTTTCTTTGGAATCCATTGGCTGTCAGCACGCTGGTGAGAGTGTGTAGTTTGGTCTCTAGATGTTGTTCGTCGGCTAAGCATTTTGTTCTGGAGATGAGTGGCTTGGCTACGTAATTGATCTGTGCTGGGTGGTGGTGTGAGAGTGCGTGTAGATAGCGGTTTGTATGTGTTTTCTTCTGGTAGATGGTGTGTCCTAGGGAGCCATTGGATTTTTTGTATACCAAGACATCTAGGAAGGGAAGTTGGTTATTAGCTTCTGTTTCCATGGTGAATTGCATTTTGGGGTGTTGGCTGTTGAGGTGTGTGAGGAAGTTGTTCAGTTTTTCTTTCCCGTGTGGCCAGATTATGAAGGTGTCATCTACATATCTGAGCCAGAGTTTGGGTTTGTGATCATATTTTTCTAGAGCTTGTGTTTCAAAGTGTTTCATGTAGAGGTTAGCGATGACAGGTGAGAGAGGTGATCCCATGGGTGCTCCTTCTATTTGTTTGTATTTTTGTCCATTGTAGGTGAAGTATGGTGGTCGGCCACATACATTGGACAGACCAATAGAAGAATAAGCACCCGCCTGGATGAACACAAAAATGCAGTCAAAAAGCTGGAACACACTTCCTCACTCGTCCAACACATGGAAGCCACAGGTCATAACATCAACTTCAATGGCACCAAAACCCTAGCCACCATAGAAAATCCCAGCCACAGAATCATCAGAGAAGCCATAGAGATTGAAAAAAGACCAGAAAGCATGAACAGAAGAGAGGATTCCACCAGGCTGTCAATCATTTGGAAGCCTGCACTCACAAACAAAAAAATCTCCACACCACAAGCCAGGCAAACACCTGGGCACAAACAGATCCCCCTGATACCTCCAGCTCAAACACACCCCAACCAGGCACCCAGATGAAACCCAGCTTCCTAACTAATGATAGCTGTCCATTTACCCGAAGCCAAGCTGCACTAAAGGCCTCCAATAAAGTAACACAATGTTGCCAGCCAATCAAGATACAAAAAGAGCCAAAAAAACAGACAGAAGATATTAGTAGCAGAACACAACAAACTCCAAGACCAATAAACACAGACCAAGACTCTCAACCAATCAGGAGGAAGAAAAAACCATTCTGACACAGCAATAGGCTGCCCCAAATTTAAATCTGAAACCACTGTAAAAGTCTGACTCACAGACAAACACCATACAGAAGCCTGATGATGGCAGATGAGATTCTGCTGAAACGTTGCTACAACTTTAAAAGCACCACTATTATGATGTGGGAAAATACCCGAACAAAGCTGAATGCCAGAAATATGTAGATATATATATATATATATATTTATATACATATATATATATATACATTTCTTAAGTTTTCGCGGGTATTTATATGTATGATATTCAGCTTTGTACAGGTATTTTCCCACGTCATTATAGTTGTGTGTTAGGGATACACACCTTAGCAGAACGTGCAACGGCAGTCTAGCAGGCAGGCAAATGATGTGAGATAAACATTGTTGTAGTTTACACTCAGTAAGACAGATACACTGTGGCGGTTAAATAGTTTTTTATTCCAGCAACAGTTATAGCATAGTCAAAATAGTCCATATATCATAAACTAGTTCAGTCCATCCAGGGATTAATCAGTTGCAAAGTCCAGTGTCGAAAAATAGAGGTCAGTAAACTTACAAATAATCAGTCCATCAATATATCTCTTTTTCAGTCAGAGATATGAAGAAAATCAAACCCCTTTTCTTCGTTTCAGCAACAGCAGGGAAACACATGCAATTATCACCATCAATCCAACATTGTCAGCTCTCCAGTACAAGCCAGCAAACAGTGAGTTCTCTTGCTCCCTCTTATGGTGATTTTACAACCGCACCCAAAATACATGTTTTACAGTGAAAGTGATACATACACTTAAACTCACTAAAATAGTTTATATATTATTTTTTACCCAAACTAAGTTAGGTAACCAATGTTATCCCTAACATTCTCCCCTTTTGGGTAATATAATAATATATGTATCTATTTACAATTTCAACCCATAGTTTTCACAATTTTCTTTGTGCTTGACTGCACCTTGGGCTTTTGTAAATCCATCAGCAATGTTTTCATCAGTCATGCAATATTCCAATCTCATTAAACCATTTTTTTACAGATTGTCTTACATTCAAATATCTAAGGTCAGTATGCTTAGCTCTTGTTTTTACAGCAATATTTGTAGCCAACTGTATGGCTGCTTGATTGTCCTCATAAACTACAATGGCATCTTTAACAGTTACTCTCATATCTAACAATAACTGTTTATATAGAATTAAGTCAGTATATAATAAAGATAGACATGAAAATTCTGCTTCCATTGTGGACATACTTATGTATTGCTGTCTAATTGACTTCCAACCAATCAGTGTTTTACCTAATAGTATAGCCATGCCTGAAGTTGATTTTCTAGTTTTTATATCTGTTGCAAAACTTGCATTAGCATATGCACTTAAAATCAAATAATCTTTTGGCTCTAAATACAATGCATAGTGCATTGTCCTTTTAAGATACCTTAATATACGCTTTAGTGCTTGCCAGTGTCTTTCATTGGGTTCAGCATTGAATCTTGCCAATTGATTAATGCTATAGGCAATGTCTGGCCTTGACCAATTACTTATATATGATAAACTACCTATTAATGATTGATAAATAGTCTTATCAAATTTTTGAACTTTGAGCATCAGTATGACAAAATTCCTGACTCATTGGAGTTTTTGCCGGCTTACAAAGTTCCATTTTATACATTTTTAGCAATTGGTAAATTTTATCTTCTTGTGATATCTTATATCCACTATTGGTTTTGTTTATTGTCAATCCTAGATATTGTCTTATTTCTCCTAATTGCTTTAATTTTATCCTCTTACTTAATAATGATATTATCTCAGTAGCTTCATTATTAGTCTTAGTAATTAAAGCAATATCATCTGTAAACAACAATAATAATGCCACCGTTCCATTTGTCTCTCTTTTAAATAAACATGGATCAGCTAAATCTTCTTTAAACCCTGTATTATTTAATTCTTTTACAATATATTGGTTCAATTCATAATCAGATTGTTTCAATCCATAGAGACTTTTATTCAATTTCCAACAGTCATTATTATTTTTATCATCCTTTATACCTATTGGTTTTCTTAAATATATAGTGTGCTGCAATGGTGCATGCAGATAGGCAGTTTCTACATCTAAATGATTTATGATATAGTTCTTCTTAGCTGCCCACACTAAAGCTGCTCTCAAGGTTGTTGCCTTTAGAGACTTCTGGTTTGTCAGCTTCACCAGCAGCAGGGTTTCGCGGTCCTGCGCAATCCCTGCCGCGCTAGCCGTTTTCGTGCCTCCGATCCAGATGGGTTTGGAGGCTAAGGCTGCCTTGCAGAGGCAGCCAAAGATAGGGGGAGCTGGTGAGGGGTTTGGGGGTGTTGCAGACCCCCTCCCCAGCTGGCAAAACTCCCTCAAGGTGGTCAAGCGGTGGTCTGCAATGGCTGCTACAAAGAAGCCGGCAGGTGGGTAAGACTGAGCAGGAGGAAGAGGGGAGAAAGTTTACAAGAGAAAGTTTTTTGGCTGATCCAGGACTTTAAGAGGCATTTAATCCTAGAGAACTATGATTTTTTGAAAAATACTTTGTTTCCAGAGGAGGATTTCAAGCGGCAAAATTGAGGTGCTGAAAGGAAAGTTTACTCTCCTTCCCTATGGAATCAACAAATGGCCATTGAGAAACCTGTTGTTTTTATAAAAGGTAAAAACTTGGCTTCTTGTTATAAGTGGGAAGGGAGAGGACAAAAAAAAATGTTAAGATCTTGCTGAAGGAGATGCCTTGAAGATCTTGAGAGTAGAAATTGATTGCAACAAGGCTGTAAAATACAGATTGGGCTTTTTTTCTTTTCCCTTTTACTGATACCACCCCAGGAAGAGAAAGTGAGAACTTTGTGCGTTATTTGGACTGATTAATGTGTCTGGGACTTTGAGGAATTGTTTTAACATTTGAAACATTTTGGTTGTTCTAAGAAGAATAAAGAATGGCTTTATCTGATGATGAACTTAGAAAGGAATATCAAGAAAGTAAGGACGCTGTGAAAGATGCTTTCCTTTCTTTAGAAATGGCGTTTGCTATTTTTCAGCAAACACAACAACAGATGGAGGAAATAGAAGGAGAAGAAGAAAAAGAAGAAGAAGACACCATCTTCAGTGAATCTAAAAAATTAATTAAGAGAGAAAGGAGAAAGAAAGGAAGGAAAATGAAGGACTTAAGACTTAAAAAAACACTTAAGAAAGGAAAAAATAAAATGCAAAACCAACTTAATGTTACTGAGCAAAAGGAGAAAGGATTACAACAGAGAGGGAAAGTTAAAAAGGCGGAGGTTAGTGGGGGGGGGGGGGTAAAAAGGCCAGGGGGGATAAGAAAGGGAGGGAAAAGGGAGGGAAAAGCCACAAAGGTATGAAACAAGATGGGAAAAAAGGATTTTTTTTTAGGGATAAAGGGTAAGGTATAATTTCTTTAAAAAAGAAGATTCTGCAAGATACATAAGATGGTACTATGTATTAGAAATAGAAAACTAGAATGTTATAAGAATTAATAAAAGATTAAAATGTTTAGTAATGACAGATTTTAAAATTTAATAAAATTGTAGCACTTGTTTTCTGAAATAGACAATCAGAATGTTATAAGAGTTAATATTTAGATTTATTATCTAATTATATAAATTATTATGAATTTATTATTTTTTCTCTTTGAAGGTTAGTAGGTAGAATGTACTAAGCAGAATCAGATTGGATATCAGGCGTTATTTTAAATATTAATTTAGGGGGAGGATAGAAAGGCATCATACTCTGATCAGTGATTTCAGGAGAAATTCTTTTATTTTTCTTACTATAGGGAATGAGATAAATGGATAATTTGGAAAGAATGGACAAAAAATACAAATACAATGATTTAAATTAAAATGAATTAAATAAAATAAAAATAAGAAGAATGAAAAGCGGGGAGAAGTTATATAGAAGATATAGAATGGTAAATAAGATAGGTAATGGTATATAAGATGAGCACGAATTTAATTGAAGTCCATACAAAGAGAGGTAATCTGGGGCCAAACTAGTTTCTTAAAAGAAGTTTTATATTTTTGTGTTTTGTGTATCTATGTTTTGTTTGAGAATTAATAAAACCTCGGAGGAATGTTGGATGAGAATAATGGTAATCAAGTCAGAGAGGAATGAAGATGATGACTATAAACTGGATAAATATAGAAAATAATAATAGTAACAATGAAATTGAATACGAAAAGAGAAATAATGAGAAATTTGTTAAGAGATATCTATATGTTTATATTGAAATGATGTAAAACAGAATTATGTTGCATAAAAAAAATTCTATTTGACTTGTAAAATTAATAATGAAAAGAGGTTTTATGTATTTAATGGTTAATGATGGTTTGTTTGTCTTTAAAATCAATAAAAAAATTGTTCCAAAAAAAAAAAAAAAAAGGGTTGTTGCCTTTAAATTTGGTGCAAATACTTCATCATAATCACATGCAGTTTGATTAAATCCTTGAGCTACCAACCTAGCCTTATGGGTAACAGTCCCATTTTTACCAGTTTTTAACTTAAATATCCATTTGCAGCCAATGGACTTTTCACCTGGAGGTAATTTGGCATTTTCATAAACTTTCATTTCTTTTCATGAATTTAATTCCTTCTCCATTGCTCTATGCCAATTTTCTTGTTCCTTTGCAGGATACATCCTAAGTTCTTCAACAGTAGCTGGAACTTTACTAACTTGGCAAACTATACTTGCTTGATACCTGTCAGGTGGTCTGGTTACACATGTAGTAAGTCTCGGTATTACAGGGCTTACAGGTGGACTTTCATGTTCTACCTGTTCCTGATTATCTATTTCTTCCTGTTCTGGTCCTATATGCTCTTCCTGTACTTCCTCTTTAATTGTACTCTTCTTATTACTGATTTTGTCTGGTCTTTTGTAGGGTTCTATAATTACTTCCTTACTTGAATCTTGTTCCAGTTTTTCCCATCCTACACGTTCTAGGAATTTGGCACTAGCACTACAGTAAACTCTAGGTGTACCTTTTTCCCAGAATCTGTATGCTTTGTGATTAGATTCATAACCTACAAAGAATAACTTTTTAGCCCTATGTTGCCCCTTATTTCTCAGTTGTGTAGGAATATGCACCCATACTGGTGCTCCAAATGTGTGCATGTAACTTAGATCAGTTTTTACCACTGCGTGAATGGTAATTCACCTGTTGTTGAGTTAACAACATTTTTCAATATATGATTACCACACATTATTGCTTCTCCCCACAGTTTCAGGTAATCCTGAATCTGACAACATAGTACGAGCCATTGCTTGAATTGTTTGGCTTTGTCTTTCTATAAAGGCATTATGTTGTGGCCTATATGGTGCAGACTTTTTATGCTCAACACCTGCCATCTTCAGTTCATTTTGGAATTTATTGTTTATAAATTCCGTACCATTATCAGTGATAAGAGTTACTAACTTCCTTTTAGTTTTTCTCTCTGCGAATTTAAGCCAATTAAAGAAATTTTGATATGTTTCGGTTTTGCTCTTCATTAGATAACAGAAACCATATCTAGAATAATGGTCCATTATACTTAGTATATAACGAGCACCTCCCACACTTGGTTTTTTAGGACCTACAATATCAGCAAATATGACCTCTAGAGGCTCCTTTGTTTCAAATCCATTAACTCTATTTGCTGGCATTTGCTTGCTTTTTTCCTGACTGCATGCATTGCAGTGCAAATACTTACTGCAAGGCTTCAGTTTTATACCTTTAGATAGTTCTACTGTTTGTTTAAGCATTTTAAAATTTATATGCCCCAAACATCTGTGTAACAAATGTATGCATTCATCATGAGGTTTAACATTATTACAAACTGTGTTAGCTACCTCTGAATGATTATCATTTAACACATACAATTCACCTTTTAACGTTGCAGTCACTTTTTTACCTTCTTTTTCAATTATGCAATTGTCTCCCCTAAAGGTAATTACATAACCTAGTTTAACCAAAACTCTAACCGAAAGCAAATTAAATTTAAGTTGTGGTACATATAACATTTTTACATTTTCTTTTATGCAAGAACAATGTGCAATACCTTCACCTTTTGCTTTCATTTTCCAGCCATTAGCTAATGATATCTGTTGTGAACTCGTGGACATCTTAACAAATCTTTTCTTACCTTTCGTTATGCAGTGCGATGCTCCACTATCTACAACCCATAAATTATTATTCACAGTTTTGTTGCTATACATGGCTAACTCTATGCATTTTTTATCCTTTTGATGCCTTTTAGCATTCTGGCTGGCATTGTGGCGTTTTCCTTTCTTGCAGAATCTAGCCAAATGTCCTTTTCCTCCACAATTAAAACATTTTCTAATTGTATAGGCTGTCAAAGATCTTTATCTTCTTGTGGTTGTTCCCTTCTCAGTTGATCCCTTTCAAGCCTTCTCCTTGCTTATTCAATTAATCTGCCAGTAATGTCAGTTAATATAAGGTTATCCTTTGGCAGTACTTCCAGTGAAGTTACATAGTCATCATAGCTCTCATCTAACGAAGACAAAATTATATAAACCTGATGTAGTTCTGTGAAGATAAGTTCTTTTTCATGCAGTTCTTGAAAAATCTTCTTCATAGTGTTTATATGAGTCAACATGTCTCCATTCTTTTGAAGATGTGTTCTGAACAGCTTCCATGTAAGATTTATATGTGCTCCTACACTGTCTCGAACATAAATCTTCTTTAAATTCTCCCAACATTTTGCAGCTGTTTCTTCTCCTCAAATATGCACAAGCTGCTCATCGCAGAGTGTCAGTCCTATTATACAGAGAGCTTGCTCATTCTTCAGTTGATATTCTTATATTTCTGGGCATCATCCTCATCCTCCGGATCCCATGCATCTACTTCTGGTTGGTTTTGAATTATACTCCACAAACCTTCTCTGCGTAGAAGTAGGCTACATTTCATAGACCATGAAACATAGTTTGTTCCATCCAGTTTCCAGTTTGGATATTAGAGACAAACTTTGTAAATTGACTTGTGCCATCTTTATCTGGATATTAAAACTATAATTAATAAAACACAGCTGTCTGTTTACAGTGTTGTGTAACTACACAAACTCTCACTTTAATCGAAGCCTGTTATATCCTGGTTAGTCTGACTGTGCACCTGGGCCCATAACCAGTGTTAGGGATACACACCCTAGCAGAACGTGTAACGGCAGTCTAGCAGGCAGGCAAATGATGTGAGATAAATGTTGTTGTTGTTTACACTCAGTAAGACAGATACACTGTGGCGGTTAAATAGTTTTTTATTCCAGCAAGAGTTATAGCATAGTCAGAACAGTCCATATGTCATAAACTAGTTCAGTTTATGGATATCCCATCCAGGGATTAATCAGTTGCAAAGTCCAGTGTCGAAAAAATAGAGGTCAGTAAACTTACAAATAATCAGTCCAGCAATATATCTCTTTTTCAGTCAGAGATATAAAGAAAATTAAACCCCTTTTCTTCGTTTCAGCAACAGCAGGGAAACACACACAGTTATCACCATCAATCCAACATTGTCAGCTCTCCAGTACAAGCCTGCAAACAGTGAGCTCTCTTGCTCCCTCTTATGGTGATTTTACAACCGCACCCAAAATACATGTTTTACAGTGAAAGTGATACATACACTTAAACTCACTAACATAGTTTATATATTATTTTTTACCCAAACTAAGTTAGGTAACCAATGTTATCCCTAACATTGTGCTTTCAAAGTTGTACAACTTTAAAAGCACAACTATAATGATGTATTATTATCATTATGGTTCTTTCATTTAACAATAATTATTTGTTAAATAAGTCCCATATCTTATTGTTTTACTTCTTGTTCTCTAATTTCAAATGTCAATTTACTCATTTCAGCACATTCCACTATTTTCTTATTAACTTCCTCCTGTGTTGGCATTTTCTCATTTATCCAATTCTTTGCAAATACAATTCTAGTTGCTGTTAGTACATTCACAATCAAATATATCAGTTCTCTACTGTATATCTCTGGTACAATACCCAATAAAAATATTTCTGGTTTAAAATCAATATGACTTTTTGTCATTTTTTCCAACCATGTGTGGATTGTAGTCCAATATTTTTTCGCCTCTGTGCATGGCCACCACATATAGTAAAATGAGCCAGGTATCTGATGACATTTCCAACATTTTTTGGATTTATTCTTAAACATTCTTGCTGTTCACATTGGGAGAAGATGCCACCTGTAAAACATCTTATACAAATTTTCTTTATATGCAATTGACATTGTCATTTTATAATTTTGGGACCATAGTTTTTGCCATCTCTCTAAGTCAATCCCATATCCAAAAATTTTCCCCCATGCAATCATTGTTTCTTTATCTTGTTCTTCTTCTAATTTAACCTCTAATAAATATCCGTATAATTTCTTAATCACCTTTTCATCAGTACCTGTTAAAATTTTATCTAAAGCAGTCAATTTATCATAAAAACCTTCTGTTTTGAGATCTTTATCATACCTAGAATGTATTTACACATATGAAAATCAATTCATCCTTATACCTCGTTGCTCCAGTTCTTGCATAGATTTAAGTTCATCCTTTTCATTCATAATTTCTCCATATCTAACTGTTTGTTCCATTTTATATATCACTGGATATGAAAACGCTTCTATAGTTGAAACCCAGACTGGAATTTTCAAATAGGGTTGCCTTTTACTCTTCTCCCAATTTAATAATAAAGCCTCTCATATATAGTGTCTTCTAAAATACCCATGTGTTTTAATTCCCTTGTACTATAAGAAAGCATGCCAACCCAACAACAAATCATGTCCTTCAAGTGTCAATTGTCCAGTAATTCTCAATGTAATCCATTCCTTGACCCACATCAGAGTTGTTGCTTGATAATATAACTCCCAATTTGGTAGACTGAACCCATCTCTTTTTCTAGCATCTTGTAATAACTTTAATTTTATTCTTGCTTTTTTCCCCTGCCAGATATATTTCAGCACTATTTTATTCAATTCATCAAAATACTCTTTCCCTAATCTAATTGGAATTATCTGGAATAAATATAAAATTCTTGGTAAAATATTCATTTTAATTGTTGATATTCTTCCTATTAATGATAATTGTAAGTTTTCCCATTTTGCCAAGTCTGTCACAATCTGTTGCTTGAGTTTATTATAATTATTTTCTTTAAATGTGCCACATCTTGCTGTCAAATATATTCCCAAGTATTTAACCTTATTTGTGACCTGGATTTTCAGGACTTCCACCAATTCTTCCTTCTGTTTTATTAGCATATTCTTAATCAGAATCTTTGTTTTATCTTTATTTATTTTTAAACCAGCTACCATTCCATATTCTTCAATCTTTTCTATCAAGCTAGTCGCTGTTGCTAATGGGTCGTCTAATAAAAACCAGGTCATCTGCAAATGCTTGTAATTTGTATTCTATTTTCTTAATTTTCATTCCTTTTATTTCTTTCACTTCTCTTATATCTCTAGTTAGCACTTCTCATAATACATTTTTATATGGGAGATGAAAGAACATAATATTTTAAATCATTCAGAGTCCCTATATTAGTGAGAAGGATGGCATAGAAATGAAAAATAATAATAAAATGAAATAATAAAATGAAATAAAATAAAACAATTAAAAAGTTTGAAAAAATAATAAAATAAAAATAATGTAAAAATACCTGGTATGTAGATCTGACAGTCTTGTAAGATAGCCCAGGCAAGAAATACACTCAGGACTATTAGCTCTAACTTTACTGTAAGGTTATATTAACAGAATCTTTCAAGGCAGAAAGTCTATTTCTCCCCCTCACCTTTGCAGTTCAGATAGCAGATAACAGATAATCAGAGTTGGAAGGGACCTTATAGGTCATCTAGTCCAACCCCCCACTCAAGTGGGAGATCCTACACCATTTCTGACAAATGGCAGTCCAATCTCTTCTTGAAGGTCTCAAGTGATGGCGCTTCCACAACTTCCGAGGGCAAGCTATTCCATTGGTGGATTGTTCTCACTGCCAGAAAGTTTCTCCTTATTTCCAGGTTAAATCTCTCCTTGTTCATTTTCTCTCCATTATTCCTTGTCTGTCCTTCAGGTGCTTTGGAAAATAACTTGACTCCTTCCTTTCTGTGGCAATCCCTCAAATATTGGAAGACTGCTATCATGTCTCTCCTGGTCCTTTTCTTCACTAGACTAGCCATGCCCAGTTCCCATAACAGTTCTTCATATGTTTTATTCTCTGGCCTTTACTCATCCTGGTTGCTCTTCTCTGCACTTTTTCTAGACTCTGAACATATTTTTATAATGTGATAAACAAAACTGGATGCAGTATTCTAGGTGTGGTCTTACTAAGGCTTTATAGAGTGGTATTAGTACCTCACTTGATCTTGATTGTATCTCTCTGTTAATGCAATTTAGGATTGCATTAACTTTTTTGGCAGCTGCTGCACACTGCTGGCTCATATTTAGCTGGGTATCCACTAAGACTCCAAGATCCCTCTCACTGTTACTGCTATTGAGCCTGGTTTCACCCAGTATGTATGTGTACTTTTGGGTTTTCTTGCCTGAGTCTAGGACTTTACTTTTCTCTACACTTAATTTCATTTTGTTAGATATGTCCCAGTGTTCTAATCTGTCAAGATCCATCTGGAACTTGAGCCTATCTTCTTGGGTGTTAGCTATTCCTGCCAGTTTAGTATCATCTGAAAATTTGGTAAGTTCCCCTTCTCTTCCTTCATCTAAGTTGTTAATGAAGTTGTTGAAAAGTACTGGGCCTAAGACAGAACCTTGTGTCACGCCACTGCTTACTTCCCTCCATGTAGACTTAGACTCATTAAGGGCTACTCATTGAGTATGGTTTGTCAGCCAGTTGTGAATCTATCTTGTGGTGATGTTATCTATTCCACCTTTTTCTACCTTACTAAGAAGTAGGTTGTGATCTACTTTGTTGAATGCCTTGCTGAAATCTAAATATATTATGTCCACAGTATTTTGCTGGTCTACTATTATGTCCACTTCTTTTGTTGGTTCAGCTGCCTCTTATCAGACCATTGCCAAGTCTGAGGCAGAGGTCTTTCTACTCTGTCCCGAAGTCATTTCCATATACTATTAGAAGATTTTCCAGAATTAACTTATGCTTCTCAATGGATTTGTCATCAAAAATGCATAAGGGGAAAATGTCACAGTATGCCTAGTGAAAAAACACATTTTTTTAAGGGATTACAACTATATCTATCAATCACACTATTTCCTATTTACTTGGAAAGAAGGTAAATTTAGACTAAAGATCAGATGAAGAAAAATCTTTAAATTCTTAATCTAAAGCAGTTGTGTGAAGCATTTAATTTGAAATGCTGCATTATTGAAATTCAAATTATGTGAAACCCTAACACTAGCTTTAACAGAGATCATTGTTAAGAATGTAAGTCACCTAACGGTTGGGTTGGAAATATATAAACCAGGATAGACATTTAAAACTGTCTCTTAAAGGAAATGTTAAAATTGTAATTGGGTGTGGTTCCTAAAATGGCCATAAGGAGCCAGAAACCTGGCTTGTTAGTTCTGTTGTTGTTAGTTGCTAGTTGGTAGATGTTCTGATGTTTGCTGTTTCCTGAATATTTCCCTATTGACTTTTGCTGATCGTCATTATTCTTGGGTTGATGTGAGTCTATTACTGAACTGTTTTTGATACTGGACTTTGTTATTGGATTATCCCTGGACTGAAAAATGACTTCTATATCCATGTATGACTTGGACTGTTTGTTGGACTTTGCTTAACCATTTACTGGAAGTAAAACCTACATTTTACTATACAGTGTAGCTGTGTGCTCTGTGTGTGTTATTCAACATTACTCTCACTACGTCTCCCTGTTTGCACTCATTCTCCTAACAGGGAATTACCTCAACAATCATAATACAGTGTTCTTCATCAAACGAGAGGTAGTAAATATGCATTTTCAAAGAAGGAGGAAAGGAAGAGAAGGAGGGAGGGAGGGAGGGAGGGAGGGAGGGAGGGAGGGAGGAAGGAAGGAAGGAAGGAAGGAAGGAAGGAAGGAAGGAAGGAAGGAAGGAAGGAAGGAAGGAAGGAAGGAAGGAAGGGGATATTTTTGTCTCATGATTTTTCTTTCAGAATCTGCTAGGAAAAAAAGGTGATATTGCAATTTTGTCAAGGCTCATTAATGATTGAATTATATTGAATTGAATACTTTATTTGGTCAAATGAGATTAGCCATGTAAGGAATTTATCTCTAGTACAAAAGTACTCAATGTACATGTAAAACAACAAAATACAATTACAATGATGGGTGGGGAGTAAAGAAGATAATAAGAAATATAAATAATAATACTATAGCCATACTACATAGGTAAATATATATAGACATTAGGCAGCACTGTGGGAATTAGACGTTCCTTTGTGATGGCACAAAGGAAAAAACTGTCCCTTGTCTACTTGTTTTGGCAATGTCCTATACGGTAGTGCTGTTCCCAAATGTTAAAATATTCTTGTACAGATTATTTCTTCATAAGATTTGGCCTGTGAAATTGTGTATATATTGGAAAAAAAGATAATTATCTTATCTCCTAGCAGAAATCCATGATTTTTCTTCCTGCTAGTATAGATGCTGTGGATTATTAAGCAATATCTCTGTTGGGCCATGATATTGCAGGAAACAAAATGAATGGAAAACTGTTTCTTGCAACATGCTCATGAGCTCATACTGAAGAAGATTTAATGGTTACTATTTCAAAAATGATGTAGCATTACTAATTGGCACAGAAGAAAGAATAACCATACACATTTTATCAGCACACAGTATAACGGAAACTAATGAAGTCTATGGACAAGTGACACATGTTCACACAGTTGCAGTTAGGAGTAAATGGTTGGATTTGGTTCACTGTCATATTTAATTAATTACTACACTCTACACTGCATCATATCATCACTGATCAACTCACTTTCAATTCTTTATATAATGTTCTCTTGATGGGCTGTAAATGTGAGAAGGAACATGGCTTTTCAAATAAAAACAATGACATCCAAGATGAAGGAAAATATTAAGTCACCTTTTAAGTTACTTAACTGCTTGTACAGTACATACAAGCCTAGTTGACTTTGTGGGACTTCCCTGTACCACATCCCAAATTAAGATTTAGAGAATTCTAACTATAAGATATTTCAGCTTCTAAATATGAATAGTTTGTTCTATAATCTCAAAAGCAAAATCATTTCTATGCGTCTGCTACATGAAATTAAACTTACATTTGTAAAACAGTTTTTAGATAGTAATTTATCAGTCCCCAAGTTTCTCATCCTTCTGTATAAAGACCCATATGATATAGGAAGCTGGAAGGGGATGAAAAAGTGTTGACTTGATAAGCTAAACCCTTTTTGTAAGCAAATTGTAATACTAGAGAAAATCAGGGTGAAGTTCCATGATTAATAGCAATAGCACTTTGTTATATGTACAGAATAACCCTTGAGTAAAAAGGATATGCACATGGAAAAGTTTATGAGAGTAGTTATGAATAATTATCCAGCCACACAGAGATATACTAAATTGAGTTAAAGTTTACTTTAAGAAATAGCACAGTCCAATAAACAGTCCAGGCCATATACGTTTAACAGTCCAAAGAATATCCAATTACAAAAATCTTCTTACTGATTGCCTTTGTCATTTACAGTAAACAAAGATATTAAAGTATAAGCAGAGCATAAATACAACAGAGAACCTTAGATAACAACAGAATGTCAGAGAGACAGAATGTCAGAGAGAGCAAGCTATGATCTCTAGCTCCCTCGTATGGTAATTTGCAATATAATCAACCAATCGGAATATAGTAAAAATCAATACAATGATTTTGTCTTAAGCTACAAACATTGTTGGTATATATACATTGTCAAACCAATTAATTGGGGGGCAGATTCCTAACATTCTCCCCTTTGTGTAGGTCAATATATAATACATTACATCTTTAAACCATAATTCTCACAACACTCTTTATGCTTAATTGCACCTTGAGCTTTCGTGAAATGATGTGCAATATTATGTTCAGTCATTCAGTATTCTAACTGAATTAATTTATTTTGAACACATTGTATAATGTTCAAATATCTCAAATCAGTATGTTTAGATCTTGTTTTAACAGCTAACTAAGTAGCCATACTAATTGCAGATTGATTGTCTTCATAAACAATAAACGGATAACGTACAGTAATTCCAATATCGTTCAACAATTGTTTATAATATATCAATTCTGTACACATTAATGATAAACATAAGAATTCCGCTTCCATAGTGGATAAACTAATATGTTGTTGCCTAATAGACTTCCATCCTATTAAAGCATTACCCAACATTACCACTGTATCTGATGTTGACTTACGAGTCATTATATCAGTAGCAAAACTTGCATCAGCATATGCAGTTAACACTTAAGTGAGTTAACATTCATCACTTGGTTCTAAATATAATGAATAATTGATTGTTTTTTAAAAAACTTAATTATTCACTAAGGTGCTTGTCAATGCCTTTCATTTGGTTCAGTATTATACCTAGCCAATTGGTTTACACAGTAAGATATATCTGGTCTAGACCAATTACTGAGATACGATAGACTACCGATTAAGGATTGATGTATTTCCTTATCAAACATAGGACTTTTGATATCACTATGTGTAAATTCCTTACTCATTGGTGTCTTAGCAGATTTACAATGCTCCATGTTATAGCATTTTAATAATTGGCTAATCTTCTTGGCTTGCAAAATTTTAAAACCTTTATTCATTTTCACTATATCAGGACCCAAATAATGCTTAATTTCCTCTAAATTTCTAATCCTGAACTTTTTCTGTAATCTATAAACAATATCATTTGCTTCTTGTTCACTTTTAGTTGTAATTGCTATGTCATCCATAAATAACAGTAATAGAGAAATTAAAGCATCTTTTTCTCTTTGGAACAAACAAGGATCAGCTATACCAGCTTCAAAACCTATTGGAACTAATTCCTTTACAATACATTTATTCCATTCATAACCAGATTGCTTTACACCATAAAAACTTTTCTTTAATTTCCAATAATCAGTTTTTCCATCATCCTTTAAATCTAATGGCTTTTTCATATAGATGGTATGTTGTAAAGGTGCATGTAGATATGCACTTTCAACATCTACATGGTTTATTTTACATTTATTCTTAGCTGCCCAAACTAATGCTGCTCTCAATGTATTTGGTCTCAGACTAGGTGCAAACACTTCATCATAGTCCTTATCTGACTGAGCAAATCCTTGAGCAACTAATCTTGCTTTATGGGTAATAGTCCCATCCACACCAGTCTTTATCTTATACATCCATCTGCAACCTATTGCACGCTCAGCTGGTGGTAACTTTACATCCTCATATACCTCTAAGTCCTTTAATGATTTTAACTCCCTATTCATAGCTTCCTGCCAAGCTACCTGATCCTTTGTAGGATACAGTTTTATTTCATTGATGTTAGAAGGTTCTGTATTAACATGACATACAATGCTTGCTTGAAATCTGTCAGGTGGATGTCTCTCCCTAGTTGACCTCCTAGGCAATCCAGTACAAGTTGCTGGCATATCCTCATCCTTTACCTTCCCTATCAAATCCTCATCTTCTACAGTCATAGAGGGTTCTTCTATTGATGAGTCCTCCATTGAAGATTCCTCCATTATCTTATCATCAATATTATTATCATTAGGATTATTGGTAAACAATAGAGTCTCAACAACAACACTATCCTGTACCTTATTATATTCCTGTTCAAGCTTTCTCCAGCCAACATGCTCCAGAAATTTAGCACTTGCATTGCAATATACATTGGTAGCTCCCAAAATCTAAATGATCTATGATTAGCTTCATAACCTACGAAATATAATTGACTCGCTCTATGTTGTCCCTTTCACCTTACTTGCGTGGGAATATGAACCCATGTTGGGGTTCCAAATGTATGTAAATACTTGAGATCTGGCTTTTTTCCATTCCAGCGAGTAAATGGTAATTCACCAGTCATTGAATTCACTATGTTATTCAAAACCTGGTGAGCACACATTATTGTTTCACCCCAAAGTTCCTCTGATAAACCAGAATCCAAAATCATAGTCCTAGCCATAGCCTATAATGTTTGTCCTCTACATTCAATATATGAGTTATGTTGTGGTCTATAAGGAGCAAAATGCTTATGTTCAATGCCAGCTTTCCGTAACATGGCTTCAAATTTTTTATTGGTAAATTAAGTATCATTTTCTGTTACTAAGCTAATAACTTTCTGTTTCTTTTTCCTTTCAGCAAATTCTATCCAGTTTACAAAATGCTGGTATGTTTCCATCTTCATTTTCATTAAATAACAGAAACCATATCTGGAAAAATGATCAATTATATGTAATATGTAACAGGCTCCACCTAAAGTAGGTTTCTTAGGTCCAATAATATCAGCAAAAACAACCTCTAATGGTTCACTGATTTTGAAACCATTTACCCTATTCACAGGAGTTACCTTACTTTTTTTTTTTTTTTTGGTAAAAAGTTTTATTGATTTTAACAACAGACAAAAAACATATAAACCATAAAACATGACATAAAAAAAATAAAAAATAAAAAAATTATAACATTCTTCATAAATTTACAGTGTATCAGTTGGTTTACCAGTCCCTTTTGTGCATCCATTTCATAGTCATCAGAATAATTATATTACATAATAACTCACATTATCAATCATCAATAAAATATCCCAATATCATTATTGAACAATCATTTGACTATAATTTTACTAATTCATACTTAAATGAGATAACTATAATTAAGTTAAATTATTTTATGACAAATCATGAAATCATACCAAATCTATCTTAATAAAATATTCTTAAAAATTATCAAAACCAAGAAAAATTATATATTCATTATTTCCTAAATTTCTAAATATTCTATTATCATATTGTATTATCTAACCATTGATAAAAAAGATCCCAAACTTCATAAAATTGTTTATCTTCTTGTTCTCTAATTTCAAATGTCAATCTACTCATTTCAGCACATTCCAATATTTTCTTAATAATTTCTTCCTCTAATGGTATTTTCTCACTCTTCCAATGTTTAGCAAATACAATCCTAGCTGCTGTTAATACATTTACAATCAGATACTTTAAATTTTTATTATATATATCAGGTACGATTCCCAATAAAAAAATCTCTGGTTTCAAATCTATGTGTTTCTTTATCATTTTTTCCAGCCTTATGCGAATTCTAGTCCAATATTTCCTGGCCTCCTCACAAGTCCACCACATATGGTAATATGAGCCAGGTATCTGATGACATTTCCAACACTTTTCAGATTTATTCTTGAACATTCTTGCTATTCTTGTTGGGGGAAAATGCCACCTGTAAAACATCTTATACAATTTTTTTTTATATGCTGTTGACATTGTCATTTTATAATTTTGTGACCACAATTTTTGCCATTTCTCTAAATCAATCCAAAATCCAAAATTCTTCCCCCAAGCAATCATTGTTTCTTTAACTTGTTTTTCCTCTAATTTAATTTCCAACAAATAACTATATAGTTTTTTAATCACTTTTTCATCAGTACCTGTCAAAATCCTGTCTAAGTCAGTCAATTTATCATAAAATCCTTCTGTCTTAGAATCTTTAAAATACCTTGCATGTATTTGCGCATATGAAAACCAATTCATCTTTATACCTTGTTCTTCTAAATTTTGCATCATTTTAAGTTCACCCTTTTCATCCAATATTTCCCATATCTAACTGTTTGTTCCTTCTTATAAATTATAGGATACGAAAAAGCTTCAATAGTTGATAACCAAACTGGAATTTTCAAATAACATTCTTAGTTTTCTCCCAATTCAACCATAACGATTCCCGCATATAATGCCTTCTAAAATAACCCTGTGATTTAGTTCCCTTATACCATAAAAAAGCATGCCAACCCAATAATAAATCATGACCTGAGTCAGAGAAGTAAATATTTTCCCTAACTTTGGTCATATCAATAATTGTTCATGTTGTTTTTTAATGTGTACTTCTTGTAAGCAAATTAGATCAAATTTTAGCTTCTCTAATTTATAAAAAGTTTTCCTTCTTTTGATAGCTGAGTTCAGTCCATTTATATTCATGGAAATCAGTTTTTTCTCCCCCATGGTTATGCTTTATATTTAGGTCTAACAGCTCTCGTGGATCTTATTTCATGTTGTTCTTTGATCTCCATTTGTCCACCTATTGCGCCTTCTTCTTTTTCCATCTCCATTTGATCCTCTTCAAATTCAGTTAAAATCTTTTCTTTTTCTGTCTCCATTTCTCTTCTTTCGAAAAATTCCTTGTAAAACATTTCTGCTTTCACAATTGAATCAATTCTGTGTCTCTGTTCTTGCCATGTAAACATTAATCCTTCTGGGATCAGCCATCTATAGTTCACCGCTTTTTTCAATAGCATTTTAGTCAAAAATTGATACTCTCTTCTAATCTCTCTCACTTTTCTAGGTACTTGTTTTAAGACCAGAATCTCTTTGCCTTTATATTTCAACCCCTTCTCTCTTACCACTTGTAATATTTGGTTTTTAATAGTTTTTTAGTGAATCTAACATGGACCTCTCTTGGTAATTGGTTCCTCATCGCATATCTTGTGAAGACTCGATATATCTCATCTACTCCATCCATCATCTTTTCCTCTGTTATTTCCAAGACTCCAGCCAGAATTTCAATAATTACTGCCACCAAGTTTTGTCCTTTTTCTTCCTCAATATTTTGGAATCTAAGATAAAATTCTGACCTGTCCATCTCCCACTTCAACATCCCACCTTTTTCTTGTTCAACCATTGTTAATCTGTTATCAATATTCCCAATTGTATCATCTCTTTGTTTGTCTTTCTCTCTTATTTTTTGGATTCTCTCATCATGTTTCACCATCATTTGTTGAAAATTTTCAATTTTCTCATCCATCTTTCCAATTCTTTGGTCAATACTCTCCATTCTTTGTTCCATACTCATTTTAAGATCTTGTATTCCTTGCATAACCATCGTTAAATCCACTTGCACTTTGTCTTGCTTCACCATTGTTGAGAGTCGTCCTCCAGATGACGGGGAAACAGGAGCAGAAGTTGAGATGCCTGAAGGTAAAATTTTCTTACTCATTTTGATAACTCAGGGTCTTCCGGATCTTTTAATCCAATTAGTGAGGTAGCCAATTATAATCCAATTTAAAAAAAGGAAAACACAAAAAACAAAAAACAAAACCAGTAATAAGTAAAAAGCCCAAAATTAAAAAGAAAAAGATTCTTCAGGTTCATCAAGACCTTAACCCAATTGTAAAATATGCAAATATAATTCAAAAGTAAAAATTAAAAGATGAAGAGAAAAAAAGAAGCAAAATAAAGCCCAATAATATCAAAAAATAATAAGCAAAGAAAAAGGAAAAGAAAAAAAAGAAAAGGATATTTCTTCAAATTCTTCCCACCTTAATCCAATTGAAAAACCTCAGAAAATGAAAAAAGCCATAAAAATAGGTCAACAATAGAAATCAAAAGGCAGACATCCCTATAAAAAAGAGAAAAAAAGTGAAAAAAAAAAGATATTCTGAGGCTTTCCCTTTGAAAAAAAATAAATAAAAAATGAGATATAATAAAAAATAAATATATCAATATTACAAAATAGTGTGGGGTTGGAGGGGAGGAATGAAACAATTAATAAGGAGTTTAAAAAAAAAAGATACACACTGCCTTTTATTTATCCAAGGCTCTTATTTGACTTCTCCACAAGTTTCAAAGCCAAACTTCAAATATTCATTTAATAATAGAAGTTCCAAAGAGCACCTGTATAAACATCCTCCAGTACCCTCTATCTTATCATTTCCAGTAGCCTTGAGAAAAGTTTTTCAAACAAAAGTTTTTCAACTTCAAACAGAATATTTTCAAGCCTCTAGGTGGCAGTGTTACAAAGTTTCTTCAATCCACTCCCCCTTCTTCCCCCCAGTAAAAAGCCTAAAAAGAGGAAAAAAAAGTATGTATGTATATTTATGTATATTAAAAAAAGATATTAAAGGGGGCCTCTATTTTTAAAAAATATAAACAATCAGAAAGGCAAAGAGAAAGCAAGTAAATATAAAAATATAAAAGAAAAAAGCCAGCCTCACTTTGACATTACCAAAAAAAATCGCTGCTAAATCAAATTCTGTCAATAATTTTACAGATTTCTTCTAATATTAGAGTGTTCTTGAGTCCCAAGCAAAAAAAAAAAAAAATGTTTGTCCTCTACATTCAATATATGAGTTATGTTGTGGTCTATAAGGAGCAAAACGCTTATGTTCAATGCCAGCTTTCCATAACATGGCTTCAAATTTTCTATTGGTAAATTTAGTATCATTTTCTGTTACTAAGCTAATAACTTTCTGTTTCTTTTTCCTTTCAGCAAATTTTAGCCAGTTTACAAAATGCTGGTATGTTTCCATCTTCATTTTCATTAAATAACAGAAACCATATCTGGAAAAATGATCAATTATACTTAATAAGTATCAGGCTCCACCTAAATTAGGTTTCTTAGGTCCAATAATATCAGCAAAAACAACTTCTAATGGTTCACTGGTTTTGAATCCATTTACCCTATTTGCAGGAGTTACCTTACTTTTTTCTTGATTGCAAGCTTTGCAATTTAAATACTGTACTTTGAACCAGGTTTTAATTTTATACCATTAGATAACTCAACAGTTTTCTTTAGCATTTTAAAATGTATATGTCCCATACATCTATGTAGCAGATGAATACATTCATCATGAGGCTTTTTATTCTCATAAACTGAGTTAGCATTAATTAATGGATTATCATGTATAATAAACAAACCATTATCCATTCTTGCAGTAACACTTTTACCCCATTTTTCAATTAAACATTTATCTCCTTGAAAGGATACAACAAATCCTGTTTTTGCTATTGCTCTTAGATAGCAAGTTAAATATCAGTCTAGGTACATATAACATCGGTAAACAATATGCAGTACCTTCTCCAGATGCTCTCAATTTCCATCCATTCGCTAATGATACATGCTGTTTACTCTTTGTCATGTTAACAAACCTCTCTTTACTTTAGTTATACACTGCAATGCTCCACTGTCAACTACCCATATATCATGGTTTACAGTTGTAGTTGCACTTGATATGGCTAAACTAACATCTTTAGAAGCTCTCTAATTATATTATATAATTATAATATAATTCTATTATATTAATAGCATTCTGTTTCTTATCCTTTTTACAGTATCTGGCTATATGACTTTTAGCCCTACAAGAAAAACATTTCCTAACAATATAGCAGTTGAAGACAGTTTTTCTTCCTGTGGTTGTCTTTCTCTCGGTTGATTTCTATCTTGCCTTCTTCTTGACTCTTCTAACAGTCTTCCAGTTATGCCAGTCAATGTAAGTTCATCTCTCTTTAAAACTTCCAGTGAAGACACATAATCATCATAAGTTTCATCCAAAGAAGAAAAAATGATGTAAACTTGATGCAACTCCAAGAAAATCAGCTCCTTTTCTTGTAGCTCTTGTAAAGTCCTTTTCATAAACTCCAAATGAGCTGACATATCGCCACCTATTATAAGACGTTCTCTAAACAGTTTACGTGTAAGGTGTATGTGTACATCCACACTATCTCGAACATAAATCCTCTTCAAAATGCCCCAACACCTAGCAGCAGATTCTTCACCACGAATATGCACTAACTGATGATCATTCAGTGTCAGTCCAATTATACTAAGAGCCTTTTCATTATCCCGGTTAAAGTCAGCTATTTTCTTTTTATCTTTATCATTCAATGAGTCTCAAGCTGTTACATCCAATGGACTATTAACTAAAGTCCATAATCTGTCTTTACTCAGAAGTAGGCTGCACTTCATAGACCAGGAAACATAGTTTGTTCTATCCAACTGGGTTATCTGGGATATACTGGTTGACTGTACTTGTGCCATTGGTAGTTTATCAATAAACCGCAATTGGCTGGCTGAATATGAAACTGTATTTTCACAATGATTCTCAATATCTCTCTGGACCTATAACCAATGCTATGATATGTACAGAATGTTAGGGATAACATTGTTTACCCTAACTAGTTTAGGTAAAATAATAAATATGTTATCATGGTTTGTTAGTTAAAGTGTCTGTAACTTTAACTGTAAGAATGTAATTAAGGGAGTGGTTGTAAAAGCACCATAAAAGAAGCAAGGCATGGCAGCTTGCTCTCTCTGACTTGATGATCCCTAATTACTGGATAGACTGAAGACTGTGTTTTTTCCCCTACTGGAACGGGAGAGAGAAAGGACTGTTGATTTATCAACAGTGAGAGGACTGATTTATTGTAAGTGAACTGACATTGGATATTCTACATGGACTTTGCTAAATTGAATATCCTTGAATGGACTGACTAAAACGATACATGACTAATGGACTGTTATTTTGACTATGCTATAAAACTCTAAATGGAATAAACTATATTTTTGATAACACAAGCGTATCTGTTATTTTTACTGTATGTTAACTAACATACAAACTTATCTCGCACATTTATCTGTTTGCCTATCTGACTAACGCTGCACATTCTGTTTAGCTTGTCTCCTTAACACTGGTTGGGGAACCCAGGCTTAACACAGAATAACCTTTGAGTAACAAGGATATGCACATGGAAACATTTATGAGAGTAGTTATGAATAATTATCAGCCACACACAGATACACCAAATTGAGTTAAAATTTACTTTAAGAAATAGCACAGTCCAATAAATGGTCCAGGTCATATACGTTTAACAGTCCAAATAATATCCAGTAACAAAAATCTTCTTACTGGTTGCCTTTGTCATATACAGTAAACAAAGATATCAAAGTATAAGCAGAGCATAAATACAACAGAGAACCTTAGATAACAACAGAATGTCAGAGAGACAGAATGTCAGAGAGACAGAATTTCAGAGAGGGAGAATGTCAGAGAGAGCAAGCTAAGATCTCTAGCTCCCTCTTATGGTAATTTTCATTATAATCAACAAATTGGAATATAGTATAAATCAATACAGTGATTTTGTCTTAAAGCTACAAACATGCATTGTTGGTTTATATATTGCCAACCCAACTAATTGGTGGACAGATTCCTAACACACTTAGACTTATATACTGCTTTACAGTGCTTTACAACCCTCTCTAAGCAGAGTCAGCATATTGCCCCAAACAGTTTAAGTCTTCATTTTACCATTTCAGAAGAGTGGAAGTCTGAGTCAACCTTGAGCCTGATGAGATTTGCACTGCTAAATTGCAAGCAGCTGGCATCAGCTGAAATAGCCTGCAGTACTGCATTCTAACCACTATGACACCATGGCTCAATCAATATCAAGTGTCTTCTAGAACCCTTGCAGCTTCAGGAAACAGTGCTTGGGGCATTTTTGAAAGTTGTGGGATATTATATATAATATTTGATTTGGCCTTCTGCCATTTTCTGATAGCATTTACAACTAGTTTTCTGACCCATCTCTTATAAAGTATTTGTCTCCACATGCATTTTCAACACAAATAATAAAGAAATAAATCAGTTAGCATGGCCTTTCATTTATAATAAAGCAGTCCAACACAATGCAAACAAGCTATTCATAATTCTACCCACCCCTCCAAAAGTTAGAATGGTGATATTTAAATAACAACTAGAGGCTATTCTCAAAAGTTTAATTTAGTTGATGCATAAAGACAGATATTCAGTACCAATATTTGATTGGGTTTCCTTTTGCAAACAAACAAAATACAAGCATCCATATGAGACACCTGGCCTTTGATACATATAATTTATTTCATGCTCTCTGCCTCCAACCTATCTCTAGTTCAATAAAACTTCATGAATTAGACTCTTGCTTCATTCCTTGGCATCTGTTGTACACAGCTGCTGTGTTGGCTTATGACACTGCACAGCTTCTAGCAATAGCTGGTGATTGGTTCACGTTTTCCAATGTAAAACTGCTCTTTTGACATGACTTTTACTCTGAATGGGTCACCTAGTTTGCTATTTTGAAAGACTCTAAAGTCAACTTTCTACTCTGAGGATTTAGATATACAAGTTTTAGAGTTCACTGAAATGTTAACTTTTTTTAATGTGGCATTATAGCACCAGAATTCTCCTCAAATTCTTGATGTAAAAATGCTATAAAGGTTTTTTTCCCCCTATTTCCTAATAGATAGTGTTGTTGCAGTGGTTCTCAAACTATTGTTTTCCTTCCTTGTATTTTTTTATTTCAGTAGTGAAAATTATTCTTATATAGAGTTTGCATGTACTGCTTTGTTACATCCAACACTGGTCTTCAGAATCCTTCTTGAATGGGAGGTTGCAACTGAAATAGCATTAAAGTTGCTAAATAAATAAACCGTATGAAGAGCCAGGAACCAATAGTTGATATACTGTATTTATTTAGTGGATTAATGTAGTTGCTGATTTGATATATGAGCCTAATATTGGCTCATAACATGATAAAGCCAGGGGAAAAAATGCAAGCCACACCCCAACATTCAACATAACCCAGCAAAAGGCACTGTTCCCAGGGTGAAGAAAACCATTAGGTTGAGAGACAGAGCTGGTATCTTTCAAGGCTATCACAAGACTATCTGCTGAGCAAGAAAGAAAGAAAGAAAAACCCAGTATTTAAACCTAATGAATAGATCAATGTAAGGATTTTGATTATGGTGTAGTTCATTTTGATTATGGTGTATTTTTGCCCATGTTTAGCTTCATTCTTGTGTATAAGAAAGTAATCATGATTCAATGTGTGTGAACATTTTAATGAATAAGCCAAGTTCTGAATAAGGAGTTGGAGGACCAGCTAGCAAAATTTACAGCTGTGGCTAGAATGAAGCATATGGCTACATATGGCTTTTTGAGGAGGAAGTAGACAAAGGCCTTCTTAAATGGTAAAGGGACAACCTCCTCATTAAAGGAAGAATTCACCACAAGAGCTCACTTACCCATCAGCTTTTCAACTTCCTTTAACACACCAGGAAGGATCTAAAGCAGCGTTGTCAAACTCATGGCGTATTGGTTGGATACATCATGTGCTGGTCATGGCCAGGCCTGGTTTAGCCAAGGGGGGTGGGATCCCAATAAGTCACATGATGATGCTGTGATGACATGAGTTTGACACCCCTGATCTATAGGGATGGTAGCTGAGTTCACAGTCCTAAAGATCCTGTCCACTCCATCAGGCTTGATATGTTCAAACCATTTCTAGATATCTGGACAAAACATTTCCCCAATATTTCTCCTGAAGCTACAACAAGCTCAGTGTCCAACTGCGAGCACAACTGAATGACAGAGGCTGAGCAAGTTCTTTCACACACTTCTACAAAGGAGTCCTCTTTGCCCAACAGATAATCACCTGAAACAGGGCTTCAGGATGACTATCTGCAGATGCAATAATGGTGGAGAAACACCTCATTTTCTGCCACATGATAGGCCTTAATCATGATTCTAACCCATGTCCAGGCAAATTCATTCCCAGTAGAGCACTAGCAATGCATTCTTCTCTTGCTTCAATTTTTTAAGTTCCTCTGTAAACCATGGGGAATGGGGTGGGGGGTGTTCCACAAGAGGGGAGGAGTCACATAAGCATGATTTAGTCTACCACAGGGGTGTCAAACCTGCGGCGTCATGGCGGCATCATGTAATGTATTACAACTTTTTCCCCCATCACTAAACTGAGTGTGGGTGTGGCCAGCATGTGGGTGAGTGTGGGTTATGCATCCAGCCCATGGGCCACAATTTTAACAGTCCTGGTCTACAGTCTCAGCCATTTTTCTGTTCCAAGCAGTGATCAAGGCCATGGATGGACCTTGCAGTAGAGGAGCAGGAACAACTCCCAGCTCCCTTGGGAGGTCTATCAATCACCCAGTTGGACCAAGTAATATGATCATTTATCTCTCTGAAAACATTATTTCCACACTGCCAAAATTATTGAATTAAGCATTGGATTCTAACCCAGTTTGGAATTAACTAGCCTCCTAAAACAAGAAACAATTTTATTACTGTAGTGCTTTTTCCTGCCAGCTGTTCCAAATTGAGATGTTCATTTTTTTAAAAAAGTATTAAGACCTGGTGGCTGATTGCAATGGTGAAACATTACAGCGTTTCACTGATTTCATTCTCCACTTCCATCTCACCTTCCACAGAGAAGATGGTAGAAAAATAAGAATTTTTTTTTCACAGAGCTAAGAACTTTTTTGATCCCAAGATCACAAGTTCTGATCTGTTTAAGCTGCAGAGTCCTGAGGCATAGCCAGAAGGCAGTTAAGATCAAAGCCAGCTGCCCGCCATGCTTCAGAAAGAGAATAGTTAATCATTTGTAATATAAATGGGGTTGGAGAGCTCAGAAAACACTGCTCAAGTTTGTAGGGGGCAGCATGCTACTTGCTTGTGGAGAGCACCTTAAAAACAAAAACCTCTCAGCAGGGAGGGATGTATTAATGGGAAGAAATGCCTGAAGTAGGTGATTGAATTATTAAGAATTTTTGGCTAAAACAAGTATTTCAAAAATGATACAAAAGAATGTGAGAAGTAAGCTGAGCTCTGAGAGAAATTCTACCAAGAGGGAACAATAGCTCCTATCTGAAACTTGGCAATTGATTTATTTGCCTTTTCCAATCTGGCATACGCCCAGGTAATAGGGATTGCAACATGCTGGCTGAGGAGTTTTTAACAGGATGTCCCAGTGTAGCTAGAAAGCACTAGGTTGGGAAAGGATGTTTTAGGATAATTAAAGAAATAATAATAATAATAATAGTAAAGGGTAAATTCAGCAATTTTCAGAGGACAATGAAATAAAATACCAAAATGTCAGAAGGGAATAGATAATTTATTATATAGAGATAGCCCTTACCTCACAACCATTTGTTCACTGTCTATTCAAAGTTACAAGTCACTTACTACCTGTGCCTGAAGTTTTAATGATGGCAACACTCCTGGTCATGTGATCAAAATTGGGCATTTGACAGACCATCCACACTTATGACCACAGGGGTGCCATAATTGCACCACTAATTCCAATCTATGTATTTTTGGCTGCCCCGCATAGCAGTATATATTGATTGAGGTAGCTGAGATTCCAAGAGCAACTGTGGCTTTGACCTACTCTGCAGCACCAATCCAACTCGTGTGCAGCTCACTGGGTTTTCTTGGGCTTCATCCACCTTTATGTAACATCCCTTACCTGGCTCCCTCCTAACAATCTATGATTTTCAATAAATGACAACAGCCAGGAGTGCTGGAATGTGGTCACTAAACAAGAAGTCAAATTAACATCTTGTGTTACAATAACATCAGGTTACAAGTAAAAATTCAGGAACCAATTATGGTTGTAAACTGAGGACTACCTAAAGAACCTAATCTACTTGATCATTAGGTAGATTATCCCAGAACATTACAAGGAAGAATATAGCCTGCTATTTCTTCAAGATCTTTCAGTAGATTTCAGTACTATGAGTTCTAGTATCTTTCTGGATTGCTTGGATGGATTGGGTCTTGGGATCAATATTTGGTAGTAGCTTTGATTCTTCCTGGTTGGGCATAGCTGCAAAAGGTTTATTTTATTTTATTTAATTTATTTGATATGTCAATCACTTTCAAGATAATATGTATAAGTGTAAACATGAAGAAGAATACAGGAAATAGGTACAAATAAATGGGGACAACAGGACAAAGACAGTCGGCACGATTGTGCACTTATGCATGCCCCTTACAGACTTCTTAGGAATGTGGTGAGGTCAATAGTGGATAGTTTAAGGTTAAAGGAATGGGGGTAGAAGATGTAACAAGAGAGTCAGGTAGTGCATTCCAGGAATTGACCACTCTATTGCTGAAGTCGTATTTTCTGCAATCAAGTTTGGAATGATTTACATTGAGTTTGTATCTGTTGTGGGCTCTTGTATTGTTGCGGTTGAAGTTGAAGTAGTCATTGACTGGTAGGACATTGTAGCAGATAATTTTGTGTACTACGGTTAAGTCCAACAGTAGGCAGCATAGTTCAAGGTTGTCCAAGCCCAAAATTTCAAGCCTGGTGATATAGGGTATACTATTGCGAGCAGAGGAGTATAGTACTTGTCTCATTAAATACTTCTGGACTTGCTCAATTATATTAATTTCTGATATACAGTGTGGATTCTAGACAGATAAGCTGTATTCGAGTATTGGTCTAGCAAAGGTTTTGTATGCCCTAGTTAGCTATTCAATATTACCGGAGGTTGATATTACTATAAAATTTAGAAGAGCGTATTGGCTCAGACTTTGGGATACTGGCTTATGATTGGCAGGCTTACTTTCAAGACCTGGTTACTATCACAGGATGAGGTGAGCTCCCATCACACACTCCAGCCAACTCAGCAGTTCAAAAGCAGGTGATTGCAAATACATAGATGGGTAATACTTTATTGGGCAACTTAACATGAACATGAAAGAGCCCCCAATTGGGTGTCCCCTGGGCAATGGTGATCTCATTAGCAGATCCTTTTACCATGGAAGCACTTCACTGCTTCCGACATGGAGTAGTAGTAGTACCTATAAAATCTAAATGACAGTCTTCCAGTGGCAGGACAGGGACGTCCAGACGTGGAGAAGCCCAGCTGTGGCTTTCAATCACCTCTTCTTCCATTTGGAGGGATCCCCAGTGGATATACAAAACCCATAGAGCTTCGTGTCAGGAAAGAGGACCCCTGGGTTGCTGTTTGGGGGAAGCAACTCCCCAGCAATGAAGGAAGAGCCTCTGAGACCAGTGCGATTGAGCCAGCCACCAGCTAATGGCGGCTCCAAAGTCCGGTCTGTCACTGAACTGACGAAGCGAAAAGTGACAGCCTGAAAGATCTGAGCTGAAAAGGGCAGAAGGACTACAAAAGCCGTGAGTGAGATCGGTCTGACTCTCCCTCTTTCTTTGTGAGTAACAGTGGTGGGAAGCTAGAGACAAGTGGCTAGAAAAGCGGTTCGAAAAGTGAAAGGGGGATTAATGACAGAATGGCTTGACACTTAAAGCAAAAGTGTGGATCGGAGCATTTGGAAGAAGATTGTCGAGGAGAGAGGAAGGTGGTGGGAACTTTAAGAAGCTCGGGAGTGGATTGCCATCTGGGACCAGCGCCTGAGAAGACTTGAAGACTAGGGGAGAACTATAGCTGCAAAGGAGGGCAGAGCGAGCTGTAGAGGGCGAGATAGCGATGCACTGACTTTTATATGTAAGGTCCCCTTCCTTGTAGCTACACTTCCTACAAAACTAATTTCTAACGTGATCGATTTGACGCGAACACTCAAAGTGACTGTGGACTGACAATTGCTGGCAGAAAGGAAGAAGAGGGAAGAAGAAGAAGGAAGAGACAGACGGAAACCTGGTAAATACTGTATGCTGAGCGCTGACAGCAATTAGTCAGCACTTCCTCCCCCTGCTCCTTCGGTGCACCCAGGAAGAAAGACTATAAGACTACAACACCAGCCCCTACTCAGACTTGTTTTTCTATGGAACTAATCCCACAGATACGTGTCTAGTGATTCCCCAAAATCTAAAAGACCCTTTTCTTACCGCACCCTTTCTCTCTCCCTTTCTCTCTTAGTCTTTCCTTTCTCTCTATAATAATTATAAATATAGATGTAAAGACAAACTGCTTATTATAGTTATTAGGGTTTACTGATTAGAGTCTCTTGAATATACAAAAATTTTAAGGTCTGTTAAATAGGGTTGACTCAGATTAACTGGAACCTTGAATATTAATTACATTATAGGAAAAAGGTATATACAGAGTGAGAAATTCTAGAGTTGTTTGTTAGCTTTAAATAAGTTTGATTTGATATGGTATTGATTTATTAGGGGTTAAATATAATTAACTTTGGTATATGAACTTAGTATAGAGAATAATATATAATACATAATACATAATATTTGATAACATTCTATTGTATAGTATTTAATAACACTTTATTGAATTGGAATTTAAATTGCCTAAGCGACAAATTGGGCAGAAGGAGATCTAAAATAACTTGGTGTGTAAGCTTAGTAAATAGACTTGCAATCACACTTAAAGGGCTATTACATCGAATGGTGATTTGGGATAATATTCTTAACATTGTCCAATTGCAAAAAGAAATCTTATCAGAGATGACTTCCACAACAACCACGGCCCTGAAAATGGAAAGGAAGAACACCCAGACCTTGACGACAACTTTGGCAACTGCTTCCCCAACAACACAGAAAACTATAAAAGAGACCTTGACAGGAGAAAAACAACCGACCGTCACTAATGCCAATCTACAAGCGACACTATTATCCCTGCAAGAATCAATGTCTAGAATGCAGGAGATTATGATTAGGAACCACAATGAGACCAGAGCCGATATTAGCGAACTGAAGGAAGAAATGGGTAAATTAAAAGAGGAGATGAGAGCAGATATACAGAAAGTCGAAGATAAGGTTGGCACAATGCAATTGGCCATGGAAAGAACTGAAATAAAAATAAAAGAAATAGAGAGGAGGACAGAACGAGCGGAGAGGAACCTAGAAAGGACTGAGGAAGACTTTAAAAATGTTAATAGAGAAATGGAAGATTCCTTGGTCCAACTTGAGATGGACAGAGCAGCAGCATACCTAAGGTTCCAAAAGGTGGAGGAATCCAAAAATGAAGAACTAGAGCAATTAATGGCAGGTTTGTTGGCTGAACTAGTTGAAAAAGAGAAAGATGACTTATTCAAAGAATTTGATGAAGTCTATAGGGCGAACACCAGTTACGCAAGGCATCACAAGTGCCCAAGGGAGATTCATATCAGCTTTTCAAGAAGATGCATGAGAGACCTAATACTTAGAATGTCCAGAGATGAGAGAATATTATATAAGGGCAAAGAGATCATAGTTCTTAAGCAAATTCCAAGAAAAATGAGGGCCTTAAGGCAAGAATATAAATTTTTAGCTAACCATTTAAATAAAAAAGAAATCTCATTCAAATGGCAAATTCCAGAAGGGATACTAATATCATGGAAGGGAAGAAAAATTAAAATAGACTCAATAGAACAAGCACAAGACTTCCTAGAACAGCTAACAACCACGGAGGATCAACACACTAGGGAGGAAACCCAAAGGAACATGCAGGAAGATCGGAACTGCCATAGGAACAAAGAAGAAAGGCCCGTCCAGACTCAAGGGAAAGACAACTTACAACAAGAAAGAGTAGAAACATCCCCATACCAACCACAAGAAGAGAGCTGTATAATTATGAGACAAAAAGCAAGACAGACTTAAGTAAATGGAGGAAGGAAGGAAAATCCTTTCCATCAATATAAACGGCCTAAATTCAAGAACTAAAAAGAAGAGGATTCTAACCAAACTAATAAAACAAAACATTGATATAACTTGCATACAAGAAACACACATTAGGAAAAGTGAGGAGAAATGTCTAGATTGTCCAAAACTGGGAAAATTATTCACAGCACCAGCAGATAAGCATAAAAAGAAAGGTATTGCAATATATGTGAGAGAAGATTTAAAAGCGGAGTTAATCTGGGTGGACCCTGAAGGAAGAACTCTGGCGGTACAAACTTCGATTAATGGCACTACATTTTTACTGGTAGTAATCTATGCCCCAAATGATAATCAAGGTAAATTTTTCAAACATCTCCACCAAAAAATAATAGATTTCGAAAAAGGCAATATTTGTCTGATTGGCGATTTTAACTCTATTGCTGACTACTGGAAGGATCATAATAACATGAGTAAGAATAAAAAACGAAAAAGAGAATTTTTGAAGCCATGTTAGGATATGATGAATGAACTCAATCTGGTAGATATATGGAGAAAACTAAACCCAAAAAAGAACAGTTTACTTATTATTCTAACCCGCACAAAATTTGGACAAGAATAGATATGGCTTGGATAAATGGTGAATTAATTAATGAAATCAAAGATAGCAAAATCTTACCAAAGGACTGGGCTGATCACAACCCAATTCAAATAACCTGGAGAGGTAGAAGAAAACCAAAGAGAAGATGGACTCTTAACACTCATTTAATAAAAGAAGAAGAATATACTAATAAAGTCAAAGAAGAACTGAACTTCTTCTTAAAGGAAAATAATAATGAACTAACTTCGAAACAAAATATATGGGACACAATGAAGGCATTTATAAGAGGAGCAACAATCTCTTACAATGCTATGAGAAATAAAAGAAAGTATGCCCAATAAAGTAACTTACAACAAGAAATTAAGGATTTAGAAACCCAACTACAAAAGAACCCCAAAAATCAAAGAATACAGAATCAATTAATAACAACTAAACACAAACTAAATTTACTGGAACAAGAAAAATTGGAGATTAGTCTGAAAATGACTAAACAAATTTATTTTGAGCATGCAAATAAGCCAGGGAGATGGTTATCCCACAAACTTAAGAAAATGAAAGAAAAAAGATTGATACACCAATTAATGGACGAGAGGGGCAATTTGCAAGAGGAGATAGAGAAGAAAAAAGAGATCACTTTTAAATACTTCGGGAAATTATACAAAAAGGAAGAAGTCTGTGAGGAAAAAATAATGAAATACCTAGAGGAAGCGAACAATAAAGCAATTGGAGAGGAAGAGATAGAATTATTAAACAAAAATATAACATGGTCCGAACTCAAGTCAGCAATAGAGAAGCAAAGTAACAATAAAGCGCCAGGACCAGACGGGATACCTGTAGAACTTTAGAAAACAATCATAGAACAAATTGGACCACTGATGGTGGAAGTATTCAATGAGGTACTCCTAGCAGCCAAGATGCCGGACTTGTGGAGGGGAGCCTTAATTTTGCTGATCCTGGAGGAGGACCTAGACCATAGACTTATTAATAATTATAGACCAATCTCGCTCCTGAATGCAGATTACAAACTATTCTCTTCTATAATAGCCAATAGACTAAAACAGGTTTTAAACACACATATCCATGAAGATCAAAATGGATTTCTCCCATTTCGACAAATTAAGAATAATTTAAGAACAGTGATAGACATTTCAGAATTCTATGAAGCCCATCTGGAAAAACAATTTGCATTTATGTTTTTGGATGCTGAAAAAGCATTCGACAATTTAAATTGGCATTTTTTAATTCAAAAAATATAAATATGAACCTCGGCACTAGATTCAAAAACGTCGTCACTACAATTTACCACACCCAACAGGCAAATATTCTAATAAATGGGGAACAAACTGGCCCGATAAAAATAGAAAAAGGGGTAAGACAGGATTGCCCTCTCTCTCCTCTGCTTTTCATATTCTCCCTAGAATCTCTTTTGACGTATATTAGGTAAAATTCAAGAATTAGAGGACTGAGGATTAAATCAGAAGAGTATGAAGTACAAGCCTTCGCTGATGATTTGGTCTTTTTTCTGGAGGAGCCCATAGAAAAAGGACAGATCTTATTAGAAGAACTAGAACGATTTGGAGAAGTCGCAGGATTTAAAATTAATAGGGGGGAAATGAAATTAATGTCTAAAAATTTAACAGGAAACCAGAATAAAGAACTAGAGACAATAATGGGAATACAGGTAACAAAAAAAATTAAATACTTAGGAATTTGGCTTACTCCACAAAGCAAATCATTAAAAAAAAACAACTATGACAAACTTCTCCAACAATCCAAGAGAGATTTAGATTCCTGGAGTATATTACAACTTTCCTTATTGGGCAGGATTGCTCTGATTAAGATGAATATTCTGCCAAAATTTCTATATCTATTCCAGACAATTCCAATCAAATATTTTTTTTTTAATGGAATTAAACAAGATAACACTGAAATTTATTTGGCAGGGGAAAAATGCTAGGATTAATGTAAAAGCCCTACAAGATTTGAAAAGCAGAGGAGGGTTAGGCCTGCCAAACTGGGAAATATATTATAAGGCAGCCACCCTACTATGGATAAAGGAATGGGTGAATTTAACCAACAAAAGAACACTAGACACATTAGAAGGCCATGACATGCAGAAAGGATGGCATGCCTTTCTGTGGGAAACTGGGAAACTCAGGCAATCATATTTCCATAGGCATCTTATCAGGGACTCTCTATTAACCAATTGGAAAAAAGTACGTAAAAAACTCTATCTAAAAATACCGATTTGGCTATCTCCAATGGAAGCGATAGTACACCCTAATAATTTGGATATAACTAAAATGATTAAGTATGAAAATTTATTAGACCCACAAGGAAAACTGAAAACACGACAAGAATTACAAGAGCAAGGATTTATAATTGATCAGTGGGTGTACCTTCAAATTCATAGTAGATACAAACAAGTTATTAAGGAATTTGGAATTTACAATAAATTACAGACTTTAGACAAAATTCTATTAGGACCAAGCAAAAAAAAATATCTAAATTTTACAAACATTTATTAGAAACTGAACTAGAACAAGAAATTGTCAAAGGAAATATGATTGCGTGGAGCAGAAACGTGGGACGAAGCATTACCCTAGCAGAATGGGAAAGGATCTGGAACAGGAACATTAAGATCACAAAATCAGCAGCTTATAAAGAAAACGCATATAAAATGTTTTATAAATGGCACCTGCCCCCTTCGAGATTGGTGAAGATGCACCCCAACACGAGTCCCAATTGTTGGAAATGCCAAAGCATAGAAGGTACCTTCTTCCATATGTGGTGGTCATGCAAGGAAATCAGAAGTACTGGCAAAAAATTAGGTGCAGGCAAGAGGAAATAACCAACGAACAAATTGAGTACAAACCAGAGTCCTTCCTTCTAGGAATTTTCGATAAACAAATACCCAAAAAATCAAAGTATATTGTAATTCATATCTTAATTGCAGCCAGACTGGCATTCGCCCAGTGCTGGATATTACCTTCCATTCCCACTGAACATATGGTTATTCAGAAAATTTTACAATGCGCCGAAATGGACAAACTAACCCAAGCATTAAAAAATAAAGAATCGTCATCCTATTACAACAATTGGAATCCTTTGTATAATTGGTTAAACTAAAGATAGATCACCTCTAGGAAAATTATGGCTGAGGGCCTCCGAAGCAGAGATAAAAAAAAGCACCGCCGACGATATTTTTGAAGAAGAAAGGATCTTACAGACAGTCACAAAATATGGTTTTATTTTAACTGTTTTCCCTACTCTACCCTTCCCCTCCCTTACTCTTCCCTTTTTCCTCTCTTAGACTTTCCTCTCTTTCCCTCTTGGCCTATGCTAAGGCCTGTTTCTCTTTTTGTTGTACATAATTTGTAGTTGTGTTGTTCTTTTAAAGGTAAAACTAATAAAGTATTTTTCCCAAAAAATAAAAAATAACATCTAAATAACATAGGATAGGGGTGTAAAACTTGTGTCATTACAGCAGCATCATGTGACATATCGTGATTTTTCCCCCTTAATGACATGTGGGCATGGCAAGCAGAGGTCTTTAGGGTTCTTTTTCCCATTCTAAATTGCTCAGCAACTCAAATCATCAGAGATATATTTGCTACCAGACAATCACTTGTCTGGCATGTGTGGCTCCCAAGCTGCACAATGCACTCCCACAAAAGGTGACTTTGGAGCCCTCTATATATTTTGGAAGCTGGTAAAAGCACATCCCTTCTCTCATGAGGTTAACTGTTAATTAATACATTTTCATCATTGTTCCATATCTGTGTTTCACTGCCTTAAAGTTGCTTTGTTTAAACTTGGAAGGTTATGGGTTTTTTTAACCTTGGTTAAGCCACACTAAATGTCAAATAAATACATTGAAAAGTGGGTGAAAATCCAACAACAAATCATTTTGCAAAAAAGGAAGAGTGCCAACAAAGGCTTTTCTTTATTCTCTTAAAACTGCCTTTTGGCAAGGACCATAGTAATTCTCTGAAGAGCCTACGAGCCATATTTCCCTTACATTTTTTTCTTTGAATATAGCAAAGCTGGTTTTGTTTAATAAAGTATCACTGGAACACAAGAGGGGATGGGGAGGGAGGGAGGGAGAGAGAGAGAGAGAGAGAGAGAGAGAGAGAGAGAACATTTGTTACCCTCAAAGCTTTTTTTCAGTAATCCCTTTTGTTATGAACTTATAAAAGTGTTTAAATAAAGTTTAACAAAGCTTAAAGAAAAAGCAGGGTTCTAATCCTGCACTTCTGATTGGCCGATAATAGCGATATTGGATTGGTCCATTCTGGAGGATCTGATTGGCTGTTAACGAGCCACTCTCATTGGTTCAAGGGTTTAACACTTCCATGTTCTCATTGGCTAATAGGTCAGCAGCCTGCCCTATAAAAGGGCTGCTGCTGCCCTAGGGTTTTGCTCTGTTCACGATGATTAATAAAGAGTTGAAGTTCACTTTTCACTGCCTCATCTCCGTTCCTTGCACCCATGCGCAGAACTTAACAATTGTGACGAGGATGGGATGCGGAGACATCAGAGCTGACTGAACACTACAGAGCACAAAACAGAGCATGTGGCTGAAGGCATATCGACAACGGAACCATGTCTGGAGGCACCATACCACCTACTCCATTTGACCCGGCACAAGAAGACTGGGATTCGTACATAGACCGGTTCCAGATGTTTCTGGAGACCAACAACTTGAAGGATGCCACTACTGGAAAGAAGCGAGCAGTGTCCCTGAACCATTGCGGGCCTGCTGTCTTTAAGATGGCCAAGGCACTAGCGAAATCGGCTGAGTTGAAATCCATGGACTGGGACATCCTTGCGCCCCTTCTACGGGCCCACTATGCACCCGCCATACCAATGCTTGTCTGAAGACATGAATTTTACCAGAGGGACCAGCGAAAGGGAGAGAGCGTTGCAGATTTCATCGTGGATCTCTGGAACCTGGGAGTTCTGAGAGACTGAATAGTTCTGGGATTAGATGACCAGACGGTACAGAGCAAGATGATGGCAAAAGGGGATATCAACCTTGCTGATGTCATCAAAGACGCTACTGCAGCAGAAGCAACCAGGAAGTTGGCCGCCCGAATGCGCCGCACCAACGCACCACTCTGTCAACTCGCCAGCAATACCTCACCTCACCTAGAGAGGCACACAACAGCGACCCACAACGAGGACCTCGAATCACCATCAGAAAGTGATGAGGAGGAGGTCAACCGGCTCCGGTCTGAACGTGACCAACGCCACCAGCAGAATCAAAGACTACCGCACCAATGCGCGGGTTGTCGGGCAAACCACCCGCGATCAGACTGCAAATTCCTCAATACACTCTGCCATTTCTGTGGGAAAAGAGGTCACATCGGAAAGGTCTGTAGAAGCAAGCAAGGATCCAGCCCACTTCAGAGGGGAAACAACTACCGCCAGACCACAGAGAATCGCCCTGTGAGTCGGGAACATTTGAACCACCAATGGAACAACCTCCTACAGAAATAAAACACCGGCCATTTTATCGAGATGAGAAGAGGCACACCAAACCATTACAATCGGTCACGCCTCATCGCTAGACGCAAAGAAGATCCGAGTGAAGGTCGCCATCGAAAACCAGCCTTGTGTGATGGAAGTCGATTCAGCATCGTCCCACTCGATGGTTTCCTGGAAGACCCTCAAACAATTAATCCCTGCCATCCGGCGTCAAGACCTCAGAGCCCAAAGAATCATACTCAAAGATTATCAGGGGAACTGAATTCCGGTCATTGGATCCAGCCAAGTCCAAGTATCATTCAAAAATCATACTGAGTTATTACCACTGACCGTTGTCAACCGTGACCGGCCTAGCTTGTTAGGCCTTCAATGGTTCGCCCCACTCAGGATCGAGGTAGCCGACATTCACCAAACCAGAAGCGACGACTGGGAAAAGGCCATTGCCCAGGAATTCCAGGAGGTTTTTGGAGACAAACTAGGTGAGTACAAGGGGACCCTGATATCATTTAACCTTAACCCTGAAGTAGCCCCATCCGCCTTAAGCCTCGTCGGGTACCTTTTGCCCTTAAAACAAAAATTGACGAGCAGCTCGATAAATTAATAGCCCAGGGTGTTTTAGAACCAACTGACCACGCTCATTGGGAAACCCCAATTGTAACACCCATCAAACCAGATGGAGCGTTAAGGATTTGTGGGGACTACCAGGCTACCCTTAATCACACCCTTCAGCAAAACACTTACCCTGTACCGGTGGTACAACATCTTCTCCATTCTCTGGGGGGTGGAAAAATCTTCGCGAAATTGGATTTAGCACAGGCGTACCAACAACTGCCTGTAGATAAAAAAAACTGCAGAGGCACAGATGATCGTAATGCACCTAGGCACCTTTAAGTGCAACCGACTCCAATTCGGAGTGAGCGTAGCCCCAGGGATTTTTCAAAGTCTGATGGAGAGACTCTTGCAAGGGATCAAGGGGGTCGTGCCATATTTGATGACGTTTTAATTGCTGCCCTGAATAGAGAAATACTAGAAAAGCGGCTTAAATTGGTTCTCCAGAAATTTAAAGACTCTGGCCTTAAGGTTAAAAAAAATAAATGTCAACTGTGTACAGACAAAGTAGAGTTCCTGGGTACCTAATTGATAAACAGGGCATTCACCCCACTAACAGCAAACTGAGGGCAATCAAAAACACCCCAAGACCCAGAAATAGAACTGATCTCCAAGCTTTCCTGGGGCTCATTAACTTTTACAACATCTTCTTGCCCCAGAAAGCGACCGTAGCTGAGCCCCTACATAGACTTCTTGACAAAAAAGCAACCTGGGTCTGGGGACACAGAGAGGAGCATGCATTCCGACAAGTGAAAAACTTACTAACCTCAGATGCTGTTTTAATGCAGTATAATGAGACTCTGCCTTTAACAATTGCATGTGACGCGTCACCGTTTGGAGTAAGAGCCATTTTGAGTCATGTGTTACCAAATGGTAGTGAGGCCCCTATTGCCTATTTTTCAAGGACCTTATCAAAGGCTGAACATAACTATAGCCAGATCAACAAAGAGGCTCTTGCTGTTGCATCTGCTGTGAAACGGTTTCTTGAATATGTGTATGGATGAGTTTTTACTATTGTTACCAACCACAAACCTTTGTTAGGAATTATCGCGGGAGACAAGCCAACCCCCTATATATTGTCACCGAGAATGACTCACTGGTCAGAGTTTTTAGCTGCGTACAACTATTAATCACAACACCACCCGGGGAAAGCCATTCCCCATGCTGATACATTGAGCCATGCCCCACTTTCAGAAACCGTTGATGACCCAGCTCCAACCCTTACGACACTCCAGATTGAAACGCTACAGTCACCACCGCTAACAGCCAGAGATATTGCAATTGAAACAAAACGAGATCCTGTATTGGCGCGAGTTCTTAGCTGGGTCGAAAGAGGATGGCCAATAGAACAAACCTCACCCCTTTCAGAAACCGGCAAACAGAACTGTTTTCGCAAAAAGGCTGCATCCTATGGGGAGATAGAGTCATCGTCCCAGAGCGGTTACAATGAGCAGTATTGAAAACATTGCATGACGGTCACCCTGGCATCGTGCATATGAAAGCAGTCGCACGAAGCTATGCATGGTGTCCGGGAATCGACAAACAAATCGAAGCCTGGGTAAAGACTTGCTTAAAGTGCCAAGAAGTCAGCAGTGCCCCATCTAGAGCAACTCCAACAGAATGGGAAACCCCCCAGGGGCCATGGTCCCGCATCCACGTTGATTTTGCGGGACCTACTAAAGGACATACGTTCTTCCTAACAGTGGATGCCTATTCCAACTGGCTCAAGGTCCATGAAATGAAGAATACTACAACCAAGTCTGTCATCCGAAAATTGAACATGCTATTCGCAACGCACAGACTGCCAGACGTTCTGGTCTCCGACAACGGACCCCAGTTCACCGCCCTGTAGTTTGAACAATACTTTGCGGATCGGGGCATCAGCCATGCACTAACCTCACCAGTGTACCCTGTGGCTAATGGCAGAGCCGAGCGCATGGTACAATTTATTAAAAAAAACCCTCCACAAAATGGACTATGGGGACATTGACGAAAAAATAAACAGAATACTCCTACTCCAACACATCACTCTGCACAGCGTCACCAACAAGACGCCAACTTAATTGTTGATGGGACACAAGCTCCATTCCCACCTTGACCGGATTCACCCTTTCTACGAGCCAGAGAAACCCCGCGGATCTAGCGGAAAATGCCGCAAATTCAAGGTAGGTGATGTCATTTTCGCTAAAAACCTCTCTGGCGAACCATTATGGATCGAAACAACTGTAATTGAAACCACTGGGCCCAGATCGTACCGTGTGCAAACCTGCGATGGAAAAATATGGAAACGCCATATAGATCAGCTTCGCTCTAGGCTACAACTCAGTTCCCGCGACTCCTGGGACTCCCAAACTGAGGGGGGAGGAGATGTCAAAGAAACCGAATTCAAGATGGTGGAAAACAGGAGCAAAAGAAGTCAGCAATTGGGCGTGACGAATGAAGAAGAATCAGGGAGGAGAGTGTCTTCGCCACAGAGGAATACCTCAATGGAGGTTAGCCCACAAAAATCGGAGGACAACAACAACGACAGAATTAGTGGCACCGAGTCGTCCAATGAGAGTGCAGAACCGCTGATACCAGATATGTCCAAAAATGTCCCACCGAAGCCGGACTGCAGACAGGAACCTGTGGGACAGCGCAAATCTAATAGACAGTTAAAACAACCTACATATCTTAGGGATTACATCACCGCACCCCTCAAATGGAACCCGGGGGGAAGGGGTGTTATGAACTAATAGAAGTGTTTAAATAAAGTTTAACAAAGCTTCAAGAAAAAGCAGGGTTCTAATCCTGTACTTCTGGTTGGCCAATAATAGAGAAATCAAATTGGTCCATTATGGATGATCTGATTGGCTGTTAATGAGCCACTCTCATTGGTTCAAGGGTTTAACGCTTCCATGTTCTCATTGACTAATAGGTCAGCAGCCTGCCCTATAAAAGGGCTGCTGCTGCACTAAGGTTTTGCTCTATTCAGAATGATTAATAAAAGAGTTGAAGTTCACTGTTTACTGCCTCGTCTCCATTCCTTGTACCCATGTGCAGAACTTAACATCTTTGTTTTTCCAGTTTATCACTATTTCTCCCTTGTAAATGTCTGAGTATTTTTTGTTACTTCAAATTTCATCAAATTCCTTAAAACAAAGCAAAACCAACCAATCAATCCCCTTTAGTGTTTGTGTAGCTTTAACTAGGGATATACTCATTCACCATTCTTTTAGCAGACAGGCAAATTGAAATCAGCCATTTTATTCCCCTTTCAGGCTTGTAATTCATCTTCTCCTAAGGCAGCTTCAGGTGGATTATAATTCAAAACTACTGAAAGATTCTTTCCTCCCCACACATTCTTCTTTCTTTACTTTTTATTTTAAAGAAAGACACCGTATTGCTTTTCAACAAGTTAAAACTGAATAAGGTTTTATAAAGGAGTATAGAATTATATATGAATAAAGGAGGTAATGAAGACTGGTATCTGAATGACACACACAGAACTGTAAACCCCTCCTCTCACTCTCCATTGTTTTATATCTTTCCAAAATGATTTCATCTCCTCTTCTATTATAGTTGGTAGCAAAATGTTCTTCTTCAAATCCATAAAAAGGAAATATAGCACAGTAGAAATGTTTTCTCTTACATAAACAAAAGAAAATTGGAAGGCCATTTGAAGGATGCACAGATCTAATTCCACTCACTTTAAAAGAAATATATCTTATCCATGTCTTTTATACCTGTATAAAGCTTGGAAAAGGGCTTTACAGATTGCAGGCACTCAGAATCTTCCTCATGTGGGCATCTGGCATCTGAGCAGCTTTGTACAAAATTTAGAGTCATTTTGAAGTTTAATTAGGGAAACTTTTGTCATGTTTTCTCCTTCAGTTGTACCTGAAGTGAGATCCCATCCAAGAAAGAAAGAACAGAAAGTCCCCAAGTAGACTTTCCTCCCACACAATCTGTTGTCTATGCAATAAGATTAATAAAGTGTGAGTTTGGAGTAAGTGCAGGGTTCTGACCCTGCATTTCTGATTGGCTGTTAAGTGGCTGGACCGGATTGGCCCGTTCCGGGGAATCCGATTGGCCCTTAACAGAGAGTTCTTATTGGTTATAAGAGCTAGCGTTCCTAGCTCATTATTGGTTAAACGTTACAGGGTTTGCCTATATAAGGCGGGTTTAACTGCTGTTGAACAGAAGAAGTCACAATGTAAATAAAGAGCTGAAGTTCACAGTTCAGAGGCTTGTCTCCATTCTTTCTCGCCCATGCTCAAAACATAACACTGGCGACGAGGATGGGATTTGGAGATATCTGAACCAACGAAACTTCGAAGAACACCGAGCACGTGACAGACGACGCCAACAACGGAACCATGTCTGGCGGCATCGTACCACCCACTCCGTTCAATCCAACAGAAGAAGACTGGGAGTCGTACATGGATCATTTCCAAATGTTCCTAGACACGAACAACTTAAAGGACACCACAGCCGGGAAGAAACGGGCGATGTTCCTAACGCATTGCGGTCCAACCGTATTTAAGATGGCTAAAGCACTAGCCAAACCCCGAGAAGTGAAGGCCATGGATTGGGATGACCTCAAACCTATCCTGCGAGACCACTACGCCCCGACCATGCCTATGCTCGTGAGACGCCACGAGTTTTATCAAAGAAGCCAGCGAAAGGGAGAAAGTGTGGCTGACTTCTTAGCAGACCTCCGAAATTTGGGAGGCCTCTGCGGATTCACCGATCTAGAAGAAGCACTAAGAGATCACATAGTTCTGGGATTAGATGCACCAGGCGTCCAAAGCAAGCTGATGGCGAAAGGCAACATCAGCCTTGCCAACACCATCGCTGATGCTACGGCAGCAGAAGCAACCAGGAAGTCAGCTGCACAACTACGTCGAAACCGTGCTCCGGTACCACCGCCGGCCAGCGAAATCTCACCTAGTTCAGAAGAACAGCTTGCGACAACGCACCACGAGGACCTCTCTTTGTCGTCAGACAGCGACGAAGAAGGGGTCCATCGACTGCGGTCCGACCGGGACCCTCACCCGAAGCCTTTACGCCCTTGCGCTGGCTGTGGAGCCAACCATGCCAGGTCCGAATGCAAATTCTGCAACGCACTCTGCCATGAGTGCGGGAAACGAGGCCACATCGGACAGGTCTGCCGCAGCTTGCCAGGACCCAGCCAGGCCTCAAAAGGGACTAACTATCGCCAATCGACAGGAAACCGTCCTGTAAGGCGAGAGCCAGTAAACCACTCCTACAGAAATCGAGCTTTGCAGAGAGAAGAGGCTCACCATACTATCACTATCGGTCACGCCTCAGCCTTGGACACTAAGAAAATCCGAGTCATGGTAGCTATCGAGAACCAGCCTTGCCACATGGAGGTCGACTCGGGATCGTGCCTCTCAATGGTGTCTTGGAAGAAACTCAAGCAACTCATCCCCACAATTCAACGCCAAGATCTCCATTTCCAATGCCTCATCCTCAAGGACTACCAGGGGAATCGAATTCCTGTCATCGGGTCCTGCAGAGTCCAAATCTCCTTCAAGAAGCACACAGCGTACTTACCTTTAACGGTCATCGATAGAGATAGGCCTAGCCTACTGGGCCTCCAATGGTTCGCGCCACTCGGCATTGAAGTGGCCGGTGTAAACCGAGTCGGTGGCTGTGACTGGGAGGAAGACCTTATTTCTGAGTTCAGGGACGTCTTCGCGGACACCTAAGGCGAGTACAAGGGGGCCCCAATCTCATTCAGCTTAAATCCAAAAATAGCTCCCATTCGCCAAAAGCTCCGTCAAGTTCCGTTTGCCTTAAAATTGAAAATCGACAAACAACTCGACAAACTGATAGCTCAGGGGGTGTTGGGGCCCATCGATCACTCCCCGTGGGAAACCCCTATTATAACACCCATTAAGCCAGATGGGTCAATCCGAATTTGTGGGGACTACCGGGCCACTTTGAACCACGCCCTGCAGCAGAACGCGTATCCAGTTCCGGTGGTGCAGCACCTCCTCCATTCCCTGGGGGGCGGGAAAGTTTTCGCTAAATTGGATTTAGCTCAGGCATATCAGCAATTACCAGTAGATGAAAAAACGGCACAGGCCCAAACTATTGTGATGCACCGAGGTGCCTTTAAATGTACCCGGCTGCAATTCAGAGTGAGTGTAGCTCCGGGGATTTTTCAGAGCCTTATGGAAAGGTTATAGCAAGGAATTAAGGGCGTGGTCCCCTATTTTGATGATGTATTAATTGCAGCCCCTACAAAAAAAATCTTACAGGACCAGTTAAAATTAGTCCTAAAAAAATTCCAAGAGGCCGGTCTTAAGGTTAAAAAAAAACAAATGTAAATTGTGTACTGACAGTGTTGAGTTTTTAGGGTACCTGATTGATAGCCAGGGCATTCACCCTACCGAAAGTAAATTAAAAGCGATCAAAAATTCTCCCAGGCCAAGAAACAAGGCCGATCTCCAGGCATTCCTAGGCCTCATCAATTTTTATAATGTATTTTTACCGCACAAAGCAACTGTCACTGAACCGTTACACCGATTGTTAGATAAAAAAGCAATTTGGTTATGGGGTTACCATGAAGAACAGGCGTTCCGAAATGTTAAAAAACTGCTCACTTCTGACTCTGTACTCATGCAGTATAATGAGACTTTGCCATTAGTTATAACCTGTGATGCATCGCCTTTCGGGATGGGTGCCATTTTGAGCCACATACTGCCTAATGGGAACGAAGCCCCTGTTGCATATTTCTCAAAGACTCTTCAAAAACGGAGCAGAACTGTGGACAAATTGATAAAGAAGCCCTCCCAATTGTCTCAGCTGTGAAAAGATTTCACGAATACGTGTATGGTAGGGTTTTTACTATTGTGATTGACCACAAGCCTTTGTTAGGGATAATAGTCGGAGAAAAGCCGACTCCCTACATATTATCCCCTAGGATGACCCGATGGTCAGAATTCTTAGTTGCTTATAACTATCGGCTGCAATACCGCCCCGGGAAAGCCATTCCCCACGCTGACGCATTGAGCTGAGCACCGCTTCCAGAGACTCTCGACGATCTGGCACCAATGGTAACCACGTTGCAAATTGAGGCACTCAACTCGCCGCCACTGACCGCCCGAGATATTGTGAGAGAAACCAAATGCGACCATACCCTAGCACGAGTCCTAGGCTGGGTAGAATGCGGATGGCCATTGGACCAGTTATCAGATGACTTCACACCATTCAAGTCTCGACAGACCAAGCTCTTCTCCCAAAAAGGCTGTTTCATCTGGGGTGATAGAGTCGTTATCCCAGAACGTCTCCGAAAAGCGCTACTGAGAGCTTTGCACGATGGCCACCCCGGCATTATGTGAATGAAAGCCCTTGTGCGAAGCTACGCATGGTGGCCGGGCATTGACAAGCAAATCGAACAGTGGGTTAAAGCTTGTCCCAAATGCCAAGAAGTCAGCAACGCCCCACCAAAAACCATGCCTACTGAATGGGAGACAGCATATGGACCCTGGTCCTGAATTCACCTGGACTTCGCGGGGCCAACCCAAGGCCACACTTTCCTGCTTACCGTCGACGCCTACTCGAATTGGCTCAAAATTCATCACATGACGACTACGACCTCCGAGGCGGTTATCAAAATTTTAAACAGACTCTTTGCAACTCATGGATTACCAGACGTCCTGGTATCCGATAATGGCCCACAATTTACTGCACTAGCGTTCGAGCAGTACCTCACTGACCGCGGCATCTGCCATGCGCTCACCTCGCCTGCGCACCCTGCGACCAATGGCCGAACAGAACGCATGGTCCAATTTGTGAAGAAAACCTTGCAAAAGGTAGACTACGACAACATTGACGACAAGGTTAATCAAATCCTCTTCTTGCAACACATCACCCCACATAGCGTCACCAACAAAATTCCCGCTGAACTGCTAATGGGACGAAAGCTCCGCTCCCACCTTGACCGGTTGCACCCGGCTTATGAACCGGAGAAACCACTAGAATCCAGTGGCCGCTGTCGCACCTTCCAGGTAGGAGACCTGGTTTATGCAAAAAACCTATCGGGCGACCCGTTGTGGGTGGAAGCGACAGTAGTACGTGTAACCGGCCCCAGATCCTACCTTGTGCAATGCCTTGACGATAAACTTTGGAAATGGCATATCGACCAATTACGATCGCGGCTTTCAGCAGCCAGTCCGCAAATTCCCTTTGACCAAACTGAGGTGGGGGAGGTACGGAAGAAGATGATTTCCTAGGAAACCAGTTAGAAGGAAACGACTGTTTAATAGAAACTCAGGAAGCGGAGCCGGAGGGAGAAACGGTTGCACCTCAGGGAATTGCAGAAAATGTGGACAATGACGTAGAAGTGAACTCTGAACCAGAAACAGCCCCACTGCCAAACAACGATCTACCTCAGCATGATTGCAACCAGCCGATACAACGAAAATCAAAGAGACTAATAAGACAACCGTCCTACCTAAGGGACTATATAACTGCGCCCTGAAATAAGAAGCCAGGGGGAAGCCAGGGGGAAGGGGTGTATGCAATAAGATTAATAAAGTGTGAGCTTGGAGTAAGTGCAGGGTTCTGGCCCTGCACTTCTGATTGGTTGTTAAGCGGCCAGACCGGATTGGCCCATTCCGGGGCATCCGATTGGCCCTTAACAGAGAGTTCTTATTGGTTATAAGAGCTAGCGTTCCTAGCTCGTTATTGGTTAAACGTTACAGGGTTTGCCTATATAAGGCGGGTTTTACTGCTGTTGAATAGAAGAAGTCACAATGTAAATAAAGAGCTGAAGTTCACCGTTCAGAGGCTTGTCTCCATTCTTTCTCACCCATGCTCAAAACATAACACAATCTACATCATAGCCATGAAGGAGGAATAGATACAATGAACCACCAAATCACTGTTGCCAAAACTGATGATGGTTATGAACTCTAACTTCTTTGAACTAGGCTCTTCGTTAAGTGAAACTAGTGTTTCCAGAATACAGTTTAGCCACTGCCTCAATATGAGACTGTTCACAGTTATGACAATGATGAAGAAATGATTTTGCAATCAGTCGTCATATTTGCAACCTTCATAAGTCTGCAAAGAAAAGCTGAAGTAAAATTGCAAAATCACAATGCTTCATTTAGCAACTGTTTTAACAATTAAATTTCTGCTCCCTATTGTAGTTGCTAAATGGGAACCACCTGTATATGTGTGGCTAAATTAAATCTCTGAAGTTCCAAGTAAGAAAATAGTCTGTTATCTCTATAATGTATTCTTCAATCTTCAGAGCAATTTGGAATAGCTCAACCGATCAGAAAATCAGGAGAAGTACTCCCTAAGGAAAAGAGAAGCATTTACAAGTTCTTTTATTATTATCCCCATTCTGACTAAACACAATGCTATTTGTATAAATTTGAACCTGGCTGTAGGGTCTTTGCAATAGAATCTGTGAATTTTATTATCTATTCCACATGCTGAAAAAATATTTTTTTTCTTTAAATGTCACATATAAAACATAACATTTAAGGTAAACTCTTAATATTTCCATTCACAATGAAGTTCCAGGAAGGAACAACTAATTTCTATTGAACTTTTAGCAGAAATTTTTCAATATCTGTTTTTGCAACATTCTGCACCACACCACATCTGCAGGTGATCTGATTGGGGAGGGTTGCTTGCAAGTCTCAAATCATAATTAAATTATTGGTTATTTGACTACATCCATTCACAGTCTACATTCAAATTACCAATGTGTCTTTAAAAAAAAAAACCAACTATAGTTGATTTCTATTTAAGAACCTTTAACAGAAGTTCTTCAATCAATATTTCCTCTTGCAAGATTTCTGTACCGCAGCAAACTTGGAGGAAATCTGATTGGGGAGGGTTGTTTGCAAGATTTGTATCACAGTTAAACTGATTGGGCACCTATTGGTTATATGACTACAGTCATTAACAATCTACATTCTGTTGTGTATGTACCATAGTTAATAAAGTATGAGCTTGAGGTAAAGTGCAGGGTTCTGGCCCTGCACTTCTGAATGGCTGTTAGGTGGCCAGATCGGATTGGTTAGTTCTGAGGAATCTGATTGGCCCTTAACAGAGGATTCTTATTGGTTAAAAGAGCTAGTGTTCATAGATCACTATTGGACAATTCTTACAAGGGTTGCCTATATAAGGCAGAGTTCACTGTTGTTTTGAGAAGTCACTATGCTAATAAAGAGCTGAAAGTCACTATTCAGAGGCTGTCTCCATTTACTCCGACCCATGTCCAAGTACTTAACACTGGCGATGAGGATAGGATTTGGAGACGTCTGAACCGAAGAAGCCAAGAAGCGATACTGAGCACGTGATAAGACGACACCAACAACGGGACCATGTCCGGCGGCATCGTACCACCCGCTCCGTTCGATCCGAACCAAGAGGATTGGGAATCCTACATGGATCGCTTCCAAATGTTTCTCGAGACGAATAACTTGAAGGATGCCATACCAGCAAAGAAGCGGGCACTGTTCCTGACGCATTGCGGCCCAGCTGTATTTAAGATGGCTAAAGCACTCGCCAAACCTCGAGAAGTGAAAGCCATGAGCTGGGACGACCTCGAACCCATCCTGAGAGATCATTACGCGCCAACCGTGCCTAAACTCGTGAGACGCCATGAGTTTTATCAGAGAAACCAACGAAAAGGGGAGACCGTGGCTGATTTCGTGGCGGACCTCCAAAATTTAGGGGTCTCTGCGCGTTTGCCGATTTAGAAGAGGCACTAAGAGAACGAGTAATTCTGGGATTAGATGCGCTAGGCGTGCAAAGCAAGCTGATGGCGAAAGGCGACGTCAGCCTTGTTGACGCCATCATCGAAGCCACAGCTGCGGAGGCGACTAAAAAGTTGGCTGCACAACTACGGCAAAGCCGCACTCCAGTAACACTACCGACCAGCAAAATCTTACCCAACTCAGAAAGGCAGTTTTCAATAACACACCACGAGGACCTCTCTTCATCGTCAGAAAGCGACGAAGAAGGGGTCCATCGACTGCAGTCCGACCGGGACCCTCTCCCAAAGCCCTTACGCCGTTGCGCTGACTGTGGAGCCAACCATGCCAGGGCTGAATGCAAATTCCACAACGCACTGTGCCATGAGTGCGGGAAATAAGGCCACATCGGCCGGGTCTGCCGCAGCTTACCAGGACCCAGCCAGGCCTCAAAAGGGGCCAACTATCGCCAATTGACAGGAAACCGTCCTGTAAGGCGAGAGCCAGTAAACCACTCCTACAGAAATCGAGCTTTGCAAAAAGAAGAGGCTCACCATACTATCACTATAGGTCACGCCCCAGTTTTGGACACTAAGAAAATCTGAGTCACGGTAGCCATTGAGAACCAGCCTTGACACATGGAAGTCAACTTGGGATCGTCTCTCTCGATGGTGTCTTGGAAAACACTCAAGCAACTCATCCCCACAATTCAATGCCAAGACCTCCAATTTCAACGCCTCATCCTCAAGGACTACCAAGGAAATCGAATCCCCATTGTCGGGTCCTGCCGAGTCCGAGTCTCCTTCAAGAAGCATACAGCGTACTTACCTCTAACGATCATCGATAGAGATAGGCCTAGTCTATTAGGCCTCCAATGGTTTGCGCCACTCGGCATTGAAGTGGCCAGCGTTAACCGAGTCGGTGGTTGTGAGTGGGAGGAAGACCTTATCTCTGAGTTCAGCGACGTCTTCGCGGACAGCTTAGGCGAGTATAAGGGGACCCCAATCTCATTTAGTCTAGATCAAAAGGTAGCCCCCATTCGCTTGAAGCCCCGTCGAGTTCCATTTGCTCTTAAAGCAAAGATCGACAAACAACTCGACAAGCTAATTGCTCAAGGGGTGTTGAAGCCCATCGATCACTCTCCATGGGAAACCCCTATTGTAACACCCATTAAGCCAGACTGGTGAATCCCAATTTGTGGGGACTACCGTGCCACTTTAAACCACACCCTACACCAGAATGCGTATCCAGTTCTGCTGGTGCAGCACCTCCTCCATTCCTTGGGGGGCGGAAAGGTTTTCGCTAAATTAGATTTAGCTCAAGCTTATCAACAACTGCCAGTGGATGAAAAAACGGCCCAAGCCCAAACAATTGTAACGCACAGAGGTGCCTTTCAATGTACCCGATTGCAATTTGGAGTTAGTGTAGCCCCGGATATCTTCCAGAGCCTCATGGAAAGGTTATTACAGGGAATCAAGGGCGCGGTATCGTATTTTGATGACGTATTAATTGCAGCCCCTACCAAAAAAATCTTGCAGAATCATTTGAAATACGTTCTTAAAAAATTCCAACAGGCCGGACTTAAGGTGAAAAAAAATAAATGTCACTTATATACTGACAATGTTGAGTTTCTAGGATACCAAATTGATAGCCAGGGCATTCATCCTACCGAGAGTAAATTAAAAGCGATCAAAAACACTCCCAGACCACGCAACAAGGCCGATCTCCAGGCGTTCTTCGGCCTCATTAATTTCTATAATGTGTTTTTACCGCACAAAGCAACTGTCGCTGAACCGTTACACTGATTATTAGATAACAAAGCATTGTGGGTATGGGGTTACCAGGAAGAGCAAGCGTTCTGGAATGTTAAAAAACTGCTCACATCTGACTCTGTACTTATGCAATATAACGAGACTTTGCCGTTAGTTATAACCTGCGATGCATCGCCTTTCGGGGTGGGCACGATTTTGAGCCATGTACTGCCTCATGGGAACGAAGCCCCTGTTGCATATTTTTCGAAGACTCTTTCACAAGCAGAGCGGAACTATGCACAAATTAATAAAGAAGCTCTCACAATCGTTTCAGCTGTAAAGAAATTTCATGAATATGTGTATGGAAGGACATTTACCATTATAACTGACCACAAACCGTTGCGATGGATAATAGCCGGGGACAAGCCAACCCCCTACATATTATCCCCTAGAATGACCCGATGGTCAGAATTCCTAGCTGCTTATAATTATCGCCTGCAATATCGCCGGGGGAAAGCCATTCCCCACACCGACGCATTAAGCTGAGCACCGCTTCCAGAGACTCTCGACGATCTGGCACCAACGGCAACTACGCTGCAGATTGAAACACTCAACTCGCCGCCTGTGACCGCCCGAGACATCGCGAGAGAAACCAAACGAGACCACACCCTAGCTCCAGTCCTAGGTTGGGTAGAACGCGGATGGCCATTGGACCAAATACCAGATGACTTCGCACCATTTAAATCTCGACAGACTGAACTTTTTTCCCAAAAAGGCTGTATCATCTGGGGCGATAGAGTCGTTGTCCTAGAACGACTCCGAAAGACTCTGCTATGAATTCTGCACGAGGGCCACCCCGGCATCGTGCGGATGAAAGCGTTTGCACAAAGCTATGCATGATGGACGGGCATGGACGGGCAAATCGAGCAGTGGGTCAAAGTGTGTGCCAATTGCCAACAAGTCAGCAACGCCCCACCAAAAGCCATGCCTACTGAATGGGAGACGCCACGTGGACCCTGGTCCAGAATCCACCTGGATTTCGCGGGGCCAACCAAGGGCTATACCTTCCTGATGACAGTTAACGCATACTCCAATTGGTTAGAAATTCATTGTATGATGGCTACAACTTCCGAGGCAGTGATCAAGATCCTAAACAGACTCTTTGCAACCCACGGATTGCCTGACGTCCTGGTGTCCGATTACGGGCCACAGTTTACAACACTAATGTTCGAGCAGTACCTCGCTGATCGCGGCATCTGCCATGCGCTCACCTCGCCTGCGCACCCTGCGACCAATGGACAAGCGGAATGCATGGTCCAATTTGTTAAAAAGACTTTGCAAAAAGTGGACTATGACAATATCAATGACAAGGTCAACCAAATTCTCTTTTTGCAACACATAACTCCACATAGCGTCACCGGCAGAACTCCCGCCGAACTACTGATGGGACGAAGACTCCGCTCCAACCTCAACTGGTTGCACCCTGCTTACGAACCGGAAAAGCCAGTAGGATCCAGTGGCCGCTGTCGCACCTTCCAGGTAGGAGACCTGTTTACGCATGAAACTTATCGGGCGATCCGATATGGATAGAGGCAACAGTAGTACGAGTGACTGGCCCCAAATCCTACATAGTGAAATGCTGTGACAATAGACTGTGGAAACGGCATATCGACCAATTCTGGTCACAACTTACAACGGCCAGTCAACAACTCCCCCATGACCAAACCGGGGGGGGGGGAGGTACAGAAGAAGATGACATTCTAGGGAACCTGCTCGAAGGGAGCGACTTACTAAGTGATACTCAGGAAATGGAGCAGGAAGGAGAATCGTTTGCACCGCAAGAAATTGCACCTGAGCAAGAAGCAGATCCACTGCCAAACAACAATCTACCTCAACAGGATTGCAACCAACCAGTCCAACGAAAATCCGAAAGACTTAAAAGACAACCATCCTATTTAAAGGACTATATAACTACACCGTAATTAAGAAGCCAGGGGGAAGGGGTGTTGTGTATGTACCATAGTTAATAAAGTATGAGCTTGAGGTAAAGTGCACGGTTCTGGCCCTGCACTTCTGATTGGCTGTTAGGCGGCCAGATCGGATTGGTTAGTTCTGAGGAATCTGATTGGCCCTTAACAGAGGATTCTTATTGGTTAAAAGAGCTAGCGTTCATAGCTCACTATTGGACAATTCTTACAAGGGTTGCCTATATAAGGCAGAGTTCACTGTTGTTTTGAGAAGTCACTATGCTAATAAAGAGCTGAAAGTCACTATTCAGAGGCTGTCTCCATTTACTCCGACCCATGTCCAAGTACTTAACACATTCAAATTACTAAACTTCCTTTTTTTAAAAAAGACAGCAATATCAATTCCTCAGACAAAGTTCAGTTCCTGGCGATTAGTTGGATACAGCTGTACATTTCTTCTATACTCTCCCAAATAATATGGAAGAAATTTGCTATTGCCTTCCCTCAGATAATTTCTTGAGTTTCTGGGAATCTCTTGTTGAAGTATTACATTAAATTAAGTATTAAATTTAAGTATTGAGCAGGGGGTTGGATTAGAAGACCTCCAAGGTCCCTTCCAGTTCTGATCTATTTTAATTCTAACCAAGTCCAAAACTAATTATTTTTTTCTGAATTCCATTAAATTTACAAAGTACTGCTGTGCTACTAATCTACAAACAATGATTAAAGTATGTTATGTCCAGTATTTAATCTGTTTTGCTACTATCAAAGAGACTAATTTCAGTGAGCAGCAAACGATTCACAAAAAACACAGATCTAATGTATCAGAGGTGTTAGTGGACAAAATAATAATGACAACAGCTCTGAGAACTGGTTTTTTTGTCAGTGGTGGAATGGAATTGAGTTATCCATGAGACCACCTGCAATTAAATATGAAATATTTATTCAAACTAGAGTTATAAACAGATTTTCCATCTCAATCATTTTAATGAGAAATAAACCTCAAAGCTTTTACTCTGGGATTTGGAAGGGTACTTAATGCTTTGCAAAAGCAGATCATTTGGAGAACAGTGCATTTTCAATAAAACAATTGAAGCATTTAATTGGTGCAGCTTTTTACATATTTGAGAAATATTAATACAAAAAGCCGGGTAAAATCAAAATGCAAAAATGCACTTAATTTTATACAATCTTTCTTCAGATTCCTACTGACAGTAATATATGTTATATCATCATGCTGACTATGAACCAGAGATACTAGTTAAAAAAGGAATTTAAAAATCCCATACTGTCAGGAACTATCTGTGCATACTTCTCCTGTCTTTTTAATCTGTTCCAGTATGATTGCCTGTGGAGAGCTGGAAAAAAAGTTCAAAAAGTTGTAGTCCATTGACTTATTTGCCTAGGAGTAAATTCCACTGAACTTACTATTGAATAGATGCATAAAACTGCAGACTTAATATTTATTTATTAATTACTATTTATTATTTATTTATTATTACTATGTGAGATGAACCAAAAGCTTCAAAATTCTGTGGCATCTAAATTGTCACCTTGTTCTAGTGTGAAATCATTGGACAATGATTAAAATTATTACATTTTAATTAATACTAATAAGGTTGATGTATTACTTCCTTGAATTCCCATTTTGACTCCCATACTGTTCGATTAAAACATGTACATCAGTTAAATCATGTGAGGAAAAAATCTTTTTAAAAAATCAAGGAGGTGAACAACAGGAATGGAAGGGATGAATTTCCCCAAATGTCATGTAATTTTTTTTATGGTGATTATGTTTGTCTTGCAGATACAGATGTGCCCATTCTCACACAATCTGGAAAACTGCCCATTTTAAATCATACAGTAACTGTATTTTAGTTCGTGTAGTAACAATACATGTTTGAATTTATTTTTTTTCATCTTTAATCTGCAATGTGCCATCTTACCTACAGCTTGGAAGTACGAGGAAAGAAAGTTATGAATGAATCATTATTGTTTTGATGTAGAAATTAAGAATGTGGTGAATAACACCACATTTTTTCTTTAAAAAAAATATGTTGGAAACCAGATTTCTTTCAAACTAGGATTCTTTTGAGAAGCATGAACCTATCTTCTACCCTTTTCCCCTCCATCTGCACTGAAAGTCCCTAAAGAATGACAAGTTCAACTCCTCACCAAGGCAAGTAGGACCCATAGGTTGAATATATATGCATAAAACATAAGAGTCATAGACTGTGTTCATCAGCCAGCAACTAGTTTCTTTCAATCTATTTAAGCCCAGCAACTACAAAAGGGGAAGATCTTAGCCAATGCTAAGGGCACATGGTCTCAGCAACAACAAATCTTGGAAAGTTCAGGCAAAGACTCCAGATTTAATCAGCAAAACGTAGAGGAAGCCGCTCAGCATTGGGAAGCAAGTCCTGCACATCTTCCATATTTGTTTTAATTTTTATTTTATTTTCTACATACTGAAACAGCCTTCTCTTGCCCTGTATATTTGCCAAAAAAAAAGTATGGAGCTCTTATGCAGTAAAAATATAGGCATGCAATATAAAGACATTCAAAAATGACCAACTCATGGCAGCAGGATTGCCATTATAGCTTAGCAAACAAGATTTTCTGAGTGGTCCTTTCTCTTTGATAATGCAGAAGGATCTAAAGTCCTTAATAGACATAGTCTGTACTTATACTTGCCTTACCTTTATACTCTAGTACAGGGCTGTCAAATTCATAGCCCGCAGGCCAGATAAGTCACACACTGGCCACACCCATGCCCGATTTACCAAAGGGGGAAAAAGTCATGATACATCATGTGATACTGCCATGATGACACAAGTTTGACACCCCTGCCCTAGTAGATTACAATAGGAGAAACTGGTTCAAAAACACTCATATCCATCTGCTCTTGAAATGTGATGCCTTTTTTTTTTGTCAAATAATATTGCAATGAATTCTATTATCCAGTCTCCCTGGGTTCTTCTTTTTCCACATATAGTTTCTGATGTTTATTTTCATGAGCAAAAACTGCAATGCAAGACAAAATAAATACAAGCCTAAGTCTTTAACATCCAGGCAGCATTCTAAGAGAGGATGCTATAATCTAGTTATTGTCCAGATGTTTCTAGCCTATTTGTGATATGATAACTTTCATAGCGTAATTGAACAAAATCCATCATACTTATGGTTAACAGCATAGGGTGTAACAATTATTTGCTTTCTGGTCTTAGGTCACGTTTAATATATTCATTTCAAGAGGTTTAACTTTGTCTTAGAAATTTCCATCGGTTCATCCTAACCAGCGTATGGACAAGAAATATATTTTTATAAGTTACAAAGAGCTATTGTTGACCTCCATCTACCCTCACCTATATTATCGAGAGCCTTAGCGTAAAATGTATTTTTCTTAAGGTATGTCTCATAAATAAAGCAAGTGAGGCAGGCAGCTGATCTGAAGTCTTATTGTGAATAGTAAATTGTTAGTTATTACTACATTTTTATTGGGAAAGTGATTGAATTATTACATGCTTCAAGTGCTAAAGTATTTTGGATGGCCTTGTACATGTTGATTTTAGGGGTTGCTGCTTCTCTTAAGGCAGTAAAATACTATATTTTCAGTTACTTCTGCCAGTTCTTTTTTTCCTTTCTCTGTCCACAGTAAGGAGTTTTTGGTCTAATTTTATACAAACACATTACATTTAAAAACAATCAGTGCACCATTTTGCAGTTTCTGTCCATATTTTGGAAACAAAATGGGCTTAACAATTTTTTACCCAGAAGGTTATATACTGAAAAAGAACTGACCTTGGGAAGAATGGAACAAACTGCTAAGGGGGAACTTACAGAAAAGGTTACATGCTGTTGAGAAAGGAAATGTGAGAAAGAAACTCAAAATAACTTCATCTTGATAATGTAAGATGGGCAGAAAGAAACTTGGACAGCTTTCAAGATTTTCTAATTCTATCTAACTTCAATAAAGAACTTTCCTGCTGGAATCCCTTTTATGTCTTTGAAACTTGGCCTACATCAAAGGACTGATATAATATCAAGAAAGGGAAAACAGAAATCCAAATTAATTAATAAACTCGAGAAAACTAGTGTTAGAAATCTAGTCTGCTAAATTTATATTTTAATGAATGGATTTTGTGCTAACAAAGTAAAACTATAAAAATATAGATAATTGCCTGGAAGCTAGTTCTTTTTATTTTCTCTTGAGTAGACTTATGTAAGATTGTCAGTGTGCAGTCTAATTTACACCAATAATATGGATAAGAACAAAGCTGTATTGATATCTTGGTTTCCTAATATCAGATTCCATAGGATTTCTCCTAGTCCAGGTAGATTATTTCTCCTCCATATCCTTCAGTGATATTGTACTCCATATTGATCAGTGATCTGTAGAACCAGTGAAGAGGACCAAGCATTGGTACAGCATAAATGTTATCGTTTTTACAGTGAACTTTCATCCCTGGCTTCTGGGGAAGTCTCTCATAACTTCAAATGATTGTTAAATGATCATCCATAAGTCGAGGACAACCTCTAGTACAAACAAAGAAATAAGGAACCCTTGACTATCAGCTACCCATTTGCCTTTCTTCAAAGTAAGTTGTTCTCATTTTCTCCTCTCCTCTGAAAAATAGAAGCGAAACTAACTACTACTGAATGCAAATGTAAAATTAAATTAGAATAGGGTTGCTTCTGTAACTTGGGCAAAAGAATGTATGTTCTCCTATCCCAACTTGTATAATTTGTCCATTGCATTCTGATTATGGATGGAATTATCCCAAAAAATTATTAAGGACCAAGGAAGAGACAGTAACCAAAAAAGATAGAATTCATAAATAGTGATAACCACAGTCTGTAGGGAAACCAGAACATACAGGCAAAAGAAAAAGAAAAGTAAGCAATTCTGCAACCTGCAGAATACATAAAATGAATTATGTATTTTGTTATGAATACAGACCATTCCTGGCTTCTGTCAATATTAATGGTCTTGACTGAAAATTACAGTTATTTATAATTCCAAGATCTCCATTTTGGATACAATAGCACCTTATACAGAACAAGATATTATTGTTGCAGGATTAAAGGTCTAGATATATCTAGTTATATATTGAAAGATATTTCCTGGCTCTTTTCAAATCCCTCTTATACTTTTTTTTACAGAATAAGACAGGAGGAGCCGTACTTCTGGCAACAGAACATTTTTAGTTGTGTTAGCTACAATGACTTCAAGAGATCACTGATGAAGTGTTAGATAGTAAAGGAATTAGCATGAATAAAACAGAACCACTAAGCATTTGCAGAAGAAATGTGATGCTGCATACTTGATACCTTCTCTCTTAAAAATGGTGACTTCCTCAATGGAAGATTAATTTGGTAAGCATTTCATTCATAGTGGTATTTATGAATGAGTTTTTCTATCAGTCCAAGCTTGCACTTTATTCTTTGTAACAAAAACATGTAACATCACACCATTATCACAGCAGTGCAAAATGTTATAGATTTAAGATAGCTACTTACTAAGAATCTTGTAAAACCAGTGAAGAGAGAAAACTTTTTTTCTTTGTGATTGATGCTTACTCCTTCAGAATAACTGTTCAAGGTTATTTGGAACAAATAACTAAAATCTTTAGTTTCAAGTGAAACAAGCAAAAATATTAGTTAGTGTAAATTTTATTATGATCTATTTAGCCTTTTTTTCCCCCTTTCTACCATGCAAATCAAAGCCATTAGAATAATAACCCTATGAGCCAGAGAGAGTAACCTAATGGTTGGGCTGAGAGAGAGTAACTGGCTCAAAGTCACTCAGCTGGCTTTCATGGCTAAGGTGGGGCTTGAACTCAGTCCTCCACTTTCTAGTCTGATGCCTTAACCCTAGGTTGTTAAACTTGCAGCATCACGTTATCATCATGTGATGTATTGTGACTTTTCCCTTCGCTAAACTGGGGATGGGCATGGTCAGCGTGTGACACATCCGACCCACGGGCCACAAGTTTGACACCCTTGCCTTAACCAGTAGAACAAACTGGCTTTTTATATTATATCTCATTTACATTATATTTACATTACCTATAATTATAAGTATTGCAAGCAAGTTCTATAACTGCACAATTATTAAACCTTCAAATTAAATGTGAAATTTCATTTCATTTTCTACTTCAAGCATAAAAAATCAAAAGGAACCATACCAAGAAAACTATTAACATTGATAAAAACCAGAACCCAATCAAACATCTGCAGTTTTTATTGAAAAGTTACAAACATCAATAAGCTGAATACAAGAGAGTGAATTTTCATTTATAGCATGGGGATGATTAATCAGAAGAGCCCTAGTGATGCAATGGTTAGAAAGCAGCATTGCAGGCAAGCTCTACCCACTGTTCAATCTTGGCAGGTCTCAAGGTTGACTCAGTCTTCCATCCTTTCAATGTTGGTAAAATGAGAACCCAGACTATTGGGGGCAATGTGCGGACATTCTAAATGACCTAGAGAGTCCTGTAAAGCACTACGAGGCAGTATATAAGTCTAAGTGCTATTACTTATTCTATAGAAATATCCCAATAGAAACAACAGCAAATGAAACATATTTGTTTTAAAAAGTTTACATTGCCATCTTAATCAAATTCATTTTTTTCCTATTGCACACACACACACACACACACACACACACACAGAGAGATACATATATAGATATATAGACATAGAGATACAGATATATAGATATAGATATAGATATCAAAGGAGTTCTTCAAAATGAAGCACAAGTAGTGAAAAACTGGATAACAAAAATGTCTGGAGTTGCTTAAAGCCATTTCTTCACAAGTGACTTGTAACATCTTCTGGAGTCAACAAACCATCACTGTGGCAAAATAGGAGTAATAGATTTAGGTTTTATATAATTCCAGTAAGGCTGTGGGCAAAAGTCTGAAGATGCTGAAGTTATTAGTGCAGAAATAAATGTCTTCCTAGTAAGGATTTAAAAGAAATCCATCACAGGTTTATGATAGTGAATTTGTGATAGATAGATAGATAGATAGATAGATAGATAGATAGATAGAAAGATAGATAGATAGATAGATAGATAGATAGATAGATAGATAGATATAGATTTTTAATGATTTCGGGAGTTTCTTTTATCAGGACTTGAGTGAATAATGAACCCACATCTAAAATTACAAACAGATCTTCTTGTTCCATGTGTAGATTTTTGATCATTTCCAAGAGGTGGTATGAGTTTTGTACATGTGAAGCTGCTGCTTCAGCATGGGGCTGTAGCTGCTTTGCTAGGTATTTGGCTAGGTTTTGTAATGGTGCTCCTTTAGAGCTGACGATGGGTCTGAACGGTGTGCCTTCTTTGTGTATTTTGGAAGGCCGTATAGTTTGGGGCATCTGGAAGATTTTTCTCTTGGGATGATCATCTGTTGGATCTCTTTGCTCATGTGGCTGGTTTTAATTTTCTTCTTGGTTATTTGAATTTAAAACAGAAATGGCTGTGAAAGTCTGACTCATAGATGAACACTATACAGAAGCCTGATGATGGCAGATGAGATTCTGCTGAAACGTTGCTACAACTTTAAAAGCACAACTATTATGACGTGGGAAAATACCCGAACTAAGCTGAATGCCATACATGTAAGTACCCGCGAAAACTATATATATATATATATATATATATATATATATATATATATATATATATTACACACACACATACACATACACATACACATACACATACACATACACATGCACATACACACACACACACACACACACAAAATCACTCGTCCAACACATGGAAGCCACAGGTCATAACATCAACTTCAACGGCACCAAAACCCTAGCCACCATAGAAAATCCCAGCCACATAATCATCAGAGAAGCCATAAAGATTGAAAAAAGACCAGAAAGCATGAACAGAAGAGATGATTCCACCAGGCTGTCAATCATTTGGAAGCCTGCACTCACAAACAAACAAATCTCCACACCACAAGCCAGGCAAACACCTGGGCACAAACAGATCCCCCCTGATACCTCCAGCTCAAACACACCCCAACCAGGCACCCAGATGAAACCCAGCTTCCTAACGAATGATAGCCATCCATTTACCCGAAGCCAAGCTGCACTAAAGGCCTCCAATAAAGTAACACAATGTTGTCAGCCAATCAAGATACAAAAAGAGCCCCCCCCCAAAAAAAAACAGACAGAAGATATTTGTAGCAGAACACAGCAAACTCCAAGACCAATAAACACAGACCAAGACTCTCAACCAATCAGGAGGAAGAAAAAACCATTCTGACACAGCAATAGGCTGCCCCAAATTTAAATCTGAAACCACTGTAAAAGTCTGACTCACAGACAAACACCATACAGAAGCCTGATGATGGCAGATGAGATTCTGCTGAAACGTTGCTACAACTTTAAAAGCACCACGTGGGAAAATACCCGAACAAAGCTGAATGCCAGACATGTAAGTACCCGCGAAAACTTAAGAAAACATATATATATATATATATATATATATATATATATATATATATATATATATATATATATATATATATATATATATATATATATATAAAAAATTCAGCTTTGTTCGGGTATTTTCCCACGTCATTGTAGTTGTGCTTTTAAAGTTGTAGCAACGTTTCAGCAGAATCTCATCTGCCATCATCAGGCTTCTGTATAGTGTTCATCTGTGAGTCAGACTTTTACAGTGGTTTCAGATTTAAATTTGGGGCAGCCTATTGCTGTGCCAGAATGGTTTTTTCTTCATCCTGATTGGTTGGGAGTCTTTGTCTGTGTTTATTGGTCTTGGAGTTTGCTGTGTTCTGCTTGATTGGTGTTTCTAATATCTTCTGTCTGTTTGGTGGCTCTTTTTATATCTTGATTGGCTGGCAACATTGCGTTCCTTTATTGGAGCCTTTAGTGCAGCTTGGCTCCGGGTAAATGGATGGCTATCATTTGTTAAGAAGCTAGGTTTCATCTGGGTGCCTGGTTTCACTATTCACTCAAGTCCCGATAAAAGAGACCCTTGAAATCATCAAAAATAAATACCAACCAGCTAAACACATCATGGAACTAACAGAACACTGCTTAACCAACACATATTTCACAAACAAAGGACAAAAATACAAACAAATTGAAGGAGCCCCTATGGGATCACCACTATCACCCGTCATTGCAAACCTGTTCATGGAAGAATTCAAATCCAGAGCCCTGGCCAATGCTATCCACAAACCCAAACTATGGTTAAGATACATCGATGACACATTCGTGATTTGGCCCCATGGAAAAGAAAACCTAAACAATTTCCTAACACACCTAAACAGCACACACACCAAAATCAAGTTTACCATGGAAACAAACAAACAACTACCATTCCTAGATGTACTAATCTATAAAAGAACAGATGGCACACTAGGACACACCATATACCAGAAGAAAACACACACCAACTACTACCTCAACGCCCAATCCCACCACCACCCGGCACAGATAAACTCTGTGGCTAAAACACTAATAGCTAGAACCAAACGCCTGGCAGACAAGACACACATAAAAATGAACTATGCACCCTGACTAAACTACTGACAGCCAACGGCTTCCACAAAAGTAAAACCACCGGCTTGATCCACAAAAACACACTGAGACATAATGGAGTCCCAGAAGATGAATAGACCTATGGAATAGCTGTCCTGCCCTACATAAGAGGTACTACAGACAAAATCAGTAAGATACTACACAGACATCACATCAAGACTGCCTTCAAAACAGACAGAAAAATAGCAGCCATCCTCAGACACCTCAAAGATAAAATTGACCTGGAAAACCAAGGCATATACAAAGTCCCCTGTGCATCATGCCCGGCCACATACATTGAACAGACCAATACAAGAATAAGTACCTACCTGGATGAACACAAAAATGCAGTCAAAAAGCTGGAACACACTTCCTCACTAGTCCAACACATGGAAGCCACAGGTCATAGCATCACCTTCAATGGCACCAAAACCCTAGCCACTATAGAAAACCCCAGCCACAGAATCATCAGAGAAGCCATAGAGATTGAAAAAAGACCAGAAAGCATGAATAGAAGAGATGATTCCATCAGACTGTCAATCATTTGGAAGCCTGCACTCACAAACAAAACAATCTCCGTACCACAAGCCAGGCAAACACCTGGGCACAAACAGATCCCCCCTGATACCTCCAGCTCAAACACACCCAACCAGGCACCCAGATAAAACTTAGCTTCCTAACAAATGATAGCCATCCATTTACCCGGAGCCAAGCTGCACTAAAAGCCTCAAATACAGGAACACAATGTTGCCAGCCAATCAAGATACAAAAAGAGCCACCAAACAGACAGAAGATATTAGAAACACCAATCAAGCAGAACACAGCAAACTCCAAGACCAATAAACACAGACCAAGACTCCCAACCAATCACGATGAAGAAAAAACCATTCTGGCACAGCAACAGGCTGCCCCAAATTTAAATCTGAAACCACTGTAAAAGTCTGACTCACAGATGAACACTATACAGAAGCGTGATGATGGCAGATGGGATTCTGCCGAAACGTTGCTACAACTTTAAAAGCACAACTACAATGATGTGGGAAAATACCCAAACAAAGCTGAATGCCAGACATGTAAGTACCCGCGAAAACGTGAGAAAACAGATTATATATATATATATATATATATATATTTGAATGGGGGAGAGAGAGAGAGAGTGTGTGTGTATGTGTGTGTGTGTGTATGTGTGTATAACTTCATAAAAAGCTTTCATCCGAGAACATTACAGTTAACAAAAGAACTACATTGACTTTTTTTTTTTTCCGCTAAAAAGTAAGGCCATGTTTTGTTTTGTTTTGTTTTTAAATATGTTGGGAAGATTTAAAAGAGAAAGAAAAGACACACCAGAGTAAGTGCACATATGACTTTAAACATATTATGGGAAGCTGTTAACAGTAAATAGATATTCCTTTTTTACTCCAGACCTCTTTTTAAAAAGAATGACAGTAACAACAGGTTACTGATAGGTGTATTACTATCTTATTACTTAGACCATAAACCAGTATTTGATACTTATCTCAACATCTGTACTTCCAAATATTTCACTTTTTTTCTCAGTTTTTAGATCTAGACAAAAGAAGTGTCTTTATTCATGTATCTTTGCTTCTATATCATTTATTCCTCTATACTCTGGGTGATTTTTATATCTCACTGTAAACATCCCCTCCTCCAACTTTCCATGTGTAAATTTTTAAAAAAGCAAAATAAAAAAGAATAAAAATTATTAACATACATAAACACGTGGGTATATACATACATACTGTGTATATGGTATGTGTGTTGTTTGTTAAATGTATTTGTTGCCTTTCTCACTGTAGAATTACTTTAGGCACCTTACAATAATAAAAAGGAAGGAAAATGAAAGGAGTGTAAAACAGAAATAAAACAATAGAACAATAAAATAAACAATGACAAAGGACCACTATGAGAATAATACATCAAAAGATGGATGATTGTGTCTGTGAAGCTCACTTTCAATCTGGGCTGATATAAAATGAGAAGGTTTTCATGGCTAAGGTAGGAATAGAATTCATGGTCTTTCACTTTCTAGCCTGTTGTCTTAACTCCCAGATTAAACTGATTCTTGTATGACATAATAAGGCAGTGAACATTTCATAAGGTCATTACTATCTCTGTCAGGGAAAAAACTCCTACTCTTCAAATTCAAAGCAATATTAATACAATTACTATCCACAATAATAATGAACAATATTGCACATTATAAACTATCTAATAAATAGAAATAATTAAAATAAAGAATATTTTTCTAAAGGACTGATCAAACTCTTTAAGTCTGTAGAATTCTCAACAGATTAATGACAATGGAGATCAAATAAACACAATTTGGACTTAATTTAGTATCTGATATTTAGTAGCAGCAGTAGCAGTAATTATGATTTCACCAGCGTATATGCACATATATAGTAATATTGTACAAAATCAATAAAAATAGCAATTAATATAAATTTTAAAAAGAGAAAGAAAAAAATGGGAAAAGACAAAATTATGAATATGTCAAAGAAATGTACTTTTATTAGAGAATATTTGCTGTATGGCAAGTGGGGCAAAATGTGGTTATATTGATATAAAATGTGGATAACAATAATTATAGGAGTTATAAATTGTACAATACATCTTCTATCTCTGCCAAGGAAGTAGATATCATCCAGGCATCATCAGGCCTGGAAATTCCTTTATTCTTTATCCAAATTAATATATTACTCAAACAAAAGATTTTCATGTACTTCTTTCCTACCTAAAAATAATTTTCTATTCATCATTATCTCAAAAATATCCTTGAAAATATTTGGCAGCACCTGTTCAAATTTCAAAAGGATTTCAGAAGCTTCCATGGGATGGGAGGGTAGATAAGTTACTGCCTTTTCCCATAATTCTTCTCATAATCTACCTCCACAAAAATGTAGAAAATATGCTAAATAGAAAAAATAATACAAAAATGCAATCATAATATACATTTTGCCAATAAGCTTAATATGCCTAATTATCACTTTCACTATTAAGCCAGTTATTATAAAGAATATATCATGACATCTATTTTTTTAAGTTTAGGATGTACCAATTCCTGAAAAATACAAATAAAAATTGCCTTCCATTGTCAATCCTATATTCTCCTACCTTTCTCTGCATTGCTGCATATTATGGAATAATTTAATATTTGATACTAAATAGTCCTTTTTAGCAGGCACATAGAACTATTAAAACAAGCTCAGATGAAGTTGCCTATTGATATGATGTAATAAAGTATAATAACTCTGCAACTGTTGATAAAATCTATCTACAGAGATAGTGTCCGCCTTCAAGATTTTCTCCCTTTGCTTTGCATCTTTCGGCTGTCATAAGTAACGGGGGGAAGGGGGATTTGGTTATGGGAAGTGAACTGGAGGTGTTACAAAACAGAACTGTATAAGATGGGGGAGGTAGATTCTTGCTTAGGCTTCTATTTTATGCTATGCGCAGCTGCAACTCTTTTTCAAAATATGTCAAGGTCAACGGACAGAGGCCTCATCACCACCTGGAGATGCCCACATTATGATATACACAACTTTTAATTGGATGAGCCAATTGAACTATTGGAGGTGGGAACGTTGCCATTATTTGTATATGTGACTTACGCGCCCATTTTCTCAGATTCAGAATTCTTTTGTTGTTACCACTTGATTTCCAGTAAAAGATATCTTTTATCTGATTAATGGAGTCTAAGTATTTCTTTCTTGGATTTTGAATGGAGCACCAGCTGACAGATAGGTTTCCATATATATCTGAAATTCTATTACAATGCTATTTTTTTCTCTGACAGGAGAATATGCACTTTAACTGATCTAGCACCAGCCAATTTGTCTCCCTCACGTATTAATAATATATTGTGTTATTAAAAATGACTAATATTTTCTGCTGAAGTTATATTTCTTGTATAGTTTCTCAAAAGTTTTGTGTTAAAATGTAAGGCTCATTTATATGGCAATGACTGTGCTGGAAAAGAATATGGATATATAGCCAAGAATCTTTATCTACAATAGAGCTCCAAGTTCATTTTGAAATATAACTCACGGACTTTATATAATCCTAAACTGCCCTACTCTTATGTCACTTCCATTTGCTATGGAAATGATGCTACTATTTGATGCTACTAATCAGGCAAAGAAATATTTTCTCAAGGACATTTTAGAATGGAGAATACACAACATAGTGATTACAAGACATTGTGGCTAAAATGAAATATGCCACTTTTGTGTGTGTGTGTGTGTGTGTGTGTGTGTAGGGTACATCTTAAATTAGGCTAGAAACAAAGATTCTCAAATTTAAGTCCACTTTCAGTTATGGAACCTCATTGGATATTTGAGCAACAGTTACTTTTATCAATCTAACCAATTGCCTTGTGGAGAAAATTTGGAGGAGGGAATATGAACCCCACCTGAATCTCTTGAATAAAAGTTGAAGCTTATACACATGCATACATATACAAGATGTACCAAAAGTCAAGAACCCAAGACACCACCATGGCCCATAGAGGATTTATTATATAAATCACATTAAATGTTCTGATTAACCGGTTGCTAGTTTCTTCTAAACACTTCCTTATTTATTTGACATACAATCTTTGAACATTCCTAAGTACAGTAATATTTTCATGTGAATATATACACCCCAAAATAATAAGAGATTGTGATTTGATACAGGGCCTGACTTTAATACACACTGTATGTGAAATTAGAAAATAAATAGATTAGTTTCTCCTACAAAATATTTTAATTTATTTATTACATTTGTTCTAGTTGCCCTACTCCAAAACACTATCAGCAGCTTACAATATTCATTTACAATATTCATTCATTCATTTTCATTTAAAAATAAGTATGTAACAAGATAACCAGGGGCGAGATTCAAATTTTTAACAACCAGTTCTTTGTGCATGGCTTAGGTGGTGGGCGTGGCTTGGTGGTCATGTGACTGGGTGGACATGGATTGATGGCCATGTTATTGGCTGAGTGAGGCCAACTCAATATTACTCACATTGAGGCACGCATCTCCTCCCCTGGCCTCTCATGACTGTGGGGATGCTGCAATAGTTGTAAGTGTGAAAAATGATCATAAGTCACTTTTTCAGTGCCATTGTAACTTTGAATGGTCACTCCACACAAGCAAAGTATCAACAAAGGAGGGGGCAAAAACTCCACAGGAAGTCTAGTCCTGTCAAGAATGTAATAAGGGTTAATGGAGCGGCAGTTTCTGTAAGCAACACCAGAATGTTTCCTTCCTGCCTTACTTACAGGATTAGGCCAGTAATTTCTTCTAACAACCAGTTTTCCGAACTGCTTAGAATGTTAACAACTGGTTCTAGTGAATAGGTGCGAACTGGTAGAATCCCACCCCTGAAGACAACCCAGACAAAAACAGCTATAATCTCTCTCTCCTTCCCTCCCTCCCTCTCTCCCTCTCTCCTTCTCCATGCACAGACAGAAAGAGAAAGACAGAGAGAGTGCCTGAAGCATCATACGGAAAACCAAAAAATTTGTGGTATTTCTGATGAAATTCTTAAACATGCATTGACAGCCACAAATTACTGTTACTGGAAGATTTTGCCTTAGGCAAAACATCAAGAGAATTAAAGAATTCTTTACCAGAAGGATACCTAAACTATTTATTATTAAACCTGCCTTTCAGGTAATCTTATTTATTTTTATTTATTTATTTATTTGTCAAAAGCTTACAATACAACAGAAACAAGAATAAACATAAGTTTAAATCAGGGTTCGCCAATCTTTTGGAACTCAGGGAACAACAAACACATAATTTTATATCCCAGGGACCACTAACCAGTTCTGTGGGTGTGTCCTAATTTGTGGGTGTGGCTTGGTGGGTATGTCTTGTATGTAAATATTTTAAATATTTATATAAATATTGAATTTTTTATTTTAAAAAGAGCAACTTTTACCTAAAATCAGGCAAAGCGTGCAGGCAGATTAAGTTGCTCACAGAATCATTCAGTGATCTATCTATCTGCCATCGGCTAACTCAGTCTGTCACATAAAATTTGCTAACAAGCAAACTCACAAAATTAACTGACAACACACCATGTATGTAAATATGGAACTTTTTATTTTAAAAAAGAGCAACTTTTACCCAAAATCAGGCAAAGCAGGTAGGCAGATTGAGTTGCTCACAGAATCATTCAGTGATCTATCTATCTGCCATCGGCTACCTGAGTCTGTCACATAAAATTTGCTTGCTGTGAGTCTGCATGAATAATAGAACCTTCAGTCCTAAGGGAGGTTTGGCTGTGCTTAAAAGCAGAGCTGAAGATCTAAAGACTAGCTAGAAAGCAATAAATCCAACCATTTCCTGATTTCTAGCTAATCTAAATCTCCTGACACAGCAGAATAGCTGATGGTCAAAAAAAAGAAAAATAGCAATTTAGCAGGCAAGTTTGCCAGGTAAGGAGTGAGTGGGTGGCCATGTCGGTGGTGCAGCCTTGCGTTTCTGCGCCACCTGCTTTGAGGGGGTGCTCTGGGGGTGAGATTCCTCTGTGGCCCACCAGTTGGCAACTGCTGGTTTAAATACAAGAAATAGGAACTAATAATTGGGGACAATAGGACAGGGACAATAGGCACAATTGTGGGCTTATGCACGCCCCTTATGGACCTCTTAGGAATGGGTGAGGTCAATAGAGGTTAGTTTGAGGGTAAAGGAGTGGGGATTTGAGCAGGTGACAACAGAATTAGATAGTGAATTCCAGACATTGACCACACTGTTGCAGAAATCGTACTTCCTGCAATTGAGTTTGGAGTAGTTTACATTTAGTTTATATCTGTTGTGTGCTCTTGTGTTATTGTGGTTAACGCTGAAATATTCATTAACTGGTAAGAACTTAATTTAACATAAGCAGGTCTCTTAAACTCCAAACACCCAAATGAAAACAAATGAAAAATTAAAACAATACAATGAAACATTGGGAAAGATGAATTTACTTTAACAGAATAACTGAAAGATTCTTCGTGCCTTCCTTGAACTCTACCATCCAATGAGAGGATTCAACTTTTTTTACCACCGGTTTTGAGGGTGCACTTTGTGCAAACATGGAGAGTTTGATACTGACCTTCTCCTGCAATCCTGCACTCTCTTTGTGTCTTCAACAGCTGATGTGCAATCTGCAATCTACTGTGCCATGCGAAGCAGCTGAGCTTTAAAACCAGGAAATAAAGGTCAGTATAGAGCGGGTGGGAGGGCCCAATAGCTGATCATTGGAGGAGTGGGTGGGAGGGCCCAATAGCTGATCATCGGAATGAACAGGTTTACTCATAGATGATCCTCGGAGCTACCAGTTCAGCTGAGCCAGTAGAATACCACCACTGGTACCACCCCGAGTAAGGGACACCTCACAGTTTGGGAAATGATTTAGTGGCAGGATTGTTCTCTTTAAACAAAGACTGATAGATGTAAAAAAAAAAAAAAAAAGCCAACCCTGACTTCCTGAACTGATAGTCATCAACTTGCAACCAACCATTTAAAGTTATAACAGCAAAAAGGTGATTTATGATTGGTCATTGCACTTACCACTGTCACAGCATCCTCATGGTCACGTGATCAAAATTTCGGCCCTTGATAGCCAGCATGTGTTTATGATAATTGCAGAATCCCAGGGTTATGTGATTGCCATTTGTGAACTTTCAAGCAGTGATGGGATTCAGATTTTGCTACTACCAGTTCTGTGGGCATGGCTTGGTGGGCGTGGCAGGGAAAGGATACTGTAAAATCCCCAGTCAGAGGTGGTATTTGCTGGTTGTCCGAACTACCCAAAATTTCCACTACCGGTTCTCTAGAACTGGTCAGAACCTCTTGAATACCACCCCTGCTTTCAAGCCAGATTCCAACAAGCAATATCAATGAGCAAAACTGGATTCACTTAACAACTGTATGGTTCACATAAAAACGCCAATGATTTGCTTAACAACCAAAAGCTCATGAAACTGGGCATGATTTGCTGAATAACCCGCTTGCTTAGCAACTGAAATTCTGCTACCAATTGTGATTGTAAATTGGGGACTAGTTGCACATCTAGCTTTTTTATAAAATCCACCAACTATCTTAGCATTCTCCCCTTACCCTTGGTGTGTTAGAGAGATAGGATCCTTGCAGCCTATACAATTACTGGCAAATACAACAGAAAAAAATTGATAAAATGATAAAATATAACTTTATGATCTGCACCAAGAGCCATATGATTAAAGAAGTATTTCTCAACCTTGATAATTTTAAGCTAGATGGGTTTCAGCTCCCAGAATTCCCCAGCCAGCATGTTGAAGTCCACCTGTCTTAAGGTTGCCCATGTTGAAAAACACTGGATTAAAGAAATCAGTCCCTTGCCAGCCCATCCCATGTTGAGAAATATAACAATGTGACAAGTGATCAATCAAATTACTTCTTTAAAAAGTGGAGGAGGTATGGATTTCTTGTTATAACAATCACAGATACACAAAAAAAAAATAAATGAAAGCACCGAGCTGTACAAAATACACAAAAGCCATTTAAAAGGAATCTTCTATAGAAAACTACAGTATAAAGGACCATAAGGTTTTAGATAGAAACAAGATGGGATAGATCTGCTGCTAGTACTTGTAGTCTTTGACATACAATGAGTAATTTTACAACTATTCACATTTATGACAGCCTCAGAACAAGTACTTAATGGCCCATAAAGAACTACCAGAAATCATTTGATCATTATTGCAGTCTCTACTAGCTTCTCCAAAAAGTCACTAGGGAAGCTGGCAAGGAGGTTTTCAAGGGGAAGGAATGGAGGATTTGAAATCTGTTGCTCCAATATGCTGAAGGCTTTCTCCTCCTCTCCATGGAGGGGTAATCCTTCTATGGTCTGGAAGAACAGACTTCAAAATTGGTAACGAAGGCTGGCTTTGTTAGCTTTTGGGAAGGGGAAATCCCTCAGCCTTTCAGAATGATGACATTCGCACAGGTGTTTTCCAGATTTGTGAACTGAAAAGAAAATCTCTTGGTATGATGGAGGAATGGATCTCAAATCTGGAGAAAACATTAGTGAGCACCATTGAATGGCATTGTTCTGATGGACATTTCCTTCTTCAAATTGCACCATTAGGAGCAGGAGCCTCCTAAATGGCCATGAGAGCTGAAGATCAGCTGAGAGGGGAAAAAACATCTTCTGACATCAGCTGAGAGGAAAAAGAAGAGAAAAGTGCAGGATTGGCCCTCCCACCTGTCCCTGTACTTTTCTCTTCTTTATCCTCTCAACTAATTGGCACTGCTGGTCTCAGCTGGTAGGGGGAAAACTGTGTTAGGAAAAGCACATCCACCAAGCCACGCCCACCAAGCCACATCCGCCAAACCAGTGGTAAAACAATTTGAATCCCATCCCATCCCATCACTGGTGGGAGGCATGGGCTTTCTCTCCATCCCATCATGCTAGAAGGTCAAACTCTCTTCCTGATGCTCCACTTAACAACACTCACAGTCATTTATTGACTATATCTAGGTGAGCTGGAATTGCAGTCATTGAGAGTAGTAATCATGTGGCATCTCACTTAAGGGCAGCTTTACTCAAGGTTGGAGATTCTAGGCCTAACTGTAAGTGGAGCATTACCTATGGTATATAGGGGACTTTGCTGTTCTGAGAGTCCAAGCTGTTTCAAAAGGATGAAAACCCAGTTGCCTAGAGTAAATAAATATCATACAATAGAAGCTCCTAACTCGCTCTCACACAAAAGGAATAACCATAGCACAATGCTAAGTAGACATGTATCTGTGTCTAACTAGGTAAAAAAAAAAAAAAATTGAATTAGAAATTTTCTTCTTATACGGTTTTACCTGGCCTTGCTCTTTGTTTTTCTGGAAATTCTCTCTCTCTTCCTCTCTCTCTCTCTCTCTCTCTCTCTCTCTCTTTTTAAGAAAAAGACAAGCTGTGACAGAATGCAGAGAGTAGAATGCTATCTGCCATTCAGGCACATGAATTCCAAACATGCACATGTTCCTGTACTCTAATAAGAGCAAGATGGGAAACTAGCCCAGAAAAAGTATTGAACTAAGAAGATAAGCAATTACATTTACAGAAAAGTCTCAGGGAAAGGAAAAGGGAGCTGATGAGCTGTCATAGAGAGGAGAATTGTTCAAGTTTAGAGAAAGAAAGGAAGAAAACCAAGGTAGATTTAGGCTGCTGTTGCTACTAAAACTAAATAGATTCCAGTGATGCAAGTCCAGAATGACATAAGAGAAGCCTCTGGAAAAACAAAGAAGCTAAATGGCAAGAGTTCTTGATGAAGAAGAGACAGACTTTGCACAGAGAGATTAAGTGGCAAAGTTTCAGCATAATATTATGGTACTAGCCAGAAAGATTGTCCACCAAGTATAATTAATGTTCCTGTTTAATCCTCAGAAGGAAGAAGGAATTAAAACTAGGCTTGCATATCCATGTATTTAAATAGACAGTCTGATTTTATGTCAAACTTTTATTTGGTAAGGGTGCTATTGGTTAGGCATGCCTGACCAAATTGGCAAAAAATCGAGTTCATGTTTCTTTCTGCATACTTACAGGAGATTGGGTGAAAATGTTCAAAGAGATGCTTAAACAGCAATAGCAGGAAGGAAACTTAGTAAGCATTAACTGAAAAAAGGGAAATAAAACTGTTAAGTACTTGGACATGGGTTGGAGTAAATGGAGACAGCCTCTGAATGTGAACTTTCAGCTCTTTATTGCATAGTGACTTCTCAAAACAATAACAGTGAACTCTGCCTTATATAGGCAACCTTTGTGAGAATTGTCCAATAGCGAGCTATGAACGCTAGATCTTTAAACCAATAATAATCCTCTGTTAAGGGCCAATCGGATTCCTCAGAACTAACCAATCCGATCTGGCCGCCTAACAGCCAATCAGAAGTGCAGGGCCAGAACCCTGCACTTTACCTTAAGCTCATACTTTATTAACTATGGTACATACACAACACCCCTTCCCCCTGGCTTCTTAAATTATGGTGTAGTTATATAGTCCTTTAAATAGGACGTTTGTCTTTTAAGTCTTTTGGATTTTCGTTGGACTGGTTGATTGCAGTCCTATTGAGGTAGATTGTTGTTTGGCAGTGGCTCTGCTTCTTGCTCAGGTGCATTTTCTTGCGGTGCAAACAATTCTCCTTCCTGCTCCATTTCCTGAGTCTCACTTGATTCGTCGCTCACTTCGAGCAGGTTCCCTGGAACGTCATCTTCTTCTGTACCTCCACCCCCCCTCGGTTTGGTCATGGGGGAGTTGTTGACTGGCCATTGTGAGTCGTGACCGTAATTGGTCGATATGTCCTTTCCATAGTCTATTTTCACAGCATTTCACTACGTAGGATTTGGGGCCGGTCACTCGCACTTCCGTTGCCTTTATCCATAATGGATCGCCCGATAAGTTTCGTGCGTAAACGTGGTCTCCTGCCTGGAAGGTGCGATAGCGGCCACTGGATCCTATTGGCTTTTCCAGTTTGTAAGCAGGGTGCAACCGGTTGAGGTGGGAATGGAGTCTTTGTCCCATCAGTAGTTCTGCGGGAGTTCTGCCGGTGACGCTATGTGGAGTTATGTGTTGCAAAAGGAGAATTTGGTTGACCTTGTCATCGATATTGTCATAGTCCATTTATTGCAAGGTCTTTTTAACAAATTGGACCATGCATTCCGCTTGGCCATTGGTCGCAGGGTGTGCAGGCAAGGTGAGCGCATGGCGGATGCCGCGGTCAGCGAGGTACTGCTCGAACATTAGTGCCGTAAACTGTGACTCGTTATCGGACACCAGGACATCAGGCAACCCATGGGTTGCAAAGAGTCTATTTAGGATCTTGATCACTGCTTCGGACGTTGTGGCCGTCATATGATGAATTTCTAACCAATTGGAGTATGCATCGACTGTCAGCAGGAAGGTATATCCTTTGGTTGCCCCGCGAAATCCAGGTGGATTCTGGACCAGGGTCCATGTGGCGTCTCCCATTCAGTAGGCATGGCTTTTGGTGGGGTGTTGCTGGCTTGTTGGCAATTGGCACACGCTTTGACCCACTGCTCGATTTGCCGGTCCATGCCCGGCCACCATGCGTAGTTTCTTGCGATCGCTTTCATCCGCACAATGCTGGGGTGGCCCTCGTGCAGAAGTTGTAGCAGCGTCTTCCGGAGTCGTTCTGGGACAACGACTCTATCGCCCCAGATGACACAGCCTTTTTGGGAAAAAAGTTCAGTCTGTCTTGCTTTAAACGGCGCGAAGTCATCTGGGACTTGGTCCAATGGCCATCCACATTCCACCCAGCCTAGGACTCGAGCTAGGGTGTGGTCTCCTTTGGTTTCTCTCGTGATGTCTCAGGCGGTCATAGGCGGCGAGTTGAGTGTTTCGATCTGCAACGTGGTTGCCGTTGGTGCCGGATCGTCGAGAGTCTCTGGAAGCGGTGCTCAGCTTAATGCGTCGGCGTGGGGAATGGCTTTCCCCGGGCAATATTGCAGCCAATAATTATAAGCAGCTAGGAATTCTGACCATTGGGTCATTCTAGGGGGTAATATGTAGGGGATTGGCTTGTCCACAGCTATTATCCCTAGCAAAGGTTTGTGGTCAGTTATAATGGTAAATGTCCTTCCATACACATATTCATGAAATTTCTTTACAGCTGAAACAATTGCGAGAGCTTCTTTATCAATTTGTCCATAGTTCCGCTCTGCATGTGAAAGAGTCTTCGAAAAGTATGCAACAGGGGCTTCATTCCCATTAGGCAGTACATGACTCAAAATGGCGCCCACCCCGAAGGGCGAGGCATCGCAGGTTACAACTAATGGTAAAGTCTCATTAAACTGCATAAGTACAGAGTCAGATGTGAGCAATTTTTTAACATTCCGGAACGCTTGTTCTTCCCGGTAACCCCATACCCACAATGCTTTTTTATCTAATAACCGGTGTAACGATTCAGCAACAGTCGCTTTGTGCGGTAAAAATACATTATAGAAATTAATGAGGCCTAAGAATGCCTGGAGATCGGCCTTGTTACGTGGCCTGGAAGCATTTTTTATTGCTCTTAATTTACTCTCGGTAGGATGAATGCCCTGGCTATCAATCCGATACCCTAGAAACTCAACACTGTCAGTATATAAGTGACATTTATTTTTTTTCACCTTAAATCCTGCCTGTTGGAATTTTTTAAGAACACATTTCAAACGATCCTGCAAGATTTTTTGGTAGGGGCTGCAATTAATACGTCATCAAAATACGGAACCACGCCCTTGATTCCCTGTAATAACCTTTCCATGAGACTCTGGAAGATCCCCGGGGCTACACTAACTCCAAATTGCAATTGGGTACATTGAAAGGCACCTCTGTGCGTTACAATTGTTTGGGCTTGGGCCGTTTTTTCATCCACTGGTAGTTGCTGATAAGCTTGAGCTAAATCTAATTTAGCGAAAACCTTTCCGCCCCCCAAGGAATGGAGGAGGTGCTGCACCACCGGAACTGGATACACATTCTGCTGTAGGGTGTGGTTTAAAGTGGCCCGGTAGTCCCCACAAATTCGGATTGACCCATCTGGCTTAATGGGTGTTACAATAGGGGTTTCCATGGAGAGTGATCGATGGGCTTTAACACCCCTTGAACAATTAGCTTGTCGAGTTGTTCGTCAATCTTAGCTTTAAGAGCGAATGGAACTCGACGGGGCTTCAAGCGAATTGGGGCTACTTTTGGATCTGGACTGAATGAGATTGGGGTCCCTTTATACTCGTCTAAACAGTCCGCGAAGACGTCGCTGAACTCAGAGATAAGGTCTTCCTCCCACTCACAACCACCGACTCGGTTCACGCCGGCCATTTCGATGCCGAGTGGCACGAACCATTGGAGGCCTAATAGACTAGGCCTATCTCTATCGATGATTGTTAGCGGTAAGTACGCTGTATGCTTTTTGAAGGAGACTCGGACTCGGCAGGACCCGACCATGGGGATTCGATTTCCTTGGTAGTCCTTGAGGATGAGGCGTTGAAATTGGAGGTCTTGGCGTTGGATTGTGGGGATAAGTTGCTTGAGTGTCTTCCACGACACCATCGAGAGGGACGATCCTGAGTCGACCTCCATGTGGCAAGGCTGGTTCTCGATGGCTACCATGACTCGAATTTTCTTAGTGTCCAAAACTGAGGTGTGACCTCTAGTGATAGTATGGTGAGCCTCTTCTTTTTGCAAAGCTCGATTTCTTTAGGAGTGGTTTACTGGCTCTCGCCTTACAGGACGGTTTCCTGTCGATTGGCGATAGTTGGCCCCTTTTGAGGCCTGGCTGGGTCCTGGTAAGCTGCGGCAGACCCGGCTGATGTGGCCTCATTTCCCGCACTCATGGCAGAGTGCGTCGCAGAATTTGCATTCGGCCCTGGCATGGTTTGCTCCACAGCCAGCGCAAGGGCATAAGGGCTTCAGGCGAGGGTCCCAGTCGGACCGCAGTCGATGGACCCTTTCTTCGTCGCTGTCTGATGACCAAGAGAGGTCCTCGTGGTGCGTTGTCGCAAGCTGCCCTTCTGAGTTGGGTAAGATTTCGCTGGTCGGTTGTGTTGCCGGAGTGCGGCTTCACCGTAATTATGCAGCCGACTTTTTGGTCGCCTCCGCAGCCGTGGCTTCAGCGATGGCGTCAGCAAGGCTGATGTCTCCTTTCGCCATCAGCTTGCTTTGCACGCCTAGTGCATCTAATCCCGGAATTACTCGATCTCTTAGTGCTTCTTCTAAATCGGCGAACCCGCAGAGGCCCCCTAAATTCCAGAGGTCCGCCACGAAGTTGGATACGCTCTCACCTTTTCGCTGTTTTCTCTGATAAAACTCATGGCGTCTCATGAGTGTAGGCACAGTTGGTGCGTAATGGTCTCTCAGGATGGGTTCGAGGTCGTCCCAGCTCATGGCTTTCACTTCTCGAGGTTTGGCGAGTGCTTTAGCCATTTTAAATACAGCTGGGCCGCATTGCATCAGGAACAGTGCCCGCTTCTTTACTGGAGTAGCATCTTTCAAATTATTCGTCTCGAGAAACATTTGAAAACGATCCCAAGCCTCTTGGTTTGGATCAAATGGAGCGGGTGGCACGATGCCGTCGGACATGGTTCCATTGTTGGCGTCATCTTATCACGTGCTTGGTATTGCTTCCTGGCTTCTTAGGTTCAGACGTCTCCAAATCCCACCCTCGTCGCCAGTGTTAAGTACTTGGACATGGGTTGGAGTAAATGGAGACAGCCTCTGAATGTCAACTTTCAGATCTTTATTGCATAGTGACTTCTCAAAACAATAACAGTGAACTCTGCCTTATATAGGCAACGTTTGTGAGAATTGTCCAATAGCGAGCTATGAACGCTAGCTCTTTAAACCAATAATAATCCTCTGTTAAGGGCCAATCAGATTCCTAAGAACTAACCAATCCGATCTGGCCGCCTAACAGCCAATCAGAAGTGCAGGGCCAGAACCCTGCACTTTACCTCAAGCTCATACTTTATTAACTATGGTACATACCCAACAAAAACAGAGAAAGTTGAAATACAGGAATTAATTTGAAAGGAGTGTGTGTGTGTGAGAGAGAGAGAGAGAGAGAGACAGACAGACAGACAGACAGACAGATATGGGGATCAATTAGAAATGTTTAAGACTAAAGTAATTGAAAATTATAAAGAAGGAAGTTGGAAGATCTTCCTTAAATATTGACCCTTCTCCTGCCAAATTAAAATTCCCACTTTGGAAGAGAGAAACAATTCTGAGTCATCCAAACTTTGAGAGAGCAACAATGCCCTGCAAATGATCCTAGAGAAAATTAGGAATACATTTGATTCCTATCTTCAATGGAAATAGCTTTACACTAGTCTTGTACTCCTGAGAGCATATGCTTCAAGACAAATTCCTTGGGTGTCTAATCACACTTGGCCAATTAATTAATTCATTCATTCATTCATTCACTAGAAATCTGAGGGAATATGACACAAGTCTCTTGAAATTGGGCACAAGAATTAACTTCTGTGGCCTAGTGAGGAATGCAAAACTAAGCTAATAAATGAGGCTCATTCCTCATGGTACAGCAAATGGGACCTAGACTTGGGACCTGGGATCATTTAAATCCAAATGTATCAAGGAAATTGGTAAAGACAAAAGAGATAATAGTAGCATGCAAGGAAGAAGAGCAAGTATATCATTGTCTTTTATCAACAAGGGAGATGCTTGGATAATTTTCCAGTGTTTGGATAAGCATCCTCCCTCTGGGGAATATGTACTGGAGAGGGTACAACATGCAGCTTATTTTCAGATGCCAGATTCTATATTTTCCCACTGTTGTGTATATACCATAGTTAATAAAGCATGAGCTTGAGGTAAAGTGCAGGGTTCTGGCCCTGCACTTCTGATTGGCTGTTAGGCGGCCAGATCGGATTGGTTAGTTCTGAGGAATCCGATTGGCCCTTAACAGAGGATTCTTATTGGTTAAAAGAGCTAGCGTTCATAGCTCGCTATTGGACAATTCTTACAAGGGTTGCCTATATAAGGCAGAGTTCACTGTTGTTGTTTTGAGAAGTCACTATTCTAATAAAGAGCTGAAAGTCGCGATTCAGAGGCTGTCTCCATTTACTCCGACCCATGTCCAAGTACTTAACACTGGGGACGAGGATGGGATGTGGAGACGTCTGAACCGAAGAAGCCAGGAAGCAATACCGAGCACGTGATAAGACGACACCAACAACGGAACCATGTCCGGCAGCATCGTACCACCCGCTCCGTTCGATCCAAACCAAGAGGATTGGGAATCCTACATGGATCGCTTCCAAATGTTTCTCGAGACAAATAACTTGAAGGACGCCACACCAGCAAAGAAGCGGGCACTGTTCCTGACGCATTGCGGCCCAGCTGTATTTAAGATGGCTAAAGCACTCGCCAAGCCTTGAGAAGTGAAAGCCATGAGCTGGGACGACCTCAAACCCATCCTGAGAGACCATTACGCGCCAACCGTGCCTACACTCATGAGATGCCACGAGTTTTATCAAAGAAACCAACGAAAAGGGGAGAGCGTGGCCGATTTCATGGCAGACCACCGAAATTTAGGGGGTCTCTGGGGGTTCGCTGATTTAGAAGAGGCACTAAGAGATCGAGTAATTCTGGGATTAGATGCGCTAGGCGTGCAAAGCAAGCTGATGGTGAAAGGCGACATCAGCCTTGCTGACGCCATCACTGAAGCTACAGCTGCGGAGGCGACTAAAAGTGGGCTGCACAACTATGGTGAAGCCGCACTCCGGTAACACCACCGACCAGCGAAATCTTACCCAACTCAGAAGGGCAGCTCTCAACAATGCACCACGAGGACCTCTCTTCGTCGTCAGACAGTGACAAAGAAGGGGTCCATTGACTGTGGTCCGGCCGGGACCCTTGCCTGAAGCCCTTACGCCCTTGCGCTGGCTGTGGAGCAAACCATGCCAGGGCCGAATGCAAATTCCGCGATGCACTCTGCCATGAGTGCGGGAAACGAGGCCACATCGGCCGGGTCTGCCGCAGCTTACCAGGACCCAGCCAGGCCTCAAAAGGGGCCAACTATTGCCAATCGACAGGAAACCGTCCTGTAAGGCGAGAGCCAGTAAACCACTCCTAAAGAAATTGAGCTTTGCAAAAAGAAGAGGCTCACCATACTATCACTAGAGGTCACACTTCAGTTTTAGACATGAAGAAAATCCTAGTAACGGTAGCCATCGAGAACCAGCCTTGCCACATGGAAGTCGACTTGGGATCGTGCCTCTTGATGGTGTCTTGGAAGACACTCAAGCAACTCATCCCCACAATTCAACGCCAAGACCTCCAATTTCAACGCCTCATCCTCAAGGACTATCAAGGAAATCGAATCCCCATTGTCGCGTCCTGCCGAGTCCGAGTCTCCTTCAAGAAGCATACAGCGTACTTACCTCTAACGATCATCGATAGAGATAGGCCTAGTCTATTAGGCATCCAATGGTTCGGGCCACTCGGCATTGAACTGGCCGGTGTGAACCGAGTCGGTGGTTGTGAGTGGGAGGAAGACCTTATCTCTGAGTTCAGCGACGTCTTCGAGGACAGCTTAGGCGAGTATAAAGGTACCCCAATCTCATTTAGTCTAGATCAAAAGGTAGCCCCCATTCGCTTGAAGCCCCGTCGAGTTCCATTCGCTCTTAAAGCAAAGATCGACGAACAACTTGACAAGCTAATTGCTCAAGGGGTGTTGAAGCCCATCGATCACTCTCCATGGGAAACCCCTATTGTAACACCCATTAAGCCAGACGGGTCAATCCGAATTTGTGGGGACTACCGGGCCACTTTAAACCACGCCCTACAGCAGAATGCGTATCCAGTTCCGGTGGTGCAGTACCTCCTCCATTCCTTAGGGGGCGGAAAGGTTTTCGCTAAATTAGATTCAGCTCAAGCTTATCAACAACTACCAGTGGATGAAAAAACGGCCCAAGCCCAAACAATTGTAATGCACAGAGGTGCCTTTAAATGTACCCGATTGCAATTTGGAGTTAGTGTAACCCCAGGATCTTCCAGAGCCTCATGGAAAGGTTATTACAGGGAATCAAGGGCGTGGTTCCTTATTTTGATGACGTATTAATTGCAGCCCCTACTAAAAAAATCTTGCAGGATCATTTGAAATGCATTCTTAAAAAATTCCAAGAGGCCGGACTTAAGGTGAAAAAAAATAATTGTCACTTATATACTGACAATGTTGAGTTTCTAGGATACCAAATTGATAGCCAGGGCATTCATCCTACCCAGAATAAATTAAAAGCGATCAAAAATGCTCCCAGACCACGCAACAAGGCCGATCTCCAGGCGTTCTTAGGCCTCATTAATTTCTATAATGTGTTTTTACCGCACAAAGCAACTGTTGCTGAACCGTTACACCGATCATTAGATAAGAAAGCATTGTGGGTATGGGGTTACCGGGAAGAGAAAGCGTTCCGGAATGTTAAAAAACTGCTCACATCTGACTCTGTACTTATGCAGTATAACGAGACTTTGCCGTTAGTTATAACCTGCGATGTATCGCCTTTCGGGGTGGGCGCCATTTTGAGTCATGTACTGCCTAATGGGAACGAAGCCCCTGTTGCATACTTTTCGAAGACTTTTTCACAAGCAGAGCGGAACTATGGACAAATTGATAAAGAAGCTCTCGCAATCGTTTCATCTGTGAAGAAATTTCATGAATATGTGTATGGAAGGACATTTACCATTATAACTGACCACAAACCGTTGCTAGGGATAATAGCCGGGGACAAGCCAACCACCTACATATTATCCCCTAGAATGACCCGATGGTCAGAATTCCTAGCTGCTTATAATTATCGCATGCAATATCGCCCGGGGAAAGCCATTCCCCACGCCGACGCATTAAGCCGAGCACCGCTTCCAGAGACTCTCGACGATCCGGCACCAACGGCAACTACATTGCAGATCGAAACACTGAACTCGCCGCCTATGATCGCCCGAGACATCGTGAGAGAAACCAAACAAGACCACATCCTAGCTCGAGTCCTAGGCTGGGTAGAACGCGGATGGCCATTGGACCAAGTACCAGATGACTTCGCACCATTTAAATCTCGACAGACTGAACTTTTTTCCCAAAAAGGCTGTATCATCTGGGGCGATAGAGTCGTTGTCCCAGAACAACTTCGGAAGATGCTGCTACGAATTCTGCACAAGGGCCACCCCGGCATCTTGCGGATGAAAGCGCTTGCACGAAGCTATGCATAGTGGCCGGGCATGGACCAGCAAATCGAGCAGTGGGTCAAAGCGTGTGCCAATTGCCAACAAGTCAGCAACGCCCCACCATAAGCCATGCCTACTGAATGGGAGATGCCACATGGACCCTGGTCCAGAATCCACCTGGATTTCGCAGGGCCAACCAAGGGCTATACCTTCCTGCTGACAGTCGACGCATACTCCAATTGGTTAGAAATTCATCGTATGATGGCTACAACTTCCGAGGCAGTGATCAAGATCCTAAACAGACTCTTTGCAACCCACGGATTGCCTGACATCCTGGTATCCGATAACAGGCCACAGTTTACAGCACTAATGTTCGAGCAGTATCTCGCTCACCGCGGCATCCGCCATGCGCTCACCTCGCCTGTGCACCCTGCAACCAATGGCCAAGCGGAATGCATGGTCCAATTTGTTAAAAAGACTTTGCAAAAAGTGGACTATGACAATATCGATGATAAGGTCAACCAAATTCTCTTGTTGCAACACATAACTCCACATAGCGTCACCGGCAGAACTTCCACCGGACTACTGATGGGACGAAGACTCCGCTCCCACCTCGACCGGTTGCACCCTGCTTATGAACCCGAAAAGCCAATAGGATCCAGTGGCCGCTGTCGCACCTTCCAGGTAGGAGACCTCGTTTACGCACAAAACTTATCGGGCGATCCGTTATGGATAGAGGCAACAGTAATACGAGTGACCAGCCCCAAATCCTACGTAGTAAAATGCTGTGACAATAGACTGTGGAAACGGCATATTGACCAATTATGGTCACGACTCACAACGGCTAGTCAACAACTCCCCCATGACCAAACCGAGGGGGAGGAGGTACAGAAGAAGATGACGATCCAGGGAATCTGCTCGAAGAGAGCGATGAACTAAGTGATACTCAGGAAATGGAGCAGGAAGGAGAATCGTTTGCACCGCAAGAAATTGCACCTGAGCAAGAAGCAGATCCACTGCCAAACAACAATCTACCTCAACAGGCTTGCAACCAACCAGTCCAACGAAAATCCAAAAGACTTAAAAGACAACCGTCCTATTTAAAGGAGTATATAACTACACCGTAATTAAGAAGCCAGGGGGAAGGGGTGTTGTGTATGTACCATAGTTAATAAAGTACGAGCTTGAGGTAAAGTGCAGGGTTCTGGCCCTGCACTTCTGATTGGCTGTTAGGCGGCCAGATTGGATTGGTTAGTTCTGAGGAATCCGATTGGCCCTTAACAGAGGATTCTTATTGGTTAAAAGAGCTAGCATTCATAGCTCACTATTGGACAATTCTTACAAGGCTTGCCTATATAAGGCAGAGTTCACTGTTGTTGTTTTGAGAAGTCACTATGCTAATAAAGAGCTGAAAGTCACTATTCAGAGGCTGTCTCCATTTACTCCGACCCATGTCCAAGTACTTAACACCCACCTTCAGTTTATATTGTTGATTGTTGCTGGCATGGCCAGATAAACTGATGCATGATGAGAGTGACCTGATGTTGGCTGGTTAATCTATTTGTACTGTCATTCGCAACAATACAGCCACACATCTTCAGTGATGAATTCAGAACAATAAACTAAATAGGTTGCAAGTTATCCACTGCTAAAAATTTTCATGCAGCTGCAAAAAATAAAAATAAAAAAATTACAAATAAATCAGGGAAGAGTCAATCACCCTGACTATTTAATTGTTGAATTGACTTGGGAATCTCACCAGGATCCAAGAAATACGTGTAGCCTTGCTGTGATTGTAAACATTATGCAGTTATAGCTGACAAAGAAATCAAGCTAAATTTGTCAAAAGGAAGGAAAAGAACATTCAGCAAACTAGAAGATGAAGAATTAAAAATGAATTGAAAGTAGCAATATGAAGCAGATTTGAGGGATAAAATTGGGGGAGCAAATATGTCACAGGAGGCTCAAATAAATGAGAGAAATGTAAGGAAAGTAATAAAGGTTGCTACAAATAGCCTGTACTATTTCTCCTTTTCAAGGAGAAAATAGAAAAATCTCTACTTTTTTTTAAATTAAGAGTGAGCAGAAGGTTTACAATAAAACAATATGTTCCAGCCCCTCAATTCTAAACAAATAGATATATAATAAGAGTTGAACAGGAAAGTGAAGACGTAAGTTATGCAAAGAAGTTTTTAAATGCTCAAATTATGTTCTTTTGAATAATTTCTTTCTCAACCACCACAAATTTCCTGCCCAAGAACTGATCCTTTCACATTCTTTTAAATAACCAAACTGATTCTATTTTAATTATTGTTCTAAATTTAGAATGAAAAGTAATTCTGCAATCAAATGACCAGATCGTTGTACTTGAACATAAACTTTTTAATACTTTAATTAAACAGTTTGATTTAATTCTGACTTCAAAAATGTAAGAGGGTAGCTTATAAAAGTAAAGGTTTCCTTGCCAGTCATGTTCAACTTTACGGTACAATATTCTTCTCCATTTCTTGGCTGAAGGAGCCAGAGTGGTCCAAAGACAATTTCCCTAATCATGGTCAGCGTGAGTATATGCTGAAAGTACACAGAACACTGTTACCTTTCCACCAAAGTGGTTCCTATTAATCTATTTGCATTTGCATGTTTTTGAACTGATAGATGGGTAGGAGCTGGGGCAAGTAATAGGAGCTCACCCTATTGCATGGAGCTCAATACTCAAACCCAAACTGTCAGCTCATCAGCTGACAAACCCAGCATCTTTAACTGCTGAGCCATATCTAAGCATTAATTTCAAATTTGCAAACCAAAACATAAATCAAAATAGAGTTATCATTTGAAAATTCTCTGAATTTTACAATGCAATTTTTAAAAAATAATATTTTAAAATTTAAAATATTAAAGCCTGTAACATATGTCTATGCTTATGAAAATAATACATACACACACACGCACACACACACACAAATACATTAAATATATTCTAATGGTTAGTAGAAATTGCAAGCAAAACATACATTCTGGTAATAATCCACCAACATATTTATAAATATTAGTTTGAAGTTTAAATATTACCTCCAGCTTGTTCATAAAAGGTGATAAGTTGTAAACAAACAAACAAACAAATAAATAAATAAATAGCTTCTGTAAGGAATATACATATGAGAAAGTATAACATTAACTTCCCCTGGTGAGCCCTCCTCAGCAATAACAGTGTGGCCTTCTTACATTCTATATACTAAAAAGATGAATCTTGGGTATATTTTTCCAAGGTTCCTCTAGCCTGCAGAAACTTCTATCAAAAAATGATCCTTCCAGAATAGAAAAATATTCTGTAGGCTATCAAAAATGATTCCTCTAGAAAGGCAAGAATAACCTTAGGACAAGTTGGGGAAACTGACATAGGACTTCAATTCTAAACTGAGGCAGATAGTTAGTAGAAACCACAGGGATCTTCATAGGGTATGAAATGCTGGCTAGAGAGAAATATTTGCTCATGACTCTACCACAAGTAATTTGATTCATCAATTTGATTAGTTCCCTAGGCCTCTGTAAAAGAAGATAGTTATAGAAAAAACAAATATGGTACATATGTTCATCACTGTAAATTCTGAGGCTAACTATTAGAGAAGAAGAACATATTTACATTTCCTTTTATAAGAACTTCCATAAAAACATATATATTTTCGTAACAAATCAACAAATAAATGAAGGTGAAGATATGGTATTATACTAAGAAACCATTCTTTATATCAAAAAAGATAGGACAAAATGTTATTAACTTGTATTGTTATGATACCTTATGCTGGCAAAGAGTTGGGAAGAAAGCCAACAGAAGATATAATTACCTTTTCATCCACCACAGATGATGCAGTCATTGGCAATGGGCCACTTTCATCTTTCTCTGTCTGTATCCCACTGTCATTGTAGAAGAAAATAATATATTCCAATATGATTGAATATGATATTCACACCAGCCTGCCTTCCATTGAGGACCTGTATATTGCAGAAGGAAGATTAAGAAAATACCACACCTATAATACTGCATACAGTTTTGGTCACCACACTATAAAAAAGACGTTGAGATTTTAGAAAAAGTTCAAAGAAGAGCAACCAGGATGAGTAAGGGATCGGAGAATAAAACATATGAAGAACTGTTATAGGAACTGGGCATGGCTAGTCTAGTGAAGAAAAGGACCAGGGGAGACATGGTAGCAGTCTTCCAATATTTGAGGGGCTGCCACAGAGAGGAAGGGGTCAAGCTATTTTCCAAGGCACCTGAAGGCCACATGAGGAATAAGGGATGGAAACTGATCAAGGAGAGATTCAACCTAGAAATAAGGAGACATGTGAGAACAATCTGACAGTGAGAACAATCAACCAGTGGAACAGCTTGCCTTTGGAAGTTGTGGGAGCTTCATCACTGGAGGCTTTCAAGAAGGACTGGACTGCCATTTGTCAGAAATTGTATAGGGTCTCCTGCTTGGGAAGAGGGTTGGACTAGATGATCTACAAGATCCCTTCCAACTTTATTAATCTGTAATATATAACCTACAGATTCCTCAATGCAAGGACATAAATTGTTTCAGCTCCTCCCTTCAGGATGCATTGCATGTCAAAGCAACCAGATACAGACACAGTTTTTCCTTCATGTCATCACTCTGCTGAACACCTAATTCCCACAGTATTTATATATACATATATTATTTACCCATGTAGTATTGTTGCATTGTTATTATCATTCTCTTTTTTTTTTTACTACCTTCTCTTATTGGTATTATGGTGGTTCATCTTTGGGGAGATTCACAGCTTTTGGAGCTGGTTGGTAGCTCAACAGCTCAACTCCTAACCAAAGACTTAGGAACTGTTAAGGTAGCATCAGATATAATCTGTTCCAAGTAGGCTGTTTTTTTGTAGAATCAGGGTATTCAGGTCTGATAAATTCAGAATTTCCAAATAGCAAGGGAGCCCTTTAGGTATTGCTCCAAGGGCTCCAATTACAATTGGGATAACACATGATTTCGTTTTTCCAAAGTTGCTCAACTTCAATTTGTAAGTCCCAGTATTTTGTGATTTTTTCTTGCTGCTTGTCTTCAATTCAATGCATCACCATTCGGTTCATGCAATGTCAATGAACCAAACTTTTTTTTTCCAACTATTGTTATGTCAGGTGTGTTGTGGACAAAGTGCCTGTCAGTCTGAATTCTGAAGTCCCACAAGATCTTGACTTTTTCATTCTCCAGAACCTTCTCAACCTGATGTTCCCAGTAGTTGTTACTATACTCAAATCCAAACTTTTGGCACAGTTTCCAGTGAATGATTTTAGCAACTTGGTTATGGCGTTCTAGATAGTCAGTGTGAAATTTTGCTGTACCCACTAATTAAATGGTCAACTGTTTCATCTTTCTCATTACAGAGGCAGCATTTGCTGTTGGTGGTGACATACTGAATCTTTGCCTTCATGCAATTTGTGGCTAAGGCTTGCCAAAATAAAACCTTCACTTTCTTTTTTCAGTATTCCCGATTTTAGCCCGTCCCAAGTAAGCTTTTAGTCAGGTTTGCCTTCAATACTTTTCAGATATTGGCCATTAGTAGGTTTGCTTTTCCAATGTTCAGTTTGCTTCTCAATTACTTCATTTTTGTATTCAGCTTTTGATTTGGTTGTCTCCAAAAGACTTTCTTTATGTACTTCCTTAATCATTGGCTCTTCACTTTTCTGGATGTAGTCATTCAAGCTGTGTCTTTCTTCTTCTACAGTCTGCTTTACTTATAGGACACCTCGACCACCCTCTGCTCTTGGTAAATATTGGTATCATCATCATCATCATTATCATCATCATCATCATCATCATCATCATCATCATCATCATCATCATTCTGTTGCTCCTGAGATAAATTTCTTGTGTGTGTAATCACATTTGGCCAAATAAACCTATTCTATTCTATTCTACCCCACTCTACCCTACTCTATCCTGTCCTATTTTATTCTATTCTTACATTATTTATTCATCCAGAACAGAATACTGAAAAAGTACTGGGATGGATGGATGGATGGATGGATGGATGGATGGATGGCTCTAGCAGTACATTACGATTTACTCTATATCCTTATAAGCTATAAGATTTTATTATATGACTAAATTCAGTTCTGTGCAATCTGCGTATGTGTTTTTATGCGTACATTGGTGCTTGGTATACTTAATCTCTCACACATTATGTGTGCATTATGTGTTGAGAAGAAAAACTCATGACCTTGGCAAATGTCTGAAAAAGAAACGTGTATTTAAAGGATTTCTTTTTATGAGTTTATGTGAAATGATCTAAAAATATAGATGTTTTCTTTTGGAGCTTGCCTTTGGCAATCATAGATTGCAAAAGGTTTTCAAAACATTTTATCATCAGTCCTTTATCAGAAACTTCTAGGGTTGGAGGAGGGCACACACCAAGTAATAAGTGAAAATAAAATGCTCTGAGGCTTATTAGTATAATGTCAATATTTTAAGAACATATTTTTATAATGTAAATGAGTTTTTTAAAAAGGCAAATCTTATATAACTAGGTGCTTTGAAATTCTTGGAAAGGATTGTATAATTCATATTTGTACCACTTGAATCACATGTGCAAACAGCCTGGTTGTTTCCTAGGAGAAACTGCAGAGCAAAGAATCATTTTTTTAAAGTCCCATTTTTCCATGCTATGGGTTAGATCACAAAGAATACGTAAAATGTAAATGAATATATAAATATTGTATATTATATAGTATGCATATTATCCTCTGGAAGACTGGAGTCTGACCATGTTGGAAATAGTTTAAGAATTAACTCACAATCAAATGTGTTGGGTGAATTTCTTAATACAAAAAGATTTGGGGCTCCAGATCATAGTCTAGCAGCTTCTTCAGTACATCAGGAGACTGGTAGTATTTTTTGCACAGTATACTTCCTTGGTTGTAAATTAATCTATTTTCTGAATTTATATGATACATATGATTACTAACCATATGTAACTAACACAAATTCTAACATTCTAAGCCACAGAAAAACTAACAAGATTAAAACTAAGCAAGCTTAGCATTTTGTGTTAAAGCTGCCTCTAGGTTTTTTTAGGATCCTAGTTCATGGTTAAAAGGGTGGGGGAGAAGGCTGATTTAAAAAAACATGGATAAGAAGAAAAAATAAAACATACATTTAAGGAAAAACACCCAGATGTTTATACAAATATCTTAGAAAAGAAAACATAAAGACATTTCAATATATTTATTTTATTGCCTCTCCCACAGTTTTAAATATCTACAGTTATATGCTTTATCTACAATTTTCCAAGGGGCACAATAGCTTAGTGATTAAAGAAGTGGACCTTGTCAGTTGGAGAGTTGACAGCCTGGGTTTGAGACCCTGCACTGCACAATAAGGTGAGCTCCCATTACTGCCCCAGCTGCTGCCACCTAGCAGTTTGAAAGCATGCAAATGTGAGTAGATTAATAGGTGCCACTCCAGTGGGGAGGTAGCAGCATTATATGCACCATAGGCACATAGCCATGCTGGCCACATGACTATAGAAAATGTCTTCAGACAATGCTGGTTTGTCAGCCAAGAAATAGACATAAGCACTGCACCTTAGAATCAAGCATAACTGGACAGGGAAACCTTAAGCTTTTTACAATTTTCCACATTTCTAAAGAAAGATCTTTAATCCAGTGGAATATACGTTTTAGGTTTACACTGTTTTGCACTAAAAAAACCCAAAACCAAAACCTTAACCTCTAACAACATTATGTGAACCAATATCATATCTTGTTATTTTTTATTCTTCTTTCAATCATGTCTGATCATTAAAAGACACAATAAAACTGACATAATTTAATCAAATCCAAGCACTGTTTTTAATGCAGTTCCTCAAAGTTTCTTGTTTTGTTATGTTTCCAATATTTATTTATTGATTGATTGATTTATTTGATTTGATTTATTTGATTTGTCAATTGCTTACAAGATAATAGGTATAAGTATATACATAGTTATGAATAGTTATGAAATGGGTACATATAAGAAAAATAAAAGAAACAATAGGACAGGGATGGTAGGCACGTTGATGCACGCATGCCCCCTTCATATCAAATATAATGATATTTGATATTATATCAAATATCAAATACAGTGTTTCCCCCCTTTCCATAAACATGAATTTATTTTTTAATTTCAAAGCCCTAATATTCAAAATCCAATATTCCAATGTTTCCTGAGTCCTCATCTGTTTAAAATGTTATAGAGCCAAATCCTTATCCTTTTTTTTTGTTTTTGCTTTTAATTTCTTAAAAGTTATAAAGATATGTCTCCGTTTTCTATTTTTCTCATTATGATATTTTCATTTTGAAGGTGTCTAACTTCTTTGATGCCATTTCTGAAACTGGTTAGCAACTAAAATGTGAACTTAGTGTCATTTAAAAATGTTCCATTTGTAACTGGAGCAATTATGGCAAATTCCTTGTTAAGCATTTTCTCACCTTTTCTGGACACCACTGTCTTGCAATCTCGTCATGAAAAGTAATTATAAAGAGAACAATTTAAGCAATCTCATATCCTTTTTTTGTCCAGAAAAGGTTGAAGGAGCTGATCTACTTGTATTCATGGTTATAAACATCAGCTCTGCTTTTTGTACTTATCTTCAATTCACCAAATTTCCAGGAAATCCTCCCTTGAGCTTCTCCAAAAAGAAGTCTATTAAGCTCATATAGATGGATGTGAAATCAAGTCCACAAACATCTGGTCCATCGTAATTAAATGCAAACAGAACAGAATGTAAAATTGCCATAAAATCATTTGGGAACTCCAGCTAAGCCAAAAACTTCTTATTCTTTCTTCAGTGCCTGTTTATGAGTTCTTTAAGCTAAAATAACAACTTTCACAATAAAACATGCCCAAACACAAGCTGAAAAAGCAATTAAGAAACAGAGGGAAAAACTTCTCCTGTAATTGCATGACCTTTTGGCAATAGTCTTTACATTCATAGAATCATAGAACCATCTTCAAAGCACTATTCCCCAATCATAAAGTTTCAAATATTTCATTGCTGATTGCAGCTAGACCATTATAGTTACATATTATTAGAAATTAAGGTAATGTGATATGTAAACTATGCACAAAAGTAAAAACAAAAGGAAAACTGAATACGTGTGAATGGTTCTTTTATATACCATCCATCTTTAATGGTTTAATTACTTTAAATTAAACTTGTTTTCTATTAAACAGATTTATATAAATTTGACAAGTTTCATTGTCTTTTTAAATGGAGCCAGTTTGCATCATTCTTCAGGTGTTGTTCATAGTTATATACATGTTGGAATCTATAAAGAATTTTAGCTCATTTGAAACCAAGCTGCAAACAGATAAGATGACCAAGGAATATAGGAGAAGAAAAGATGCTTTAGGATGCAAAGAATAATGTATTAATATGGAATTGAAATAACGTGTGAAGCTGCAATTATCCTTATTTTATTTTCATTATTATGTTATATTTGTTGTTATGGCCATAATGTTAATGCAATTTTAACTACATTAATAAGAGTAAAATTTTGGTGTTTTAATTGATTGCTTTGGACTATGCTTTATGTAATAAATAAATGAAATAGATATTATTTTTTAATGTCAGAAAAATTGGTAATGTCCCAACCTAAAGATGAAAAATGCTAATTCAGTTTTTACCCAATAAACATCAATATTTATCCATTTACTTGCAACAATGGGACCACTTCAAAGTACAATTTTAAGTCTACATTCTATCAGTGAAAGTCATTCTGCATTGAATTAATCATCAAGTTGACAATATTTCTATCATGCTCTTGTGCTGGATTTCTTTGCATTCTCATAGCTCAGATGTCATGAAGTTGCACTGCAGCAATTGAAACCATTGATTGTCTCACTCATTGATGTCAATTCTGACCTGCAGTCAAGAGGTCAGGATTTATTTTTCTTGCATACAAAGTGTGTTACAATGACTTATTCAGTTACTAAGGAGATAAACTTTAAATTTAAAAGATAGGTCCAGAAATCATAAGTAGACTGTCATGGCTTTCAAGAATTCAGAGTAGTGTATATCTTTATTCCATTTTGACAGTATTCTCAGTATTTTCAGAATAATTATGAAGGTAAGCTTGATAAAAATTGAGCAGGTCAAATTCTCACAATGAACTTGTAACATATTTGGATGGAACATTTTGAATTATTTCATCCTGATATTTCCACTTGATCAATAATTACCCATCAAACCATAGATGGGTGTTGATAAACAGATATATAGCAACCAATTTTATTAAAATTCCATTTTTATGTGGCAAAATTCCAGATGTATTCATGGTTCCATGGCTACTTCTAGTTGAAAAGCTTGTAATGCTAACAGAACAGAGGTGGTATTCAACAGGTTCTGACCAGTTCTGGAGATCCAGTAGTGGAAATTTTGAGTACTTCAGAGAACTGACAAATACCACCTCAGACGGGCATTGCCCCAATCTATTTTCTGCTTTCCGAGTTCCCAGTGATGAGCTGGGTTTTCTTTTGTTGCCCTGCATAGGAGAACGGAGCTGGAAAGCAGGTTGGGGGGGGGGAGAATGGGATTTGCACTATACTTCTCCTGGAGTGGGGTGCGAATGGAGATTTTACAGTATCCTTCCCCTGCCATACCACAGAACCGGTAGTAAAAAAAAAAAAAAATTGAATCCCACCTCTGTAACAGAAGTAGAACCAACCATCACAAAGCATGCATTTAGATGAAGAACATGATGTTCCTGAAAGTAGGTGTTAAAAACACATGCATTGGAAATGAAATTTCACTGTCCCTTTGAAGCAATTGTTCTTGCTTATTTTGCTATTTCCAATGACCTTAATAGCCTTAGTAATAAGCAGAGAAGGTAAAAATAGAAATGTTGAAATACTGTCCTATGCAATATAATATATGAATCCCTGTATTTAATTAAGCAGAGCATGATTGTTGAGACCAATGTTTCAATGACACCTTTAAACAGGATGCAGGATTCTCTCAACTCTTGTATATTATAAGTCAGTGTTGTCTGATTATTGATTGTTAACATCAATAATGGAAAATAAGAGTGATGTGCATTAGTAATTAGGAAAGATATTGTTTTTCATGCAACATGGATGAGAAGTACATGACAAGGTCATATAGAAAATGTAAAGTAGCTATGGTGATAACATCCAATCATCTATCAATAAACATACTTTGTTATAACAAATCTAAGGCATTAGATGTCAGATGCAAGGACTAAAGAGAAATAATAATATGTGGAAAAAACCTTCATTCTCTTCTCCATTTCAGGACGTAGTAACATTTTATAGTTTACTCAATGGTCAAAAAAACCCCAATATGTACTCTATCAATAGATGTTTTACCATAATAAAAAAGAAATAAATGGAAAAGAGTATTGAATTCAAAGTATTTACAGATTTTCATGAATAGGAATATAAGAGCTGTACAGGATAAATTTTGGGATTTATTTAAACTGGCATTTTCTTATCACAAGAGCAAAAGAGATGCCTCAAAAAGACAATAAACATGACATGAGAATGGTGTCATTTTCTTGCTCATCTCCCTAACATTCTGTCTCTGATACTGAGAATAACATGTAACCATCAATCCTAGTAGTTAATTTATGTCAACAATGCTATGAGCCTGAAATTCTCATTATTTGATTTCTAACAATTACAGTTTCAATGCTTTATGTATCATGTTGAGTATCCTGTTTTCTTTGTCCTGAATTTCTCATTATTTCTAATTGAATTTCAATTTTTAATTGGACAAATCCAATTAAAACCTTCTTTCATGCGGATCATATCAAGAGGAAAAGAGATGTACTTTTTCTTGCTGCATGAGACTCCATTAAAAATCTTCACAACTGTGATGGTTAAACATGTTTAAATGTATGTTATTAATTAAACAGAACATATCTAACATTCTTGGTTATGATCTGACCCATGGGTAGTCCATGAAGAGGAGGAAAAAATGGAGAAATTCAAACTATGCTGTCATCATATCACATATTTAGTAGAAGAAAAATAGCTTCCTAAACATTACAGCAAAATTCATCTCTGAGATAAACTGAATCCATTTCACGTATTTGTTTTCCAAGTATCTTGGTTAGCTGTGAATTTTGAGGGCTACCCTCTTCCATTTGTCACTGTTCCAAGAAATGCACCCATAGAAAGCAGAACTCTGAGGCAGAAAGATTCCTTAAAGAACAATTTATTGGATACATCTTATTGGCAAAACTGGTGAAAGCTGACTCTAAAGTTCCCACGGCTTTCACTTTTCCCCCAAGTCACTGGTCATGCTGTTCATTCAAGGAGCTGGCTGATTGCTTGGCTACTGGCTGGTTGCTGGCTACTTCACTCCTCCTCTGGCCTGCCTCCTGTGAGAATATCCTTGATTCCTACAAGAAAATTTTATTGTTTTGGATGCAAAACCGCATCTAGCTATTTCCCCCCTTGCTCTGTTGTGTGGCAACCCTGAAGCCTCCAAAATGGCCTCAGCCAGGTTCACTTCAGAGTTGACAACATGTTTCCAATGAGATGCGAATCAGCTGCTACTGCAAACAATGAAATGAAATATTGCTTCTTCCTTCTTTTAGCTGCAAAAATATTGGCGACATTTAATTTATATTCCACTCACCCTTGCAGTATCTGTGAGCAGGAAGATGGAAAATGGGGGTGGTGTCTGACTGACATCAGCAGCAGGGGTGGGATTCAAATTTTTTAACAACCGGTTCTGTGGGTGTGGCTTAGTTGGTGGGCATGTGACCGGGTGGACATGGCTTGGTGGTCATGTTACTGGCCAACTCAATATCACTCACGTCCAGACACGCATCACTTCACCTGGCCTCTCATGACTATGGGGATTGTTAAGTCCTGAGCATGGGTGCAAGGAACAGAGACGAGGCATCGAACTTTGACTTCAACTCTTTATTAGTAACTTCAGAACAGAGCAAAATACTTGGGCAGCAGCAGCTCTTTTATAGAGCTGGCTGCTGTCACAACAACCAATGATTTGAGTTTACCGCTCTAACAAGCGTCCAATCAGAGATGACCCGCTGTCAGCCAATCAGATCAGCCAGACGCGACTAATCACAATTCGCTATTCATGGGCCAATAGAAGTGCAGGATTACGAGCCTGCTGTTAACGTAAAGCTATTAGTGTTGTTAATGAACGCGTTAGCTTCGTCCATAACAGGGATGCTGCTACAGTTGTATGTGTGAAAAATGGTCATAAGTCATTTTTTTCAGTGCCATTGTAATTTTGAATGGTCAATCCACACAAGCAAAGTACCAGCAAAGGAGGGGGAAAAAACTCCAGAGAAGTTCCTGAGACAGGAAATCTAGTCCTGTCAAGAATGTAATAAGGGTTGTATTAGAAATAGAATATGTAGAAAATAGAATATGTATTAGAAATAGAAAACTAGAATGTTATAAGAATTAATAAAAGATTAAAATATTGAAATGTTTAGCAATGACAGATTTTAAAATTTAATAAAATTGTAGCACTTGTTTTTTGAAATAGACAATCGGAATGTTATAAGATTTAATATTTGGATTTATTATCTAATTATATTAATTATTATGAATTTATTATTTTTTCTCTTTAAAGGTTAGTAGGTAGAATGTACTAAGCAGAATCAGATTGGGTATCAGGCGTTATTTTAAATATTAATTTAGAGGGAGAATAGAAAGGCATCATACTCTGATCAGTGATTTCAGGAGAAATTCTTTTATTTTTCTTACTATAGGGAATGAGATAAATGGATAATTTGGAAAGAATGGACAAAAAATACAAATACAATGATTTAAATTAAAATAAATTAAATAAAATAGAAATAAGAAGAATGAAAAGCGGGGAGAAGTTATATAGAAGATATAGAATGGTAAATAAGATAGGTAATGGTATATAAGATGAGCACGAATTTAATTGAAGTCCATATAAAGAGAGGTAATTTGGGGCCAAACTACTTTCTTAAAAGAAGTCTTATATTTTTGTGTATCTATGTTTTGTTTGAGAATTAATAAAACCTCGGAGGAATGTTGGATGAGAATAATGGTAATCAAGTCAGAGAGGAATGAAGATGATGACTATAAACTGGATAAATATAGAAAATAATAATAGTAACAATGAAATTGAATACGAAAAGAGAAATAATGAGAAATTTGTTAAGAGATATATATATGTTTATATCGAAATGGTGTAAAACAGAATTATGTTGCATAAAATAATATTCTACTTGACTTGTAAAATTAATAATGGAAAGAGGTTTTATGTATTTAATGGTTAATGATGGTTTGTTTGTCTTTAAAATCAATAAAATTTGTTCCAAAAAAAAAAAAATGTAATAAGGGTTAACGGAGAGGCAATTTCTGTAAGCAACACCAGAATGTTTCCTTCCTGCCTTCCTTACAGGATTAGGCCAATAATTTCTTCTAACAACCAGTACTCTGAACTGCTCAGAATGTTAACAACTGTTTCTAGCGAATAGGTGTGAACTGGTAGAAACCCACCCCTGATGTATGCAATGCAACTACTTCTATTTTTCTAGATGCCTCACATACCTCAACTGTGTGGAATGTGTAGCCCAAAAGTTTTGTCATTCTGACAAACATGACAAATTCCTGGGAACACGCACATGCACGTGCGCACGCACGCACACACACACACAGAGAGACCTTTATAATTCATTCTCTCTGAAGTCAATTACATTGATTAGCCCTAGATATATATGCTCTTTCTTGATCTTTTTGTAAGTATCTTGTTGAGGAAATATGGTTGACCAGGATTACTTGGGGCTATTCAGATGGACTCCTTGAACTCATGTTATATAAACCAGATTATTTGCAGTGTTTTTATGGGCTCTTATAGGCAGATACACAACCCACATTCTATTTGCAAGAAAAAATGTTAAAATATCCTGGCATGTTAACTAGAATGTTATTCTAGCAGAACTGGTATAAAGCCAGATATTCTTGACAGTGGTTTCACAGATTCATGTACTGTATTGCTTTCCTAAACATTTTAATTATAATGAAAAGCTGTGATACATAGCATTTTCTAAATAAAGAAGAATGAAAATGCAGCAAGGCCACAAATGAGTTTAGTGCCACCACTGGAGCATAGTTGGGAAGTACAAATCAGTTAAATTTGCTTTGAGTCTCTGTTCCCAATTTTTAAATTTACATTTGTTCTCATCTGTAATGTCCCCTAATATATGTAGAATGTAGGCAATTTTCTCTGATGTGTGATGTTGGTTTTAATACAGCTTCTTCTTCTTCTTTTTAAAAGTGCCTCATGGAGATAGGTTGGTGATAGGATTTGGTAGAGTAGTAATACTCCAACACCACCCTCTTCTTTACTAGCAGAAATACTAAGTAAGGGGGGAAAGGAGAAAGTGCCAGGCTTTTTCCCAGCACCACTTTCCTAATTTGATGCTAATAAGAGAGGGGGCCTGTATGAGGCATGCAATACATTTAGGATATTACTTGAAACTTCATCCAGCACATGGATAGAAGAAACGGTGGCAACTTTGTGAATGATGAAATTGTCCAGCAAATCCTCAGAGGGAAGTTCAAGATGTGAAGAAAGACTATGAGAAGTGGCCTCATAGTGATGATTGTTGTTGTGGGAAATCTATGAAGGAGCAGGAAGTTAATATGTTTAAATATGTACTACACTTTTGTAGAAAGTTAGCATGGAGTAGTAGCAGTAGTAGCCAGACTAGAAACTGGGAGACTGGGAGTTGTAGCCCCACCTTAAGCATGAAGGTTGTCTGGGTGACCTTGGGCCCATTACTCCCTCTCAGTCCTAGGAAGAACATAAGGGCAAACCAGTTCCAAAATATTGCCAAGAAACCTGGAGGAACTACTTCAACAATCATCAGGAATCAAGACTGACTGGAAGGCATAGGGGAAAATGTGCTTTTTTTCTGTTGCATCATTAGGGAGATATTTTGTTGATGTGAGTGAAGATGGATGCCAACTGTAAGGAGACATATCTGCCGGACACCTAAAAATTCATAATAATATGTTCAATACTGTGGTGTTGTCTACATTTATTATTTTATCCATGCAATACTGTTCATGTACTCGTATGCTGTTTCTTAGTGATAAGTAAATTCCATAAAACTTTCACAGCTGGAGCTGGGGCATTGTATGCCCTAGGAAAATAACACTTTAGAGGTGGCGGCTGCTGCTACTGGAAGATTTGGCAGCAGTCTTGAATATAATAAATGCTATAGGAGATTATAGGGAGTATAGGAAGGTTCTGTGAGGAATCTCAAGTCTCTTAAATTCAGGACCAGATTGTTTTAGAGCTTTGCATATATTTCAGAGCAATGAACAATGGGTAATAACACTTCTTTTCTTAAGTTTTTGTGCTGAGGTGTCTATAGGGGTATATAATGAAATGTGTACTATGATGTGAATTTCCATTCAACCTGTGAGCATCATTTCAACCCATAAATAAAAGGGTGGTGCTTACACTGTGATATCATGAGGCATATTTTGTCATTTTGAAATCAAATTGTTTTAGAACAAATGCCTACATGCCTGTTTTATTCTCCCTGAAAATCCATAGTGGACCAAATTATAAAACTTGATTTTGCCTAGTTTTCCATTCTTCTGCTTTGGCATCAATGTGTTTGATTGTTTAAATGTCTGCTTGATCATTTGTAGATAGGATAATCTTTTAGTCCAGTTTATGTCGATAGCAGATATTTCATTTTTTCTTCATCTACTGCTTTTAATTTTGAGTCTTTGCTTATTTATTTTAGAGAAGTTTTCTTCTACTATTAGTTTATTGTTAATTAGTCAGAGGCAACTGGATGAGAGGGATTGCGGACAATGATGAAAGCAGTACTGCATCATCATGATGCAAACTGCATCCCTTTTGGTATGACATTTCATGTTTATACAAAAGGGAAATAGCCTGTGTTACAATGGTGTGACAATTCTGTTTAACAAATCTGTACCCAATTAGTAGAGAGGACAACAGGTAAAGAAAAAAAAAATCAGCAATAAACTGGTATAGGGATAGTTACACTGTATAATGCATTATGTCCATTTTTCATTAATTTAATATATATATTTTGTTGTGTGTGGTTATATTTTACTTGTGTTGCACATAAAAAGACACTATGTAGTTTATAAAATGCTGACTGGTCACTTCTCCATCCTGGAACATCCTGACATGCACACTAATTTATTACCATGCTTTTCTGTCCATTTAGAGATAATGGATAAGGGCCTATATTGCTTTTGTAATTTTGCAAAAGCATCAGATCTTGTGGACACCTTTGAATTAACCCACTAATTCAATGAGGTTATGTCTCCTGTTTGTCTGTCAAATTCATCTCCAAGAGATAGGCTGTTAACGGAAAAATCTGGAGGACATTCCATTCCATTACCAACAGTATGGATTTTACAAACATTGGTTAAAATCCATTGGTTTGCTTCTATCACTAAAAGCAAGCATTAGTCAGTGCTCCAACACCATGCAGAAAAGAACCCTTTTAGATTGATATTACATACAAACATGCATGATGTATACTTTAGATTCTATCTGATTTTAAAGTATCATTATCAATTCAAGGTTGGTTCTGGATAAGCACATATAAAAATGCAAGGGGTCATTTGTGTCCAAGAATTGTAGAAATACAGTAGACCCTCTGGTCATAACCATGATTCATCCCATAACTTTGGTCGCAACCCAATTTGGTCATGACTCAAACCTAATTTTGGAAATTTGGCACTTACCCCAAAAAATGGCACAGAAGGGGAAATCAGCTGCAAAAAAAAAAATCTTGAATTTTTTGGTTGGAACCTGATTTAGTCATGGTCAGAAGTTTGTGACCAGAGGTTCTACTGTATCTAAAGTTTTTTTTTTTTTTTTAAGGAAAAAATATCCCCAGGAATTAAACTAATCATATACAATTAAGCATTTCCAAATACCCTTATGAGTGCATCTCTGCCCTTTTTGCCTACAGTGAAGGAATTTTTTTTTCTTTTTCTTTTCCTAATAAAAATAAAACTGCAAACAATTCAAGCCCTTCTTCTCTGATTACTGTTTGGCAGGAACCAAGCTAAATTCTGCAGTTTTTTCCTACCTTATGAAAAAAAAATGCCAGAGAGGAGACACTCTTTTGTGTATCTCTCTGTGTGTGTGTGTGTGTGTGTGTGTGTGTGTGAAGGAGGGAGGGAAAGAGGGGGAGAGGGAAGGAGGGAGAGAGGAAGATGGAGAGGGGGAGAGAAAGAGAGAGAAAGAGAGAGAAAACACACAAAAAAAGAACCCATCATCCAGAGAAGGTTGCAAACATTTAGCTGTTCTTGAGCTTCATAGTTCTTTAGGTGTCTAAATATAAATAAATATAAATATACCATTCTAGAATAGGTATGAAGACTGATACAGATTATTTTGAGCTTGCGGGTGAACAGAAAAAATAATTCCCATTGGGTTACCAGAAGCATACCAGACATTACATGGCATTCCAGTGATCTTTGGCCAAAAAAAAAAAAAAAAGAGCGACACAAGTTTTCCTTGTATTTTATTTCTAAAAATCAATGCATGGGCATGTACTGCATTTCAGTTCTTGATTAGCTGTTGTTTTTTGCTGCTTCTACATTTAATTTAATTTGATTACTCCACTTTGTTAAGTTCTTGGACATGGGTCGGAGTAAATGGAGACAGCCTCTGAATAGTGACTTTCAGCTCTTTATTAGCATAGTGACTTCTCAAAAACAACAACAGTGAACTCTGCCTTATATAGGCAACCCTTGTAAGAATTGTCCAATAGTGAGCTATGAACGCTAGCTCTTTTAACCAATAATAATCCTCTGTTAAGGGCCAATGGGATTCCTCAGAACTAACCAATCCGATCTGGCCGCCTAACAGCCAATCAGAAGTGCAGGGCCAGAACCCCGCACTTTACCTCAAGCTCATACTTTATTAACTATGGTACATACACAACACCCCTTCCCCCTGGCTTCTTAATTACGGTGTAGTTATATACTCCTTTAAATAGGACGGTTGTCTTTTAAGTCTTTTGGATTTTCGTTGGACTGGCTGGTTGCAATCCTGTTGAGGTAGATTGTTGTTTGGCAGTGGATCTGCTTCTTGCTCAGGTGCAATTTCTTGCGGTGCAAACGATTCTCCTTCCTGCTCCATTTCCTGAGTATCACTTAGTTCGTCACTCCCTTCGAGCAGGTTTCCTGGAACGTCATCTTCTTCTGTACCTCCACCCCATCGGTTTGGTCATGGGGGAGTTGTTGACTGGCCGTTGTGAGTAGTGACCGTAATTGGTCGATATGCCGTTTCCACAGTCTATTGTCACAGCATTTCACTACGTAGGATTTGGGGCCGGTCACTCGTACTACTGTTGCCTCTATCCATAACGGATCGCCCGATAAGTTTCGTGCGTAAACGAGGTCTCCTACCTGGAAGGTGCGACAGCGGCCACTGGATCCTATTGGCTTTTCGGGTTCGTAAGCAGGGTGCAACCGGTCGAGGTGGGAGCGGAGTCTTCGTCCCATCAGAAGTTCGGTGGGAGTTCTGCCGGTGACGCTATGTGGAGTTATGTGTTGCAAAAAGAGAATTTGGTTGACCTTGTCATCGATATTGTCATAGTCCACTTTTTGCAAAGTCTTTTTAACAAATTGGACCATGCGTTCCGCTTGGCCATTGGTTGCAGGGTGCACAGGCGAGGTGAGCACATGCGAGGTGAGCACATGGCGGATGCCGCGGTCAGCGAGGTACTGCTCGAACATTAGTGCTGTAAACTGTGGCCTGTTATCAGACACCAGGATGTCAGGCAATCCGTGAGTTGCAAAGAGTCTGTTTAGGATCTTGATCACTGCCTCGGAAGTTATAGCTGTCATACGATGAATTTCTAACCAATTGGAGTATGCGTCGACTGTCAGCAGGAAGGTATAGCCCTTGGTTGGCCCCGTGAAATCCAGGTGGATTCTAGACCAGGGTCCACGTGGCATCTCCCATTCAGTAGGCATGGCTTTTGGTGGGGTGTTGCTGACTTGTTGGCAATTGGCACACGCTTTGACCCACTGCTCGATTTGCCGGTCTATGCCCGGCCACCATGCGTAGCTTCGTGCAAGCGCTTTCATCCGCACGATGCCGGGGTGGCCCTCATGCAGAATTCGTAGCAGCGTCTTCCGGAGTCGTTCTGGGACAACGACTCTATCGCCCCAGATGATACAGCCTTTTTGGGAAAAAAGTTCAGTCTGTCGAGATTTAAATGGTGCGAAGTCATCTGGTATTTAGTCCAATGGCCATCCACGTTCTACCCAGCCTAGGACTCGAGCTAGGGTGTGGTCTCGTTTGGTTTTTCTCACGATGTCTCGGACGGTCATAGGTGGTGAGTTGAGTGTTTTGATCTGCAATGTAGTTGCCGTTGGTGCCGGATCATTGAGAGTCTCTGGAAGTGGTGCTCAGCTTAATGCGTCGGCATGGGGAATGGCTTTTCCTGGGCGATATTGCAGGCGATAATTATAAGCAGCTAGGAATTCTGACCATTGGGTCATTCTAGGGGGTTGGCTTGTCCCCGGCTATTATCCCTAGCAACGGTCTGTGGTCAGTTATAATGGTAAATGTCCTTCCATACACATATTCATGAAATTTCTTTACAGCTGAAACGATTGCGAGAGCTTCTTTATCAATTTGTCCATAGTTCCACTCTGCTTGTGAAAGAGTCTTTGAAAAGTATGCAACAGGGGCTTCGTTCCCATTAGGCAGTACGTGGCTCAAAATGGTGCCCACCCCGAAAGGCGATACATCGCAGGTTATAACTTATGGCAAAGTCTCGTTATACTGCATAAGTACAGAGTCAGATGTGAGCAGTTTTTTAACATTCCGGAACGCTTGCTCTTCCCGGTAACCCCATACCCACAATGCTTTCTTATCTAATAATCGGTGTAACGGTTCAGCGACAGTTGCTTTGTGCGGTAAAAACACATTATAGAAATTAATGAGGCCGAAGAACGCCTGGAGATCGGCCTTGTTGCGTGGCCTGGGAGCGTTTTTGATCGCTTTTAATTTACTCTCAGTAGAATGAATGCCCTGGCTATCAATTCAGTATCCCAGAAACTCAACATTGTCAGTATATAAGTGACATTTATCTTTTTTCACCTTAAGTCCAGCCTCTTGGAATTTTTTAAGAACGCATTTCAAACGATCCTGCAAGATTTTTTTGGTAGGGGCTGCAATTAATACGTCATCAAAATAAGGAACCACGCCCTTGATTCCCTGTAATAACCTTTCCATGAGGCTCTGGAAGATCCCCGGGGCTGCACTAACTCCGAATTGCAATCGGGTACATTTAAAGGCACCTCTGTGCGTTACAATTGTTTGGGCTTGGGCCGTTTTTTCATCCACTGGTAGTTGTTGATAAGCTTGAGCTAAATCTAATTTAGCAAAAACCTTTCTGCCCCCCAAAAAATGCACCACCGGAACTGGATACGCATTCTGCTGTAGGGCGTGGTTTAAAGTGGCCCGGTAGTCCCCACAAATTGGGATTGACCCATCTGGCTTAATGGGTATTACAATAGGGGTTCCCCATGGAGAGTGATCGATGGGCTTCAACACCCCTTGAGCAATTAACTTGTCGAGTTGTTCGTCGATCTTTGCTTTAAGAGCGAATGGAACTCGACGGGGCTTCAAGTGAATGGGGGCTACCTTTTGATTTAGACTAAATGAGATTGGGGTCCCCTTATACTCGCCTAAGCTGTCCTCGAAGACGTCGCTGAACTTTGAGATAAGGTCTTCCTCCCACTCACAACCACCGACTCGGTTCACACTGGCCACTTCAATGCCAAGTGGCGCGAACCATTGGAGGCCTAATAGACTAGGCCTATCTCTATCGGTGATCGTTAGAGGTAAGTATGCTGTATGCTTCTTGAAGGAGACTCGGATTCGGCAGGACCCGACAACAGGGATTCAATTTCCTTGGTAGTCCTTGAGGATGAGGCGTTGAAATTGGAGGTCTTGGCATTGAATTATGGGGATGAGTTGCTTGAGTGTCTTCCAAGACACCATCAAGAGGGACGATCCTGAGTCGACCTCCATGTGGCAAGGCTGGTTCTCGATGGCTACTGTGACTCGGATTTTCTTAGTGTCCAAAACTGAGGCGTGACCTATAGTGATACTATGGTGAGCCTCTTCTTTTTGCAAAGCTTGATTTCTGTAGGAGTGGTTTATTGGCTCTCGCCTTACAGCATGGTTTCCTGTTGATTGGCAATTATTGGCCCCTTTTGAGGCCTGGCTGGGTCCTGGTAAGCTGCAGCAGACCTGGCCGATGTGGCCTCATTTTCCGCACTCATCGCAGAGTGCGTCGCGGAATTTGCATTCGGCCCTGGCATGGTTTGCTCCACAGCCAGCGCAATGGTGTAAGGGCTTCGGGCGAGGGTCCTGGTCGGACCGCAGTCGATGGACCACTTCTTCGTCACTGTCTGATGATGAAGAGAGGTCCTCGTGGTGAGTTGTTGAGAGCTGCCCTTCTGAGTTGGGTAAGATTTCGCTGGTCGGTGGTGTTACCGGAGTGCAGCTTCACCGTAGTTGTGCAGCTGACTTTTTAAGTCGCCTCCGCAGCTGTGTCTTTGGCAATGGCGTCAGCAAGGCTGATGTCACCTTTCGCCATCAGCTTGCTTTGCACGCCTAGCGCATCTAATCCCAGAATTACTCGATCTCTTAGTGCCTCTTCTAAATCGGCGAACCCGCAGAGACCCCCTAAATTCCGGAGTTCCACCACGAAATCGGCCACGCTCTCCCCTTTTTGTTGGTTTCTCTGATAAAACTCATGGCGTCTCACGAGTGTAGGCACGGTTGGCGCGTAATGGTCTCTCAGGATGGGTTCAAGGTCGTCCCAGCTCATGGCTTTCACTTCTCGAGGTTTGGCGAGTGCTTTAGCCATCTTAAATACAGCTGGGCCGCAATGCGTCAGGAACAGTGCCCGCTTCTTTGTGGTGTGGCATCCTTCAAGTTATTCGTCTCGAGAAACATTTGGAAGCGATCTATGTAGGATTCCCAATCCTCTTGGTTCGGATTGAACGGAGCGGGTGGTACGATGCTGCCGGACATGGTTCTGTTGTTGGTGTCGTCTTATCACGTGCTTGGTATCGCTTCCTGGCTTCTTCAGTTCAGACGTCTCCACATCCCATCCTCGTCGCCAGTGTTAAGTACTTGGACATGGGTCGGAGTAAATGGAGACAGCCTCTGAATAGTGACTTTCAGCTCTTTATTAGCATAGTGACTTCTCAAAAACAACAACAGTGAACTCTGCCTTATATAGGCAACCCTTGTAAGAATTGTCCAATAGTGAGCTATGAACTCTAGCTCTTTTAACCAATAATAATCCTCTGTTAAGGGCCAATGGGATTCCTCAGAACTAACCAATCCGATCTGGCCGCCTAACAGCCAATCAGAAATGCAGGGCCAGAACCCTGCACTTTACCTCAAGCTCATACTTTAGTAACTATGGTACATACACAACACACTTCTAATCATTTTAGGACTAGTTTGTTCATGAGAAGAAATCCAATTTAATTACATTAAACAGAAAGGCTATTGGTTTTTCAATTAAAAAATAAACTATTATTATTAATATGTCAGAATTGTCAGAATTTAATAGATTTTATAATTTGGAGACGTACAATGTAGAAATTCTGCTAGCCAACTTATCCAGTTGATTTTCAGGCTTTCTGCAAACAACTTAAGCTGACATCCTCTTGTTCTTACCATAACCAAAGGTGTGGAAAAGAGATAAATTATAAACATAAAGAATAAGTTTAAGTAATAAGTCAGCTTAAGTTGCTGTGTCACTACATGGTCAAGATCAAGGAGACATTGTGAAACCCACCAACCAAAATTTTAACATGGTATCATTGGAAGAGTCCTCTTTTATTTTTAACCAGCAGCTGGAGATCAAAATGTTATTGTTGTTTTAATACTGAAGGAAGTCATCCCTCCTAGAAAAATGAAATATTTTGAGAAATATTTAAAAAAGCAAAATATTACATTTTCCTAAAGGGAAACATGCTCCCCACCTTTCTTAATAGCCCCAGTGAGACTGGACCAGCCTATCTACAAGACAAAAGACTGCCAGCTCCATAGTGATGGGATTAAAACATGATCCTCTAGGACACAATAGGATTATCTAGCAGTAGGGCTCACTGCATTGCAAAAATCACCTGGGGACATTGCATCGCCCTCCAGGCTTCAACCAAACTTCCCAGACAACCTACAGATAGCTATGACCCCTGCAACAGCCTATAGAATGCATGTCCTTGCACAAGAAAAGGAAGCTCAAGCGCAAGGCCCCAGAGAAGTTATAAATAACTCTCATTCCCAACGCCATGTGGTCAACTGCACCAGGACCATGTCCTTATTGGTCCTGTTTTCCGTTAACCTCTTTCCAATCACTCTCCATGTTTCCAGTGTCTTTCTCCCTGCCTGGAAATGAGCCAGATGGATATTTCTTCCAACAATACTTTCCTCTGTACAAGTGTGAGTTTGTTTGTTTGTTTTTTAATCCCTTCCAAGTTGCTTTTTATCCCCAGCTTTACTATATTCTTAACTTACATGATAAGTGAATTGAGTGTTGAACTCACATCAGTTTTGGGGGAAAAAGACAGTTTTAAAACAATCAGTGGCAGGACTGAAACAATTAGCAAAAGCAATGTGGGAATCTCTGTGGGTTTTCTTTTTAATTGCTTATTTTTAAATTTTGGGGTTTTTTTTCCTGATGTAGTTTATAGTGCCCTGCCAAAGTATATTGTTCTCTCCCTGAGGATATCATTGTCTAACATTTCCTAAATAGATGTTCTTTCTGCCCTAGTCACTTAACATTATAAAAAAGCAGAATTTATCAAAATGATTTAGCCCTAAACCTGTCAATCAATTAAAATTATATTTGGAAGGCTGCCCACTGGTAAATAATAAAAAGTCTGCCTTTGAATCAGATGAGACCTGAAACAGAACACAATAGAAAAAGAAAAGAAGGCCAAGAGTTTATTAAGTCTATCTCCTAATCTCTCTATCAGATTCATAAAAAAAAGTATTTTCTAGAATAATAGGCCAAAATAGCATGGCAAAACAGCCAGAAGCAATAGTGTTTGGAGACATGGTTATCACAGCCCACATAATAAAGGCATTTTATAAGTCAGTTTTTAAAGATGTTAAATGAGATTTGTGGAGGAAGGTCAAAACTGAAAGTCAGAGTATGGCCAGCAAATATTCAACTTCAGGATCAACATGATATTTAGGTTTTTTTTTTGGAAGTTTATGATTAATGACCATCCATGGAATTGCTTTTCAAAGTTTTTGTACTCAGCCATTCCTTCTACGCTTATATTTTTCCCTGCAGCATTATCATTTTTGGAGATTTCCTATTTACTATGAGACAGAAATAAGGGCCTACCAACTTTGTATCATTGGCAAGAGTAGGAGAGTGGAAGGATCCAAGAAAGAACAAGCCAGATGATGTGAAAGCAGAAATATACTGTATTTCCTATTCCATTCTAATAATCAAATATAATTCTGAGCTTTTTAGTTACAGCTGAGAAACATAAAATCTAGGATTTCTGTCTATGGGATTCTAAATTAAAGTAAATCAAATTCACTGTGACCCAGTTACATGTGACTATTGAATCCACTGTCAGACAGGCAGACTAATTGTAGAATGGGGAGTTGTAGATTAAAGTAGCCATCTGCTGACTTTGCTAGAGTTGCATCACCTTTTTGTCTGATGAGACAATATAAATACCAGGCAGAAGTCCACCTCTAGCTATCAATACATTTTCTTACGAGAAAAAGTTGCAATTATTAAGCTATTCTGTAATTTTTGGGAGGCCACATTTATGTATCTATGTATCTATCAGTCTGTGCTCCCTTCAAATCCCAAGAAAGAAATACTCAGACTCCATGGGTAGAGCAAAGTTATCCTTTTACTAGAAAATAAAGTGAAAGCTACAGATTTAATTCCGAATCTGAGAAATTGGCACGCAAATCACATATACAAAGGAATGGAAATGCTCCCACCCCCCAAAGTCCAAATGACTCTTCCAATTAAAAGTTCTGAATATGATCATGTGGGCATCTCAAGGTGGTGATGAGGCTTTTGTCAGTTGACCTTGACATATTTTGATAAAAGTTTGCAGTTGCGCAAAAGGGGACAGAAGCTAGCCAAGAAATGGAAAGTTAAAGAAAGGAATCCCCCTCCCCTTGCTAACCCCGCAAAGGAATGCAAAACACCTCCAGCTTTCTTCCCCTCCAAGTTTTCCCCCTCCCTCCATTGCTAATGACAGCCGAAAGAAATAGATTGGCATAGCAGCAGAGAAGCAATAGTTAGAATGCAGAATATGCATATTATGGAAAATATCTTGAGGCTGACAGTATCTTTCTCTGTACTCTGTATCTCTGTACTCACTTTTCTACATTGTTGTTTCTAGGGAGTTACTTGCAATATAGTTTCACTTCTAATATTGTGTTATATAGGACACACACAATAAAATGTGTGACCTGTTGAGACATTTTTCAGATATATTTCTTGATTACAGAGAAACAGAATAACCATGGGTGGGAGCGGAAGTAACTTCTGACTTCCTGTCGCTTTACTATTGAGTTCCCTTGTGAAAAGCTGGCAGTGAGCATTGGGAATCTTTCTTCCTTCCTTCCTCCCTCCCTCTCTTCCTTCCTCCCTCCTTCCCCGCTCCCCTCCCCTTCTCTTTTTTCTTTTCTTGTCAGGCCTAAGACCAAAGATGACAAAGTGAGATCTAGTTTAGTCCAGTACTTATTTATAGACAAAATAAAGTTATAACCTTCTAACTTTACATGTATACTCTTGGCTATAGTAGGGTTGTTGCTAACCTGCAACCTTTCTTCCCACCACCATCTAATCCAGAACTGTGCACACTTCTCTTGGTCCTGTTTTAAAATGTGCTTCCTCATCCCTGGGAAGCCATAGAGGTTACTGCTGACATTCTCCATTTTCCTTCTTTGGCTACACATTCCCTCACATACCTCTTATTCCCCCTTCTTCTATTCCCCCTTCTTTGCTTTCTCCCTTCCCCATCCCCTCTTTCCTTTCTTACCTATATAAACAGGAAATTTCTCCCCTTCCCTTCCCTTCAAGTAGGTAACTACTTGATATGGGAAGGAACAGGGATTGTGCAAGTGACTGGAAACTGTCACAGAATGTTGAAAACATTAAAAAATGAAGAACATGTGACTGCAGCAAAAGCAGCAGCTGGGCAGTGGGGAGGCAAATTTCTCAATTTTCATTGCCTCAAGAATAATGGGCCCTAGCATTCTGTAAGTTAGTCTATTTGAGCTATTATTGTTGGGGAAGTTTTGTTTTACAATACACCATTTTGTCCAGTTAAATGTTGTAGACAGAAGAATTTTAGCAATATATAGACTTCCAAAGTTGTCATAAATTATTCAATCAGAATTTTTTGGGGGACAGCCTTTCCAATTTTTAACAGGTCCCTAGTAAAAAATGGCAATATTAGCAAAGGATACATCTTATTTTTCAATGGGAGCTTCCCTGTGTAAGGTATTTATACATTCAAAATAATATTCACTTATTACCATCTTAATATTTGAAGTCTCCATGTTTGTTTATTTTTATAGGATGTACCTATATTATAGAACTGAAAGGTGAATTACTTAAACATCAGTATATGAATCTATCTTGAATTAACATGGCAGTTTTACATTTAAAATAATTTCCCATAATTTTTTGATTGCAGTGAATTCCCACATATTCTGATGAAATAGATTTCATGAAACTCAATGATAGATTATCCTCCGATTGCCACAAATAGAAATGACTATAAATATAAATGAAATGCATTTTATAAGGAAGACTACCTCAACCTTTTCCCTACAATATTCTTGAGAATAATACTGCATCACAATCAATTTGTTGTCTAAATTAGAACCTAAGATCTGCTGGCTCTTGAAAACTATTCTTTTTTACTTTCCAAAGTTAAAAAAGTAAGAATGCTAGAAGAGTGGAGGAAATGCTGTCATCATCACGTTATTGTAATCATGGCCTATTATAAAGGTTAAAAGAAGAAAATGAACAGTAAGGTACAATTTATCTTTTTTTCATTCTATTTTAGGGCAGAATTTGCTTTTAAGCTTTTATCCTGTTTACAGTTTTTTTTAAAGAAAAAACAAACAAAAACTCTTTAGAGATATTATTGTTCAATTCAGTTTACTTTGTTTTATATGACTGAAAAAAGAACAAAGAAAGACATATACATATAGACAGCATTTTCTAAATATCATTTCAATTTTTTTTTAACCTTTTAAGATTTTTGGAGGTGGGTCACTGATGCACAGGGATATTGTTATGAAATCTGAGGACTTGTAGATGGTGGGATTAACTGAATAAGTCTGTAACTACCCTCAGCATAATATGGATACAATCTCAATGGAATTCAATTCTATTAATGCATTTACAGATCAAGAGCACCCACCTTGCAAGCTCTTTCAGGAAGTCCTGCCCAAACCAACATGACCTAAATAACAGCAATCTCTTCAGAATACCCACATGTGTAGATGTTAATGGCATTATACCTTTCACATCGTCATTGTTCTTGCTTGTGTGGCAGCCCATTCATTCAAGTTGCCTGTGCAAAAGCTTTTGTTTTCTACCTGTGATGTATACATGTAAGCCCTTTTGATGCTGATGTCATCCAAGTGGCATTGGTGGTAGTGGAACTTATTTCAAGTAATTTTTATTTTTGAATCTGCAGACAAAATTTTGATAGCCCTGTGAAAACTCAGATTTACTGAAGACAAGTTGATCAAGAGAGAAGTAAGGTCAGAGAATGTATTCATTTCTTCGTTTTTAATTAAACTTACCCAATGTCACCAAATGCACTGAAGTTTCTTCTCAAGTTCATTTACCACAATAATGTATACATGAATCTAATTTGCTTTCTAACCATTTAAATTTCTAAAAATAAGTTCATTCCATCTTGTTCCCATAGGTAGCCAATGGCCATCTCTCGATTTGCGTGAAAGACAGATTTGAAGAAATGGTGATCCAAGCAATACTGGAGGATTTCAACCAGTAATGAAATAGTTGGTCTTCATAAACACAAACCTTGAATCAATTGTGGATGAATTGACTGAGAAAGATGCCTAGTTGAGCTTGATTTTGCTTTTGAAAGTGTTAGTACCCTTTTGTGAAATAAAAGTTTGTCCAAGAGGTAACAAAACATTATAATTATCCAAGAGGGATAATTGTTTTAATATTCTAGGGCAGCATTATGTTTGAGGTGATGATACAGTAATTATCATTTGAAGCACACATTAAGGAATGGCAAAATTCAGCATGGCTTCTTTGTTCAAAGGGCTGATGTGAGCAGTGAAAACACCCCCCAATCTATTGTAAAGAGTAGAGGCTTTGGTAAACTTCACTAGCAAAATCCATCGTTTCCGTATGCCATATCCCTGCTTTTTTTTTTTATATTAAGGAAGCAAATGCCCCATTCTTCCTTGACTTTTATCATCATTACATTCATTAAGAATAAGATCTTTCATACTATTGCTGTATATTTATAATCTCTTGTGATGCTTTTGAAGTGAGATTTGCCATCTCTGGAATTCTAACACCAACAAAAGGCCCATGAAATCATCCACATTTTGTTTAAATACTGAATAAAAGTGGGCCGACAATCTTTTATGATAAGGCTTTTATTCTTTTAAGAATATTATTTTGCAAGGGCAACATTGCTTGAAGAGCAGTGCAATCTTGAGGAAGGATTTGGCCATCATTATTTTTATTCTCCGTTTTATTCTTTTTTAAATTCCGCATTGTAGGTGAAAGAGATGATTTTTGGGGGAAGTACCGTGTTTCTCCAACAATAGGGCCTCCACCAATAGGAAGGCCCAGCATGATTTCTAGGCATGAGGTAAAATTAAACCCCACCCCCAAAATTTAGGCCTATTTAAACCATGCATTTCCCCGCCATTTCTCACATCGTTTGTTAGAACTACATGAGGTGAAGAGAAATGGGGGAGGAAGGGCGGGGTGGGTGGGGAGAAAACTTGCCTTTAGGAGTGCCCTGTAGGTAGCCTAGGCTAGAATACCCCAATCTACCGATAGAGCATTAGCTGATAGAAGTTCCCTGAAGGCAGAGTCTCCAGCCGCTTCAGGGAGTGGCGTGGCATGACTGCCCATGTCCCCTCGCCTTTAGGCAGTCTCTTTCGGGCAATGGAAGCTCCCCAAGTGCAGTCACCAGCCACTTCAATCAGCTAGTAGAAGCGGCCTCGAGGCGAGCGCACACACACACTCCCCTCGCTGCAAGACCACTTCTATCGTCCAACGAAAGCTCCCCAATGGCAGAGTCCTCAGCCACTTCAGGGCATGGTGTGGCTGCCCATGTCCACTCGTCTTTAGGCAGTCTCTTTCAGGCGATGGAAGCTTCCCAAGTGCAGTCACCAGCCATTTTGATCAGCTGGTAGAAGCAGCCTTGGAGTGAGCGTACATACACACTCCCCTTGCTGCGAGGCCGCTTCTACCGGCCAATCGAAGTGGTTGGTGACTGCACTTGGGGAGCTTCCATCACCTGAAAGAGACTGCCTAAAGGCGAGGAGACACGGGCAGCCACACCACATCATGAAGCGGCTAGGGACTCTGCCTTCGGGGAACTTTCGTTGGCCGATAGAAGTGGCCTCGCGGCGAGGTATGTGTGTATAGGCCGCTCTAGGTGGGGGAGGAAATTAAGTCACCCCTGAAAAGATGGCCTAGCCATTTTTTCAGGGGTCAAAAAAAAAAAAAAGGCCCGGCCTTATTTTGTGAGAAACACGGTAGAATTTGCTTGCCTGGAAGACTCTTGAAATCAGGATGATACATCTATCATATCAGGTTGAAAGTGGCCTATGATACTAAATTGGAGTAGAGACATTGAGTATAGATTGGCAGTGTAACAAACTATTGGATAATAGGTGGTCCAGAATTATTGCTATAAAATTCTTAACTTTTATAATATAATTGTCACATGACGCATGCTCATTAAAGCAAGATGGCTTTCATGGAAGCATTTCAGCAACTCAAGGGTAGAATATATTCTAAAAAACAATAACTCAATTCCCAGTTTGATCTCTAGTCTTTTCAATGAAAAGATTCCTAAGAAATTTTGAGATCTCCCAACATTGCCTCTGGTCAAAACAGATTAACCTGAAACTGAAATAAAGTACATGCTCTAACAGCAATCTTCCTCCCCCACCCCCCACCCCCCCAAAAATAATAATGATATATTAAATTTTAAGTTGGGCTTTGAAATTTTGGAATCTACAAAGAAATGTCTTTTTAATTTATCTTGGTTTAAAAATATTTTGCTGATCATCAATAAATATATAGGGAGACTTTCTTGACTTGTACTTTAGTAGCAGCAGTTAGTTTGTGGACTACTCAAAAATAATTTTACTTTTACAAGCATGTATGTCAACTTGTGGCAAGAAAAGACATAAATGGAGCAAACTCACTTAACAAATGTTCCACTTAGCAATATCAATGTTGGGCTCAATTGTGGTCATAACTCGAGGAGTACCTGTATTAAGATGACCCTGAGGGCACAGATAAATTTCCAAGTGGCCTCCATGACTTCCAAAAAGAGTGCTAATGACCAAATGAGTGCAAAGAATATCAATCCCTCCATCCTCCACCAGTCAGAACTGAAGAAGCTTCTTGTGTGAGAAGCTAAACATCTTCAAGAAAAAACAAAGTCCAATTGCCTTTTGATAAAACACCTTTGGGAGAATAGCTACCCTAATGTACAAGTCTGAGAAACTTTAGTATCTATAGCCTCCTGAAGCTACTGGCAAAATTTCAGGAAGCATAAGTGCTGTAGTTAACATCAGTAGCTGAAATTATGTTGAGATATAAGCTCTAAGCAACACACATTAACTGCCTAATTAGGAGCCTATTATGCTTCATATATTACTCCAACGTGTTCACAACCCTTGTTTTTGTATGCCATTGTCCTCAATGGACCTGACAAATGATGAATGCTTGAATAACAACTTACAGTAATTGTGCACTTGACAATGGTATATGTCAAGCAGCTTGTTCCACGGATTATGCTATATTAGTGGAGTTTCATTTGTAGCTTGTGTCTCTTTGGTTATTCCTGTTCTAGTAGCAAAGCTATCTTAAAACTCCACAGGAGATTTCTGGTATTGCTATTTTTGGAAGGAAGAAAGGAAGGAAGAAAGGAAGGAAGGAAGGAAGGAAGGAAGGAAGGAAGGAAGGAAGGAAGGAAGGAAGGAAGGAAGGAAGGAAGGAAGGAAGGATTCAAAGACAAAATTACTTCCATCCTGAATGATTAAGAACAGTCTCAAGTTGTGTAGAAGGGGAAGGGTGGTTTTTTTTTTTTTCTTAACTGCTTTCTTTTTTCTGTTTATTATTCTTACATATTAATTTCCACTATCCTCTAAACATAAAAAACACCTAAAACAAAAATCCACTACAAAAAGATTAAGTCATAAATGTGGTTCATTTGCTTGAGTTTAAGTAAGATGTTGATTATTTCTAGGGGAAACCAAAAAGTGAAAATAAAAAAGGAAAAAAAAGATAAACTCAAAATATTTTCATAGTAGATAAATATTCCTTTAGAGCAGCTGTCCCCAACTTTTCTGGCTCCGTAGACCGGTAGCAGTGGTGATGGTGGTGGTAGCGAGAGGGGACTCTTTTGTGTGCGCAATTTAGGTCCCATGCATGCACAAATAAAGCTTTACATGCTTGCCCACTGCTTGCATTGCCTGGTTCTCAACAGACTGTGGACTGGTAGAGGTCCACAGACCAGGATTGGGGACCCCTGCTTTGGTGAATTAGAAAAAAAATAATTTATTTAGTGGTAATACAATGTAATAAATCTGCAAGCATGTCTGAGAAGCCAAAACATTGGTCATATTTTCCCTCTCATCATTTTGCAGCCTAGTCCAAGTAGCCCTAATTTCACAAATCTCTTGCTAGAGTCTTTGAAAACCTGATTAATATCATGATTAATATAGTAGCAATAGCACTTAGACTTATATACCATTCCACAGCCCTTTACAGCCCTCTCTAAGCAGTGTGAGCATATTGCTCCCCAGCAATCTGGGTCATCATTTTATCCACCTCGGAAGGATGGAAGACTGAGTCAATCTTAAACTGGTGAGATTAAAACTGCCAAAATGCTGGCAGCAAGCAGTCAGCAGAAGTAGCCTGCAGTACTGCATTCTGTCCCACCATGGCTAATGTTGGTGATGACAACTTATCAACAAGTACTGAAGAACAGGTATGAATTAGATATGGAGTAGGAGCTGGATGGTCAGTGTCCTTATCTTGGTGAAGCCTGGTAACTTTGTACATGTGATAAAAGTTAAACCATGGGAAGGCAACTTTTAACAACCAGGGCCGCATTTAACATTTTTAGGAAAACTGAGAATCTTATAAGCAGAGCAATGGTGCACAGAGTGTAGGTATTTTTCTCCCCTCATTTTGAGATGGTTCAATGTGGTGAGATCAAGTTCCACCTGTTTTCAGGGAAAGCTACAGAAGTACAAAGACAGGGCTTGGGATCACATAATTTAACTGTTAAAATAGTCATTTAAAAAGATAAAAGGTCATTTAAAACATAGCACTGCTTAAAAAAAAACCTAAGGTCGACCTTGAAAAGAAGGTATCAGAAGAATAATCCCAGGGCTTACATTCCACTCCTTGACAGCAAAGATTAATGCTCGAATTTTCCCAAATATTTTCTTTAAAAAAACTGATCAGCAAAACCTTCATCTTTAGGGTGGTCAAAATGCTGTCATACAATAAAATGCCTAGGTTATATAGTACTTTACCTCCTGCAGTGAAAATATTCCTTTCAGCTGCATATGCCAATTTAATAAATGTGAGCAATAAATCCTAAAAGAAACAAAAGCAAATGCAGAGATGCTTTTAAAACCACAGAGATATGCAACTTATAAATAAATAATAAATAAATAAATACAGTCCCAAGATGAGAACCAGCAATTAATATGGAATCTTTCAAAAATTAAATATTGCATAGTTTATGACACAAACTCTGGGAATGCAAAAATAAAACATTATCCTCCCCATCTCCCAAATAGAAGTAAATAACAGATGCAGGATTCAGCCATTTTATTCCTCTTATTGTAAGATATTGGTCAGTTTAAGATCCATGTAGGACTTTTTGTGTGGTTCTACTCTTCTCAAGGGTCCCTAGAAGAGAAGCACATTTTTTGCTGATTAAACATGCTGTAGATGGGATTTGTTTCAATGAAGAATGATAGCACAACATTATGCTGAGGAAGAACTCATTAAAGCGTGATGTAGTCAGTCACTCTGAATAGGTGAAAAGTATTTGTTGGCACAAAATGTTAACAGTCTCTGTGAGTCCTCTGTAAGGCTGTGAAGGTTAAAAGTACCTGCATGGTTACAATGAACATTAACTACAAGCTTTTTTATGGATTTGGAAATCTGGAAAAAAAAAAAAAGACTTGAATCACATTGAATCTCATAATTTGGACTAACAGCTGAATCCAAAATGTTTGTAAACCTGTGATATTGACTGTAGCTGACAAACCCAAGTGGTTGTTGATTTTCTAACAACTTTCAACATTTCAGAAGGGCTGAATGTTTTTGTTGGGGTGAATGGTGAAAAGGTGTTGAGGAAGGATAATAATCCTCAAAGTTGAATGCTGAGATCTATATGCACATTTTATCTATGGGAATGATAAAGAATCCAATTAAAACTCTAAAAGAGAGGAACTCTTGGTTTGCAAAGGATTCTGCCCCCTTTCAAAACAGAGTCAGTCAGTCTGTATGTCTGTCTGTGTCTGTCTGTCTGTCTGTCTCTCTCTCTCTGAAATATTCATACTTGCCAACTATTATTTTTCTTTCTTATAGAATCCCTAGTAATCTAACCCTTTATTGTAAATACAGCTGCATTGTATGCCTTCAGCATTTGGAATATCATTATTCTCAAAACCTTAAAAGCAGTCCTGAACTTATTTGGACCAAGACTGCCATCATCATAAGTCGGTGCAGTCATAAGTGAGATGTCACATGACCACACCAACTTGTAACTGCAATCCCAGCATTTCTCATTGTGCTTGTTAACCATGGTTAACTCACCCTAATCTAAGCCATTCTGGACTTGGTCTGTTTGAGCTTCCTGCTTCAGTAAGGCAAGGGATTACCTTCACCTCCCTACCTCTCCCTCCATCTATGCTCTTTTGATTGTCCTGCACTCTGTTTTGCAGCCTCAGAATGATGGCTCTGGGGTTGCTTGGTAAGCCCTGGGAAGCCTCACCCACCCAAGCCTGCTCAGAAAGCACCAGAAAGCACTTTATTGCTTAGCTGCCTTCTCTTCCCAGCCCCCATGTGGCTCCCAAGCAGGCCAATCTGCAAACATTTGTTGTTCCCATCCCTCTTAGCAAGCATTTGTACACATCCATCCCAGAAAGCATTCATTCATTCACCTTCCTTCTCCCCTAGTTTCTCCGCACCAACTTTTTGTGTCTCCTTTTCAGACCCAACGTCTCTGACAAACATTTCTTATAGGTTTCCTGAGCCTTCAGAAAACTTTCCTGTGTTTGTAAAGCTGAAGGTATTCCTGACTACTTCTACCACATTCTTACTTGGAGGAGTCTTAAGAGTTAAAACAATCAGGAATTGTGACTGGTCTCAAAGCATCAGTAAGCCTGTATAGGATGGCATCCCAATTTTGCATCAGCCAATTTGGCATGATCCTTTGATTAGAAAGGGCACATGAGCACAATTGGAATCTTGTTGAATCTTCCCTTGAACAGAACTCTCTCCTAATCCTGCATTCACTTACATTCCTATGTAACAGAACATTCTTGAGTATAAGATTTATGTTTCTCCGAGTTTAGTTTTATTCAAATATTATATATGGCAGAATGAAGATAAGTTTTTAAGCTAGATACTTTTTTGTTCTCATCCAGATAACTTTTCTATTATTCCTCACTTGGATTTAACTGCTAAGTAGCTTGGTTTTTCTGCAGTGAGCTAATATGTTTATTGAGCTAAAATAATTTAAATAATGTTTGGAAAATTATGGGCAATCCAAACCACCCATAATAATGAATTCCCTCCCCATTGATTTGGATACATTTTAACTGTTAGCTTCAAGAAAGTGTTTTCATGCAATGTGAAATCCATCATTAAGAACAATGTTCCATTATTTAAAAAGCCATTCCTGCTGGTCATCATTTCATCAATTATTTAACATTAATTTATCAATTACAGTTTGCAAAGAGATCACCTTGAGAGTTTATTATATACAGGGAAAAATTAAGTGCAAAGGTAAAAAGAAGGAAAGCTGAAGTATCTATAAAAAGAACACACAAACGTATCTATACAGATAGCCATCTCCAAGGCATGCAAAAATCATGATTACAAATTGCCAATATAAACATTCCTAGACTTTATATTAATCCCTATTAATCCAAGTTTTGACTTTCCCATCTTGACTGTTTAATTTTTTTTTGCAAAAATTATTTCCTTTTTGTTGGTAGGTATGGATGTTATATGTTTAGGAAGCCTATGGTCCAAAGCGAAGCTAACAGCTGTGCAAACCTAAAGCAGAACACTCATAATACTCAAATCAGAAATTGCTTCCCATAGGCATACAATTAAAATTGATGTTGACTATGAATTTAACTCTAGTTTACCCTACTTTTTAAAATCTTTGTTATTAGATTAATTATAACACTGGCTAATGAACAGTTGGAGTAAAAATATAACTTTGGAAAATTGAAGAATACTTTTCCTTTTCACTCCTTTACTGAGTTCATGTTATAATGCCACAGTATTCTATAACTCCCACCTATCCATCCCATCTATATTGAACAATGACATAAAATAACTTAGGATAAACAGTGCAGAATACACTTATAGTTGCCTTTTTTGTAAACAGCTGCTTATTTGCATACTATTTACAGTAGTAGAAACTAATATCTGGGAAAACAACCATTTAATGTTAATGTATTTAATAATTAATAAATTAATGTATTTAATAATTTGCCTAAAATCTTCTTTAATTCCATTTCTCTTCATTTTCCTTAAAAAGAAAGAAAGATCTTCAAAATTACAAATATTCTGAACAATAATAAAAATAACAATTGACCATAAAAATCTAAACACTTCATTTAAGTCCACAAAAATAGATGCACAACATCATTTTCGTGTCAGTAAATACAATCTCATTTTTTTCTATTCAAATCAATTCTTTTTTCAGTTACATTTTTCATTACATCATTGAAATTTACATTTCAGGAAAGATTTTTCTGTAAAAGTGTCTGTGCATAAAAGTGTAATCTAGGATCTGCAATTTTACGTATTTTTTGGTTGCTTCAATTATGATTCATTAGAGGCATTACTTATTAAATTCCCCTATTTTGGGATTGCTAAAATCAATTAAAATATGTCGATTTAAATACAAGGCTACAAATGTTGCTTTCTCTATAGTACAGAATCTTGGAATACTTCCAACTTCTTCAGAATCATCAAGAATTATTCAAATGATTATCCTAGTTAGGAAAGACAGCTATTTCCTTTTGAAATGACAGAAGTAAGAACCACATTTATGCTTACTATTGGAAATATAAAACAAGGCAGACACTGGAATTAGGTCACTAGAATTATTTGGAATACCCAATCATTGAGCCTCAAATCTCATCCTTTCTGTGCTTACTTGGATCTGATCCTTGTTTGTATCATGACTATACTTTTTATGTCACCTATTTGCTCCACTACTTTAGCACTTGACCTATGCCAAGGTGTCTTCAGAAGAATTAATGGACATATTTTTGAACTTAACCAATTCTACTTTTCTTGTTATACCTTCCTGGAAAACTGAAAAAAAGAACGGGACATGGTTATATACATTTTATAAAAGGTTTTGTCCTAGAACCTTCTCCCTTTCAAAAATTAATTGTAATTCATATCACCAAGTGGAAATTGATTTTTTGCATAATGAAACAATAATGATATACTTTTCAATAAAAAAGTATCTATGTATTTCTCAATGTGTTTCAAAATAAGAAATACACTGAGTTATTTAGAAATACATTGAGTTCATTGGTTCTTTTTCTCTAAATTGGACAATGTACGATTAGAGCCTTAATTTAATCTAGCAAAGATATTTGATGTTTTACAAGCTGAAGATTGTGTTAATTTTCCAAGATTTTTTTTTTCTAAAAGCAAGTTTAAAAAATTTGATTTTTTTTTCCAAAATCCATGTTGAATTATAAAATACCAATATATTTCCCTAGTTGTTCATACATCAGAGGTGATACATGTACAAAAAAGGCAGTTTACACTATGATTGTACAAAACTTCTTTAGTCATTTGGCACCCATCTCCAGCTCCTGATAATGTCTATAGCTCTATGTGTGTGTGTGTGTGTGTGTGAGTGGGGGGGAGGGAGGGAGAGGGAGAATAAAACTTGTAATAACATCTAATTTCATAAACAAGATTTGAAGGATGAGATTAGTTTACAAATATGTGTGTGTGTGTATGTAGTTTTTGCGGGTACTTACATGTATAGCATTCAGCTTTGTTTGGGTATTTTCCCACGTCATTATAGTTGTGCTTTTAAAGTTGTAGCAACATTTTGGCAGTATAGATATTCATACATGATAGACACATAATGAGATATTGGTTTTTTGCTATATTTATCTAGTGGCATTTGATATTTGACATATAGATCTCTACTGGTAGAAAGAATAATGAAATTGTATTCACTATGGGTGATCCTTGTTTAAGAATCATTTGTGCAGCTCTGTTTGAATTTACAATGAGGTTAAACAGGTAACACTTATGACTGATCCTTGTACTTATATTGGTCACAGCATCTTTGCAGTCACATTATCCCCATTTGTGACCTTCTTTGCTGGCTTCCTACAAGCAAAGTCAATCGGGAACCCGACCAGAAGTTTGCAAATGGCAATCACATGATATCACACTTTACCATGTGCCACTTAACTACAGAAATTTTGGTCCCAATTACCGTTATTGAGGGTTGCTAACATCAAAAAAGCAAGGTCAAGATACAAAAACATTTTGATATAACTGGGCATTTTCCAACAAAATGAAGTTCAGTAATGAAAAATGTAAGGTTCTACAACAAGGAAGAAAACATGTACTGGTATAAGTTAGGTGCATCTCACTCAGTAGTACTACTTGTAAAAGGGATTTAAGTATCATGGTAGATCCCAGATTAAGCATGTGATAGCAGTGTTAAAGGAGCAGATGCAAACTTAGACTGCATCAACAGAGATGTAATATTAACACCATGGGAAGTGATAACTACTAGTCAGACTGCACCTGGAACACTCCGCCCAGTTTTGCTCACCACAATACAAGCAGGATGAGAAATTGGAAAGAGTGTAGATAAGAGGAACAGGGATGATGAGGAACTTGGGGGATGAAATATATGAAGAACAGTTTAAAGAGCCAGTATAGAAAATAACAAAAATAACTTTGACAGAAATATGCAGGAACGATTACCTAAACAAGGGGGATGAAACATTCTTTAAGTATGAAACAGTGAGATAACATTCAGAAGCAGTTTAGGCAGACATCTCCCTAATTCTCTGGATTATAAGAGGAGGAATTGCATACTTGCTATCAGAGACAGTCTCAATAAAAAATAGTTTGAACCTTCTGTGTAGCTGATTTCCTGCTCTGGGTATGGGTATGTTTACTCTGGGTATGTTTACTCAAAAGAAGAAAGTGTTAAGACTAATGAAAACAATCTTCCAACACTCAAACAGCTGGCACATAAAAAAAATGTGGGTACATCAAGAACTAATGGTTGGAAGATGTTAAGTTCTGCACATGGGCGCAAGAAATGGAGACGAGATGATGAACAGTGAACTTCAACTCTTTATTTAACATTGTGGAACAGAGCAAAAACTACGGCAGCAATAGCCCTTTTTATAGGCAAGCTGCTGATCAAATAACCAATAAGAACGGGAAGCGTTAGTTCCCTTAACCAATGGAAGAGGCTCACTAATAACCAACCAGATTCTCCTGAACGGACCAATCAGATGTCGCTATTATCGGCCAATCAGAAGTGCAGGGCCAGAACCCTGCACTTTTCTAAAGGTTTTAATAATCTTTATTTAAGCACTTTTATTAATTCACAACACCCCTTCCCCCCGGGTTCTGTTTAAGGGGTGCGGTGATGTAATCTTTGAGGTAGGCAGGTTGTTTAGATTGTCTGTTAGATTTTCGCTGTCCCCCCGGTACTTGTTTATAATCTTGTTTGGGCGGGACGTTTTCTGGCGAGTAGGGTGCCTCCGGTTCTTCATTTAAAAACTCGGTGCCGGTAATGTCCTCATTGTCCTCTAGCCTTTGTGGGCTTGCTTCTGACAAGGTGTCTCTTTGAGGCAAGTCCACCACCCTCTCTGATCCTTCCGAATGCTCCCTTCTTCCACTCGTGCTTTCTGCTGTTTCGAACTCAGTCTCCTCAGCATCTCCTGCCCCCTCAGTTTGGAAGTTACCAGAGTCACAGAAATGAGGTTGCAGCCTTGAATGCAGCTGATCAATATGGCGCTTCCATATTCTTCCATCGCGACTTTTTACTCGGTACGACCTGGGTCCTGTGACTTGGATTACAGTTGCCTCGACCCACAAAGGATTGCCAGAAAAGTTTCTAGTGAAGACTAAGTCGCCTATCTGGAATTCGCAGCATTTCCCACTGGATCCGTGTGGTTTTTCTGGTTCATATGATGGGTGTAGTCGGTCAAGGTGGGAGCAGAGTTTTCATCCCATTAACAATTTGGCTGGAGTCTTGTTGGTGACACTGTGTGGAGTGATGTGTTGAAGAAAGAGTATCCGGTTAATCTTATCTTCGATATCGCCATAGTCCATTTTTTGTAGAGTCTTTTTGACGAATTGTACCATGCGCTTGGCTCTACCATTGGCCGCAGGATGCACCGGCGAAGTTAGTGCATGGCGAATGCCACGGTCTGCCAAATACTGTTCAAAAGAAAGCACGGTAAACTGGGGGCCATTGTCGGATACCAGAACGTCTGGTAGTCCATGGGTTGCGAATAATCTGTTCAATTTCCTGATGACGGATTCGGTTGTGGTACTTTTCATTTCATGGATTTCAAGCCAGTTTGAGTAGGCATCCACTGTTACTAGGAATGTGTGTCCTTTAGTAGGTCCCACAAAGTCAATATGAATACGGGACCATGGTCCCCTGGGTGTTTCCCACTCTGTTGGGGTTGCTTTCGATGGGGCATTGCTAACTTCCTGGCATTTGCAACAAGTCTTTACCCAGGCCTCGATTTGCTTGTCGATACCCGGCCACCATGTGTAGCTTCGTGCGAGCACCTTCATGCGCACGATGCCGGGGTGGTCTTCATGCAGACACTCTGGGACGATGACTCTAACCCCCCAAATTATGCAGCCTTTCTGGGAAAACAGTTCCGTCTGTCAATTCTTAAAAGGACTGAATTGGCAGGGATTTGATCCAATGGCCATCCTTGCTCGACCCAGCTAAGAACTCACGCCAAAACGGGATCGTATTTGGTTTCGATCACGATATCTCGAGCTGTCAGTGGTGGTGATTGAAGTGTCTCAATCTGGAGCATTGTGACGGTTGGAGCTGGGTCATCAATGGTTTCCGGAAGTGGTGCACGGCTTAGTGCGTCAATGTGGGGGATGGCTTTCCCCGGACGGTGTTGCAGCTTATAATTATATGCAGCCAAGAATTCCGACCAGCGAGTCATTCTGGAAGATAATATATAAGGGGTTGGCTTGTCCCCCGCTATAATCCCCAGCAAAGGTTTGTGGTCGGTAACCATAGTAAAAACTCGCCCATAAATATATTCATGAAATCGTTTTTGATAGCGTTTTTGAAAAGTAGGCAATAGGGGCTTCACTACCATTTGGTAACACATGGCTCAAAATGGCACCCACTCCGAATGGTGATGCATCACATGTAATCGTTAAGGGCAAAGTCTCATTATACTGCATCAAAACAGTGTCTGAAGTCAATAAGTTTTTACTTGTCGAAACGCGTGTTCCTCTCGGTGTCCCCAGACCCAGGCTGCCTTTTTGTCAAACAGACGATGTTGGCGCTTGGCTTTGGTCGCTTTGTGGAGCAGGAACACGTTGTAAAAATTGATAAGGCCCAGGAAAGCTTGGAGATCAGTCTTATTTCTAGGCCTTGGGGCGTTTTTGATTGCCCTTAGCTTGCTATCGGTGGGGTGAATGCCTTGTTTATCGATTAAGTACCCCCAAAATTCTACTTTATCCGTACACAGTTGACACTTATTTTTTTTTACTTTAAGGCCAGAGTCTTTAAATTTCTGGAGAATTAACCTCAGGTGCTCCCTTAGTATTTCTCTAGTCGGAGCACAATTAAAACGTCATCAAAATAAGGTACAACCCCTTTTATAACCTGTAGTATTCTCTCCATCAAGCTCTGAAAGATTCCTGGGGCCATGCTAACTCCGAATTGGAGTCAGTTGCACTTAAATGCACCTCGGTGTGTAACGATCATTTGTGCCTCTGCCGTTTTTTTATCTACAGGCAGTTGTTGGTATGCCTGTGCTAAATCCAATTTAGCAAAGACTTTTCCGCCCCCCAGGGAATGGAGAAGGTGTTGTACCACCGGTACCGGGTAAGCGTTCTGCTGAAGGGTGTGATTCAGGGTGGCTCGGTAGTCCCTACAAATTCTTAATGATCCATCCGGCTTGATGGGTGTTACGATTGGGGCTTCCCAGGGAGCGTGGCCGGTTGGTTCTAACACACCCTGGGCTATTAATTTATCAAGCTGCTCATCAATCTTTGGTTTAAGGGCAAATGGAACTCGACGAGGCTTAAAGCGGATGGGAGCTACTTCGGGGTTAAGGTTAAATGATATCGGGGTCCCCTTGTTCTCGCCTAATTTATCTGTGAAGACGTCCTGGAACTCCCGGACGATGGCCTCTTTCCAGTCATCGCTGTTGGTTTGGTGAATGCAGGCTACTTCAATTCCAAGTGGGGCGAACCATTGGAGGCCTAACAAACTAGGCCGATCCCTGTCGACTACGGTTAGTGGTAGGTGTTAAGCCTGGTTTCCCCAACCAGAGTTAGGGAGACAAGCTAAACAGAATGTGCAGCGTTAGTCAGATAGGCATACAGATAAATGAGTGAGCTAAGCTTGTATGTTTATTAACATACAGTAAAAATAACAGATACGCTTGTGCTATCAAAAATATAATTTATTCCATTATGAGTTCATAGCATAGTCAAAATAACAGTCCAATAGTCATGTATCATTTAGTCAGTCCATTCAGGGATATTCAGTAAGCAAAGTCCATTTAGAATATCCTATGTCAGTTCACTTACAAGTCAGTCCTTTGTTTTCTCTCCCGTTCGAGCAATGCAGTCTTGAGTCCTTGCAGTAATCAGGGATCATCAAAGTCAGAGAGAGAGCAAGCTGCAGCCTTGCTTCTTTTAAAGTGCTTTCACAACCACTCCCTTAATTACTATCCCACAGTTAAAGTTGCAGACACTTTAACATACAAACTATGATTACATATTATTATTTACCTAAACCAGTTAGGGTAAAACAATGTTATCCCTAACATTCTCCCCTTTTAAGTTAAATAATAATATAACTATTTACATCTTTAAATCATATTTGTTACAACTCTCTTTAAACTTAGTTACTCCTTGAGCTTTTGTAAATTGGTCTGCAATGTTTTCTTCCGTCATGCAGTATTCCAATTTAATTAGCCCATTCTTTACAGATTCTCTAACATTTAAGTATCTTAAATCAGTATGCTTTGATCTAGTTTTTACAGCAATACTAGTAGCTAACTTTATAGCTGCTTGGTTATCCTCGTACACAATAATGGAATCTTTTACAGTTATACCCATGTCTAATAATAACTGTTTGTACAAAATCAAGTCAGTGCATAGTAATGACAGACATGAAAATTCTGCTTCCATCGTGGACAAGCTAATATGCTGTTGTCTGATTGACCTCCACCCTATTAGTGTTTTACCAAATAATATAGCCATCCCAGATGTTGATTTTCTTGTGTTTATATCAGTTGCAAAACTTGCATCTGCATAGGCACTAAGACTCAAATCACCCTTTGGTTCTATATACAATGCATGGTTCATTGTTCCTTTAAGATATCTTAAAATTCTCTTTAATGATTGACAATGACATTGATGTGGATCCGAATTAAAACGTGCCAGCTGATTTACACTATAAGCTATATCTGGCCTTGACCAATTGCTTATATATGATAAGCTACCAATCAAAGATTGATATATGGACTTATCAAATTTGGGACTTTGATCATCAGTTTGGCAAACTTCCTGACTCATTGGAGTCTTTGCCGGTTTACAAAGTTCCATTTTAAACGTTTTAATTAATTGGCAAATTTTATCTTCTTGAGATATCTTAAAACCATTTTTTGTTTTGTTAATTGTCAATCCTAGATACTTTTTAATTTCACCTAAATGCTTTAATTTTATCTTTTTGGCTAATAATGATATAATCTCATTAGCTTCATTATTAGTCTTAGTTATCAAAGCAATATCATCTGTAAATAATAACAATAATGACACCGTTCCATTATTTTCTCTTTTAAACACACATGGATCTGCTAAACCAGATTTAAAACCTATATTGTTTAACTCTTTCACAATATATTGGTTCCACTCAAACCCAGATTGTTTCAACCCGTAAAGACTCTTTTTGAGTTTCCAACAATCATTATTATTTACTTTACTGTCTTTTATACCTACTGGTTTTCTTAAATATATAGTGTGCTGCAATGGTGCATGTAGATAAACAGTTTCTACATCTAAATGGTTAATGACATAGTTTTTCTTAGCTACCCACACTAAAGCTGCTCTTAAAGATGTTGCTTTAAGACTTGGTGCAAAAACTTCATCGTAATCAGATGCAGTTTGATTAAATCCTTGAGCTACTAACCTAGCCTTATGGGTAACAGTCCCATCATTTCCAGTTTTTACTTTAAATATCCATTTGCACCCAATGGATTTTTCTCCTGGAGGTAATTTAGTATCTTCATAAACTTTCATTACCTTTAATGAATTTAGTTCCTTTTTCATTGCCTTTTGCCAATTTTCCTGATCCTTAGCAGGATACATCCTAAGTTCATCTACACTAGTTGGAACTTTAGTTACTTGGCAAACTATACTTGCTTGATACCTATCAGGTGGTCTAGTTACACGTGTAGTACGTCTAGGTATTACAGGACTTACAGGTGGACTTTCATTTATTAACTCTTCTTGATTATCTAACTCTTCCTGATCAACTGTTTCCTCTTGTTCTGGTCCTATTTGCTCTTCATGGACTTCTTCTTTAATTGGACTCTTCTTATAACTAGTCTGATCTTTCTGCCTTTTGTAGGGTTCAATAATTACTTCATTATTTAAATTTTGCTCTAATCTATTCCATCCTACATGTTCTAGGAATTTAGCACTAGCACTGGTGTAAACTCTAGATGTACCTGGTTCCCAGAATCTATAAGATCTATGATTAGATGTATATCCTACAAAATATAATCTTTTAGCTCTATGCTGTCCTTTGTGTCTAAGTTGTGAAGGGATATGCACCCATGCTGGTGCTCCAAATGTGTGCATGTAACTTAAATCAGGTTTTGTACCATGCCACAGTGTGAATGGTAATTCACCTGTTGTTGAATTAACATTATTTAATATATGATTACCACACATTATTGCTTCTCCCCATAAATTGTCAGGTAATCCTGAATCAGACATCATAGTTTGTGCCATTGATTGTAATGTTTGGCCTCTTCTCTCTATAAAGGCATTATGTTGTGGCCTATATGGTGCAGACTTTTTATGTTGAATACCTAACATTCTTAGTCTGTTCTGGAATTTATTATTTGTAAATTCCGTACCATTATCTGTTATAAGAGTTACTAATTTCTTTTTAGTTTTCCTTTCTGCAAATTTAATCCAATTAAAGAGATTTTGATACGTTTCAGTTTTGCTTTTCATTAAATAGCAAAACCCATATCTAGAATAGTGGTCTATTATACTTAATATGTAACGAGCTCCTCCTACACTTGGTTTTTTCGGACCTATTAAATCTGCAAATACTACCTCTAAAGGCTCTTTAGTAGTAAATCCATCAACTCTATTAGCCGGTGTGACCCTGGCTTTGCTTTGATTGCAAATATTACATTGCAAATACTTATTACAAGGTTTTAAACTTATTCCCTTAGATAATTCAACAGTTCTCTTTAGCATTTTAAAATTTAAATGCCCTAGCCTTCGATGTAACAAGTGAATACATTCATCATGAGGTTTCTTATTTTCATAAACCGTGTTAGCCACCTTTAAACCACCATCATTTAACACATATAATTCACCTCTTAAAGATGCAGTAATTTTCTTATCTTCTTTTTCAATTATGCAGTTATCTCCCCTAAATGTAACTACATATCCTAGTTTAACCAAAATTCTAACTGAAATTAAATTAAACTTAAGTTGTGGTACATATAACATTTTTACATTCTCTTTTATAAAAGAACAATATGCTATACCTTGACCTTTAGCTTTCAGTTTCCAGCCATTGTCTAATGATATCTGCTGTGTACTCTTGGACATTTTAATAAAATTTTTGTTGTCATTTGTTATACATTGGGATGCTCCACTGTCAACCACCCATAAATTATTTTTTACAGCTCCGTTAGTATACATGGCTAACTCTAAATTTTTATTTATCTTTTGATGACTTTTTGTATTCTGGCCAGCGTTCTGGCACTTTGCTTTTTTTACAAAATCTTGCCAAATGTCCTCTTCCTCCACAATTAAAACACTTTTTAATTGCGTATGCAGTAGGAGTTTCATTATCTTCTTTTTGAGGTTGCTGCCTCCTTAACTCATTTCTTTCAAGCCTTCTTCTGGCCTCTTCAATCAATCTGCCAGTTATATCAGTTAAAGTTAGGCTTTCCTTTGGCAATATTTCAAGGGAAGTTACGTAGTTGTCATAACTTTCATCAAGGGAAGATAGAATTATGTAGACTTGGTGTAGTTCAGAGAAAATAAGCTCTTTCTCGTGCAGTTCTTGAAAAATGCTTTGCATAGTTTTCAAATGACTCAGCATATCACCATTTGTTTGGAGATGTGTACTGAAAAGCTTCCGTGTTAGATTTATGTGAGCACCAACATGATCTCGAACATAAATCTTCTTCAGCTTCTGCCAACACCCAACAGCCGTTTTCTCTCCGTGGATATAAACAAGCTGTTGATCAGTTAAGGTTAACCCAATTATGCAAATAGCTTGTTGATTTTTATGCATAAATTCTTCTATCTTTAATCTATCTTCATCATCCTCTGCATCCCATTCTTCTACGTTTGGTGGATTTTCAATTATGTTCCACAAACCTTCTCTTCGTAGAAGCAGACTACATTTCATAGACCATGATACATAGTTTGTTCCATCCAGCTTGGATATAAGGGACAAACTTTGTAGATTGACTTGTGCCATGTTTTCTTATATGGATATAAAACTATAATTAATAAAACACAGCTGTCTGTTTACTGTAATGTATAACAACACAAACTCTCACTTTTACATAAATCTGTTTTATCCTAGTTAAACTGACTTTGCAGCCTCTGGGCCCATAACCAGTGTTAAGCCTGGTTTCCCCAACCAGGGTTAGGGAGACAAGCTAAACAGAATGTGCAGTGTTAGTCAGATAGGCATACAGATAAATGAGTGAGCTAAGCTTGTATGTTTATTAACATACAGTAAAAATAACAGATACGCTTGTGCTATCAAAAATATAGTTTATTCCATTATGAGTTCATAGCATAGTCAAAATAACAGTCCAATAGTCATGTATCATTTAGTCAGTCCATTCAGGGATATTCAGTTAGCAAAGTCCGTTTAGAATATCCTATGTCAGTTCACTTACAAGTCAGTCCTTTGTTTTCTCTCCCGTTCGAGCAATGCAGTCTTGAGTCCTTGCAGTAATCAGGGATCATCAAAGTCAGAGAGAGAGCAAGCTGCAGCCTTGCTTCTTTTAAAGTGCTTTCACAACCACTCCCTTAATTACTATCCCACAGTTAAAGTTGCAGACACTTTAACATACAAACTATGATTACATATTATTATTTACCTAAACCAGTTAGGGTAAAACAATGTTATCCCTAACAGTAGGGATGCAGTACGATTTTTAAATGAGACACGGACTTTGCTGGATCCAACGACTGGAATTCAATTTCCCTGATAGTCCTTGAGTATGATTCTTTGGAATCTGAGGTCTTGCCGCCGGACGGTGGGAATTAATTGTTTAAGGGTCTTCCAGGAAACCATCGAGAGGGACGATCCTGAATCAACTTCCATCATGCAGGGCTGGTTTTTGATGGTGACCTTCACCCGGATCTTCTTGGCATCTAATGATGAGGCGTGACCAATCGTAATGGTTTGGTGTGCCTCTTCTCATTTCATTGACTGGGCTGGCGGTTTGTTTCTGTAGGAGTGATTGTTCCATTGGTGGGTTAAGTATTCCCGATTCACAGGATGACTTCCTATAGGCTAGCGGTAGTTGGTCCCCCTCTGAGATGGGCCGGATCCTTGCTTGCTTCTACAGACTCTTTTGATGTGACCTCTTTTCCCGCACACATGGCAGAGCACGTCGAGGAATTTGCAGTCTGATCGTGGGTGGTTTGCCCCACAACCAGCACATTGGTATTGCACTCTTTGGTTACGTTGATAGCGTTGGTCTCGTTCAGACCGGAGCCGGTTGACCTCTTCTTCTCTTTCTGATGATGATTGGAGGTCCTCGTGGTGGGCTGTCATTGCCTGTCCTTCCAGGTGAGGTGAGATTTCGCCGGCGAGTTGGCAGAGCGGGGCGTGGGTGCGGCGCATTCATGCAGCTGACTTCCTGGTTGCTTCTGCTGCAGTAGTGTCAGCGATGACATCTGCAAGGCTAATGTCGCCTTTCGCCATCAGCTTACTCTGCACATGTGGTGCATCTAATCCCAGAATTATTCGGTCTCTCAGAGCTTCTTCGAGGTCGGCGAACCCACAGAGGCTCCCAGGTTCCGGAGATCTGCGATGAAATCTGCAACGCTTTCTCCCTTCCGCTGGTCTCTCTGATAAAATTCATGTCTTCTAACAAGTGTTGGTATGGTTGGTGCGTAGTGGGCCTGTAGAAGGGGCTCGAGGATGTTCCAGTCCATGGACTTCACCTCAGCCGGTTTGGCTAGTGCCTTGGCCATCTTAAACACGGTCGGCCCGCAGTGAGTTAGGAATATCGCTCGCTTCTTTCCGATAGTGGCATCTTTCAAGTTGTTGGTCTCCAGAAACATCTGGAATCAGTCCATAAATGAGTCCCAGTCTTCTTGTGCCGGGTCGAATGGAGCGGGTAGTATGATGCTGCTAGACATGGTTCAGCCGTTGGTGCGTCTTCAGCCACGTGCTCTGTTTAGCGCTCTGTAGTGCTCAGTCAGCTCTGACGTTTCCACATCCCATCTTTGTCGCCAGTGTTAAGTTCTGCGCATGGGCGCGAGAAATGGAGATGAGACGATGAACAGTGAACTTCAACTCTTTATTTAACATTGTGGAACAGAGCAAAAAATTTTATAGGCAAGCTGCTGATCAAATAACCAATAAGAACGGGAAGCATTAGTTCCCTTAACCAATGAAAGAGGCCCGCTAATAGCCAATCAGATTCTCCTGAACGGACCAATCAGATGTCGCTATTATCAGCCAATCAGAAGTGCAGGGCCAGAACCCTGCACTTTTCTAAAGGTTTTAATAATCTTTATTTAAGCACTTTTATTAATTCACAACAGAAGAGAAATGCATACTTGAAGGAATTTCCTGTCTTCGCGAGTTACTAACTGGTGGATCTGTCTGCTTCTTGGGGTAGTGTTCCATTATTGGAGGTTTTCAATAATAGTGGGTGGCTATTTCTTGGCATAGTCTGCACTAGCTGGACCGCAAGACCTCCATGCCCCCCTCCCGCCCCCGTTCCAGCCCTATGATACCTCTTATATTACCAGAATAATGGCTGCAAGGGTTTAATATTTTATAGATCATTCGTTTTTTAAATCCACTTTTCCAATTCATGCGGGCATTGCACAGAACTTGCAGACTTCTGAGTAGCTCTCAAGGGCTCATACTATTGTGAAGGAATATTGTGTGCTGAAAAGTGGAAAACTCTTGTCTTGGAAGCTGAATCAGAAGCAGGCTCCATATGCAAATCCCCTGGTGATTTCTAAGAAGCAGGCAGACTTGGATGAAAATAATAAGAATCTGCAGAGTCATTTCTTCCTTTCTTCTTGAGATGAAAATTATACATTCTCAGACTGCAGCAAGCAGAAAGCCAAGTGAGTAGACAAGAGAGATGGATTAGGGTACAAGGCAAAATTGAAATCTTGTGAAGTATGCAATGGGCCCCTGCAGGAGGTGTGGAAATACACTCCCCTGCTGGGGGAGCAGAAGAACACAAATCAATGAAGTAAGATAACTGAGGAGATAAAATAAAATTGGTCCATGATTAAGGCCTCTCTATACTACCAAGGCTCTTTCTCAATACTGTTAACTCCATGCTGCAATTTCTCCCCTAACATTCCTTTAAGAATCTGGACACATCCTAACTTTAAAAAAAAAAAAAAAAGCAAAGCAAAGCATACATAAAACTGGGCAGGCGTGGGGAGATCACAGCGCCTAAAGCTTTGTGATGCCCATCTAATTGAAATAAAATCTGTATCTTCTTAGCGTCTGAAGCCAAATATATATAAGACCGCCCTGTCTTCCCTACCCTCAATCGCTCTATAGGAAAGGCCCCCGCAATTATACTTCTACATCCTGGGGGGCGGCGGGGGGGGGGAAGATAAGCGGGAGCTTCATTTCCGACACAACCGAAATACAAGCGGGAGAAAGGGGGAATCGAAGCCAAGGCAGCCCGCTTCGTTCTTTGACGCGAGACAAGGCGGGGCGGCAGAAAGGGACGCCGTGATACGGGGATCGAGAAGGGCCGGCTTCTTCACCACCTTCCCCACGCATACAGCTAGATGCCTTTATAATCATGTGGGAAGCGCGTTCAGACGGCCGGGCGCGCACACGCGGTTAGTAAGCCGGGGGGGGGGGGGGGCGGACGGAATCGTACCGGAGAAGCGGGCGAGAGACGGTCCGAGGAGATTCGCTTCGTAAAGATGCGCGTTGGTGGGAGTAGCGCGTTCTTCGGAGCGGAGTCGTCACGCGAGCACTGGGAAACAACCGGGAGAGGGAGAGAGAGCGAGGGGAGACAGATGAGGCCCACGAACTCTCTGTGGTTCCCGCAGATTCTGGAGCCGCCTTCCCTTTCCTTTTCCCTCCGCTTGCCTTCCAACGTTGCTGAACCGGAGGCTCCCCGCCGGCGACGAGAGCAGCCTCTCTCTTTCTCTCCTCCGCTCTCCTGGCAGCAAATTTCTTCACAACGCCTCTGTCTTTGTAAACTTCCTAGTAAAATAAAACCAGTCAGAAAAAGTGGGGCTCAATTTGTGTCTCTCGTGTGTGTGTATGTGTGTGGGAGAGAGAGAGAGAGAGAGAGTCAATCTCTCTCTCTGTGGGTGGGTGTTTGTGGGTGTATGGGTGTGTTTGTGTGTGCCATGTCTAAGAGGAACAAGATTCCGTTCAGCCCCCGGAGACCTGAATTTCAAACGCACGCTCCGATCCTTGAGGCTCATTCGGCTGCGCGCAAAGCAAACGGGGTGCGGGTTGGAAAGCATGTAGCCTTTCTTTTGCAACCTGTAAAGGAGGCTGGCTGGGGAAATGAAAGGAGTTGTGCAAAGGCGTGTGTGTGAGAGGTTTACTCTCTGTCTACGCATTCCCCCCCCACTCCGTTTCTCCCGAATCTTATTGGATCCTCCCCAGTTCCCAGCTTCCTTAAGCACCTCCGCCTCTATATCTATCAGGACGAGTCCAGCCTCCTCGCCTAGTTCTCTCCGTGTGTCACCTTATCTCCGGGACCAAAGCCCGCCCCACCGGCTCTTTTGGATGTTAAGTTTTCTTTCTTTCTCTCTTTACCCCCGCCCCCCCTTTTTTTCAGGAGTGTCCAAGCTTTCCACTTCGCCAGTTTCCTCAAGTGAATCTTTAAATCGTCCACCTGCTTTGCCTTAAGAGGATCGTCCAAGCAAACCTGCTAGATCGGGTTCCCTACCTTTTTTTGTTTGTTTGTTTGTTTGCGGCGCCTTGATTCCCCTTGCTGTTGTTGTTACTAGCATTCCTACTACTATTGTTATTACTCGTACGTTTTTTTTTCTCCCGCCTTTGGAAGGCTCGCGGGCTCTTCTCTCTCGGTCGCTGTAGTGCGCGCACGCGCGCTCGAGCGCGCACACGGGGCAAAGACACCTATGTAAAGGGTGCTTTATCAAAGCCGGGGCTTTCGGCCGTCGAGGAATCGCTGGAGGGTGGCGGCTACCGCCCAGCCGGGAGGCCTAGCTAGTTAGCCTACGGCTTTCAGACCTTACCCTTCGGAAAGCTCCTACAAAAGCTTTGGAACTATCATGGGATATTCGCTGGCTTCGTGGAACCTTTTTATTCCGGGACACCTCGCCTGTTGAAATTCCGCCCGGTGAGTAACTACCTATCTAGTCCTGACACAGCGGCTTCCAGTTCTTTTGGGTGTTAGGACACCTTTTCCCACCCCAACCTGGGTCCCTGAGCACGTTAGCCAAATTTGGAGACCAATGAAGAAGTCGAGCACCGAGCAAACGTTTGACGCTTGCTCGCCCGTCTGGTCAGTACTTCCCACTCCCCCTTTCAGAGAAAGTGGGGGGGAGGGGGGGTGTAGCAAAAAAAATCCCTATTCGGGGGGGGATACTTAGGGGGAATATTTGCAAACCCCGAATTAACCCCCCACCCTTAACCTTTTCCCCGCCCGTCCAAATTCAATTGGCAGCCTTTGGTTTAAAATGTGAGCGCACGGGGGTGCGGTGAGCAGAGAATCAACTTTGTTCCGTAACTTAGATTTCTCAAAGCTTCGAGCCTCTTTCTCCCACACACGTACACAGGTTATAAACCGCCGCATGGGAGTTTTAAGCTCGGGCTGTTGAATGTTGAATCCGAGGAGCTCTCGCAATATGCTTTTCGGTTCGGCGCGCTGGTGGAGCTCCTGTTGGGCGGCGGACGAAATTTCGGGGCTGAAAGGCCTGGCAAAGGTGTTTTTTTTTTGGGGGGGGGGGAGATCACAAAGGTGTGGTACCTCTGTCTTTGCGGGGACGTCGCCCTAAGTCAGTCCTTTGATATGAAATGGGCAGAAGATGTTCTGTCTGGTGGAGACTTTCTGGGAGACCCTTAAAGTCCTTGAAGTCCTAAAGAGGGAGCAGAGAAGGGACCAGTCCTCTTTTTGGTTGTCCCAAAGCTTCGCAGGGGTTAGAACAGCCTTCCCACCCCAACCTGGTCCTCTGCATACCTTAGTTTACCATTCCCATAATCCCCAGTCAGGTTTTGAGACCAAACAATGCTGGGTATGAGTATTTGTTCCTAAGAGAGTCTTGAAAGTGTCTGGAGAAGACAGCAGAGAGTTTATAGAAGTATAAACATTTAAGGGGTGTGCAGGTGTGTATATACAGACACATGTATGTTAGAGTTGTAGTTGCCAACCAAAAGGTCTTTTTAAGACCAGTAATAGATTTGGAAAACCCCTAGAGATACCTTCTGACAAAGAGCTGCTTAAATGGTCAGTCTTCTTCCCAATGCATGGCTCTTCTGGGTACACATTTTGCTCTAGGTGACCTCCTGAAAGTTGGCACATGGTAAGTTGGTGGCCTGAAGGGAAATTTCATTTCTGCCAGTAGACCATCCCTGGGGTCTTAGTAAATCTTCTTCCAGATCATACTAACCTAATGGTAAAGCTGTTGCTAAAAAGTATTGATGCCAAGCAAAGCATCCTGCTGGGGTCATTGCCAATGGCAGGTGACATGAGTTCCCTTTTCTGGGGTCTTGCCCCTAAATCTCAAATTCATGATTATACAGGAAGGGGCAGAGCCTAGTGAGAATGAGTGTCTCCTTTCGTCTTATGGGTTTGTGACCCATTATGGTAAGGAGGGACAGGTAGATTTTTCTTTCCTGGCACATGCATGCCCTCTCTGGTTTTTCAAAAAACCGATTTCCTTGATAGAAAGCCCTTTTGCTCCTTGTGGAGTGCCCACCTCACCATACTCATGTAGATTCCTCACCATACTGAGGTAGATTCCTTTGCAGATGAAATGCAATGCTCAGCCCAAAATATGTCGGGTGTGTGTGTGATTGGGATTAAAAACCTACATCTGATCACCAGATAGGTGGGTCCTGCTTGACCATTGCTAGAAGCAATACTGAATCTGAAGGAGCTTTGCCTTGACTTAACTAAGACGTCCTTGTTTCATTCATCCCCAATGGGTTGAGCTGGGATTTACCCCACCACCATCACTGAATTTTTCAGTTGGATATTACCCTCATCTAGCATTCAAGGGTGGGGCATGTTTGATTTTTCTAATGCCCCCACTAGTATTGTTGAGAAATCAACCTGGTAGGAATTGTTCTGGATTAACTAAACCCGGTGTAAAACCGTCTACCTTCCTTCCTTCTCCTATGCTGCAACTAGCTGGAAGCTGGGGGAAGGCAAGTCACCTTGCTCCGCAGCGTCCTCATCAACCAAGCGCCTTTCTTCGTCTCCTTGTCATCCCTGTTAGCGTTGGCCTTCTCTCTCCACCCCCTCAAACAGAACTTGTGTAATTAACCAAATCCCAGTCGGGGCTAGTCAATTACACTTCCGAGGAGGCGGCTTGCAGCTACCGCAAGCAGCTGCAGCCCCTCCCCCTCCCCCTCTCTTTCAACTCCTCTGGATCCGGGAGAAAGAGAAACTTTGAGGACGAACAGATGCACGCCAGAGGAATGACGGAACGCGGGCGAGCCTGCTAGGTAAGCGAGTCTGCACGATCTGGGCGTCTTGTGAAAACTACGAGAAAGGAGAGCGCCGATCTTAGGCTTGGCGGTGGGCAAGGTGGGCTCTGATCGACGGACAGAACCGGAGGGATAGCGAGCGAGAAACGAACGGGCGAAAGGGATGGGGGGCAGGCGTCGCACTGGCATGTTCAGGCGGAAGGAGGAAGCCCTTCCGCGCTTAATCGGCTGACCAAGTGGCGTTAGAAAAAAAATTCTTCTGCGCCTCGCTTGCGAAGAAATTAATGCGATTTAATGGTGCATTAGTAGGCATTTGCAGGCAGCGGGAGACCAAGCGCCTGGCAAGTAAGCAATAGACTCCTCCGGCAATAATAATAATAATAATAATAATAATAATAATAATAATAATAATAATAATAATAATAATAATAATAATAATAATAATAATAATAATAATTAATAACTCGATCAGCATTAAAGTCTTATTCTTAGCTTGATATTATTCACTGGGAGTTTGTTGCGGGGAAGGCGGGGTGGGGTGGGGGAGAACAGGACTGATGGGATACATGCCAGGCCAATCAGAAAAAAAGGTGGCTGGGTGAAAAAGACCAGGGTAGAATAAAATTTCCAAAGATTATTCAGCAGTTTGGCAGTTTTGGTTTGGATGGTTAAGTATGAAAGAGGGCAAAGGAACATGAAATGAAATGAACCCCTCCAGCAAGTCGGTTCAGCACTGTGCCTTTAAAAGTTTGTATCTTATCTCACCAAGATATTCATTATTATCTGGTGTGTCTGAATGTTCTATGTCTTCATGGTGTGTGTTTTTTTCCCTTCCTAGAAAGGAGTAACAGAAACACAGGCAGAGATAGTAGCTGCAATGGCCCATTCCAATTTGTGTACTGTAGGTTTCTTGCTTCTGTAAATCCAGGCTCATTTAAATATACAACTAAGAAGATTTTTCTTGATCACAGGGTAAGGAACTAGTAGAGATTTTTCTGAGGTTTTAAGGAGAAGGACTGGCAGCCTGGCCAGCAAGTAAAAAGGAAATAAGTGAGGCTTAGATGGGTTAGTGGAGGGAGATTTATGAATGCTTGGTTCTTATCAGTAACAAATGGTTCCTGAGAATTGTTCAGTCAAAAATGCTGCACATGGCACTACTTAGCATTACAGATACATACATCCACACACATATTTAATCCCCATTCAGTTCATAACATCTCTTGCAGGATGAGGTGACCCTTCTATCCAAAATTCTGGTGAACTGTTGGCAGTCAGTCTCAAAACTGATGAAGTAATGGGCCAACAGAGGCAATTATTTATGATTTTCCTGAAGTTTTTATTTGCAACATATAATGGCATGGGAATGACCAATATGTAGAGAAGAAAAATAAAAGATCTGGGTTTTAGATTAATGAAAGGCAGGGTAGAAAATTCAGCACAACATTTTCTTTAATTTGTTTTAAGGGCAATATTTTTGTCTTTCTAAGTCCTGATCACTCCTTCATATGATTAACCCATTTCACTACAGTTGTGCTTGATTGACACATGGACATACAGTTCCCTAAAAAGCTGAATGTGTGAAATCAACCCCATTGTAAACATGGATAAAATATTAGTTGAATATCCCATTTTGATATGTCTTTCGTAGTCTCCTCATATGATAAATAGGTGGGGATAAACAAACTTTAGATGTGGAGAAGTGCTCTTTGGTTCTACTTCAGTGTTTGGCCTAGAGTCGATCCCTCTCTGTCAGTCTCTAAGTAAAAAGTAAATAGCCATCTCTTTACAGGGCTGCTGTGAGAGCAAAGCCTAAATAAATTTGAAATTTGAAACTGCACAGTAAAGGATCGTAAGAGGAGACAAGAAATGAGCTTCCAAGATTGGTAGGATGATAAGAAGATAGGTAGATAAATTCTCTGGCTCTTTGTATCCCTCCCTTCCTTCCTTCCTTCCTTCCTTCCTTCCTTCCTTCCTTCCTTCCTTCCTTCCTTCCTTCCTTCCTTCCTTCCTTCTTTCCTTCCTCCCTCCTTCCTCCCTCCCTTGTATTTCTTCTATCTAGAAGAACAGGACTTTTCAGAGAGGAACATCTTGCTTTTTCAGCCAGATGGTAGCAGACTCCAAATCTCAGATGATTTGAATCCTTTTTGGTTTCATCACCAAGCTGTAGACCAGGATTGGGTACTTGTTCTTTGCTGGGATAATGATCATGATTTCTCTTTCTCCTTCTTCTTGAGAATCAGTCACCCAGAAGATTTTCATCTTATCCTGAAATGAGAAAGTTTATTTGCCATGTAAGCTTGTGTGCCTAAATTGCTACTCTGTGGGTAGCAGTATTGGTCTAATTAATCCATATTACTTAATCAGACAGTTTCTGAACTGTCTGTAGGATAGGTATAATCTCTATGATCACAAATAGAGCAGGGAGGAAATTGAACTCCAGATGGATAAAACAAGGAATAATTGAAAAATAAGGGGTGAAATATCTCAAGGTAAGTTGATGCCACTTGGCACTATTTACAAATTGATAGGCACTAAGCAGGTAATGAGCCACAGTCCTCGGCTGTGACTTTCTATTGCTTTCTTCTGCCTTTTCTGTGAAAATGTCATTAAGTATTAAAGTGCATCCTTTGGTGAATGACTCCATCACACAGCTGTCACAAGCCCTTTCTTATTCAGTTGATGCACCATGAAATAATATTCTCTTTATCACAAGGAAGTTGGGAAAGGACTCTTTTTAACTGACAATGTTTAAGTATAAAACCATTATTGCTCTTTATTTTTCTACATAGGAAGGAGAGTCAGTGAACCTTTTGGAAATGTGAGAGTGTGTAAAAGAAATAAAAAATAAGGTTAATGACTCTGGCTAATCAGTTAAGAAACTGCAATATCCTGAGTGAAGAATATAAACTCTAGTGAAGCTACAGGGAATTAGCATATATGAGTTCATCTTATTGTTAGATATTCCACACCATGCATATATTTATCCTTACATGAGAGCCATTAAAATGAGTAAGGCTCATTTTGATATAAGGGTGCACAGAAATACAGCTTTCATAACAACAGTCATCAAAGGAAAGTGGATCTATATAGTTCAGAATTAGGCAATCAGATCTGAACTATAACTCCCATCGGTCTTAACTCCCTTAGTCAAGCAATGGTGGGAGTGGAAATCCAACACTGCAAAAGGGCATTTGCTTACTTATCCCTAACTTGTCAAGAAAATTAACTCCAGCAAGGATCTATTATTATATAACGTATATGATCATACAATATATCTACATATATAGTTCATATTTTTATATTGCGGTTAGATAGTGGCAGAAGCAATACAATAAGTTCCCTATGATAGTCTAGGCATAATCCAAAATCTTTATTATGTGGTTCTAGTATTTCTCTGAAATTTTCATTATCTTTCTAATGAATAATTGCAAATATTTATTTGTATCAAGCTATGGATTATGACTTTAGACTGCATGTCATATTTTTTTATTTAGTAGACTGATTTTTCTAGCCAAATGATTGTGTTTTGTTTGCAAAAATAGAGTATCAAAAATCCGGAAAGGATATGGACCTTTAAAAAATATTAAGAAAAGATGTTCTGAAACCATTTTAGTAGAATCTCATGCGATATGATCAAATTTCTTAAACTTATTTTTTTCCCCACTGTGAAAAATTTAATAAGGAATCTACAAGGAGTAAGGAGGCTATAAGGAATTTACAAATTTGCAAGGAACGGAACAATCAAACTGAAACTGGAATCTAGAAGGCAAAGTATTATATCATTTCCAGAAAATAATTTTAGTTCAAGAAAAGTACCGGAGGCTCAACATGCAGCAGGTTTCTAATATTTAAGAAGATAAAATAATCCCTGGAGCATAATATGGGAGGAAAATACCTTTTCTTAAGAGTATGACATGTTTAATTCAGGCAAGATATCTCTAGTGAAGAGAGCAGTCAACTTACACTCAGTTGCTAAGCTAGTTGGCTTTCAGAGCTATTCTTATTCCATAGAGCAAATGCTCAGAGAATCTTAAATCTCATTTTCTGCATCTTTTACTGCCATGCTGACATATGCTTAGTAAAACAATACTTCTTGCCTTGGGTGTTCACTGATGAAATGCAGAAAAATAATCTAAACTAGGAAATGTACAAACACAGAGATGAACTCATTTTGTCTCGGCATAAGGCAGAATTTATACAACAAAAGCATATCTATCCATATGTCTGTCAGCGAAACACTATTACTTCTCCCTATTTTGCCTTGAGCTTTGATATAAGTAATACTTCAAATGAATCTTGGTTGTACTGACTTTCCACCATTATCTAATCCAAGGTAGACATCCTGATTGATGGCACTGTAAGATCTGATTCCATTTGAATCATCCTTCTCTTGGGTTAGAGCTGATAAGAGTAGAAAGGATCTAGTTACATGACTTTAAAGGAAAATGTTGTTTGTTAGGTGAGAAAAAATGTTTTCAGTTCTAAATTGGCATCAAGAACAACATTCTTAGGGTGTCACTGATTCTATGATAGCAACGTTCTTTTGTTTTAGTTGAAATAAGGGGACATAGAGACTGATTGTTCTGGGGAAGGATATCAGTAGTTTTTACTCAAGACCATTTGCCAAGTAGCTGAATTTTTTTTATGACCATATATGACTTAGCCTGTCCAGGCTGAACATCAAGGGATGTTCTGCTTCAAGATAAATCAGAGAAGCCTGGACTTGTGAACTGCTCTTCTTGGTAATAGCCCAAGAAGTCTAGAACATACTTTTTACCTGCATGTTCAATCATCCTTCCATCTTTATATTCAGGGAAGTCCTTAACAATGGTTTTGTTTCTGTGGTGGTCTCCCATGGAAAGAATGAGACACAAGCATGTGTACTCGGGATGGGAGCCCAGAATAAATTCCAGTGCTTCCTTTGATTGAGATTTTAGTACATAGTAAGCAAAATTACATTGTGCATTACAAGTTACATTGTGGATTACAATAATTAGAAATAGTACAGACTTGTTTGCAGTTGTCTGAGCTGCTTAATTGTTTCTGGTGTTTGCTTTTAATTTCCTTGCATTATCTCAGTGACCTTTAGGCAGACATGTATGTATAAAGCATTAGATTAATCATTACTTGAGCCCAATGCCAAAGTTTATTATTCCCACATCTCCCCTGTTTTAGTTTTTTGATGATCACGGATGCCTCGGTAGCTTTTCGCCATCTGCAACAGCAGTTCTCCTTCCGTAGACTTCACCCGACACATTCCTAAAAGTCCAGGGAGACATTGAATACAACAGCATACACAGAGAGAAAATATAATCAGCAATATCACTCCAACAATTAGGTGATGAATCCATGAACCATTTGGCAGCCAGGACCAAAGTGCAGACCACACATCCAATCCCTCACCTTCTGATTGTAATGGATTCTCCTTCAAGTTTTGTTCCATATGCTGTATAGTAGCTGTAATGTTTGGAGAAAAATCAGAGATATACATGAAAAATGCATATGAATCACAGCACAAACTCCCCCTTGTGCAGCCACAATAGTATCCACCGCATATCTGGTTTGAAGGACAAAGTCACTAATTTTGCCTTGCTCTTCTTCAAGCAGCCTTAGCGTTTTAATGGTGTCTTTAAACATAGTAACTGTCCAATTGTTCAAACTATGCAAATCTCTATAGTTCATCATGACTCCTAAAGGAGGAATAACTCCCCTTGATATTTGTGTCCAGTAGTCATGAGTCAAAACAGAGTTTACTTCCGTTGCGGAATGCGCATTGCGGATATGAGCAGTCCCCAAAGATTTTTGAATGCAATGAGATGGGATTACTTTTCCAAAGGTGCAGACCCCTTTCCATCATGCTGGCATGCGATGATAGGCCATCCGTCCACACAGCAACCATAAATTTGCTCCCAGGAGATGACCAACCTTATTTGGCTCAGCATAGATTAGTTTTGCAAAGGACTCTTTTAACATAGCCAAATAAGTGGATGATGGTGTGTATATCCCATTCACACATTTGGGCAACCGGTTGCTGTCCTCCATGGTCGGACAACATGTAGCAGGAATAAATGGACACCCATTTCATTGATCAGAGATGTGATATCATATCGACAAATGTTATGTACAAAGTAAGTGAGATTTTTAGTTTTCATGTCATTCGAATAAACCTGACTTCCATTGCTAATAACAATTGTTTTGTTGCAAAACGGATTTGTCTCCAAGTAAGTCATATTCTCTACCATCTCATTGTGGGTCTAACAGATTCCCGCCACCTCTTGGATCCGGCTTCCAAAGTGTAAGGCATTTATGTTACTTGTAGTCCAACTGCTAGACCACGTTCCCGAACAACCATAGCATTGTCCCTTATTCCAGTCACCTTTGGCCAGAGGTACTGCAACCATTGGAAGCCCTGATGTTTTGTGAGTTGGCATGTGCATACATACCCAATAATCAGTTTTGTTAAGAAGGTTTGCTAGCTTCCCCATGTCCTGGATCAACGTGTTTCTTTTCCATTCCCCCAAATCCATCCCCTTGCCCCTTTTGCTGATGATAAGGACGCACACAGCGAGCAGGAACCCAAACAACTGTCCCCTCATCTCAAACAGCAGCATATCCTCGGCCCCAAGTTATCAGTGGAACAGGTCCTCTCCACCTTGGATCTGGCAGTCTCCTATACTGAACTTTTGGTCTTGGGTACCTGCAGAAGGGGAGGAAGCAAAATGCCTACTGGCTGCCATAGCAGAAGGAGATCTTGTTATGTTTAAAAAATTTAAAGTATATAATGTAATATTAAGAATGATTTGTATGTAAGGTAAGCCATATCCATCCACTTCTCCCGTTTTTGTTTTTATTTGAAGGAGTGCTTGTTTGAGTGTCTGATGAGCTCGTTCCACAATGGCCTGACCAGTGGAATTGTAGGGAATGCCAAATTTATGTATAATTGACCATCGATGGCAAAATTCCGCAAAGGCGGTGCTGATGTAAGCAGGGCCATTGGTCAATCCAAACTGGCTGAGAGGTTAACAATTGTAATTTTTCCATTATCCAATAACAATTTTTGTGAGGAACTGTGACAGTAAATCTCTGCCCCACAAGTTTATATGTAGGGGCAACACAAGAGGTTGAATCCTTGCAGTCTCGCCAGTTGCTCTATGTAATGCTATCAACCAATGTACACTACTTCTTGCAAACTGCATACCACCCACTCCACGAACAGCCAGAGAGTCCTCAAGCACCCATTCATTTGGCCATTCCTTTTGGCGTATCACAGAGACATCTGCTCCGGAATCTATAAGGCCAGAAAATGATTTTTCTTGAATTTCAATTGTCATTTTAGGTTGGTCTGTAATCAAATTTTTTGTCAACGCTAGCAATTCTGCAGCAACTGGAGAACTGGTCATTTCAGTGGACCCAAAACTGCCAGTTCATGAAATCCCAATTAAAGGATTCATAGGAATGTATGGAAGCAATAATAACTGGGCAATAGAGTCACCGGCCACTAATGATGCAGGAGTATCAGTGTACAATTGTACCTTAATAACCCCTTTATAATCTTGACCAATAACCCCTGGGATAACAAAAAAAAACCTTTTTTGATGCAGAAGACCTGGGAAGTACCAATCCCACTGTTTTGTCCTGCAATGGCCCATGCAAATGAGCGTCCTCAATGTACACTTGATTAGGAAAAGTCACATCAATTGAGTTCAGCATTTTTAAACTCAAACCTGCACTCCCGGTAGTTGCAGGTGATGCTTTTGTGACAGCCTTGGGAGCAGGGCTAGCTGCATGCCCTAAATTTAGTTTCCCGAATTTTGGTTCTGATCAGAGTGACATTGATTTGCCCAATGAAACCCTTTTTTGCATTTTGGACAGACCGACTTCGGGTGGATGTCCTTATTTTTGCTTTTGTTAAACACCGTTCCCCCCCAGGGGCACGGCACTGGGCTTTAAAATGGCCAGGCTTCCCACAATTAAAACAATTCCCCATATGTTTCATCCCTTTTTGTAATGCCACAGCCAAAGTCTCCATGTTGTAAGCCTGAGAACCCACCACTGCACATGCCTTCAATATATCAGCCAGAGTAACCTCACTTCTAACTACCAAAGGCTGTAAGATACGCTTGCAGTCAGCGTTTGCATTTTCAACTGCCAATTTCAGCAAATGTTCCTTTGCTGCTTCCTCATTAGAGATTTGCTGGGTAATAGCCAATTGTAGCCTTTCCACAAAATTGTTATAAGACTCAGATGCTGTTTGCTTAATTTTAGAAAAAGACCATGCCGGGGTTCCCACATCCTGGATGCGGGACAACGCCTCAAGGACAGCTGCCATAACCACGGGAAATACATGATCAGGCAAATTAGCAGCTTGATCAGCAGTGGATTCAAACAAGCCTGCCCCATAGATTTGGTCTGGCGTATACAGCCCCCCCCCGAATTCTGTCCCCTAATGATAGCTTCCCTTTGATATTCTGAATCAAAAACCACATACTGAGTAGAACTCAATATCATTCTCATTAAATCTTTCCAGTCACTAGGAATCATGCGTGAGGTAGCCAAACTTGTCAGGAGAACCTTTGTAAAGGGACTTTGAATACCATAATCTTTAACTGCTTTCTTAATTTCCCTAAGTACTGCCAACGGAATCGGAACCCATTCAGTCTGCAGATTGCCTTGAGCATCCACTTGTCTATTAACTGGGAACAAATTTATCTGGGGAATCTCATCAGGCTCTAATTTCTCCTCATTGAAAGCCTGATGCATCATTTCTTGAACTTTTCCCATTTGTGGTTGGATTTTATCATCCACAGGCATAGGCGCTGTTGGAGGTGAGAAAGCATACTCCAGTTTTGGAGTTGGAGAGTGCAACACAACTCCTTTATAAGGAGGAGATTCTACTAAAGTTTTTAAAAGAGGTTGTTGCTGGGTCTCTAAAGCAGTCATAACATCCTTCCAATATATCAAAATTTCAGCTGTTGCCCGTGGCTCTTCATGAAGGATAGTTCCAATTCTCCTCCACGTGTCTAACTTTAAAGAGCCGCTCTCTGAGCACCAGGGGCATTGCTGCCAGATCTCTTGCAGCAGCTGTTTCACATTACCTTTTGAAAGAACTATTTGCTCCCCCCCAGAGGGTTTAAAGATTAAGAAATTTGTCCTGACTAACTTCAGCAGCTCACTGACATGACATTCCTGTGGCTGAGAAAGTTTTTCCCCCATGTTCCCTGAAAAATCCTATTGTCCAGCAATAGTTAAGTACGTACTTTACCTATTCCAGGTGAAGAAACACAGAGGTCCGGACACGTACCACCTGCAGTGGATCACCTCGGGGTCACCACTTGTGGTGGTCTCCCATGGAAAGAATGAGACACAAGCATGTGTACTCAGGATGGGAGCCCAGAATAAATTCCAGTGCTTCCTTTTATTGAGATTTTAGTACATAGTAAGCAAAATTACATTGTGCATTACAAGTTACATTGTGGATTACAATAATTAGAAATAATACAGACTTGTTTGCAGTTGTCTGAGCTGCTTAATTGTTTCTGGTATTTGCTTTTAATTTCCTTGCATTATCTCAGTAACCTTTAGGCAGATATGTATGTATAAAGCATTAGATTAATCATTACTTGAGCCCAATGCCAAAGTTTATTATTCCCACAGTTTCATGAAGTCTTTGGATCCCAGGATGATTACAAGGTCATTTTTGTTATTGCAATGACTATTCTAATTATAATTGCAATTTTTAAAACATATTTTTGCCCTGCTTTAATTGCAGGGATGTCTGGTATTGCTTTATTCAGGTTCATCAGTCAGAGTTGGCCACATTGGGACAATCTGTAGTTGTTCTTAAATAAAAAAGGCACAGGTTAATGTGTATTGGGACCCACAAGAATACAGTGTATGGGATAAGTACTATGCAACGAGGGGGGAAAATGAAACTAAAAAGTTCCATGTACCAATAGAACTTTACTGTATCTATTTCTCTGCAGTGAATGGTCCAGTTATAATTTTAGATACAGTGACTACTTTTTATAGTTAAATATATAAGGAGTAGTGGATGGAATCATGCATTATGGTAAGCAACTCAAAATCCACATGTCAGGGATCAGCAACTCAAAATCCACATGTCAGCCTAACTCTAGAACAACCCTGTTTGTGATACACATTTGATTTCAAAACTTTCTGTTTCCAGCTGTACCATTTCTTACTCTGGTGGAGTGGAAAACAGATGCATCAAAACTTTACCAAAAGACACAAGACCCAAAATAACCCTGCATCACTGACACACAAGTCCACACTCTCTTCAAGTCAAAACTAGTCATAATTTAAAAATATAATGCAGCCCTTGGCTTAAAAAAAGTTCCTTGCTTCTTTTCTAAGACATGACATAATTTGTTTGAATTATTTACATGGCTGCCCATCTCACAACAGTGGCATGCAAGTGTTAAAGCCTTAGCCAAAAGAAGCACACAAAGATTAAAACAATGCTACCACAATGACCTATGGTGCCCAAAACAAACAATGCATCACAATCATAAATCAGACCCTGCCTAACCACCTGACTCAAATGCTTGGAGAAACAGCCAAATCTTTCGTGTTTTACAAAAGAATAACAGGGTCAGGGCCAGCCAGATCTCCAGTGGGATACTGTTCCATGGGGCAGGCACTGTCCCAAAGTTGACATAACTCATGGATCCAAGATAACACTGCTTGATAGAGAGGATTCAGAGCATGCCTTCTACATCTGGCAGGCTGAGCATAAATAAAGGGAGAAGTTGACACATGGACAGCTTTATAGATGATAACTAGCCCATTGAAATGCACCCGGTGGGAGACAGTGAAACTCATGGAGCTGTGGTAAATGAGTGTAATGAGAATTGCCAAATGCCTTCTGTGTTGCTGCATTCTGGACCAGCTGCAGCTTCCAAATGCTGTTGAAGAGCAGCCCCATGTACAGTGCATTACAGGAATCCAAGTGGGAGGTGATTGAAATATGAGTCACCAGGAGCATTTTTTATTTGGGCATTGGTCAGAACCCTGACACCTCCATGTTGAACAATGGGTACAATTGTATACAAGGCAAATGTACAGAAGTGGTTGGCATTTGTTCCCTGAGCAGGAACCATGAGTCTAGCAGAATCATACCCCCCCCCCCCCCCGCCATTCCAGGGAAATGTAACCCCAGCCAAAGTTATTTTTCCAAATACAGGACTTTAAAACTCACAGCCACTTAGTCTTGTCAGAATCAACAGGAGCTGCTGATTGCCAACCACCTCTGACAGGTGACAGAGGACACTTATATCAATCAGGGTAAAGGGTAAATTTGGTTGCATATTTCAATTTATTCATCTCTTTGCCTTCCTAATATTTTCTGCCACATAGTCTTGGATAAGAAGAGAAAATCTTTTTAGAAAGTACTTTAGAGCAGGGGTCTTCAAACTTGCCAGCTTTAAGACTTGTGGACTTCAACTTCCAGAATTCCTCCTCATGTCATGTTAGCTCAGGAATTCTTGGAGTTGAAGTCCACAAGTTTTAAACTTGCCAAGTTTGAAGACCCTTACTTTAGAGGCTTCAAACTAATCCAAAATTTCAGATTTTCTGAGGGGAACCAGCCTCATCGTCTGAATAGCTTGAAAATATCAAACAAGCAATCATTGGTAATTACAGAGATCTTGAAGAAACAAAATACAATAGAAACAAGCAAAGACTCCTGTGTGCAAGAGGACTTGCCCTCTATATAAGCAGGTTGTATCTTGGAAATGTCAACAGACAAGTTGCCTGTGTATCTACATGACAAATGGCTGGATAAAAACTTGGCCAGTCTGGCCTTTACAAAAACATGTCTCTTTTTTTCTCCCCCTCCCAAATAAATGATAGACAGGTTTAGCTATACCACAAGAACTGAATTATTTCTTTGCTTGTTTTCATATTATTCTGGCATGCCCTGGAATAATCCAAAACACTTTCAATTAAAATAGTAGGGAGGAAAATAACAACAAATTAAAATGTAAATAATAAAAAAAAACTTTAATTATTATCCAGCAAAAGATATACAGTGTGTGTGTGTGTGTGTGTGTGTGTGTGTGTTCATATTCTCTTATGATGGAGAGAATAATATGCAAATTCAGCCAGGAAGAGCCAGGGAACAAGAATGGTTATAAAAGCAGAGCGTCTTCCAAAGGGTCTGTCTTACAGAATTTAACATTTAGAAATAGCAATCACATTTAGACTTGTATATTGCTTCATAATGCTTTAGAGCCCTCTCTCAGTGATTTACAGAGTCAGCATATTTTCCCCAACAATCTGGGTCCTCATTTTATTGACCTCAGAAGGCTGAAATGTTGAGTCAACTTACAGCCGGTCAGGATCGAACTCCTGGCAGTGAGCAAAGTCAGCCTCCAATATAACTCTTAGTAATTTAAAAAAATACTAACAAGAACTAACAATTTTAATTACTGCGTGTTACATCTCTAGGCATGTAACAGTGCATGCCCAAATCCTTGCCTAGAATTTGGTTCTTCAAATTTGGCCCTTATCAGAAGTCGGTTAGAAGTAAGAATTTTCTTCTGGTAGAGTGAAATACATTTCCAATTTTGATTTAGAAAGGCACCTCTAATTTTAATTCAGGTAGAAATTTTTATTTTATCAAGAACCGTGTTGGCAACAGTGATTAGAATGAAATATTGCAGACAAACTCTGTCCATAGCCTGGAGTTTGATCCTGATGGGGTTCAAGGTTGACTTGGGTTTCCATCCTTTTGAGATCAGTAAAATGAGGACGTAGATTGCTGGGGGCAAAATGCAATAATGCTGACATTGTAAACAACCCAGCAACTACTGAAAGCATGATGAGGTGGTATGTAAGTCTAAGTGCTATTGCTATTGCTGGTTTTATGTAGAAGTCTAGAAAACATTGCCTTGTATACTTGTATACTTCATCTCAACCATTTAGGCTATTAATTCAGTTACTAGTCTGGGAATACAGGTAACGGGTTTTTGTTTTTTTGTGTGTTAACTTATGACCATTTGTTTAACTATTTGTTCAAAGTTACAGTGGCCTTGCAAAATGTTCTTTCAAAGTTAAGTTGGTTGCACTAACTCCACTGTCACACAATTGCAATTCAGATGTTGGCAAAATGGCTTGAATTTATGACAAGTGCAGTGTCCTGCTGTTGCAGAATTGTGATGTGTGCCCAGTGGTGGGATTTTACAACTAGTTCACCCAGGGTCAGGTTGGCTGTTGTGGGGGGTATGGCCCATCACCATTCCTCCAGCTCCACTGCACATGTGGGACAAGCCTCCTGTGATGGCCAACCTAACCCTGGGTGAACCAATGGTTGAATTACACACCACACCACTATCAAAGTGGATCCTGAGTGCTGCACTGCAGTGGAGAAATGGACAACAGAGCTTCTGGAGAGAAGAAGGAGGAGCAGGGAGAGGGAAAACAGTCTTCTCCTTCCCTTGCACTGGCTACTCCGTTTCTCCATTGCAGTGCAGCACAGCTCCCAGGATGCACTTTGATAGTGTGTGGGTGTGGGTGTGGGTATAATTTAACAACCAGTTCACTTTAACCAGAGTGGCTGAATCCCACTGTTATGTGTGCCCTTCCCAATTAATTTTCAAAAAACAATTCATATAAGACAGTGTGATTCAGTTATCATTGCATTGGGCCCAACTGCTATAAAGATTTTTTCTAAAATCGGGTCTGGTCATTTGATAACTCACTGAATGACTATATCATTGCATTGGTTCCAACTGAAGTCATAATTGGAAGACCACCTATATATAGTATGATGTTTATATGCATACACATTGTTTCCAACTTTACAGTTGGTTTTAACCTATATTTTGCACAGTTTTTAAAAATCTTTTTATCTTTTAAAAAAATATTTCCTTGAGTGAGAAACATACATTTCTCACAAAACTGAAACAGTATCTTACATTGTGGGAAATTTATTAACTTTTTGAAGAGTATTTTGGCCTCATGTTTTGAGTTGGTGGCTCATATTGTTCCATTACTGTACTTATTCAGTTTAATCTCCTCACCAAAGCAACATTTTCAACCCATTTAGGCATAACTGAAAAAGAGCTGTAAAATCAAACAATAGTTGAGCTTTATTTGATAGGAAAATAATTATTAAAAGGAAAGCATGACATTAGTTAAATCCAGATTTCCTTAATAATTCTTCTATCTTCTATTAGAATTAGCACTTAGAACATTCTTACAGTGCCTAATAGAACAGGGGGTGATTTGTGATAGAAAATTCTAAGAGTCTGTACTTCTATGCCTTGTAATTATATCGTTGAGTTACTCATTATTCATTGGTCACTGTTGTCCAGGATATGAAGTCACAGAGGTTTAATGCTTATTTTTTCTTTAAATCATTAAATAAATCTGATTTATAGGCTAATTATCCAAAGTCAATTATTTCATTAGAACTAAAGCACAGATGGAAGCATTTTCTAATATATAAAATGCATCTCAGTATATTTTTTATAAAAAAAATTGTTTATAACTCCAGATTATTGCCTGGAAACTTTTCATTTCAAATTGTTATTTTAGTGTCTCAAGGATATCTGAAGGTCAGTCTGTTTGAGCACAGTGATGTGCAAATTTTAGGAGGGTAGTATTGTAAGCACTATAAGCACTATTTGAAAATAAAGTGAAGATGCAGGATAAAGAAATGACAAACTTAAATTGGATTTCAATAAAATCCAATTGAAAGTGCATTATAAAGAGTTAATCACTCATTATTATTTACTATTTTTAAATGACATTTACATTATTATTATTATTATGAACGTTTATTCATTAAACATGAAACTCAGTCATCGGGACATTTAAAAATATATCACAAATATCATTCACTGCTCTGATGGTTGATACGGGTTGCTACCAGCATCCTAGGTATCAACCAAGTATCTTCTTAAAATGTATGTTCTGAGTAGTGCAGTCTTTTGAAGTTCTGCTGGTGCTTCAGCAAGAAGCTGCAACTTCTTGATGTATTTTGCAAAATTCTTGGACATGGTACCAAGTGCCCTGAGGACAATGGGTATCACTGTTACATGTTTCATTAATAATCACATAGTTTTGATGGACAGGTCATGATATTTCATGATTTTTCCAGTTCTTTTTCTTTGACTCTGGCATCTCCTGGTACAACAATGTTGTTGTTGTTGTTATTTTCTTATTCACATTTAAAATGACATCTGACAGAAATACTGGAACAGCACCAAAGGCTTTGGAAATCATATATAAGGGACTTCTAAAATATCTGTATATGTTAGAATATTTAGATAATCTGGATACAAATATGGACAGAAGGTGGCTTCATTCAAATTTATATTGCCTATGAAATATTAGAAGAAATAAATATGTGCTTGCTTAAAATAGTAGTCTGGTGAAAATGGAAAAAAAGATTCTGCTTCCTGAATACTTCTGGGTATATCTTATAGATATTTGGCTGCTAATCATGAAAATGACCTGTATTTTAATTTTTCATGTACCATTTTATAGAAATCTTGTTTTTATACAATAGCAGATGTGTACACCCTTCAGTACCTGTTGACCATGCTGCATACACAAAAGAAACATGAAAACATGGAACTGTTGTTGAAGCATATCCAATACACCAAGCACAATTGGAATATCTTTGGAGATCTAAAAGTAGTGGCTCTGCTGCTTTGAATGCACTTCGGATATACTAAATACTGTTGTTACCTAGGCGAATGGAACAGCCATGGAAGAGACTCACATTATATTAAAAAGAAATGGCCACTCTGAAAGAATTTGGTTGCAGTACAGAAAAACAGGGCATATGCGCTTGTTAACCTGATGAATATATTTTTGTCTCCACTTCACATAAAACTCAAACTGATGAAACATTTTGTGAAAGCAGTGAACAAGGAAGGTGAATGGTTTTGTTATTTGAGACAGATGTTTCCAAGAATAATTGGTGCCAAGATTAAGGAAGGCATTTTTATTGGTTCACAGATCAGATATGTCATCAATGGCAAATAGTTGCCAGATCTGCTAATGGGGTCAGAGAAAATCACCTGGAAAACATTCATTGAGAATTTTCTTGACAACTACAGAAACCCAAACTACATTTTGCTGTTGTATACTATTCTTAAAGCATATATAACATTTCACCAAAGATTCATTTTTTACATTCATACTTGGACTTCTTTCCTGAAAATCTAGGTGCAATCAATGATGAACATGGTGAAAGATTTCAGCAGGACATTTCCACAATGGAAAAATGGTATCAAGGCAACTGGAATTCACCAGTGCTGGTTGACTCTTGTTGGACACTGCAAGAACATGCATTGGACACTGAGTATGAACAAAAATCAACAGAAAAAAACATTTTCAGCCCTGTTAAACTCACACAGCATGTCAGAAATATGAGATTAAATACATTATATTGGTTAAAAAGTTATTTTCATATTTCTCAAGATTCCTATGTGATACAATTATTCTAAAATTAAAGTTGTGTTTGGTTTGAAGGGATCTATAATAATCATTAAACATTTTTCAGGAAGCAGAATTTTTTAAAACAAAATTGTTCAGTGGCATCCAAAGTTGTCTCCTTAATACTCTTTGTAATACTAAATATGAGATAGAATATTGTCCTGATCAAAGAAATGGAGCAGGAATGTTCTCAAGAATTTTCCCAATGATGTCATACCATAAGTTATTTATTTATTTAACAAATATTACATATCTGCCCAACTCACACATAAGTGACTCCAGGCAACAATTTTAAAAATCTACCATATAAGAAACATATAAGCACATAAAATACCTCCCCCCATGACAACACAGTGAAGTCAGCCACTTGATTGGCTCCATTCCCATATGTGATTCCCCAGGTCTACTGACAAAAACATGTTTTTAAAGGCATTTGGAAAAACAACAGGGTAGAGGGGAGGAATGATGTTGCATAAATAAGGGACCATACGAGATGTTATATTGTAATGTGTAGATGGGTGACATCCAACTGTTACATACTAAAGATTATATCCTTAATTTTTACTATTGACCATATTAGAGGGGGTCAGTGAAAAGATTGAAGTATCTGATGTCTAGCATTTTTCTAAGACATGAAAATCTGAAAGTGGCCAAGAACAAATTGCCAGGACTTTGAGGAGGATCCATTTGTAATAAAAATCAATAATTATTTTTTTGAAAATTTGATGGGGCAATAACCTAGTTGATGAAACAGGAATACATTTTTAAATGTAGGATGGAAGGAATGGTGTCACCACTACTCTTCAAATACTTATTTTGAAGATTCTCCTTAGGTGAGCTGTCAAGGGAAGCCTCAAAATTGTACTTTTATCCTTTTTGTTCTATTTCTTCAAGTTTAGTTTGTATTAGATTGTACTATTATAATCAACATTCCAGAATCTCAAATGAAGTGTATTTCCCAATGGCTGGGTTAAAGTCTCAGCAAAACATTTGTTTTCCTTACTGCCAGTCCCACCTGCTTCTGTTACTTCTGCTCCAAATCACTGCTGAACAGTGCCAATTTCTGAGTGTGCTGTTTATTACAGGTAGTTTTCTTTCTCTGTCTTTCTGTCTCTGTCTCTCTTTCTCTCCCCTCCTGTTAAGTTCTGCGCATGGGTGCAAGGAACGGAGACGAGGCAGTGAACGGTGAACTTCAACTCTTTTATTAATCATTCTGAATAGAGCAAAAACCTAGGGCAGCAGCAGCCCTTTTATAGGGCAGGCTGCTGACCTATTAAACAATGAGAACATAGAAGTGTTAAACTCTTGAACCAATGAGAGTGGCTCATTAACAGCCAATCAGATTCCCCAGAACGGACCAATCCGATATCGCTATTATCAGCCAATCAGAAGTGCAGGATTAGAATTCTGCTTTTTCCTAAAGGTTTGTGAAAACTTTATTTAAGCGTTTTTATTAGTTCATAACACCCCTTCCCCCCGGGTTCCATTTGAGGGGTGCGGTGACTTAATCCCTAAGATATGTAGGTTGTTTTAACTGTCTATTAGATTTGCACTGTCTCACTGGTTCCTGTCTGTAGTCCAGTTTCGGTGGGACGTTTTTGGACATATCTGGTACAGGCGGTTCCCTATTCTCACTGGATGACTCGGTGCCGCTAATTCTGTCGTTGTCCTCCGATCTTTGCGGGCTAGCCTCCATTGAGGTATTCCTCTGTGGCGAGGACACTCCCCTCCTTGATTCCTCTTTATTTATCGTGCCCGGTTGCTGTCTTCCTTTGCTTCTGCTTTCCACCATCTCAAATTCGGTTTCTTTGACATCTCCTCCCCCCTCAGTTTGGGAGTCACAGGAGTCGCGGGAACTGGGTTGTAGCCTAGAACGAAGCTGATCTATATGGTGTTTCCATATTTTTCCATCACAGGTTTGCACACGGTACGATCTGGGCCTGGTGGTTTGAATTACGGTTGCTTCGACCCATAATGGTTTGCCGGAGAGGTTTTTGGTGAAAACTAAGTTGCCTACCTTGAACTCGCGGCATTTTCCGCTAGATCCACAGGGTTTCTCTGGCTCGTAGGACGGGTGAAGCCAGTCAAGGTGGGAACGGAACTTGCGTCCCATTAATAATTCAGCTGGCGTCTTGTTGGTGATGCTGTGCAGAGTGATGTGTTGGAGTAGGAGTATTCTGTTTATTTTTTCGTCTATGTCCCCATAGTCCATTTGTACCATGCGCTTGGCCCTGCCGTTAGCCGCAGGGTGCACTGGCGAAGTTAGCACATGGCGGATGCCCCAATCCACTAAGTATTGTTCAAATGCCAGGGCGGTGAACTGGGGTCCATTGTCGGAGACCAGAATGTCTGGCAGCCCGTGCGTTGCGAATAGCCTGTTCAATTTTCAGATGACGGATTCTGTTGTAGTATTCTTCATTTTGTGGATCTCAAGCCAGTTGGAATAGGCATCAACTGTTAGGAGGAACATATGTCCTTTAGTAGGTGCCGCAAAATCAACGGGGATGTGGGACCACGGCCCCCGGGGGGTTTTCCATTCTGTTGGAGTTGCTCTAGGTGGGGCACTGCTGACTTCCTGGCACTTTAAACAAGTCTTTATCCAGGCTTCGATCTGTTTGTCGATACCCGGCCACCAAGTGTAGCTTTGTGCGAGCGCTTTCATACACACGATGCCGGGGTGACCGTCATGCAATGTTTTCAATACTGCTCGTTGTAACTGCTCTGGGACGATGACTCTATCTCCCCATAGGATGCAACTTTTTTGCGAAAAAAGTTCTGTTTGCCGGTTTCTGAAAGGGGTGAAGTCATCAGGGGTTTGTTCTATTGGCCATCCTCTTTCGACCCAGCTAAAAACTCACGCCAGGACAGGACCTCATTTTGTTTCGATTGCAATGTGTCTGGCTGTTAGCGGTGGTGAATGTAGCATTTCAATCTGGAGTGTTGTAAGGGTTGGAGCTGGGTCATCAACGGTTTCTGGAAGTGGGGCACGGCTCAATGCATCAGCGTGGGGAATGGCTTTCCCCAGGCGGTGTTGTAATTTATAGTTGTATGCAGCTAAAAACTCCGACCAGCGAGTCATTCTAGGTGACAATATATCGGGGGTTGGCTTGTCTCCCGCCATAATCCCAAGCAAAGGTTTGTGGTCGGTAACAAAACTCGTCCATACACATATTCATGAAACCATTTCACAGCAGATACAACAGCAAGAGCCTCTTTGTCGATCTGGCTATGGTTACGTTCAGCCTTTGATAAGGTCCTTGAAAAATAGGCAATAGGGGCCTCACTACCATTTGGTAACACATGACTCAAAATGGCTCCTACTCCAAACGGTGACGCGTCACATGTAATTGTTAAAGGCAAAGTCTCGTTATACTGCATTAAAACAGCATCTGAGGTTAGTAAGTTTTTCACTTGTCGGAATGGGTGCTCCTCTCAGTGTCCCCAGACCCAGGTTGCTTTTTTGTCGAGAAGTCTATGTAGGGGCTCAGCTATGGTCACTTTCTGGGGCAAGAAGATGTTGTAAAAGTTAATGAGCCCCAGGAAAGCTTGGAGATCAGTTCTATTTCTGGGTCTTGGGGCATTTTTGATTTCCCTCAGTTTGCCATTAGTAGGGTGGATGCCTTGTTTATCGATTAGGTACCCCAGGAACTCTACTTTGTCTGTACACAGTTGACATTTATTTTTTTTTAACCTTAAGGCCAGAGTCTTTAAATTTCTGGAGAACCATTTTAAGCCGCTTTTCTAGTATTTCTCTATTCGGGGCACCAATTAAAACATCATCAAAGTATGGCACGACCCCCTTGATCCCTTGCAAGATTCTCTCCATCAGACTTTGAAAAATCCATGGGGCTACGCTCACTCTGAATTGGAGTTGGTTGCACTTAAAGGCGCCTCTGTGCGTAACAATCGTCTGTGCCTCTGAGGTTTTTTTATCTACAGGCAGTTGTTGGTAGGCCTGTGTTAAATCCAATTTAGCAAAGAATTTTCCACCCCCCAGGGAATGGAGAAGGTGTTGTACCACCGGCACCGGGTAAGCGTTCTGTTGAAGGGCGCGATTAAGGGTAGCCCAGTAGTCCCCACAAATCCTTAATGATCCATCCGGTTTGATGGGTGTTACAATTGGGGTTTCCCAATGAGCATGGTCAGTTGGTTCTAAAACACCCTGGGCTATTAATTTATCGAGCTGTTCGTCAATTTTTGGTTTAAGGGCAAAAGGTACCCGACGAGGCTTAAGGCGGATGGGGGCTACTTCAGGGTTAAGGTTAAATGATATCGGGGTCCCCTTGTACTCGCCTAGTTTGTCTGCGAAAACGTCCTGGAATTCCTGGACGATGGTCTCCTCCCAGTCGTCGCTTCTGGTTTGGTGAATGCCGGCTACCTTGATCCCAAGTGGGGCGAACCATTGAAGGCCTAACAAGCTTGGCCGGTCATGGTCGATGACAGTCAGTGGTAATGACGCAGTACAATTTTTGAATGATACTTGGACTTGGCTGGATCCAACGACAGGAATTCGGTTCCCCTGATAATCCTTGAGTATGATTCTTTGGGCTCTGAGGTCTTGATGCCGGACGGCAAGGATTAATTGTTTAAGAGTCTTCCAGGAAACCATCGAGAGGGATGATCCTGAATCGACTTCCATCACACAAGGCTGGTTTTCGATGGTGACCTTCATTCGGATCTTCTTTGCATCTAGCGATGAGGCATGACCGATTGTAATGGTTTGATGTGCCTCTTCTCTTCTCGATAAAATGGCTGGTGTTTTATTTCTGTAGGAATGGTTGTTCCATTGGCGGTTCAAATGTTCCCAACTCACAGGGCGATTCCCTGTGGTCTGGCGGTAGTTGTTTGCCCTCTAAAGTGGGCTGGATCCCTGCTTGCTTCTACAGACCTTCCCGATGGGGCCTCTTTTCCCACAGAAATGGCAGAGCGTGTCAAGGAATTTGCAGCCTGATTGCAGGTGGTTTGCCCCACAACCCGCACATTGGTGCAGTACTCTTTGATTCCGCTGATGGCGTTGGTCACGTTCAGACCGGAGCCGGTTGACCTCCTCCTCATCACTTTCTGATGGTGATTCGAGGTCCTCATGGTGGGTCACTGTTGTGTGCCTCTCTAGGAGAGGTGAGGTATCACTGGTGAGTTGACGGAGCGGTGCATTAGTGCGGCGCATTCGGGCGGCCGACTTCCTGGTTGCTTCTGCTGCAGTAGCGTCCTTGATGACATCAGCAAGGTCGATGTCCCCTTTGGCCATGATCTTGCTCTGCGTCGTGGGGTCATCTAATCCCAGAATTATTCGGTCTCTCAGAGCTTCTTCAAGGTCTGTAAACTCACAGAGGCCTCCCAGGTTCTGGAGATCCGCGGTGAAATCTGCAATGCTCTCTCCTTTCTGTTGGTCCCTCTGATAAAATTCATGTCTTCAGACAAGCGTTGGTGCGGCGGGTGCATAGTGGGCCCGTAGAAGGGGCGCGAGGACGTCCCAGTCCATGGTCTTCACCTCAGCCAGTTTTGCTAGTGCCTTGGCCATTTTAAAGATGGCAGGCCCGCAATGGGTCAGGAACACTGCTCGCTTTTTTCCCATAGTGGCATCCTTCAAGTTGTTGGTCTCCAGAAACATCTGGAACCGGTCTATGTACGAGTCCCAGTCTTCTTGTGCCGGGTCAAATGGAGCGGGTGGTATCACGCTGCTGGACATGGTTCCGTTGTTGATGTGCCTTCAGCCACGTGCTCTGTTTGGTGCTCTGTAGTGTTCAGTCAGCTCTGATGTCTCCAAATCCCATCCTCGTCGCCAGTGTTAAGTTCTGCGCATGGGTGCAAGGAACGGAGACGAGGCAGCGAACAATGAACTTCAACTCTTTATTAAGCATACTGAGCAGAGCAATCACCTAGGGCAGCAGCAGTCCTTTTATAGGGCAGGCTGCTGACCTATTAACCAATGAGAACATAGAAGTCTTAAACTCTTGAACCAATGAGAGTGGCTCGTTAACAGCCAATCAGATTCCCCAGAACGGACCAATCCGATATCGCTATTATCAGCCAATCAGAAGTGCAGGATTAGAACCCTGCTTTTTCCTTAAGGTTTGTGAAAACTTTAAGCATTTTTATTAGTTCATAACACCTCTCTTCTCATTTCCCTCTGTCTTTGCTTCTCACACCTCTTTCAGCCTATCATCAGCCAAGACACTCCAGAAGGAATAGAGCAAGTCTGATGGGGCTTCTCATGGCTCATTTTTCTGCTGTCCCTCTCCCTTTCCATTTCCGCATCTTCTTCATTTAAAATTATATGAAATAACAAAAGTGGGACAGAATTATCCCTACCAAGGAGGGAGACACATAGTTTTGTATAACTGAGTAGTCCTCTACAGCAGTGGTCTCCAACTTTTTGGGCACCAGGGACTGGTTCTGTGGAGAAAGGCCATGAACCAGAGGGCATATGGTTTTGCATGCTGCCTGCATCCTGCAGATGGGGCTTTGCTTTTGTGCACAGCCCAGTTGCTGGCATACTGTGGACTGGTACCAGATTGGTACCCTTCCATGGACCAGGAGCTGGGGACCCCTGCTCTAGAGTGAGACAACAAAACTAACCTGCTGATGGGAAACCATTCTTAGATTTAGGGAGAAAGGGAAGGATACAATTGAAACTTACAATTACAGGGAAACGGGCCAATAAGCAAAATATTAGTACAGTTTATCTCATTATTTTCTGTGGTGAGAAATTCTGGAGAGTTACAATCCATAAAATCTATTTCTGAATATTGTTAAAGTAGATCAGCATGAACATTATTCCATTTCCCCACTTCCCAAATGAAATATGGAGAATATTTTTTTCTTTTCTCCTCTGCTTTCTTGTCCAAAAAGAGGCTTGGAGTGGTGGTTGGAAAAAGTTAATGGGTGTAAATTTGCAGTCAAGCACTTCTTCGGTGAGCCAGATTGAGGAAGACTGTGTTATGGAGATACATAATAATATGTTCCTTTGTATCAGATCAGATTATCTATCTACTTAAATCCTTGAGGATTGCAGTCTCTTCAATGCACATTTTAAATATGATTTTACCTAGGTCATAATTTGGAATTCATGCTTAAACCACACTGTAGTTTCATTTTTAAAAACATGTATTTTCCTCTATCTCTGTTATGTAATTTTCCAGGAATAAAAAACATTCAGAAAAGCATTTGTTTGAAGAAGAAGAAAAGCATACCCATGACAATGTACAAAAATATTTTTAGGCAAATCGCTGGAGAATATGCATAAAAAATTGCTGAATTTTATCTTGTGATACCAGAACTGAAATTGTAACCTTTAAGATGAAAAGCATCTGCTTTATTTGCTGAAACATGGCCCTTTCTTAATGGCCATGTAGTTAATATATAAATATTTCAGGAAAAAGATTAGAATACCCAAGATAGCTCAAAATTTACAGATGTCTTTTGCAACCACACTATTAGTCTCCAGTACTCTTATGGGATAGAAAGTGGTTATAAAAGAATAACAGAGTTAAAAGGAACCTTGGAGGTCTTCTAGTCCAACCCTGTGCCTAGGCAGGAAACCCTACACCACTTCAGACAAATAGTTATCCAACATCTTTTTAAAAACTTCCAGTTTGGAAGCATTCTGATTAATTGTTCTGACTATCAGGAAATTTCTCCTTAGTTCCTTAGTTTAATTAGACAAATGGTTGTCTAATTAAATTCAGTATGGTGCTATTCCTCCTTATATTCCAAACTTTGTCAAATACATCCATTTTTTAAAAAAAATCTGCATATTATAAAAGGGTGACTTATCTTTGAAAGAGCAGTGCTTTCCTATAAATAAACTAATGTTGGCAATTAAAATAAATGATTTATTATTTTAGATTGCTGTTAGATCATTTGCATTTTTAAGTTAAAGATCAGCATTTTGGATGTACTATAAATATATTTAGAAATATTCTGGCTATTAAGACACCAAAAGTAAATGCTGTGTTCAAATATATTATGACATCCTTACAAGAAATGAATCTAGCTGACACGCATTAACATAGATTATGCCAGTTTCTCTCTTTCAACCCTAGGAAGGCAATGGCAAACTATTCTTGAAATCACAGCAACATCTACTTATTTTTTTTAAAAAGGAATAAGGACTGTAGATCACCTGATTAACATTATTTAATTATCTTGAGTTGCCAGATCAAATCTGTATTATGTGAGCTATCAAGGTATCAAGGTATCAAGGTATCAAGGTTTCTTTATTGTCACTCCAATACATGACAGTCATATCATATATAGGGATGAAATTTCGTTCCCACTCTTCCACAGTACAGTAAAAGGTAAACAGACAATATACAATAAAACAATGGACAAGTAACACTAGTGCGACAGATTCAAGGGCAATAAAATGCAAGATAAAAAGTTAAAACATTAAAAATGCTGTAAGTACATTAAAAATGCTGTAATATGCTGTAAAAAAATCTGCATACTATAAAAGGGTGACTTATCTTTGAAAGAGCAGTGCTTTCCTATAAATAAACTAATGTTGGCAATTAAAATAAATGATTTATTATTTTAGATTGCTGTTAGAAAAATGCTGTAAAAAATGCTGTACATACACATTCATTAAAATAATGTGAATTTTACTAGAATCCATCTGAATTAGTGAGCCAATTTGTTAGAGTGTTTAAAGCACAAGACTAGAAGCCAGGATTAGTGTGCATTCTAATCCCGCCTTAAGAAAAACCACCTAGTAATCTTGGGCCAGTCACTCTCTATCAGCCCTAGGAAGCAAGCAAGAGCAAACTATTTCTGAGAAACCTTGTTAGGAAAACTGCAGGGATAATCCAGGCAGTTTCCAGCAGACAATCAGATCACTGCTGATTTGATGGCACACACACACACACACACACACACACACACACGACACACACACACAAGCCACAGCTCTGTGGCCAATCCAATGTTTCTGAGCACAATGCTCAGTAATATCAGCTAGAAGTTCAAACATGAGGAAGATTAGATGCTACTTATATGCTCCTGATCTAGACACAATTCATTTGTCAGCTGGTAGATTTTTAAAATAGCTATTACTACTAAGCAAAATAAGTAAGAGTAATACTCTTGCAAAAATGCATCCCTGGATGTATTAATCATGTCCAATATTAGATTTTGGACAGCCGGTCTTTGACTAGGAATGGTATGTGCTTTGTCAGAGAAAAATCTTGAGAGATGGAGAGGCAATTGATTAGACAGCTTCCCCCATACATTATTGGTCTGAAAGAATAATGATGTGATGAAAAAACTAAGTCTGACCCAGATGCAAATCACTTGGTTGGTCATGAACCAAGGGAGTTAGGTAATAGTGTGGAAAGAGGTCTCAGAAGGGAGAATGCAGATATTCCAGGAGAAAGGGGGAAGGAGAGACAACCTATCTGCCTGATTAATGTGAAATTAAGCATGAAATAATTATGACAGAACAGAAAGAGCCAAATTATGCAGGAAGTAACTCAAATTTAATGGAACTGGTAGGAGTCGTATAAAACAGTCTTGGAAATAGGACTTGGCTTTGTATATCAAATTTGCAGTATCTTTCCTCTATAAGTTTGTAGAGCATTAAAAGAAATAGTAAAATGCCCTTTATAAATAGGGGAAGCAGTTGAGCAAAGATGCTCAGCAGGTATTAGTCACTGGTTGATTGAATAAATACTAGCTATATATTTTATCATCATTTCTCTTCCCATGAAGTGAGTAGAAGACATGTCAGCCAGTTGGTTTTTAATAAGCAAAGGTAGACATATGGAATATTCCTTGTTCTATGCTTGCACATCAACAGCCTTAAGTGCTCTTCTAACTTCAGAATATCACTGCAACAGGAATTTGTTTCTTTGGTAGTAGATATATATTATCTACACAGACACACGCAAGTACAGAGACACATGCATCCTCACTCTCACCACATTATTTTCCTACATGCCAAAAGTTTTTTTTTTTAATTCCATCATGAAAACATGTTTTGACCTGTAGAATCTCTGGTTTATCTCAGTTGATGTCTTTCATAATATACTTTTGGTTTTCCCCTATTGTAATCAGATATGTATAGGAGAATGGTTGAAACTTAAACATCTTCCTAATGCATATTCTGTAGAAATACTAAAAAGGATTATACCTGTATATGTCTCCCTGAGGTATGATTGTTACACCTAGCTACTCAGCAACATTGAGATTTAATTAAGATAGTTTACCCTTTCCTTTTAAATCTTTAAAAATTAAGCTCTCTTCAGAAATGAGTCTTTTTTTATGAAACTCCTGGAATTCAGTCAAAATAAGCTGACTGTCCTTTTCCAGAGTCAGAATAAATATATATTTTCTACTTTTTTGGGAAAAAAATCCAAACTGTATACACACTTAAATCCATTTTGTAGATACATACATCTTCACAAAGAGGATATTCTGTAATTTGTAAATCACAAAATCAGCCTCTCATAACAAGGTGGCTTAGATAAACAATTCCAATTTTGAGTAATCAATACTGATTGGCCCTCTTTCCACCACCTGAGAAATTCCAGGGTTTGAAGCTACATAGGAAAATTAAAAAAACGCTTTGAAGGAGAAAATAAATAAATAAAACCATTTTCATCATGTTATTAAGAAAAGTTTATAGTTTACAGAAGTCAAGTTTGACTTAAGAGTATCCTTTATTTTTTTTCTATTGATGTAACTTCTAGAAATTTTTCCTTTTCCTTCTTTAAAAATAATGTAAAAAAAGTATTTTTATTGGTTACCCACATTATTCAAGCCGGTGTCTTTTATCACTCGTACATTACAGCTGCATAATTTACAAATGTCTTTTTCTGCTTTGAGTCAAAGTGTTGGTAGAGAAACAAAAATAATGTTATTAATGTGGAAATGTAAATCTTCTGTATCTCCCATTCTTATTTATTTGGAAGTCAAACTCATTCTAATCAACTGGACTCCTTCCAGCATAATTGGCACATAGGATTACAGTCTGTGAATAAACATTACTTAGAATTTTAACTTGGAGATCTGTGCTTTTTGAATACATCCCAAGAAATGCATGTCCAGAATTTTTAAATGTGATAGGTATCTATTGAATATCATGAAGGGCCAAGAAACACAGGGATCATCAAGCAAATCAACCCAGACTCAAGGGTTCTCCTCATTCAAGGCACAACTGCCCAAGCTCCATTATCCTAATTTGAAGAACCGGCTTTCTGGAGAAGGCTCTAATGCTGGGAAAAGTGGAAGAAGAGGATGACCAGCAGTAAGGTGGATAAACTCAATTAATTGTAGCGGTGGTGTACTGTTTTTTTTTTTTAAATAAAGTTTTATTGGGGTTTTCACACACAAAAAATACAAGTAAAACATCTTTTTTGAAAATAGCATGGTCCCGGGTTGAACTTCTTTATACAGATACAAACTCAATTTCATGCTCCTTTTTGTATTCTATTCCATATCTTATACTATTTTACATTTTCTACATAGTTCTTCCCCTCTTTTAATTTTCTCAGTTTTATTTTGATTATCTCCTCTCAATTCAAATCATTATATTTATACTTTTGTCTGTTCTGTTTCAATTTCATATTATCTTTTCTCATTCAACAAATTTCTCCTGTAGTTACTAGTTGGAGTATGACACCTTTATATGTTTTAATTATATCTATTCCATTCTTATTTAAACTTCAATATATACCTTAAGGTTATGACCTTCAATATAATACATAATACATAACTTCCAATCGAATTCTACTTGGTACATTCTTATAATACACACTATATTCTTAAAAAAAAAAAAAAGGATTATAAATATATGTAATTATAAACCCTTATTCCATTCCAATTCAGTTCTATCATTAATAATCATTAAAGTCTTAACTTCTTTGACATTTCTTTTAATTAAATATCATACTTCCTTAAAGACACATATAAACTCCATAATTAATTTTTCCCTTATTTCTCTTCATATGTTTTGTAAATCATTAAATATTCATTTTGTTACATTTGTTTATTGACAAGCAGTTACAAACTTAGTTACAATAACTATTTTATCCAACATTTTAAACATACATTGTTTCATATTTGCTGAAATTATTTCTATTTCTAATATAACAATACTATCTTATTGTACCTTTACCTTTGTGCCATTATCCCTTTTTCCATTAGATTTTCACCCATTATCTCTAAATAGGCCCTGTTTCTCTATATTTTGGTTCTGTCCTTTATAACTTCTTTTCCTTTCTTTCTTCCCTCTCTTCTTCTCCCTCCCCTTTTTACCCCCTTGTCTCTCTACTTCTAATTCTCTCTTCTGCATTTCCCTCTTCTGTTGCTTTCTGATTTTATACTTATTTTTCACTCTATTCTTTCTTTTGTGTGTGTGTGTGTGTGTGTTTTTCCCAATCTTAAACTTTCCATTCTCTTTCCCCCATTTCCTTTTTTCCCCCACCTAAGATTACTTGTTCATTAAAGATGGCTTCTTCTTTGTCCCAATTTTCTTGTTCTGCAGGCATTTCTTGTTGTTTCTCATAGTTCCAAATCTCCATTTCTAAGAACTGAAATATGAAGCCAAAAGAACCTCTCCCTTCTTATGCATCTTCTTTGTACTTTTTAAAGTTCCATTTTCAGTTCTTCTAAAAGTGGAGCCATTTTAAACAGTTTGAAACAACCACCTGATTGGTTTTAGTCATTCAAATGCAATAACCAAGAGTCCAGAGATCACCAAGTAATCAAAGTAGTCCCAAGCTGTTTCTTCTTATTTCATTTTTCACTTTCTCTTCCTGGAGTTTTACGATTTTGTTGTGATGTTTCAGTTAAGATGTATCTTTTGGAAGTCTTGTTGAGATTTTGCTGTAAGTTCTTTTTAATTCCAGGCAGTCTCCTCCTTCTAGATCCTGTCCTTTTATCCTTTTTCTCTCCTTTCCTGTTTCCAAAAGCTTTTAATTATCCAGAAATCTTTATTATCCCTTTGACTTTTTATTTTCAGCATTAAATGCCTATTAATGTCAAAGTGGATTTTTTTCCAATTTCTTACATAAGTCTTTTAGCTGTCAGTATAGGAAGAGGAGAAAAAAAAACCCAAATCCTTTCCCTTTTCTCTCTCCTTCGCAGCTTAGAAATCTTCTTAGGGAACAATGTTATTGTTTTTTTTAATAGTTTCAATTCCAGGGTACCTTATTTATTGCTTTTGCTGTTTGACCCAGTCAACCAAAACTTTCTCTTCTTATCTTCCTCCTGCACATCATTTTCCAGTCGAGTTCTTCTAGATGGTGGCCATTTCTGACCACTGCTACAACACCTTCGGGAAAAGGAGTAATGGCCAGCTGGGGAGGAGAGATGCAGTTCTCCTCAACCCTGCAGGCAATCTCCCCCTTCTTCACCACCTCTGTGGGGTGACCAACTGGCTCGGGGCGCTCCAACGGCGAGCACGGATCAAAACTGCACAGAGATGCAGTTTCAGTCTGTTGCTGAAGAAGCTCAAACCGGAAGCTGCGGTGGTATACAGTTGAAGGACCTGGAGGACCAGGCTAGGGACACTGTGATGGAGAAAATCTGTATGGTTGCTAAGACTTGATGATAACCACTTACTCAATCAAGACACATATAAATTACAGGAAGCTGCCAATCATGATATTTATATTTTTCTGCAAGAGGAAAAGAAAGGCAATAGTCTGGCTGAAAGTTAGCACTGTGTTCTTCTAGAAATTTCAACAGCTGTATTGTTCAAACTAATCTTATTGCACAAGATAAGCATGTAGAGCTGATTTGCCTTTCATTGTGATGCAAAAGAAGGCCTTTTGTGCCATTATTTTTATTACTTTGGGGAACAATGCTCATACTTCAATAACTGTCTGTTATGTAAAGCTCAGAAGATCCTTCCTTCTGGATTGACCTTAACAGGCAGGTTTTTGGGTATTTTGTTTGTTTTGAAGGAATGCTGTATTTTGTGAAGAGGATTAAAAAACAACAACCATAAACATTGTTAACTCCATATAAAAACAAATAAAAGCTGAACTACCCTAAAGCCTATTGTTGTTATTAACAAATCTTTATTATAAGGATTTCATGACTTATCCTTCCTTTTGCTGAATCTCTAGCCTGCTTGCAGAACATCAGAAGGATTCTACCAGTCCTTTTTTTAACTAACATTTTTTATTAGAAGGCATAAGATGCAGCTCACTGGATACTATTAAAGGAAACAAACATGTCTTTAGGGTACCAGAATAAGTGGGTCATACCAGAGTTATTTTTTCCTAGTTGTCATGCCCTTAACTTTTTCAGTACACAACTGTAGTTTTTACATACATGGAATAGTTCCTTGGTACTTCTCTTGGCAAGATTTTAGAAGTAGTTTGCCATTGCCTGCTTTCTAGGAAAGAGAGAGAGAGTGACATGCCTAAACTGAGACTACAACTCACGTTCTACTAGTTTGTAGATGCCTGGAGATATAAAACTGGTGATGCAAAAGAGTACACTTTTTTTTTTCTAAAGGCAGTGGTAAACTTTTCCAAAACAGACACTTTTAGATATGTTGTAGAACAACCTGGATAGCAGAAATGCTTTTATGGGATTTTCAGTTTTGATTCAAATTTGTGTTTATTAATTCTTCTGTTCTGTTCTTCTGTCCCATTTGTCCTGGATTGAATCCAGAAGAGCATTGCTGATAGATGATGGACACATATCACTTTAGAGAAAGAGCATGTGAAAGCAACTCTGATCTTGTCTTTTGAAGTTGTTAAGGCAAGTAATGGTGCTCTTGGTGTAGATGTGGACATTTGCCTTTGTTGGTGGGTCTGATTCCCACGTTACCATTATTGTTCTGTTGTTTCTTTTGCTTGTGAGAAATTGCTTGTCTGTAATACTTTAACCCCACATCTACACCTAAACAGCAAAGATAACTTGAATAATTATTTGCATTACTTGAAATTACTGAAATTATCAATTATATAATTCAAGCAGGTAACAAGCATATGGAACTTTACACTAGATCAATACTCTATAAAATTACATTTTAAATTATATTTTTATAACATTTTATGTAGCATACATTTTATGTAGCATATCTTTATAATTATTTTCATTGCATTACTATTTTTATTTTGGTTTCTTTTTGATTTATAAACTATCTAAATATTATATATTAGATGGTGCAAATGTCTATTAGATTTTAGCCACAATGTATTTTGAGGGACAAGAAAAAAAGTTTTAAGATTATCCTTCATATTTCTGACCAGTTCTGGAGAACTGCTAGCGGAAATTTTGAGTAGTTCGGGGAATCAGCAAATACTACCTCTGACTGGAGATTTTACAGTATCCTTCCCCAGCCACGTCCTTCAAGCCACACCCACAGAACCAGTAGTAACAAATTTTGAATCCCACTACTGCAACTATCTTATTACATGGTGAAGGTATCCATTAAACTTCACATTTTAATTTGATATAGAGATAGAGATAATAATATATAGATGTGATAGATGTAGGTATATATGTACATCCACACTCACACACGGTGGCGGGGGGGAATTGAACACTTTTTCTCCTATCTCTATTCATATATGCAACATCTATATAATTACAATTAAGCTGAAAGACTCCAACAACAATAATAACCACAGAAAAACCACTTTAAAGGGCTTGAATAAACAAAAGTATTTCATGCCTTTTATGAACTGTAACGAAAAGCCGATACTAGCACAGAAAAGAAGTTCTAAAAAATCCAAACTGTTTAATAATTTATTCCAGGACCTTGAACTCATCCTGGAAAGCAGTGATAAGCAGCTTGTTTCGACAGAAGAATAATCTGGGGACTTCAGATCTATGCTGCAGCATTCTGAGCTAGTTACTGAGTCAGAATCATCTTCAAGGAATGCCAAGAGGACATTGCAACAATTCAGCCTTAGTTGCCACCACATATGCTGCTAATGCAAGTTTTATCTTCAGGAGACAATGTCTTGTGTCTCAAATTATGAGGTTTCCAGCATTAGTGCTATGTCCAAGAAGAACCCCCAAGTTCCAGGCCTTATATTTAAGAAAAAATATAACAATTCAAACAATTCTCCTAAATCCTGACATTTCTTGCCCAGATTCAGATTTAGTTTCTTCCACCGCATTCTGTTTTTTAAAGCCAGAGACAGACAGTGACTTGTAGCCCTTTGTTTATAGAAAAGGATGACTATACCTGGATATCAACAGCACCTGTGCAAGGTGGTATTCAGCAGGTTCTGACCAGTTCTGGAGAACCGGTAGCAGAAATTTTGAGTAGTTCAGAGAACCTGAAAATATTACCTCTGACCAGCCATGCCCCATCTATTCTCTGCCTCCTGAGTGTCTGGGTCTTTTGTTGCCCTGCACAGGAAAACAGAACTGGAAAGCAGGTTAGTGGGGTGGAGAGGGAATGGGGATTTTACAGTAACCTTCCCATGCCATGCCCACCAATCACACCCACCAAGCTATGCCATGCCCACAGAACTGGTAGTAAAATAATTTGAATCCCTCCACTGCATCTATGGATAGTTCTTCCAAGAGATGTCATGTATATGTTAAATAACAATGGAGATTAAAAACAGATCATCCCAAGAAACAATCCCAAGAAAGCAAACAGAGTTCCCACAATGCTACTTTCTCAGAGACATTGTAAACCTTAGAATCCAATTGCCAGATACTTCCAGAACTTTAAAATAATACAGTAGCCAATGGTGTAAAGGCAATTGAGGCATTCTGGTTATTAATGAAATTGCTCTTCCTTTCTTTCTCTTCCAGTTTAGATAATTCAATAAGGTAACTGTTAAGTTTGAGCATGGGCGAGAAAGAATGGAGACAAGTTTCTGAACGGTGAACTTCAGATCTTTATTTACATCGTGACTTGCTCATTTAACATCAGTAAAACCCGCCTTATATAGGCAAACCTTGTAACATTTAACCAATAACAAGCTAGGAATGCTAGCTTTTATAACCAATAAAAACTCTCTGTTAAGGGCCAATCGGATTCCCCGGAATAGGCCAATCCGGTCCGGCCGCTTAACAGCCAATCAGAAGTGCAGGGCCAGAACCCTGCACTTACTCCAAGCTCACACTTTTAATTCATACACAACACCCCTTCCCCCTGGTTCCTTAATTCAGGGCACAGTTACATAGTCCCTTAAATAGGACGGTTGTCTTTTTAGTCTCTTTGATTTTCGTTGTATCGGTTGGTTGCAATCCCGCTGAGGTAGATCATTGTCTGGCAGTGGGGCTGTCTCTGGTTCAGAGTTCACTTCTACATCGTTGCCCACATTTTCTGTGATTCCCTGAGGTGCAAACATTTCTCCCTCCGGCTCCGCTTCCTGAGTTTCTATTAATTCATCATTTCCTTTGAACGGGTTTCCTAGGGCTTCATCTTCTTCCGTACCTCCCCCCCCTCAGTTTGGTCATAGGGGAGTTGCGAACTGGCCGCTGCAAGCCATGACTGTAATTGGTCGATATGCCGTTTCTAAAGTTTATCATAAAGGCATTGCACGAGGTAGGATCTAGGGCCGGTTACACATACTACTGTCGCTTCCACCCACTACAGGTCACCCGATAGGTTTTTTGCATAAACCAGGTCTCCTACCTGGAAGGTGCGACAGCGGCCGCTGGATCCTAGTGGTTTCTCTGGTTCATACGCAGGGTGCAACCGATCAAGGTGGGAGCGGAGCTTTCATCCCATTAGCAGTTCAGCGGGAGTTTTGTTGGTGACGCTATGTGGGGTGATGTGTTGCAAGAAGAGGATTTGGTTGACCTTGTCATCAATGTTGTTGTAGTCTACCTTTTGCAAGGTTTTCTTCACAAATTGAACCATGCGTTCTGCTCGGCCATTAGTCGCAGGATGCACAGGCAAGGTGAGCGCATGGCGGATGCCGCGGTCAGCGAGGTACTGCTCGAATGCTTGTGCAGTAAATTGTGGGCCGTTATCGGATACCAGGACGTCTGGTAATCCGTGGGTTGCAAAGAGTCTGTTTAGAATCTTGATGACCGCCTCGGAGGTCGTAGTCGTAATGCGATGAATTTCGAGCCAATTGGAGTAGGCATCGACGGTAAGCAGGAAGGTGTGGCCCTTGGTTGGCCCCACGAAGTCCAGGTGAATTCGGGACCAGGGTCCACATGGTGTCTCCCATTCAGTAGGCATGGCTTTTGGTGGGGCGTTGCTGACTACTTGGCATTTGGGACAAGCTTTAACCCACTGTTCGATTTGCTTGTCAATGCCCGGCGACCATGCGTAGCTTCGTGCAAGGGTTTTCATTCGCACGATGCCGGGGTGGCCATCGTGCAAAGTTTTCAGCAGCGCTTTTCGGAGCCGTTCTGGAATAACGACTCTATCGCCCCAGGTGACACAGCCTTTCTGAGAGAAGAGTTCGGTCTGTCGAGTTTTGAATGGTGTAAAGTCATCTGATAACTGGTCCAATGGCCATCCGCATTCTACCCAGTCTAGGACTCGTGCTAGGGTGTGGTCACGTTTGGTTTCTCTCGCGATATCTCGGGCGGTCAGTGGCAGCGAGTTGAGCGCTTCGATTTGCAACATGGTTACCATTGGTGCTGGATCGTTGAGAGTCTCTGGAAGCGGTGCTCGGCTCAATGCGTCAGCGTGGGGAATGGCCTTCCCCAGGCGGTATTGCAGCCGATAGTTATAAGCAGCTAAGAATTCTGACCATCGGGTCATCCTAGGGGATAATATGTAGGGAGTTGGCTTATCTCCAGCTGTTATCCCCAATAAAGACTTGTGGTCAGTCACAATAGTAAAATCCCTACCATACACGTACTCGTGAAATCTTTTCACAGCTGAGACAATTGTGAGGGCTTCTTTATCAATTTGTCCATAGTTCTGCTCTGTTTTTGACATAGTCTTTGAAAAATATGCAACAGGGGCTTTGTTCCTATTAGGCAGTACGTGTCTCAAAATGGTGCCCACCCCAAAAGGCGATGCATCACAGGTTATAACTAACGGCAAAGTCTCGTTATACTGCATGAGTACAGAGTCAGAAGTGAGCAGTTTTTTAACATTTCGGAACGCCTGTTCTTCATGGTAACCCCATAACCAAATTGCTTTTTTATCTAACAATCAGTGTAACGGTTCAGCGACAGTTGCTTTGTGCAGTAAAAATACATTATAAAAATTGATGAAGCCTAGGAATGCCTGGAGATCGGCCTTGTTTCTTGGCCTGGGAGTGTTTTTGATCGCTTTTAATTTACTTTTGGTAGGGTGAATGCCCTGGCTATCAATCAGGTACCCTAAAAACTCAACTCTGTCAGTACACAATTTACATTTGTTTTTTTTAACCTTAAGACCGGCCTCTTGGAATTTTTTTAGGACTAATTTTAACCGGTCCTGTAAGATTTTTTTTGTAGGGGTTGCAATTAATTCATCGTCAAAATAGGGGACCATGCCCTTAATCCCTTTCAATAACCTTTCCATAAGGCTCTGAAAAATCCCCGGGGCTACACTTACTCCGAAGTGCAGCCGGGTACATTTAAAGGCACCTCGGTGCATAACAATAGTTTGGGCCTGTGCCGTTTTTTCATCTACTGGTAATTGCTGATATGCCTGAGCTAAATCCAATTTGCGAAAATTTCCCGCCCCCCAGGGAATGGAGGAGGTGCTGCATCACCGGAACTGGATATGCGTTCTGCTGCAGGGCGTGGTTCAAAGTGGCCCGGTAGTCCCCACAAATTCGGATTGACCCATCTGGCTTAATGGGTGTTACAATAGGGGTTTCCCACGGGGAGTGATCGATGGGCTCCAACACCCCCTGAGGTATCAGTTTGTCGAGTTGTTCGTCGATTTTCGATTTTAAGTCAAATGGAACTCGACGGGGCTTTAGGCGAATGGGAGCTATTTTTGGATCTAAGCTGAATGAGATCGGAGTCCCCTTGTACTCGCCTAAGCTGTCCGCGAAGACGTCCCTGAACTCAGAGATAAGGTCTTCCTCCCAGTCACAGCCACCGACTCGGTTTACGCCGGCCACTTCAATGCCGAGTGGTGCAAACCATTGGAGGCCCAGTAGGCTAGGCCTATCTCTATCGATGACCATTAAAGGTAAGTATGCTGTGTGCTTCTTGAAGGAGACTCGGACTCGGCAGGACCCGACGACGGGGATTCGATTCCCCTGGTAGTCCTTGAGGATGAGGTGTTGGGAACGGAGATCTTGGCGTTGAATTGTGGGGATGAGTTGCTTGAGTGTCTTCCATGACACCATCAAGAGAGACGATCCAGAGTCGACCTCCATGTGGCAAGGCTGGTTCTCGATGGCTACCATGACTCAGATTTTCTTAGTGTCCAAGGCTGAGGCGTGACCGATAGTGATAGTATGGTGTGCCTCTTCTCTCTGCAAAGCTCGATTTCTGTAGGAGTGGTTTACTGGCTCTCGCCGTACAGGATGGTTTCCTGTCGATTGGTGATAGTTAGCCCCTTTTGAGGCCTAGCTGGGTCCTGGCAAGCTGCGGCAGACCCGTCCGATGTGGCCTCTTTTCCCATGGCAGAGTGCGTCGCGGAATCTGCATTTGGATCTGGCATGGTTGGCTCCACAGCCAGTGCAAGGGCATAAGGGCTTCGGCCGAGGGTCCCGGTCGGACCGCAGTCGATGGACCTCTTCTTCATCGCTGTCTGATGATGAAGAGAGGTCCTCGTGGTGCATTGTCGCGAGCTGCCTTCTGAACTAGGTGAGATTTCGCTGGCCGGTGGTGGTACCGGAGTGCGGTTTCGGCATAGTTGTGCAGCCGACTTCTTGGTTGCTTCTGCTGAGGTAGCATCGGCAATGGCGTCGGCAAGGCTGATGTTGCCTTTCGCCATCAGCTTGCTTTGGACGCCTGGTGCATCTAATCCCAGAACTATGCAATCTCTTAGTGCTTCTTCTAGATTGGTGAATCCGCAAAGGTCTCCCAAATTTCGGAGGTCTGCTATGAAGTCGGCTACGCTCTCTCCCTTTCGCTGGCTTCTTTGATAAAACTTGTGGCGTCTCACGAGCGTAGGCACAGTCGGGGCACAGTGGTCTCGCAGGATAGGTTCGAGGTCGTCCCAGTCCATGGTCTTCACTTCTCGGGGTTTGGCTAGTGCCTCAGCCATCTTAAATACGGTTGGACCGAAATGCGTCAGGAACACCGCCCGTTTCTCCCCGGCTGTGGTGTCCTTTAAGTTGTTCGTCTCTAGGAACATTTGGTAACAATCCATGTAAGACTCCCAGTCTTCTTGTGATGGATCGAACGGAGCGGGTGGTACGATGCCACCGGACATGGTTCCGTTGTTGGCGTCGTCTGTCACATGCTCAGTGTTCTTTGAAGTTTCGTTGGTTCAGATGTCTCCACATCCCATCCTCGTCGCCAGTGTTAAGTTTGACCATGGGTGAGAAAGAATGGAGACAAGTTTCTGAACGGTGAACTTCAGCTCTTTATTTACATTGTGACTTGCTCATTTAACATCAGTAAAACCCGCCTTATATAGGCAAACCTTGTAACGTTTAACCAATAACAAGCTAGGAACGCTAGCTTTTATAACCAATAAAAACTGTCTGTTAAGGGCCAATCAGATTCCCCGGAACAGGCCAATTCGGTCCGGCCGCTTAACAGCCAATCAGAAGTGCAGGGCCAGAACCCTGCACTTACTCCAAGCTCACACTTTATTAATTATTTTGCATACACAACAGTAACCAGATCTACTTCTTTCAAACCTATTGAGCAAAGTATTGAATAACTAAACAATTTTCTATGAAAGTTACTGAATTTGCTATTGGAAGATTTTCTCTATTTGGCTAAGCATGGAATATTGGCTGGGGACCTATAATTGATATCAGATAGGTTACTTTCAGGTAAGTAACTTTCAGGTGAGCTCAGATAGGTCAGAAACCAGAGATGGTTTCTTAAGCCAGGCCACAGATGTCCTTAACCTCAAGAATGAAGAATAGAATAGAATAGAATAGAATAGAATAGAATAGAATAGAATAGAATAGTTGAAAGGGAACTTGGAGTCCAGAGGTCTTCTAGTCCTGCAGTTGCCAACCAGTGGCTGTGGCCCACTGGTGGGCCATGGAAAATTTTTGGTGGGCCTCAAAAGAAATGGCCCCCAAAAGCAATTATACTGGGCCGTGCAGTTCTTGCGCCTCCCGGCTCTCCGATGGACCTCAGAGTCAGGTCCCTGAGATGCACACGCCAACCAGATCCTACACCTGGTGGTGGCGGCAACAACAGTCCCCTCCCCCAGCACCCACTGTCAGCTCTTCCCCACTAGTTCTCTTGCTTTGAATTGCTCCCAGCTCTCTCTCCCCCCCACCATGTGCAGGCAGGAAAGGAAAGGAAGATGGAGCCGTGCATAGCTCTCCCTTTTCCAGCCCTTACTGCCTCTCCCAACATCGAAGCCTTGGAAACACAGGCAAAGCCACTGCAGCGGTAGCATCCTGAGTTACCTTAGCATGCTCAATTAGTTAAGAATCACCCTACCCAGAGAAGGAAGTGGTGCTGGAGGAGGAGGAGGAGGTAGTGGTGAAGAAGCAAGCAACTCAGGGCTCTACTGCTGTAGTGGCTTTGCCTGTGTTTCTGAGGCTTTGAAGTTGGGAGAGGCAGCAAGGACTGGAAAAGAGGAAAGCTGTGTAAGGTTCCGTCTCCCTTTCCTTTCCTGCCTGCACGTGGGGGGGGGAGAGAGAGAGCCGGGAGCAATTTAAAGCTAGAAAACTAATGGAGAGAGCTTACAGCGGGTGCTGGGGGAGGGAACTATTGTTGCCGCCACCACCGTGTGTGGGAGCATGCATCTCAGGACCTGAGCTGGGAGGCACGGGAACTACAAGTGGGAATGTTTGATGATTTCGAAGAACTCCTGGAACACGGTAGATTGGCGTTTTTTGGTCCCAGTGAAAGAGTGAGCTTTATTTCATCTCCTTTCCTCCCCTGGTAATGCAAGAAATACTTTCTCTCTCCCCCACCCCCAAATAATCACTGGCTATGGCTGGGTTTGGCAGCGAAGTGCTAAAGCGAGCGAAGTGCCCCCAGGGACACCTTTCCTTGCCTGTCTCCAGGTGAGGCTGGGAGAGCTCCCCCCCCCAGTTTTTCCTCAGCTGCAGATCTGAGCCTCTCAATCCTCCACCCAGGATCTGAAAGGAGCTCCCACTTTCTCCCCTCCCCTCCCCTCCTCTCCCCCAATTAATCACCAAGAGTGGCAATCCTCTGCAGACACATGCCTGCCAAGAAGCCCCTGTAGTGGCAGCCAAGGGGCGCTGCCCCCAAGGAGAGCAAAGCCCCCTTTCTGCCTCTGCTTCTCCCAGCAGCAATTCCTTTGAGGCCCCCTCAGCTCTCTCGCTCTCTTTCTCACACACACATACACACACTGCCCACTCTTCTGTCTCTTTGGAAGGTGCCAGGTGGGGAGAGGCTTCCAGCCCAGAACGTTTTGTTATCATTAAGCATTTACATTTTTGTTATAATTAAATAAGTAAGTGTGTGTGTGTGTGTGTTTGTGTATGTGTATGTGTGTGTGTATATATATGTGTGTGTGTATATATATGTGTGTGTGTGTGTGTGTGTGTGTGTTTTCTTAAGTTTTCGCGGGTACCTTACATGTCTGGCATTCAGCTTTGTTCGGGTATTTTCCCACGTCATAGTAGTGGTGCTTTTAAAGTTGTAGCAATGTTTCAGCAGAATCTCATCTGCCATCATCAGGCTTCTGTATAGTGTTCGTCTGATGGAACACTATACAGATGAACACTATACAGAAGCCTGATGATGGCAGATGAGATTCTGCTGAAACATTGCTACAACTTTAAAAGCACCACTACTATGACGTGGGAAAATACCCGAACAAAGTTGAATGCCAGACATATATATATGTATGTATGTATGTATGTGTGTGTGTACGTATGTATGTATATATATATGTATATATATACTGGATAGATAGATAGATAGATAGATAGATAGATAGATAGATAGATAGATAGATAGATAGCTGTTTCTCCAACAATACGGCCTCCCCCAATAGGAAGTCCCAGCATGTTTTATAGGCATGAAATGAAATTAAACCCCTCCCCCCCAAATTAAGGCCTATATTAAAACATGAGAAATGGGGGGAAATGGTGGTGGGGGCTCGCCATTAGGAAGTACTTTCGTTGCACACCCGAATATGGTGCTGCCTACGTTGACCTTGATACAAAGTGCCCCACCAATGCCGAGGTCAACATCCAAGCTGTCGCCGCCCGCCCGCCCGCCCGAAGATGCAAGGGGGGGGGCGGAATTAAGTCACCTCAAAAAAGATGGCCTAGCCATTTTTTCGGGGCTCAAAAAAAAAAAAAAAAGAACCGGCCTTATTATATGAGAAACACGGTAGTTAGATAGATATAATTTATATTTTACATAAAAATTATATTAAATATATTAGCTTTTTTTAAAAAATGTATTAGTGGCCCTCAAGATTTAAAAGTATGAATTTGGTGGTCTCTGAGATCCAAAAGGTTGGTGACCCCTGTTCTAGTCCAACCCCCTGCTCAGACATGAAACCCTATTTCAGATAAATAGTTGTCCAATCTCTTCTTTAAATTTTCCATGTTGGAGAATTTACAACTTCTGGAGGCAAGTTTTTCCACTGGTTATTTTTTCTATCAAGAAATTTCTCCTCAGTTCTAAGTTGCTTCTCTCCTTGATTAGTTTCCATCCATTTATTCTTATCCTTCCTTCAGGTGCTTTGGAGAATAGCTTGACTCTCTCTTCTTTGTGGCAACCCCTGAGATATCAGAACACTGCTATCATGTCACCCCTACTCCTTCTTTTCATTAAGCTAGACATACCCAATTCTAGCAACCCTTATTTTTATGTTTTAGCCTCCAGCCCCCTAATCATTTTTGATTTTACTTAATTTAGTTTCAGATTATATTCCCAGCAGCTTCAATCAAATTGGTCAGTGGCAAGAATTATGGGAATGTAACTGAAAACTTTGAGTAATAGCAATAACTTTTCTTTAAGATAATTCTCTGGGTAAATAAACAAATGAAATCTGACCAACAAAATGAGCACATGTACAGCCTGAACACAGTGTTGAATAGTTTTTTGGAAAGCTATTCCTCTTACTACTGTGTTTCTCCAACAATACGGCCTCCACCAATAGGAAGCCCCACCATGTTTTATTGACATAAAATCAAATTAAGCCCCTCCCCCCAAATTAAGCCCCATATTAAACATGCAAAATGGGGGGGAAAGCGGGGGGGCAGGGTTGTTGCTTGTCCGGAAATGGTGCTGCCTGCGTTGGTGGGGCACTTCATATCGGGAGACCTTCCACCGTTGCTTTCCCTTCTCCCTTGCTGCCCCTTCTCCCTCACTGCCGCAGCATTTAGAGCAACTCCGCGGTGTTTGGCGCAGCCATGTGCGGCCAGTCAGGACTCCTCCCTACAACCGGAGCCCTGAGGAGACACTTGGCTTCAGGCGCTCCCAGCTTCCCTTTGCTTTTGAAGGTAAAGCAAATTATTTTACAAAGCCTCCCCTGCCCGAAAGGGCAGCCCAATCCCACATGGGGAGGCTAATTTCCCGGAGCCTCTTCTGTTCCTCCCCAATCTCCCTACACTGCGCGCCTCTGACACGCCAGTCCCTTCAGCCCAGTGAGCTTTTACACCTCAAAGAAATGCCAGGCAGGCGGCTACAGAGGAGCAGCAGCGGGTCCGAGCCACTCGCAGCAGAAACAGCCACCACCCTTAGCCCGACGTGGGGAGAACGGGCAAGGTTAGCGCCCGCCAGCCCGTCCTTCCCACCTCTGTGGCTCGGTTTCCCCTACCGGTGGGTCCTCCTTTCATGCCGAGGGCTGCGGGGGAAGGCGCTCGCCCGAGAGGATCTCTTCCTCTCTCTCCCCGCAAGGTCAATGTCTGCGCTGCGGAGGAGAGGGCTGCAGCTGGTTCCTTCTGCTTGCTGAGAGGTGAGGAAGCCACAGCTCGCCCGGTGAGATCTGGGAATGAGGGGCAGGAGGAGGCACGCACACACCCACGGCTCATTTTCCCAGCTCTGCCCAGCCCTTACGGCTCTGGCGTGGCCCTGGCAGGATGAGCAGAGGGTCCGGTGGGGTGGTGCTCAGTGCCCGCCAGGGCCGCGAGGGCTGGGCAGAGCTGGGAAAGTGAGCCATGGGTGTGTGCGTGTCTCTTCCTGCCACTCGTTCCCAAATCTCGCTGGGCGAGCCGCGGCTTCCTCACCTCTCAGCAAGCAGGAAGAACTGGCTGCAGCCCTCTCCTCCGCAGCACAGATGTTGATCTCGCAGGGAGGGAGAGGGAGAGATCCTCTCAGGCGAGTGCCTTTCCCCCGCAGCCCTCCATTCAAAAGGAGGACCCGCCGGTAGGGGAAACCAAGCCGCAGAGGTGGGAAGGACGGGCTGGCAGGCGCTAACCTCACTCATTCTCCCTGCATCGGGCTAAGGGTGGTGGCTGTTTTTGCTGCGAGTGGCTCGGACCCGCTGCTGCTCCTCCGCAGCTGCCTACCTGGCCTTTCTTTGAGGTGGAAAAGCTCGCTGGGCTGAAGGGACCGGCGTATCAGAGGCGCGCAATGTAGGGAGGTTGGGGAGGAATGGAAGAGGCCCCGGGAAATTAGCCTCCCCACATGGGGTTGGGCTGCCCTCTCGGGCAGGGGAGGCTTTGTAAAATAATTCGCTTTACCTTCGAAAGCAAAGGAAAGACGGCAGCGCCTGAAGCCAAGTGTCTCCTCAGGGCTCCGGTTGCAAGGAGGAGCCCTTACTGGCCCCATGTAGCTGTGCCAAATACCGCGGCAGCAAGGGAGAAGGGCAGCAAGGGAGAAGGAAAAGCAACAGTGGCCCGAACCCGAAGGTCTCCCGAATATCCAAGCTGTCGCTGCCTGCCCACCCACCTGAGGATGCAAGTGGGGGGGAATTAAGTCACCCCCGAAAAGACATCCTAGCCGTTTTTTCGGGGGTCAAAAAAAATAAGGCCCGGCCTTATTATGTGAGAAACACGGTACATTACCAGAATAATACAAACATAGAAGACTTATGATCAATCTTGTGAATATCCCTTAGAAAACTAATGAGATTAACCAACTTTCAGTTTTCTACATATACTTTAAGTATTTTTTTGCATTATTTATTTCCCATCTAGAATAACTGAATAAGTCATTTACAGAATAACCTGCCATTTATAGAATAACCTTTTTTTAATGGAATGGAGTAACAGCCAGAATACATAAAACTGGAATATCATAGTTTAAATCATTAGAAACATTGTTTAGTAAATGCATGTAAATCAAAGTGGTAATGTTAAAAGAAGTATTTGTTGTCCGGTTAAAGTTCACAGTGGAGACACAATAAAAATGATTATAATTAGTGGTGTCCTATTTGAGTGTGAATTAGTAAGAAATTCTCCCTTATAAGAACAAAGATTTATCACACTGTAAGACATCATTTAAAAAGTCCCACACTGTTTCAATTTCAAATTAAGATAACAGTATTATTTGAATAATATACTAAATATTGTATGTGCAATTCATTTTTTTAAGTATTACAATGTTTGGTTTACTTCATAGTCCAGTATATTAACACAGTAAGCTATCTCTTTTCCCTGATCTGGAATATTTGGATTTTAATATTTAAAAACATTCCATTAATAACTGGGCATGACTTCTCAGTGTGGACAAGATTCTTTATTTGGTGCTCACACCTTTTCACCATTAAAAATCCTTCCTGAACATATATTTTATTTCATTTCATTTTGACATATTACAGAAACTTTTATTTTTCTGTGCATTAAGAAGAAAAATGATCTTTATCAGCTTCAGGTTTATTTTATTTTAAATAGCAAGTACAAAAAGTTACAATACCAACTGGGAATAAGAAAGAAAAATAATATTAATACAGTCAAGAAAAGAAAAAGCTGGATATATTTTCTGTCAATTAAGCTAAACTAAACAAGACAAAAAAAAGGAGAAAAGTGTTAGTTAACAAAAAAAAAGTGGGGAATCATGTAATAGCCATAGGTATCAATATAAAAGTAATTCATTCCCTCAGGTTGTCTTTAAATCTAGACTTCATAGAGCAGCAGTTGCCAACTGGTGGGCCGTGGCCCACTGGTGGGCCTCGACAAAATTTTGGTGGGTCACAGAGAAATCTCACCCCCAGAACATCCCCTCAAAGCAATTAATCCAGGCTGCGTAAAAACACAAGGCTGCACCACCCATATGGCCTGCGGGAACTCTCTCCACTCACTCCTTACCCAACAAACTTGCCTGCTAAATTGCAATTTTTCTGACCATCAGTTGTTCTGTTCTGCTGGGAGATTTAGATTAGCTAGGAAGCAGGAAATGATTGGATTTCTTGCTTTCTAGCTGGTCTTTAGATCTTTGGCTCTGCTTTTAACACAGCCGAACCTCCTGTAGGACTGAAGGTTCTATTATTCAGTGTAGACTCACGGCAAGCAAATTTTATGTGACAGACAGAGCTAGCCAATGGCAGATAGATAGATCTCTGCATGAATCTGTGATTCCATGAGCATCTCAATCTGCATGCCTGCTTTGCCTGATTTGGGTAAAAGTTGCTCTTTTTTAAATAAAAAATTCAATATTTATATAAATATTTATAATATTTACATACAAGCCATGCCCAGCTAGTCACATGACCACCAAGGCACACCCATAAATTAGGCCATGCCCACAGAACTGGTTAGTGGTCCCTGGGATTTAAAATTATGAGTTTGGTGGTCCCTGAGGTCCAAAAGGTTGGTGACCCCTGATATAGAGAGTGAAGAACAGAGATGATATTCAGCAGGTTCTGACCAGTTCTGGAGAATGTTAGCGGATTTTTTCTTTTAAAGACAAACATACATATACAAAACATAAAAAACATAAAACCGTGTTCAATTTTATATACATACAATGTGTCAGTTGGTTGCAAATCTTTTATGCTATTCTTTTGTAATAATTTACTCACAGTTTATATCAATTTTCACATTGTCAAACTAAGATATACTTATATATTTATCAGTTATTAATCATCCATGACTAAACTATTTATTCCATCATTTTATATGAGATATTCCAAATTTTATCTTAAAATTTATGTTATACTTTCAACCAATGTTTATATATGTCTATATTATGTTTTATATCATTCTATTAAATTTCTATCACAGAATTATCTAGTCTACTACATTAACATGTCTTTTTGTCCAAGCATTGATAAAACAAATCCCATATCATGTAAAATTGTATATCTTCTTGTTCTCTAATTTCAAATGTCAATTTACCCATTTCAGCACAGTCCATAATTTTCTTAATAACTTCCTCCTGCATAGGTATTTTATCATTTTTCCAATTCTTAGCAAATACAATCCTAGCCATTGTTAATACATTTACAATCAAATATTTCAACTCTTTGTTGTATATTTCTGGTATAATTCCCGATAAAAAGATCCCTGGTTTAAAGTCTATATGTTGTTTTATTATTTTTCCAACCACGTGTAGATTTTAGTCCAATATTTCTTTGTGTCCGAGCATGTCCACCACATATGGTAACATGAACCAGGCATCTGATGACATTTCCAACATTTATCCGATTTATTCTTAAACATTCTCGCAAGTCTTGTCAGAGGTAGATACCACCTGTAAAACATCTTGTACAAATTTTCTTTATATGCAGTTGACATTGTCATTTTATAATTTTGAGACCACAATTTTTGCCATTTTTCTAAATCAATCCCATATCCAAAATTTTTCCCCAAGCAATCATCATTTCTTTAACATGTTCCTCCTCCAATTTAAATTCTAATAAGTGTCCATAAAGTTTTTAAATTAACTTTTCATCAGTACCCATCAAAATCTTATCTAAATCAGTCAACTTATAATAAATACCTTCTGTTTTTACATCTTTGTCAAATCTAGATTGTATTTGCAAATATGAAAACCAGTTCATTTTTACACCTTGTTCTTCCAACGCTTGCATAGATTTAAGTTCACCCTTTTCATTCAATATCTCACCATATCTAACAGTTTGTTCCTTTTTATATATTACTGGATAAGAAAAAGCTTCAATAGTAGATATCCATAATGACATTTTTAAGTAATATTGTCTTTTTATCTTCTCCCAGTTCAAAAACAATGCCTCTCTTATGTAGTGTCTTCTAAAATACCCCTGTGTTTTTGTTCCCTTATACCAAAGAAAGGCATGCCATCCCAACAGCAAGTCATGCCCTTCTAAGGTCAATAGTCTATTGTTCCTTAATGTTATCCATTCCTTTGCTCACATCAAATTCGTTGCCTGGTACTACAACTTCCAATTAGGTAAGGCAAACCCTCCTCTTATTCTTGCATTTTGTAACAGTTTTAATTTTATTCTTGCTTTTTTGCCCTGCCAAATATATTTCAACACAATTCTATTTAAGTCTTCAAAAAACCTCTCCGTAGTCGGATTGGAATTGTCTGGAATAAATATAGAATTCTAGGCAATACATTCATCTTAATTGTAGATATTCTCCCAATCAATGAAAATTGTAAGTTTCCCCATTTTGTCAAATCTGTCGCAATCTGCTGCTTGAATTTAAGATAATTATCTTCCTTCAGTGTGCTACATCTTGGTGTGATATATATCCCTAATTACTTAACCTTGTTTGTGACCTGTATTTCTAAAACTTCTTCCAACTCTTTCTTTTGTCTTACTAACATATTTTTTGTTAATATCTTTGTTTTATCTTTGTTTATTTTCAAACCTGCTACTTTTTCATATTCTTCTATTTTTTATATTAATTTAGGTGTTGTTTCTAATGGGTTTTCTAATATAAATACCAGGTTATCTGCAAAAGCTTGCAATTTATACTCTTCCTTTTTAATTTTCATTCCTTTTATTTCTTTGTCTTCTCTAATATTTCTATTCAACACTTCCAATATTAACACAAACAGCAGGGGTGACAGTGGACAACCATGCCTTGTCTCTTTTCTTATATCTATAGATTCTGTTAGTTCTCCATTTACCATAACCTTTACAGTTTGTTCATAGTATATCGTTTCAATGGCTTGAATGAATTTTTTACCAAAGCCCATTTGTTCCAATTGCAATAACATAAATCGCTAACTCACATTGTCAAAGGCTTTTTGTGCATCTAAAAACATCAAAGCCATTTGCTTCTCAGGATGTGCCTCATAGTATTCCAGAGTATCCAAAATAATTCTCACATTGTTTTTTCCAATTTTTTATAATCATCCTCCAATATTTTAAAAGTCTTTTTCTGTTTTATATTTCTTTTCCTTGTATAGTCTATTATCAAGACTCTTGAGTAGGCCTTCATCGTGTCCCAGAGGTTCTGTAGAGATGTATCCTCTTTTTATTTTCTTTTAAAAAGAAAACAAGTTCTTTCTCTATTTTCCATTTGAAGTCTTTTTCTTTTAATGTCGTATTATTTAAGGTCCATCTAGATCTCCTCTTATATCCTTTCCAAGTAACTGTCACTGGATTATTGTCTGCCCAGGTGCTTGTTTCTATTTCAGTCTCTCGTATGTTTGCCAGTAATTCTGCTGACATCCATATCATGTTTATTCTGAACCATGAAGCATGTCTGTTTGAATAAAAAGTGTATTGCTTACTCTCCACATTTCTCTCTCTCCAAGTATCTTTTAAGTGGAATTCTTCTACTATTTGGTAGTATCTTTCTTACTTTCTTTGTTGATTTCTGCGTTTTGTAATCCAACCAATCATTAACTATTGCATTAAGATCTCCCATCATACAAATATTAATATAGTCCAATTCAATTATTTTCATATGTAATTTCCTGTAAAATTCTTCTTGATTATCATTCGGAGCATAAATTGCAATTAAAAGTGTTGTAACATTATTGTCCATTATTTCCACCATCAAAATCCTTCCATCGTCTTCTGTGTAAATTAATTCTGCCAAAATTGTATCTTTAATATATAAAACCACACCTCTTTTTTTTAATTGCACCAGCGATGTAAATAATTTCCCCAATTTTCCTTGTTTTAGTATATATTCAGTTGCTTTTTAATATGTACCTTTTGTAAGCAGATGATATCAAATTTTAATTTATCTAATTTGTGAAATACTTTCCTTCTTTTAGTAACCAAATTGAGTCCATTTATGTTAATCATAATCAATTTTCTTTCATCCATGTTAAGCTTTGTGAGGGGCTTTTATTGCTCTAGTGGGTCTTAATTGTCTGTTGTTCTCTGGGTGCACCACCTACTGCACCTTCTTCTTATTCTTTTTCAATTACTGCTATACACTCCTCTTGGAATTCAATTAGTGACTCTTCGTTTCTAGCTTCTTTATCCTTTCCTCTGAAATATTCTAAGTAGAATAGCTCAGCTTTTTCAACTGTGTCAATTCTGTGTCTTTGTTCCTACCAGGTAAACAAAAGGCCTTCGGCATCAACCACCTGTAATTTACTCCTCTTTGGTCAAAAATAAGTATTCTCTTATCATCTTTCTTACTCTTCTTGGTACCTGTTTCAACACCACCATTTCTTTATCTTTTTTAAAAAATAAAGTTTGATTGAATTTTAACAAAACAAATAAAACATCTTATTTGAGTACAGAATTGTTCAGGGTTATCACATTTCCATACAGACACATTTTCATATGCATATATATCTTATGTATTCAATTTCATATCTTATTACTCTTTTTCCAACTTCTCACTATTTCTCCCTTTACTTCTCTTAATTTTCTTTTATGATTATCTCATCTTCTTCTTATTCAATTGTATTTCTTTTACCTAAATTTCTATATCTTTTTATTCATTATACTGATACTTTTGTCTGTCTTGTTTACAATTTCATATGTTCTCTTCCAACATTTTTAAGAAGCTAAATTCTCCCTATGATTACCAATCGAAGTGCAACACCTTTAAATTTTATTGTTATTATCATATGAAATCTCATTAAACATTGAATTTGTGCATTCTAAAATTATAACATTCAAATTTCTAATATCTATTTTATATCATGTGGATCTCATCATTCAGACTCTGTTTGGTACTTCCCCTTGAAAATTTAAAAATAAAAATTCTAAAAACATAGCTTTCTTAAGTTGTCGCGGGTACTTACATGTATGGCATTCAGCTTAGTTCGGGTATTCTCCCACGTCATAATAGTTGTGCTTTTAAAGTTGTAGCAACGTTTCAGCAGAATCTCATCTGCCATCATCAGGCTTCTGTATAGTGTTCATCTGTGAGTCAGACTTTTACAGTAGTTTCAGATTTAAATTTGGGGCAGCCTATTGCTGTGCCAGAATGGTTTTTTCTTCCTCCTGATTTGTTGGGAGTCTTGGTCTGTGTTTATTGGTTTTGGAGTTTGCTGTGTTCTGCTTGATTGGTGTTTCTGAGATCTTCTGTCTTTTTTTTTTCTTTTTTTTCGGCTCTTTTTGTATCTTGATTGGCTGGCAGCATTGTGTTACTTTATTGAAGGCCTTTAGTGCAGCTTGGCTTCGGGTAAATGGATGGCTATCATTAGTTAGGAAGCTGGGTTTCATCTGGGTGCCTGGTTGGGGTGTGTTTGAGCTGGAGGTATTAGGGGGGATCTGTTTGTGCCCAGGTGTTTGCCTGGCTTGTGGTGTGGAGATTTTTTTGTTTGTGAGTGCAGGCTTCCAAATGATTGACAGCCTGGTGGAATCATCTCTTCTGTTCATGCTTTCTGGTCTTTTTTCAATCTCTATGGCTTCTCTGATGATTCTGTGGCTAGGGTTTTCTATCGTGGCTAGGGTTTTGGTACCATTGAAGTTGATGCTATGACCTGTGGCTTCCATGTGTTGGACTAGTGAGGAAGTGTGTTCCAGCTTTTTGACTGCATTTTTGTGTTCATCTAGGCGGGTACTTATTCTTCTATTGGTCTGTCCAATATATGTGGCCGGGCATGATGCACAGGGGACTTCGTATATGCCTTGGTTTTCCAGGTCAATTTTGTCTTTGGGGTTCCTGAGGATGGCTGCTATTTTTCTGTCTGTTTTGAAGGCAGTCTTGATGTGATGTCAGTGTAGTACCTTACCTATTTTGTCTGTAGTACCTCTTATGTAGGGCAGGACAGCTGTTCCATAGGTCTGTTCATCTTCTGGGTCTCTATTATGTTTCAGTGTGTTTTTGTGGATCAAGCTGGTGATTTTGCTTCTGTGGAAGCCATTGGCTGTCAGTACTTTAGTCAGGGTGCATAGTTCAGTCTTAATGTGTGTCTTGTCTGCCAGGCGTTTGGTTCTAGTAATTAATGTTTTAGGCACGGAGTTTATCTGTGCTGGGTGGTGGTGGGATTGGGCATTGAGGTAGTGGTTAGTGTGTGTTGTCTTCTGGTATACGGTGTGTCCTAGTGTGCCATCTGTTTTTTTGTAGATTAGTACATCTAGGAATGGTAGTTGTTTGTTTGTTTCCGTTTCCATGGTGAACTTGATTTTGGGGGGGGGGGTGTTGTTTAGGTGTGTTTGGAAATTGTTTAGGTTTTCTTGTTCATGGGGCCAAATCACAAATGTGTCATCGATGTATCTTAACCATAGTTTGGGTTTGTGGATGGCATTGGCCAGGGCTCTGGATTCGAATTCTTCCATGAACAGGTTTGCAATGACGGGTGATAGTAGTGATCCCATAGGGGCTCCTTCAATTTGTTTGTATCTTTGTCCTTTGTATATGAAATATGTGTTGGTTAAGCAGTGTTCTGTTAGTTCCATGAGGTGTTTAGCTGGTTGGTATTTGTTTTTGATGATTTCAAGGGTCTCTTTTATTGGGACTTGAGTGAATAGTGAAACCACATCGAAACTTACAAGAAGATCTTCTTGCTCCACATGTAGATCTTTGATCATTTCCAAGAAGTGGTATGAGTTTTGTACATGAGAAGCTGCTGTTTCAGCATGGGGCTGTAGCTGTTTTGCTAAGTGTTTAGCTAGGTTTTATAGTGGTGCTCCTCTGGAGCTGACTATGGGTCTGAGAGGTATGCCTTATTTGTGTATTTTTGGGAGGCCATATAGTTTGGGACATTTGGAAGAATTTTCCCTTGGGATGATCATCTGTTGGATCTCTTTGCTCATGTGGCTGGTTATAATTTTTTTCTTGGTTAATTTTTCCAGATATGTGGTTGGGTCTCTGTTTATGGGTTTGTATGTGGAGTCTTGGAATAGGTCTGTCAATTTTGTTTCATAGTCTTTTCTGTCCATTACTACAGTGGCATTCCCTTTGTCTGCTGGGAGGATGATTATGCTGCTATTTCTTTTCAGGGTTTGTAGCGCTTTAATTTCATTTTTCTGCAAGTTGCTTTTGGGTAGTTTGCTTGTGCATAGGATGTTGGTAACTTGGTGTCTTATTTTATCAGCTTCATCTGTATTTAATTTAGTTAGGCTTGATTCTACTGCACATATGATGGATTCTGTGGGGATTTTTTGGGGTGCTATAGCATAATTGAATCCTTTGGTTAGTATTTCTGTTTCTGTTTTGGTGAGTTCTCTGTTGGAAATGTTGTACACTAATTGTTTCAGGTGTTGTTGTGAGTTGTTGGGGGGTTTCTTGTCATGTTCTAATTTCTTTAATTTTTTCAAGAGTTTTTCCTGTTTGTAAGTGTTTTGAGATTCAGCTCTCCAAGTTGTAAGTTGTTTTATCTTGTCCCAAAGTAGAGGATGGAGGGTCCACCAGGCTGTCAATCATTTGGAAGCCTGCACTCACAAACAAAATTCTCCACACCACAAGCCAGGCACAAACAGATCCCCCCTGATACCTCCAGCTCAAACACACCCCAACCAGGCACCCAGATGAAACCCAGCTTCCTAACTAATGATAGCTGTCCATTTACCCGAAGCCAAGCTGCACTAAAGACCTCCAATAAAGTAACACAATGCTGCCAGCCAATCAAGATACAAAAAGAGCCAAAAAACAGACAGAAGATCTCAGAAACACCAATCAAGCAGAACACAGCAAACTCCAAGACCAATAAATACAGACCAAGACTCCCAACAAATCAGGAGGAAATAAAAGAAAACCATTCTGGCAGAGCAATAGGCTGCCCCAAATTTAAATCTGAAACCACCATAAAAGTCTGACTCACAGACGAACACAATACAGAAGCCTCATGATGGCAGATGAGATTCTGCTGAAACGTTGCTACAACTTTAAAAGCACAACTATGACGTGGGAAAATACTCGAACTAAGCTGAATGCCATATATATATATATATATGTATATATATATATTCTTAAGTTTTCACGGGTACTTACATGTATGGCATTCAGCTTAGTTCAGGTATTTTCCCATGTCATAAAAATTGTGCTTTAAAAGTTGTAGTAAATTTTCAGCAGAATCCCATCTGCCATCATCAGGCTTCTGTACAGTGTTCATCTGTGAGTCAGACTTTTACAGTGGTTTCAGTTTTAAATTTGGGGCAGCCTACTGCTGGGCCAGAATGGTTTTTTCTTCATTCTGATTGGTTGGGAGTCTTGGTCGGTGTTTATTGGTCTTGGAGTTTGCTGTGTTCTGCTTGATTGGTGTTTCTAATATCTTCTGTCTGTTTTTCGGCTCTTTTTGTATCTTGATTGGCTGGCAACCTCCAGCCATATATATATATATATATATATATCTGGCATTCAGCTTTGTTCGGGTATTTTCCCACGTCATAATAGTGGTGTTTTCCAAGTTGTAGCAACGTTTCAGCAGAATCTCATCTGCCATCATCAGGCTTCTGTTGCCTGATGTATACCAGACATGAATGCCAGACATGTAAGTACCCGCGAAAACTTAAGAAAACATATATATATATATATGTCTGGCATTCATGTCTGGTATACATCAGGCAACAGAAGCCTGGTGATGGCAGATGAGATTCTGCTGAAACGTTGCTACAACTTTAAAAGCACCACTATTATGACGTGGGAAAATACTCGAACTAAGCTGAATGCCATATATATATATATGTATATATATATATTCTTAAGTTTTCACGGGTACTTACATGTATGGCATTCAGCTTAGTTCAGGTATTTTCCCATGTCATAAAAATTGTGCTTTAAAAGTTGTAGTAAATTTTCAGCAGAATCTCATCTGCCATCATCAGGCTTCTGTACAGTGTTCATTTGTGAGTCAGACTTTTACAGTGGTTTCAGTTTTAAATTTGGGGCAGCCTACTGCTGGGCCAGAATGGTTTTTTCTTCATTCTGATTGGTTGGGAGTCTTGGTCGGTGTTTATTGGTCTTGGAGTTTGCTGTGTTCTGCTTGATTGGTGTTTCTAATATCTTCTGTCTGTTTTTCGGCTCTTTTTGTATCTTGATTGGCTGGCAACCTCCAGCTATATATATGTATTTTCCCACGTCATAATAGTAGTGTTTTTCAAGTTGTAGCAACGTTTCAGCAGAATCTCATCTGCCATCATCAGGCTTCTGTTGCCTGATGTATACCAGACATGAATGCCAGACATGTAAGTACCCGCGAAAACTTAAGAAAACATATATATATATATATGTCTGGCATTCATGTCTGGTATACATCAGGCAACAGAAGCCTGGTGATGGCAGATGAGATTCTGCTGAAACGTTGCTACAACTTTAAAAGCACCACTATTATGACGTGGGAAAATACCCGAACAAAGCTGAATGCCAGATATATATATATATATATATATATACATATATATATATATTAAAAAAAACTGAAAATCAAATCTATTTTCCTTTAATAATTGAAGATTCAAGATTCTGTTCGTCATTCTATAAAGGAAAAGTTTTCCTTGAATTACAGAACCGCCAATACATATTTGGGTGTACAAAAACAGATTGGATGAATGAAAAAAAAGATATTGTTTCCAATAGTGAAACGATATCCTGCATCTGAACAGAAATGTCAACATGAGACAAAAACACCTTAGCATGGAACAGATGGAGGGCTACAGGTATAAATCACATCTTCTTTTATTACACACTTTTAGTAGTGTGTTGCTGCTTTCACACTGTTAGGTGAAATCTGTATTTGATAAGCCCAGGAAAGAGAAGTAGAAGATGCATTTAAACTGTCACATAGTGTGCCAGTCAGCCACTTTCCCTGGTGTGAAGTCTTTGGAAGAACACAGTCTTAGACTTTGCAAGGTGATGGTTAAGAGCAGTAAGCCATAAATGAGATTACAAAATGGGTTAAAGGAAATACTCCATAAATGAGATTACAAGATGCTTCAACTCTCCCTTGGATAGAAACATAGCTTAAGCAACAGCATACAATATATTACATTCAGATAGGTTAAGTGAATGAAGAACCCAAGATACCCAAGACAACTGAGCTAAAGATTCAGCAAACAGAAATGGAGCTAGGACAAAGCATTGTGAGAACACTCCAGAATTGGTGAAATTGAATCCAGTACCTGTCACTCCTACAAGATTGACCAGATCAAGAAACATGTACCATGTAGGTTAAAAACTCTTACTTAGAAAGGCTTTATTAATAGAATCTTGAAATCAGAATGGGCTTTCCTTCATCCCTTTTTATCTTCTTCATAATTAGGGCATGCATCAGACATTTTTGCAAATTACTTTCTTCATAAGTCCTTATGAATTTATATTTTCATTGATTTGGTGGAGGATCTTCTTTTTCTCCATAAAGATCATCCTCTATATTCTCTACAGTGCCTACCTTGCACAGTATTAACATACTGGACTAGGAGCAGGGAAACCTGGATTCTAGTTCTGTGTTAGGTACAAAAGACAGATTGGTGATATTGGGTCAGTGATTCCTTCTCAGCCCATGTCAATATCAGACTGAGACATAAGCTGGCTGAAAAACAAAACCTCTTGCCACATCATGAATTGATAGCTGCAAGAACTGGATGGGCTTGATTAAAACCAAGAAGATCCTGCAATCAGCAGAACAGATGCTAAGAAGATCAACCTCCAATACCATATGTTGAATATAAAGCAACGGGTAAGAAGTTGGGCTGGGCAGGTCCTGTTTTTGCCAGCCTAGGAGTTTGAAAGTATACAAATGTAAGTAAATAAATAGGTAGCTTTGAATAGGAAGATAATGGCTTTCCATTTCCTCAGCATATAGTCATGTTGGCCACATTACCATGAACATATATTCAGACAATACTGACTCCCTTGACTAAGAAACAGAGTTGAATTTTTATTAGATGATGACAAACAGTATCTTTTAACTAGCAGTAACCTTTCTTGGACTACCTCTCCACATATCCAAGTCACTTTAAAATATTTTGTGATTACCATTCATCTCACAAACATTAATTTGGCACCTCCATTTATTCTTGATCCTGTCTCTTTTTCTATGTGCACCTCTTAAGGATTCATTCCCACTGCATTCAATTTACTTTTATGTTTCTGGTGACATTTTATTTTTCCCCATTGTGTTTAATCTCTTTTCATTTTCACACACCATTTTCACTTCTTTTAACAAACATCTTTTCTTCACAGTGTATATCATTACTTTTCTACTAGTATCTGCACATCTTAAGATTTCTTCATTGATTTTGCTATCTTCACAAATTCTCTCAATACTTATAAGGATATGAGTAATATCCTTTTAGATATTCATTCCTTTGCTATGTATACCAAAGAATAGCATTAAATTTAAATCCATATTGTTGAAGCAAATAAACTTTTTTTTAAGCAGAAATTGAGAGAATCACCATTCTCATTTACTCTTGGGTATTTGAATCAGTTTTTGTGGAATCTCTCTTTGCATTCCATATCTTCTTGTGTCATCTGAGAGAATCACCATTCTGATTTATTCTTGGATAGATCTTGAACAGCCCAATCAGCCTTTTTGTACTCTCATTTTGCATTTCTACATATCTATGTCACTTAACAAAATGATAGTTCCCTTAGGATTACCATTATCAGACCAGGAATGTGGCATGCAACTATCATCAACCTAAGAATCCCTTTTATATGGACCCACAACTGCCTATATGATACCAATTATTCATTTTGGCATATATTTTAGATTTTCTTATTTCATTATTTCTTAATGAAAATCTATTTTTCCCACACATTTTTATCAATTCATCTCCAAAACATCAACTACCATTATTTTGCTCTCTTGTGGTTTCACAAATACCCATTTATTTGTATTTTGTGTATTTCATTTGTTAATTCATGCTATTTGCTTCTTTTGTCTTAATCTTCCATATGTTATGTTCACTGCCAGATGATGTCTTGGTATTTGTCCTCAATGCCCATCATGACTTTGGACAGCTCAGGCTTTCACCCAATGTTTTCCAGTAAAAGAACATGTAGATTAAGAATTCAATCCAGCTGCTAAAGGGAGCCTTAATTATGCTTATGCACTTCTAATATTCCCTGATAACAGCAAACCCAATATTGGCCAGTTCTAAACTATCATATCATTAATATCGGTTGCTACTCAGTGTTATCTAGAACAAGACACCACTATTTCCCCTTTCAACAAGGCAAATCATTTTAAATGCAATTTAAAAAAACACGGAAAACAAACAGTTCTCAAGTGGATTTGATTCCCAGTCTCAAATCCCACAACTCAATCTTTAAAATGTGCAACTAAAAGCAGCTAAGCAGGGAAAATACTTTACAGTTATTCACAGGGTTTGTACAATTCTATAATCTTCTCACCATAGGATGAGAATCTTTGGGTATCCCATTATGCATATATTTCTAAAAAGTTGCTGAGGTTTTACAATTCTTTTTTCCTTCTAGAAAAGAAAATGAGTGAGTTGTCTCAGAATCAGTTTGACCCAAATGAATGCAATTTATATTAGGATGAGGGCATAGTGGAGAATAAAAGAAAAAAGATGGAGAGAATGCATAAATTGAATGTAGAATAACATAAGTATTTTAAAGTTCTAAGTTATTTAAAATAACTTTATTTTTTTTCTCCAACTTTGCCTACATTGTGCATTATCATATTTTGAAAGACTTGAAAAGTATTATTATTCTGGATGTCAAGGAATGGTTTCAGCAACTGAGTAATTCATCAATTTTAAAGTACTGTATTTTTTTACTAATGATAAAATGAGGAAAAATGCTGTCTTTGGAAGAGAGTTCACAATGTTTTATAATAATTAAATATGGCTTTTTAAATTTAAAATTGTTTAATTGAATATATGGATTGTTCTGTTTTCTTTTTTTGATTTGTTCATTATTTATCTTTACACACACAAACACGCACACATAATGTGTAGATTGTTTTTTTTTGTATTTTGTATAGTGAGTTTATTTTTGCATTTTCCCATATTTTTAAATATTTGTAATAAACTGATTTTTTGAAAAAAAAAAAACTTCATGCATCTATTGATTTAGAGAACATATAAGCAGCCATCCTCTTTTGTATATTACTACACAAATTACTGAAAGAAAAATATATTTGTTGCTTGATAAATTGGCATCAAACCTGAACCAAACTTGAATCAAAGTTGTTATACAAATATCAAACAATACTTGAAAGTAAAATTATAGTATAATCTTTTTGAGCTGAACTTAAAATGAAAAAAGGGAAATCGAAATCATTTGAAAAGAACAGTAAGGAAGGGGAAAAAAATAAAAACTCTTCACTGAGAAAGAATGACATGAAAACTATTGGAAAAGTTGAGGAAATGGAAGCATTGTTATTTGACTAGAAGTCAGATGACAGATGTAAAGGTTTCTGAGAGAACAAATGAGAAAAGAGAGGTTCATATTTATAGCACAATTCAAGGTCTATGCTATAGAAGGATTCTAGTAGTAATAACTGTGGCAACAAAAAATTAAGAAGTGGAAGCTATTGTAATATTGCTCTGTGGTAATGAAGACAATATCCACTTAACAATTTTCATTATATCTGTTTGTATTCTGTGTAGGACAATTCTACAAATTACATAGCAGATGCTCAGCTTTGTTATCAGGTCAGCAAACAGACTAAGATTCCCAGCTGAACTTATACAACATTATATGTTTTTGACATATACCTATGTGCCATATTTATACTTTGACATGTATAATTGTAGAGTTATGGGCAGGAGTAAGCAATATTTTTGGAAAAAAATATTAAATGTGTGAGACACTACATAATTGGGATTTGTATTCTTATTACTTTGTGAATAGCCAAGCTAGTGTCCTCCAGATGTTTTGGACAATTCTTTATAGGTTATGAGGTCCAGTGGTAACTGAAGGCCAAAACATCTCAGGAGGATCAAATTATGTATCCTTAATATAGCAATAGCAGTAGCACTTAGACTTATATGCCACTTCACAATGCTTTACAGCCCTCTCTAAGCAGTTTACAGAGCCAACATATTGCTCCCAACAATCTGGGTCCTCATTTTACTAACCTCAGGAAGGATGAGGCAACCTTGAGTCTGGTGAGATTCAAACTGCCAAATTACAGGCAGCCGTCAGCTGGCAGTCAGCAGTCGGCACTCTAACCACTGCACCAGCAAGGCTCTTATATAATTGTAACCTCTGCTAACACAGTTCTTGATTTGTGGCAGTGAAACTCCATATTGAAGGTGAAATATTATCCATTTATATTTATACTGAAATAATATTCAGTAAGGATTTTTTTAATCCTGCCCTTTGAAAATCTTTAAGTTAATTAATGTTCCATATCTCAGTAAGATCTAAGAGCTAAAGCAGTGGGCTGAAGTGGAAAAAAAGGATGACAACTAAATGGCAACAGAGATAGAAACTTTGCTGCCACACAGTACTAGTTCTAGGAGTCCTCAAGATTATTAGTATTCTAAGCAATAAGTACTACCAATCTAGATTATTGCAATGGGCAACCCAGATTTGCATAATCACCTTTATTATTACAAATTACTAACTAATAGTAAGAGTAAATATCCATTCATTCAATTGGATTTTTACCTCTTCTAAAAATTGAACAAACTTACTCTAGAAAATCTGCTAGTCCCTTCTGAGAAGCTCCAATTTGGTGGAGTGTAGGAAGTTAAATGAAGGAAAGGGAATCCATTCACTGATGAAGGGTTTTCCCAGTGCTATCAACATGATATTTTGGAGTGAGGTGGGGTGGGAGGGAGGAGTGGGCACTAAAAATCTGATCTGAATATTGTACCCATGCTGGGATAGAATTGTTGAAAATCTGATATCAGTACTGAATCTGGATGAAATGTTTGGGTTTTGTAATCTCCACTATTTGAAATGGGACTTTATGCTCTATGAATGTCTGCTGGAGACAAAGAGAGAAGGAGTAAAGTAAATTGCTCTTTCCATCTGGCACTTCATTTCTGCCTGTCTCTGCTTGCATACAAATGGAAATGTGCACACACAATTTCACAGGTTCAAGACATTTACTTGCACTGTTATGCACACACCTCCTTATGCCTATACAAGAATAATGTCCTGATGCAGATGCAGTCACAGGTCCAAGACAGAAGAAAGGTTCTCCCACTTGACATGCCACCCTATTTCTAGCTGTTTGACAACCGTTTAGGAAGGGTGCTTGACAAGTATGATAAAAGTGAGCTGATCTGTTTTCCTTTGTGTTTTCTGTAGGTGTGAAGAGACAGCTAAGAGAATGAAGACTCTAAGTCCCCAGCGGAAGCATGATATGGCGATGCAGTGTTGGTGCTGAATTGTTCTCTCTGATGGCTCTATGGGAGTGGATAGCCCTGAGTCTTCATTGCTGGATTTTAGCGGTTGCTGCTGGTTCAGATCAGCATGCCACAAGCCCCTTCGACTGGCTTCTCTCTGATAAGGGACCCTTCCATCGCTCCCCAGAATATACAGATTTTGTGGACAGAAGCCGACAGGGGTTTAGCACAAGATACAAGATTTACAGGTATGAAGCATTTGGGACCACAAGAGCAGTATGAAGCTTTGGGAAAGCTATATCTAAATAGGAAAAGGGAAAAACATGAATATAAGAAGCCAAGATTCTATTCAGAACTGGGGCTTCTTGAGAACTAGAGGGATGGTTGATCAAGTGGTTGAGTGAAGACATTGTTGAAATTGATCACAAATGTTGACTGACTTTCACGTATTGCTGAAAAAAAGTTAATTTTAATTCCTAATCTACTTTTGATTTATATTTCTTATTTCTTTGCATGCACTTATTTTTTTCAGAAAATACAGGATGCTAGAGAAAAATCATACTTCAAAAGTAGAGGACATGCCTACACTTGTTCCCTGATGTTTCTGAGATAGCCACATTCCTGTTGGTATCAGTGGAGGCTTTCCCTGCATTGCAAATAGTTTCTTTTTTAAAAAAAATAATAATTAAACATTAAAAATAGTTTCTTTAGCGAAACATCCTCTGATTGGAACATCAAGGTGGGGATGTAAACTTCCCTACTCCCTTTCCACAATATCTTTTCTAAATAATAATTATAAATAAAAAGCAATAAAATATTGATGCATTCATTTCAGAAACACTATAGCTAGTTTCTTTGCTTTCAGAATGACCACAGCTTGTTGAAAACCTTCAGAATTGTCTGTCAGAACAAACTAGCTTTTTTTCTCAGCATGATTTCTTTGAAACATGTAAGATTACTACTCCTATCATCTTCTATCATCTTCACCCAAAACACATGAAGTATGATGCATCAATTATCCTATGATACTCAAATCTATTGTATAGCAATTTCTTAATAGCATGAAGAAAATGTTTCAGTATTTCAATATCTTCCAGTTTAACTTCACTAATTGAGGCAATAATAATAAAGAGTTTCTAATTTAAACAGGTTTGAAGGTTTGCACCACATAGCTTAATTGGTTGACAGCAAATTGAATAGAAAGAGGGTGGCTTCTTGTTTTAGAATGCATTATGGGTAAAGATCACTTGTTATATACCAGTTTTTTACACATCACCTGTTAAAGCATGGATTTGGGGGATGGAAAAGAATAAGGAAATTTTAGGCATAACAATACCGACTCACAAAATGTGAACATTATTAATGCCATTTCTCCAGGTTGGGAGGATGAGAATTTTCACATTGAAAATGTTGGTATGTATTAGAAATAAGTGTTATGGATTTCCTGCTTGTTTCTGAAATGTTGTTTATATTGAAAAGAGGAAAGTAAGAAAACTGCACCAATGGGATAAAATAGACAATATAGTTAACAAAGTGTTTTAATTATGGATGAAAACCAGTATTGTAACTCTTTAGAATCTTTTGTTTTTTAAAAAAAAAAACAGATTGATTATGAAAGAAACTGATTGACTGATATTTCTTGGCTTATTTGTGGTCTTGAAGTAATTTGAACAGGTGGTCATTCATTTGCTGTGAATTGTTTTGTTGTTGAATGTTTCCAGCATTTTGTTTTTAGGAACTGGGAGAAAACTTGGGGTGTTTGTACTATTTATGTTTGCATGCAAATCATAGCTGCTTTTTAAATATACACATGGGAAGAGGATTGTTGATTATTTTATGTTCTAAAGATTTATATTGCTTTGCTTTTGTTTTTATTAATGCACCAGAGGGCACTGTGTTGCAGGTCAATTCTGTTTTAGATTCTTTTGTGATAGGCAGAAACATTAAGTAGTCTACACTGAACATGGTTCTAAAATATACATTGGGGCATAAGGGGAACAATCAGTATATTGCATTTTATTGTATATTTTATTTATGGTATTTTAAAATCAAGTTGTTAATGATACTAGAGAGGAGAGAGAACCATCAGAACAACATATATACAGATTAATTGAGCATATTGGTTTTTGTTTTATAATGGTCAACAAAAGGCAACAAAATATAATACATGAGTACTGATTTTATCACTTCTGCTTTCAGTACATAACAGGTATTGGTGTAGTGACATGGGTATGCAAATATAAAAATATCCTTTATGTACAATGTGTCTTTTCAAGTCTCACTTTACTATAACCTCTTGTAATGTACTCAGCAGAATAAGTAGGGATTGACCTTTTAAATTAAATGAAATGTTTGCCACAAAGAATGGCTTCCATAAATCTAAAAGTAATTAATTGCTTCTGTTTATTGTAAATTTTGCTGAAGCACCATTCGTAGGATTAAATGTAAGAAAATAGCAAAGTTATGTCTATCATGTTTGATGTGGCTATCAAAAATGACCAAGAATTTCATTCAGTTTGCATTTTGATATTAACTTATCAAAAATGTTCTTCCCAAGTTCTTAAATGCAAGTAAGTGTGTAATTCTCCAAATAAAAGTAACAAAGAGGAAAAATATATGTAATTGTTGCTTTCTAAAAAAAAAATTGTATCTGAAACAAAATGGTATTAGATTATTAAATTGGTGTAATTAGATTAGACTGATAAGTAATCCTACTTATTAGAAAAAAAGGCACTTTTCATTTTTTAAAAAAGGTGGAACTTGTAGCAGATTTATTAGCCCACCCAGGTTCAAAATCAGGGTTGTGATGTACATGAACTAAGGCATATGGAGGAGTTAATGAGTAGTTGTCACAGAGAGCCTGTGCTTGCTCCATTTTAATATAAGCAGCCCCAGTGTAGCTCATTTAGTGGTGCAAATATTCTTCTCTGTGAGCAGTCTTGCAGAACACTTTTACTCGCATTGAAACTGGATGAGTTCCTTCAGTAATTCCATGCCCTCATCTTCAGAGAGCAATTGCTGTTGTGTCTCCTGGTTTCTGTTTTGCTTCCCCTCCTCTGTCTGCTCAGACAATAGTCTATCTAATGGTGCTGGAGTTGGCTGCTCATTGTTTTTCAGTACTGCTGAAGATGATTCTTGAATTGACTGCTCATCATCAGTCCCGTCCTCTAACTCTGAATCTAAGCCCACCATGATAATAAGTTTCTATGAAATGTACACATCTCAGAAAAGGAAGAAAACAAATGGCATATAAATGATATATAAGCTGCAAATATCACAAATGAGATGGGTTTGAAAAAACAAAAACTCTTGGATGGTTATAGGAAAATCAGGAAATGAAAAAAAATGTACATAATTGCAATGTATTATATTTAAGAAAATATCATTTTTAAACTAAAACTGTTTTGTATTTGTTACAACATAGAAGTTGTACCTGGAATGGATGGTGCCTATAAATGGGGAGGTAATGTAATGGACTACACTGAAGTAGTAGTTTCCCAGAAAGAAGGAGCATATTCCATGGTGGGGAGGGAGTTGAAACAAGAGGCAACCCAATCAGAGCTTCTTTGAAGACAGAAAATTCCCTAGAATCTCACTGGTTATATACTTTAGGGTGAGAGTGGTATTGGTTTATTCAGGCAACGTTCTGTCAATTGGTTGTGAGCAAATAAACACCTGAACTTTGGCTGGATTGTTCAATGCCATTCATGGACTGAGTCTGAAAATATAAGCTTTAAGAGATATGGTAGTGCAGTGGCTAGAGTGCAGTACTACAGGCTACTTCTGCTGACTGCCTGCAATTTGGCAGATCGAATCTCACCAGGCTCAAGGTTGACTCAGCTTTCTATCCTTCTGAGGTGGGTAAAATGAAGACCCAGATTGTAGGGGTAATATGGTGATTCTGTAAACTGCTTAGAGAGGGCTGTAAAAGCACTGTGAAGTGGTGTGTAAGGCTACATGCTATTGCTATTTACGTGATTTAAATAAACTGAAGTTTTTAAAGACATACCAACATAAAATGTATTATAGTTATTCAAGTGGACCTATTTGACATATGTGCTACCAGAGTCATATTAAACACCTAAAAAAATGCTTGTAGCTATTTATAATAAATCACACAGCACAGTAAAGATTTTAAAAATGTATACTTAGTTGGGAACCTGAGGAGACCCTTGGTTCATCAACAAATACTTGGTATTAATATAGAGTGACTCTTTTATTTTGAGGAAAAAACAAACAGCAATCCATTGTAGAGGAACCGCCCAACTAAAAAATTAAACTGTAATTGTGACATGATGCTTCTAAAATGAACAACCAGTTTAAAACCACAGTAACAAGAATCTTGTTAAGTCCTGAGCATGGGCGTAAGGAATGGAGACAAGACATCGAACGGTGACGTCAACTCTTTATTGCAAAATAAGAACAGAGCAAATACTTGGGCAGCAGCAGCTCTTTTATAGAGCTGGCTGCTGTCAAAACAACCAATGATTTGAGTTTACCACTTTCACAAGTGTCCAATCAGGGGGGGCCCGTTAACAGCCAATCAGACTGGCCGAAAACGACCAATCACGACTCGCTATTTGCGGGCCAATGAGAAGTGCAGGATTACAAGCCTGCTGTAAAGTAAAGCTGTTTAGGGTTGTATCGCTGCATTGGCTTAGTCCATAACACCCCTCCCCCCTAGGTTCCCTCTGAGGGTGGGGTGACATATTCTCATAAATAGGCAGGTCGCTTCACCTGTCTGCTTGACCTGCACTGTTCCACCTGTTTATGTTCTGGCTCTGGTTCCGGTGGGCTGTTAGCTGGGATGGATGGTAAAAATTGTGGCCCGGGGCTGTTTTCCCTGCTTACGCCAGTGCTGTCTTCCGGGTTCCCTGGATCTGTTTCCATCGCAGTGCTGTCACGCGGCGAGGCCATTCCCTGGCTTGGTTCTCCTTCTGATGGTGAGTATCCCCTGGTTGGTTGTGTAGACTGTTGGATTTTGATTATCATTTCTTCTTCGGCCTCCTCAATGTTCCTTCCCCCCCCCCCCAGCTAGAGGTTCCAGGGCTGAGATAGGACTAGGTGCTAATCTGGAATGGAGTTGGTCTATGTGGCGTTTCCACATCTTACCATCTGCGGTTTGTAGGCGATAGGATCGGGGTCCTGTAAATTGCCTTATGGTCACAGGGACCCACAATGGGTCACCCGAGAAGTTTTTCGCAAACACGAGGTCACCTTCCTGGAATGCCCAACACTTGCTGCTGGATCCTGGGGGTTGTTCCGGCGTGTAGTTTGGGTGGAGGTGATCGAGATGCGAGCGAAGTTTCCGGCCCATCAGGAGTTCAGCTGGGGTTCTGTTCATGGTACTGTTTGGGGTTATGTGCTGGAGGAGAAGAATCCGGTTTATTTTGTCGTCAATGTAGCCGTGGTCCATTTTGTGCAAGGTCTGTTTTACAAATTGAACCATTCGCTCAGCACTACCATTGGCCACAGGGTGAGCTGGCGATGTTAAGGCATGGCGGATGCCCCGATCTGCCAGGTACTGTTCGAATGGCAGGGCAGTGAATTGGGGGCCATTATCGGAGACCAGGACATCCGGAAATCCGTGGGTAGTGAATAGTTTATTCAGCTTTTTGGTGACTACCTCTGTGGTGGTGCTTTTCATCTTGTGGACTTTGAGCCAGTTTGAATAGGCATCCACTGTTAGGAGGAAAGTGTGTCCTCTTGTGGGTCCCGCAAAAGCGATGTGGATACGGGACCAAGGACCTTGAGGCGTTTCCTACTGAGTTGGGGGAGTTTTTGGAGGAGTTGAGCGAGTCTCCTGGCATTTGGTGCACTTTGCTACCCAGGTCTCTATCTGTTTATCTAACCCAGGCCACCATGCGTAACTCCTGGCCAATGCCTTCATCCGCACAATGCCTGGATATGCGTCATGCAACATTTTCAATACCCTATATTGCAATTTCTCCAGGATTATGACTCTGTCTCCCCACACTATGCAGCCTTTCTGGGAGAATAGCTCTGTTTGACGATTCCTAAATGGCTTGAACGTGTCATTGGTTGCACTACCAGCCAACCCTGTTTCACCCAGCTGAGGACTCGTGCCAAAACAGGGTCCTTTTTTGTTTCTAAGGCAATGTCTCGAGCAGTCAGCGGTGGCGATTTGAGGGTTTCGATTTGAAATACGGCTAAGGTTGGAGCTGGGTCCTCTATGATGTCTGGTAGTGGGGAGCGGCTCAAAGCGTCAGCGTGGGGAATGGTTTTTCCCGGGCGGTGTTGCAATCGGTAATCGTAGGCGGCTAAAAATTCTGACCAATGTGTCATTATTGGTGATAAGATATGGGGAATTGGTTTGTTTCCCACCAAAATACAGAAGTAGCGGCTTGTGGTCTGTAATTATAGTAAAGGGTCTCCCATACACATATTCATGGAAACATTTAATTGCGGATACAATAGCAAGAGCCTCTTTATCAAGTTGACTATAGTTCCTTTCAGTCTTAGACAAAGTTCTTGAAAAGAACGCAATAGGTGCCTCATTCCCATTTGGTAGGACATGGCTTAAAGTGGCTCCCACTCCAAATGGTGAGGCGTCACAGGTAACCGTCAAGGGTAGAGTCTCGTTTTATTGCATTAATACAGCATCGGAGGTTAAGAGGTCTTTTACTTGTTGGAATGCCCTTCCTTCACACCATTCCCAGACCCAGGAAGCCTTTTTGTCAAGAAATCTATGTAGGGGCTCGGCTACGGTCGCCTTCTGGGGCAAGAAGATGTTATAAAAGTTAATGAGTCCCAGGAAGGCTTGGAGGTCTGTCTTATTCCTAGGTCTTGGGGCGTTTTTGATTGCGGTTAGTTTTTTTTCGATGGGGTGGATTCCCTGTCTGTCGAGAAGGTATCCCAGGAACTCCACTCTCTCTGTACAAAGTTGACACTTGTCCCTTTTTACCTTCAGACCAGCATCTTTAAATTTCTGAAGAACTTTTCTGAGTCGTTGTACTAATAACTCTTTAGTGGGGGCAGCTATTAGGACGTCGTCAAAAAAAGGCACGACACCTTTTATGCCTTGTAATGGTCTCTCCATTAAACTTTGGAAAATGCCAGGTGCCACGCTTACTCCGAATTGGAGTCTATTGCACTTGAAAGAGCCTCTATGTGTAACTATTGTCTGGGCTTCTGCAGTTGTCGCGTCTACAGGTAGTTGCTGGTACGCCTGAGCTAAGTCCAATTTCACAAATATTTTTCCGCCACCCAGGGAGTGAAGAAGGCGTTGAACTACTGGTACTGGGTAAGCGCTCTGTTGAAGAGCATGATTTAGGGTGGCCGGTATCCCCACGTTACCATTGGAGTTTCCCAGCGGGCATGGTCAATTGGTTCCAATACGCCCTGGGCTATCAGTTTATCTAGCTGCTCGTCGATCTTCAGCTTTAGGGCAAAAGGCAACCGATGAGGCTTAAGCCGAATGGGAGCTACATCAGGGCTGAGATTAAATGATATAGGGGTCCCCTTGTACTTGCCTAATGTTCCTGTGAACACATCCTGGAATTCCTGGATGAGAGCCTCTTCCCAGTCATCACTTCTGGTTTGGTGTATGCCGGCTAGTTCAATCCCGAGTGGGGCGAACCACTGTAACCCTAACAAACTAGGTTGGTCACGATTGACGACAGTCAGGGGAAGCGTTGCTGTGCGTTCCTTGAAGGATACTTGGACGTGGCTGGAACCGACAACTGGAATTCTGTTTCCCTGGTAGCCTTTCAGGATGATTTGTTGCGTGCTGAGGTCCTGGCGGCAGATGGCAGGGATCAGCTGTTTGAGGGTTTTCCAAGATACCATCGATAGGGATGATCCCGAATCGACTTACATCACACACGGTCGATACTCAATAGTAACCCTTACTCGGATCTTTCTTGCATCGAACGATGAAGCGTGGCCGATAATAATGGTTTGGTGGGCCTCTTCTCATCTCGTTGAAGAGGCAGGTGCTTGATTTCTGTAGTAGTAGTGGTTGTTCCATTGGTGGTTCAGACGGTCCCGGTTCTTAGGAGGTTTGCCTGTCTCCCGACGGAGGTTGATCTCCCCTTGGCTGAGACTGGACTCTTGCTTGCTTCTGCAGACTTTCGCGATGTGGCCTCTTTTTCCGCAGGTACAGCAGAGTGCGTCGAGGAATTTGCAGTCCGACTGTGGCTGGTTTGCCCCGCAACCAGCACATTGGACGTTTCTGGTTCCTTTGCTCTCGTTCCGAGCGGAGCCGGTTGACCTCCTCTTCCTCACTGTCTGAGGATGACTCAAGGTCTTCGTGGTGGGTGGTGGTAGCATGCTTTTCAGCGGCGAATGGGCTATCATTAGCGAGTTGGCGAAGCGGTGCGTTCCCTCGGCGCATTCGAGTGGCTGACTTCCTGGTTGCTTCTGCGGCAGTAGCGTCGGTGATGACATCTGTAAGGCTGATATCTCCTTTCACCATCAGTTTACTCTGTACATGCAGTGCATTTAATCCCAGAACTATGCGGTCTCTTAGGGCTTCCTCTAAGTTTGCAAAAGCACAAAGGCCTCCTAGGTTCCGGAGGTCGGCTATGAAATTCCCAACGCTCTCATCCTTCCATTGGTCCCTCTGGTAAAATTTGTGTCTTCTTATCAGTGTAGGTACTGCGGGTACGTAATGAGCCCGGAGGATTGGGGCGAGGGTATCCCAATCCATGGTCTTCACTTCCGCCGGTTTTGCCAGTGCTTTAGCCATTTTGAAAACGGCGGGGCCGCAATGAATTAGGAATACTGCTTGTTTCTTGCCAGGCGTAGCATCTTTTAAATTGTTGGTCTCCAGGAACATCTGGAAGCGATCTATATAGGAGTCCCAGTCTTCGGTTGGTGGGTCGAATGGAGCGGGTGATATGGCGCCGCTGGTCATCTTGCCGTTTGTTGTGTGCGCTCTTCCGCCACGTGCTCTGGCTTGTTCGGTGTGTACTTAGTCAGCTCTATCGTCTCCGCATCCCATCCTCGTCACCATGTTAAGTCTTGAGCATGGGCGCAAGGAACGGAGACGAGACATTGAACGGTGACTTCAACTCTTTATTGCAAAATAAGAACAGAGCAAATACTCTTTTATAGAGCTGGCTGCTGTCAAAACAACCAATGATTTGAATTTACCGCTTTCACAAGCGTCCAATCAGGGGGTGGGGCGTTAACAGCCAATCAGACTGGCCAAAATCGACCAATCACGACTCGCTATTTGTGGGCCAATGAGAAGTGCAGGATTACAAGCCTGCTGTAAAGTAAAGCTGTTTAGGGTTGTATCGCTGCGTTGGCTTAGTTCATAACAAATCTGTTCAGACTATCATAGTGACTAAAATGAAGCCTTGGGATCATAAAGCAAAGGTAAAGTGCTTACACAAGATTACAAAGAAAGGAGGAATGCATGATGACAAGGTAAAGCCTCCAGGATATGAACAGAATAATAAAGCCATTCATGCAAACATTCATATACACAGTAAGGCCATGCAGATCTTTAAAGGGTAGCAGTAAATAATGTATTTTTTTAAAGTTGCAGTATGGTATTTTCTGCCTTAGTTAATCAGATCTTCTTTCTAGGCTCTTTGATGGACAAGCTGGAAATTGATATGCTGTCTTTTCCCCATCCTGTTTATCTCTATTTTAATACTCTGGTTTCTCTTCAGATCATATGAATCTATTTTAAAAACAATGCAGAGGAAATAATACAAACATCAATTTAATAAATACTTTGAAACAATCTGACTCAAATTCCTTCCAGGGCTAATGTCCTCTAATGGCTAGTTCACAAATTATACTATATAACTAGTGATGAGAAAGAAAGTATACAACTCCCTTTGGCATATCTTGGCTGAAATCATATTAATCTCATATATTAAAATTAGAAACCTGAAAAATTCCCTAGGAACAGGGCAACCAAATTACTACAAATATTATGATATTTGTCAAAAATAAACATGTCTGTCTGTGTCTCTATCTATCTATCTATCTATCTATCTATCTATCTATCTATCTATCTATCATCTGTAGACTCTTTCTATTTCTCATAATTTTTATAGGTTCCCATTTCATGACAAGTGATTCTAGTGGTGTACATCAGTCAGTAAAAAAGAAAACATACATAAAAGTAGACATTTAAAATGTAAAAATGGAACTGATAAAAATTAAAAAAATATATACAGATTCCAAGGAGTGAAAGAGAGCACATCCAGCTCAATGCACAAACATCTGGACAAGTTTCCAGTTCCCTGGGACCTCCAGGTCTGATGGTATAGGTCTTCTAGAGCATTAAAAGAAATGGAGCTCTAACCTCACTTCAAATGAGAAGAATGTTTCATAAGGTGGGTATCACAACAGAGAAGGCACACTCTCTGTGAGCATCTAAATATAGCTCTGTGAAGATGGTATCCACATATATCCTTTCTGACATATCTAATGGACTAGGGTGATAAAATTGGGGAGTTGTTATCTCTCAGATAAGCCATCCCATGATATGAAGGGCTTTAAAGGTTAAGACCAGCACTTTGAATTAGACTTGGGAGCAATCTGATAACCAATGCAGCTCACGGAGCAGAAATGTAATATGAGCTGTCCTAGAAGCACACATAACTGCTTGTGTTGTTGCATTTTGTACCAGCTGAAGTGCCTGGATATTCTTCAAGGCAGCCCTATGTACAGTGCATTACAATAGTCCAATCTAAAAGTGACTAAGGCATTAATGACTGTGAACAGAACTTCTCAATCCAGAAACAGGCACAATTGGTACACAACCCAAAGCTGTGCAAACTGCCACTTACTCCTTGAGCAGGAGTTGTGTTTCCAGGAGATGCACATAGCGTCTGTCTAGAACAGTGCAATTCAATTCATCACTATCTTAGACCCAGTATGCTCTCAAACCCAGAGCTACTCAGTCTTCCTAAGGTTCACTTGAAACCTATGAATTCCCATCCAGAATCTCATAGCCTCCAGACGCTGAGGTGAGATGTTAACAACATCACCTAATTTACCAGAGACTGAGATGTTATACTGATGATACCTCACCTCATGGTGATGGATAAGCTCACTCAATAGCTTTATTTAGATATTAAAAAGGAGCACTGAACCCTGTTGTACCCTGCATAGTATGATACAAGGGCAGACTTTCCCTCCTCAATCATCACCAGATAAAATCAACTTTAATGAAAGGAGTTGAATCAGCACTGTGAGGCCTACCTCTAACTCTCTAACTAATCCAGAAGATACCACATTTGATGGTATTGAGAGCACTACTGCCATTCTGCCCAGACCAGTAATCATAAACAAAGCATAATCAGAAATGTTTCTTTCCCCTACCCAGGTCTGAATCCTATTGAAAAGGATCCAGAAAATATCTCAAATGCAGATTATTCCTTAAATTCTGTTGACATTCCATGAGTTTATAAAGACATTAAAAAAAGGAATAACAATGAAATTGAGAAGAACAGAAGAAAATAATGATTTCTAACACTGAAGTTGGATTTGGGAGCACATGAAATGCAACAGAAGGGAGAAGAAATAAAATCACTTCATGAGCTTGAACTTCATGAGCTCACAGGAACCTAAACTGTGTGAAGATTCAGGTTTAGTACACATTAATGTTGTTAATGTTCATGAGCCTGTGCTGAGAAACCACTAACCTCTGTAGCTGATTGCATTGCGTTTTGTTTATGGGGCCACTGTGAGAATGAAGATTGTAAATATGTTGTAAAGAAAATTGTTTAGCTTTCCCTGGAACATCTTTGGTTACAGAATAAAAGGCTAAAACAATCTACTCTGCTTTGTTTTCTTTTTAATTAATTTTTCACCAATCTGTAAATTGCTTTTGACTACTGTCAAGAAGGATGACTTTCTGATATAAATTTTAATTTTAGTAATAAGTCATGTTTATTTTTTCCCTCCTCTTTTCCTACATAATACCTCAAGCCTAAATGTTGTCATTCCTTATGGAGCACTAGATGTGGGTAGTTATTGGGAGTTATAGTCAGCATTTCATATTAAATATGTTTTAATCTTAAATCAGACTGAGGCAAAATAGCTTGCCAATGGAATACACATGCTTATGCACATGTATTTTTTAAAAAGGATTTTTGTATCAAGAATAATTTTAAGATTTTAAAAGTGCATAATGTGATATCCCCCTAGATGGAGGGACATGTGATCCTCTGTTGTATCTACATTTATTTAAAATAATTACAATTTTGCCTATTCTCAACAGACAGACTGAAGAGAAGCAAAATGTCTGACGATTTTAGATGTGAAACTTCACTCTTGTTTACCGTTTCCTTTAATTTGCTTTTAAATACTCTGTTCTATCATTTAAGATTCTAGAGGAGTTAATAAGGGCAGACACTTTCGGCAGAGGAAATAGTTATTCAGAACATTTATTTTGTTGGTTCCACAGGGAAGTTCTTTTCTTCTCATTTTTCAGACTCAGGAGGGTCAGTTTTGGCTTAAATGTAACTGAGGCTGTAAGATCTTTATTGCACTTATGCTACCTGTCATTTTACAAATAACAGTGCTACAATTCTGCAGAATAGTCTTGGTTTTATGTAGAAGCTTTGTGTCGTGTCCGCGAAAAAAGGTTCTGAGTCGGTGACTTTCATTAACAGCTCTTTATTTGCAATAGTTGAACCGAACCGGCAAAAGGCAAAAAGCCTCCGGCTTTTATACCTTTTGCCGCGGCGGCCGCGGCCAATGGCAGCGATTCAAGTCTCCCGCTCTTGGTTTGAACCAATCGCGGGAGACTTCAATCGGGCCAATCGGCGCGGCTCGCCTGGCCAATCAGAAATCCCCGCGCCTTAGCCAATCAAGGCGCAGGGATTTCGAGTAGTCCATTTTAATACATAACACCCCTCCCCTCTTGGTACGGTCTTTCACGTGGTGTAATCACGTAGGTAGGCGGGGCTCCGTCGGGTCCTAGTTGACCTGCGCAGCTCACTTCCTTGTTGTAACTCGGCCGGAGCGGTCATCTTTTTGGCTGCTCCTGGCTCTGTGAGAACCGGCTGGATGATCGGGCCGGTTCTCTCGCCGTGGCTCCCGCCTGGGCCTACCGGGTCGGTTGAGTCACGGATTTTGCCGCTCCCGCTTGGCTTCTCCGAGTCGGTAGAGTTGGCCGGACGGCTCTTCTCCGGATGGGACTCGCGAAGGCTGCGTTCTGGTGAGTTTTTAAATTTAATTTTCTCCCGTGTTTGTGTTACCGGGTATTCCCTCCCCCCTTGGTTCGTGTCTTGGGGGTTGAGGTCAGTCATTGCTCGAGACCGGAGCTGGTCGATATGTCGTTTCCAGGCTCGCCCATCGATGGTTTGGAGCCGGTACGACCGTGGGCCAGTGATTTGGGTTATGACGGCTGGGATCCATAGGGGGTCCCCCGTCATGTTTTTGGCGTAGACCAAATCGCCTGGTTCAAAAGTCCGGTACCTGGAGCTTGAGTCCGGGGGTCGCTCCGGGTTATAGGTTGGGTGCAGACGATCGAGTGGGGACCGCAGCTTCCTGCCCATCAGGAGCTCTGCAAGGCTTTTGTTGGTTGTGGTATTGGGTGTGATGTGCTGTATGAAAAGTAGTTTGTTGATTTTTTCGTTGATCTCCCCGTGGTCCATTTTCCGGAGGGTCTTTTTTGTAAACTGGACCATCCGTTCCGCCCTACCGTTCGCCGCCGGATGCGCCGGTGCTGTTAATGCGTGGCGGATACCTTTCTCGGCCAGGAACCGTTCGAATTCGATGGATGTAAATTGGGGCCCGTTGTCTGAGACAATGACGTCTGGGAGGCCATGTGTGGAGAACAGTTTACACAGCTCTTTAATGACAGCCTCTGTGGTGGTGGTTTTCATGTCAGCCACCTCTAACCAATTTGAGTATGCATCGACTGTGATTAGAAAAGTGTGTCCATTTGTGGGGCCAGCAAAGTCTAAGTGAATTCTGGACCAGGGTCCCCGTGGTATTTCCCAGTCCCGGATAGGTGCTGTGGGTGGGCTGGATCTGGTTTCCTGACACCGGTGGCATTTGGCGACCCATGCTTCAATTTGTTTGTCCATTCCTGGCCACCAAGCGTAACTCCTGGCCAGGGCTTTTGTCCTGACGATGCCAGGATGACCCTCGTGTAACATCTCTAGGACCCTACTTTGCAATTTGCCTGGAATTACCACCCGATCACCCCACAGGATGCAACCTCTTAACAGTGAAAGTTCGGTCTGGCGCTGCCGGAATGTTTTAAAAGTCTCGTCAATGTCTCTTTCCGGCCAGCCTTTTTCTAACCAATGTAAGACTTGCGCCAATTGTTTGTCCCTAATGGTTTCCCTGGCAATATCAGATGCGGTTATGGGCAAACTCTCGATATTCAGGGTGTTTGTTGTTGGTGCGGGGTCAGGGTCAGAGTCCGGCAAGGGCGAGCGGCTTAAAGCGTCCGCGTGCGAAATTTTCTTACCTGGCTTGTGTAACAGTTCGTAGCTGTAGGCTGCCAGGAATTCAGACCATCTTGTCATGCGGGGCGACAAGATGTTTGGTGTAGCACGGTTCCCAGCGAGGATGCCCAATAGTGGTTTATGATCAGTGACTATTTTGAATGGGCGGCCGTACAGGTACTCGTGGAAACGCTTAACGGCGGCAACTATAGCCAAAGCTTCTTTGTCCAGCTGGCTATAGTTCCGTTCCGGTTTAGTCAGAGTTCTGGAAAAAAATGCGATAGGTGCTTCTCTCTGGTCTGGGAGGGTATGGCTGAGGACAGCGCCGACGCCGAAAGGTGATGCGTCGCAAGTGACAGCTAAGGGCAAAGTCTCACTGAATTGCATCAGGACAGCGTCGGAGGTGAGGAGGTCTTTGGTTTTCTGAAAGGCGGCTTGTTCTCGTCTCCCCCAAGTCCATGCTGCCCTCTTGTCTAGGAGTCTATGTAAGGGTTCCGCCACCGTTGCCTTCTGAGGTAGGAAGACATTATAAAAATTTAGTAAGCCTAGGAATGCTTGTAGTTCTGTTTTGGACTTCGGGGTGGGGGCTTCCTTGATGGCTTTAACTTTTTTAGTTGTAGGGTGGATGCCCTGCCGGTCTAGGAGGTAACCCAAAAACTCTATTTGCTGTGTACAAAGTTGGCATTTCTCGCGTTTGACTTTAAGTCCTGTTTCTTTAAATTTTGTTAAGACTTGTCTTAATCGGTTTTCTAATTCGGCTTCGTTTGGCGCCGCGATTAGGACGTCATCGAAATAGGGCACCACCCCCTTGATGCCCTGTAGCAAACGTTCCATCAGGCTCTGGAAGATGCCTGGTGCCACGCTGACTCCAAATTGGAGTCTGTTACACTTGAAGGCCCCCCGGTGTGTCACAATTGTTTGGGCTTCTGCCGTTTCCTCGTCCACAGGCAGTTGCTGGTATGCCTGGGCGAAGTCGAGCTTGGCAAAAAATTTTCCCCCTCCCAGTGAGTGCAGTAAATGTTGCACTATTGGAACTGGGTAGGCGCTTTGCTGAAGCGCGTTGTTTAGGGTGGCCTTATAGTCCCCGCAGATTCTCACGGACCCGTCAGGCTTTACTGGGGTCACTATAGGGGTCTCCCATCTGGCGTGGTCTACCGGTTTTAATACCCCTTGTTTGACGAGTTTGTTGATCTGCTCGTCAATTTTTGGCTTTAAAGCAAAGGGCACCCTTCTAGGTTTAAGCCGCTTGGGGGGAACCCTTGGGTCTAAATCAAACGAGATAGGGGGCCCCTTGTACTTGCCCAAACCTCCATCGAAGACCTCCTGGAACTCCTGGACTAGCTGCTGTTCCCAGGCTTCAATGGAGACTTGGTTGACACCTGTCAGCGCGATGTTCAGCGGGGCGAACCATTGCAGACCCAGTAGGCTCGGGCGGTCACGATCGACTATTGTGAGTGGCAGTTGTTCGGTGTGGCCTTTGTAGGTTATGTTAAAGTTCTTGGTGCCCACTACCGGAACGCGATTACCTTGGTAGTCTTTTATGATGATTTTCTGGGCAAGCACGTGTTTTCTTTGTAGGGTAGGCACTAGTTTTTTTATTTCGCGCCATGCAATCATGGAAAGGTAGGACCCGGAGTCCACTTCCATTTTGCATGGCCGACCCTCGATGTGGACTTCTACGTGTACCTTTCTGGCGCCGTCGGAGATGGCGTGGCCGATGGTCACCGTCTGGTGGGTTTCTTCTTTCCGCCGACCGTCGCCGCTTCTTTGAGGTCGTTGCTTCTGGTCCCATCTTCCTGCTGGCTGGCGCTCTCTGGCTCTGGGCGGGGAGTTCTCTCTTCTTCTGTCCTGCTGTTCCCATCTTGGCGGGCTGCGGGTCTTTTTTTGGCGGCAAACTCGGGCGATGTGGCCCCTTCGGTTGCAATGCCTGCAGATAGCATTAAAGAAACGGCATTCAGACCTGGGGTGGTCGCCGCCGCACCCGGCGCAGTTGGTCCGCGACCTACGACTGTTTTGGCTTCGTTAGTTTCCGCGTCCCGTCTGCACGCGATGTATGTCCTCCTCCTCATCTGACGTGCTGGAGGTTGACTGGTAGTCGCCATAGTGTGCGGTTGCTTCGCTTCTTGCGTCGGCCGACCTCGCGGGGTTGTTTCCGCCCTTCGCGTCGGATCTTCGCATGGTGTCTGCTGACGTGCGGGTTGCTTCTGCGGCTGCGGCTGCGGTGAGGGCATCGGCTAGGCTGATGTCGCCTTTGGCCATAAGTCGGCTCTGGAGTGTCGGATCCCACAATCCGAGTACGAAACGGTCTCTTATGAGACTATTCAATCCTTCAAACTCACAGAGTCCGCCTAGGCGCCTTAATTCGGTGACGAAGTCGCTCAGTTTTTCGTCTGGTCTCTGGTTTCTTCGGTAAAATTCATTTCGTCGTATTAGGATGGGGACCTCGGGGGCGTAATGGCACCTCAGAATGGGTTCGAGGACGTCCCAATCCATGGCAGTCACGTCTGCCGGTTTGGCCAATGCCTTGGCCATCTGGAAAACCTCTGGTCCACAATGCATAAGGAAGACGGCGCGTTTTAGCGGGCCCGGGGCGTCCTTCATGCCGGCACATTCCAGGTACATACGGAATCTATCCGAGTACGATTCCCAGTCCTCGGCGGCGGGGTTGAAGGGGGCGGGCGGTGCTATCTTCGCCATTTTGCTGTCGCTAGTTCTTAGATGGACACGGGGTTCGGTTCAGGGGCGAGATCCCACCCTCGTCGCCAGTGTCGTGTCCGCGAAAAAAGGTTCTGAGTCGGTGACTTTCATTAACAGCTCTTTATTTGCAATAGTTGAACCGAACCGGCAAAAGGCAAAAAGCCTCCGGCTTTTATACCTTTTGCCGCGGCGGCCGCGGCCAATGGCAGCGATTCAAGTCTCCCGCTCTTGGTTTGAACCAATCGCGGGAGACTTCAATCGGGCCAATCGGTGCGGCTCGCCTGGCCAATCAGAAATCCCCGCGCCTTAGCCAATCAAGGCGCAGGGATTTCGAGTAGTCCATTTTAATACATAACACTTTGTGTAGAACAGACATTGTTCCTACACATTTATTGGAAATAAACTTTTTAATTTTAATTTTTTATTTATTTTGATTTGTCAATCGCTTACAAGATAATAGGTATAAATATATACATAGTTATGAATACATGAAATGGGTACGTATAAGAAAAATAAAAGAAACAATAGGACAGGGACAATAGGCACATTGGTGCACTTATGCACGCCCCCTACAGACCTCTTAGGAAAGGGGTGAGATCAATAGTAGACAGTCTAAGGTTAAAGCTTTTGGGGTTTGGGAAAGAAACCACAGAGTCTGGTAGAGTATTCCAGACATCAAGCACTCTGTTGCTGAAATCGTATTTTCCACAATCAAGTTTGATGCAATTAACCTTGAGTTTGTATCTATTGTGTGCTCTTGTGTTGTTATGGTTGAAGCTGAAGTATTCATTGACAGATGTAAGTCATTGCAATGTATGATTTTATATACCATACTTAGTATTAGACCAAAGACAGTGTAATTCAAGGTTTTCTAGGTCTAGAATTTTGAGTCCAATGGCATAAGGCATTCTACAACAAGTAGAGGAGTAGATAACTCTTCTTGTGAAATATTTCTGGACTTTCTCAACTGTGTTAATATCAGATACATAATGTGGGTTCCAGACTGATGAGCTGTATTTGAGTATTGATCTAGCGAATGTTTTGTATGCTCTAGTTAGTAGTGTGATATTACCAAAGAAAAAGCTACGCAGGATTAGGTTAACAACTGTTAATGCCTTTTTGGCTATGTAGTTAAAGTGGGCTCTAGCACTTAGATCATTAGAGATGAGTATTCCAAGGTCCTTTACAGAGCTTGGATCATCAACAAGGTCTTGACTATTCAGCTTGTATTTTATTTTCTGATTTTTTTTTTGCCAATATGTAGGACAGAGCATTTATTTGTTGAGATTTGAAGTTGCCAAGATCTTTTTGAAGGGTAGCAGTATTGTCTGTGGTATTGAACAGCTTTACATCATCAGCGAAGAGAATGCAGTTGCTCTTAATATGATCACAGAGGTCATTTATGTAGAGTATGAAGAGAATTGGTCCTTGGGGGACACTACTATTGACAGGTACAGAATTTGATAGGACACTCCCAATTTTGACCATTTGTTGTCTGTTTGACAGGAATGCTTCTATCCAGTTATGCAGGTGTCCAGAGATATCATAAGATTTTAGTTTTAGGTTTCCAGTTCCGCGTGGCTTCGGGGCAGCAGGAATTCGCGACAGCTCGTGATTCCTGCTGTGCTAGCCATCGAGGTACCCCCGATCCAGATGGGTCAGGGGGATATGGCTGCCCTGTAGTGACAGCTGAAGAGAGAGGGGAGTCGGATAGGGGGGTGGGGGTGTCGCAGACCCCCCCTTCTCCGGAAAAACCCCTTTTTCCCAAGGCGGTGGAGCGGCGGTCAGCAATGGCTGCCACGAAGAAGCCAGCAACCGGGTAAGAACTGTGCTGGAGGAAGTGTGAAGAGTGAAAGTTTTGTCTGAGCCGGGTCAAGTAACATCTTTTAAATTGCCTGGAACTGAGCTGTTTGAATTGCTGGAGGATACATTGTATCCCTAAGAAGAGCGAAAGCGGCGGAGAAGCTGTTAAAGGGAACTTTTTTTTTCTTTTTTTTCTTTACTCTCCCACCCCATGGAAACAGCAGAAATATTTGGATATATTGGACATTGAAAGTGAATTGCTTTGAGAGTTGAAGCTAAGAGACAAAAGGATTCTTGGACATTGAAAAATTTAAGAAATTGGAAAATCTTTGTTGGAGGTATGGATTTTTGATTATTTAAAATTGACATTGCAAGTGGGAAGGGAGAGGAAAAAAAAATTGGAGCAGAAGCTGAAAAAGGAGGAGATTGCCTAGAATCCCAAAGGAAGATATATGGTAATTGGACCTCTTTGATTAAAAATTACCCCAGAAAGAGAAAGAGAAGAAGGAAGAAAAGTATTAACTTTTGGAACTTTTTTTTAATTGTTTTTGATTGTCTTTGATTAAAAATACTTCTGGTTGTTTTGGAAAAAGTTTCCCTTTTCATAATGGCATCGTTTGTGGATGAACTAGAGATTGAATATCAAAAATATAAAAAAGAAGATACTTTGGGCACTTTGTTTCAATTCTTAGAAATGGCGTTATGTACTTATGAAAAGTTGATTACGCAGCAGAAGGACTGGGACAAGGAAGAAGAGGAAGAAGAAGCCATCTTTGATGAACAATGGGTCCCTTCCGGAGAGGAGGAGAAAAAGGATAAGAAAAAGGGGATTTTAAGAATTATAAAAACAACCAAAAGAGAGAAAAATGAGCGAAAAAGTGGAGGCAAGGTTAGAAAGCAAAGGAAAAGGAGCAAGAAAAGCGAGGAGAAAAAACAAAGGGGTAAAAAGGGCAAGGAGAAGAATAAGCAAGAGAGAAAGGGGGGGAGGAGAAGCCTTAATGGGGGGAAGCAAGACCTAAAGAAAAAAAGTTTATTTAGAGACAATGGGTGAATTTAATTTAGGATAAAAGAGGGATTCTGGAGGGTACATAAGTTTGTGTTTTTATATGTGTATTTAGAGTATAAAATTCATTATGTAATCTTAGAATCTTTTAAACAGAATCCCAAGAAAAATTGCTATACGAAGTATTTTTAAGTTAGGGTAATGAGTTATAGACGTTACTCCAATTGGTGTATAAGAGAAGTATAGTAAAAGAAAAAAGATGAATGGATAATGGGAAATAGAACAGACAAAGAATGTTGTTGAAAATGGTAATAAGATATGGAAGGATATATATGTTTTTTTTTTTTTTGGATTTTGTATATTGATAAAAGGCAATAAAATTTTAATTAATAAGAAATAATTTGGATGAAAAGGAGAAGTAGGGATAAGATATGAAGTTAATACTATATGAAGTATTGATACTATAATTTGGAATTGTTATGCTTTATTGGTCTTTTATTATTATTTTTTCCTAGAAAAGAATTTATAAGCTGTTATGCCTTGATTCTTTGTGCATTGTTTTTATAAAACTGATAAAAATGGTTTTTATATATATATATATAAAAAGAAAATGATAATAAGATATGGAAGGATATATGGGATGAATATGATGTTTGAATTTGTGTCTGTGTGAAGAGTTTTAACCCGGGAACAGACAACCTTCAGAAAAGATCTTTTAGTTTTGTTTATGTTTTGTGTTTTGTATGTTTGTGTATTGTGTTTTTTGTAAAACTAATAAAATTTGTTTTTTATATATATATAAAAAAAGAATCAATAAAACCTTGGAGGAATGTTAGATGAGAATAATTGTAAACAAGCCAGAAAGAAATGAATATGATGATTTAAAATGGATAAATATAGAAAAGAAATGAAATTGAATAAGAGTAAAGAGAAATAATGAGAAATTTGCTGAAAGATATTTATGTGTCCATATGGAAATGGGATAAATTAGAATTATGTTGTATAAAAATAATGTTTTATTCGACTTGTAAAAATTTATAATGTTAAGAGGTTTTATGTACTTAATGGTCAATGATGTGTTGTTTGTCTTTAAAATTAATAAAATTTGTTTCAAAAAAAAAAAAAGATTTTAGTTTTAGGAGTCGTTTGTTGTGTACCACTGAATCTAAGGCTTTACAGAAGTCTATGTAAATTGCATCTATTACTTTGCCCTGATCGAGTTGTGTAGTCCATATGATTTTGCAATGTAACAGTTGCAGATTACAGGATAGTTTTTTTCTGAAACCAAATTGTTTATTAAAGAGTAGGTTGTTTATCTCTAAATGGAGGATAGGGATTGGTTAATAATTGATTACATGACTTTACAGGTGACGCATCATAAAGAGATTGCTCTGTAATTTTCAACTAGGCTGGGGTCTCCCTTTTGAAGATAGGGATAACCATGGCTTGTGACCATAGGTTAGGCAAGGAGCTGGTCTTGAAAGATTTTTCAAAGATTATGCTTAGAGGTTCTGCTATGGCAGTGGATAGATTTTTAAGAAGTAGGCACATATTTTGTCTGGTCCAATAGATAGAGATGGTTTTAGATTGTGTAGTGCTTTTTCAACTTCATTCAAATCAATGGGGTTTACTTCTGAGTAAACAACCTGTTGCCTTCAACCAATCCCCCTCCTCCAAAGGTCTAGCCTGCAGACCAAAAATACATCTACAAGTATTGTCTGATGGTCTATATTACCTAGGGAAAACAACTTTAATATTCATGGTTCTTTCTCTTTTTCCACAGCTTTCTTAAGGTCATGAGAAGAAGGCAAAAAATGTGATTAGGCTCTGAGCCTCAGAATGCACATGTATATACAATTCCCAACTTATTTATTTAGTGCAGCTTTCATAAATGAACATTCAGGGAATTGCAATAGCACTAAGACTTATATACTGCTTCACAGTGCTTTACAGCCCTCTCTAAGTGGTTTACAGGAATGCTGGAAAAAGGATTTATTATATGTTGAGCAGAAAATTATTATCAATAGCTGTTTACTTTTGTGATTTACATCTTTTCAAATGAATACTTTTTCACATTATCCAATATTATAAAGCTGTTATGTACGCATGATTGCAAAATGTAAAACTTTTATTTGAAAGGGATAGCTAGTTTTCTCAGGACAATAAGTTGCAACCTGTATTACTGCAGATCTCAGTTTAATTCACAGTCTTAGCAGAAGCTTTAAGATGTTTGTACTGCAGTAACTATCAAGTCTGCACACTGTACAGCTGTCCAGAGAGGCTCTAATTATCCTTTCTTAGTACTCCCTGAACATGACTCCTCACATTATCTGAGCATTCCTTGTAGCAGAAAAGCACAAGAACAGCTATGAAAATAATAAATGTTGGGTTTAGTCACCAATACACTACAGAGAAGAGTGCACATTTCTGTAACGGGCTCCTATTACAAGTAGTCCAAGTTCATTTGTGTACAACTGTTTGAACTTACAACAGTGATTTACAACTGGTCTTTATTCATAAAATCATTGCAGTCCTCTCATGGTCATATTATCAAAATGTAGATGCTTGGTAATGGCATGTATTTGATGGGTGCAACAAACCATGCTCATGTGATAGTCACATGGCGACACAGTGGTTAGAATGCAGTATGACTCTGCCCACTGCCAGGAGTTCGATCCTGACCGGCTGACTCAGCTTTCCATTGTTCCAAGATTGGTAAAATGAGGACCCAGATTGTTGGGGGTAATATGCTGACTCTGTAAATTGCTTAAAGAGTGCTGTAAAGCACTATGAAGTGGTATATGAGGTCTAAGTCAGGGTGGGATTCAAGTTGTTTTACCACTGGTTTGGTGGGCATGGCTTGGGGGCATGCTTTATCTAATGCTGGCGCACAGCTTTCCCTACACCAGGTGAGACCTGCAACACCAATCAGCTGAGAGGCTAAAGAAGAGAAAAGCGCAGGGGTGGGTAGGAGGGCCGATCCTGCACTTTTCTCTTCTTTTTCCTCTCAGCTGATCGTCAATTTTTTTTGCTACTGGTTCGACTGAACCAGTCCAAACAGATAGCATACCACCACTGGTTTAAGTGATCTTTACAGCCAGCTTCTGAAAAGCAAAGTCAATCTTGGAGACCAGATTTGCTTAATGAGCATGTGATTCACTTAATAACTGCAGTGATTCATTTAATAACTGTGACAAAAAGCTCATAACATTGGGCATGACTCACTTAACTTGCATAGCAATGGAAATTCTGGTCCCAATTGGGCTCACAAATTGGACTTTTGAAGCTAGTCTACTGAACCCATTCCATAAGTAGGAAGGTGAACTTCGGCATCAACAGATGGATTCAAAGATATTCCATATGACTGTGATATAAATTCTTGTTTTTTTTTTTCCCTAATGGCAACAGAGAGAATAAAGAAGAATAAAAAATGTTATTGAAGATTCATTAAAAGTTGAGAGGCAAAGGGAAAACAAGCAATAGAGCACACAAAGAATATAATGAAGCATCCCATCAAACTCAAATTAGGAAATAGACAGGGAACAGGATTGTGATAGAGGGATGGAGTTGTGTGAAAGGTTCATGATAAAAAGCTCATTATCACAAGGGCCCTCACTCCTGATTTAGGGAACAGCTGCTAAATGGAGAAAGAATGAAATGGCTTCAGCTGCCTTTCAGAGAGCTCCTATCCAGTAAGAACAGGACCAATTCTGCTTCCTTCTTTCAAATTGTACATGTTTATACCCTTTCTCCATCATGAAAAGTTCAGCCACTGAATGAATGCTTTAGCATTTCCTTTATCCTTTTGGTTTTTGTCATTTCCATTTGATATAATTGATTTTAAGGCAATGGGCAATGCCTCAGAATGCAAACTTTTGTTATCTTCTTTGGCTTTGATTGATTTCTTCTGGAGGTACTGATATTGTATGCTGTTCACGGATGGTTAGTATCTAGCTTCTAATGCATTAGTAACACTTTTAACAAACCAGCCAAATTCCTTCCAGGGAAATCTCTTGTAAAGCAAACATACACTCTCTCTCCTGGGTTATACAAAAATATACAGAAATAAAAATGTTGAGCCTCACATTCACAACACACAAGAGTTAGTAAAAATTAACAGAAACTCTGTCAACCTTATAATACCATCTATAAATATTTTATAATGATTTTATATATCTTTCAAAGTTGTGGATATCAGCAAATTGAAAAAAAGCAAAAGATTTATATCTTTTGGATTCTGAATGAAGATTACCAAATAAATTCCTTATAAATAAATGAAACTAGAACATTTTTTTAAAAAACTCTTCATGTGTAATATCATAACATTACATTTGATTTTTTATTTTATTTTCAGGAATGGATGCCTGAGCATCCTTGGAAAAACAGCATCAATCCACAAAAGGAAATTTTGAGTAGACTTGTGAGAATTCAGAGGTTTTAGAATACAAGTAGTCTTTGACTTACAACCACAATTGAGCCCAAAATTTCTGTTACTAAGTGAGATATTTGTTAAGTGAGTTTTGCCATATATTATGACCTTTCTTGCCACAATGGTGAAGTGAATCACTGCAGTTTTTAAATTAGTAACAAGGTTGTTAAGTGAATCTTGCTTGTCAAAAGGTTACAAAAGTTTATCACACAACCCAAGGACATTATACTTGTCATAAATATGAGTCATCTGAATTTTCATCAGGTGGCCATGGGCATGTTTCAGTGGTTGTAAGTGTGAAAAATGGTCGTATTTTTTTTTTCAGTGCTGTTGTAACTTCAAATTCTCCCCCCCCCCAAAATCAGCTGTAAGTTGAAAACTGCCTGTATGAAATAATTTTAGAAGAAAATTGCTCTTCACAAGAAATATTTGCATATGTTGTGGCCTGTCAGCTGCCAGTAGAGATAGCTGCAGAGTCAGATGAGGAAAAGGGAGAGAGAGAGCCTGGGCCAGCTTCAAAGCCTTTGGAAGGCTCTGATAAGGAAACAGTTTCAGAGACAGAGGCAGGCCAGGGCCTTGTATCCTCCTCCAGTCTTCAGGGCCTGAGCTGAGTGAGGGGGAGGAACAGATGAGGCCCATCCCAGATATGTGTATGTGCAGAGAGGAAAAGAGAGGAGAGCAAAGAAAAGCAGTAATCCGACTCTCAGTATACAGCAAGCAAATCAGATTTCTTGGATAAACCCAGATTTGTTGGGACTAATTATATTTGATTTTTTGTTTATTCCTGTAAATAAAAGACTGTTACTGCCCTGTTATAAAAGGGGGTTGTTTTACTCATGAATAAACATATTATCTCTATTTGCAAAGGCTGAGTCAGAACAGTATATGTATGTATGCATGTATGTATGATACATGTTTGGAATACCCCAATGCAATTTCATATGATGCACTGGCAATACTCCTAAGATTAAACACAACTGCCTCCGTCTGAAAGGGTTGATTGGCTAAACACACATCAAGTCTGGGGTACTGACAATGCATGCAACATTATTAAGGATGTATAAGTAGAATAGCATCTAGAATTATACTGTTTCTTTTATGTAACACTCAACCACACCGGGGCATACCTATATCAATTGCTCAGTTTATGAGTCCAGTACTGAAGCAAGGGTTGTCAAAGAATGTTTCACCTCTCATTGCATACCAGGGGTCTCCAACCTTGGCTCCTGGAAGCCTGGCGGACTTCAACTCCCAGAATTCCACAGCCAGCTGGCTGTGGAACTCTGGGAGTTGAAGTCCGCCAGGCTTCCAGGAGCCAAGGTTGGAGACCCCTGGGCCATAGACAGTAATTAGGCAACAAATGTTTCCTAAGGTGGCAGCAATCCCATCTCCAGCACTTTTCTCTTTAGAGAGATATCCAAGTAGAGAAGGTGCAATTTGAGCAGGCTGCATGTAGAAGAAAATCTGACTCCAGGCTAAACTTCAACTTGAGTAAATCAGTACACCAGCTAATAGATATAAGTATAAACATGAGTCAAAGAAAAATTGATTTGGCTTCCTCTGCTGCCTTAAGTAATAGCTAGGTTACAGAAAAAAATCATTATAGCATGGAAATAATAGAATCTTGAACCAAGGTAAGTCAACTTATCTTAACTGAATAATCAGTTTCAATATTTTAACCTAGTCTCAAGACCTTATACTGCAATCCAAATGATACAATATTCCTCATCCCAGTCAGTTAACTCAACAGGTTTCTGGCATTGATTTATGTTGATGTTGTTGTTGTTGTTGATGATGATGATGATGATGATGTTTAGTCATCAGAAAGGATTTTTTAACTTTTCCCTGCATGATGTTATCTTAAAATATGTTAATAAGTTTGGAGTCTATAGGGATAGATATGCAGAGCCTATGTTCATTCCTGGTCCTCTCACAGATAGCCACTCTGCTATAGATAAGACTGAAAACCAAAACAATGATGTGACAGTGAGATGGCGGATCCAGGGAAGCTCTATCTTTCTGAGATCTCTTTAGGACTTTTATCTTTATAGTGGAGGTCAAAAGGGATCATTAGTGTTTGGTTGGGCATCACATTTTTACTAAAAGTAAGGCTGCATCTGCATAGATTAAGTATTCTAAATTTAATTGTGAGAATTAATTCAGTTTTGAAATTTGTCAAGCATGCTTTACTTTTTTCCTTCCAAAGTATATTGTAGGAAAAAAAATTCAGGACAAAGTACAGGATACAAATAATTCAAATAAATATATGATTTCATAAATATATTTATTTCATGAATAAATATATGATTTCAGCACTTGTTAAAGGCAGCACTACAACAGAATGTTAAAGCCAACAAATCTAGCTATGGATTATTCTTTTGTTTAGAAATATACACATATACTGGCTTTTTTGGTAAACGGGGATAAAATTAAGCTTATTTTACAGTTCAATCCCTTTTTTTTTAGTTTGGTATAAATAAAAGTGGCAGAAAGGTCTTTTGCCAGCATTCCCCACCCTTGACAGGCTTATCAGGGAGCACAATAGATCAGTTCACAAAGAAAACATAACCTTTTAGTGAGAAGTTTCATTTGTGTGATCTTATTTTCCGGGTTCTCAAATAAAGATATACCCCACAGATGAATGGATTTATCTGAAGCTGCTTTTAATTTCACAATGCTAGGCCTGTAGCTAGTTTAAATTCATGTTTTCCTTTGGTATGTAGATGTAGCAGAAATGGCCTTAAACCTGATAATAAAAAGTCCATTTCAAAGGATATGATTATGAGGTTGCATCCCTTAAAGTCAAGCAGCAGCAGCCACAACACTCCGACAGTAACTCAGGCTTAGGGGGGAAATAAATCCCTTTCCCTATTTTCTTTGAATTAAAGAATGCCCCAAGCAAATGTTTCCCCTTATGTTTATTGTGTGAAGAATAAAAAGACGATTGTATATACTCTGGGATTCAGTTTGTTATACTTGTCAAAGCAAGAGACTAGACACTAGGAGACTGAATTCTAACTGTATCTATCTGCCAGCTGTATCACCCTGGGCAGTCATCTTCTCTCTGCCCTAGGAAGGATGCAGTGACAAGATACTTTGAAATCTTGCCAAGAAAATTTCAAGGACTTGTCCAGGACATCACCAGGAGTCAATGTTGCAGGAACCAATCTAGGAGTCAACACTGAATCGAAAGCACAAACAAACAAACAAACATGACAGATGAATATTGGGGCAATAGATTCAAATTTAAGATTGGACTTGTTTTTCATCTTTCATTCACAGATTGTCCCAATGTAGGTCTTTTATGAAAACAATATAAAGATACTTATTTTATTTCTCATCTTATATGCTATTTCGGGATAAGCAGCTTACATATTAGGGTTTTTAAATGGCAAAATAATAATAGTAATAAAACAAGAACCAAAAATACAATAATTCATAGAGCACATTGGGATATGGAGAAATGAATCAATCACAGTCATAAAATCAAATATACTAATAGGGAATGGATTGATTGCCTCACCGAAAGAATTTTTTATTTATTTATTTTTACAGTTTTTTTTAAAAAGTATCACATAATTATATTGGGGTGAAACAGACCTCGGGGGGACACTGTTTCATAGAACAGGAACAGCTATAGAGAAGGAGTATTGCTTAGGTACTACAAAATGTCTACTTTACAACTGGGTTCTGGAACAAGTCCTAATTCCTGAAGCAACCAAGGTCTTAAATTGTATTGGGAAACCCACTGCTCTGTAAGCCACACTGCATTTCACAAAATACAGATGTTAATGTGGGCAAAGGTGTAGCTTCTCAGTATTGCCCAGGAATATCCCCATGTAACACTCATTGGAGTAGTCCGAATCAGAGGTGACTAAGGCACAAATGACTGGAAAGAGACTTCTAGTTTAGAAAAGTTTGTATTAGCACAGATGATACATTTTTGCAAAGATCTTCTTTGTTTGTGGTTGTTGCTTACTCACTAATCAAGAGACAAGAGTTTAAGAGGAACACTTAGTTATACAGTATACAAGTTCCATCTGAAGAAGGCTACTCCACTAAAAACTGAAGAAGATAAATCCTGGAATTGGAAAGTCTTTGATATTAAAGCTAAATAGTGTTGTTGTTTCTAAAGGGGGCAGGATTTTTTTGGTGCATCAGAGCCTGTTTCTAGTTATTTGAGAATTATTCCTGATTAAAATACTGATTTTTCTTTCTTCTTTCCTTTTTTGTTAATTTGTTGCCTTTTCGTTTTTAATAATCTGATATTCTTGAATTCAACTTTAGTTTTTTTGATATCAACCTAGTTGGTAGGTTGTTATAAAAACTTTCTTTTTTAATTTTGTTGAGCTCAAAGCTAAGATATACTCTGAAGCAAACACTTGATTTTTTTTCTCTTAATTTTGTTCCACTGGACCACAGTCCATTTGAACATTTTTTGAGGGGTTTCAAGTTGGAAACAAAACCCATTTTTCTGTACAGTCTTTACCCTTTTCATGTGCAGTTATACCAATATATGCTAAATCACAGATAAGACTTGGTTGTTGAAAAAGACCTATAGTTATTATATGTGTAGGAGAGGGGGGCGCATATTCTTTCCCGTGAGTATGAACAATATTACAGAATTGCAGATGGAAAAAAAATAAGTGGCTGCACTCAATCTACTCTCTAATTCATTTTGGGTTTTTTTTACAGTGCTCATAGCAGGCATAAATTTATATGTGAAAACCTAGCATCAGATTTTCTTTTATAATCTGAGACTTGTTCTTGAATCCTGGCACATTGAGATTAGAGCTGTGAACCTAACCTTATCACATTGTAATGAATCATTCTGAGCAGGTAGGCATTCTTCATTTATGTGCAAAGGAAAGCCAATGAGAATGTCCAAATGTAATTAAGAGATACAGTTTAGTACTGACCTAAGTATTCTAACCAAACAATAAGCAATTGGCAAGTACAACAGATTTGTTTCTGCTGACAGCCATAGGGTGTACAAGCAAATTTTCATAAGGACTATGCGCACCTGGATGAAGACTTAAATGCTGGCAAGCTGTACTGGCTTTTTTTTTTTTGTCCTGTAGGCTTCTGCAACATGCTCTGAAGACTCAGATGGAAAACATCCATATTCATGTTGAATGAATCATTTAAACCACAAGTACCTCTAGTTGTCTGCCTCTGTGTGCATCCATCTTGTTCTTTGATTTCAGTTCAGTCTGCTGGAAAAGAAAAGACAATAGTCCCTGCAAGGAAAGAATATGATTTGTGAGAATACTATTTAAAATGTACAACTTGCATGCTTATTTCATGTATGGAGTCTGAATATCACGCTTAGCACTTATATACCATTTTATAGTGCTTTACAACCATCTCTAGATGATTTACAGAGTCAGCATATTGCCCCCAACAATCTGGGTCCTAATTTTACCAACATTGGAAGAGTTAACCTTGACCTGGTAAGAATCAAATTGCAGGCAGTTGTCAGAATTAGCCTGCAATAATGGATTTTAACCATTGCACAACCACCATAATCCATGATTTTCTGATTCTAGGGGAAAGAAACCTTGCTGCTCTGGACAAATCTCTTGCATTATTTTGAATAGAATTCTTCATTGGCCAAGTGTGATTGGACACACAAGGAATTTGTCTTGGTGCAAATGCTTTCAGTGTACATAAAAGATACATTCATCAAGAGTCAAGAATAATCAGGTACAACACTTAATAATAGTCACAGAGTGAGCTTAATTCAGTGCATATAGTCCCAGGTTGGGACTCACAAAACTCCATTCAACAAAATGAGATTTACCCAATTGTGGATGCTACAACTAACAATTACTGGCACTCTTTGGGTCTGTGAAGAATTTTCAGCATTAGACATGGTGTTTCAAGTGGAAGGACAGGGATATCTCCAAAATGGGTGGAGACGAGAGAAGAAATAAGCATTTCTGATGCATTCATTAGAATTGAAGAATAACACTGATGGAGCCATAATAGAATGTTTCTTATTACTGTTGTTCTTGTTCAATTGCTAAGTCTTGACTAGATCTTCATGACCCAATGGAGCATAACACCCCAGGCTCCCTTGTCCTCCATGTCCCCCAGAGTCCCTCAAAACATATGTTCACTGCATCAATGACACTATCTAACTATCTCATCTTCTGCAGTCCCCATCTCCTTTTGCCTTCTCAATATAAGGACTTTTTCAAATGAGTCCTCTCTTCTCATTTGGTGGCCAAAGTATTTGAGCTTCAGCTTCAGTATCTGTCCTTCCAAAAAACGGTCATAGTAGAATACGTACATTTTTTCCACTTTCAATTGAGATAGCAGTGGAGCTCCTTTTGATGGTTGACAGCTCCTAGTTAGGATCTCCAGGCTATCTTCTGAGAATATTTAACAGTGCTCTTTCCTGAACCTAGACCCTCCCCAGGGGGCTAACTGCCAGAATTTTCAGGAGTAGCCATGCTAGCTGAGAAATCTCAGTTAAAGCACATTTGAATTATGTTCTAATTGGAAAGGATATTTTGGGATAGTGTAAAAATGCAAAACATGAATACCAGGAATAGAAAGTTGCATGAAGGAGAGAAAAAATGCTGCTACTTAATTGTAATCTCTACTCCACATAATCTTTTTGAAATGCTTTGCTTTGACTATTCCAAAATAACTACTGTCCTTTAGTTTTGCTGCTTGATTTATAGGAGAAGCATTTTATATTAGTCTTAAATTATGTTGTCTAGACCTATTTGATTTACACAATATAAGATAGAGAATATGCTTTGAATGGTGAACATATTATGCACTTGTGCATATGTCCAACATAATTCAACACATTATGTGTTTTACTTTTATTACTGTGGGAAAAAAAATGTTTCTGTTTTTCAGTGTGCTTTTTCTTAGCCCTAGAATTGTAAATAGTTTTCTGTTCAAAGCTTGAATACTAGAAATTATAAAAAACCATGAAGGATTATTTTAAGGGTCTATTAAACTAAGCACTTCCAGAGCTAGTATATATACCGTGTTTCTCATATAATAAGGCCGGGTCTTATTTTTTTTTGAGCCCTGAAAAAACGTCGAGGCCGTCTTTTCGAGGGTAGCTTAATTCCCCCCCTTGCATCTTTGGGTGGGCGGCGACGGCTTGGATGTTGACCTCGGCGTTGGTTTGTATCAGGGTCAATGCAGTACCATATCTTTTAAATTTTCTCAATTTTATTTTATTTATCTCCTCTCAATTCATATCATAATATTTATCATTCTTTGTCTGTTCTGTTCCAACCATCCTTTTTTTTTTCTTCTTTAAAAAAGAAGAAAAACTTCTCCTTTACACTATATGGAGTATGATGCCTTTATCTCTTTCCCCTATATTTGTAATACTTAATATAAAACACATAACTTACATTGGGACTCTGTCTGGTACATTCTAAAATTATACTATGTTGTCAAAAATAATACAAATCTATTCATTAGTATTAATATTCATTTATATCTTAAACGTTTAACACAGTACTTTTCAGTTAAATCACATACTTTTATGGGAGCCCTATTTTCCATAATTATTCCCCCCCACATCACATATTATAACTCATTTCATTACAGTATTCTTCCTTCTTCTACGTCAAATCTCTCATTTCGCAAAAAAATTCACTAATGTACCATAATCTAATTAATATTAACAATCATTTATATTTTAAACATTTTATCCTTTTCAATTAAATATCATGCCTTTGTAGGAACACTTATGCTTTCCGAAAATTATTATTACCCCCCCCCACATCACAATCTTAAGTCATATTTCATTATAGTACTCCCTTTTTCTTAACAAAAATTTCACTAGTTTATATTAAATATTTTATCACATTTTAAATTACATATTATTTCCAATTTTCTATGGTTATTTCTAAATATAAATATAAAAATGCAGTCTTATGTATCTTTCTAGAATCCCTTTAACAATAAAGTTTATCCATTATCTCATCCCTTCCTTTCTCCCTTGCTTCTCCTTCTCTTTGTCCTCTTTAACCCCTTGTCTCTCCACCTCCCTTTTATTTTGCTTTCCTCCTTTCTGTTGTTTCCTAACATAATGTCCCCTTTTCACCTTATTCTTCTCTTTTTGGATTGTTTTTCCAGATCTTAGAGTCCTCTTTTCCTTTTTCTCTTTCTTTTTCCCTTCTCCAACCAGAATCATTTGATCATCAAAGATGGCTTCTTCTTTATTCCCCATCATCCTGTTGTTCATTCTGCTTCACATAGTTATAAACCGCCATTTCTAAAAATTGAAAAATAGTGCCAAGACCATCTTTCCCTTCTTGTTTTTCTTTTTCATATTTTTGATATATAAGTTTCAATCCATCCACAGATGATGCCATTGTGTAGAGAAAAAGTTTTTCCAAACAACCACCCAGATGTTTTAATCAGAAATAATTGTCAAAGGTTCCAAAGTCACCAAACAATCCAAACAGGCTGTTTCTTTTAAATACCTTCTTCTTCTTCACTTTCTCTTTCTGGAGTTAAAGTAATCACAAAGTTTCCTTTCAAATATATTTTTTGGAAGTTTTCTTTTCTTTTCTTTTTTTGATGTTTAATAACTCTTTACAATTCTAGGCAATCTTCTCCTTATTTTCAAATTCTGCTCCAATTTTTTTCCCTCTCCCTTCTCACTCACAGCCAAAAATATATTTTTTTTCTCCACTGTCACTTTAAGAAGGAGAGTGGGGTTTTCCGGTTTCGCGTGGCTTCGGGGCAGCAGGAATTCGCGACAGCTCGCGATTCCTGCTGTGCTAGCCGCCGAGGTACCCCCGATCCAGATGGGTCAGGGGGATATGGCTGCCCTGTAGGGACAGCTGAAGAGAGAGGGGAGTCGGACAGGGGGTTGGGGGTGTCGCAGACCCCCTCCTCCTCCGGAAAAACCCCTTTTTCCCAAGGCGGTGGAGCGGCGGTCAGCAATGGCCGCCATGAAGAAGCCAGCAACCAGGTAAGATTGCGCTGGAGGAAGTAAGAAGAGTGAAAGTGCTGTCTGAGCCGGGTCAAGTAACATCTTTCAAATTTGTTGGAACTGAGCTGTTTGAATTGCTGGAGGATACATTGTATCCCTAAGAAGATCGAAAGCGGCGGAGAAGTTGTTAAAGGGAACTTTTTTTTTTTTTCTTCACTCTCCCACCCCATGGAAACAGCAGATATGTTTGGACATATTGGACATTGAAAGTGAATTGTTTTGAGAGTTGAAGCTAAGGGACAAAAGGGTTTTTGGACATTGAAAAACTTAAGAAATTGGAAAACCCTTGTTGGAGGTATGGATTTCTGATTATTTAAAATTGATATTGCAAGTGGGAAGGGAGAAAAAAAAATTGGAGCAGAAGCTGAAAAAGGAGGAGATTGCCTAGAATCCCAAAGAAAGGTATATGGTAATTGGACCTCTTTGATTAAACATTAACCCCAGAAAGAGAAAGAGAAGAAGGAAGAAAAGTATTAATTTTTGGAATTTTTTTTTTTTTTTGAATTATTCTTGATTAAAAATATTTGTGGTTGTTTTGGGAAAAGTTTCTTTTTTCATAATGGCATCGCTTGTGGATGAACTAAAGACTGAATATCAAAAATATAAAAAAGAAGATACTTTGGGCACTTTGTTTCAATTCTTAGAAATGGCGTTATGTACTTATGAAAAGTTGACTACGCAGCAGAAGGACTGGGACAAAGAAGAAGAGGAAGAAGAAGCCATCTTTGATGAACAATGGGTTCTTTCCGGGGAGGAGGAGAAAAAGGATAAGAAGGGGATTTTAAGAATTATAAAAACAACCAAAGAAGAGAAAAATGAGCGGAAAGGTCGAGGCAAGGTTAGAAAGCAAAGGAAAGGGAGTAAGAAAAGGGGGGAGGAAAGACAAAGGGGTAAAAAGGGCAAGGAGAAGAATAAGCAAGAGAGAAAGGGGGGGGAGGAGAAGCCTCAATGGGGGGAAGCAAGATCTAAAGAAAAAAAGTTTATTCAGAGACAATGGGTGAATTTAATTTAGGATAAAAGAGGGATTCTGGAGGGTACATAAGATTGTTTTTTATATGTGTATTTAGAGTATAAAATTCATTGTGTAATTTTAGAATCTTTTAAACAGAATCCCAAGAAAAATTGTTATATGAAGTACTTTTAAGTTAGGGTAATGAGTTATAGACGTTACTCCAATTGGTGTACAGGAGAAGTATAATAAAAGAAAAAAGATGAATGGATAGTTGGAAATAGAACAGACAAAGAATATTATTGAAAATGATAATAAGATATGAAAGGATATATAAAGGTTTTTTTTTTTTTTTTTTTTTTTTGGATGTTGTATATTGAAAAAAGGCAAAGAAAAAATTTTATTAATAAGAAATAATTTGGATGAAAAGGAGAAGTTGGGATACGATATGAAGTTAAATAGACAAAGTATTGATACTATAATTTGGGATTGTTATGTTCTATTGGTTTTCTTCTTTTATTATTTTTTCTTAGAAAAGAACTTATAAGCTGTTATGCCTTGTGCATTGTTTATATAAAATTGATAAAAATGGTTTATATATATATATATAAAAGAAAATGATAATAAGATATGGAAGGATATATAAAGTGAATATGATGTTTGAATTTGTGTCTGTGTGAAGAGTTTCAACCCGGGATCAGACAACCTTCAGAAAAGATCTTTTAGTTTTGTTTGTGTTCTCTGTAAAATTAATAAAATTTGTTTTTTTTTTAAAAAAAGAAGGAGAGTGGAACGAAAAGAAAAAACTGCCCTGAATGATGCTGTACCACTAAGCACTTTAGTGACAGTAAATGAGGAGAACGAAGAGGATAAGAAGGAGGAGGAAGAGTGGGAGTAGGAGGAAGAGTGGATTGACATGAAATCATTTCTTGCTTGTGGATAAGAGCAAGAGTGGGCAACATTTCTTTTTCTGTGCAGGTCTGTAGCTCCTTAGGGATAATTTTAGGAGAAAAATACTGATAGGTATGAGGACATCAGTTTGGTTAGATCCAGAAACCCAAATATTTTTTGTGTACTAGAAGTCTTTTCTTTCAGTAATCTTTCTTTCATTCTTTCTGATATTCCCTTTATCTCACTGTCTTCCTCATCCTTTTGGGGAAGGATGCCTCAGAATCCCAAGGAGCAATTTATAAGGACATACAATGCATACTGTATTCATCACTTGTTGTAGCCTTTAAAATTAAGCTACTACTCACAGCACTGAAGCGGTGATAAATCCCATCCCCTACAGTCAGCAATGAATAGTGTAGTAAAATTTGCAGATACCCTTTTCCCCCTTTCTCCTTTCCCTTCCCTTCCCTACCTTCCCTTCCCTGCCCTTCCCTTCCCTG